>CM070712.1:34022689-35393196 GCA_036346275.1 Otatea glauca
CCGACCGATACGGCTCCGACCCCATCTTGGCGGGCGGGATCTCCGACTCAACCAAACCAAGGTGACAAACGCCGAGTGCCGCGTGTCGTCCTCACCGCCTACCGCCACGCACCTCAAATAAGGTCAATCGAGCGACTATACAAAGGCGGTGGCTCCTTCCCAAGAAGATCCGTGATCAGAAGACAAAGCTTCCGGCCCATCAACCGACCACGTAAAGACGAGCGCACGCTCCTCCCGAGGCAAGCACCAACGCCACGCACTCGACGTCAAGATTCGCAAGGATCACAGAGGGCAAGTACGCTACTTCCCGGAAATACCTAACCTCCCCGACCACCAAGGCTACCAACCCAAAGATGGGCAAGACGGGTGGCGACCATCCACGGGACTAAGGACCGAGCTCCTAGCGAGGTCGCCCGCTTTCCTCCTAACTCGATGTAACCCGCCTTCCTTCAGATAAAAGGAGGCGGTGAACGATTCAGAGGGCAACGAGCAAGAACAAGAAAGGAGAGAGCGCTATCAAACCCTCTCGCTAAGCCATGGGCATTCTCGCTTGTAAAACTTTGTGCACTCATCCGTACTCAAGAGTAATACAACACCACCACACACGAATCGAGTAGGGACCTTGGCCCAACCAAGATACATCTTGGACTCACGAGTCTAACCATTCAGGAGTGGAACGCGCGACCCCTAGACTTACAAATTTACTTGCCGGCGCCCCTAAAACGCCGGCGGTTGGCGCGCTGTAGGGGACTTCGCGCGCCTTCATCACCATCTCCGGATTCCGTTTATCTCCCTGATGGCATCCACCCATTGCGACGGCATGACTGCGCCGGGGAACCGGATCCGCTTCGGCTCCCTCGACTTCGCCGTCACCCCGACGGGAGGGCTCACGCTCGTCCCGCTGTCTCCGAAGACAGCGCCACGAGAGCTTGGGCGTCCTCTCCGGCGACTTCGCTAAGCTCCGGCTTGGGGCGCCCCTGCAGGCCCCGAAGCCGGAACCCGAGGAGTGCTCCGCCGCGGTCGGCGAAAACTCCAGAGGTTCGGGCGGTGACCATGTCACCCCGTAGGCTCGCGATCGAGTGGCGATGGTGGCTACATGCCAACCTCCGTCCACGAAGTTCTTTGGAAGACTCTTCCACCACGGCCCAGCCCGACGCGAGTATCCCGCCGCAGCGGCACTCGCGAGTGCAACGTGGCGGGCATGCCGATTTGGTCGTAGCCACCGCGGCTACGACGGTCCCCGTCCGCGACCGAGGCACGTGGAGGGGAATACCAGCCAGAAGGCCGAACGCGCTTCCAGCTCGCGTGGCCGAGCTCCAACGGCAACGCGAGAGTGGAGGAGCGAAGCGGTCGAGCTCGACCGCTCCAGCCGACCGAGCAGGCGAGCCCGAGCCGCGCAAGTCTTTGGCGGCGACGCGACGGCGCGCGCGCCAAGAGCACCACAAGTTGGGGGCGTAATCCGCGCCCCGCTTTTTCCTCACGCGAGCCAAAACGTGGTCGCGACCGCAATCGTCGCCCGAGGCCTTCCGGAGCCCGCAAACCCGAGGCCGAGCTACCTACCGGAACCTTCGGGCTGGTGGAGCGCGTCGCGGCAAAGACATGCAGCCTCCGGCTCCTACCACACCGGCGCTACTACCGCCACCGGGCCTGCGCCACATGGAGCCAGCGGCCGGCGCGCAAGACCGCACCCCACCATGAACCACCCCAGCCTCACGCACCCGGTGCGCGCGCCTCGGTAATGCCTCGACATCCGCGCCACCCTTGAGGCGCCAAGAAAGATGGCGAGGACGCCGCCACTCACGTGTTGCGGATGGTGAGCGCCACTATCGCGGCCGAGCCCCGATGGTCCCGGACCACGGGCTTTTGCCAAGGGATCCGCCAGCGGATTTCCCGCCCGATTCCGGCGCTATCAACATTGCCAAGTACAGGGCCACCAACCCTGTGTGTCGGCTCAAGATTACCGGCCGCATGTCGGTCGGGGAGCGACAGATGATCTCTTCATCATCCAAGACCTCCCCATCTACTCGCGGACTCGGCCGAGCTCGCTCGAGTACCGCCGCCAAAAACTGTCCAGGCGGGCCGACTTGAAGAATCTCTTCGTCGGTAACTTCGTGGCACTTACAAGCGCCACGAAACTCCTCGACTCGGCGGCTGCAAAAGCAGCCTGTGGAAACCTCGGGACTACATCCGCGGTTTTCCGCCAAGGTAACGAGCTCCCGACATCTCCGACGCCGATGTCATGGGAGCCTTCATCTACGGCACCTCTCGCAAGGCCTTGGCACAAGCCGGGCCGCCTCAAGCCCAGGACCACCAAGGAACTCCTCGACATCGCCACCAACCACGCCTCCGGCGAGGAGGCCGTAGGGGCTATTTTCGAAGGAGGAAAGGCCCAGCAGGAGCCCGGCGTCCAAACCGGGTCTCCTCCCGACCGCTTCGACAAGCGGAAGCGGCACGGGAAGCAGATCCGTGAGACCCAAGTGGTCGCCACGGTCGACCGCCCTGCCAAGCAGCAGGCGCGGCCGACCGTCGCCCCCGACCACTTCGAGAAATTGATGGACGGCCCATGCCCGAACCATGGGTTCTCCGTCAAGCACAAGTACCGGGACTGCGAAGTCCTGAGGCGCTATCTCTCTAGCGTCCCCACCACGCCGCGAAGCAAAGGAAAGAAGCCCGCCGCGGCCCCGCGAACGGCGGAGAAGAAGGCAGACGACGAGTTCCCCGAGCCCGACGGCTGCCTCATGATCTTCGGAGGACCGGCTTGCTACGCCGACAAGCGTCGACTCAAGCTCGCATCGCGAGGTCCACACCGCCGCACGGGCGTCCCCAATATCTTCGGTGGTCGGAGTTCCGATCACCTTTGATCGGACCGATCACCCGATCGCGCCCCACGGTAGGGAGGTACTACCGGTGGTCGCCCCGTCGTCGAACGGCGCCACGAAGGTGGCGATGGACGGGCGGCGCCTTAACATCCTCTACGTTGAGACGCTCGACGCTATGGGGTCCGCGCCAAGCCTCCGGCCAAGCAAGGCACCCTTCCATGGCGTCATCCCGCCAACAAGCCCATCCGCCGGCGGTCGACCGCCCGTCACCTTCGGGAGCCGGAAACTTCCGCACCGAGACCTCACCTTCGAGGTCGTGGATTTCCCGGCGCCTACCACGCCATCCTGGGAGGCCATGCTACGCCAAGTTCATGGCGATCCCCACCACGCCTACCTCGTCAAGATGCCCGGATCGCATGGAGTCATTACCGCGGCATCGTCTTTCCAGCTTGCCTTCAATCGCGAAAGGCGGCAATGAAGCTCGCCTCGGCGGTCGTTGCCTCTACGGAACTCAACAAGCTCGGAAGGAAGCCGCCGAGTCCGTCCCGAATCCAAACAAATCGGCGGGATCCTTCAAACCGCCGAGGACACGAAGGAGGTCACGGTCGATCCTCGTGATCCGACCAAGACCGCGGCGGTCGAGCCACGCCCCGCCAAATAGGAAGCGCTCGTCGACTTCCTCCGCACTAACAAAGATGTCTTCGCATGGAGGTCCTCCGACATGCGGGCATTCCAAAGGAGGTCGCCGAGCACTTGAGCGTCCGACCGTGCTCAAAGCCGGCCGCTTAACGCCGCGCCGCTCGACGAGGAAAGGCGCAGGTTATAGGAGGAGATCGCCAAACTCTTGGCGGGGGGTTCAGAAAGAGGTGCGCCACCCCGAGTGGCTAGCCAACCTCAGACTTGTAAAAAGAAGAACGGCAATGGAGAATGTGTGTTGACTATACGAGTCTCAACAAAGCATGCCCCAAGGACCCATTCCTTACTCGTGATCGACCAAGTCATCGACTCCACGGCTGGTGCGAGTCTCTTTCCTTCTCGATGCCTACTCGGGCTACCACCGATTGCGCTAAAGGAGTCCGACCATTTCGCGACTTCCTTCATCACTCCGCTCGGCTCGCTCGCTATGTCACAATGCCCTTCGGCTCAAGAACGCGGGCGCTACATACCGGCGATGTATGCAAACGTGCTTCAATGACCGGATCGGCCGCAACGTTGAGGCGATGTCGACGATATTGTCGTAAAGACTAGGAAGGTCGACGACCTTATCGCCGACCTAGAAGAGACTTTCGCGAACCTTCGACGGTTTCGCATAAAGCTCAACCTGCAGAAGTGCGTCTTGGGGTCCCCAAAGGAAAGCTCTTAGGCTTCATCGTCTCGAGCGAGGCATCGAGGCCAATTAGGAGAAGATCTCGCGATCGCAAGGATGGGCCCGGCCAAGAACTCAAAGGGGTCCAGAGGTCGACCGGATGCTGGCGGCTTTGAGCCGTTTCGTGTCTCGCCTCGCGAACGCGAATGCCGCTCACAGTCGCTCAAGAAATCCGACCGCTTCGCTTGACACCGAGGCTCGGGAGGCCCTCACCCGCTTGAAGGCCTTCTGCCTCGCCTCGATCCTGGTCGCCCGGCACTGTGTGAACTGGCCGCTCCTCTACATCGCGCCACTACCCAAGTTGTCGGCGGCCCTCGTGGTGGAGCGAGCGGAAGAAGGCCGTGAGCTCAAGGTACAACGGCCGGTCTACTTCATCGATGAGGTACTTTCCGAGTCCAAGACTCGGTACCCACAGTGCGAAGTTACTCACGCGGTGCTCATCGCAAAGAGGAAACTCGCTCACTACTTCGATCAAGACGCCATCACCGTGGTGACCACGCCCCACTAGGCGAGATCATCCACAATCGCGATGCCTCGTGAAGGATAGCCAAATGGGCGCCGAGCTTAGCGGCCATGGCATAATATACGCCCCTGACGGCGATCAAGTCGCAGGCTCGCCGACCGTCGCCGAGTGGACCAAGCCGAGCACCACCAAGTGGTCGAAGACCCGAGCATCGACAATGTACTTGACGGGTCTTACACCAAGAATGGCGCGGCGCGGAGTCGCCATCATCTCCCACTCGGGAACAGCTTCAATACGCCATTAGGTTGCTCTTCGACGCGACCAACAACATTGCCGAGTACGAGGCTCTCGTCAACGGTCTCCGGATCGCTGCCGACCTCGGTGCTCGCCGGCTCTACATCCACGGGGACTCCAAGCTTGTCGTCGACCAAGTCATGAAGGCTGCGGAGCCCCGAGACGCCCGCATGGCCGCGTACTGTCGAGAAGTACGCCGGCTCGAGGAGCGGTTCAAGGGTTTCGAGCTTCACCGTAGCTACCGACGCTACAATGGCGAGGCCGATCACCGCCAATCTTGCCTCCAAAGAGAGCCCGCCCCGCCGGATCTTCGTCTCGACCTCCTGCGGCCATCGTCCACCGACTCGGCGGTGGCGGCCACCCGACCAATCCAAAGACGGCCGCCCCGACCGACGCGCGGTCGGCGTAGACTTGGCGGATTCGCCCGCGGTGTGCTAGCACTTGAGTCCGATCGAGGAGGCCCTACATCGACCGCTTGACGGACGGGTCACTTCCCCGACCGACCGAGGTTCGCCTCGCCCGGCGGGCAAAATCTTCTTCTGCCCCGACGCCTGACCTCTAAAAGGAGTCCCTCCGGTCCTCCAAAATGTATCTTGACCGACTAAGGAAAACAACTGGCTGGACGACATACATGGAGTCTGCGGTCACCACGCAGACCCGATCTCTTGTGGGAAAGGCCTTTCGACAAGGTTTCTCATCGCCAACCACCGTGTCGACGCCGAGCATATCGTGACGCACCGCGAAGGATGCCGTTCTTTGCTCGCAGACGATCTCGCCAAACCAAGCTTTACAGACGATCCCCATCACGTGGCCTTTGCCGTCTGGGACTCGATTTGGTCGGGCCTTTCAGAAAGCGCGGGGCTTCACCCACCGCTCGTCGCGGTAGATAAGTTCACCAAGTGGATAGAGGCCAAGCCGGCCGTGAGCGCCACGCCGGGACAAGCGCCATCTTCTTCCGCGACATCGCTTTTAGGTTTGGAGTCCCAAACTCCATCATCACCGACAACGGAACACGCTTCACGGGAAGGAATTTCGAGTTTTGTGACGACTTCAACATCCGTGTCGATTGGGCAGCGAGAGCCCATCCGCGACTAACGGTCGTCGAGCGCACTAACGGCATGATCCTTCAAGGACTCTGCCGCGGATCTTGATCGGCTCAAGCATTTCGCAGGTATTGGGTAGCCGAGCCGCCTCCGTCCTCTGAGTCTGCGGACCACGCCGACCGGCGACCGGGTTCACACCCTTCTTTATGGTGTTCGCGCCGCCGCGTTTTGCCCATCGACCGAATACGGCTCCCGAGATTGCAAGCCTTCGATGAGGCTCGGGGCTCGCCGCAACAAGACGCCATCGACCACCGACGAGGTGCGCGACGTGGCCGCCCCGCGGTCGGCCGATATCAACAAGCCTGCGCCGCTACCACACCGCCAAGTTCGAGGACGATCCTTGGTATTTGGCGACTTGGTTCTGCGTCGGTCCGCATAACCAAAGATAAGCACAAGCCGACGCCAGGAGGGTCCTTTCACCGTCGTGGAAGTTCTCCGACCGCACCTTCCGACTAAGGACGCCGATGGTCGATCCTCCTAATGCCCGAACATTGAAAAGTTAAGGCGATTCTATCCCTAAACTCTTTTCCTCTTCCTAGCGTGCTCCTTACCTTCTTCCTTCCGAGCACTGGTCGCCGCAGTGACGACTGGGCCGCCTTTCGGCGCCCGCTCAGTCGCTACTCCCGGTCGGCACTTGCGCTGGTTGATGACCCAACCGACCACAAGGTCCTTCCCGAGCGGTAACTCCTTTGACCCAAGTGCTACTGACCTCGCCCAATGGGCTATGGTTGCTAACACTTCGCGGAAGAAGGAAGTACCCGAGTGGAGTGACCTTTGGGTCGGCAGGAACACTCCTCCCCGCACGAACTCGGCCTATCCCACGCGCTTATGAGGGTACGTGACCCGGTGGTCATGAGGTCCATCCGAGCAGTAACCCTCTCAACCCAAGTGTTACTACCCGCGCCCAATGGCTATGGTTGCTAAGTAGCACTTTGCGGAAGAAGGAAGTGCCCGAGTGAAAGATCCTGGCCGGTCTAGAACACTCCTATCCTCACAAGGCGCCTAACATTGCATAGCCAAGTCTCCAATCCACCTCGCTCCTCCCAAAACAACACGACCCACGCATAAGTGGCCCTGCGGTCCTTAGGGCTATGGTCGCCAAACGCTCATCCTAAATACTAAAAAGGACGAGGGACGATTCGGGACTTGATAATTTCAAGATTGTTTAAATAACGGTCTTTACAATCTAAGAAGGATAAAGCTAACTTTTTCTACTCTTCTTGGCGAGGCGGCCGGTGGCGAGGCGGAGAGTTGGTCGCCTCGCTTCTGGAGGGCGGCTGCGGCGGATGCGGTGGCGATCTCCGGCGCGCGGCTCAACCAAGAGCTCGAACCGATCGATCTCCTCGTCGATCCGGTTCCAGCCACGCCGCTCCCCACCACCGCGAGGTCGATGCCGTCGTAGTACGAGATGGTGTTGACCGGCGTCGATGAAGCTCAAGCGCAGGCCGGTGACCACCGCCTCTTCTACGGTCCGCACTCGGGCGGTAGCAGGGCAAGGGCACTCGCCCTGCCCGGCCCAAGGATGCGGTCGCAGACCTCCCGACCGGCCTTGCGGAGGCCTCCACCGGCGCTCATCTCGCCCGACCGGCCTCAAGAACCTTCAACGCCGCCGGGCCTCGCCCCGCCACGATCGCCACGTCGCGGCGGCCGGCCGTTCTCTGCGCCTCCACGGCGACGCCAGATTCTTCGCCTCTGCAGATTGCGGAGATTTTGATAAGTTCGCCTGCGGGTCGCACCCCCAAACTTAATTGAAGAATTGAGACACTTACCGCCGCGGAGTTGGTCGATTGCCGCTTCCGACTTCGCGCCAGATGAAGTCTTCACCGGCCGGCTTCTACGAGCGATCGCCGCTCGAGCGAACTCGGCGGCGCCCCCGAGCCTTGTTCCGCTCGGTCGCAGACGTGTTACTGCGTCACGCGATCCCCTCGCGGCAACGGCGGCATCCTTGGCCTCGTGACCTCCATCGGGAGGACTCGGCTCCGCCACTTCGCCCTCAAAGCCTTGGCTCCTAGGCGCCATCATGAAGGGCCTTTGTGGCCTCTTCAAATCCTTGGCGGATCACCACCGCCCGACCGCCTAATGCGCAGGCCTCTCGGCTAGGCGCACTCAAGCGCACTGATCGATTCTCCGCCGCACCGCTCACGACCGCTTGAGCGCCGCAGAGCTCGACCGACGCACGGCGATCCCGCTTGCCGCAAAAATGTGGACACCCGCTAGTCGCACGGAAGAACTATAAAAATGTGCAACGAATCGAACTTTTGGTACCGACCTACCGGGCGATCGGGCCGACTCCCGACCATCATATCCAGCGCCCTGGTGGAAGACTTCAGAGCAAGGGCTAGACCTTCACGGATCTGCCCTATCTCGGCTTCAGCGTCCAGCGCGCCTTGCCGAAGGGTGGCCCACTCGCTCTCCTCCGCCTCACCCATGATGCCCGACCCGGGAATTACACCCGGCGGCGCGCCTCCGCTCGCCCGTTCGGGCGGGACGCCACCCGTCCAAAGCACCATGGGCAAGGGTGACGAGGTCAACCTCAGAATCCCTCGGCGACTGCGCTGAGGGCATCGGTCGGCACCTCCCCGGGACGAGGGGTCGGGCACCTCCGCCGCCGGCCCGCCACGATCGGGCGCGATCACCGCAACGCCATTGTCTCATCCTCCAAACGACGATCACGTCGTCGGAGGGGTCTCGCCGAGGCGGCGGAAGTTCATCTTCGCACGACCTCGGGTGGGCTCTGTCCCCTCGGCGACCGCGCCCTCGACGCCGACGCCGCGACCTTCGCCGACCCAACCGGTCACCAAATCACCGGCGCCGCATTTGCGGGCCGATGTGGCACGCCCCACGATCACCCCAAGATAGGCGCCGACGCTGCAAAGATTCAAGAGTCGCTCGGCGGCTTTGCCAAAAAGAAAATGCTCCAAAAATAAAATAATAATACACTTACAAGGCCGAAGCGGGTGCGTGCACGCGCGCCTCTTTGCCGCCCCCGCCAAGGGGCAGTCGGCCGGTCGCTTCGGCCACCTCCACCGAGACGCTGCGACGATCGCAAGCGCAAGATCACCCCACCGAGGATCCGTGGCCACGGGCCCGTGATGCCGCCTCGGCCGAGTCCACGCCGCCGCCGCCGACGGCGGTCGAAAAACCCACCATAGGGGTGGCCGAGGCACTCCGCCGCCGCTGGAGGTCGCCCCCACAGAAGTGGTCTCGACACATCCTCGCAAGGCCTCGCCGCTGCCTTACTTTTCTTCCTCCTCCTTTCCTCCTTCCGCTTCTTGCGGAGGAGTCACCGCTAGTCCTCGCCGGGCGGCCGCGCGCTTCCTTATCCCCGGCGGCGCACGGGAAGACATCCCCATGAGCCCCGAGAGGATGCGGGAATGTCGGTCAAGTGCGAAGGACAAAGAAAAGAGAAGCGTAAAGGAATTTCACCGGCTACAGATTCGCGAAAAAGCCGAGAATGGCTCGGGTGGCCATCCGCGCCACGATGGCGCTCGCCAGAACGGCCGCCACCCGAGCCTCCACCTCGAGACGCTGCCAGCTCGGGTTCGACCATCCTCGCCCGGTCGGACGGCCCGATACCGAACAGGGGTGCGGCTCAGGTACAAGTGGTTGCACGCGATCCCCATGAAGGCGCGCACAACCACGCCCCCGTGAGCCCCGCCTCCTTTGAGCCCTAATCGCTCCACGATCGGGGCCACTTGTTCTTCTCCCTCTTTCGGCGCCCAGCCCACCGCCTCCGCCATGGGAAGCTCTCCGGTGAAACGAGGGGCGCTGTCGCGACAAGCGTTTGAACGTAGAGCCATTCGAACGCCACCCTTGTTAGACGAGGGCGCTTTACCTCCGTGTACTCCGTGCTCGACCGGGCGAAGGCCGAGGGCTAGGCCACCAGAGGCGCCCAAGGCCCGACGGCCTGCCCTTCCGAGCCTTGTCGGAAGAAGTGCCTCCACAACGCCCAAAGGCGGCTCGATCCCCAAGAAGGCCGCGCGGCGTGATGAAGATGGCGATGTGGAGGACCCCATTAGGTTGAGATGGTGCACCTCCACCTTGTAATGAAACAATAGCCCCGGACGACGGGTGCAATGGCAGCCAAAGCCGCTCGAAGAACGAGGCGGGCACCACGATCTCGCCGCCCGCGGCGCGGGGGTAGCCCGGCCGGCACCCTCCGGTAGGAAAGGTCTCGGCATGAGGAAGCCCTTCTTCACTAAGCCGAAGCACGGTGTCTTGGCGCGAGCACTCCGCCACGACATCTTCACAGGGGAGACGATCGGAAGGTGAGAAAGAAAGGTCGGGTTTTCTTTCCTTAGCTCTCTGGTGCTCTTCTTGTTTGAGGCGAGAGACAGAAAGGGCAAGAAAGCGTGACCACTCAAAGCACCCAACGGGCGATGATAGAGGACGAACGAACGCCGCCAGCGGCGCCCGTCAGCGAGCGTCGCGACCACCCTCGTCTCGTCGCGCCACCGTAACTCCGGTTTCCAATACCACTCCGCTTTTAATCCTCGCCTTGTCAGCGTCAAGGGCCATAAAGACGCCGCCCCCGAACAACGGTCTTCGCCTTTAGGCCGGAACGGTTGCTCCGGGGCGCGCGCGAGAAGCCCACTGGGCCGCTGCGGCTCCAAGACAAAAGCTTTGTGGCTTGCGCCAGGCCCAAGCGAGGAGTGGGTTCAAAAGGCCTACCCCACCAGATGGGTATAAAGCCGCCAAAGCAAAACTTGAGCAAGGGCGGTATGAGGTGAGCCCCACGGTGGGCCCTCGGTTAGGTCTACCGACGGGCTAATCACCTCTACTGCCCGAGACCATACTTCACACTCTCCCGGAGCTCATCAATGAGCGACACCACCGTGCTCGGGTCGGCGGACGACCTAGAGTCCATACGGATTGAGTAAAGAAAGGTTTTTATGGGTCGCCCCACGCAGGCAGGACACCCTACTCGGGACCGTCCGCTCGGAAGGGTCCCCTTGGCGGGACCTCCCAGACCCACTCGGACTACCCGCTATTAGCTCCACTAGCACGGCGTTCAAACCAACGCAGTAAACGCGCCGCTCATCCCTCCAGTCCCACACCGCGGATGGGGTATACATGTGGGATAGACGGCGCCATTCCTCTCGCAGCTACCCTCGCCCGACGAGGACTCGAGAAGGATGCCCCACGCCCGGCCACGACGGTAAACGAGCACTCACGCCCAGCCACGACGGCAGAACGAGCACTCACGCCCGGCCACGACGGTAAACGAGCACTCACGCCCAGCTACGACGCAGAACGAGCACTCACGTCTAGCTACGACGTTAAACGAGCACTCGGACACCGAACCTCACAGAGGCATCCGGCCGTCCCGCCGACCAAGGCACTCGGACACCGAACCTCACAGAGGCATCCGGCCGCCCTGCCGACCAAGGCATCGTCTAGCTACGACGTTAAACGAGCACTTTCGGACACCGAACCTCACGGGGCATCCGGCCGTCCCGCCGACCGAGGCACTCGGACACCGTAACCTCACAGAGGCATCCGGCCGCCCCGCCACCAAGGCACTCGGACACCGAACCTCACAGAGGCATCCGGCCGTCCCGCCGATCAAGGCACTTTCGGACACCGTAACCTCACAGAGGCATCCGACCGTCCTTGCCGACCAAGGCACTTCGGACACCGAACCTCACAGAGGCATCCGGCCGTCCTTGCCGACCAAGGCACCGTCTAGCTACGACGTTAAACGAGCACTCGGACACCGAACCTCACAGAGGCATCCGGTCGTCCCGCCACCAAGGCACTCGGACACCGAACCTCACAGAGGCATCCGGCCGCCCTGCCGACCAAGGCACCGTCTAGCTACGACGTTAAACGAGCACTCGGACACCGAACCTCATAGAGGCATCCGGCCATCCCGCCGACCAAGGCACTTTCGGACACCGAACCTCACAGAGGCATCCGGCCGTCCCGCCGACCAAGGCACTCGGACACCGTAACCTCACAGAGGCATCCGGTCGTCCCGCCGACCAAGGCACTCGGACACCGAACCTCACAGAGGCATCCGGCCGTCCCGCCGACCAAGGCACTCGGACACCGTAACCTCACAGAGGCATCCGGCCGTCCTTGCCGACCAAGGCACCGTTTAGCTACGACGTTAAACGAGCACTCGGACACCGAACCTCACAGAGGCATCCGGCCGTCCCGCCGACCAAGGCACTCGGACACCGTAACCTCACAGAGGCATCCGGCCGTCCCGCCGACCAAGGCACTCGGACACCGAACCTCACAGAGGCATCCGGCCGTCCCGCCGACCAAGGCACTCGGACACCGTAACCTCACAGAGGCATCCGGCCGTCCTTGCCGACCAAGGCACCTTTTCTAGCTACGACGTTAAACGAGCACTCGGACACCGAACCTCACAGAGGCATCCGGCCGTCCCGCCGACCAAGGCACTCGGACACCGTAACCTCACAGAGGCATCCGGCCGTCCCGCCGACCAAGGCACTCGGACACCCGAACCTCACAGAGGCATCCGGCCGTCCCGCCGACCAAGGCACTCGGACACCGAACCTCACAGAGGCATCCGGCCGTCCCGCCGACCAAGGCACTTTGACACCGTAACCTCACAGAGGCATCCGGTCGTCCTTGCCGACCAAGGCACTGTCTAGCTACGACGTTAAACGAGCACTCGGACACCAGAACCTCACAGAGGCATCCGGTCGTCCTGCCGACCAAGGCACTCGGACACCGTAACCTCACAGAGGCATCCGGCCGTCCCGCCGACCAAGGCACTTTGACACCCGAACCTCACAGAGGCATCCGGCCGTCCCTGCCGACCAAGGCACTCGGACACCCGAACCTCACAGAGGCATCCGGTCGTCCCTGCCGACCAAGGCACCGTCTAGCTACGACGTTAAACGAGCACTCGGACACCGAACCTCACAGAGGCATCCGGCCGTCCCGCCGACCAAGGCACTCGGACACCGTAACCTCACAGAGGCATCCGGCCGTCCCCGCCGACCAAGGCACTCGGACACCGAACCTCACAGAGGCATCCGGCCGTCCCGCCGACCAAGGCACTCGGACACCGTAACCTCACAGAGGCATCCGATCGTCCTTGCCGACCAAGGCACTCGGACACCGAACCTCACAGAGGCATCCGGCCGCCCTTGCCGACCAAGGCACTGTCTAGCTACGACGTTAAACGAGCACTCGGACACCGAACCTCACAGAGGCATCCGGCCGTCCCGCCGACCAAGCGATCGGACACTAGAACCTCACAGAGGCATCCGGCCGTCCCGCGCCACCAAGGCCTTTGTCTAGCTACGACGTTAAACGAGCACTCGGACACCGAACCTCACAGAGGCATCCGGTCGTCCCGCCACCAAGGCACTCGGACACCGAACCTCACAGAGGCATCCGGCCGCCCTGCGACCGAGGCACCATCCACAACGATTAAAATTAAAGCAAACTCATCGCAGAGACATTTTCATAAAGAAAAGAAAATTTCATTATAGGCCAACAGCTCAAACTTTACACAACTTTACACACAATGCGACAGATACAAGAGTGGCCACGCCGCACCACCAGCGCAGACTCTACCCACGCCTAGAACCTATCAAACATCCGTGCGGCATCGGTGGCACCGACGGCATGTGGTAGGCCCTTGCTCGGTCGACGGATACCGCCACGGCCGCTGGCAACACGCCGATGCCTCTGCGCCGCTCGGCGACATCAACGCGCCGCACTAACTACGGTCGGCGCCTTGCGCCATCGCCTCCGAAGGGCCCCTTACCACCTCGAGCCTCTGAACGGCCTCGGCGAGCGTCAACGAAGCGGCGTCGCTGGTGCAGCTTCTTCCTCCCGAGCTCGCCCATCGCTGGTCGAACTCAGCCCAAAGCTCGCCAGAGGATCTTCTTCTTCCACCGTGACGCCATCGCCGGCTAAAGACTAGAGGATGTCTCAAGCCATTTGAAAGAACAAAAGAAAAAGCTCGTCCCCTTCAAGCAAGCTACGGTATGCACGATATATATATATCCGGACGAAGGGAGGCTAAGCGTCTCAGAGTAAATGCGGTGCCGAAAAACGAAGCATCCTTCACCGTAAACCCGAGGCGATCAAGAAGACGAGCGGTAGCGCGCGCTAAACTATGCTCGGCATGCGCAACGAGGCAAGTAAAGCCCCGCGGTTCAAATGCCCCGCCAAACTCAGACATTGCCGGATCCAACGAAGCACACCGACGGAAATCGCTAACGGATCGGTGGACCGACCTACCGAGCCCGCCACCACTTTCGTCCAAGTTCAACCCCAACCGAATCTGCCAAATCGCTTGGGAGTTCGGGGCTATCGACGAATACTAATAAAAGGATACCCCAACAGCGCGCGCCCCGCCGCCACGACCGAATCGCTCATGAGACCGCGCAAGGCATCCGCTCCCGACCGCCAGGAAGCGAATCCGACCAGACGGCGCCCCGACCCCATCTTGGCGGGCGGGATCTCCGACTCAACCAAACCAAGGTGACAAACGCCGAGTGCGCGCGGTCGTCCTCACCGCCTACCGCCACTTACCCTCAAATAAGGTCAATCGAGGCGACTATACAAGGCGGTGGCTCCTTCCCAAGAAGATCCGGTGATCAGAAGACAAAGCTTCGGCCCATCAACGATACCACGTAAAGACGAGCGCACGCTCCTCCCGAGGCAAAGACCAACGCCACGCACTCGACGCCAAGATTCGCAAGGATCACAGAGGGCAAGTACGCTACTTCCCGGAAATACCTAACCTCCCCGACCACCAAGGCTACCAACCCAAAGATGGGCAAGACGGGTGGCGACTCATCCACGTGGGACGAAGGACCGGAGCTCCTAGCGAGGTCGCCTCGCTTCCTCCTAACTCGATGTAACGCCCCTTCCTTCAGATAAAAGGAGGCGGTGAACGATTCAGAGGGCAACGAGCAAGAACAAGAAAGGGAGAGCGCTATCAAACCCCTCTCGCTAAGCCATGGGCATTCTCGCTTGTAAAACTTTGTGCGATCATCTGTACTCAAGAGTAATACAACACCACCACACACGAATCGGAGTAGGGACCTTCAAACCAACCAAGATACATCTTGGACTCACGAGTCTAACCATTCAGGGAGTGGAACGCGCGACCCCCTAGACTTACAAATTTACTTGCCGGCGCTCCCGAAAACGCCGACAATTACAATTTTATTAGGTTTTATACATATATTGAATAGAAATTAGTGGTTAAAGTTGCATTTTGGAGCATGTTGATGTCTAAGATAACATGTATTTGTGACCAGATGTAGTAGTAACTAGGTAAGAGTCCGCAGCGTGTCACGCCGCGATCGTTGCCTGCCACGTGAGCAAATCGAGAAAACGTGCGCACGTCGCTCTCAACGTGAGCAAATCGAGAAAACACGCGATGTAAGCGTTTTTTTTCTGGAAAAGACCTAAACGTAATAATTTAAAAAACGAAAAAGATCTAAACGTAGCGTATGCTTAACGCTAAAAAACGAAAAAAAGACATAAACAATTTTTTTTCCAAAAAAAAGGACCCAAGCGTATTTTGTTTTCGAAAAAGGATCTAAACGTAACAAAAAAACAGCAAAAGGACCTAAACGTAGCGCGTATTTTTTGTTTCCACAAAAATGACCTGACGGCGTTTTTTTTCTTCGAAAAAGGACCTAAAAGTAATTTCGATTTTCCCAAAAAGGACCCGAGCGCTACGCTTAAAAACACTAAAAGGGCATGAACGTAATATATATTCTTTTTCAAAAATAAGGACCCGAGCATAACTTTTTTCCTAAAAGGACCTAAATGTAATTTTTTTTCGAAAAAGGACCCGAGCGTAATATTTTTTTCGCCGGCTTGCTCCCGGCTCAAACGAACCTGGTGGAGGAACTCTGTAAGGATTAGTAGAAGGTATTATTTGAGTATAAGACACCAGAAAGGAACCGCAGTCACATCCACATGTTGCAGGTGGATCAGATTACACCTCAGGCAAGATACATGCATAGTAGCAGGCTAGCAGCAAGAAAAAGACATACATATGGTCAAATAGGAATAAGGAAAAGTAGAAAACAAATCGATAGGCTCAGAATAGTAATACTCCATCAAACAGAGCACCCGAACAAGCCAATTTACCTAGATTAGGCATTTCATAATTCAAGCAGTTCTGCTGCGTTGTCCTCATTCATTAGCATGAAAAAGAAGAATGTAGAGATCTTCGAGGGTAAACGAAAACATGGCCGAAATGGCGAAATGACTGTAGGCTGTAGCTATACACAAGACAGGGCACAAAAAAGCTATGCATAAATAACACCAGATAGATCACCACAAGCTGGTTCGACATAGAGGTGACATATCTTTACATCGTAGAATAAACAATAGGGACAAACAGCAAAATACTTCATCCACCACAACGATGCAACTGTTCAAATGGAAGTTTCGTAGCCTCTTCATCGTCTCCATTCAACTTTGATTGCTCTATCTGTAGATATTGCAAATAATTCAATGAAATGGAATATCAGAAATCAAAAGCAAAATTGAATTCTTAGCTTTTGGAACCTATAATTGACAGCTTGACATTTCTCCCAAACATATATAGCTCTGACTTCTAAGCTTCAAAATTTAAAGTTTCTTTTAACCAAAAATTAAGTAATCAGATGCATACAAATATCCATTCCAACATCAATATAAGCCTAAAAACTATGTTTGATGCCAACAAAGGAGGCAATAGGCCATCACATGGTGCAAATATAGGTAGGATATGAAAATTGCTGAACTTCACAGCAATACATAGCCAAAACGCCCAAAACCACAGTCCACAAGTCTATAATCCATTCCATGCCACTATGCTTCATATTATTTAAATGTGGAATTATGAATACTATTGGAGATAACTCAATATCTCAATTTACCATATCTTTCGGTTTTATCAAAATAGGTTATTAGTCCAAATCTTTTACAACTAGGATTCTTTTGGCTATATAAATAACCCCCTGTACTTGTAATCCTGAAACATTATAATAGATTGTTTCCCATGGTTTTTTTTCTGTAAGGGTTTTTTCACGTTAAATTGTGTCTCCAATATTTTGCTGTGCATCTATCCCTAACAAGTAGTATCAGAGCCCTAACAAATACAAAAGTAACATCACTCTTTTGACCACTGCAAATACAATATGCAATGCATGCAGCCATTTCTATTTCTGCACAAATTCAATGTTTTGATCATTTCTAAGGTCTTGTGCCTGACAAATCTTGTCAAAAAAAACCCTATAACTACCGCAAGTTTGAATGAAAAGGATAGACTGTAAGTAGGTTAAAATTGTAACTCTAAACAAAGACCTATTCATCTTTATCTAACCTCACAAAATTTTGTCATAAAGTGATTTTGGCATTGTTCAGGTTGTTTATCCACTCATCCAACAAAGCTATGAAGACATAGCTAGCGATCTTTCATAAGATAGCTATGCTCATGGCAAAAAAAAGTCTTTTTCAGCTTTTCATTCTATGAACATTATTGCTATCATTGGCCAGTTGGTCACAATATCTATCACGTTCTGATAGCCAATAACACTGTATCTTATATATCTGCAGATAGCTAAATAAATTGCATGATGTTTACGACTGACATCTCTTTAGGACAACATATATCAATGACTTCTTAGAACACCCCTACCACCATTACGGATTAGTTTTGTGTACGTGGTGAGTCTGATTTCAACTTACTGTTTGTAGCTGAAGGGAGAGACTGGTGGCGAGTGAAGCCATTCCTGTCTGCAGATGAATCAGAATCCAGTATGGGTGAATTATGTGGTCGTAGTTTTGCCTTTGCGGATTCTGTTGCAGCCATATAGCTTGGCTGTCTTGGCGGAACTGGAGTATTCTGAGTTCCGTTTTCCGCATATTCTGATTTGGTGGGGAACGAATACCTCCTCTTGCTAGTTCTAAGGCTTCCAATAGACTGAGGTTCTTCTTTGGACCTTGGTTCCTCTTTCTTCCCTAATACATTATCTTCCTTATCAATGTTCTGCAGTGGCATAACTTCAACTGCTTGGGCAACAGCGGTGGGCTCATTAACTTTTTCCCCGGTTAAAACCCAATTGAAAGGAGTTTCCAGATCGGATTTTAAGTCAGGTATTAACTTATCTATATTTGAACTTTCCAATAGATTGCTACTGTCAGATTCTTGAGTATCAGGAGGAATTGGAAATGAAGCCTCACGTGCACTCTGTAGTGCTTTCTCACATTGGTTGTCTTGATGGTCAGAGATACCATTCACGAGACTAGTTATCTTTGAGGCTTCAGCCATGGAATTAGAAACCTTTGAGACATCAGCCATGGAATTAGATACCTTAGAGGCTTCAGCCATGGAATTGGATATCTTTGAGGCTTCAGCCATGGAATTAGTTACCTTCCTAAGGTTCCTTTTAACCTTCTCAAGTTCAGATAACTGGCTATCTGGTACTGAATCAGAAGGAGAGCTAGAGGATTTCCTTGGATTTCGTTTTGGTTTTTCAGGTTCAACGATCATGTTTGTTTGGAAACTCTCAACAGTGACAGCAGAACACTTCCGAGCATTGCGCTTTAACTTCGCCGATGCAGTTTCCATCGCATAACTGGCCTTCCTTGCTTGTGGTTTCCCATCAGCAACTCTTTTTGGTTGGGAGACAGGCTTCCAAATGCAGCTTATTGTCCATCTCTCCAACCAGTTGTAAGTTGAATTGGGGTCCCTCTCATCATATTGAAAGTGAAGAGCTTCTACCACAATTGGTGAAGATAGAAGCTGCAAAATATACAAAAAATAAATTAGCACAACTCTGAATAGGTAAACAGAGAATGAACTTGATTTGAACACATGAAGTTCCTAGAGAACAAATAAGCAGGACCAAGGCCATTTTTTTCGTTGTATACAATTATAGCCAATCTCACTGGTAATTTCTTTTTTTAAAAAAAACAGATTACATACCTTTCGAACATATGCATTTGAAGATACCTTCTCCTTCCAGGCATCCGACGATTTATCACCCTGATAAATGCAAGCAACACATGTTTCAGAGTTTTGGCTCATAATAAGATAATAAACAGCAAACATTGCATGAGGGGGATACATGATTTAGTTTGAGCAATAATCTTCCGAGGAAAAGAATGATGTCAAATACAAATGCACGCTCTGTGTAGAATTTGTATTGTAGTTCTGCAGAGTTATCTTTGTAAGTTCTTTTCAATTGGAATGGGCAAGATTGGGCAAATAAATATTTAACTCTAAATTTCTGAAAAGAAAAGGTGCGTGCCTGATGAACAACCTCTACATTTTGTACTGTAGTTTTGAAGAGTCACTTAATTGTATTTCTATGTTGTGTTGAAGGGCACAAATGCGCGATAATATTTAATGGTCACCATATCAGCAGCGATGGCAAAAGCTACGCTGAAACCACTGAGAGTGCAGTGTTCTAGCATAGTTACACAGCTAATTAATCTACTGAGTAAAAGAATACCCAAGGAAAATATGTGTGTTGGTATTTGATAATGATAGGTAACAGAGTGTCTTGAGTTGAAGTATGGCCGAATGAAGCAAAGCCTGTAAATGATAATCAATGATCTAATACAAACCCATAAATCTAATAAATAACTAAATCTAAGAATAAAGAGCAAACCATCCACTACAATACAATAATAAACTGAACTTCTCAAAACAATGATTAAACAACGCTGAACATGACACAGATAGGCACACAATTAACAATATTGTCTTGCTATTTGTAATATAATCCAGGTACATAATATCTACTACTATGTCTGGGGCTAGTTGAAGGCTACTTCGCTGCTTTGTCTGTGTTGGGGCCTAGCCGAAGGTATGCATCTGAACAAGTGGCATGCACTATTTTGTGCAACATTCAAGAGATGTATGAAGACTTGGTGTGCAAGGCCTACTACTACTCTTTGAATGTTGCAATCATTCATTGTCTGCAGCAGAGAGGATTAACTGAATCCAAAAGGAGCAGACAGAAAGGGAGGGAGCATAGCAGCAATAAGAGAGTGAGTTACCACATGGCAAGATACTCACCCCGAACTTATGTTGGCCAAACTTCACAGTGAATTGCATGGCGGTGCTAGAGAGTCTAACATTTCTTCCACGAACTAGAGCTTGAAACTTCACAATCAACAATGTTGCACGAAGGGTTGAAACAGCCTGCCTTCTTACAAGATGCCCTCGAATCAGTGCCTGAAGTCTTATGATACCTTTTAATGCATGGAATGCCCTACGTGCCTGCACCACAACCATGGCAACATTAGCACTGTGCTACAGAAACTAAATTAAAATGAACATATAATTCATATATTATATTGAACCAGAGAATGCTCGATCCCCATGCTCGCCAATTTAAGAGCAGTGCTTCAATGTTTTCCCTCTCAATACAAGTTGCACAAATCTTAAAGCAAACGAAGGAGTAAGTAATAACTATCCATCATTCATTCATGCTTTAATATTTATGCAACTATTAAAAAAGAAAAACATGGAAGCACCTCTCCCAATTTGTTAAATAGATATAATTTCCCAAGAGAAAATTGTAAAGGTGACAAAGTAGGAGCGGTTACAAATGGTTACGTACAAATCAACCATTCAGCACATCAATTTATCGAGGGGATGTAAATTTTATTTTCACAAGTCTGACTATTCTTATTTCTTTTTCTGATTTTTTTAAAATGATTGGTTCCATAAAAGGTTTGGAAGAAGCTAGGAGCAACACTTTCAGAGTGCTGCAGTCAGCAGATGCATCACCAAGATGGCAGGAACCAAATGAATTAAGTCTAGGAGAAAAAAGTGTTACCAGGTAACCTCGGAAGGCTGCTTGCGCCTTCACTGCAGCTAGTTCTTCTCTCAGTTTCTCAGAACTAATTGGTGTGTTGGACCCAACAATGTTTTGGTTCTCCACACCTCGACCCATGGTTTCCGCATCCGCTCTGTTTGGCAAGTTGGAATTTTCAGCCTTTCCAATAGCTGATACAGTTCCATTGTTGTGGGAGCTAACAAGTACCGGCTCATAAATCACGGGAGAATTCTCAGAAAATGCAGGCTCCTTCCCAGTAGAGTATCCGTTGTTACTTGTAGCCTTCTATAAATCAGCAACAAAAATATTATTAAACCAACCAATCAGCAAAAGTAGCTGGAAGAAACGCAATATGCACTTCAAACTAATTGGGCGCATACTTAACTACAAGCCTACAATATGGATAAAGCAAAAATAGAACTACAAGAAACCTGAAAGACATGCATCTGCCGTTTTTTCAGTGTGCAATCCAGTCCAGAAGCAGTAATGAGTTGACACTTTCAAGCCTTACTATATTGATTATTTCTAAAAATTAAACTAAGTAAGCTTCACTATTAAAGTTATCAACAAATGCCTTCATTAACCCCAAAATCGGACCAGCAAAAACAAAATTACTAACATAACTAGTAACTAACTGGTAGCATTTGGAAAAGCTCGTTTCAATGCATCTGTGGAGCTCTCTCGTCGGAATTGCATAAATCAACTCTTAGGCCCTCAGGAAAACTACCCCTTAACAACACATCTACATTATAAAGTTCTTACCGACAAATCCTGTGCCTTGATAGAATTGGACTTAGTTGATTTCTTCCCAAAGAGCACAGATTTGATCCACTTCGCCGGAGACTTCCCCATAGTAGCCTAAGCTGCCAAACAACGGATAATTTGGACCTGTAATAGAGCAGCTCATCAGTACACAGATCCACATCACAAACAACTCTTTTTTGTTTTGTTAACTAAGAAGCAACAGACCGAAATAGCCATAATAAACCACTAAAACAAAGCTGGAAAAAAATTGTCAAAAGTAGAAGAGTTGAATAACCCACTGTATTAGGAGGAGGAGGAGGAGGGGGAGGGAGAGAGCAGCACAACACACTCAGGGGAGACTATGACCCAAATGCAGCGGCAAAAAAAAGCAAAAAATCAGAGCAAGCAAAGCTCAGATAACCAGCAGAAGAAATGACCGAAAGCCACGCAGAATGAAGCCCAGAAGAAGCAGGCACGGATCTGACCAAACAACACTGCTCCACACAACAAAAGCCACGGACCAAGCACTAACACCACCACAAATACAATCCAACAAGCATTTAGCGCAAACAAAAGCAATCTAGCAAGCGCAAACACGAGCAGAATGCGGCACAGGAATGGCGCGAAGCGATGGACCTGGAGTCCTGGACAGGTGTCGCAGCACCGGAGGACGCACAGAACGGCGCACGACTCGGCGGAGTCCCGGCCTTTCCTCTCCCGCTCTCTATCCACCAACCTATCCCTTACGCCTCCATTGCAGAGATTGTTCTGTAGTGGATGGAGTAGAGGCTCGGGCAAGCAAGACGAAGATACGGGGGCCGAACCGAAGACACAAAAAGGCATGGGAGACCAATTAGAGCAGAGGGCAAGTGACTGACAGGCTGAGACACAGTGCGCGGGGCCCACACTGCAACGGGAGGCACCACCCTCAGCTGCCTCCCTCACCTGTGTACACATCCATCAAACTGACAGGTGGGACACGCGGAACATGCCCGACGTGTCAGTGAACACAAAATTTTGCCGTTAGTAAAGAAACGTGTTTGTAAAGGCTGCGAGGCCCTCACCCTTTTGGAACAAGCTGGCTGCCCCCTCGGCGCGGCGGTACATGCGCAAACCGACGGTGGGCCCGGAGCACATCCGGGACCGCATGTCAGAGAGACCCATGCGTCCTTACGTCCCCGGGCGCCGGTGCGAAAAGTGTGGAAGCGGGTGTCGGGGGGTGGAGGTGGTCCCCCGCGCTTGTTGTGGTTAGCAGCATCTTAATCCGCGCTTTAAAAGGGGATTTATAAACTGTTTGACTGCTTCTTGGAGTGAGTGACTGAGTGAGGACCGGTGCCGTGCTATGGTTAATGCTTATATGCTGTGGCGTGGTTTAGAGGATTCCCTGTCCCAGTTTTGCCCCTGCCAGGTATACTTCCTCCTTCCCAATTGAAACATCTTATTCATAGTGAAGTACAATAACAAAGTCAGTTGTTTACTCCATCTCTTATTCATATCATTTAGAGTAAGCATTAAAGTCAGCTTGTACAATAACTATCTCTAAAAATTAGCTCTAGATGCTACGCATTAACTATCTATTATCTCTTGTACATAAATAATCTACATATGCTTCCGTGCAATACTTATTACTCCCTCCGTTGATAAATATAAGGCGTATTTTGATTTGCACAAGGATTAAGGTTATGGTAAAATTGAGAAAGGCATGAGAGAAAATGACTTACATATCCCTCTTAATTGTCTTGAAAGATGAGAGATAATGAATAAATGCATATGGTTGAGAGAGAATAAATAGTGGTATAAGTGGAAAGGTTCATTAAATCTACATGCATGCTTTATATTTTTTAACAAGATCATTCAAACTATAGACCTTATATTTATCAATGGAGGGAGTACTCCCTCCGTCCTAGAAAGTAAGGGATAGAAGAAATTTTAGGATAGATTATGGTTTCTGCCAAAAGACTCTAATGCCCCTATTTAATACTGTGTCTCTATTAATTGGCAACATGCATGCATTAATTAATCACGATTATAGGGAATGACCTGCCGCGTTTTTATTTTGGAATATGTGTGGTCGCATGTATCTGCGTGCATCTGCATGCATGGGCACAATTTGAGAACACAATTTAAGGGGGAAGAGCTCTCAATCCCTAATATTAGAGGACACAATTTGAACGTTTCTCTCCCTTACTTTCAAGGACGGGGGGAGTACTAATTAAGAATCATCTCTCTTCTTTCTCCTCTTTTCTCACTCTTCCATATAGCACAAAGCTAACGCCAATATAATAAAAGTAAGCTAAGGTAGTCTTACTGTACGGGCTCTTACCATCTTACAAAAACTAGTTTACGGTAGCATCGAATGGCGTGAGTAAATATATGTACGGACAAAAGGATTAGGAGCAATGCTCCACTGCTGCCGACACGTTTTAAGTTGGTAGGTACTAGTACAGTAGTAGTGTACCAGTTTTAGCACACGGAGACGGAGCAGGAGTACAGCAATTGCTATCCGCCATGATAGTGCGCGCGGCCGGTGGTGCGTGCACCTCGTCGCCTCGACGTGTTAACGATAAACAAGGGCATCAATCAGTCAGGAATCAGGATGATGAGTGCTATGTCCAGTCACCATCACGTCCATGCCAAAAGATGGAGGTCGATCCCAAAGCAGGTAGAGGGGCAACAAAAGCATCTCGCTTTCTTTCTTTCCCCTGTTCCGCTCCCAAGTCCAGAAAGCCAGAAAACACTAGGAGCATCAGCATTCAGCAGCAACTAGCAAGAGGCGGATAAGAGCTTAACCAACCAAACCATTGCCTCGTGCTTTGACGCATCCAATAATATTATAACGTCCGGATAGCAAAGGACCAGCCAACTACCTGCCCGGTCGGCTCCCTGCCGCTGAGCCAGCTTCGGCCACCGCCCGCTGGCTGCCGGTACGGGTCGAACAGCGAGTCATTTCGCGATGGGCTCGGATTGATTCGTCTACAGCCTACAGGGAGTAACATCGCGTGTGTATTGGACAATAATGATCTACGGTCAGAGGTGGTATTGGATTAGACCGAATCCGGGCGTTTCCAACGCAGAAACAGTAAACCATGCCGAATATTCTTCCCATCGTTTGAAACAATATTAGACACATCCTCCTTAAATGCATAGATATTCTTCTCCCTCTGTTGGCGTCAAAAATTTGATATAGGATTTTTGACAAAGAAGACACCGATTTAACACTGTGTTGAGCGTGCTATCTATTTGACTCAGAACCGACAAGGTAAAAATATAAAATTTAATCAAAAGCCGATCGTAACGACCAATCGGCTTAGATTCAATCAGCTTGAAGCCGATTAAGATCAAAGTAACAGGGTAAGTCTAACTAGCCGATTAAGGCTAATCAGAGGATAAAGGTAGATCGATTCCGAAGAAGGTGATGCGCAACAAAATCAGAACAAATCAAACCTGAGGTGTAATTGACGAAGATCAACAATCGGCGATGCGCAACTTTATTGATCAAAATCGATTACAAAGAGAGATCTAAATTACAGAGGCTACTCCTAGTTGGCAGAAAAAAGTAGAAAAGTAAAAGCTGGTTGATTGTATTGTGTTGTCGTTGCAGCTTGCTCTGGTCCTTCTTTTATACCCTTCGGCCGATCGTGTCCGACTACAACACATTTCAAGTCTTGATCCGTATCGGCCTTATCTCGGACAGTTATTTCCTTAAAGATCTAGCCGTTACCAAAATATCTCCAAACATTTCCAATCTGTCTGTTAATTCCCGTATCTTTAACTTTATTGCCGATTTTGATTAGACTTGCCAAATTTTGGTGCAAACATATGCCTCCCATTTTTGAGAGATGACTTGTCATTTGTCAAAAATCGCAATTTACCGGCTTTTCCAATCGGCTAACTGTTGAAATTCGCTCAATAACTGCTACTTTATTCGCGCCGTAATTCTCTGACATGCGGGTAGTGCGTTTTAACTACTCGCGCCTTTTGAGATTCACTTCCCGTCGCTTCAAATTTTCACCACGCTATAAAATGCGGCCCCCACTTCAGTCATTCTTCACGCGCACAAGCTCTCGAGTTGTCTGCAATCGGCTTAAGCTTCCCATTTGAAGTACTTCCGAGGCAATCCTTTAGTTCATCCATCTTTCTTCATCGGCTGCAATGGATCCTAGCCAGGTACTTATTTCGATCCCGCACAGTAACGACCAATATTTTTTGGGTCCATTGGGAAATCTAGATGTTCATACCGTAACAAACCAAGAAGTCCCTCGTTTACCTCTCGCCATTTCTTTGGTCACAACATAGAGGGTTGGAATAAAAGTTTGAGCGCCTGATGCCTCTCAAAGGATGGAGGAATTGGTTTATCGTAGTAGCGCCCAAAAGAGGGTGAATGGGAAAGAATGGGCATAGCCGAGTGTATTCCACTTTCCTTAGCCGACCTGTAAGCCAACGAGCCCTTGGTGGCCACGGTGCATTATTTTGGTCGATTGCTTTAACGCCTTCTTGTTCCGTACCGGTCCCATCGGCCCAACTCTTTTAGATGTTGCTCAATTGTGCTATCTTCGGTCAGATGGAGAACAAGTATCGGCTTTTAGCGGAAAACCAAAATATAAACTTATCCGATCTAAGGGTGAAGGTTGGGCCAAATATATTGGAAATAATAACAAGATTAATGGCCCAGTATCGGACGAAGAGCATGTTGCCTTTCTGAATCTTTGGCTAGACCGTTTTTTGTTCTGTGGAGCATCTCTTGAACCAACTCAGGTTTATCAAGTGATAGCAGAGCAGCTTGTTGAGGGTCGTCGGCTAGCTCTAGGAAAAATCTTCTTGGGCGCTGTGTATCAGATGCTTTATGTAATAAGGAGTCGGCTTTATACCGGTTTTGGGAAATTCACCGTCGGTAATGTAGGTGGTCCGATGTGGTTTATGCAAATATGGCTATACTACTTATTCAGGCGTTCTTTTAATTTGGATTCAGCCGACGAGACTCCTTTTCCAGGGGATGATATACCAGAGGGGGCACCTATCCAATTTAGAGAATGCCGATCTTTTGGTGAGAGGTTTATGATGTGCTCCAGTAATGAGACAAGGGTTTCTCCCGACAGCTGCAGAAGATTCTTGTCGTTCCTTTTGCAATTGGATACCGAAGATTTCAAGCAGCAAGACTTCTTTAGTTATGGTGCTACGGCCGATTTTTCTTGGCCTTCATTTCTTCACCTGGAAGCCGATAGTTCTCTGATGCATCAGGAGACTTTGGATTTGTATAGAGTTTTCATTTCTCTGTGCATTTTCCATGTCGGCCTTCATACTAGGAATCGGACATTCCAACCTTCATACGAGTTTTACCATCCTTCAGTCTACGCAAGACAGCTCGGCTTCGGCCAGGTAATTCCAAGTTTGCCACTTCTAGATCGGCTTCAACCTAGAGCCAGGGTTCGCAATGCCACATCAGCGAGGCTAGTCTTGGAATTAGCCGATGAGCTTCATCTTCGCAGTCTCCCACACTTTCACCTGAACGCTCGTCGGGCAGGAGGTTTCACAACATGGTGGTCGTCTATTGCTGAATGTTTGTACATGGAGAAGACTCCGTCGTTTATAATCAAGGAATTCTTTCCAAATCTGCCAGAGCCATCTTATGTGTCTAACAGCGATTCTAGCAGTGAAGCTAGCTCATCGGGTTACACTAACACGAGTTTAGTAGATAAGGTATCGGCTTGAATAATCTTGTCTTGCACATCGGTCTTTTACCAGATGCATTTTCTAATCACTTTTTACTACGCGTATTGCAGGCTGAGGATGTCGGCAAAAAGCCCATCTCTGGCCAATCAGGAAGTGGCCAGGGCAAAAGGTCACATCAGTTGATTGGTCTTATGGGTTATACTTCTGGTACTCTAGGGGTCCACAGTCCATCCTTATCGGACATCGAGAAAAAACAACCAAGTAAGTATAAACACAATCGACTAATACTATTTTCTCTTTCGCCGAACTGACCTTTAGCCGATCTATATTTTCAGAAAAGAAAAAGACAAAGTACACCAAGGCTCCTGCGAAAAAAGGAACCAAGCCCCAAGAGCAAAGCGGCGAGAGTTCGCCACATGCGTCGGCTACTGACAAGGTAGGTTGTTGTACTTCTTCGCTAAGAAACATGTCCTTCAGTACGTCGGCTTACCTTGTATTTCTTATTTCAGCTGACGCAATCAGTTCAAGCTGCGAAGATTCTGGCTGATCTTCCAAAAATTTCTTCTAACTCGCTCTCCCCGCCACGGCCGATTTCAACTGCTCCAATCGCCGACCTGCCGGAGCTCTCCGACCCAACAAATCTGTTGGGTTTCTCTTTGGCCGATCTCGATGATCCGGAGATCATGGCCACTGATGACTACGATGCTGAGATCAGGAGAATCTTAGAAGTTTCGAAGGAGGCATCGGCTGTGGTCACTTCCACCCCAGGCACGAAAAAGAAACTGAAAGCTATTTGATCTAGTCACAAGGCCACAATCGGAGATCCTAGTCAATAATCAGCCGACCCGCGATGCCATGGCGGCCGTTGAAGCTGACCTACCACCGGAAGCGATGGCGGCACTCCTGAATGTGTGCCACTTGGACGAAAGGAGGTCTGAGGTTGAGGAGGCCCAAACACGCATAGCGCAGCGCGAAGCTCAAGAAGCCAATAAGAAATTTCTGGATGAGCTCGTCGCTGACGCCAAGGCGAAAAACGCAAGTTTGATGCCGATGCGCTGCAGCTAAAGACATCCAAGGAAAACCTTTCCAAGCTTGAGTCGACAAAGAAATTTCTCTTGGAGGAACTAGCCAAGACAGAAAAATTAATCCAAGATGGCCAAAATTCCATGGAGAAAAACATATCGGCCATGAAAGAACAGAAACTCGGCATTGCCAAAGCCATCGCAGACGTGACCAAGCAGTTGGCCAAGGTGAAGCCAGTACCCGGAAACGCCAAAGACGATGAGCGCATTCTTGACGAAGTTCAGTGCGTGATCGCTAAGGCAGCGGGCGCTCTGTCGGCTCTAGGCGCGACTCTTCCTGGTTCAGGCATCCAATATTAACTTCCTGAGATGTAAAACTCTATTGGCCGTTTTTTCATAAACACTTGCTTGGATAATTTGTAATTTTGCTATACTTGTAATCGGCTGTTTAACCGATTTAATTTCACTTTCCTGTAATTTTAGTCTGCAATCTCTTTTAGCCGAATAACAGCATCGTGTTAACTTGGCTTTTTGAATGAAATCTTTAGTCGGCTAGGCTCCAATCCAAACGCTAGGATAGTACTTCTTCAAATATTTTCCGTTAATAGCTTTAGGCAATACATATCCTTCCAACGTTTCTAGTACGTACGAATTTCCACCGACTAGCCGATTAACTTTGTATGGTCCTTCCCACGTAGGTGACTTTTTTCCGAATCGGTTATCTTTCGAACCAACAGGTAATATCGTTTTCCATACTAAATCGGCTTGATCGAAAGATTTAGGCATGACCTTTTTATTGTACTCTTTCGCCACCCTGATTTTATTCTTCTTAAGCCGATCAAGCGTAGACAATCGTAGACTGATATAATCTGTACCCACTACAATCGATGGTGGATTTTTCTCCTTTTTTCACCGATTAACGTGAGAATTTCTAGTACTTAAGTGGGAACGTGTTTTTATTCCGAATTTTAATTTTTTTTTGTTGTGCTTGATATGGACTCTTTTTTAATTTAGACCGATATAATCTGAACCCACCACATCAATGATGGATCTTTCTCTTTTTCTTCACCGATTATCTTCGGCAAATCGGGGCCGAGAGAGGGTAGATACAGCAAGGGCAGTGAGGGGCAGTGTGGTCTATTTAGGGCTACCTCGCTCCCAATCCCCTCATTTGACGAGGAGAGCCTGCTATCGCCATGTGGAGGCCGATGAACAATGATGACAGCTCAAGCTCTTCACGCTCGGTGTCAAGGTCCTTCGGACGTAGCGCCGATGTGCCCCATTTACTGGTGGCCTATGGGAAGAAGCCACTGGAGTACCAGCTGACAGTGTTTTGTGGTTGTGGGATGAAGGCAGCAAGGTGGGTCTCATGAAGTGACGATAACCTGGAGAGGAGGTACTACACATGCGCAAGAGCTCAAGTAAGATTTTGATTTTTTGTTTATGTTGAAGGTTTTTTGTATATGTTTAGATCGATTGATGATCCATGGTTTTGCCTATTAGGAAGGAGGTTGTAAATTTTGGCAGTGACATGATCCTCAAAATTCTCCCTTTCTGAAGCAATTGCTTGTAAACCTGCGAGACAATGTATGGACGTTGAGCACAATGAAGATCGAGCTAAAGAGGATTGTCGACAACGGCAGAGAACAGTTAGTTTATATTACTAAGATGCATAATGCATATATTGAAGAGATGACTTCTCTGCACAAAGCAGAGGTTGTTGGTTTGCAACGAACCTTGAAGGAGAAGGATGCCCAGATTGACAAGCTTTCATGAAGATTGAAGAAATTGACATGCATGATTTTTTGCCATACTGGCATGTGTTGTTTTAGTAGTAGCATGGATAGTGCCTAATTGAGTACTTTGCTCTTGTAATGTTGTACATTGATGGCATTTTGTAAGCAAGTTTTGTACTTTCAATGTCAGCTTGAATCCTTTGCATATACTTCGTCTCAATCAAAACACACATATTTGTATGATTTTGTTTCACAAAATAAAAATAGTTGAAGACAAAATAACATCATGATTGTTTCAACAAAGTAGTTATAGGCGCATCAGCACAGAGTACTTCACGACAAAAGAACATCAGGATTGTGTCAACAAAGTAGTTCCAGGCACATCAGCACAGTGTATTTCAGGACAAAATAACATGTGGATTCACATGGACATCAACTATAGAGAAAAACTAAACTTTCTTCATGTTGCCATAAGTTCTTGCTCTCTTTGTAGGGGCAGGTACTAAACTGCGTGAGATGTGGCTTGAGTTAGGGGCAGATGCTTGCACCTTGATAGCAGTATTCCCTTGGGTTGTCATTGCATGCTGCAGGAACAAGGAAGTTATGATGAAGCTGTAAAAATTGAAAGTAACTAGTTGTGTGCACTTACATCCAGATTAGAAGTTGTTGGCCTTTTTCTTGAACCACCCCCTTGTTCCTGTAATTTTGTATATGTTAGATTGTTTGTTATGGACTATAAATGGATTGTAAGCTTTGCCGAGGAGTACACTGACCTTCCGTTTTCTAAGGTTTTTTTTGGCTTGCAAGGCTTATTAGCTTTTGGATTTAATGGACATTTCCTCATATTGTGGTTTGTCCCTCTGCAGAGCCTGCATCTTATGATTGCACCCACCTTGGACATCTTTGTTCATTTCGTTGGCTCTGATGGATCTCTCCTTCTTTCTTTCCTTGGTCTACCAGACATCTTCACATAATGTGGTGGTGTAGGTTTCAGTACACCAAAAGTTGCCCAACTCTCCATGCCTTCTAATGGCACGAGGCAATGATCATAAGTTTTCTTATATTCTTTAATTGAGTAATAGTTTGCAATGAAATTATCTAGTTGTTATCCAGTCATATATATAAAAGAAATTGTGCGGCAACAGGGAAGGCCTGACAATTGCCAGTACATACATGAGCATTTCCTATTTGCCATTCAATTGTGTACCTTCTCTTATCCTTCTCACTAACTTCAAAATGGTCCTTTCCATTCCATACTACATGGCACCTTCCTGATGCCTTGATGTTTATTTTCAATTTCTTGAAAATGTTAGGACAGATAATCCCCTGCCATGATGCACTTTTACCTCTATTAACTTGAATCCTCTCCATAACCTTCCTCCTAATCCCTTCCAGCATGCTGATGACTAGATGGAACCTTGTGTCAACTATCCATCCATTGAAAGACTCACACATATTATTGTCCACACTATCACAATTGGAGCCAATTCTGAACCATGCTCGACTCCAGTGCTTCGAATCTTATTCATCATGTCCTTTGCACCTTCAGGAGTCTTCTGTGCTAACTTAGCTCTAAATTAGTTGAACAGAGGTCCACATGATGCCTTTGCACACTTCCAAAATCATCTCTAATATTTTTTATCTCTGTATTTCTTCTTCCAATTGGCATATATGTGCCTTGTGCACATTCTATGCTCTGGCATTGGCGTCATTCCGGCAACACCATGTATTAGTCCCTGCAAATTAGCAAATTCTAACACAGACAAAAAGTTTACAGTACATACCTTTTGTTGATCTGAAATGATCAGCCAACCTTCTCCATTACCAATTCTAAGATCCTTGCATAGTAATCCAATGAACCACTCCCATGAATTAGTGGTCTCTTTCTCAACTACTGCCCATGCTATAGGGTACATTTGATTATTGGCATCCCTCCCTACAGCACATAGAAACTCACCATTCTATGCCCCCTTGAAAAAACATCCATCAACCCCTACCACCTTCCTACAGCCAGTCAGGAAACCCTTTTGGCAAGCATGAAAACAGACATACATTCTCTTGAAGGCTGGATTTTCTCCACCATAGTCCAGGATCATAGAAACAATACTCCTAGGATTGCTTCTCAATATTTCTTGTTGGTATTCAAACACCTTGGAGTACTCCCCACTTGTAGCATCAAACATTCTCTGCATGATTATTTCCTTCGCTCTTTTACACTTTGACATACTAGCATCTGCAAACATGTCCTCAAGGACATTTTGCTTTAGGTTGTTAAGTTTTCAAACTGGATAGGCTTTCATAAAACTCTCAAATGTATTAGCAATTCTCCTTGCAGTAACCAATCGGTTGTCCCTTCTCTCTGGGCAACAGTGCTCGTCAATGTAAGTGGCAATCTGAAACCAGTCACTTCTGTTGTTCTTTGATCCATAAAGCATCCATGGGCAGTTTTTCCATGAACACTTTACCTTTAATCTAGTCTTCTCATCCTTACAAAGCATGATGTGCCTATGAGTTGCCAAGCCATACTTGATAACTGCTTTCTTCAGATGTTCCTTTCGCCTGAATGCATGTCATTCCAATGTTGAAAATAGTGACTTCAGCCTTGCAATCAAATCTTGGGAATATACTCTTTCTCCTAACTAAATTGTCATTGTCACCATCAAGCTCATGGACTAAGGAACTTGTCACTCTTCCTCTATATTCCTTCTCTGCAATTTTCTCTACTTCATCTACACTGCAGTCTTCTTCACTACCTTCAAACAACTCTTTCTCAAAGTCACTACCATCAGAACTCTTGTCACACATATCGGCTTTATTGTCCTCCACATATATGTTATCTACACCACCAACAGTGAAACAATCAGACATCAATTGACATGACTTGTCATATGTTAATAACCATAGCCCATTGTGCAACCGGTAGCCAGTGAATATCCAATACAAGTTAACAAGCAATGCTGAAAGTTAATGGTCTTTAAAATGTCCTATGATCTCCGGCAATGATATTTTATCGCGCTCAATGTAAGACATCCCCTCTGATCCAATAATGTAGTACATGTCTAGATAGTCCATTGTAATTAAATCTCACCCCAAGCTTGTCTAGATAGTCCATTTTTAAACTACCTACAATACATAAAAAGTGGAAGAAATTGTAAGGAAAGTTCACAAATCATGCCGGTACAAGTCCCTTACCCTACAACCAGTACTAACCGAAATCATACAAAATCTATGTCCATTAGAGATAGGAACATTGCACAACCCTGTTGATTTGCAAAAAACCTTTGATTTGCAAAACTTTATCCTCAAGAACCCCATCATCAAGAAATTGTAAGAAAAGTTCACAGACGGTCAAGGGGGGACGGAGGGAGGAGGTAGAGGGATGGCTACCACTGACCTTGAGTCCAAGATCGACTACTCGATTCTTCCCTCCTCATGAAGGCTGCGCGCGATCATGCGAAGTCTTTGGAGGAAGGATCATGAGAGGTGCTATGTGTAGATAGGGAGAGGACGGAGGATGCCAAGGCGTTCTTGAGACTGGTTTATGTGTTCTTGCGACTGGTTTATATCCATGTCAGCAAAAACCAGCCAAGGGATCCAAATGGGTGTCCATGTCAGCAAAACCAGCCAAGGGAAACTGCTTGAGGCGTTATTTGAACTGGTTTTAGAAGATGAGGGGGTAAAATAATCGGTTTTATAGTTGGGGGGTTATTTGGACTTTTTTCATACTTCAAGGGTGTAAAATGGACTTATTCCTTATATTTTTAATTCTGAATTTCAATTATTTCTAGGTTGTGCTTTACATGAACATAGCTAATTTTGTTTTACTTTTTATTCCAAATTTCAATTGTTTCTGGGTTGTGCTTGATATGGACAATTTTTTCAAATCTAAACCGTTATAATCTGGACCCACTATAAACGACGGTACAGTTCTTTCTATTTTTCCACCAATTAACATGGAAATTTCTTGCTCTTAGAGCGAACATGATGGCTTTTTTCTAGTACTTTAATAAGATAATAGATAGATATGGGAATCAAATCAGCTTTTCTTCGAATCAATTGGGTAGAAAAGAAGGCGACGGAACTAAAGGGAAAACAGGGACGAAAGCCTCAGAGCATGAACTCAATTCAGTGTATCAAAAGCAAAACCATTTGTTCATAAAATAATCCCAAGAGCAAGATTTTAGAATGACACTGGTGAACTTAAGTAGGGTGGGTTAGCACAGTTGCACGGCACAGATCTTAGTTGTTACGTAGGTACAGTCGTACAGATTTCCCACAATAAAGTTATTCACCAAGTGATCAAGATCTACTGTGGCCTATAATGGTTAATTTTGCAGCCACATGGCCAAGTGACTCAAGTTGCAGAATAGAAATTTGCCCAACTCAACAACTTCGCATTCTATGCAAGCAACCACAAGAAAGTGCAGAACTCAACTGCGTCAAACTAAATGCTTTACTCATCGAAAAAAGAAAGAAAGAAGAGACCTTTTTTTTTTTTTGCTTTACCGACCACTGAGCTTCTAGAATTTCTAGAACATGCCATTTCAAGATTCACATATCCAAGAGATATTTCCAATCCGTTACCACCAAATCGACCCGGATAACATAACGGCACAGAGAAGGCCTAAGACCGTTTATGCGTGGGAGACTGTAAACAAGCACATGAAGAAGACATGTGAACGAGGGAATGCAGCTGAGACATTGCCGCCGTGCTGCCTACGGAAAGCAGTCGGGGTCGTACCCAACTGCTCGGCACCAAATGGGAAATATATATCACGGCGCGCAGCGCTGTCGGCCCTTGCTCGCTTTAAAGGTGCTCTTCAAAGCACCCCACCTCAGAGACACAACTATGTTGATGGAAGCCGATGCTTGTTGAGATGGAGTTAACCTGGCAATTTGGAAGGACTGTTAATATCTAATGTTGGAGACTGATAATAAATACCTTGTGGACATGTGGCAGAATCTGACCAATTTCATATCAGAGGCAATGCCAGTCCTAGCGGACATCAAGGAGCTGAGTAGTTTCTTTATTGAGTTTAAGTTTTGTTTTATCAGTAGATGTTGTAATAATGCTACGTATGTAATTGCGAAACAAGTTTTTCGTACTCTGAAGCAGTGTGTCGTGGCATCTTGAGACACCAAGCTTCATACGAAAGATTTTGTTTAGGATTGTAATCCTATTCAAAGCTAATAAAGCGCTCCCTTAGTCTTAAAAAAAACTTTGTGCTTGGCGGTGTTTATGAGTAAATGGTGAGGGTCCTATCAGGGGTGCATCCATAGTAGCAAAATTTAACAATGGAATGTTCTTTTTTCCCCTCCAGAATACAAGAATGGAATGACCTGAACTTACCACAGTTTGTGAGTTGTGATACCTAAATGTTGGAATTCAGCACAATCGAAAGCAATGAGTATTGGGGGGTAAATAGACTACAATAACTTACAAGGGAATAATCTTAAACTAAATGCACTTAGAATGTCTTTTTTCCTACACCAAGTATATTGAGTTTTAATCATTGATTGATCACCCTAAAGTATGGAAAAAGAAACGAATTGATTAATTCTAGCCACCTGCTCTATCGCTCTAAAATAAAAGAGCAATAGACATGTCTGGCCTCTGTGCATGGCCTGTTCGGGTTCAGGACAAACATGTGTCGCCGTATTAAGGTAAGGGAGACTATGCAATTTCACTGGATTCTACGCGATGACATGCAAAAGAGGCTTAATGATGAAAAGGAAACTGAACTGGACTGAAAGTGACGTAAAGATATTCTTTGGTACTTTTAAGAAAGGAATTGGGCACGAGTATGTGGTTTTGTATTTCTGTAGCGCTAGCTTCAGATTGTCCTATCAGTCTGGCTCTCAAAAAAAAAGGACTGCCCTACCAATCTACCATAATGATCACTTTCTCCTATACATGTTTTTGAAAGCACTCTCCTACACTTTTTTTTTTAAAGAAGCTCACTCCTATACATTAGAAGTTAGAAAGGTGTTGAGACAAATGGGCTCATCAATTCACAACAAGATTTAGCGGGGAGCCCAGACCCCAGAGTAACATCTTCATTGACTTGTTTATGATTCAGTCAACCAGAGACTAGCAGTCTAGAACAGAACTTGATTCATTCGTCTCCTAGACAGGGCGCTGTCCGTCATGTGGTATGCAAAAAATGATGAGTTGCAGGTTTTCTATTAGATGGCTACAAATCTTCATGCTTCATGGACAACTAGGAAACAACCTGGAGTTTTGACCATAGCTAATGCACCCTCTATAGAAACAACTAGCCATGGTTACGCGCTACGCTGCGTCGCGCAGAATTTGAAAATTTTGGTCGCGCGACGCTACGACGCCCGAAATTTGGTTGCATAATTTCGATATTTTTTTTTAAAAAAAATGGGTCGCTAGGAACCTTCAACGAATCTGTGGACCGCTATAAATCATTAGCGAATCTGCGTTTTTTTTAGAAAACCGCGGATTCTTTTTTTAAAAAAAATGGGTCGCTAGGATTCTTCGGCGAATCTGTGGACCGCTATAAACCGTCAGCGAATCTACGGGTTTTTTTTTCAGAGGATCTAAATGTAAACCGTGAAGGATCTAAACGTAATTTTAATTTTTTCGGGTCTATTTTGTTAAAAAAACCGACAAAAGGACCTGAACGTAATTCCAAATTTTCCAAAGGACTTTTCCGTGGAGACGCTGACGTGGCGTCCCTCACCGGCCGGCATTCCTCGCCGCTATAAAGATATACATTATTAAGGATAAGCTAGATATGAAACGGTTATATATGACTCATATATACCCCTTTATAATGCACCTAAGCATTCTTTTCTACGTTCACCCCAAATAATACACCCCACTAAAGATGGCCCAACTTTCATGCCCTAGCGAAACGTCTCCAGAAACTTGCCTCCATCAAAATTAACCTCTCAGATCTTTCCTCAGCTTTACTCACCCACATCCGATGGCCATTGTTTAATGTGTCTAACTCATCCCTGTGACCCACAACAGATCTCCCCCCAACTCCAGCATCATCTCAAGGAAAAGGAAACAAATATCCTGGAATTAAGGAAAAGAAAACAAATGTTCTAGAAAAGGAAAAGACCATATATTACGTGCTGGAAAAAGGAAGCCGGAAGACAGGGCACTATACTAGTCCTTTTAGGATAAGCTAGATATGATAAGTGCTCATTCTTCGTGTAATTTGTACTCCTGGATCAAATCCACAATTAAAGAACATCAATTTTTTTATCAATACAATGAAGAACTTTCACAGTCAACCAACCGTTTCTAAAATGGCATATATTTTTGGATTAGATGATCTTTTAAACATTCTAGAAAAGTTTTTATCTATGACAAAAATTGTCGGACCGGGTTATTGGTATTGCCATCCGTTACTTCTGTAGCGCTGCCCTCCAATTCCATCAAGTTTAATGTTGCCCAACCACCAGATGTTTTTAAGATGAACGCTGGATGCTCAACTAATCTCAGCAATTAATGCTGTACTCTCGAATGAGTACCAGGGGGGCATTCATCATGTGTAAGGAAAAAAAGGATCAATTTCTTACTTGTCACTACAATTTTGCAAAAAAAAATTAATTATGTCATTGACATATGGATCAGGCCAGAAAAGATAACCTTAAAACACACGACAAGCCACACTACTGCTTGTACTCACATGTCAATACTCAATATGTGAAGAGAATCATGGAGCATGTGCCCAGTTCAATTCTTCACCTATATTTTCATGTGTGTGCATCGTTTTTTTTAACACAACCGAGCTGCGATTAAATAAAGGAGAGAGAGTAAAGCGGTACAAAGTTTTAATAGCTTACAAGGTGCAGGAGACTGCACCCGAGGTAGAAAAGTAGATAGAAAGACGAGGCAACAGAAGAAAAAAAAAACAAGAAACAGAACGCAAGCACAACACTAGGGCTGGCGATTTAACAGATTTCTAAGATGCTTTGCTCCTGCAAAAATCCAATTGGAGGCCTCATCTTTGATTGATTGAACGGTTTCTTCATGGATTGCTCAAACAGCTTGGAAAACTCTGCTGTTGCTCTTTTTCCACCAGCACCAACAAGTGAGGATAAGAGGGTTTTGACCCTTTTTCGAAGGTTCGGTGGACAGTTTAAAAGCCGAAGGTGGATAATGTGTGTGCATCGTTAATTAGCTGGATTTTGTGTTAGGTGCATATAATGCGAGTTAGATGGCTTGTGTTACCAACAGGGTAGATACTCACCTGCACATATTAGTTCCTAGAAGTGTAAACTTGTATCTATGGGTTTTACAAAGAGTTTGTAGAAAGCTAGTAGCTCTTATGGCAAAAACCAATTTCATGACCTAAGGGTTTATATGGTAGAATGGTTACCTCTCCCAAAAATGACATGAAATATATCTTTCACTCTCATCTTTATCTTAATTCCATCTCTCATAACCACCCCACTGTCTATAAAAAGACATTCATCAATGCAGGCTTGCCATCCTGGCAAAGTCCGACTGAATCTCTCCCATCTTCTGTTCCTTTCCTTTTCTTTTGAGAGGAACATCTTTGGGGAAATCCTAAAATCTCCCTAGAAGTTTCTCATTAAATTGTGGCACATTAGCGGCCATGTGATCATCCCCACATCGCGTGACATATGGGGCCCACTACAGATAGCATCACTAGCATCGACCGTGACGTCACGGCGAAGAAATACAGAGTCTACCGGTGAGGAATGTGTAGAGAGACTGGGACAAGTTGTCTTGGATCGGGTGTGTTCATGATTGCTGATGTGTTATGATTTTATGTGAAATTCACTATAAATTATCGAAAAGATGGAGCTACAGGTGTGTATTTGGATGATAAAAATGAGAGTAGTACACGATGGAGCTATATGCTTTCCTTCATAGAATAAATTATATAAATCTTAAAGCAAACCAGGGGTAATTAATCATCATCTACCTTTTATTTATCCTTTAATATTTATGTAACTTTTTTAAAAAAAATATAGAAACACTACTCTAAAAATGACTCGGGAGGTGTCAACAACAAAGACAACGACTTTTTTTTTTGGATTTAACCAAAAAACAATCCTTTGTTCATGGTTGGCCAATGTTAAACCTTGGATGGGCCTTATGGATCGTTAGGCCCATAAATTTCCATACATGCACTCATTTACAGTGACCAGTGTTGGGCGCCCTAGGACCAGGCCAAGTCCAATCTCCCCGGAATCGGAATAATCCCTATCCAATCCTGCCTCGATCTTCTCGCCTTCGTCTTCGTCAACCCCTCGCCGCCGTACGCCGTCCACGACGACCAATCACCAGGTCTCTCTCTCTCCCTCCGCTGGTTGGGAGTATTTGTCTCTGGGGGGTGGGCGGGTGGATCTTAGCCAGAAACAAGAACTACTCTCGGAATCGAGGATTATTGGTGTAGAATTTGAGGTTGGCTTGATCTTGCGCTAGTTAGGCTGCCGTTAAAGCTGGCACCTTTTCTCTTGCCAGTGGCGTTTGCGGTAGTTCTTTGTGAGATTGGAGAGCACGCGGAGATGGTGGCCTTGTATGTTTGGGTGCCGGGATGGCGGGATCTGTCGTTCTGATAGTAGGTTCGTTGGTGGTGTGGTGAAGGTTACAAATTTTGTTTTTGTTTACATCTTATTATAATCTGAAATCCAAAATTTTGGTGAAATATCGTTATTTTAATGAAATCCAGAAGAAATTTAAAAAATAAAATTCAAATCCGGAATTTTTTGGACCGAAATTTCGCCTGAAATTGCTGAAATCTAGGCAAATTTCAACTGAACGAAAAATGGTTCAAATGGTGTCGAACTTTTTTGGGAAGGTTCCTAACATATCAGTGATATTCCGATAAATATTTCACATGATTATCAAGTCTGAGGAATTTTTAAAAATTCGAACATTGCTTCTGTCCTCATAAAACGCTGACCGGTAAGTTTTTTGCATGGTTTTGATGCATTACTAATATTCTCATAAAATTTTCAGATGATGATCAAGCTTCATGAATTTTTATAAATTCGGACAGTGCTACTATCCCGTTAAAAACCTTACCGGCAAATTTGAACAAAATGAAACATGGTTCAAACAAAGTTAAAAAAATTTGAAATTTTTTGTGGATGGTCCTAATGTATCATTAATGTTTTTATAAAATGTTTAGATGATGATCATGCTTCAATAATTTTAAAAATTCTGACAGTGCTATATCATGATAAAAGCCTGATGGTCAATACATAGATTTTCTTTAGCAATAAAAAAAGTTTAGAATTTTTAAAAATTTTATAAAAGGGTGATTTGAATCATGATCACACTTCAATGAGTTTATAAAAATTCTTACAAGGCACTATACCATTTATGCTCTTTCTCTTTCTGATTTTTGAAATATAACAAATGAAGTTCAATGCTTACATAGATTTAATTGGGCAAACAAAAAAAGTTGAATTTTTTTTTGAAAATTTTATAGAATGGTACTGAGGCAATTCTTAAGCTTTTTTATAAATTTTAGGTCATGATCATACTTGACAAAATTTATAAAATTCCGACACGGTTACTACCTCGTTTATGCTAATTCTGTTTTTTATTTTTAAAAGATAACAAATGAAGTTAAAATATTTAAAAAAAAATTCTATATGATCTTAACATAGTACCATAAATTTTCATAGCATGATAATGCTTCTTCAATTTTATAATATTCCGACAGTATTTCTGTCGAAATTTTAAAATATCTCAAAAATTAAATTTTTCGACAAATTTTCATCAAAGATCACTTTCTTATGGGTTATTGATGTAACTCCAGTCAAATCCGGAAATAAAACAGCAAATCCAGTTAATTTAGGTGAAATTTGGCTGGTTTAGATGAAATCTCGCTGAAAAAATAAAATTACTGTAGCATTTAAAAAGGGTCCGAAATCCGAGATTTTGACAAAATTTCACCGAAATTTGAATCCATAGTGTGGTGTGTAGCAGGTGCGGTCAATTGACGGAGGATTCCCCATGTCGACGGCGCTCAGGACCTTCTGGAACAGCCCTGTAGGCCCCAAGACCACCCACTTCTGGGGACCCGTGGCTAACTGTAGCTTCATCCTCGCGGTACGCTCACAATCATCTCTTAGTTTGCGTATTTGTTCTATCACTACTATAGTATCATGTCATGAGCATGCCGCGTTTGCACAGCGCAGCTTCGATGCTGGTATAAAACATCGTAATAGTGCAAGTAGTTTATCTAACCAAGCAGTTTTTGGCTCTGTAGCACTGACATGTTGTTTGGTGTCGTATCTGTGTCTAACACGTATACGACACGCTACTCGACACGTATTGGTAACATATTGAACAATTAAATAGCTAAATAAATAATTTTAATGTTCGACACAACTTCGACACTTGCACTATAAAGGGTAACTATAGCCACTTGAGAGGAGCAAAACACAAACATCAAAGCTCCATTGCGGAATCATGTTAACGTTTTAGATAAGGATGGTCCATCTAGAGAGAATGTGAAATAGAGATACAAGTATTGCAAATATGCTAGCACTAGTAGCTTCTCTGGAGTCAAAAATGCTGATTAAAAGACATATTCTAAAGTAACGGCATCTATTCTTGCTCAACTTAGAAGTAAAATTGCAAAGACTAAGGTGCATATTCCTAGTTTACCCTTACGTTATTACGTAGAAAAATGAATGATAATGCATATGTATATTATTATTATTTAAAAATATGTAGTTGCATCGGTATTTTTTGAAAAAATAGTAAATTCCGTGTTGGTGTTGTGCCTTGCCCGTGCATCATAGGTTCTTGGGCTAAGCGGGGCTCACCGACGATTTACTATTTTTTTCCGGAAAAGAAAATTAAGAAAAATGTCAGCAATTTTCATGTTCGGTTTATTAGATGGCTAACCTCTTATTTACAACAGCATAGATATTAGTTCACTGCAACAGGTATGAGTATATTAGTTCACTGCAACACGTGTATTTTAAAGTAAGTATAAGGCACTGTGCCTTTCCTTTTACCAGGGAAACATTCGAATATTCGATTCAAAAACTAAATTCTTCAGAAGCTTTTATGATATTGTACATGCTTGCTGGCAATGAAGTGGATACATATAGCCACTTGAGAAGAGCAAAACACAAACATCAAAGCTCCATTGCAGAATCATGTTAACGTTTTAGATAAGGGTGGTCCATCTAGAGAAAATATGAAATAGAGATACAAGTATTGCAAATATGCTAGCACTAGTAGCTTCTCTAGAGTCAAAATGCACTTACTGAAAATTACTAATGCTGATTAAAAGATATATTCTAAAGTAACAGCATCTATTCTTGTTCAACTTAGAAGTAAAATTGCAAAGACTAAGGTGCATATTCCTAGTTTCCTTTTACCAGGGAAACATTCGAATATTCGATTCAAAAACTGAATTCTTCAGAAGCTTTTATGATATTGTACATGCTTGCTGGCAATGAAGTGGATACATATTCAATTGTGTTCGGAAAACTTGTTACTGGCCGTGGTTATCACGGCGTACCTGGCGACATCGCACCAAAGAGGCACCAAGATGCCATGGTGTCCTCTAGACGAGGTACGACAAGCAAAAAGGGTTAACACTTGACAGGGGAGATCAGAGGGTAGAGCAGAGGCACACAAAGCAACAGAAAGGCAAACAACGTATTGGGAATGCAATAGAGCAGGGAGAAGCACTAAAGCACACCTGTAGATCTCGACAGTGGAAAGCTTTGTTGAGGCCTGGAGGGAGGGAGCTGGAGGCGGTGGAGACTGGAGGGACCTTGGCGGCGGCTTACCTTAGCAGAGGAAGAAAGAAGAACAAAGAATGAGCTGAGCACATCCGGAGCAAAGGAAGAGGAACGGATCAAGAAAAAGTAGAGGTAGAGGAAGAAGAATACTCAACAGATGGGGTGGAGGAGGGAGGGGAGCTTGTCGGCGGTCGCCGCAATGAGGTGGCGGTAGCTAGGGTTCCATGTGTACGCAGCCGCCTCTCTCTCACTTTACCAGGGCTTGACATGCCGCGAATCCTCTTGAAAGAGAGGGGTGCCCTCAACACCAAGTAATAACTTTATTTTCAACATAAATCTTGTTTTGGCATAAATCCCCAAAAGACCTAAATTCTTGTCTAAGTATGTCCAAACCATTAACTATATAGCACTAGTTAATACTACAATAATGTATCAACTAGTGATATTTTGCTCTAAGGTAACAAGGTATGAATATTTTAAAGTCAATTGAGATTATAACAATTAGGAATAACTAATCATTTAAAATTAGGATTTAAATTACATTTATAAAACTATGCATGCAATAATTTAAATTAAAATATAATTTTTAAATTTTAGGATCAAAATGTTCAAGGATGTGTAACTTGCCTTGGTCATAGAGTTGATGCTCGAGATTGTCGGCCGCAAACTCCTCCGATTCTCCGTAATCTATAAGCGAAAAACACCCAAATTCAAATAAACTCAAATAAATACTAAACCAGCACCAAAGTCAAATTTCTCGAAAGATTAAAATTAGAGAAAAAGAGAATGTAGCTTTGGTTACTATTCATACGCGGCACCGAAAAGCAACAGAGAGCGTTGCTCGCTGTAATGGAAATGGCGCAAGGGGAAAAGGGGCTGGGGGCGACTGGCCGGGCCGGTCGGAGCGAGCACCGGAGGCGCGGTGAATCCTACGGTGGCGGTGGCAGCGCCGGAGGAGGCCGGACAGTGGCGCACGGCTGGAAAAACGAGGGCCAGCCGGAGTTCCTTACCTTGAGAAAACGACAAAATGAGGATGAAACAACTCGGGAGAAGAGGCAAAATGGGTTGCACCAGACTAGTGGCACCTGGTGCTCCCTTTTATAGCTTGAGAGGTGGTCCGAGGAGGCGGTAATCGCAGCGAGAATGGCGACGGCTGGAAGGAAAGACTGAAATTGTTTCGCGAAATTTTGGGGCAAATTGTGGGGGATTTGACCGGGAAATGCTATGGATGGTTGAGGATGCGACGGGTATTGATTTTCCCAAATTTTTGGAAAGATTTGTTGCAGTAATCATGGAGATTTGAAGCTCGAAAATTCGGTTTCACGGAGGACAGTGGGGGATTTGAGCGGGAAATGCTACGGAAGGTTGAGGATACGACGGGTATTAATTTTCCCAAATCTTTGGAAAGATTTGTTGCGGAAATCATGGAGATTTGAAGCTAAAAAATTCGGCTTCATGGAGGACAGAGAGAGGAACGTCTCTGGTCTTCCTTTGCTGGAGGTGGAAGAAGCATGACAGGTGGGGTCCGGTCCCACCTGTCATTTTGGGTTTTATAAAAGCTGAGAGGAAAACAAGTTTAGTAAAAATAGTAAAAAGGATCTAAACAACTTGGAAAAATTCTAAAAAATACTTTGGAATATTTGGAACCTAATAAAGTTATTTTTCGGAAATTTTCAAGTTTTAACTTTTCTGCAGAAATTCTTTTTGTAAAACTGAAAATGGCAAAAAGGATTTATAAAATCCATAAAAATCAGAAAATTTCCAATAAAATTATAAATAATAATTAAACCAAAAACATTCAAATTTCTAGGATATTACAGTAATAAATTAACATTAATCTCTATGAAGGATCACTTTCTTGATCTACTCATTAATGAGCTGTTTCTAAGGATTTCTCGTTAGCGATCAACTTGCATCAATGAAGACAAAGTTATTTTGCCGAGCTGTAGAATAGCTGTCAATGATTTGTCCAGCCTTCAAAATGCAAGGACACCTGTAGATATGACATTAGCAGCCAAGTGAGATTGTGCTCACTCTATATAGGACAAAACTTCGTGTGCTCTCACATGTATGTTAATACACGGGCCATGGCTCAGATACTCACCAATATGGCAGAATGCTGTTAAGAGTTTTTGTTAATAAAAGAAAAAATATCGAACACATCTCAGACACAGTGGTAGCTTGATAATTTCTGTTTTTTAGGCATATCTGGTAATTGTGCAAGCACAATGTATGTGTGGCCAAACAAAATGATTTAGTTTGCGATGGCTTGCATGTCATGTTAGCATGTTTATTCACCAAAGCCCTGCTGAAGTTGTGCTTTAGTTTCACCTTTCCATGTTTTGTTGTATGTCCATTGTCCAACAATGTCAAGCGGTACCAGTCTCTGATAACCTATATTGTTGTACTTGCAGGGTTTGGTTGACATGAACAAACCTCCTGAAATGATATCTGGCAACATGACAGCGGGTAGGTTGAATACTCGAAATTTGTTTCTTGAGGTACTACCTAGTACGTAAACCTATTCGATGAATATTAATCATATACTTCCTTTCGCTGCAGTCATGTGCGTGTATTCAGGACTCTTTATGAGGTTTGCCTGGATGGTAAAACCACGGAACTACTTGCTTCTGGCATCCCATGCTTCAAATGAATCAGTCCAGCTATATCAGCTGTCTCGGTGGGCTAGGGCCCAGGGGTAAGATTTCTGCTCCATATTCATTTTTTGTAGTGTATTACGAAATTGTCTAGACTGAACATGCTTTTATGATGGTGCACTCGTATGTTATCCTGGCCATATGACCAAGTTCCTTGAACAATGAAAAAAGACAACAGTGAAGTTGATAAAAAAAAGCACAACATTATTCGACAGGTATTTGGAGAAAAAGGAGCCAGAGGTTCAGCAGTGAAGGAGTGCAAAACACCGCATTTACCTATTCAATAAGGAAAGTTTGTCGCTGAAGCCCTTCAATGCTCTGTATCCTATGCGATGTAGCGTTGTAAGTGCTTGTTCCTCGTGCTATATCTGTCCTACTGGGGTGAGTTGCGCACTACTTCGCGCCGTATGTCATGTGGCACCGAGTAGACAGTAAAGTGATGGATGGATGGATGTGTTTAAGCTAGTAACCATAAAGACAACACGATTAGCAAAGGTTTAATACACGCAAAGCTGTTGTAAAACGCCACACATGTGGACACGTTCTAGCCGTGATAACGATACACTAAATATAGTGTACGAAGAGCTCTTGTAAGTGCATGCTCATGATATCTTTGATATGTATGTTTGGTTTAAAGCACATGTATTATAATAGAATGGAATATAGCCGTGACAATGACATGCTCTAAAACCGATATGTAAGTATAAATGCTCTTGCTCTAGTAGTGACAATGGTACGCTAAGCTACATATTTAGCTTATGCAAGAACTAACTAAGAGAGTGAACTAAAGTGAACCGAATTGAGTTTATCAACACATGATGAAGCTCAAGCTATAAGACTCGACCTCTCTTAATAGTACGGTAACCTATGCTAGTAACCCGGTCTCCTATCCAAACACTGAGACCGGTAAAAGACTAGGAACACATCCTTAGCCATAGCTAGTTATACCTTTGCCTCTCGCAACCACTTGGAGTTTTCACGATGACCGATCATCTTCTCTCCAAGTTGGGATCGTATCAACACATGATGACGTACTTGTCCATTTATCCATCTCGACCTTGGACTTAACCTATTTCAAACTCATTGAAAGTGTTAGTCCAAAACGCATGGTTGTCTCAATCATCAATGCACTCCATTAACACATAATGAATGCTCCCAAGATCCTTTGATCTTTTCCTTTGATGATTGACCACAACCCAAAGACAATTGATTGAAAAATTAATTGTGTCTTGAGTATACTAATGCAACTAATGCTTCATATACTCAAGAACTCTCGATTGCCTCAGGATCAACAAAGTGAATCATCAACTCATGATCAGTTCTTTGTTGATTTAATGCAACCGAATATAATTTAAATTGAATTTAAATTGTCATGAGTATATATTAAGTACACAAGTTTCATATACTCAATTTAAATTGAATTTAAATTGTCATGAGTATATATTAAGTACACAGGTTTCATATACTCAATTCAATGAAATCTAAAAGTAATGATCTAATTTATATGGAGTGGTGGAAAGGGTCAATACTTTTAAGACCATTAATTACAAAATAAACTCCATTAGATGTGTGCATACAAATAATTGAATTTGAATCAATAGCACATATTCAATTTTTGATTGTTTTGGGGTAATTGAATTTGAATCAATAGCACATATTCAATTTTTTATTGTTTTGGGGTTTATCCTCTTGCCATGAGTATACTACAACTACACAAGTTAAATATACTCAAAGGGTTGTTTCAAAGTAATGATCCTTAATATAAAAATATGAATTAGATCAATACTATTGAAACTTTAAGATTAAGTATGAACTCCCCCTAAATGTGTGCATTCATGTATATATGGAGTCAGAAACAAAATGCACATCTTTAAGGTTAAAACAATGGTGGAGTTCATCCTTTATCTTAAATTCAAAAAATGTATCTAGAATAATAAAGTTGCATTGGATATATACCTTTTGGATTTCCATTTTTCATGAGATAAGACTAATCAAAGATATACTCAATAAAAGAGTTAGTCTCATATTTAGATTTATCAATATGATCATGAATATTATATCCAAGGAATGCAACAAGATATGATAATATGAACTCGAATGCATACCTTTGATATTTCCATCTTTTTTATCCAAAAGAAACTAATAAGAGTTAAGCTCAATAAAAGAGTTAGTCTCATAAAAAGATTTGTCATTAATTAACAGTTGAGACTATCAATATTATGATTATCAAAAGAGTTAGTTTCAATATTAGATTTGTCATTAACACCAAAACCAAACTAATAGAGCTTGAACTTTCATTAGGACCTAAAGTCCAATACTTAAGCTCCATTGGAGTACTTATGTATCTCTATCTTGTGAATTGTACAAGGCCTGATATTCCATTCGCAGTAAATTTACTAGCAAGACACAGTGTAGTTCCAACTAGAAGACATTAGGCTAGTGTCAAGACTTTACTTAGATACCTCCAAAGTACTCAAGATCTTGGACTGTTTTTCAGAAGAACCAAGATTTAGCCATGGTGGGATATACAGATGCTGGCTATCTGTCTGATCCCCACAGTGCCAAATCTCATACTGATTTTGTATTTCTCTGCGATGGTACAGCCGTTTTTTAGGTCTTGTAAGCAAACTTTGATAGCTATTTCTACCAACCACTCGGAGATTATAGCTTTATATGAAGCCTCATGTGAATGTGTTTGACTAAGACGTGTGATTAACCATATCCAGAAGTCATGTGGTCTTAACACCGTCGATACCCCACGATTATCTATGAAGATAATGCTGCTTGCGTTGCACAAATGCAAATAGGTTATATGAAAAACAATATCACGAATAGGCCTAGGCATTCGATTTATACGGGGTTTTTCGGTTCGGTTTATTCGGTTTTTAAAAAAATCGGTTTTTGAAATCTGTAAACCGAACCGAAACCGAATGGCCATAGAAACAGAACCGAATTAATCGAACTAATTCGGTTATTCGGTTAACCGAATTTCCACCACATCGATTCACGGTGATGGAAACATTACGCATCCGATGGCGAGGATCCACTAATCCAAAGAAGGCAAGAAGATCGATTAACCTTGGAGGAGTTGCTTGAAGTCATCACTTGGGCACAACTAGGAATCCATAAGAAACCGGTAAGAACAAACTTCCTTTTATTCCAGGTACTTCTCACACAAATTTTATCCATTCAGAAAAATCTAAAGATCATGTGCTTGTCTACATGTGCCTACAAACTTTACCCTCAACGCCATCCTCAGTAGTGAACAGGGAAGAGATGGGGGAAGAGAAGTTATACCCGGGAGGTGCCTGCGGACGGTGCCATTGGTTCGTGCCAGGAGTTGCATGCGACCGGCGCCGCTGGTTCGCATCAGGAGGTGCCTGCGGCCGCCGCCGCTGGTTCACGAGGTGCCTGTGGCCGGTGTCGCTAGTGCTTGCGGCTGGTGCCGCTGGTTCGCGAGGCGGCGAGGGCCAAGGGAAACGCCGAGCCGGGGAGCCCGGGAGGGCCGGCGCCGTCGCCACAACCCGCTGCCTGCTGGTGCGTGAATCCGCCGAATCGCGAGGGGAAGTAGGAACTAGGGTTGGTGATTGGGGAATGTGGGGATTGCGATTTACGAACTATCAAAACGGGCCAAACGGCGAAACCGAAGTAGGGTTGGCTCCTTGGCTGGGGCGGTGGGTCGTGGCCCGTGGCCGTGCGATGTGCTAAGGCTCACGTATGAACGAATCGGTTTATTCGATAAATAGGTTTTTTCGTTTTCTGAAATCACAAAACCGAACCGCAAACCCAAAACCGAATAGTACTAAAATAAAAACTGAATTGCAAACCGAAAACCAAAAAAACCGAAATAATCGGTTTATTTGGTTCGATTTTTCGGTTTCGGTTTAAAAGTGCCTACCCCTAATCGTGAAGCATATTGCTCCTAAACTTTTCTATCCTCACGAACTCTAGAAGAACGGTGAGGTAAAGATTTTGCAAATTAAGTCATGTAAAAATCTTGCATATTTATTTACCAAGTTCTTGCCAAAATTTACATTCCAAAAGTGTGTTAATGGCATTGAGATGAGACGACTTAAATATATACAAAGTTCAAAGGAAGTAAATCCTTAAACCATGACCCTTATCATGATTATGAAGATCTTAATATAAATCTAGAAGATTATAAGTTGTACTCTTTTTTCCTTAGTATGTTTTCCTTAAGTTTAGTATGTTTTCCTGAAGTTTTCTCACATAAAGGTTTTTAATAAGACAACTAGTGTAACACAATGTGCGAGTGCAATATACTCTTTTCTCTATCTCCTTTTTCCTATTGGGTTTTTGAGTGGAGTTTTTTATGGAACATGTGCATTACGCGGTATTCGCTCAAGGGGGAGTGTTATGAGATAAGATAATTTGAGTCCGTATTCGGTTGAACTCTATCTCTATGGGCATCCCCTTGTACAAGAAATTAATCTGATAAAGCGAGAGAACTATTCCGCTATATTGTGTAAGCTCTTTGTTCTTACTCTTGTGATTGTGTTGATGGATTGATTGATCGCGAGATAACGACCACGTTTCACAACACTTTCAACTATTAAATTTCGGTCATGACAAGTGTAACAACGTGTGATTAGGATTTGCATGTATTGCCATCAGCAGTAGCAGTTGCAGAGCAAGGATTTGATCCTTGCTCGATCCGCTGCCTCTTGGATGACGCGGGGTTGATTGGTGGCTTGGGCCTCATTCCAGCTGTACCCAATTGGGCTTTGGGAAGCCTGTCTAAGGAAGTAACTTTAGGAATTTCTTGAGGCAATTCAGTTGTCACTTTAATCGCTATACCTGTTTGTAAATCGCGGCATGAAAACAGTTAGACCATGCATTGGAAATTTGGCCATTCCATGAACAGAAATGTGACGACAATCAAATTTGAAGATAAGCAAACATGAAGGCAAGCAACTTAAGACTTAGAAGCATAAACTATACAACCTCGTCGTATAAGAAACTTGTGAATAGGTCAAGCTAGCCCTGGCATAGGTAATGTATGACTTGCTCCAATAACATCTAAATAAATGACAATTTAGATTGCAGCACTGTAGGCCCTACAGGTATACAGAATTTCAGCATAAAAAGGAGGCCTCCGTTGAACCTTGAATCATTAAGTGTACGTACGTTACCCTTATCCACAGATTCACAGTATCCAAGCTTGCAAAGTAATACTAACCACACCCAGCATGCAAATCATCATTTAAGTACAAATGTCAGCATAATCAATTTACTATTGGCCCTAATGAGCATGTAATTCCACAGGTTGCACGAGATCAATCATCCAAAATACTGCCATATACACTGCGGCATTACATCAAACACGTTTCAAGCATACCTCCGTCTCGAGTTCCCGCAACGCCGCCGCCACCATCACACTCCCCCGGATAATCCACAAGCTGGTAGCACAATACCAGGGTGGGCAAATTCCATGCATTATTGAAGCATCTTCTGATGTTCAGACAATTCAGTTCAGTATCAAGCAAAAACGATGCATCTGGTCAGACAAGCTGGAGTAAGCAACTCACCCACGTCAGGTTGACTGCTTTATCGAAATTATTCTACAATCCCGTTGGATAATGCAAAGTTCCTCTTTGATATGGATCATATGACGACTTTGACTTGGACTCTGCCCTCTTACGGTGGGCTCTACAAATTCCATCCAGATCCAACCCTGCAATTCGCACTCGACAGTAGATAGCAGAGCAAGAATGGCGGGGCTGTATGAGAGAACGTCCGAGACGTACGCCAAGAAGCGGCCACGGTACCCCAAGGAGTGGTTCTCCATGCTCGCCTCCCACACCGCCGGCCACCACCGTGCCTGGGACGCCGGCTGCGGCAGCGGCCAGGCCTCCGTCAGCGTAAGCGTCCAGTCTTTACTGAATTCGTTTGACCCGAATCATAATTCACAAAACGAGCACCTGATTTAAAAAAATGGCCGGCGACCGCCTCGTGTCTCAGATCGCGGAGCACTACGACAGCGTGATCGCGACGGACGTGAGCGAGGGCCAGCTCCGCCACGCCATCGCGCACCCCAAGGTGCGGTACCTGCACACCCCGGAGGACCTCTCCGAGGAAGACCTCGTCGCGCTGGTCGGCGGCGAGGGCTCCCTGGACCTCGTCATCGTGGCGACCTCCATCCACTGGTTCGACGTCCCGCTCTTCTACGCGGTGGTCAACCGCGTCCTCAAGAAGCCCGGCGGCATCCTGGCCGTGTGGGGGTACAACTACGACATCCACCCGTTCGAGGACAAGCTGCAGGGGCAGCTGTACTCGGCCATGCGGCCGTACATGGACCCGAGGACGAGGCTGGCCATGGACAGGTACCGCGAGCTGCCTTTTCCGTTCGAGCCCGTCGGGGTGGGCTGCGAGGGCAAGCCGGCCGACGTCCACATGGAGGTGGAGATGACGCTGGACGACCTGACCGGATTAATGTTGACGGGCTCCGTCGCGACAACGGCGAGGGAGAAGGGGGTGGACCTGGAGGCGCTGGTGAAGGACGTCATGAAGGGGGTGGAGGAGGAGTGGGGAGATCAGCCGACGGTGGCCAGGAAGCTTGTATTCAAGGCCTTCATGCTGGCTGGGAAGCCCAAGTGCTGAACTGAACTGCCTATTGGTGATCACCGATCAGTATTTTTTGTTTGCTCATGACCAGAATAAATTTTGCAGATGATTGCCTAGTCAGTGTGAGAGTTCGGGCACTCATCATGCATGTAGTCGCTCGCTATGTGTGTAGGGTTGGTTGTCCATTTATTGTCCAATAAGTTGGTGATATGCTACAGCAATTGAACTCATATAGCTGTCAAAAAGAATAGTATAGAAGCAAAGTTTATCATGGATGTATTGCATTGTTATCTGCATTTTTTTAATTAAGTCGGTTAATTATCTGAATCAAGGTTCCAAACCTTGGCAAAATTTTGGAAATCTCGGTCAAGATTTCGGATTTCGGTGGTGGCCATGATCCAAATCTTGGTAGAAAAAAATAAAAAAAAATCGAATTGCTACAGTGATTTCAATAAAATCTTGACAAAATTTTGCCGAGATTTTGGTGTTTTTGGACCGGATTTGGCATCAATTTTTTGTGTGGAGAATTTTATTGCCTTTTTATGAAGAATACATGTGAAAAATTTGTAAAAAATATATATACACAAATTATGTAATGCCTTTATTCCATAGATGCATGTTGACTAGCTAGTGGTTGATCATGGGATCAGAGATTAAACATTGCGCATACTGCTGTTTGTTTTCGGTTGGTTGCCTTGATTCTCAGGGTTAAGGGTGTGATATTTTGTTTGCTTGCCTTGCTTGTTTAATTTACATGATTAGAGCTTTTGCACTTCGTATTGCTAACCACTCATGTGTAGAAATGTGCTCTATTAGCCTAGTATATGGTGCAATAGTGCAATGTTTCTCAAGGAACCCATAATATGGTATAAATTCCTTTCTTTTGATTCTTTTGTCAAAAAAAATTGTTGTTCATTCACATATCAACCCCAATTTGTTGGGTATCGATAATGAAAATTAAGTTGGCACAACCAAAAGTAGTTTACTTTGGGAGAGTTTGATAGAGATAGATGCATAATTGACGATTTGCGTGAATAGATCTTATTTTCTCTTTTTATATATGCTTCCATGCATTAGTAAGAGAGGAAATAAGAAAAACAAAGGTATAATATATTCATTACATGTTTTCGGTCACTACTCGTACACGAACTGAAAAGGCCATTAATTGCACCGGTATTTTATGTAAACTGAGATACATTAATGTTAATTGTATTGCACTTTGAAAAGAAAGTTAGTTAATTGTATAGTTGTCGCATGTAGTTGTTTATGCTTAATTCATGTCAGAAAAAAAAATTCTATGGACGTATGGCTATTGGCTGCTGCCAGCTAAATCCCAGCACTGGAACGGTCATGTGGTGCCATAGTGGACTCACCAAGCTCGTTGTCCTCACTCCTCAGTCACTTTCCTCTCTGTCCGGAGGGCCCCGGTCACTTTCCTCACCGAGCACACTGTCCTGCGAGCTCCGGTCCAGATCCGGCGAACCACAAGTAGCTCCGGTGAGCACCAAGTGTAATCTCGACCTTGAGGAGCAAAATCTCGGTCAAATAGAGCGAAATCTTGGCCCGAAGGCATCAACTTTCCTTTCTTCTCCTTGACATTTCTCACTGTCTGTCCCTCATTTGCTCACTTTTTATGCATATCCGGCCTTCTCCGGTGAAGATCCGACTGTGGCCACCTTGCTCCGGTCAGCAACAAGAGAAAACTCGACGAGATTTACCGAGATCTCGGTCATTTTAACCAATTTTGAAGCCAGCCCAACTCGGTATGCAACTTTGATTTCTTCACCTTGGTTTGTTCTTGACTCATTTTTGTCATGAAGATTTCTCTGCAGGGAGTATTAAGTGATGCATGACACATAGCTGTCAGGTATCTGCACCAGTCAGAAAATCTTTCCATCTGGATGACACATTACGAATACTAGAAGTCCGTCTAGCTGCACCAGCAAAGAATCTTTCAGTCTAGATGACGCATTACGAACATTAGAAGTCCGTCTAGCTGTCGCGGGACATGAACTGAGACGAGTACAAATAAGCGTACGAGAGGAAGCACGGCGAGATCATTGTCGATGGTGCGGAGGTGCAAGTTGCACTATACACATACTACTACTCGTAGGTACCTCAATGCATAGTTATCTATGCTTTACATGTTCATACTTCTTTAATTATGTCTCTTCTTATAATATATGTTCATACTCCTTTTAATTGTATTTTACATCTTCTTACAATACATGTTCATACTCCTTTAATTACGCTTTTGCAGGTGGTTCGAGCTGAGCGGTGCGTTATAGCGTCATCCAAGCTTCGACATGTATTTCTCTCGTTTATGAACCACGCTTGTTTTGATTAACCACATATGCTCATATATGTGGTGTATATACTATTGTATGCTTCGCAGTGGCTATGCTCATGGCTATACCAAGTCCAAATTGATTAAGCACGTTTATTTTGTTATATAACATATATGTTGTAAACAATTGTGATGGATGAAATGCACGCCATCATTTCAAAGTTGTAATGGATGTTCAAAAGTGTTTATGAATTGTGAATTATCATGTGTGTCAATTTTATTTTATGTTTATCATTTCTGATGACAATATATATTGATTGTTGCTAAATATAACTGTCGGAATTCAAAAATTAGTCGAAATTTCTAACTTTAGGATCTTTTATGTGCAAATAGTTAGTTTTTTGCATTCAAATAGATAGAAAATATAGATAAATGCTCGCATGATTTTTTTCATTTATTTTTTTATTTTTTTCTACCTTCGAGAGACCATTTCACAGCTGGTTGAAAATTGCCGAAATTTCAGCAATTTTGATTGAATTTCTGGTTCTCTCGGCCTCAAATTTGCTTTTTCAATTTCGTTCGAATTTCGATCGAAATTGCCGAAATTTCGGATTTCAGCTCTCTCCTAGATATGTTCCGAAAACGAAATTTAAACCTTAATCTGAATTGTAAGAAAGCTGACCAAAACAAACAAGAACAGTCTCTCTGCCTTGGCTTGCAAATATTGTTGTTTCTTGTAAGCTTGGGTTTAAATTCTGTGAATTCTGGAAAGAAAGTTAGATACTTATCATGGAAGAAGGCGGGTCTTTTTCTTTTGGATAGGGAAAGAAGGCAGACTGCCTGCTGTACTCTGCTCAGAAGTGAATTCTGCTCATCTGTCCATCCAGGTGAAAAGGCATTCTCCAACAAGCGCAGGTGCACATTGTTGCAAAACGATGATCTCGTCCCCCCTACAGACGCGTCTTATCCCGTACGGACGCATCGTTTATTCACACCCGTTCAAGTTATATATATATGCATACACATTGATCAATAAAGGATTGAGTTCTTATCATTTTTACTTCTTTCATTCTTAATTAAAACACGTTATCAGCCCGTAGGCCCTTCCACTCACAGCAAAAATCAAGAACAGAAATAAAACAAGAACAAGATCAAAGATGTCTCATGAAGTCAATCTCCCGGAGGAGGAATTATGCCTTATGGACAGTTGTACCACAAACTCTATACTTAGAGAAATCAAATATTTCCAAACTCTTAAGAAAAGAGAAGGAAATATTTTGACCATCGCCGGACGCGATGCATTAATAGTTGGTTCTGGTCAAGCCACTATATCTCTTCCAATAGGTACGAAGATTATAATCGAGGATGCTTTATTGTATCCTGATTCAACTCGTACCCTACTAAGTTATAGAGCTATCCGTAAGAATGGGATTCATGTTGAAACCCATATAGAGAATAAAGAGGAAATTCTTCTCTTTACTAAACTTACTGGATCCGGCAAACACATTTGTGAGAAAATTCCATCACTCGAATCTGGATTATACTTCACATACATTAAGCCCATTGCAACTGTTGCATATAAAGTAATCTTTCAAAATATCGATGTATTTCAAACTTGGCATAATCGACTTGGGCACCCTGGTATAGGGATGATGAGAAAGATTATTACCAATTCTATTGGTCATACTTTGAGTACTGCAAAATTCCCACAATCTTCTGATTTTATGTGCACATCTTGTGCTACTGGGAAGTTGATTTTAAGACCATCTCCTCTTAAAATTATTGCAGAACCACTTAAGTTCCTTGAACGTATTCAAGGTGATATTTGTGGACCAATTTCACCACCTTCTGGACCATTCAAGTATTTCATGGTTTTGATTGACGCATCTACTCGATGGTCTCACGTGCATCTTTTATCAACACGTAATCATGTATTTGCAAAGATAATGTCCCAACTTATCAAGTTGAAGGCTCATTATCCTGAACATCGCATTCAATCAATTCGCATGGACAATGCTGCAGAATTTACTTCTCAAGCCTTCGATGATTATTGCATGGCTTTGGGAATTCAAGTTCAACACTCTGTACCATATGTCCATACTCAGAATGGTTTGGCTGAATCCTTGATTAAAAGAATCAAACTCATTGCAAGACCCATATTATTGAATAGTAATTTACCCATGTAATGTTGGGGTCATGCAGTCTTACATGCTGCTGACTTAATACAACTACGATCAACTGCATATCATGAATCTTCTCCCATGCAGTTAGTACGTAGAAATCCTCCAAATATTTCCCATTTGCGTAAATTTGGGTGCGCGGTATACGTACCCATCTCACCACCTCAGCGTACCACTATGGGTGCACACATGAAACTGGGGATCTACGTGGTATATCATTCTCCGTCGATCATTAAGTATTTAGAACCTCTTACAGGGGATCTATTTACTGCTCCATACGCTGATTCTATATTCAATGAAGATCATTTTCCGGCATTAGGGGGAGACTTCAAGTACCAGAAAGAATGCCGGGAAATTGATTGGAATGCACGAAGCATTTCGAATTCAGATCCACATACTACTGAATCTGAACAACAAGTTCAGAAAATTATTGATTTGCAAAACATTGCAAATAATATGCCAGATGCATTCACCAATTACAAATGTGTTACAAAATCTTTGAATCCTGCCATTAATGTACCAAAAAGAGTGGAGGTACCAATCAAAACCACTCATCCCCTGACTAGCAATAAGAGGGGGAGAAGCATGGCCAAGAAACAGGATTCTACTTCTTCCAAACAGAAGAAGAAAACTGTGACTGCATCCCAACCAATGGTTAGAAAACAACAGTTGGAACATTCTGTTCCACAATCTAGCTCTCAAGCACAAATGCATTTATGCACTAAGGTTGGAACATCTGAATATCCTAGATCCATCATATTGGGAAATAATGATGAATCTTTAAAGATAAATGAAATTGCCATCAATTTTATTGATACTGGAGAGTCTTTTGATCGACGAGCTACATTTGTCGACACTTATTTTTCTGAACAAATTGCTGAAACTTTTGATCCAGATCCTAAATCCATGGTAGAGTGCAGACGACGCTCAGATTGGATCAAATGGAAAGAAGCAATTGAAACAGAAATAGCCTCACTTTATAAAAGAGAAGTTTTCTCGGCAGTAATGCCTACACCTCCTCGTATCTTTCCTGTGGGATACAAGTGGGTTTTCGTCCGGAAACGAAATGAAAACGATGAGGTTGTGAGATATAAATCAAGGCTAGTAGCACAAGGTCTTTCGCAAAGGCCTGGCATCGATTTCAATGAGACATATTCTCTAGTAATGAGCGGCATAATTTTTCGATATCTTATATCTTTGACAGTACAAAATCATCTATCTATGCAGTTAATGGACGTAGTGACCGCATATTTATATGGATCATTAGATTCGGATATATACATGAAGGTTCCAGAAGGAATTGGTATACCAAATCCTCAGGCAAATCGCAACATGTATTGTATAAAATTGCAAAAGTCATTATATGGATTAAAGCAATCAGGCCGAATGTGGTACAATCGGTTAAGTGAGTTCTTTAAACTTAAGGGATACACTAATAATGATGATTGCCCATGTGTTTTCATTAAGAAATCCCCCAAAGGATTATGTATCATTTCAGTGTATGTTGATGATCTCAACATCATTGGTAATGAAGCGGATATTAATGAAGCACGTCATCATTTAAAAACGGAGTTTGAAATGAAAGATTTGGGTCAAACTAAATATTGCTTAGGTTTACAACTTGAGCATTTACCTTCAGGAATTTTTATACATCAAGCCGCTTATATCCAGAAAGTATTGGAGAAATTCAATATGGATAAATCTTATCCATCAAAAACTCCTATGGTGGTTCGATCTCTAGACATAGAGAAAGATCCATTCAGACCTATGGACGATGGAGAAGATATTTTGGGTCCTACTATTCCATATCTCAGTGCCATAGGAGCACTTATGTATCTTGCAAACTGCACCCGGCGGATATTGCGTTTGCAATCAATCTGCGGCAAGATCTGATTGCGCTCCTACTAAACGTCATTGGACGGGAGTTAAGAATATCTTTCGATATCTTAATGGCACAAGAGATCTTGGTCTTTATTTCATGAGGAGCCCTGATCCAATATTATTGGGTTACACTGATGCTGGTTATCTATCTGATCCTCATAATGCCAGATCACAAACAAGCTTTGTATTTTTACAAAATGGTACAGCAATTTCCTGGAAATCTTCAAAACAGACCCTAGTGGCTACATCCACTAATCATTCTGAAATAATTGCATTATATGAGGCATCACGCGAATGCGTATGGCTTCGCAGAATGATTAACCACATCTTACAATCATGTGGTCTTAGTTCTCTAGAATCACCTACTGTTATCTATGAAGATAATGCTGCTTGTGTTATTCAGATGAAAACAGGTTACATTAAGAGCAACATCACTAAACATATTGCTCCTAAATTGTTTTATCCCCACGAATTGCAAAAGAATGGGGAGATAAACATCCTGCAAACTAAATCTTGTGATAATCTTGCAGATTTATTCACTAAGTCTCTACCTTATTCCCTCTTTCACAAATATGTTGAAAGAATAGGTATGAGAAGATTCAGACATTTGCAGGGATCAGGGGGAGATTCTCTCTGATCAGAAACCTTGTTCCACATCATATTGTACTCTTTTCTTTTATGAGGTTTTTCCTTCAAAAGGATTTTTCCTCATTTAAAAGTTTTTAATGAGGCAATATTACCACAAGTTTTTATATCATATCAAGATGATAAACTGGATATATATCATGATTTCTCCTTATTTTTCCCTATATGGTTTTTAAGGATTTTTTTTCTCATGGTGGACTCGATCAAGGGGGAGTGTTGCAAAACGATGATCTCGTCCCCCCTACAGACGCGTCTCATCCCGTACGGACGCATCGTTTATTCACACCCCTTCAAGTTGTATATATATGCATACACATTGATCAATAAAGGATTGAGTTCTTATCATTTTTACTTCTTTCATTCTTAATTAAAACACACATGACTACATGATGGCGGTGCTTTGTCCAAGGGAGTCCACCAGTTTGGCTCAAGAAGTGTGAGGTGATCAGGCCTGGCCCAAGAAACATGCGAACTCAGCCGTCCCGTATTCCTCTCCACCGCGTATAAATGTATGTTTTTTTTTTTCCCGTGGAGACAGCTTTCGCTGTATTTGCGGCAACGACACGGTGCGGGAAGGATTTGCAGCAACGAACGAAACAAGGGGAAGGAGAACAGCTGCTGCTCAATCCCCGTTTGGCCCCGGCCTGGGCCACCCAAACGCTGGAACCGTAGAAGCAGCCGGACTGCCCGGAGCCTACCCTCCTCGTGCACGCTTGCAACGGCGGTGCCTCGAACCCAAGTTTGTGCCGAGCAAATGAGGCGAGGCGCGTGCGCCATCGCTTCTTTCTTCAAATTTTGGTGTCTCTCTCCGCTGTATTTTTTTCAGGCTCTACTTTTAGCATGGCCTAAGACCATCTCCAATAGGTTTCCCAACTCATTCCCTAACCTAAATTTTGAGGAAGCAACTTCACTGTAGAGCTTCCAACAGATTTCCTATCCGATTCCCCATTTTTGAGGATCGGAGAGAGGTTCCCGATTTCTCAGAATCCTCTCTCCTATCCCTATCCCGTTCCTCATCGTGTCTGAGCCAACAGGCGATCGCTCCCGCGTCCACGAGGAAAGTTCCAGAGGCTAGCGCCGCGAGGCGCCGTTCTGTCCCGCGACGTCCAGGAGGTGAAGGAGGCGAGGCGCCGCTCGCTGTGGAGGAGTCGAGCCGGCGCTCCGTACACGCGCGGCGCAGCTACACCCCCACCCGTTGGCGCGCCGCCTTAGCTCGCCTGCTCCGTCATGATGAGTAAGATCACAGCGGCCGCTATTAATCTCGTTTCTTGCCTTACCAACCCCCGCCGAATCGAGGTAATGGTTTCTCCGCCACGAAATTTGTTCTAGCTCGGTTCTCGGTCTGTTTGCAAGTAGTGGGGTTTGGTAATTTGGTTTCTTGAAAGGGGAGCCGTGCTATGAAATGCGACAGTTCGGGGGTAATCATTCGGCTCGATTTTGCATAGAATCTTGATTTGGAGTTCGGAGTTGATCTGTGGATTATGTATGATTCAGTAATGGTTGCGAGGAGGTGGAGCGCTTTTCTGGAATTGGCAATATTGAAGTTTATGCAACTGCTGGGAAATATTACCATGTGCATTTGAGCTCAAAATATATGTAGCTATCTATTTAGTTAGGAAATTCTACTTCTTGATGGATGGATGAGTGTTGAGTTAGCTTTACTAATGGAGAATTGGGCTTCACATCCGGAACACGTGGATTGGATTATCGTCTTCTTCAGGCGTTGGTCTGTGTTAAGGGAAAGATCGAGGTTCTTATTCTGCGACATAGGCACAATTCACCGATAGAAATAACTAGTTGTCTGATATAAAATACTGTTTTATGTTTCCGGAGAAAGTTCAAAGCTATATAAGATTCATAAGTTGATCGTCTAACTTCTTTCTCTTCTGGAAATTGGCAGTTTACCTCTACAAAGCAACAGGATGTCTGCAAGTCAAGTCAATGCAACAAAGCATCAGATTGCTACCTTGGGCTTGATCAGGAGCACTCTCTTGGGCATCTTGCAAAGGGTGTGTGATTGCTATCTTGGGCTTGATCAGGAGTACTAGCTATATGACATGTATGACATGTAGGATAAGTATGTTCAGTGTTGCACTGCTATTCCATAAATTTCAGTGAGTGGTTTGATTGCACAGCCATTTTAGTGAGTCTCTTATTTTTTTGCATACGTAGGCTTGATATTGGGGAGGGAAAGGATATTGATCTTCTAGAGTGTCCAAGAGCTCTGCTGAAGAAGCAATGCATAAAATATCTTGGTCTGGTAGCAACTATCTGCTAAAGCGAAAATATAGAATATCTTTAACCAACTAAGTATCCTACTTGTAGCTGCTGACTTTCCTAGGAAGTAGAAAAGCTTAATCTTTCTGGATGGAACAAGATATATACATGCGACGAAGGTCTTACCGTGTTTCCAGGATATTATAGTTGATTCATACTTTGTATGTGAGCATTTAGATTGCAGTTTGCTTGTTTGGGAAGGGCATTTTCTCTTCTGGACCATTTACAAGCAAAACTGCTCGCCAGTTACATCATCTTTGTTGTGGTTTTGCAGTCTTATTTCATATAGAATTGTAGTGTGTGGTAATCCCCTTTAATGCGCAACACCCTAATTGAGATGTAAAGTTCCACGATTTAGCTTGTAAACTCTTGGAATTGTGAAAGTTTTTGCCTTTGCAGGCATATTATTGTGATGACTTGATATGCAGTAACAGTAACTATCAAAATCTATTGTATCTTACAGTTAACTGCGCATTTGAGGTCCCTACTCCTAACGCTCAAATTACTTTCTTATGTAGAACACAGATTCTGCAGCTTGAACTTGTCATGACTGATTGTTTCTTTACATTATCTTTTCTCTGAATAAATTTATTTTTCTACTTTGATAACATGCTTCTATTATTATCTGCAGCAAGCTGAAAGTGCTTTTTCAGAGTTGAGTTCAAAGTAGAACTTCTTGTTAGGGATCTCTTCATTATATTCTATCTATAATATTCTCTCTGAATGTTACTATGTTTCTAATTTGTGTACGAATGCTCTCTTTTTTCTTTCGAGAATAATAATAAGAAGATGATCTCACGGTGATTTGGTACAAAGATTGCATAAGGATCTTATTGTTTTAGTACAATCCGAGGATTCTTAAGTCTGATATGCTTTTCCTCCTGCAGGCGCCTCCAGTTATTGTATTCTCTTCTGCGTGTGCTGGATTAGCAGGCCAAGCATTATTCTTCTATAGTTCACTCTCTTTTTTTTGTTGATATTTAGCTATTTTCTGCTTATAATTCTGTTGTTGAAAAAGTCAATTTTGTAAAAAACTTTCTTGATATCATGGTCAGTAGATTAAGTTACTTGGGACTATCGATAGAGTTTACCTGGGACTGGATTATTGGGAATTAAAATCCATTCAGAATCTCCGATCTTAAGCTCATTCACTCTTTTGGATATTGAATGAAATACTTGAGAATATAACATGATCCTGTGCAGATAGAGGATAAGCTTGACAAACCTGTATATTGCTAAATTTTCTCAAAATTTCAACCATGACACAATTCACAACCCAGAAAGAGAAAACAGAAAATTGCAAACTATGTCTAGAGGGCAATATAGCCGTTACGTTGACCGTTACAATAAATTTCAAATTTTAAATTCCCGCAATTAAAAATAGCTGAGCAAATTTTCCCCGGTAAAAAATAAACGTGGCTCATATGGCGGTTATGAAATATCATTATAATATAGGAGAGAAAAAAATAGAGAGTGGGATTTAGGGAATGCTGTTGGAGAGGGAAGAGATATAGGGAATGAATCTTTTTAGGGAATTCTGTATATGAGGATATAGAGATCCAGATTTAGAGAATGCTGTTGGAGATGGCCTAATAGGGCAGGCCTGCCCGAATCCGCATGGTATATACTCCGTATACTCAGTCCCAGAGTTCCGACCGCTCGCGTCATCCACGTCGTTTTCGGCCAATGTGTTCTCTCACGCAGCCACGTCGCCCGCTTTGCTTCCGCCGTAATACGGCTTAAATAGTTTATCCAGTCGCCCGCTTTGCTTCCGCCGTAATACGGCTTAAATAGTTTATCCACCTCGTTCAGACGCTACAGGCGGCGGGAACGCTCTTCGCTATGGCGCCCGCGTCGCGGCTTTGACTCCACCCATCCGCGCGCGCTCGTCACCCCACCCGTATTTTTGCTGCGCGACGCGTAGCGCCCGCTTTTTGGCGAAAAGGCCCAAGAATTTTCAAAATTACAAATAGATCCTTTTCCAAAATTCATTTTTTCGCACGGGTCCTCTGAAAATTTCGAAATTACATCCGAGTCGGCTTTTTTCAAGGAGAGCCCCTCAGAAATTTTTAGAATTACATTTAGATCCGTTTTAGTAGTGGATTTTTTGCGAAAAGGCTCCCATAAATTCCAAAACATACATGCGGGTCCTTTTTGCTGAAAGACCCCTAAAAATGTCAAAATTCGTTTTCTTTGACACAGGTCGTCCCAAAATTCCGAAATCCACATCCTTTTTTCGTAAAGGCCCCCCTAAAAAAACAAAATTCCTTTTCTTTTGTGCAAGCCCTTAAAAAATTCTGAAATTACGTCCATGTCCGCTTCCTTCATAGAAGACCCTCTCGGTCCGTTTCTGTGGCAAGAAGGCCCTCCGAAAATTCTGAAATTCCATCTAGATCTGTTTTTTTGAGCAGCCTGTCCCGAAAAATTCAGAGATTATATCCAAACCTCCTTTTTTTCCCGAAGAAGACCCCCTAAAAAATCTGGAACTTCTTTGTGAGCCGCGCGATTTTCACCCACTGTACACGTGACGGCTAGTGCGTCTAGTATACTCCGTGTATTAAGTCCCATAGAATTCCGGCTCACTCGCACCATCCACGTCATTTTCGGTCGACGCGCTCGCTCTGCGGTGAGCCACGTCGCTCAGCCTACGCGCCCGCGTGGACGCCTTAAGTAATTTATCCTCCCTACTCGAACGCAACGACCGAGCGGCACAGCGGGAACTCGCGTCACTGCCGAGGCTGAGGTCGCGCGTTCGACTCCGCACGTCGCCCCGCCAGGTTTTTTTCGTGCGACGCGTGGCGCGGCCACATGGCGTCCGAATTTTGGTGAAAAGGCCCCCAAAATTCTAGAAATTACATATAGGTCCTTTTTGCGGAAAGGTCCCCAAAAATTCCTGAATTTTATTTTTTTCCCGCAGGCCCTCCGATTATTCCGAAATAATGTCCGAGTTACATCTAGGTATGTTTTGTGCCTGATTTTTGCGAAAAGGCCCACCGATATTTCGTTTTTTTGGCGGTAAGGTCTCTAAAAAATTCTGAATTTTTTTCCAAAAATTTCCAAAATTACATCTATATCCCTTTTTTACGTGAAAACCCTCGAAAATTCCATAAAAAAATTGGTGCAATGCATGGAGCCAGTTTTTTTGGTGGATCGACATGGACACATGTTGCGAAAATTACGAACTTTATCCCGAAAATTACCCAAAAATTACATCCAAGTCCCTTTCTTCGTGGGAAGGCCCCCGAAGATTTAATTTTTTTCACTAAAAGCCCCCTAAAAATCCCGAAATTTATCCCAAAAATTTCTTAAATTACATCAATGTCCCCTTTTCAGTGGGAAAGCACCTCCAAAAAAACCGAAATTTATTTTTTCCCGCGTGACGCATGGAGCCGGATTTTTTCCCCAAACCTGCATGGGCACGCATTATGGCTGATGCGGCGTGCGCACCCACGCATCTAGTATACTTCGTATATTAAGTCCTATAGAGCTCCAGCTCGCTCGTGCCATCCACGTCGTTTTCAACTGACACATTCTCTCCGCGGTGAACCACGTCGCTCGGCCTACGCGCCCACGTGTATTCCTTAAGTAATTTATCCTCCCCACTCGGACGCAGCGAGCTCGCGGCGCTGCGGAGGCTGAGGTCACGCGTTCGACTCCACCCCCTCGCTTGCGCGTGTTACCCTGCCCAGTTTTTTTACGTGCGACACGTGGCACAGGCACATGGCGTCCGCTTTTTGGTGAAAAGGCCACCAAAAATTCTAGAAATTACATACAGGTCCTTTTTTACGAAAAGGTCCCCAAAAATTCTTGAATTTTTGTTTTTTCATGTGGGCCCTCCAATTATTCTGAAACGACGTCCGAGTTACATCTAGTTCTGTTTTGTGCCCAACTTTTGCCAAAAGGCCCACGGACATTTCATTTTTTGGCGTTAAGACCCCTGAATATTCTGATTTTTTACTAAAAATTTTCAAAACTACATTTATATCCCATTTTTTGTGTGAAAGCCATTGAAAATTCCAAAAAAAAATCCGTGCGATGCATGGAGCCAAATTTTTTTCGTGGATCGATACGGGTATGCGTTGCGAAAATTAAAAAATTGTCCCAAAAATTACCCAAAATTACATCCAAGTCCCTTTTTTCGTGGTAAGGCCCCCCGAAGATTTTTTTTTCATGAAAAGTCCCCTGGCAATTCCGAAATTTGTCCCAAAAATTTCTAAAATTACATCAATGTCCCCTTTTCAGCAGGAAAGCCCCCCCCCCCCAAAAAAACCAAAATTTGTTTTTGCCCGTGCGACGCATGTAGCTGGATTTTTTCCCCAAACTCGCACGGGCATGCGTTATACCCAAACAAATGCATCCAAGTCCCTTTCTTCGTGGGAAGGCCCCCGAAGATTTCTTTTTTTCACGAAAAGACCCCTGGAAATTCCAAAATTTGTCACTAAAATTTCCTAAATTACATCAATGTCCCCTTTTCAGCGGGAAAACCCAAAAAAAAACCGAAATTTGTTTTTTCCCGTGCGACGCACGCATGGAGCCGGATTTTTTTCTCCAAACCCGCACGGGCACATGTTATGGCTGGCGTAGAGTGCGCCCCACCCACGCATCTAGTATTATATTAAGTCCCATAGAGTTCTGACTTCCTCGCGCAGGCCATGTCGTTTTTGCCTCACATGCTCGGTCCGCGTGCGACTGTGTCTCCCGCTTTGCTCCCCGGTTGGTGCGACTCAAGTATTTTGTGACCTCCGTTCGAATGAAGAAGTGGCGTGGTGCAGGGGTAGCGCACCGCGCCCTCGGCCTGCCGATCCACGTAAGATTCTTGCTAGTGCGCACCCGAGCGCGATTTTCTCCTAGCCGACACGTGGCGGCCTGACTCGTCTAAGACACGTGTCACTCGCGCGCTTCTGGCGCCGATTTTTTGTGAAATGGCCCCTGAAAAAACTGGAAATTGATTTGTTTGCGCCGTTTTTTACGAAAAGGCCCCAAAAAACTGGAAATTGATTTTTTTTCGCACTTTTCCCATTCTAGAAATGTTTTTTTCGCAAAGGCCCCCTGGAAGTTTGAAAATTACATCTGCATCCCCACAAATCCAGAAATTAATTTTTTCTTCGCACTTTTTGCATTTTGGAAATTGCAGAAATGTATTTTTTTGCACCTTTTTGCAGAATGATCCCATGATTCCGACAAACATTTAGATCCCCAAAAATTCTGATTTTTTTTCACTTTTTGCATTCTGAAAAGTGTTTTTTTGGCACAATGGACAAACATCTAGATTCAAAAAAATTCCAGAAATTAATTTTTTATTCGGGTTTTCTGCATTCTGGAAATGTTTTTTTTACCAATGGCCCCCCAAAAATCGAAAAATATATCCAGGCCCCCAAAATTCCATAAATTGGTTTTTTGACCTTTTTAAAAAATGACTCTGTGATTTCAACCAATCACTCTCGTGTTCCGAGATTACATCCGAGTCCGTTTTTTCACGAAAAGCCTCCTGAAACTTCTAAGATTGAATTTTCTCCCGCAAAGACCCCCAAAAATCTTGAGATTCTAGAAAATTACCCTCGCGCGGCGTGACACCGCGCATCCGCACCTTGTTTATAACAAGGAAAGAAAGAAAACTCGTATGTCAGATATTACACTTTTCTAAACAGACTCTTTAATGTTTTCTAAAGCAACTAATGGAAATTTAGTAATAAGGATAAGAGTCCTAATATATTTCTTTAAATCTTTACTTGCTTACAACAAAAGTCCCCCTCCTCTCCCACTATGTAAGTGGGGGATGGGTCATATTGTTCATACACCAGAAATATCAGTAAAGAGTGAGAGTGATCTACATGTCTTGTCTCTATTCTACTCTCGTGCTTTATAAGATCTTGATTGATCAATAACGACCTTGATACATAACACATTATGAATATGTGAGTGCTCCCGAGCGAAGACCTTCGCACTTCAAAGGTCGTTGCTTAATCTTTCTTGATCAATTCAGTTTGCTAGATTTATTTGGCCTTTCCCCAATTTTCTATTATTCTAATCCGGCCAATATCTCACGTTTGGTGGGATTAGCATCGACCAAACCCCGGCCATCGTTTCACGCCTTGGCACGATCGATGTTGTTCCATGCCTTGGCATACGTCGGGTTCTTCACCTGTTGATTGACATTCGTGTCGTGCCTTGTGTGGTCACTAAATAGACCTAAGCATCGGGCAAAGTCGTAGTGCCACAAAATTGATGCATCGGTCGTCACATCATGCCGTATTGTGCCTTGTGCATGGTCATTGGCCGGCCAACATAACGCGCCATGTGTGTGTCGCCACCGTGTGCCTCATCGTGGCGAGGACGCCAGAACAACGTTGAGACCAGACCGTGGCATGGCTTGCTGAAGGTCATCTCTATCACATCGTGAGAATAGGAGGGACGTCGTTGATGATCTCGCTATGGCAAGACATCGGACATCGCCATCATCAACCCGTCGAGACGGCTAAACTGAGGACATCATCACCATCACCGCCATTTGCGCGACACAAGCAATCAGGTGTCGCGGTCAATTTACCATGCACACATCCCATCGAAGCTACCATCATCACCGTACCATGAGCACATCTTGACTGGATCGCCGTCGTCGATTTTCTCGCCATGTGGACCGAGACGTCGTCACTACGTTTCACCAAGAGAAAATGTCGGTGAGTTGCCGCCGCCACACTACCATGCGTAGGAGGGAGAGCGACAATGCACACACTTGAGCTTAAACAAGCTTAGGATGCACCGCCGTAAAATCCAAAAAAAAGAAAGCTGGCCTAGCCAGGAGACATCAAGTCGGCCCAGGCGTGTTTATTATGCCCGTGCTGGAGTTGAAGGGAAGGGGAGGGAGCACTATATAAGCAAGAGAGGAGGGGGTGTACCTCAAAACCCTAGCTCTACCCTATGCCGCCACCACCTCTTGCCTTAGCCCCGCTAGTGTCGCTGCCTTTTGCCCTAGCCCCGTTGCCTCCCATCCCCGAGCCATGAGTCGCTACCCTCACCTCTAGCTGCCATCGCTGCAGGCAATTGCCCCCTAACCACCGCGTGTCACGCAGCACCATAGCCACCATCACGTCGCCGACATCCTTGTGCCACACGCTGCCACACCTCAGGAGGAGAGAAGAAGAGGAAGGAAGGAAGGTGGAGGTAGGGGCTTTGCTCTAGAAGGAAAATAAGAAAGAGGTAGGAAAAAAATAAAGAAAAAGAAAAAAAGGAAGAAGAAAAAAAAAAGAAGAAAAGAGAAAGAGGAAGTAAGGAAAAATATAAGAAGAGGGAGAGACTTCGCTGCTGTGTTGTTCTTATCCACAGAGCAGACCAAGAGGGAAACATGAGGCCTCATTTGTTCTGACAGTTCATACAAATCTTTGGGACGCAGGTATAAATCCTAGGTTGGTTTCCATCTTGTTGGCACTGTAGTGATACGATTTCATGGTTATATTAGCGATAGATGGGGTACTTGGATAGCATTGGGAAGGTGCTTGGTAGTGATCGGGATTTGATACATTATGGTCTCTCTCTTTTGGGTTAGTTTTGGGGTACCTACGGTTTGTTTCATGGCATAAATAAATTATAAAAAATGTAGGTAATTATCTAAAGTTTTAATAGAGTTCAAAAACTTTGAACTTAGATGAGTGGTTAGAAAGTTATGGCTAGACGAAGGCTGTTATCCAGAAAATAGTCGCTGTCGAGCGCAGTTGTGTTAATCCGCTTGTTAGGTGACTCTAGCTGAACTAAAATATAACTATAACTAGAGAAAGCTAGATAATTTTTTATATATTTCAGATATGATATGGTTTGCTATATTTGGTGTTGTATAAAAATAGATACGGAATTATTCAGCTTGTTGTCCAGAGAAGCAATAGAACAGTCTTCGGAGCTTGAAATGAGGGGTTAAATGAATTAATCTGAACCCGTGGCCAATTAGAAAATTGTAGAAAATCTTATGTAGTTTTTAGAACATATATGATTTGCTATGTGTGAGCTCTTGAGTTAGGAGTTATGGTCGTTCGACCGTCGGGACAGCAAAGGGAAAGTTGTTCGGTAGAAGGGAAATTACGTCCGGGGTTGTGCGTAGAAGCAATATTGTTATATTTGATGTTATGTATTTTTATAGTATATTGTTGGGTTGGGATTACCTACTGTAGGAGGTGTGACTTCGGGTTTGACTTCAACCACCATACCATTTTGTTTCTCTTGGGTAAAAAGACAAGTGCATGGTAGAATAATAACTTGGTTGTTAACTCTTGTTATTCATATTGACAATTTATTTACTATGCTATTTTACATTATTACTTTTACTTAATATGGCAATATATGATGATGAACTTAATGATGATAATGATAAATATTAATTGTTCATAAATTATGTCATTTGCATATGATGTATTTATGTTGGAAAGAGGTGATTTGTGTGGACTTCTATGACCCACTTTAGTGTAGGCTTGAAAGACCTACTTTGATAGACACCTCTAGGTGATGGAGGGAATGAGAGGGTTTGACATCGATGGGTATGCACTAAGTATACCGGTATAAGCTATGCGATGTGCATATGAGCATGTACATAGAATTGCATTGCATCGTTTTTATGATAAGAGATGATGAATGAGAGATAAATGTGATAGATTGTTATGTTATTGTTCTATTATGTACATGATGTGTTTTGGAGTCACTCTTGTTTATTTGTTGTTTTTAGGTGAACATTAAAGACATACATGTGATAGGACCAGCACAGCCACATCATGTGTTTTATCTTTCACCATAGTTATCTAGTATCAGTAGTTCATTCATGGAGTAGTAAAAGGTCTAGTCGGTTTCGTTGTTGAATTTATATAACATAATAACAGTCACGTGAACATAGTTGAACTTATGCAATATTCGAGAAGTTTGTTTACTTATTTATTTGTCTTTAAATCTTCATTCAACGACATTGCTAAAAGGTAAATTTGCTTCCAGACGCATGTGATCCGAACGTTCTTATGCGTTTGGACCCTATCGTTCCGTTCTTGGACGTGTAGTTCTAAGTTTATTATTGTTATTGTTTTTGTTGATACTATCATGCTTAGTGTAAGTGATAATTGGTTCAGTGAAGGGATGCTGAAGTTGTTGATAGAAATATGTTAAAAATGGTGAAAAATATTTAATGAGGTAACATCATAAGCACTTAAAATGCTTCAGTGTTACAACCATTGTGTGACCGTGCCATGCGCACGGGACTTTTCCTTCCTTTCTTTCTTTCTTTCTCATTTTTTGATGTGCATGGGAAGCTAACAAAAGGGGCCCACGGGTTTGACCCCAAAATGTCGTCAGGTGATCCAGGCCTGGCCCAAGGAACATGCAGACTCAGCCGGATTTTTTTATTTAATATTTATTTTTAATCTTTTTTCAAAACTAGGCGTTAGAGTTCAGAATTTGCAAAAATAGGCGTCGGTCGCCCGTGGGCGATCGCCTCATATACGGGCGAATGTGCCTCTGCTAACGGCCCAGTTAACCGAAGTAACGGCAGGGCAAAAATTGCCCAATACAGGGGTGATAGCAATTTTTTTTGTAATGTTAATTTCTCTGCGCTTGGCTCGCCCAAATGAGGCTCTAACTGCGCTTAAAAAACCACTCGTCGCCCCTACATGGGGCGATCGCCCGTGTAGAGAACGGTAGGTGGTCTTGCCGTTACTTTAGTTAGCTAGGACGTTACTCGAAGGACATATCGTCCGTATATTGGGCGATCGCCCCATATACGGGCGACCGGCGGCTAGTTTTGCAATTTCTAAAACTTATCGCCTAGTTTTGAAAAAAAGATTAAAAAATATTAAAGAGACAAAAATTCGACTCAGCCGTAAGAGGGAAAAACTTCCAAACCGGGGCAACAGCTCTCGTTGCGGGAAGGATGTTGCAACTTGCAAGTTGCAGCTGCTGCTGCTCAATCCCCGTTTGATCCCGGCCCACCCATCCAGGCCGAGGCCGTTCGGTGGAAGCAGCCGGAGCCTACCCTCGAGCTCGCATCGGCGGCATGTGGCTCGGCAAAGATTAAAATCTTGTTTTCGCTTTAAATCTCGTTAATAGCTGGAGCACGAAATCTCGGTGAGATTTAAAAATATTGGACAAATTTCGGATGAAATACAAAAACACAAATTCAAATTCGGATTTCTTTCTACCGAGAAAACCGAAATTTCGGCCGGTTTTACCGAAATCTTGGTAAAATTGCACCGAGCGAAAAATATCTCAAACGACACTAAAATTTTTTGAAATTTTTTGTGTAGGTTTATGACACATCAATTATGCTCCCATAAAAATTTTAGATTATTATCAAATTTGAAGAATTTTTAAAAATTCAAAAATTACTACTATCCTGATAAAACGTTGACAGACAAGTTTGAACCGAATGAAAAATAAAACAAACCACATTAGAAAATTTTTAAATTTTTCGAGCATGGTTATGATGCTTAAATAATATTCTCATAAATTTTTTAGATTATTATCAAGCTTAATGAATTTTTAAAAATTCGGACAGTACTACTATCTTGATAAAAGCCTTACCGGCAAATTTCAACCAAATGAAAAATGGTACAAACCACGTTAGAAATTTTTTGTGGATGGTCTTGATGTATCATTAATATTTATATAAAATTTTCTTATGATGATCAATCTTTAAGAAGTTCCAAAAATTCTGATAGTGCTACGTCTTGATAAAAGTCTCATTATCAATACATAGATTTGCTTTAGCAAACATAAAATGTTTAATTTTTTAATTTTTTTTTGAAAAAGGGTTATAAGGAAATGTTTAATATCTCATAAAATTTTTGAATCATTGTCACACTCCAGTGAATTTATAAAATTCTTACAAGTACACTGTACCATTTATGTTCTTTCTGTTTTTGATTTTTGAAATATAACAAATGAAGTTCAATGCATACATAGATTTGATTGAGTAAAAAAAAGTTATTTTTTTAAAAAAAAATTATATTATGGTAATGAGGCAATTATTAAGCTCTCATAAAAATTTTGGATCATGATCATACTCGATAAAATTTATAAAATTCTGACAAGGTTACTGTCCTAATTATGTTCATTCTGTTTTTGATTTTATTAAAAGATAACAAATGAAGTTAAATTATTTTGAAAACTTTTCTGTATGATCCTACACTTCTTAGGATGGTACCATAAATTTTTCACATCATGATAAAGTATGTACAATTTTATAAAAATCTGACAGTGTTTCTACAGTTTTTAAAAAATATCTAAAAAAATCAGTTTTTCAACAAAGTTTTATAGGAGGTGACTTTTTTAAGGGTTATTGGACCAAATCCAGTCAAAAAAGTCAAAAAACCCGAGATTTGGGGAGATCTCGCCGAGATTTTCGAGATTACTGTAACAATTTAATTTTTTTTGAATTTTTTTTAGTCCGGACGGCATTTTAAAATTCGTTCACATCCGAAAATCGGGATCTCGGTGAGATATCGCAAAATTTCGGCGAGATTTTAATCCTTAGGCTCGGCGAACCCAAGGTTGTGCAGTTGTGCTGAACAAATGAGGCGAGGTGCGTCGTCGGCAATGTGGTTTCTCCCCATTGTGTGGTAGGACGACATGGGTGTCCTCCCTCCTCCTCCAAATAGGAGTACATGTGCAACTCTAGGCAAAGCCAAACCCCATACGGTATAATACATGCAATCATACATGCAGACTGTATCATTTTCCAACAATTTATTTTAGCGGTTTAGCTTTACTGCACTACAGCATTTTCTCTCCTAATGGAGTAACGGGTGCCAATCCCTATATTTGTCGCGCAGCCGGTGCATGCCAATTTTTGCCTATATTGGATACGATACTGTTGGTTGTTTATACTTTGTTCGTACTAGTACTACTATGTCAACAGTGCAAACGAACGAACAATCTGCACTGCACCCTATCGACATTGGAAGAATCACGTTTCTTTCAAACCGAGACGCCATGGATCGGAGCCACCCGAATCCTACAAAGTTTTAAGATCACGGACTTGATGCTCCGAATGCATCTTCAGGCTCTTTTATTCCTCTCCCCACGATGGAAGAACACGTCGCATGAGCTCAGTGCTTCCGTCACCAGTGTTTTGGATTTCGGTTTCGGATAAAATACCGTTCATGCCCGGAAAACGAAATTTCGGCGAAATTCGGTAATTTCGGACAAATCTCGTCCGGAAATTCAAATCCAAATTTTGAATCCGGTTTTTTCTACCGGAAATGCGAATTCGGCGAGAATTGGCGAGATCTCGCCGAGAAATGGCGAAATTTCGCCGATTGACAAGCCCGAAAATTGGTCCAAAAGATGGAGAAAAATTTCGAATTTTTTGGAGAGTTCTGACGTATTATTAATGTTGTCATAAAATTTCAGATTTTTTGAATCATGTAAATTTTTTAAAATTGAAACATTGGTACTGTCGTAATGAAACGCCACGCAATTTTGAACTGAATGAAAAATGGGACAAAGCATGTTATAAATATTTGAAATTTTAATAGCATGATTCGACATGTGAATAATGTTGCCATAAAATTTTCAGTAGTTCTGAAGCTCGGGAATTTTAAAAATTGGGGAATTCGGGTATACGTCGTGAAGTATGAAATTTGTGACATTTTGGTGAAAATCAAGATTGAGAGTCACAATTCAAACAATTAATGTATATTGGCATGACAATTATTAAGAATGTAATAAAATCAATACACACAACAAGTCTTCACATATTTGCATATGACAACTAAATGAATGTATATTTGCATCACATACCTATGAGTAGTAAAGCGCCCGGTGCAAACTCCACTTCGCGTTGTCGACAATGATCTCGTGATACCTCCTCTCGTGTTGTTGCTTGTATTCCTCCTGTGTCATGTCTCGTGGTAGCCAGGCGGACTTCCAATGTTGGTAATGAGACTCCTGTATCGTGTTTCTGACCGTGAAGGTACATGACATTAGCGGATGAGTGCCGTGCGTATGGATCGACATATGGATCATTGTAGTCAAATGGCAAAGAGATGCTCGATCCGTCATAACTCGTCAGAATCGCAGTACCCACCCCGATCCCATCCGTACTCCACCCCGATCCCATTCGCACGGCATTTGACTATACCCGGTATGTTCAATCGAATGCCCAAATGGTCGGAGGACTCATTGCTACACCATGATTGAGCACCATCCTGTGGTTGTCTTTCTGGCGCCCACCCCCACCACGCGACGTGCCCTTCCCGCTAATGCGGTCTGCCGTGGAGTCACCTCTCGGGCGATACCCTCCGACCGACCGAACATTTTGGCCGATAGTCGATGAATTGAAGACTTAGTGCACCACTCCCGAACCGAACCTTGCGTCAAACCTTGGCTCTGAGGTAGGCCTCTTCTTTAGAGGCCTTTATGGCCATCTTAAGTCGCTCATCCTCCGTGGCCATGGTGGCCCATTCGGTGCAAGCCTCCTCCTGACGCAGGCGAATCGCCTGCTTCTCCTTCTTTCTATCACGGTCACCACGGAGGTCCGCGATCATGGCTGCCTAATCACTTTAGGCACGTTGGGTGTGCCTTCACATCACCGGCGCGGCCAGCCAAATGTTCCTTAAGACGGGTCGTCCCTCCACCCTTCATAACATGTGCGCAGTAGTTGCACCTCGACCCTGAACCGATGCGCTCCCCGTGGTCCCATACGGTACCCTGAGGCTCCGCCATCACAACGACCTACAGCCTGCATCATTACGAACAAATGCATGATATATAAGCTTGTATGGCCATGTGCTTGTTTGCATGTAGTCAACAATCTTAACTCACTGATGTTTGCTAAAATGCATGATATATGCCTTTCGTTGTGAGGCTTACTAGCTGTACCATACTACCATAAGTGACCAAGTGAGTAAGTGACATGGAATTTTGAGTTTTGAATACATCCGACATATGAATCCCAATTCCCACATGAGTACATGCATTGTTAGTTCTTACTAGACTATATCCCACATGAATACATGTCTAAATAAGCAAAAAATTACATTGCACTTAAAATCCAACAAATCAATTTGTTCATACCAATTTTTTGGAAGCAGAAATTTCGCCTTCAACTACCGAGATTTCTCCTTCAAGAATCAAATCTCGCCTCAGGAGGCCGAGATTTGCCTCCTGAGCCTTGGAGCTGGCCGGATCTGGCCGGAGCTTGGTCGGACCAGAGAGGGAGGAGGCTGGAGAAGGGAGCTGCGCAGGGGAAAGTAAAATAGCGACTCTCTCGGTGGGATGAAGTGTGAAGGAACTTCAATGATTGACGATGTATTAAAACCAGTGAAGTGTGAAGGAACTTCAATGATTGACGATGTATTAAAGCATCCGACACCGGTCCTTCAACGCATCCCACACTCCTCATCCGCGCCCACATCCGTAAGCCTGCGATAAAACCAAGATAATCTTACATTTAAGGAAATGTGACAATGTTGTAAGATTTGGCACTCGTTAGGCCATCTCCCAAGCGTTCCTTAAATCTGGATCCCTACATCCACATATCTGAAATTCCCTTATGGCAAAGTTATGGAGGGTGTAATTCAAAAGATGTTTTAATTATGTACTAACTTATATGTTATATATGTTGTAATAGGAATCTTTAAATGAAGAAGTTTATGACTCGTGACCTACTAATCTTATTGTATATGGAAATCTTATTGTATATTGAAATCTTATTCATATGACCTACATTGATCCTACTTGTGTTTTGAAAAGGTTTTATCAAAATATCACATTTAGGGAGTCAAGTTTGCTACATGTGCAAATTTCGTCCCTGTTTCTTCTATATGTTTTCTTGAAAAGGTTCATCGAAAATGTCTTATAACCGTTAGAATTAAATTTCTCATAATTCTACGCCGGACCACTTGAATTCTTTGTCCAGAAGTTTTTACTTCTACGCCGGACTAGTTAGCGATACTAGTCAGTTCACGCCGGACTAGTTAGCGATACTAGTCAATTCACGCCGGACTACTTACAAGTGGTCCGCGTGAACGAAGTATACGGACCACTTCCAAGTGGTCGGCGTGAACTGATGTTTATCCTATTTCGATTTTTATTTTTAAAACATAACAAATGATGTTAAAATATTTTCATAAATTTTATATATTATCCTACATATCTTATGATACTCCCATAAATTTTTCATAGCATGAAAATGCATTCTCAATTTTTAAAATTCAGAGAGTGTTTCACTAGAAATGCCAAAAAGTCTAAAAATAAACTTTTTCAAACATTATCATTGAAGATCACTTCACGAGAACTTATTGATATAATTCCGGTCGATCCGCCAAAAATTCAAATTCGGTTTAAAATTCAAATCTCGGCGGTTTTTGCGAAATCTCGTGAAAAAATAAAAATCCAAATATATCTGTAGCAATTTCAAATTTTTTTCAGATTTTTACATCCGGCCGGTCTATACAAACTCGCTGGGTCCGAAATCCGAGATTTCGGCGAGATTTCGCCGAATTTCGGCGGTTTTTGTAACCTTGTCCGTCACCACCTCTTGTGGCACAAATTGTCATACACATCCTGGCAACACGTGTCAAACACCATGAGAGATCTCTACGACCAATTACTTCACACTTACTCGAGACCCAAAAGAGTTAAAAATTCCCTTTCGTTTCAACCGCTCGAGTCTCATTTCGTCGTATATGGTACTAGTATCACACATGGAGAGTGACGCTAAGTTTCTTCCGGAATCTTCTAAGATGCTCGCATTCAAGACCTACTGTACGAGCAGAAACGCACGCACGAAGGGGAAAGGACGAAAGGCTGCGGAGCTCTAGTGGGAGTGACGCGTTTTGCTCCCACTTCACGACATGAGAACCGAGCTCGATCTTCGTCTTCGAGCCATTGTCGCATGTATGTGTAACTTACCTATCCCACCGAACGAGCACTCAACACTGATTGGTGGTGCGCGATACCAAAACAAGAGCTACCTCAAACGCATGGGCAGTTCGGATTTGGGGACCAAAAGGAAGGCGTACTCTCCAGTCTCCACGAGCATAACGATCATGGCAGCCCACGCACGTCTGCTATCATATGACTGGCTCCCATCCATATCCATCTCAGCCTTTTGTAACGTACCATCTGAAGATAACATAATCTGACTCGCGTACATATCACGGAGGAGAGGAACAAATTAAACTGCATCACCTGGCGATGAAGTCACCGCCCGTAGCGGGTTGTCGTAGCCTCCTCGTGTCGTCGTCTCCGCCACAAGTACGGGAGCAGCAGCAAATGTCAATACCGGCCGTGTGCTGAGCAGATAGATATGCTACAGTGATGCGTATACCAGCTGCCGTACAGGCGTCAAATGCGACGCTTCTACAGTTCTACCGAACGAAAAAAAAAGAGAAAGAAAGAAGGCGTCCCGGTTAAATTTGTTTGATTGGAATTTGATGCACCGCGCGCGTTGAATAGTCGCCATATCACGCGTCTCCGGCGCAGCGGCTCCATTGGACGCACCGGCCGGCCAAACGCACCGTGGCCACCCGCACTGACACAGGTCGCGATCCGCTGCACGGCAGAGTCGGGTAAAAACTAAAAAGCTCGTAAGAATCAACGGAGTGCGCGCGCCGGCGAGGAGAAAGACAACACATGTGCGCGCTTCTCTCATCCGCGCTTGAAAATATGCGTGAGCAGCGACGAGCTCCTCCCCACTCATCAGTTACCACTTACCACGCATTGGTTGATGATATCGGTTGATATGGATTGATGGTTTTTTTTAGTGCTGATGGGATGAGCAAGTTTGCTGTTTGCAGCATCAGTGGGAAAAAAAGAAAAAAGTTCATATTGCGTCATGCTGGGCGCTAATCGTGTATTCGTGTAAGCTGTAGGCCCTATATGTTCTTGCTGTTCGTTAAGTAGCTCTTGGTCGCCATCACCGATGGAGCAATGAAGGCTACAAAACATGAGCTAAATTTCAGATGAAGTGGATTAATTCACAGTGCAATCATGCATGTCAGGTAATTCACCTCATGGGCGCATGCGACATTCCCAAACGACCAACATGGCCTGATCTGTTCCTGCTATGCTTTCATGTGCAAGCACTCTGGAGAGGGTGACTGGCCGGTTATTGAAAGGACGACGACAGATTTGGTTGCATAAATTGCACAAAACACATTTTAATAGGGTGCCTGGTACAACAGAACATGGTTTGTCTCCTTTCAGAAAAGAGAAAAAAAAAAGATGGCACGATGGTTTATTCTCCTATCAGCAAATTTAATTGGATTTTGTTGTCTCCTACTGACCAAGCTATGCTTTACTGGAAAAAAAATTATATGTCTGCTTAAGTATGGTTTGAATACAACACCAAAACCTAATATTCTCCTCAGACCATATACAACAAAAATAAAATTGCGGTGATAAGAATAGTAGTATGCACGGCATGATATGACCACCGTCTTTTTTGCCCGAATAAAACATAGGACCGTTGTAAGCAGCGATTTGGAAAGCAAATGTGTTTTCTATTGAATTTCATATATTTTGCTCTCTGTTTGATGGAAGACACAGCGACATTGACTTGGATCACAAATAAACTTCTCGGTGTGATCCACCACACCATGTCATAAATTTTCCTATTTTCGCCTGATAAAGTACACCTAATACCAACAAAACTTCACAATATTTGTTTAAGATAGGAGTACTACGTAGTTTTATGTACACATATTTAATTATATGTGCACTAAATTTCACTAATAATATTACTCCAAATACGTAATAGTATGTCAAATATAACATATACCGATATGGCTGGTATTGATCGGTATCGAAGCCAGTATGGCCAGTACTGACCGGTATCGAACCGATATGATCGGTATTAACCGGTAGGTACATAAGGCTATTTTGTGATGGTTTAGATGCCGAAATGGTACATATTGATCATATCGGCCAGTATCGGTAATTGTTGGAAAATTAGACATATTAATGATGAATCTATTCCGAAAATAAGATATGACAATAATTGAAACTAGAACAGATGAAACAAACAAACTAGACAGAAGCAACATGCCAATTGCAATGTCTATCTCATCCATATTATTAGATAAACAGAATATAGATGAGGTTTGTCTGCGTTACCGAGATGACACGAAGACGTGGAGAAACCCGGTAGCAGATGCCGATGAAGATCAGAAGGCGATGCAGATGAAGCTGACCGTCGGTGAAGAAACCAGCGAGCAGTCGCGTGAAGACGCTTCCCAAAAACGTGATTCGCCCTCTCCCGGTGCAGGATCTCAAGGGCGGACGTTCCGGAGACCTGCTCTCCCAACAGTCGATGCACGCCGGTGGAGGGATGGGGAAGACGAAACCGTTCCACGATTTGAATCGGTTACGGATTCTGCGTGCAGTCAATTCCGCACAACGTAAACGTGTTAACCACTTAGTCCCACACTGCAAAAAACTCACGCGCATGTCGCGTACGCGCGACGCCTGGCGAGGTGAGCGCGCGCGTGTGTTCTCTCTTCTCTCCTTCTCATGCTCAAGCATGGTGAGAGAAGCTTCCCTTATAAGGTGGTCTTCATCCACCTCCACTAGCAATATGGGACTATTGCATTTTCACCTCTCTTCCACCTAATGGGCCTTTGGGATTTTTCATGAATTATTTGGGCCTAGCCCATGTAATTCTAACAGTAATGTATTGATAAATATACTAGTACCTCTACCTTTGTTATCTCTATCTTTAAATTTTTGTACCTCTTGATACTATCTAAATGTTGGTAGCTCATAAGGATAAGATGATAAAAAAATCTTGAAATAAAGTGTCTTCATACCAATGCCAATCATAGTTATTAGGAGGTGTAGACTAATCCTATCACTGACCATACACAAAGAACGGATGAGCTCCTGATCTTTTTACAGGTCAATCTTGGCAGAGGGAATCATTCGTTCGTTCCTTCTTGGTCGGCTGCCTTGCCTGTTGTTTACGACCTTCGAGAGGATTCTTCTGCTCAACGGGCCAGACGATAAACAACTTTTTACATCACTAGTTGGCAAAATAAATAAGCTATCGACCACAAGTTCAGCGTGATACAGTATTAATATTTGCACAGACCCCCACCTGGAAGACTTGCCGAACTCGCAAGTAAAGTAGAAGAGGGAGTTCTCAAGAAATCTGTGAGCCAGAACAGTTTTGTCAAAGAAAGGTAATAAGGGAGCAAAACTTTGTCACTAGCAGTAGTCTAATGACTCTGCTGGTACTGTACCCAATATATCTGCATCCAGAAGAGAGAAAGTGAAGAGAAAAATCTGGCAGTCAAGCTGTAGATAACAGCAGTTTATAGATCCCAATAGCTTTATCTCGCTCAAATCAAGCTCGCTGTCAAGCTACTGGCAAATGGCCACAAAAATCAAGTTACTTTGCGTGGAAACTCGTGCATGCAGATTTGCTCAGAAATTTCAGCCCCACGTACTACCATTCGTCCATGTCCACTAGCTCTAAGGTGCAAGTCTGAAAACCTGAGTTCACTCCACAGTTAATTCAATGATGAACCGACAATGTAACATCGTTACGATCCACGGTAGCTCCAAAATTAATCGAGGTAGTGGAACACGAGTAATTGACTTGTCGGCAACACATACATCCGAGATCAAAATCAAATCAAATCAAACCAACCGGCCGTGCTCTACAGCTAACTACAGGAGCAACGAGGAAAGCTACAGGCCCGTTTGTTGGATCGGTAGCTTTCCTGTCAAAATACCTTTTTGACTTTCTAAACTAAAAATTGGTGTAGTTTCTTTTTATAAGAGATCGTTTAACAAATAAGTAATTTTTCTTAATAATAAGCTGTAAAAATAGATTCAACTTAACTTTTAACTTTTGTTAGTTATATATGACTACTAACTTATGTTAAAAATCATTTAAAAGCTAAGCTGTTTAGAGGCTTAGTGAGCTTTTCGGAAACCGACTTAAAAAGGCATAGTTTCGCGTAGCAAGCAGGGTTCACAAAGCCGATAAAAACTGGTTTGTTTTCGGGAAAACCGGCGTGCCGAGACGGTTCGGCAACAAAAACCGAATGGTAAACCATAGAGTTCAAATGTAAATTTAAAAAATTTGAAGAAATTTAGTAAAAAGTGTTAATTTTTTGTGTGAGGTCCTGAGGCAATGCTAATGATGCTATAAGTTTTTAGATGATTATCAGACTTGTGTATTTTTTAAAAATTCTGACAGTGATACTGTCACAATATATGCTCTTCAGTTTTTTTATTTTCTAGGAGCACAAAATGAAGTCTAATATTTCTTAAACTTTTTGTGTGATTTTATAACGTAATTAAAATTATTTTTTAATTTTTTTAGATAATGATCAGATATGTGTATTTTTTAAAAATTCTGAAAGTGCTATTATCATTGTATATGCTCTTCTGTTTTTGATTTTATATGGGTAATAAATGAAGTCTAATGTTTATGAAAATTTTATTACATAATCCTTTGACACTATTTATGGTTACATTAAAATTTCAGAATATAACAAATCTTTTAAATTATAAAAATCTGACAGTGTCTTTGTTCCTTTCCATTAATTGCTGTTTTGGATTTTTTAGAAGAAATAAATGATTTAAAAAACTATTTAAATTTCTCTGAGGTGTTTGATAGATTAATTGGGATTTTTTTCAATTTTTTTGTAATTTTTACAATTTTTCATCATTTTTCCTTCCGTCGTCGGTTTTCGACGAAAAACGATGGTTGTCGACAAAAAACCGACCGGTTTTCGGTTTTTTTGAATCGGTTTGACCACTTATTTGATTTTCGCAAACCGATTGTTTCTTACCGAATTTCGGTCGATTTTTGTGAAAAATCAGTGTTGATCAGATACCGAATGTAAAATAAAAATGTGAAGCCCGGTAGCAATCAGCTTCGCTGATGTAGCATGTTGGTCGGAACAAACAACGCGCGAAACTCTTTCCATCAGGCGCAGCCAGCGGAGCACGGAGCCACGGACGCCGCCGCCGATTGGTCGTCACCGCGCAGCGCCACGTCACAAGCCGCAGGTCGCGGCCGAGGTGAGATCTACTAGTTGGTGGTGTCCGCCTGTCCGGTGCCTCTTCCCTGCCTGTTCAGTCCAGGCGCCAATAAATTTTGCCGTTTGCCACCTTGTCTATTTTAATCCTTTTGAAAAAGAGGAAAGGAAAAGGGAGGCGGAAAATGCTACGGCAGTAGCCTTGCGTTGCGTTCTTAGGCCAAGCAACCGCCGAGCGCGGCGCGAATGGCCGCCTCCTCCTCCTCCTCCTCCACACGTACCACACCGCCGCCGCCTCTTCGCTCGTTGCCTCCGCTTGGTGCGTTGGACATGGCGAGCCACCCCGCGGGCGCCTCCCGGATGCGGCGCAAGGCCAGGAAGCAGAAGCAGGTGCCCGCTGTTTCCTTGTCGGATCGGAGTTTCCTCGGTTTCTTTTGGGTGGTTTTGCTCTCGTGGGCTGAGGCGATGTTGTGTTGTTTGGATGTGGGTGCGCAGCTGTGGCCGAAGACGGTGCTGCGGAAGTGGCTCAACATCAGGTCGCCGGAGTCCGACTTCAGCGCCGACGAGGGCGACACAACCGACGACGCCGACAGCGAGTTCGAGTATGAAGGTGATCCGGCCCCTACAGACCTCCTCCTTCCTTCCTTCCTTTTCTTCCTCTCTCTCTCTCTCTCTAGCACATGAGCTCATAAGTCCTGTTGCTAAGTTAGCATGTTCCCATTATTAAAAATTAATCAAAATTTGGTGTGGAGTTAGCAATGCATTCGAGTTTGATTCTATTCCAGATTACTTCTTTCCGGTATTGCTCTTTTTTCTGACATAGTTTTGGCGGATGCTATTTTTGCTTCCAACCAATAGAGATGAGTCTTTTTTGGTGTTTGGTTGTATGTGGATGGCTGCTTCTTTCAACACGAGCTGGTTCATTTATTTCAGCGATAAGTTTCTTGTTTTTCAGGCAAAAAAGATACAAATGGAAGTCGATTTCGAGGAATTGGCAAATGCCATTCTTCTTTGCTTTTTTTCTAAGAAATTGAAGTGAATGATTCTCACGAATTGCGTTGTTTGTTTTGTTCCTTGTAGTGTTCTGTTCCTAAGCCATTAGTTTTGCTTTGCTATATTCCTCCTTTTCTTAGAACAAACTTGGGCGTCGGATTCGAAGATCGAAAATTGCAATGTTTCTCCCTAGCGCATTTCAAAATGAGAAGGCCTCCCATTCTATTCCTAAGTAGTATATTCCAGCTTTTTAAACGAAGTGAAAAAAAGAAAAGGAAAAAGGAAAGGGAAGGTCTGAATCTGATTGCAAGAAATACAGTTGCAGCACATGGCTGCTTATAAAAAGCAGGCAACTTTTTAAAAGGAAATACTATGAGTGTGGAATTGCACTTTACTTTGTTGGCTATGGTTCATGGTTGTTGTCTTTTGAAAAAATATATTCCTTAAGCAAAAGCCGCATTGCATTAGATTGCCTCTTATTTCTTCAGTTGAAGTTTGCATATTGATTGTGATGATCATTCAAAGTCTAATAGTTGCCCTTGTAATGGCATTTGTGCAGAGATGTGCGGATGGGAGCGCCAGCTATATGATGAGGAGAGGAGACTACGCGGAGTGGGCGCTGAAACAATTGGTAATTTAATGTGTTTGACAATAATTATTATATCTGGCAACATATGTGCTTCATTGTCAAATGGACTATTTAGAAAGTAGGAGCTAGGAATTGTTAAGTCAGTGCACATGAAAATTTTGAACTACAGAAGAACCATGCTAGTTTGGCTATACCCAAAAGATACTAATTGTAGCACATGGAAAGAACTTCCTATCAAATAATTTAGTATATTAATCATAGTCGCAAACTTGATTTTGTTTGGACACTAACTTCAGTTTTTGTTTCTCTTAAGTTTTTTCTTACTGTGCATTTTCAACCTGCTTGTAGCTGTTAGATCGGTCATGTACTTAGTGTGAAATTAACTACAACTGCTGCCAACTAAGAGATACTAGTATGTTCTTTCACTAGTTTTGGATGACAAGTATATCTAAGTCTGAAGCACCTTTGGAAAGCACTCTTTGTTAGAGAAGGCACAGAGCTTTCCTTATGCACTGAGCCATGAGCCACTGACAGAATCTGTCAAACATTGCAGATAGCCAAATGGAAGGTGTTCCATACAGGCTTAATAGAAGGCGCAAGTCAGAGACTCTTCGTGCTCAATATATTGATGTCAGGGAACTCAGGCATGGATCTGTTCCCCTTTTAGCATTTTTTCCGACCTAACTTCTTCTTGACATTTTTTTTCTTATGCAAAGTTAAATGACTACGAGTGTTCCTTCAGATATATGTCTTGCCTTGCACAGTCATAGACCCTTAATATAAAACCTAATAGCAGCAGGACTAAAATTAATATAAGCTTCTTTGCAGCAGGACTAGAAATCTAAAATTATTAAAAGCTACCCTGTTCTGTTACTGTTCGTTTAGATAAAATGTTGGTTCAATATGCAGGGTTTGCGTAGGAACATGGAATGTTGCAGGCAGACTTCCACCCGATGACTTAGATATTCAAGAATGGTTGGATATGGAGGAGCCAGCTGATATTTACGTTCTTGGGTAAATTGTTGAACCTCCAAATGTTATGTCTCATCTGATACACAAATGTTTTTTTATCACTTGTTCTTTATTAATATTACTGCTAGTCCTCTTTTTTTTTCATTTAATAAGAGGATTTTATTATATTTCAGATTTCAAGAAATTGTTCCATTAAATGCTGGGAATATATTTGGTGCTGAAGACAAGCGTCCTATTGCAATGTGGGAACATATCATTCGTGAAACATTGAATAAGATTAGTCCAGATAAACCAAAATATAAATGTCACAGTGATCCTCCTTCTCCATCAAGGTTCAAGCCATCCGATGATGCTCTTGCGATGGAAGATGAACTTATTAGTGAGTCTGACAGCGAACGTGGCGGGGAAGTGCACCCATGGAACGAACAAGATTTTATTGTTGATGATAATGGTATTCATAGCAACACATATGAACACTCCACTTGTTCTCCTGATGAAACTACTCTACAAGGCAACAACTTCAGCAGGGTGCCTTCAATGAAGACTTTTGATCGATCCCATAACTTAAGTTTCAAAGACTACGGATCCAATTTAGAAGAGCCAATCAATCAAAAGATGTTAACTAAAACACACAGTCACTCACAGAAGCTTGGAATGGTTTGGCCTGAACAACCATTGGATATGTTGGCTCAGTGTCTTTCAGACAGCACAAAATCATTTACTTCAAGGAAGGCACTAAGAACATATTTGTCTTTCAAACCAGTACATGTAGATTCCAGTGCTTTTCCAGAGGATAGTTTACTTCATGATTTAAACATTAACAGTGCCGTAGTTAAAAGGAAAAGACCATACTTCGTTAGGATAATAAGCAAGCAGATGGTTGGAACGTTTCTTTCAATATGGGTACGAAGAAGCCTGCGGAAGCACATTCAGAATTTGAAAGTGTCAACTGTAGGTGTCGGTGCTATGGGCTACATTGGTAATAAGGCAAGTTGCTATTAATTGCGTCATTCTCACATTTTTGTTGCATAACCTGAGTTTCAAAATGCATGCACTTAGGGCAATTTTATTTCTAGGTATTTATTTCTTCATTAATTGCAATGTTGCCATCATCTTTCCCAAATATGATGAGGGACAACTAGCATTCTTTTATATTATAGGTTTGTTTAACACCTAATGTCTTCTACATTGGCCGGCTATCATATCACTTGCATTTACTATACATCAAGTATGCCAATATATTGTTTTAAAAAATTCACTCAACTTTTTTTTGCAACATGCTCCAGGGATCAATAGCAGTAAGCATGTCCATATATCAGACACTCTTTTGTTTTATATGTTGTCACCTGACCTCTGGAGAAAAGGATGGAGATGAACTAAAAAGGAATGCTGATGTCCAAGAAATCCATCGAAGGACAATATTTGATCCAGTTTCCAGAGTTAGCATGCCTAAGACAATATATGACCACGAGTAAGTTGGCAAATTTGCATCTTTGAAGAATTATAGCTACCCTCCCAGTTACCAAAGCTCCTTCTCAATCTAAACTAAACCAATGTTTATCCATGGCATCATAGTGATTTCTTCAATACTGATCAAGATGTTTGCTTAGATAGATGCTGCTCTATTTCTATTTGCACGTTTTGGCAGTTCATCATGTACTTATTTAAATATTTTGAGACCAAAAGGGGTAAATGACGAAGTGCATATGCGTACCATAATAAAGTACGTGGTTGCACACAATCAAATTTTACTTTGACTTCTCTAGTTCATTCTAGTTTACTGTGATTAAGGATTACAGGAGTCTACCGTACTATATCAATCTTTATCGGTGCCTGATATTTTGTATTTTCTTGCATATCTCAGAAGGATTGTATGGTTAGGGGATCTCAATTATAGGATCAACTTATCGTATGAAAAAACACATGAACTCATCTCCAAGCAGGACTGGAATGGATTGTTTGAGAAAGATCAGGTAAACTTATAGCAGCATATTGTGAAATACTCCATAACTTCTAGCTCACCTTTCTTCCCTACGATAGCTAAAAGGAGAACTGAGGAAAGGGCGTCTATTTGATGGGTGGACTGAAGGAGTTATCAACTTTTCTCCAACATATAAGTACAAGTTTAACTCAGAGAAGTACACAAGCGATGAGCCAAGATCAGGAAGGAGGACACCTGCATGGTATGCTATAGTCTGATAAGCATAACTGCAACTTCATAAGCTCCTTGTCTTTCTTTCTTTCTTATTTAAAAAAATTATCGTTGTTAGTCCTGAAAGAGATAATTCTCCCCGTTGTTTATACATGCTTCACCTCATGGATGATCTTTATTAATGAAGATCTCAAAATTGAGGTTATGTCCATAAATATCGAAGTTGCTGTGACGTGTGCTAACAGCAAACTTTCTCATCTACCTTCGTAGGTGTGACCGAATTCTTTCCTATGGTAAGGGTACGAGGTTATTGTCCTACAAGACAGTTGATCTCAGGCTATCCGATCACCGCCCTGTTAAAGCTGTATACAAGGCGGATGTTGAGGTTTTCTGTCCCAAGAAGTTGCAGAGAGCTCTTACCTTCACCGATGCAGAGGTTGAGAATCAGCTCTCCTTCGAGGAAGAGAGCACTTCTGGAGTCTACAGTTTTGGACTATGATAAGTCCAAGGTTAATATTTGGGACATATATGAAGTGAAATTAGTGCTTTTGTAAAGTCTCGGACGAGTGAAGATTCGAACATTGCCGCTTAATCCTGTCCAGCCATGGCCTCTTCGCTATTTTCTGAGACCATCAGTTGGGAGTTGTAGTCATGTTCATTTCTTCCATGCTCTGACCCTATTTTGAAACCAGGGTGTGTCGTGTACATCTTTGTTCTTTGTTTTTCTTTCGGTGCGTGTGCCACTTCTGAGAAGTAAGAAAGTCGTTTTGTAACGATCTGATTGTAATTAAACTACTGAACACTGTAAATTTCCAGGCAGGCTGATTGTGCAGTTCACTTTCGTTGTTTTTTCCCCTATGCTTTCAATCCTATCTCTACGGCAAATCAGATGTAATATTGACTAGGAGGCAAACTGCGCGCGTTCCATGTAAACCGTCTCGAAATCTCGATACATGTGGGTTCCTGTAGTGTAGCATATACTGCACTGTTGTAGAAGGCAGGAGGTTTTTGTGGGCTTACGTTACCGGTGGTAACTCGCAACCGTACGACGATGCGGGCGACGAGCCGACGACTCAGTTGGACGGCGTAGTGCGGGACGGAGTGAAGCCCCGTCTTGCCCATCGCTCGTTGATCATCATCCCATACTCCCATCCCCACCAGGCCACCACGCTGTCTGAGCCCAGAAATAGGCAAAAACCACACGCTAAGCGAGAGCGGGTGGTACCTTAGGGTGGGCCGGTGGGGAGGGTTTTGCCCCTTTTGGGCCAGTTTTTTGATTGTGCTATCGCACGGGCAAGACTGTGTTTTTTTAGAAAAAAATATATTTGACGTACAATGTTAGCACTTTTCTGATATGCCATAAAAAAATGCTCTTTCACCGGATACCACCGGATGAATTTTCCTCTCCCTCTCATGCCACCTCCATTCCCTGACCGTGAGTGAGGTGTTAAGTTGGATAGGAAAATACCAAAATACCCTTCTTCCTCCTCCTTTTCCCATCTCTCACCCCGACATGCCTTAGATGTTGTTGCCGCCTCCCTCTTTTTCAACACCGTCTCCACCTCCCTCCGGTTCAACATTGTTACCGTCTTCGCCTCCCTCCGGCTTGGTACCGCCCCTCGTCACCGCTGCCCGTGCCACCATCGTCTCCTCCTCCCTCTGGCTCTGCACCGCCCCTTTTCTGTGGATGTGGCACCCTCCCTCTTGTCCCAACAGCCGCCATCTCCGCCTCCCTCCAATCCCTTGCTGCCTCCATGAAACAACCCCGAATATTATCCATGCACAGGAGATCATTAACTTAAATTAATCACACGCATAATTGAATTAATGAATAAAGATTAATTACACACTTTATTCATTACAAATATCGTGCAAGGATATTAATTACAATACACTAGATTATTCAATTACATCCAATACTACTACTACTAATAATAATAATTATTATTATTGTTATTACAAGAATGTTTAAATTCCAAAAATCTAAGCTTCAGTTGATCTGTGGCTTTAAATTCCTGAATATGTCAGTCACGCATGCATATAAAAACAAGAGGAATAAAATTAAATTGATAAAAGATTAAAAAGAGAAGTTGCTGTCAGACACGTATGAGTTGGTATCGCTCACTGAGATACCAGATTCGTCCGAGGTCAAATCGGCACCTCTCGCTAATTTAGGGTTCATCATCCGACGTATACAAACCTGTTTTTATCGAATAGCCGTAGCCATACCCCAAATAGTGCCCAAAATATCCTATGGTAGGAAGGTAAAAGCCACAAGGTAAAATGGTGAAAACATCACTTTGTAAGAGATAAGAACCAACTCAGCCGAACAGCCCCTTCCAGACCAAGCCATTTTCTCCCCGCACACAAGCCAAACACACCACGAGGCCAAGAAGGAGAGGCAAGCTTCTAGAAGGGAGCAAGGCTAGGAGCACCACCAAGCAAGGAGGCCACAAGCAAACCACCAAGAAGCCAACGGAGGAACCATGAAGGCCGGGCACCTCCACATCAACATCAACCTCACCATTAGCACCACCCAACCCCAATCACAACCTCACCAGGTATGTCGCCATTGTTGTACATTCAAGTTTAGATCAATCGTAGAAACATAGAGTATATATAGGAAGAATACTGGTAACTAAGGTTTCAGCGAGTGTGTGTGCTAGAGGTTGCGCCGCGCATGCCCGACGACCTCCTCGCACTTCCCGACGTACGGGAGATCGCCGAGTGTCATCACGATGTCATCCATCAATAGCAAATCCACCCATGTTCATCATTAACCATATCACAAATTCCACATATGAACACATCAAGAATCACATAACAAAAATAATAGGGAACCAGTAAGCAAAATAGAGAAAACCAGATAATGTCAACCATGGGGTAGAGAAGGCTGGGCAAAGGAGGGGCTACAACCGAAGGGAGTAGATGCCAGCCAGGTGGCCTGAGGCACAGCTCGGGTGTGGCTGAGCCCGGCTTGGTAGTGGATCCAAGGGCCGAGTAGGCAGGGCGCTAGGCGGCGGGGAAGCAGGTGGCCCGAGGGCAGACCAGCGTGCGCACGCATGCACGAGGGCGCAAGGAGGCCGAGGAGAGGCTTGGCGAAGGGAGTGGGTTTGGGGGCTCGAGCGAGCGGGCCCGAGAGTGCAGGGAGCAGACCGAGGCAGGGCTTGGAGAGAGGGTGGCACGGCGGTAGTCGGGAGGCAGGCCAAGCAACGTGGGGCAAGGGAGCCAGGGAGCCAGCGTGTGAGAGGGCCGGGAGAAGGAGGAGGCCGGCGGGAGTGGGACCCGACGACAGGCGGCCAACGGTCGGCAAGAGGGGAGAGGGCACCGAATTGGGAGGAGCCAGAGGGAGAGGAAAAGAAAAAGGGGGGATTGGAGAAAAGAGGAGAAGAAGGGGATAATGAAGAGGAGCTAGGGAGCATGCGGCTAGGAAAAAGAGAAGATGGGAGAAAAGAAAAGCAAAGGCGACGAAGAAAATAAAAATAAAAGAGAAAAAGAGAAAGGAAAAAAAGAAATAATATGGGAAGAAAAGGAGAAAAAGAAAGAGAAAAATTAGGGGGAAATGGAAGGAGATTAAAATATATTTATATAAAAAAGGAAAGAAGAGAAAAGAAAAGAGAAAAAAACATGTTTATTTATTTAAATATTTGAAATAAAGTTCAACTAAACTTAGTGCGCAATTTAAGTCAATTATAGCTAATTAAAATACAATAAATTAATAAATCTAAACTACCAGTCATTTAAATAAAATACGATAAATTAAAAATATCCAAACTCTAAAAAAACATTATACGTATAGCAAACATTAAAATTTTAAGAAAAGGGTTGGACGCCATAAATATATATATAAATCTATTAGTATCTAAAATATATTATTTTATAATTTTTGGAATTAGATTAAATCCGACTGATGATCTTCAGCTACTATGCGAGGACGTTAATTGGTACCAAAATTCAGGCAAGTTTTATTGATCATATAATTTCTAATCAAATGAATCTGGTTATATGTGTTATCTATGATGCATCAGAATGATTCTCTTAAGAAAACCCTAAATTGGATGTGGTTGGAAAATTGAATTGATGATGAGAAGGTGATATATATGCATATATATGTATATATATACGAAAGGAGTACCGCCGATGTGCATTGAAGTCGTGGTACAGTTAAGAGTGCGCCCATGTGCATTGAAGTCGGGGCACCGTTAAAGTTAGGAGTTCCGCCGATGTGCATTTAAGTCGGGGAACAGTTAGAATTCATGTATCGCCGATGTGCATGGAAGTTGAGATACAATTGGTATTAAGGGTACTGTCGATGTGCATTGAAGTCGGGGTACAGTTAAGAGTGTCATCGATGTTCATTGAAGTCGGGATACGGTGGGTATTGGGTGTACCGCCGATGTGTATTGAAGTCGGGGTACAGTTGGTACTGTATATATGAGGATTGATTGTAGCATATTTGATATTTAAAAATTGGAAACACGTATTTTCATAATTAAAACCCTATTTTCTGAAAAAGGATTTGAGGAAAGATTCATGAGATGAATTTGGAGGAAACTCATATATTACATTTTGTTATTAATGTTTGCTGAGTACTTTCGTACTCACTCTTGCTTAACTTCCCTTTTGCTTAGATAATTGCTCCGATGGTCAAGCGGCTGGTTTGGACTTGGATCCCAAGGGTACTTACGAGGCAGGGGTGAGGGTCATCTGTAGAATCACATATACAAGAATGTAGGCTACCAAAAGGATTATGATGTTGGGTAGATCGTACACCCGTTTTTATTGGACCTTAGGTGATCAATACTTTTGTATTATATTTTTGTTGTACTTGGATCTTATGTATAATTAATATACTAGATATGTAGCCTGCGTGACAATGGATTGTAATAAGTTTCCATTTCAGTATCTAATTGTTTTTCTGCTACAACACTCTGAACATGGTGTATTAACTAATAAAGCATCGGGTGCACTCGATGTTTTGATTAGCTAATATATCGAGATTCGTATAATTATCTCAGAGTAATGGCGATGTCACTGTCGTTACCCTGAGCTAATATGCGGGTCACCACACTCCATTGCTGTAAGGTCGAGGATGCCGACTAGAGGGGGTGAATAGGCGGCTTTTAAAATTCTTTCTACTAATTTCTACAAAGCAATTCACCCCTAACTATCCTAATGCCAAAACCTTAACAATTATTAATGCGGAAACAATAAATTAAGGTTTTGACAATTACAGCCTAAATCAACTAGGCTCACTATGTGTACTAACTAATTATGTCTCTAACAAGAATAGGCAATTCTAAAGACAAGTAATCAATCAATTTGATTCTATGAATATAAATTGCTTAAATATAAATAATGAATACAATACAAGCACAAGAGACACGATACTTTTTGCCGTGGTGTTCGGAGACTTGCCGGTCTCCCCTAATCCACGTTGAGGTTAGCCCAAACGAATTAGACAGGCTCCACGAATTGAGCACCCACCTCGAATCCACTAGTGGTAGTGTAACATCCCAAAAATTTGGCTTGATTAAGTTTTTATTGCTTAAAAGTGCATTTATGATTTTCTGGAATTTATTTGGATTTTTCTGGATTTATTTGAATTAATTTTAAATTAAGAATATTGCCCTTTTATTCAAATCTATTTAAATCTGTGCAAAGCCAAAATAAAGTTTTTCCAAAAATATTTTATTTGAGTCCAGAATGTCTCAAAGTATTTTTGAGATTTTTCTGGGATTTTTCTTGATACTTTATTTGCCTAAAATCAATTAAAGGAGTTTCTGCAATTATTTTAATTGCTAAAAGCCGAAATTAGCCAATGAGCAGTGGCGGCCGAGCCCATTACCTCGTGCGGCGTGGCCCGGCTTCCGGAGGCTCGAGTCGTGACCGTTGGATGAGGCGTGTGCGGCCGAGAGTAGTTAGGAACCCTAGCGCGTGTGGACCGTTGATCGCTGCATTCGGCTCGGATTGTGCCACGCCGGAGTCATCGTGGCCGCAGATCGGGACAGGTGGCGGCGCGACGGTCATCGTTCTCGCGTGGTTGGGGTGGACTCCGCTCCGAGTTCGCGCCGTGTCCGCCGGGGTCTCGGAGGTCTTCCCGTGCAGGTATTGGACTCCGCGACCTATATAACGCGCGCATCGGAACCCCACCGAGCCATAGGACCTTAACCCTAAGGTTTAGAACCGAGTCTCGCTGCGTAATCGTCGGAATCGCAAGGTTTCATCGGGCATCGCCGCAAGCTTCTCACCGCCGATTAGCCGCCGCAAGTGATCGCTTCGGGTCGTAGTCTACATCTTCGGGTTCGCCGTCTCAGGAAGCATCCCATGCGCACGCCGGATTCGCCAAAGCATCGTCGGAACCGAGGGGAGCCGTGAACGTCACCGCCGCCGGAGAAGAAGAAGTCGCCATCATTGTTCCCGTGCGCAAAACTCAAGAACCCTCGCGTCATCGTGTTCATCTCGTCGAGGCGAATCTGTAGGTACCCTCTGTATCCGCCGACGATGACCATAGGACCACGCGCGCCGCCGTTCAACGTGGCGTGATGCTTCGTCGACACGTGGCTGCCCCGTCATGCTTTCGTCCGAGGTGGCAGCGCGGCTGTTCGTCGGCGTGGCGATTCGCGTCACGCATTGCGGTGGCGCGAAGTCGACTTTAGGCGGGCACATTTGTCGCCGATCCAAGACCGCGTGCACCGGGTGTACCGTGGACCGGTGAAGTTCATGGACCCAGTCCATGGACCGAGGGGCACGTGTCAGTACCGGGGTGCTTCGGGTCAGGGCTGACGTCAGCAGGACGTCATGCTTACGTCATAAGTCGGTTTTCGAATTAAAAATAAAGCTGTTAATTCGTAATTTCTGATTTTCTGATTTCAGTATTTATTTCAAACTTCAAAAGGCTATATCTTTTGCATCGTAACTCGGATTTGAGTGATTCCAGTTTCTAAAAATTTGTAAAATTGAGATCTATTTAATGGTGAATTTTATTTGACTTTTGGAGTTCAATTGCTCTCTATTTTGGTATTTATTTGCTTTTCTTCTTCGGTACGCGTAGACGTTGAATTGTGCGACGCTTCGGAGGAAGATCAAGCAACTCAAGAGCAAGCTTCAGATCAAGATCAGGACCTATTCCAAGGCAAGTTGTGCTTTGATCATGTTGAACGCATGTTTATAAAATTGCTATGTTTGATTTGCACTATTGCATATATTTCAAGTATACAACTGTTTCAATTTAAATTGGGCTTAGCTAATATACCAGATTGATCTATACCCTACCTTGTCATTGTATGCCATGATCCATTGTCACCCTAGATTGGTTAAATATAGTTGGTTAATAATTATAATCAACATTGGAGGATTAGTTCGTATTAGTTGCTTAGTCATGCCACGTCATCACATGTGTCAGAATCATTGATAATTAATCTTGCTTAATGGAATATGGAACAATGTTATGAACTTGTGTGTCATGTGGGATCACACGATGAGATTGAGTTGTTGTGGCGAGTCATGTCACGCAACGATGTTGAATTGTTGATGGCACGTGGTGCTTGGTAATCAACTGGGTGATAATCACTTAGATCAGGGCAAGTGACAAAGGCGAGTATGCCAAGGTGGGCCCGATGGGCGAGGGTATGTGGATGTCTTGCCTTGATCACACTAAGGACTTAACCTTGCAAGCCTTTGACCTGAGTCAATCATGCAACCACATGTCTGGTATGGGCCAGCCTAGCTGAGTAATTTGCAATGTCTTAATTTGGGTACTATCGTGGAAGGTGTGAGTTCCCGAGTTATGGAGTAATTCACATGGCGCAAGAGGGGGGCCCTGGATGTGGTAACCAGTCCCACCAGTGTTGAAACCTTAGCGGGTAGTATCCGGTTAAGCCAGAGCATTGTAAAGGCTTTGTTATGATCACTCGCCTTGGTGGTGTTTGGTTGTATCACGTGGGTAAAGTGCATAACCTCTGCAGAGTGTGAAACTATTCGGATAGCCGTGCTCACGGTATTGAGCAATGCTCGGGAATTACAGTTAAGGGTTAGTTTAATTAATTGGACAACATGGTTGGGATGGCGGGATGCCATATGGAAGATGAATTTGACTTAGGATTGGAAATTTGGTTTACTTGAGAAATACCGAATTTATTTACTATTGATATTTGTTTTACAGTCTTTACAATCTATATACTGTATTCGTTCATAAATGCTGCTTATTGCAAAATAGCCATGATAGCCTACCCATTGGAATAAGCCTTACATATAGATACATAGAATTGTATTCTGTGCACAACTTGTTGAGTGCTTTAAGTACTCACCCTTGCCAAACAACAATAATCAACAGTTGAAGAATCTACACCTGTTTTGGAAGATGAAGTCCAGGAAGACACGAGTCATTAGGGTACGAGCCTTGTCGGTTGCCTGTGGTGAACTGATGAGCTATCTACGTTTCTACTTTCCGCTGCTTAATTATTAGTTTATATTCTCAGTCTTGCCCTGCGTGGCTTAATAATGTAAGTTGGTCATAAGATCATACCTTTAGATATATCAATGAATGAACTATTATTCTATTATCGTTGAGTATGATGTGATATGTACCAATGTTGAGCTGTGTGCACTAGCGTTGATCCTGGGACTAGTGCGGTAAACACAGTGGGTTCGAATCAGTGGATTCGGGTCCTTACAGGTAGCTCCTTTTCCCTCCCAGGTAGGCGAGCTCCAACCTTCACAAATTTTACCAGGGCTTCTCACAACCTCCGTTGAGAGCTCCCGCGCATGACGCCGCTATGCCGTCTAGGTGTCGGCAAACACCAAGAGTAACAAGCCAAGCCTTCTAGCTTGAACCTCACCTAGTGCAACACATGCACTCCGGTGACCTCCTAAGTGCAACACATGCATTAGGATCCTCTTCAAGTGCAACACATGCATAAGAGGCTCTCAATCCTCTCCTAATTGCAACACATGCAATTAGAGGCTCACACTAGCTCAAGAAGCAAATGGAAGAGGGCAATACGTGCACTCAACCCCTACAAACACCCAAATGCTCTAGCAACAGCAACAACCACTGCCCTTGTCCCCCAAGGCCTCCTTTTATAGCCTCCAAGCCAAAACTAGCCGTTGGGGACGAATTGGGCAAAATGTTCAGCAAACTCGGTGCTACCGCCCAACTGGGACCGGTAGCACCGATCTCCTCGCCAACGGCTAAAAAACTAGCCGTTGCAGGAAATTCGATAACACCGGCCAACTGGGAGCTGTGCTACCGCTCGAGCGGTAGCACCGGCCTTGGACCCCGGTAGCACCGGACCTAAGCCGAATACAAAAACACCTCATCTGGATTTTTCACACCGGCCAGAGGAGCGGTAGCACAGGACCTCCGGAGCTACCGGGCTACCATGGGCGGTAGCACCGGACCGCTAGACCGCCCAAAACACCTTCTCCGGTTTTTCCACACTGGAGGGGTCCCGGTGCTACCGCATCCCAATAGCACCGGACAAACCTCGGTAGCACCGACCTCACAGGCCTCAACCGAGCACCCTCTCTGTGTTTTATACACCGCACTGGGGTCGGTGCTGCCGCTCGGCCGGTAGCACCTGGCTACCATGACCGGTAGCACCGGCCACCCAGCTTAGAAACAGATTTTACACAAAAATCTTTTCTTTTCAAATCAAACACCAATAAAGATTTGTTCTTTAAGCCATGTGATGATCAACACATGATCAAGGCAATTTGCAAACCCAATTCACATTCTCCAAAGAATCATATTAAGCACAACTTATTTGCAAAACACATTTGCAAATAAACCAAGAACTTATAAGATCAATCCTCTTAGCCATGTGATGATCAACACATGATCAAGTCAATTTGCAAAACACATTTGCAAACCCTATTCACATGCTCTAGGATCGAAACCCATAACTTCTAGTTCATTTGCAAAACACATTTGCAACTAACAACTCCAACTTATTTGTAAGACACATTCGCAAATAAACCACGATCATATGAGATCAACCCTCTAGCCATGTAAGGATCAACACATGATCCCGACACTTTGCAAAACACATTTGCAAATGCCAACACATGCTCTAGGATTGAAACCCACAACATCGAGCTTATTTGCAAAACACATTTGCAAATAATGAATCCATTCAATATTTTGCAAAAACATATTTTGCAAACTCAAAGCACAAAGCAAACTTAGTCTTGTGATGATCAACACATGATCCAATCACAAGCTAAACTCCAATGCATGAGCTCTCTATTTGCAACACATGCAAATCTCTAGCTCTTAGCAAACTACTAATCGAACTCAAGTGCGTGAGCTTTCTATTTGCAACACATGCAAATCTCTAGCTCCATTCAACTACGTTAAACCAAATTACTTGAGCTCTCTCCTTTTGCAACACATGCAAAACTTAGCTCTAAGCAATAACCACATAAACAACATTGCATAAGCTATCTCCCTTTTTGCAACACATGCAAATCCATAGCTTCATGCAAAAACCAATTCAATTAAGATTCAAATAAGATTCAAGCATAAGCACCCTTATTTGCAACACATGCAAATACTTTGCTCATGCAAAATCCAATGCACGAGCTTCATCCATTTGCAACACATGCCAAATGGTTAGCTCCATGCAAAAACCAAATAAGAGAGTGAGTTAGCATGAATCGGATTGAGATCATCAACACATGATGAAGCTCAAGCTAAACGAACTCGACCCCTCTTAATAGTACGGCGATCTAAACTAGACACTTTAGCATATCTAGTTATATCTTTGCCGCACGCGATCCACTTGGAGATTTTATGATCTCCAATCATCTTCTCTCCAGGATCCCATCTTCTACTTGTTGTTCATCAACACATAATGAACCTTTTTCTAACTCTTTTCTTCACTTCGGGATCACCTTTCGAAGCTCATCAATACATGATGACTTCTCGTTCTCGATTCTTTATTTTCTTGGACTCAACCTACTTCACAACTCATGGAAGATGTTAGTCTAACAAACATGGTTGTCTCAATCATCATTTGCACTCCATTAACACATAATGGATGCCTCTAATATCGATTGAGCACAACCCCAATCAAGTTGAATGATTAATTGTGTCTTGAGTATTTTGATGCAACCAATGCTTCACTATACTCAAGAACTTTTCGCTTATCTTTAATCAACAAGGAACACCATCAACACATGATGAAGCGTTCTTTGATTGATTGAAAGACAACCGAACTCAATTTAAATTACATTTAAATTGATATAAGTATATATAACTTACACAAGTTTCATATACTCAATTTGATGGAAAGTAATCATCCAATATGTTTGAGTGATGGAAAGGGATCAATACATTTGAGACCATCATCTATAGAATAAACTTCATTAAGTATGTGCATATAATTAATTGAACATGGAATCAATATGCGCATAATCAATCTTAGATTGCATATGAGTTTATCCTATATTAGCATGAGTATATTACAACTACACAAGTTATATATACTCAAAAGATTGTTTCAAGGTCTTGATCCTTTATATTATATGACAAGAGGACATGGATCAATACAATTGAAACATCAAGTTAAATTATCAACTCCCCCTAGATGTGTGCATTCATGTATATATGAATTAGGAACATAATGCACATATTTGGACTAAAGCAATGGAAGAGTTCATACTTTAACTTGAATTCTAAGTATGCATTTAGATAATAGAATGAATACGAGTGCATACCTTAGATTTTCTATTTTCCATCCAAGTATGAGACTAATAAGAATAAGACTTAATAGAATATGTTAGTCTCATAATGATTAGATTTTTCATTAAACAATAATTAAACATTAATATTAAACCAATCATCAAAACCAATGGAGCTTGAACTTACAGTTGCCTTCCTCCAAATCGGCCATATTCAGACCCATGCCACCAGCGCCAGCTCACCTCCCCTCCCCCGCATTGATGACCTAGCCAGAAGACATGGAGAAGGCATGCGGAACATGGAATAGGGAGGGACTGCCACTGCTGCTCCCTGTAGCGCCACACCTACTGCTTATGCCCCCATTGGCTGGCAACTTGGCGTTGCTGCTCCCTATGGTGTCACCACTACTGTTCCTACTCCCATGGAGCCACTGCCGCTGGTCCTCTTCTTGTGTGTGGACCTCTACTTATGGGATTTCGAAAGGAGTGAGAAAGAGATTTGTGAGGAAGAGATGGAGGAGATAAGAGAGGAGAGGCAGTAGAGTCATTTTCTGATAATTTTGACAAGTTTGATGCCACTAACGGTGACTAGCCCTAACGAAGGTAACGGAAATGGCACAAGATGGAGACAGAAAATGGCACGAGAGAGAAAATTTCATCCGGTACCACCTGAGGAAAAAGTCAGTGGCATATCAAGGAAAGTGGTACCATTGCATGATAGATAAAGAATTTTCTCAATTTTATGGGGGCGAAGCCCAAAAGGGGGAGACTGAGAGAGGGATACGGCCCAAGGTTAGGAGTGCACGAGAGAAGAGAGGCAAAGGTGGTGCGAGCGGGCAGGCGTACCCGATTGGAACTTGGAAGTTTGGATGAGAACTGATTGCAAGTCTGGCTCACCCGGGCAGGAACACGGAACGGTTCCGTGACGGGCCCATGGCCCTGATTTTTCGTCTGCCCAAGACAACCTTAGCATTGCTCTCTTCTTTTTTATTTTGTTTTACGTTTTGAATGATGGGCCCATGAAGCTTGTTTTTCCTTTTTTTTCCTTTGGGGCATCAATTTTCCCTTCCAAAGTTGCAAACCAGATTCCCCGGGCCTCTAGTGGAGAAAATGATTTCGCCGTTGTGGTGAGGTTTGGAGAGGTACCAGCAAAAGACTAATCGTGGTGGTTCTTCGGTCATAACTGAAACTTTCCACCAAAGTTTATTTCAACCGTACATGTCACATATTACTATCTAAACATGTTGCATGTAAGGTCTCACTCCAGTCTTACAAGTCGTCCGTAGTGCTATTTGGATTTTGGAATAAGTCTAGAACTTCAGAAAGAGAAGCGTTTAGGTTTAGCATTGATTTCCAGTAGCGCTGTTTAGGTGGATGCTTTATCAGATATTACCGAGATCTAAAGATGTACAAAACTATTTGTCACCTGCTCATAGCACACACATGACCTAAACGGAAAAAACATGAGGAGTTTCGGTACTATGCGTACTATGGAAATTACTGCACACGCAAAGCGTATACGAAGTCTACACCTCACATGACTGATTGCCTGCCTCCTTGGTAGGTTCCCTTCATTCATTCTCTCTCCTCTCTCTCTCTCCTCGGGCGAATCAGTTCAAGCTGACGACACATCGTCAGTTCCGGTCCTCTTCTCGCATCTCAGTTTCACTCAAAAGCTTACTTATCCTAAACAGCGTAGTTGCTGGCGATATCGCATACGACAATCACAGGACGCCTCCTCTGGACATGGGTGTTCCGAGCGGCAGCTCGACAAACACGACAGTACTGTGACGATTCAAGCGTGGCTCCTGGGGGCATCCAGCCACGAGGGGGCGACGTAGTTACAAACTGACAATGGCAGGCATCATGGCGAGTTGGCCACGGGATGCCACAGCAGGGGAGGGATCAGCATCAGGTGGAGGGCGATAGCTCATGCCATGCGTGTCCTGGTGGCGTGTAGACTCGAACCATGCAAGGGCGAACAAGCGGCGAGGTGGTCCTGGGATGTCGTGGTCCGCCACATCAGGGCCCTCAAGCTACTGGTGGCGATGCAGGCGTGGTGTATCCTAGTTGTGTCGAGCTACGCAGAAGCAGCACCGCAGTGACGGCAGGCATGACGATGAGATGGCCGCAGGGTGATGTTGTCAGTCGTAGGGTCGACGGGCGTGACCTTAGCTGACGTCTTTGCATGCATAGCCCGGCGGAGTCCAGCCACACTGTTGTTGCCATTGTTGGAACAATCAGCACATGATTTGAAGAGCTCACGCAACAATTCACAGCAATGCTGCTGGAACAGAGCTGAAGCCTACGCCTGATACAAAGCTAACAGAGCGCAAATCAAAAGAACTTCAGAGTTCAGAGAAAACACCAGATTGTTTTTGCGGTGTGAAACAGCTTACATCCTTTTCTATTTTTCTTCTCATTTATAAGCAATAGTTTACATGATTAGTTAAAGATTCTACCGGACTCTTAATCACAACCAAACTAATCAATAACTAATTAGATATGTTATACTAAACATATCCAAACCGACAACATACTTAAAACGATGGTTACTGTTACAAATCCAGTACTTTGTCGATACTAATAGAAAACTTTGAATTTTGATTCGAACTCTGAAAAAAACATTAAAAGAACTGACGCAAACATGCTTTGAGATAGCAAGATTAAATCAACAAATCTCGCCCTTAATCTTGTTCCTCTCATCTCACTTCTATCACACCAAGTCTTTGCCGCAACTCTGTCGGGACCCGAATATGCAAATCCGGACCCTCTGTGTATACTGCACTAGTCCAGGATCACGCTAGTGCACACAGGCTCAACATCAGTAAATATCACAATCATACATAGCGGAAATATTATGAAAGACATCATATGATACATACTACTAGTTGAATGACCTTATGGTCCACTTACATGACTATGCCTGCAAGGTGAATAATATATTAAAGCGCAGCGGAATGAAAACGTAGACAACCCTCAAGATACCACAGTAATCGACAAGGCTTGCGCCTAAACATTCGTCTCCTCTGGAATCTTTCCTCCAAAGCATTGATGTAGACTCTTCAACTGGTGAGGTTATTGTTGGCAAGGGTGAGTACTTAAAGCACTCAACAAGTTGTGCATGAATGCAATTCTATGTAACTATATGCAAGGCTTATTCCAAAGGATAGGCTATCATGGCTATTTTGCAACAAAGCAGCATTTACGAACAAATACAATAAATAGATTGTAAAGACGGTAAAACAAATAACAATAATGATAGATTGACTTTTCTCAAGTAAACCAAGTTTCCACTCCTAAGTCAAATTCCATCTTCCATATGGCATTCCGCCATCCCAACCAAGTTGTTCATTTTAATTAAGCTAACCCTTAACTGTAATTCCCGAGCATTGCTCAATACCGCGAGCACGGCTATCCGAATAGATTTACACTGCAGAGATTATGCTCTTTACCCACACGACATGATCGTCTTTTGGTGCCATGCAATTAACACACTTCCTTTGGTGTGTCGTGAAGAGATCATGACAAAGCCTTTACAATGCTCGGCTTAATCCGAGACTACCCGCTAAGGTTTCAACACTGGTGGGTCGAAAACCACAACCGGGGCCCCCTCTTGCGCCATGTGAATTACTCCATAACTCGAACTCACACCGACCAAGATAGTACCAAAGTTAAGACATTGCAAATTAATCGGCTAAGTGGCCCATACGGACATGTGGTTGCATGATTGACTCAGTCAAAGGCTTGCAAGGTTAAGTCCTTAGAGTGATCAGGGCAAGACATCCACATACCCTCTGCCCATTGGGCCCACCTTGGCATACTCGCCCCTTGTCACTTGCCCCAATCTAAGTTATTATCACCCAGTTGACTACCAAGCACCACGTGCCATCAACAATTCAACATCGTTGCGTGACATGACTCGCCACAACAACTCAATCTCATCGTGTGATTCCACATGACACACAAGTTCTTAACATTGTTCCATATTCCATTAATCAAGATTAATTATCAATGATTCTGACACATGTGATGACGTGGCATGGCTAAGCAACTAATACGGATTAACCTCCAATGTTGATTATAATTATTAACCAACTATATTCAACCAATCTAGGGTGACAATGAATCATAGCATACAATGACAAGGTAGGGTATAGATCAATCTGGTGTATTAGCTAAACCCAATCTAATTTGAAACAATCGTATACTTGAAATAATATGCAATAGGGTAAACAAATATAGCAATTTTATAAACATGGGTTCAACATGATCAAAGCACAACTTGCCTTGGAATAGGTCCTGATCTGGTTCTGGAACTTGCTCTTGAGTTGCTGGATCTTCCTCCGAAGCGTCGCACAATTCAACGTCTACACGTACCGAAGAAGAAAAGCAAATAAATACCAAAACATAGAGCAAATGAACTCCAAAAATAAATTAAAATTCACCATTAAATAGATCTCAATTTTACAAATTTTTATAAATTTGAATCACTCAAATCCGAGTTACGATGCAAAAGATATAGCCTTTTGAAGTTTGAAATAAATACTGAAATTGCAAAAATCAGAAAATCAGAATTAACAGATTTATTTTATTCTGAAAAACCGATTTATGACGCAAGCATGACGTCAGCCCTAGCGCCAGCCAATCAGAGCTTGCCACGTGGTTCCGGTGCATAGACTCGGTCCACAGCCCGCGCCAGCCCACGGTGGACTCGGCTCACAGCGCTTCGGGCTCTGCGCCCGACACGCGGCTGCTCGTGATTGGTCGGCGACGCTCCTCCGATGCGCCCAGATCCGATCGTACGGCTACGAGACTAGAGCAACGTGGCGCTCCTTCCACCGCTCATCGCTCATCCAACGGCTCACCTTACCCGTGTAGATTACTGTCGAAGCGATGACGTGGCTTGATCTTGAACGGACGATGCAGATCCAACGGCTCCCGAGCTTCTCGATGCTAACGGCGGCACGACGACAAGATCCTCACCGGACTTGGGAACGAAGGCCACCGAGACGGCGGAAGAAAGGATCTTCGGCGACGTTTTCACCCTCCACGGACGCGAATCGTCGCGGAGATGACTCTGGCGGCCTTGGCAATGACGGAAATCCAACGGACGGCGACGAAAACGAAGAGAACGACGGCGGCAGCGCTCACGAAGTCCGATGAGCTCACAAACGTCCACGGAGGCTCCTCTGGCGACAACCCAATAGGAAAAAGCTGCGCACGCTCACGATGAACCTCGGGGACTACCCGCCCCTACTTATAGCCTAGGCATTCGAGCCCTACACGGCGAAGGAGTCCGGCGACGTCCCGGCGGCGGACTCCGAGTCCGAAACGAGGACGACGACGCCTCAGCCGTACGCGTGTCGCGAATCCACCGGTCACGACACGAGCTCCTACGTGGTACGATCCGCTCCGGAGAAAAGCGATCCGACGGCTGCGTGGCTCAGGGTTCCTGGAATCGACCTCGTGGGCCAACTGGGCCGCACAGCCACCGTCTACAAGCGCACAGTGCTGGGCTCGGCCCAACACTGTTCCCAGAGATTTTCACCGATTTAACCTTTAAAATAATTCCAGAAATTCACTTAATTGATTTTAGGCAAATAAATAATCAGGAAAAATCCCAGAAAATTCTCAAAAATACCTTGAGACATCCTGGACTCAAATAAAATATTTTTGGCAAAACTTTATTTTAACTTTGCAAAATTTTAAATAGGTTTGAACAAAAAGGCAATTAAACTTGATTTAAAATTAATTCAAATAATTCCAAAAAAATCCAAATAAATTCTAGAAAATCATAAGTGCACAAATAAGCAATAAAACAATATTTAAGCAAATTTTTGGGATGTTACAAACTCTGCAAACTTTATTCTTCCCAGGGCTTTGGTTAAAACGTCTGCAAGCTGATCTTGTGTAGAGATGTGTTCAACCTCAATTTCACCCTTTTCTACATAATCCTGTATATAATGATATCTAGTCTCTATATGTTTGCTCCGATCATGATAAATTGGATTCTTGCACAGAGATATGGTTGACTTGTTATGTACCTTCAATACAAGTTTCATTTTCTGCCGATTCAGCAAGTCTGCTACCAATCTTTCGAGCCACACTCCCTGACAAGCTCTAGTAGTTGCTGCGATATACTCTGCCTCGCATGAAGATAACGCAACTACTTTTTGCTTCTGAGATACCCAACTTATTAGGTTATCTCCAAGAAAGGAAGCTATACCTGATGTACTTTTTCGATTGTCCAAATCACTGTCAGTATAACCAGTTAAAACAGCATCTCCTTCCTTTTTCTTGGTATACGCACACCCAAACTTCAGAGTTCCTTTTAAATATCTTAGGATTTGCTTCACAGTTGCCATATGCAGTATTGTAGGTGCCTCCATATAGCGACTTACAATTCCAACTGCATAGGCTATGTCCGGTCTTGTGTTAACCAAATATCTCAAACTCCCAACAATGCTTCTGAACATTGTTGGATCAACTGGTGGAATTTCATTTGCTTTACTCATATTCAGTCTTGCCTCCATAGGAGTTGTTGTCGAGTTGCAGCTAGACATTCCACAACTATCCAAAATCTTAAGAGCATATGCTGATTGGCACAAAGTTATACTCTCATATCTTTGATCTACTTCAATACCAAGATAATATGACAACAGTCTCAAATCACTCATTTTGAATCATATGAACTTTGAAACTTTCAATCTCCTGAATGTTTGGACCGTTTATGATTAAATCATCCACATAAACCCTAACTATTAAAGTCTTTCCACCTTGACTCCTTTTATAAATAGCATGATCCAAAGGACACCTTTCAAAGTGAAGAGAGGCAAGTGTGTTGTCCAGTTTTGGATTCCACGCTCGTGGAGCTTGCTTCAAACCATAAAAGTGCTTTCTTGAGCTTTAGCACCTTGTTTTCTTTTCCAACCTCTTCAAAATTGAGTGGCTGAGATACAAACACTTCTTCTATTAGGTCTCCATTAAGAAACGCTGACTTTACATCCATGTGATGCACTTGCCATGATTCTCGAGCTGCTAGAGTAATTAACAGCCTTACTGTCTCTATTCTTGCCACCGGCGCAAAGACTTCATCATAATCTATTCCAGATCTTTGCACATATCCTTTGTCCACCAAGCGAGCTTTGTGCTTAACTATAGCACCCTGAGGATCCTTCTTTACTTTGGAAACCCACTTCAAGCCTATAGCTCTCTGACCACTTGGCAGATTAGTTAACTTCCAAGTATCATTTTCCTGAATCGAGTCGATCTCATCCTGCATAGCTTTTCTCCAGCACACATGACCTGTAGCCTCTTCGAAACTCCCAGTTTCTTTAGCCCCTAATAAACACAACTTAATATCTTTGGCTAACTCAACAGGATTTGTCACATTATAAATATCTTGTAAAGATCGTGTCTTATGAGGCTGGAGTGGAGAGACCGATGCAAAAGAGTCTTCACTAGGTACTGATGGTGATGCTTCTGGTGTTGCCCAATCTAGAATTGATGCTTGCGGTGAACCAATATTGATTGGCTCATATTGACCAGTTTCCAACCCAGGTGATCCTTCTTCTGGGCCTTGATGCACCTCTGTATCAAGAGGATAATGCCAAGTGAAAGTATTGTTGTTTGCATCTTCTGATAACTGCCATTGCCACATTCTCCCTTCTTCAAATACTACATCCCGAGTTATATGAATCATGTTTCTCTTAGGTTCATAAACTCGATACGCCTTTGATCCCTCGGCATACCCAAATATGACCATGGGAATGCTCCGATCATCTAGCTTCCTTAGTCCTGGTTTTACAATTTTCACATGAGCTACACAACCAAAAGTTCGAAGATGATGTACCTTTGGTTTGCGATGATGCCAAGCTTCAAAAGGAGTCTTTCCATCTAAACTTCTAGTTGGTGCTCTATTTAGGATATACACTGATGTTTTCACCGCTTTGCCCCAGAATTTCCCAGGTGCTGACTTGCTTTTCAACATACTTCGAGCCATCTCTACCACGGTCTGATTTTGACGCTCCACAACCCCATTTTGTTGTGGTGAATATGGGGTTGTAGTGAGTCTCTTGATGCCAATTGCATCACAATATTCTCCAAACTTGATAGAAGTAAATTCTCCTCCTCGATCTATTCGGAGAGCTCTAATCTTCAGACCTTTTTCAATTTCAACTGCAGTTTGAAACTTCTTGAAGTAATAGAGCGCTTCAAACTTGTTTTTAAGTAACTCAATCCACATATACCTGCTGCAGTCATACACCATTAGCAGAAAATATTGATTTCCCGCAGGTGTTGCTAGTGTAATTGGACCGCATAAGTCACTATGTATTTGCTCGAGTTGTTGATCAGCTCGGTAAACTGAAGCCTGAGGAAAAGGTCTTCGATGCTGTTTGCCCAAAGAACAGCCTTCACAAAACTGATCCAGATGATCAATCACTGGCATACCTTCTACCATCGCCTGGACACCAAGTCTCCTCAAGCCACGGAAATTTAAATGACCATAGCGGCCATGCCACAACCATGCCATGTCACCTGATCTTGTTAACAGACACACAGGCTCTGTCACCCTCATGTCCATGACATACAACCTATTTGAAGATCTTTTTACATGGGCCAACAACCTTCTGTTGCCGTCATAAATACTCATGTAGCCATTCTCAACAATGATCTTGCTCCCATGTTGATCAATCTGACCTAGGCTTATGATATTACTCTGGAGTCGTGGTATATAATACACTTCAGTAAGCAACTTGTGTTCTTGATTCTTGCACTTGAGAAGTACTGAACCACGTCCACATATATCCACATAAGACCCATCTCCAAATTTTACCGAGCCTTACACTGTTTCATCGAGTTCTGCCAAGAGTTTTTTTGATTCAACCATGTGGTTGCTAGCACCGGTATCTAAATACCAGCATGTATTATGAAGATCAATCTCCTCTTCTTTCGGTATCACCTTTTCCTCCTTTTCCTCATTAAGCATCATAGTTGCTCCCCCGACTTGAGCAATCTGCACCAGCTCAGATGATTCAGCCATCAACAAGGTTAGTTCAGTGTCTTCCTTCTTCTCAATATAATGCGCTTTCTCACGCTTTGGCCTGTAGCATTCACTTCAAAAATGCCCAAACATATCACAATTGAAACACTTGATCTTCGTCTTGTCAAATTTTCTGAACTTTCATTCTTCAACATCTTCTCTTCGACCTTCATCATGGTCACGCCCTCAGCCACGACCACGACCTCGTCCTTGGCCGCGACCTCGACCATTATACGTTCTTACGCCAAACCCAGAAGCCTCACCTTGTTTCTTTTCATTCAAGGTTAGACCTTCCCATTGCACACGAGTAAGAAGTATATGCTTGCCTTCCTTTTCGTTGTGCTCACGACGTCTTCCACGGGTACTTTCCTCGTACGCCCTTAGACGTCCTAAAGCTTCTTGCAGAGACATAGTCTCAACATCTCTGAATTGCTCAATCACACCAATGATTTGTGAAAACCGATCTGGCACTGCACTGAATAACTTTTCAACTATGACACTGTCTTTTAATTCAGCATCAAGAGAGCGTAACTCACCTACAATGGCGGTAAGCTTATGTGAGAACTCCACAATGCTCTCGGTATCACCCGTGAATAGCCAATCAAACTGTTGCTTCAACACCTGTACCATTGCTTTCTTGACACGATTTTCCCAATACGCATATCCCTTATGGATTCTGTTGACGTCAAAAACTTGAAGTAGGGTCTCGACAAAGAAGACACCGCATTTAACACCGGGTTGAGCATGCGGTCGATTTGACTCAGAACCGACAAGGTAAAAAATATAAAATCCACACAAAGCCGATCGTGACGATCAATCGGCTTAGATCTAATCAGCTTGAAGCCGATCAAGATCAAAGTATCAGAATAGATCTAATTAGCCGATTAAGGCTAATCAGAGGATAAAATTCTCTCAAAGCCGATCGTAACGATCAATCAGCTTAAACTCAATCAGCTTGAAGCCGATCAAGATCAAGGTATCAGAATAGATCTAATTAGCCGATTAAGGCTAATCAGAGGATAAAATTCTCTCAAAGCCGATCGTAACGATCAATCGGCTTAGACTCCATCGACTTGAAGTCGATTAAGATCAAAGTAACAGGTAAGTCCAACTAGCCGATTAAGGCTAATCGAGGATAAAGCGGATCGATTATGAAGAAGGCGATGCGCAACAAAATCAGAATAAATCAAACATGGGGCGTAATTTGAAGAAGATCAACAATCGGCGATGCGCAACTTTATTGATCAAGATCGAATTACAAAGACTAAATTACAAGAACTACTCCTAGTCGACGGAAAAGTAGAAGTGAATTGGTTGGTTGGCTCTGGGCCTTTTCTGATCACCTCTAGACCTCTTTTATAGCCATTGGCCGATAGAGTCCTAGTACAACACGTTAGGAATAGAATCCGTATCGGCCTCTATTTGGAGGGTGCTTTCCTTAACAACCTGTTTTGTTTCCAAATATCTTGATCCGTTATCCAATCGTATCTTATTGATCTTGTACTGCCGATTTTGACCCTATCTGCCAAATTTTGGTGCAAACATATGCCCCTCATTTTTGGGAGATAACATGTTATCTTCCAAAAATTTTCATCATCGACTTGAACATATATTTTCTTACCATAGCCAAATTTTTAACTGCATCGATTTAATTTGGCTTTCGTGCTCGAGAATCGCCAACTCAGATATTCGTATTTGAGTTTTAGCCAATCAAGACCTAACCAGTACCTTGGACAAACCGATGCACGCTACACGATCCCACGTTGATCCCTTACCAAATCGGCTATCACGAGCTGACGGGTGGTACGATTTTCCAGACTAGATCGGCTTCGTCGAACAAAAATCATTTGCCGAATCCGGTTTTTTCTTCCTCCACTCTTTTCTCGCAATCTTAATCGGATGAAGCTCATTAAAAGTTTTATCCCTTCGTTTTTCTTGTTCACTTCCTCATCTCTTGGGTCCTTAGCCGTTCAAGTCTTCTTCTTTGTGATCGGCTTAAACACGAGGACACCATCTCGGCTTTGGTCTGATCGACTTACATATTTTTCTAACAGATCCATACTAGCCGCATGTTAGACCCTTCATCTTGGTCTTGTTTACGACTTAAGGTCGGCTTAGAAATTCTATCTTTAGCGACCATCACGCCTATCACCTTGGCATGGGTATATCTGCATCGGACATGTGTTTGGTGATGGCAAAGCTAATCTCTTCTCCCAAAGAAATTGCCAAAAGGGCACCATCGGTGAGCTCTTTCAGTACGCTTGGATGATATTTATTAAGCGGCCGATGTGGAGGACTTCGTCGTGGCCTTTCATTCCTCCTTTCATATTTTGCTAGTAGTTGGGAAAAAGTGGGCTTCGACTTACGTATCGGCTACGAGTGGCAATGCTCTCTCACTGATAACCCTTTGGTGTGATTGTTTTAAAATTTCCCTTCACGGTCGGCTTTTATTTGTATAGAGCCAACAAGAATCATGAGTGTCTTATTGCCATCGAATTTGATTGTACATCGGCTTGACGTGTCATTTTTAGCCGATGATATATGAATTTGATCCTTAGGCTCTGCATCTTGTGTCGGCTTTTCCTTCTTTTACAAACAATGAACCATGTTAATTGGAAAAGGATCGTCGCCCACCGCATCGTCGCTCCTCTGCAAATTTTAGTTGGTCATCCTCTATAGCCGATTGTATCTTGTCTTTGTTATTCTTCAATTCATCTTTGAAGCCATTATCATCGGAGAAACGGCTTTCTTGAGTGATACTCTGTAGGAGATGACTTAAATTGGTGAATTCACCTTCACAATTTCTCTCTTAATGGGGTATCAACCTCGAAAGCTAAATCGCCAACCGATTATCGAGCAGGTAACACTAAAACACCTATTTCTCACTTCCTGAATCTCTTAACATAATCATTTACCGATTCCCGGTCATCTGTTGGATGAACTTAGATCCGAAATCCGAGTTCCGCATCACGGAGAAAAAGTACTCATGGAATCGGCTTTCCAAATCGCTCCAAAATGAACCGAATTTGGAGGTAAACTAGTAAACCAAGTGAAAGCAGCTCCGATAAAGACAAGGGAATAATCTAATTTTCACCCGTCGGATCGAAATGCCTCGCCACACTGAGCGACAAAGCGTCCGACGTGTTATAAGGTCGTGACCGAATCATTCCCAGAAAATTTGGCAAAATCAGGAACTTTAAAATTATGTGGATATTGCATGCGATCTATATAATCCGGATACGGCTTTCTATAGCCGATGACTCTACCCTTTGGTTGTAAGCCGAATTGATCTCTCAACACGCGTAAAATCGTCACCCAATTAATGTTGTTAGCCGACAAGGTATCAAGGCTCGCCAATGATCATGACTAGTATTCGCCCCGAGTGCAAACTCGGTGTCGATTAGGCGAGCCGACGGATCTTGTTGGTTTTGATCATACCCATTATACCTCCTAACCGGTGGTTCTCGTGACAGGACAAAGGGCTCTGCATAGGTTATGACCTTATGAGGACCGGATTCTCGAGCGAATCGGCCCTTGGTACTGGACGTGCCTAATTTGTTCAATCGGCTGCGAGACCGATTGTGGGAAAATATTAAATGGGCCGACGGCAGCAAAGTAGCCGACACGTTATGTCTAGCGACATCGATTATACGCTGGTAATGTGTGACCCGCTAGGTGTGAGTTTCGATAATCGATGGTAGGTTGAGTCGGCACCATGGTTGGGGGTGAAGTTATAGCCGATGGTTTTGGATCGGCTGACGTACTCTGCGTAGTTTGCGCTATTGAAAAAGCAGGATAGCTTGGCAGATCTTGCATCGGGTCAAGCAGACTCCCAGATGATGCCAATTCTTGAGCGATTGTTTTCACACTATTCGCAATCATCGGCTTTAGCGTTGTAACAAGAGTCGATGATTGATTTATCAGCGCGTGATGTATAGATTGATTAATCATAGCCGATAATTCGGCTTGAGTGGGTAGGTATGAACTTACCAGACCATCTGTGACACCTGCATCGCCAAGGGCATTGACCGTCGGCAAAGCAGTCTTTTGAATGACGCCACGTCTAGTCTTTTGATAGCAATTCAGCATCATCTCTTCTAGAGCAGCTTTTCGATCTTCGATTTCTCTACGCTGTTCTGGCATTAAATCGTCCATCGTTGGGACGATTATAGCCTCGGCGTTGAGATCAGATGGTGGAATTGATTTGCTTGATGCTGCCATCGTGTCCCACCGGCGTGCAAGAGTGTGTTGACGTCAAAAACTTGAAGTAGGGTCTCGGCAAAGAAGACACCGCACGAACACCGGGTTGAGCGTGCGGTCGATTTGACTCAGAACCGACAAGGTAAAAAATATAAAATCCACACAAAGCCGATCGTGACGATCAATCGGCTTAGATCTAATCAGCTTGAAGCCGATCAAGATCAAAGTATCAGAATAGATCTAATTAGCCGATTAAGGCTAATCAGAGGATAAAATTCTCTCAAAGCCGATCGTAACAATCAATCAGCTTAAACTCAATCAGCTTGAAGCCGATCAAGATCAAGGTATCAGAATAGATCTAATTAGCCGATTAAGGCTAATCAGAGGATAAAATTCTCTCAAAGCCGATCGTAACGATCAATCGGCTTAGACTCAATCAGCTTGAAGCCGATTAAGATCAAAGTAACAGGGTAAGTCCAACTAGCCGATTAAGGCTAATCGGAGGATAAAGGCGATCGATTCAAGAAGGCGATGCGCAACAAAATCGTAATAAATCAAACACGGGCGTAATTTGAAGAAGATCAACAATCGGCGATGCGCAACTTTATTGATCAAGATCGAATTACAAAGACTAAATTACAAGAACTACTCCTAGTCGACGGAAAAGTAGAAGTGAATTGGTTGGTTGGCTCTGGGCAGCCTTTTCTGATCACCTCTAGACCTCTTTTATAGCCATTGGCCGATAGAGTCCTGGTACAACACGTTAGGAATAGAATCCGTATCGGTCTCTATTTGGAGGGTGCTTTCCTTAACAACCTGTTTTGTTTCCAAATATCTTGATCCGTTATCCAATCGTATCTTATTGATCTTGTACTGTCGATTTTGACCCTATCTGCCAAATTTTGGTGCAAACAGATTCCCATGCCTCCTTTGCCATGTTCTTTCCGGCAATGGCCATCATTACGTGATCTGGGACAGCCTGAGAAATTGCAGCCAAGGCACCCTGATCCATCTCCTCATTGATCAGTGCTTCGCCTTCAATTGCTCGCCATACTCCAAGCGAGCGGAGGATGATCTTCATCTTCACGGCCCACAAGCCGCAGTTGGTGTCATCCAGTATCGGGTACTGAATCGGGATCCCCCTTGCCATTATCTTGCTACTTGACGCCGACAAATCAGTAGGCGCTGCCCTCTGGGAAGGTTGATCACCGATTGCTGTTCGTCCGTCAGACATAGTCGCAATTTGATCAAGGCTGTCTCACTTGTTCAAGGATCTGATACCAATTGTTGGAACAATCGGCACAAGATCTGAAGAGCTCACGTAACAATTCATAGCAATGCTACTGGAAAAGAGCTGAAGCCTACGCTTGATACAAAGCTAACAGAGCAGCGATAATGCAGAACAATAGAACCGCACAAAACAAAAGAACTTCAGAATTCATAGGAAACACCGGATTGTTTTTGCGATGTGAAACAGCTCACATCATTTTCTATTTTTCTTCTCATTTATAAGCAATAGATTACAGGATTAGTTAAAGATTCTACCGGACTCTTGATCACAACCAAACTAATCAATAACTGACTAGATATGTTATACTAAACATATCCAAACCGACAACATACTTAAAACGACGGTTACTGTTACAAATCCGGCACTTTGCCCATACTAACAGAAAACTCTGAACTTTTATTCAAACTCTGAAAAAAACATCAAAAGAACTGACGTAAACATGCTTTGAGATAACAAGATTAAATCAACAGCCATCTCGGTACCATTTGGCCATGGCGTCGCGCCGGCGCGCAGGGGCAGCGCTGCAACAACGGCAGGCTTGTCAACAAGAAAGGTGCGGGCGGACGCGGCCTCAGGCAGCCGACGGAGGCTAAACATCACGAAACCCGGTTGCCTCCAACGTGAGGGCTGCAGCGCTGCCGCCATCTCGACGATGCTGCGTCCATGTTGAGGTTTGGGCTTAATTTGTCCTGTCACTTTTATTAGGACGAGAGGAGGAGATGGCAGTCCTTCTCGACGTGGGAGCAAGAAAGCAGTTCTTCGTGCGAGCTTGTCTGTGTGCATAGCAGCGCCGATGTACTAACAACATCGTCTTATTTATTATCAACAACCAAAGAAACAGTACAAACTGTTTCAGCAGGTGCAGCCATGTAGTTAGTATATAGAAGAATGGTCTAGGACACTCCAATCACGCGTCAATTATCTCCATTCTCCATACTGGTAGGAGAAAACCCGACTCGGTATTCTTAAAAAAACAGGGGAAGCAAAACCAAATCAAGATGATATGATATGATATGATATGATATAGGTCGCCTCTTCTTCTTACGTCAAAAACCTTACCATTTTCGAAGGAACTGGGGCTACATTTCTTTTCAATTTTCATGTAAGAGTTTCTATCTGTTTCCTGGCCTTTTTTTTATACCTCGAAATATGAAATGGACAAATTCCTTCTTTTAGGAACACATACAAGAAAAAAAAGATAATGGTAGCCCTTCCATTAATTACTTCATTTTCATTTATGAATTTCATAGGAATAGAAATTCATATCCTATCGAGACAGAATTTCGAGCTTGCTATCCTCTTACCTTAAGTCCGTACACATAAACTGAAACACAACAGCACTAGCACCACAGCTGTGCTTAGCAAACCGAACATACAAAACGCAACCCCGGGGCTTTCGTTTCGTTGCGTTCGGACAATAAACAAGCAACCAAAGCCCCGTAGCTTCCTTCCTGAAGCTGAACCTTATGAAATTTCGGAATGAGAACTCCTGATCCCGAAACGGGTTTCTTCTTCTTCATCGTCTTCTTCTTTCACAACCTTTCTGCCCCAGCCAGGGGATGTGTCAGTAACATTGCACAAGTTAATGTGCAGCACAGGTCCTCAGGGAGTTCCTGAAGCCATGGGTTTATTCATCAATTCATTAAGTTAGGATTGCAGGCTTCTTCTGCCAGTACTGCTCGAATCTCTGCCTTGCATACTCCTTGTAGTCGAAGTCGATATCGTTGACATGATCCTGTAAAGGATGGAAGTCAGAAAATAGCACATATGTTTACACCGACAAAATGGAGAACCGGATATATGAACTCACCGATATTATTCCCCAGATGCCCCAAACTAGATGACTGGCAAGCGTGTACTTCTCAATGCTTTGGAGCAGATTCTCTACCTCTTCCGCATCAGGTTCCTCATCTGCTAAAGAAAATTGTAAGGATATATTAGCTGGTTAGAGGGAAGAAGAATATTCAATGGTCATCAGGCATGAAAATTTGCATCAGAACAGCAACTGCTCAAGGAAATCATGGTGGTACCAAAGAAATCGTCAGACGATCAAACAAAATAAGGAATTTGTACTTACCAGAAATGCTCAGGTAGGTCTTCACGAAACGCTTCTGCTCATCAATATCTGTCAGAGAGTAGAAAATAGCAAATAAGCTAGCCTGCAGGCTGAACCAAAATAAAAGCAAAACTGTATGCATAGTAGTTTTGTAAGAATAAAGTTTTTATCATCGTTGGAAGGTATCATGAGATACCACCAAATTACCTTTAGACTCCTGAATCTCTTGGTACCTCTACCCTATAAACTTTTGATGTCTCTTTGTACTAGCTCAATGTATATTTTGGTACCTCCTAAGGATGGTAAAAAGTCCCCGGTAAGAAATGCAATACCTGGATAGTTGCTGTAGTCCAGTATATGAGGCTCTGCTGAATGGTAGTCCGCCGCCATCTCGCAGAAATGGTTAGCAATGTCATATGCAACTGGATTGAAGCTTGCATATTCATAATCCTGTAGCCACACGAGAAGAGACAAAATGAGATAAAACAAACTTGCCAACTTTGTCAACTGTAAATGGGATTTCGGACATTCAGTTACAAGGTAGAATAAAACTTCAGATTTTGTTAAGAAATTATCGTGACAGGTTGGTACACAGCAGAAACAAGAAGAAAAAGCAAGCATCAATCCTTCATATAGCACATAGTAGGGTTCACAATATCAAAATCGCGATTTTCGAACGATTTTTTATTTTCGATTATCGGTAAAAACCGGGAGAAAATCGCCACAAACCGAAGAGTTAAGAAATCAATATTTTTGAAAAAAAAATCGAAAATCGGCCTGCCAATTGAATGTTTCTTAGAGCCAATTTTTTGAGCGATTTTCGCTCGATTTCCATAAAAAAATCAAGCGATTTTCACCGATTATCGACAGTTTATGCCGCATAAATTTCCCCAAATTTTTGAATTTTTTGAATTATATCAGTTTACCGACCGGTTTCTACTACCGAACCGGCTCGATACGGTCGATTTTTGCGATTTTCAAGCGATTTTCGTTAATTTTGTGAACCCTGGCACTATGTTTTTAGTACAGGCGTGATAGCTTATAATTTCGAGGGGGAAGGGAACAAAATAGAAAACAAGCGGCAACTTGTATGAAAGGGAAATAAAAGGTCGGCCCTATTCCACAAGCCAAGGCGTGGTGCTCAACAGAAGAGCAGGTTGTATGAGAGAAGAAACTTGGAAGTTCTACCTACCCACGTTCAAGAGATTCCCCATTTCATATTTGTAATCACATTATAGGCACATAATTGATACGCACCAAACAAGAATATTTCTACCACTACAAAAATAAATATGATTAGAAGGAACTATTGTGAATGCATATAACTCACAATGATGGTCAGCATGTTGGTCTCTTCATCTATCATGATATTGCCATACTGAAGATCGTTGTGGCAAAAACCAACCCAGTGGTAGTCCCCTAAAAATTCTTTCTTCAATGCAGTAATCTCGTTCTCCAGGCTATCCAAGCGAAATTCATTGGCTTCATCAGATGAGCAAAGGTTCTTGGCAGTTTTGAGCCAGTTCCTAGATAAAATGCGACTAGGTTCAGTAGTATACAAAGAAGTTATAAGCAGTGCTTAATAGAGCAATCATTTAGCGGGGGATAAAAAACTGTCCTTACTTCAGTCTGTCCCAAATGAGCACAGATTTCGGACCAGGCATATCAAGGTTGTGGAATTCCCTCAGTTTTGAAGCCACCAGAGCTGAAATTCCAGGATCACGAAGGTCGGCAGCTGACAGCGTCTGAAAGAAACAATTTTATTTAGCTTGTTTACTGAGATAACACATGGATATTTTGTCCATCCTGATAACATATCTTTGTCACTGGAAAACTTAAGCAGAAAAATCTGACGGTATCGCGCTGTATTTCATTCTCATCCTTTTTTGTTCACCCAAGAAAACAGCATAAGATTCTTCCTTTCATGACAGCGACACAAATAATAAAGTAAAACAAGAATCCAAAAAGTGCTACGGCGCCTTCCAATGTTTTAGCTACAGAAAAATTCACATTTTAAAGAAACTCAGAAAGGGAATTAAACCATGCATATTGCCTAAAGGCTAAAGCTACTTCATCCTCAACTTACTTTGCCGCCAATTCTGCCAGTTTTGCCAACTTAGTCATCTATCCTAATTTCCCAAGTCCAATCAATTGATTTCAACTGATAGCTTTTCTGAGAGAGACGTTTCCTGTTGTCGTATGGACAATTATCATCTACTCAAGTTGACTACTTCAACAGCCCATGTTCTATTTTTCAAATTTATTTTTAAAAATAAGTACTAATTGCATCATCAACTATTGACTTTGCATCACAATTTTATTGACAAGAAATAATCTAAGGAACATATATTTCAATTGATGACAATTAGTATTGTATTATTCACGCCACGAGTACTTTTTTTTTTGAGATATCACGAAAGCAACCCAAAAAATAGCTTTCGGCTAACTCGCATGGGACATAAACAATTCCTGTTAAATAGGACAGTTCATTGACTAATGACTTGAAGAAACGATTTCTTTCTGAATTGATGGGTAATACTTGAAATCTTAAGAAAGGTCCCAATGTTAGAATGCTAGATTCCCACGGCAAAACATTCAGAGGACGAGAGCTACACTGCAATAAATTTGTAGGCCCCGTACCAGTAGAATCTCAAAAATTATAAAGAAAACAGTAGTTCAAGCCTAGATTACCAGGAGATCAGTTCAATATAACTACACAAGAACAAATTCCACCCCTGCCTAATTTTAGCACTAAATTACCAAAAATACAAATCACCCACGAAGGCAGCAAAACAAAAGTGCCACCAAATTCCAAAAAAATCTGTTTGTTTGGTATTTTCTCAGGCTTAAAAGCCGAAACCTAAACAAATAGATGCCTTTTTAATTAGGCTTTTTTTTTAAAGCTACAAGTCTTGGTATAACTAAAATCCAAAAACTAGGAAGATTTTTTTTTTTGCCGAGAATTGATTTTGGATCGATACTATTAAAGTTTAGATAAAATTATTCGTCTCTATCGCATATAAAAGTGGATTATTTTTAAGTTGCTCGAGCCAAAAGCTGCCTTTAGGACTAAAACTAACCAAACAGGCCAATTCAACGAAGGCGCAGAGAAACAGAGGAAAACACCCAAAAGAAAAAAAGCTCTTTAAAACTTGGAAAATCGAGAGGAGAAATATAGGTTGCAGAAGTCATCCAAGAAAGGCTGGATAGTTCGATTAGACGCGGTATCAGTACGCATGTGCACCTACCCGCGCGTGGATGAACTCCTCGACGCGGCCGTTGGGGAAGCGGCCGAGGAGGCGGGGGCCCTGGCCGTGGCGGGATATGCACTCGAAGGTGCGCACCTCGTCCTCACGGTCGAAGAAGAGCTCGACACCGTCGCCATATATCCGCACGAGCACCTTCCTGACCTCCCTCTCCTTGGCCTCCGCCTCGCCGCAGGCGGGGGCGGTGAGCCAGCGCACCTGGTAGACCTCGTTGGTCATGGCGCCCTTGAGCGGAACCACCTCCAGCGCCCGGCAGTCCGCCACGTCCACCCACGCCGCCGCCAGCTCGTGCAGCAACCGCCGCGCCTCCTTGGGAATCCGCGCCACCTCCGCCGCCCTCTGGCCCTGGCTCTGGTTCTCGATCGCCACCATCCTCGTCAATCACACGTTTTTTTTTTCTTCCGCGAGCGATTAAACCCGGAGAAAGGCGAAAAGAGATGAACTAGAAATGGAGAATTTGGCGCTTTTCTTCTTCTACTTCTGTTTTTTTTTTCGATTTGGATTTTTTTTCTTGAAGCGAGATTAGAGAGTGTTTCAAGTAACAGCGAGTTTTTTTGTCTATCTGATATGCTCTGTTTTGGTATGGTTTGGGCACGTATAAATAGAGTCTGTTGAGCGAGAGTTTGCATATGTCCCCCTCCAAGTTTTCTCTCCATTCTTAGAAGGACCTACATTGGTCAAACAATTAAAATAAACCCATAAACACCCTCATTTTATAGTTATTTTTTCAATTTGCCCCATATATGATTTTAGTTTACTTTGCCCCGTAGGTTAAGTAGCTGTACAAATACCCCCAAGCCGTATAGTAGCATTATTTCTCGTGGTTTTCATTATATGTAGCACTTATTTGATTTCAATATTTATTTCAATCATTTGAGTGGTTTTAGTGGTTGTAATACATGATTTTATTAGTAACATTTTAATATTTAAATTGTGTATTGCAAATAAACAAATCGCTTAAATCATTGAAATAAATTTAAAATAACTTATATATGTACTAAGTTATTGAAACAAGTACAAAAGATAATGAAAACTACAAGAAAGAGCGTTAACACATGTAATAGAGTATTTATACTATAACATCTTATAGGGGACAAAGTAAATAAAAATAAGATATAGTGGTAAATTGAAAAGGCAAGTGACTTATAAAGGTAGTTATGGATTTCCTCTTAAACTAATGGATCTTCCCATACCGTGTTAGTCTTTGCTTAACGGGGAGGATTTGTGAGTTCAAATGAAACTATAAGGGAGGACAAAGAAGCCTGGATAAAGCACAAAGGTGGAATTGGAAAATTTTCTATAGGGTGTATATTTCACACATATAATTCTATAGTCTTGTACAATATTTTTGTAACGATATATATCTAACACATTTATTTGAAATTTGCTAAAATTACAATACAAATAATTCTAAGGTTTTTAAAATCCCAAACCAAAAAAACCAGAACCAATTCAATGAACAAATTTAACATATTAAAAATGTTATATTGTAGTATTTTTCAAACTTTTGAGGGTGACAGTGCATACCCCACCCTCTAGATCCGCCCGGGATAAAACATGCTTTTTTTTCGTGCTTAGAACGAGCGACACTGACAAGGTAGGCAAACAAGCTTGCGGTAACTTACGTTTTTGCTGTGAAACTTGTTCACTAAACTAGAAATGCATGATTAAATGCTAAGGCATCCTGTGAAGTCCTTACAAATTTATATTTCATAACTTTGAACAGTTAGCACCACTCTATCTTATTGCTATAGTCGTTTTGCGCGTCGATATACTCTAAAAAAAACTGTGTTAATATGATTCCTACCGTAATATATTGTTAGGAATAAAAAAAATGTGCGTCAAAAAAGTATATGAATTCGTCTTGTTATGTTGATGATCAAACTTTTAAAAAAATATTTAAGCTGCACGAATTTTAAGATAACTTATATTTACAATTAGAAGCATTACGAAACTTGTTTCGTAGGGGGAAAAACTTAAGGACTACAAAACTAATGACTTGGCTTCTTAATTTGATCGTAGTATCTGCGTTAATCCAAGATCCCACGTAATGAATCAACAGCCTTGGCTTCCAGCAAGAATACGGTTGTATTTGGTACAGCTTCAGCTCTACTAGATTCGTGGATCTGATAGAGCTGGGTATTCCTAACTCCATTAGATCGTGAAGATGGAGCTATAAATATATTAAAAGTGTTTAGATGGATCATCGCAACTCCGCGAAGAATCCATAAACACGCGCAAGCTGACTGAACCGAGGGCACATCCTCCAATTTTTTCAGAACCAAAGGTGCACTTCGCAAAAGCTGTGGCGGAAACGGATTGACCCGTCGTCAAGTGCGTGTTTACGGATAACTTCCGCGCAGCGCCATGCAATCTGCGTGGGCAAAATTTTCTTTTTAGAATAATAAGGAGGGCTTTGTTAGCTTTGGAGAGAATTACAATCCCTAATCAAAATCTCTTGTACAAAGTTTAGTGTCTCAAGATGCCACGAACACCGCTTCAGAGTACGATAAACTTGTTTTGCGATTATATGTGCAATATTATTACAATGTCTACTGATAAAACAAAACTTAACTCAAGAAAGAAACAACTCAGCTCCCTGATATTCGTTGCTCTTACAGATTTACAGTTAAGCAAAAGAAAAAAAGTTGCATCTGACGAAAAAATGTTTGAACTTGAGTCCAACAATACGCAGGCGCACGGGCTAGCCGAAGTGTTTTTTGTTGGAGAAAACGAGTGATCCGGTTCGGTTTTAACTTTTCAACCGGAGCTAAGGTCGAGCCATCAAAATTCACATACTGACGCTCGGATCTACGTACAATCGATCGTGATAGCGTCGCAAACTCGAATGCGGTTGGGATGCACAATTGCGTATAGTAGGGCACATGTATGTCAGTTTTGATCTTTTGAGAAGACAAAAGAGAGGCTCGGCGCTTTGTCAAATCCACGTCAGAATTGCCAAATCTTATCGCGTCTGAATATATATATATAGAAAAATAAACGGACGGGTGACATGCATTGATCTCTACCATTTGCCTCTCGGTTAGCAACCATTTGGAGCTTTGGACCACATGGCAGGCAGGCATGGACGCATGGTTTGATTTTTCGCGCGTACATTGGCTTTTGAGTCCGCCTGCAAATAACACGTGGTGGTGTTGCTGTTAAGGCATCGCTCTGATTATGCATGTCGAGAGATGTTTTCTGTGCATTTTTTCTAAAGTTGTATAAATATCATGCATGACTCTTGATAAGTTGATGAGATGCACATGTGGTGTGGTCTCCTTATGCAGCATATTATGAGTTTAATTTATCAGCTGATACTGAACACTCTCGACTGGAGTGTGTATCTTTACTCTCTGCATTAATTTTTATAAGACGTAGATTAGTTGGTGCGGTCTTCAAAGTTAAATTTTTACCATTAATTTTTTTATAATACTTTATTTATATTTATAAAATCATAATTGTAGAAAAACACTTTCAAATACGAATTTGACAATATCACTTTGTGTCATATAATCTATATATTGTTGTACTAATTATTGATCAAAATTTATAGGCTTATAACCTTGAAATACGTGGACATCTTATAAAAATAATCAGAGAGCTAATTTGTAAGCCTTACTGCCAAAACCAGTACGTGTTCCTCGTGTTTCTTGCTGGGAAGATTTATAATACGGAACTGGATTAATGTCAAAAGTATCGCAACATATTTTTGCGCTGGGTCTCACACGTAGGCAAGCGCATGCAGAGTAAAGAATTAACTAAAGAGCACGATCTTTTAGGCTAGTGCGTATGTATGTAGTACGTGATGTAAGGATAAAGCTAGGGGTCACCTGTCAGTGACGTAGACCGCATAAGGCTAGAAGCCCACGTACGTGTACACGTACAAAATAAGTGGGGCCCAAAGAGGGAATAGCCTGAACAGCCATTGATGACGATAAGCCACTGGTATTATCTATACCCTTTATAATTCACCTAAGCATTCTTTTCTACGTTCACCCCAAATAATGTATTCCACAAGAGATGACCCAACCTTCATGCATCCAGCGAAACGTCCTCAGAAACTTGCCTCCATCAAAATTAACCTCTCAGATCTTTCCTCAGCTTTACTCACCCACATCCGATGGCCATTGTTTAATGTGTCTAACTCATCTCTGTGGCCCACAACAGATCTCCCCCACCTCCAGTATCATCTCAAGGAAAAGGAAACAAATATCCTGGAATTAAGGAAAAGGAAACAAACATTGTAGAAAAGAAAAAGACCATATATTACGTACTGAGAAAAGGAAATCGAAAGACAGGACACTATACTAGTTATTACATGAGTTCTCCAGAAAAAGAGAGACAGCACAGTGCACACTAGCACAGCAATATACGCAGTCGCTTTCCGGAAAAGCTTTGGCCGAGATTGTAGAGCACAGGGACCTTTCCAGTTTCCAAGTTTTCCACAGCTTCTCGACTCGAGGCTGCCCATGCGTTCAGACTTGAGATAGAGCCGCTACTTGTTTCCCAAAATATCAGCGTGCGAGTCGCCACGCTGCTCACCCAACGTGTCGTACGTCGCACATGTCGGCGCGCGTCGACTCAACATACGGAGAAAACGCTGCGAGTACTTTGCTAGCTAGCATCCGACTTTACAGGGGAAAACATGCAACATATCGTATGCATATGCATGCTGACATTGTTGTTCTTGTCCCTGCCCTGCTCTTCATGTCGAGCTACAATATCAGCAGTCGAAATTGCAAGCTGAATGACTGTAAAAGAGAGCCAAGAGAACGACGCATACGCTTTGGTTTTGTCATGTGTACGTGAGTTGTTCTCAACCCCTCGCTGACTTGCGTGCGTGCGACTGCGTATGCATGACCCACTGATAGTGGAGGACTTAGGATTTTTTGTTGGAGACTGGAGTTGATAAAATATTATTTAATAGAAAAGGTGAATGTCTAGTAGTGTACAAATTATTCGTGCTAGGGATAACGGCTCAAATAATTTAGAAAAATTATTAAGAAAAAATTGTGAAATTGGGAATTTGGGATTTGAGACTTCGGAATTGGGGGAATAGGGATGCACTTTGTGCTACTTGAGACGAATGGGAGAGTGAATAGAAATCTATTGGTAGTATAAATATAAAGTATATGACACAATTATCAATATATATACACAATATATCTACTAAATGTAGGGTATTTCATAAAAAAACATCGTGTGTTCTGTCAGACACGGTGCAAGATATGTAGGGTCTGTTTGGTTCATAATCAAACTTTACCAAGCCACAAGTTTGATCGAGTTAGACTTCTGTTTAGTTCATAGTCACACCTATGGCAAGATTTCTTCTTATCATTCAGGTCTCACGCGTCATTGACTCAAAAAAATGTAGTAAACTTTATTTTCTTAGCCAAAGTATGGTTTTAATTTTGATAACCTAACCAAAACTATAACTAATATGACAATCTTAATATATGAACCAAACATATCCATAGTGGAAAAAAAACCAGACGTGACGATCCGCAGATCAACCACGGACAAGTATGAACTCGAACCAAAAGACAAAATGTATACTATTTAGTTAGCCATACATGTAGGTGGTGTACGTAGCCGTGACCGGTGCAGCATACGAAAATCGAGGAGTGAACGAAGGCTCCAAACTGGACAGTTGTAGGAGGAAAGGATTGCACCGAATTGCTGCCGTCAAGGCCTAACCGAAACATTTTTTGTTTGGAGACTTCAGAAACATTTGTTAGTTTGCCGTAACTGAGCCTCTCTTTGACTAACTTGACCCTCATGATCGATCTCATGAGCATCTTCTCTGAATGGAAATGAAAAGTAATGGAGTATGGAGGACCAACACCTCCATCTCTAGCTGAGAAGCCTACGACGAATTGTTCTCGCCTTTTTCGACTTAGGCTCAGCCCCCTACTGGTGTGCAATATGCCTCCTTTTACTTTGCGAAATCTCGTGCACCATCCACTTCGAAAAGAGAGAGAGAGAGAGAGATGCAATTCCTGGGTGACATATGCTTAGCATATAGTCGTCTGGTATCGTAGATGATCAATTGACCATTTCTGTGCCAACCATGTTGCCGTCCCCAGTCCCCACTGGATTCCCTCGGAGCAGTGCTTCGGGCCTTTGCTTTTTAGCAGTGCAAGTAGATACGATTTTCCGAAATCTTCATTTTTAGATTCATAGCAATTTGTTTTTTTGGCAAATCTACCCCGTGCGAATGCAATTGCAAGATAGCTTCATCCCTGATCACGGAAGCTTCTGCGGTGATGGGGCTATACCTGTGTGATTATTTTTATTTTCAAATCTAACTCCTTGCGAATGCAATTGTAAAAATAGCTCCATCTACAATTGTGTTCGCAAGGGGTTAGATTGGCGAAAAAATTACACACGGAGTTAGAAAATTGATGATTTCTGATATTTCTCGCGAGGCTGAGATGGTCCCCAAATTAGGCCCCTCTAGAAAGGCTTCTGATCGGTCCCATTTTGCAGTAAACAAAATGAAACGCACAATCAAGCGGTAGTATTCGGATTTGGAGAGCATTTGGAAGATGGCTTGTGGGATTAATGAATTAGCTAGATGAAAGAAAGTTGCCTGAACACTAGTACTATCTTCTGTTGGTCAGAGAACCTGCTGCTGCTGGGTCTTTAATTTGCTAGTTGAAGATCGCTAAATGGCAATGGCATCATGACATCGGATCAGCCGGACTTCAGCGACATCTACTTTGTCTCGCGGTGGTTAAAACAGCTCCAGCAAAAGTGAGAAGTGACGAGAGATTCGCGGCCTATCTTTACCTGCAGAAACATTCTCCTGCCAATTTACAGTGAAGCGCTATCTTCTATTCTTCCTGGCCCTTCAGCAAAAGAGCTCCACTGTTCAGCGGTAGCGACAGCTTCACAGCGAGATGTGCGATCTTTGGCAGACTATGACAGGTTACTATTTATCCACCAAACACGAAGTCTCGAAGGCACAATGCATCGAAAGCAACACAGAAGCTTTGACAGCACAATGCATTTACATGATTAGAGTGACATCCGCCTCGTGGGCTCGTAGCATCTGCATGCCAAACCTTCTTAGAGATGTTAAGAGGAGAACTAATCCTGGAACAGGACCAAAGAACAGAGCAGCCATGGGGGCAGGGACCATAAACCAACGAACATAGTAATGCCTTCTTTCTAGAAAAGTAAGTGAAGCGAGGGGACAAAACTATCATCGACTCCGTCTCACCAGTGTAGCTTTCGTGAGTAAAGTATTTGTGCTTAGAGCATGTACAGTGATACAAACAATGACATTTTATAACACACTTTCATGTCATTTATAGACAATACTAAATACAACCTATACAATAGATTGTATACATAGCTGTCTTTACTCATCACTTATATAATTAATAGACTGTCTGTACAATGATATACACAGTATAAAGCTCTCTATAAGGCTTTCTGTTAAATAGTAGACATCATCTTTCTCTCTCCTCATTTTCTCTCCTCCACATTACGTAAAATCTTATATAGCATACTCTTATAGACAGTATACATGTAATATTGTATATGTCCTTATGGATCAAGTGGGTTGAGAACCGTGTGGTTTCCCTTGCGGTTGCTTCTGCCGTGCAAGACAATGGCATAGAGTTGTTGGGCTAGGCAACCATCCTCCAAAGAAACCTACAATCTGGCACGGGCCAAGCCTTTTCCCGGCTCGGGCGTAACATGGCCGGCCGAAATTAGCAGGCCCGGCTATCGTTTCTATGCTCTTTATTATTTTTTCTCCCTTCTGAGAATATCAACGGCCGAGGATCGCACATGCAAGCAGCGACGCCAGCTGACAGCAAAGGTGTGCCGATGGAAAGGCACTTCTTTTATCGGATGCTACGCAGGGGTCGCTGTCTCGCATGAGTCACAGCTCCTCGCCGAAACAGACGAGCAGCTAAAATCTGTGGGAATCCCATCGTCTCGCCTGGTATCTTTCAAGGGGGAAAGGGTCCGTGCAGTTTCGAGGTACTCTCCATCCGTTCATATCGTTGGACCGAGGCGATAAACGGTTTAGATTGTCTAAGCTACAGTGTCTTACTACAATAGAAATTTAGTACAGTGTTTGATATAGTATATCGAGAAGATTGACCCGTTGTTTTTTTATCTAACGGTCCATATGCAATTATGAAAAGGTACGGTCACAAAGAAACCGCATTGAATCTCTTTCTATCAAGGGCCGATGCAAGATTCTACAACGTCTTTCTATAATGCCGGGGGCAGCAGCCGCTATATGAAATAGATGGGGCAAATAAATATACATACAAGGTATATATATATATATATATATATATATATATATATATATATATATATATATATATATATATATATATATATATATATTCTTTTAATCCTGCTGTCTAAGGAGAATCTCTATTTTTTTTTGCTAAATAGCACTCAAATTTTAAGACTTCAGATCTAGATTCTATGGATGAAATTAATTTGCCTCATTTCCTTCTATTTGAGTACTATTTTATCAATAAGTACTTAATTTTTTTAGGTATTAGATGAGGAATATTATTCTTTTATGCATAGCCTTTTTACATCAGTTATACACTAGTTTTACACAAATTAAATTATGTAAAAAATAATGTGACAATTTGTAAAAAAAAAAGAGGAATAAAAAAACTATAAGGAACACAAGTATTTGTAACTATCATGTATACACTAGTTTTCTGCATAGCCGGTTTATTTGATTGATTGGTGTTATCTTATTTATAGATTTCTAAAAGTTTGATAAGCGAATGTTGCATAAGTATTTCTCAAATAATGAACTGCTAGTAGTAACACTCAAACCGATAAGAATACAACACAAACTGTTTAACATGTTTGTCTCAATTTAACTTAACTTTTTAAGCTCATCTCTATTTTTACCGTGGCTTCACTGCTGGCAGTGCTTCCATTTCCCGTCTCACATCATTGGCATTTGCGAGTTGACCAGAGCAGCATCGGAAGGCCACCCAGACTGCGGGTGATCTCGCCGACCAGCACGTTTTGCCGACGAGGTTGACGAGGCAAGTGTGATGCCGGTCACAACATGCATATCGATGAACGGAGAGACGCTATGTGTTGGAATTAATGATAGAATTAATTCAATGAAAGAAGTCAAAAGAGTTGAGGGTATGATTTTTAGTACTATATTGTTTAGCTAGGTGAAGTGCAACCAACTTATAAGAAGAGTTCATGTATAGACTCTAGTATGAGTTGGTGGCAAGGCTGGAGATACACATAGATGGCCTAACTAGGCTATGTACACACACGTGCGCACGTGTATATCGCGTGTTTATCGTGTGACTTGCGACGACGTGTTAAGTGTATTTAACCTTTTGCCACGTGTACCGGCTATGCTACATCACCTTACACCACGATTATTGACGTGACGACGTGGACTCAGGTAGACAAACGAAAATGCAGTTAGTCTGTTCGCCCGCATTGCGAGATTTCAGGGGCGGTTCCTGGAATCGTGGCAGCTGGTTTTTGGTAGTCTGAGATTTCACGAGATAGTTTTGGGTGACTCGCCTTCATATGGGAGACGTCCCTATGCGTGGAAGGTAGCAACTAACAAATCCGATCCAATCTCATCTTTCTCTAGCAATCTCTGCTTCCTCCAGTACGTGCTGCTTCCGGACTCATCTGATCCCTTCACCTGTCGTGCAACGGGCGTAAGGGAGAGTAGTGTCTCTGATCTGACGTCGGCCACTTGACGCCTTGCACGGGAGACCGAGGCGATCAAGTTTCTGGGAAACGTTGCACCGTGCGACTGCTCGTCTTTATCTTCGATCGTCGCATCGTTTCTGCTCAGCTTCTTTTCTTCATCAAGCCCGCTGTGGGTGTTTGAAACCGACTGGTTGCAAATAATTCTGATGAGAATGCATACTACTATGATAGTTTTGTTTATATCTATGTATCTTTTGGGCTATTTAATATCTGTAGGCATGTTTTCTTTACTAGCATGTTCTATAAATCTGCTGGCTACTAATAAACATGTTATAGACGCTTTGTTTAACTTCATGTTCTTATTACGTATCTTTAAAATTAAATTAATGTTATGCCATGTTAATTTTCCAATACTATGTTACGTATTTATGTAAAGAGTATCAGTACCTTTCTATTGCTCCATCGCTTATCCATGGAATCCAATTCTTTTCGCTTCATGCACGTAAATCAGCATACCGAAGGAGTACTGTATCTATACTCCTTTATAATGTACCTAAGCAATTTTTCCTACGTCCACCCTAAATAATACACTTCATTAGAGATGGCCCAATGTTCGTGCACCCAGCAAAACGTCCCCAGAAACTTGCATTCATCAAAATGAACGTCTCAGATCTTTCCTCAGTTTTACTCATCCACATCCGATGGCCATTATTTAGTGTGTCTAATCATCCCTGTGGCCCACAACAGACCTCCCCACCTACATATTTGGAAGGAGAGCGAATCAAACAAGGAAATAAATAAGGAGGATCCGCACGCAAGGAAACAGACTTGAATTTTTATTGGCCAAAATTATGCGTACTACATATTTGGAAGGAGGGTGAATCAAACAAGGAAATAAGCAGGAAGGATCCGCATGCAAGGAAACAAGACTTGAATTTTTATTGTCACGGCATTGTGATCATATTTTTTTCCGAATATGACCCTTCTCGAGACTTTTTACGGATCTAGCCCCATAGAGCCTAATTTGGTATACGGAGCGCTGAATTTTTGTTTTTATTTTTTATCTAAGGAACCAGCGGTGCAGTGAGTCTTGCTTAATTTTTTCAATTTTTCTCACGGAACCGGTGGTGGCGAGCAGCATTTAATTTTATCTTTTTTCCTTGCAGATCCAGTGGTGCTTGCAGATTTATTTTTCCATATTTTTCCGAAATCATCCCCGTGGCCCACAAGACCTTCCTCACCTCCGGCATCAACAAGGAAAAGGAAACAAACGTCTTGGAATCAAGGAAAGGAAACAAATTTCTGAAAAGGAAAGGACCATACATTACGTCTTGGGAAAAGAAACCGGAGATAGGCAAGCGTGGCGGGAGAACGCAGTCGCAATGGCTCCTGATCGCCATCGGTGGCTTTGCCGACACGGCGAGGTTCTTTGGTCGTGACCTCATGACACAAGATCTCGGTAAATTTATAATTTAATTTTTTTAAAAAATAATTTTATTAAGTACAAAATAATCAAAAGTTTTTTTGAGAATTTTTCTAGAATTTTTTAACCTAACGTGCTATCTCTTAAAAAATCCTTCTATATATAAAAAAATGAAAGCAACTCACGTGTAGCTTCTTCTAGCTGCAGCCCGGACCAAAGAAGCTTCTTCTCTTCCATCCCTCCATTAAAGCAAGAAAGAAGCTCCAAAGCTCCATCAATCCCGCACCAAATCTCCTCTTTCCATCTATGGTGTTAATTCTCCAAATTTCGTGCTCTATTGCCAAAATTTCCTCCCAATCTGATTTGATCCCAAATTATGGTTTCCATAAATATGCTTGTTTCGGGGCTATAAAAGCCGGCGAGCTCTCCTCCACCCCATCGCATTGCGTAAATCCCTAAGTGCTCCCTCTTGTAAAGATCGTCGGATTTTGGAGGTAACCCAAGCCATCACCGTCATCTTTCCCGGCGAAATTCACTGCAACCGTGACTCCTCCCTCGTAGGCGCCGGTGCCGGCGATCTCGCCGCACCAGTGCCGACCCACTGCGACCGGCCGGCCACCCCTGGCCTTCCCTCCCTCTTGCGCTGGCCAAGCCCAGAGAGCACAGCGCGTGCTCTCTGTGGAAGCTGCAAAAATAATAATCTAAAATCAGAAAATTCTTTTTTCTTTCTTTTTCTTGATTTAAAATCTTTTGGGAGCCCGTTTTCGCCCATTCGACCTCCATTTAGTTCCGTTTTTCTTTCTAAATTCATTTAAAATTCTAAATTTCTCTTTTATTATTAAGTGTTGTATTCATACTTATCTTCTTATTTAATTGATAAGCGGGTGTACTGCCGTCGTAGCGTTAGCACAGGCACTATACTAGTGGGATTAAATGCCCCATCCATTCGTGGAAATACCAAGGCTACGGGGCAAACACCTCCGACCTGGTCATGAGTTTTCCATTGCCAAGGATGTCATGCAAGGGCTGTCACAGGCTTCCGCACTGCCGTAGTATAGTTGCAAATTGCAACATGGATGGATCCAGGGAGGGACATTATATGGTATACTAGTACGACGAACAACCGTGATGCGCTAAGGAATCTATATATTCCGATAGCGTCGCCTGTTTCTAAAGGCATAGGTTTCTGTTGATCGCGTATTCCTACATTAATTGATGATTTCCTGGGTCACTTGCCCGCGAACTGATGATGTTGCCGTGGACTGTGTTAAGGTTGAAGGTATATTGATCTACTCAATTGTGTTCATTGGGTGTTCTTATATTTCCATCAATCCATCTATACGTTACCACTTGATTCTTGCAAACTCATGATGCTCTCCAGGATTTGGATGTGAGAGCTCTTCCTTCTTATCTGGTATATATACGCCTTTTGGATTTTTTTTTTGTGAGTGTCTTGGATTTGTACTTTTGAGGTAGCAGTTAATACTACGTACTTCTTTTTCCTAGTTGATAGTTCCTGTACAAACTGTTTAATTAGTTGGTGCTTCGTGAAGGCCCTGCTTGGAAGATTTGAAAATTTTTCCACCTGTAATTACATTACACTGGTATTTTTTTGGGCACAAAGAAAACCCATTTGAATACATCCGGATTCATTTTCTCTTGTAAAAACTTGCTATTCTGTTTGGGTATTCCCGTTGTAAATATTGCACAGAACATAATAGAGGCTTGTATAATCACATTGCAAGGCACAAGGGATGTTCGGCACCAGCACAAGTAGATGGCAAGGACATAAATAGGTTGCCCAATTTGTACCAAATATCGACTACCTATCTAGATATGCAACAAGTCTCACGCTGAATCTATGGACAAAAGTGATACTATAATCACCGGAAGAATGTCAAAATGGTAAGATAAAAGTGAACATTGTCAAATATGGATGCTTTTCCATCAACCCAGCAAATAGATCCAAGGATCCAGCAACACTCAGGAGAGCTCAAGATGAGGTAGATTGTGTTCTACAAGGTAGACTCCCCAGATAGGAAGTTGTAAAAGAGCTGAAGTACTTGATGTGCTGTATAAATGAGTCTATGCGGCTATATCCACACCCACCTGTACATTCCTTGTGCTTCAGACAAGCAAATTCAGAATTATTTTTGGTGACTCAAAAGACTCAAAGACTGATGGTAATATGGTACCAATTTCCACGATAGAATGATAATATGATGTCAGTCAAAATTCTTACTACACTGACTATGATGTCGGAACGTGATTCACATCGCACGAATAGGAGTCCAGGACGAGGCAATCTACAGGAACAGGAGAGGAGAAGGATAGCTCGATGCAGATCTCGGTCTGGTCGTCGGTGCCGAACACCTTGATGAGGTCCTTGGAGTTGGCGAGACGCCCTTGGAGACGTTGGAGTAGACGGTGTGGGACTGGAGCACCTCGTCGAGGTCCTTCTCGACGCGGGAGCGCCAGGAGAGCACCTTGTTGGGGAAGCAGGCGATCTCAAAGCTCTGCTGAGGGTCGCACTAGCCGACGACTGTCGTCGTTGATGAGGGTCGTGGATGCTGTTGCCTTCTCTCGCCGGCAAACGAGTAAATCGGCTCCAGATCGGAGCGAAGAGGGAGTGGTAGTTTGTGCTGCCTCTCCTCTCCTCGCCGCTATCGCTGCCGGTGGAGTCGTCGTTGAGTATTTTAAGGTGACGATGCTGAGGATCTCGTCGCCGCCGTCGTTCTCGATGAGCTCGCCCTTGCCTCTAGGGTTTCTCACATATGGATATGGAGTCAAGAACGGCGGCGCGAGTCGAATGCGAGTCCAGCGAAAGCCGAATGGGCCCGATATCTGTCGGAAATAAAATGTGGCCTGCTCAGCAGATAACTTTAATCCGATTGCAATGGGCCAAAACGGGTGTAATTTTATCAATTTACCGGCCCATCCAAGTAGGCTTTTACAGCACAGCCCGAAAAAACTTAGGGTCCAGTATTTTACACCGGTTTTGAGCCTAAAACTTGGCTTCCAAGCAGGGCATAAGGAGTATATTTATTGAGATCACAGTCGATAGTTCCTGGAGGAACTGTTTAATTAGTTTGTGCTTCACGAACACTTCAAGGAGTGTATTTCTAGTTTTTTTTTTAAAAAAGGATATGTTTCATTAACTAGCACATTCTTGCTCAATCCCAAATTCTACTTTATTTTGTTATATAACTCTTCCACAGATAAAATCGCCTAGCTTGTACTTGTTTTGGTCATTGGACTATATTTGCTCTTCTGTTGATGACATACATCCTTTTCTGATCAATATACCACCATGCATCTTAGGTACTTCAGAAAATTACAGCGTTTGGTGGCGGCTGGTCTGACCACGGATCCTAGCTGCCATGCGTGCAGACATGCATCCTGTATCATCAACGGCAGTGACGAAACTAGAAATTTTTCATTGGGGTGCACGCTTCACGTGTACAACTCTTAGTCTTTTATAATTATTTTGTAACATCGTAAATCCAACACATATATTTAAAATTTGCTAAAATCACAATATAAATAGTTCTAAGGTCTTAAAAATCTCAAACCACTAAAATTGAAACCAATTCGATCAACAAATTTGAACCATCGGAGAAGTGATATTTTACCCGTATGCCCCTAGTACCGCCCCCGAGGGAGACCATAATTGACATCGGTATTTATTCTGTGTACTGATTATGTTGTGTATTGATCATGTTCCTGAATCCTAACAAACACCCAGAAGATTAGACACGCTAATTAAGCACATTTCGATAGCACAAATATTCCTTCTTTTGCTCACAATTTTTTTTTGAGTTAATAGTCACATAATTCTTCCCGGGAGTATCAACTGGAAAGCACGATTATAGGCTGATTGTCAATATTTTAGCCACTGTGTTCTTGTAAAGTTGTAAACACTAGAAAAAATGGGAACTATCAGCAGGATTGTCACCAATCTTGCTTCAATGGTTAACATGTAAGAAAAAGTACCAAGTAAAGTCTTAAAAAGTTAATAAATGATGGAAACAGAGAAATGGTAATGCTCAGGAAAACCATCTTGTCCGATACTAAAACTCACCGCTGGTAATCGTTGGGTAATAATGTTCTTGTGGAAATGTAACACCCCCAAAATTTTCATATTTTTTGGTTTAATTAACATTTAGAATTTTCTTCTAATTTCGCTGATTTTTATGGATTTTATAAAACCTTTTTGCTATTTTAAGTTTTACAAAAATAATTTTTGTAGATAATTTAAAAGCTTAAAAATTCCAAAAATTATTTTATTGGGTTCCAAATATTCTAAAGTATTTTTTAAAATTTTTCTAGAATTTTTTACCCATTTTTCTATTTTATCCGAGTCTTTTTCTTTCTTAGCATTAAATAACTCGAAAAAGACCCTCCCCTGATAGTGGGATCGGACCCCACTGTTAGGTCTTTCTTCTAGCTGCAGCTAGAGTCGAGAACGTCCAAAGAGAGCTCATTCTCTCTTGCCTCCATTAAAGCCGACTTTTGAGCTTCCAAATCCCCATGATTTTCGCATCGAAACACCCCAAATAATTATTCAATTAAATCCTCCGCTGAGGAGGCCCGCATCCTCAAGCTCCGACGGTTGTCTTACGCAGTATGCGTAGTTCATGGGTTTCTCAATTTTTGGGGGTGCCGGGGCATACCCGACACCCCTTGGTTCCGCCCATGATTGACGGTTACCGACTCTTCCCCGTCTCGGCATCGTTGGCGACAAGCATGAATTCACTCCCAGCATAACTCATTGGCCGTACCTGGGATTAGTTTTTTTAAAAAGGAGCTGAGTAGCTTGTGAATTCGGCTAGGTCGAACTTTCATCTCGTGTTTGGTGAGCGGGATGAGGTTAAATGGGATAGGATTGTTATGTACTATTTGGTTTCATTGTTTTGAGTGAATGGAATGATTCAACATCTATAGAGAATATTCCTCAAATTTGTATCTCACCTAGATGGTGATGATTTCATTAAAATAACCAAATACATGAATGATTTTTTTAGAACCATCTCGTACATATACCACTTGGTACAAAGCTAAAAGCAATCAAACACACCCTACTGTATACCATAGAGTACAACACCCTGAACTAATATATATGACTTTATCTTGTGCTGAATGTACCTCTTGTGATACGAGGGTGCCCGACCTTCACGACGTGAGAGCAAGAAAAAGGAAGATAACTAGTTGTAAACAGTTAAGATAATAGTGCAACCTAACGATCTTGGGGCCAACCACTGCCGATGCAATGACCTGCGATAAGTATTTGCCTAACCACACTCTAAGTTCCCGATCCACACAACCACGCACTAAGTTGGAAGCACAGAAAGGTTGTCGTCAAACGACTGGGGTGGATAAGGATCCCTCCATACAGCCATTCCATGGTGGAGAAGACGTCATGGTGGCTGATTTTAAAAATTAACTCATATCAATATTTTTCACTTGATTGCAATGGAGGAGTACATGGGGTATTTATACTAGGAATAACCCTCCTAGATAGGTATGACCGCAAGTACTAATGAAGGTATGTGGAATGTCATATTGGTGGAGCATTTGAGGAGTCTTCTTTTAATCTCGTGCAACCACAAAATAACCTTTGCAGTTTCCACTTAAATGGTCATAACTTTTGCTTCGAAAGTCGAAACGATGCATGGTTTGAAGCGCTAGAAACTAGACTTCCGTATCTTTCTAGTGATATGGCATATGCATGCTAAAATCATTGAGATTGATTCTAGTGTAGCTTCTCATATTCGTATCATTCTCCCTTTCTTCAAAATGAGTCATCCTCAACTCATGCTAGTTGTTGTAGTGTATATGGATGGTGATCATCAAAGACTCGACCAAAAATTACAGACCCGATAGTACTAAGTAGATAGATACTAAAGGACTCAAGATAAGGATACAACTCCAAAAAAATGAAAACCTAATCACACAGCCGATAGAACCTGAAGAGAGAGAACAAAAGTTCGGCATCTCAATCAACCCTATCCTATGACTATTGAAATCAGATCACCACTAATATGGAATCGACAACCAAATATTCAATTGAGCTTGCAAGGATACTAAATGGTAACTAGCTCTCACCGTGGCAACCGGAGTTCTGATACCAAATGATACTGGGTGAGCGACCTTCACGGTGTGAGAGCAAGAAAAAGGAAGATAACTAGCTATAAATAGCCAAGATAACAGTGTAACCCGACGATCTTGGGCCAACCACTGCCGATGCAATGACCTGCGACAAGTATTCACCTAACCACATTATAATTTCCCAATACACACAACCACGCACTAAGTTGGGAGCACAGAAAGGTTATCGTCAAACGAGTGGGGTGGATAAGGATTCCTCCATACAGCCATTCCATAGTGGAGAACACGTCACGGTAGTTGATTCTAAAAATTAACTCATAGCAACATTTTTCTCTTGCTTGCAATAGAAGAGTATATGTGGTATTTATACTAGGAACAACCCTCCTAGATATGTATGAACGCAAATACTAATGAAGGTATGTGGTAAGTCATATTGGTGGAGCATTTGAGGAGTCTTCTTTTAATCTCGCGCAACCACAAAACAGCCTTTGCAACTTTCGCTTAAATGGTCATAACTTTTACTTCATAAGTCGAAACGATGCATGGTTTGAAGCGCTAGAAACTTGACTTCCATATATTTCCAGTGATATGGTAGAAACTCTCAGTGGAGTCATCACTCCCTACAAGATGTGGCTCATCTATGTGATGCTTCCCCATTCCTTTGGAGGATGCTATTCTTTTTGTTGTATCCCTTCTCAGGACTAATTGGTGCTTCCTCTTCCCTGTATGAGTGTCCCCGACTGTCTTATCTGCCTATTCGGGGATGCTTTTAGCCCCAGTATCCTTTCTTAACACAGCAATGTGAATCAGGTCTGTCACAAGCTGTGATGGAAGAGGGGTGTCACTCTCTGTATCATCCTCATCAAGTAATTAGTCACCATTGGACCTTTCTTTTTCCATCCACTGTCGGATCGGGTTTGCATCATCGTATAGTGTTAGCTCCATAAGTCGGTGGAATGGATCGTCTTCATCAGAGCGCTTTTGATTTTCTGTGGTTTGAATTCGAAGACGAAGGTTGTTGTTGACGTACACAAACTTATGTAGCTTCTTATATGACAGGCGGTTGTAGATTTTTGTGTGGATAAATACAAATGTACTCCAATTACGCTCACAACCGCTAGAAGATACGCATTACGAAACGAGACGTATGTCAAACCGCTGAAGGGCAGGTGTTTCCGATCCGAACACATCCCACCAATATGCTGCAAATTCACGAATAAAATAGTAAGTACCGACAGAGTACCATTGCATTTGAGACGGTGTAAGAAAAATACCAGAGGATGTTTTGCCATCTTGTGCAATCCTCGTAGCTAGAGTTGTTGACAACGATCCAACCTTCCTTCTGAAAAGGTCGGCATCATGAAGAGCTTGCGCCGCGCTTTCAGTATCATCAGTAAACACTTCAAAGGCATCCAGGAGATTTGGCAGGAAGGTGTTGTTCATGCCGTAAGCGTAGATAGTTCGGGGGTTTAAGGCGGCAGCTGCATGATGTGATGGGTGTCAATCCTTGGTTGCACGGGTCCACGGGCCGTACTTATAATCCCCCACCGCCGACGGTCTTTCTTGTTGCGACGAACTCCGAAACATCTTCGACAACAGACCTCCGCGATCTCAACCAGCTCCCCTGGAGGGCCACTGCCACCACCGTGCTCGTACATCCCACCTGCCTGGCTTCTAAATTTTGCCTCTGCCCTGGAGGTAGTCATGGCATGCTGGAGTTGGTCCTCCTCATCAGCATCACCTGTGTACTCTGAGTATACACTTCGCCTCGGTGGGGAATCTCCAGTTGTTGCTTCTTTCCTCAGCATCTTCTTTCTCATTTCCTTCTTCTTATCCTTCATCCTACCTAGCTCACGTTGAAAGTACTCGCGAACGTTCGCACTAACTTTACTACAATAGACAACACCCTACCACGTCCTGTCAAGTGTTGCTTGAATCTGATCACACCGCCTCCTTTCTTCTCTTTGAGATAGTGCTTGCATCGAAATCCAGCACCCAACTTCTCGCCGTACTCCCACACCACGTCGACATACTCTGCCATCTATTAAAAGAACATAATAAAAGTAAGCATGCATACAAATATCACTACTTGAACAAATGTTTTGCCATCTGCTAAAAGAAAATATGTTGAAGTAAATATTGCTACTTAACATACTCGATCAAATATTTCATCATATTGCTACTTGCCACGGTAAGCATTTCATCATTAACACACAGTGCATCTCACTATGAACATTAAGCATTTGATTAAGGTGACATAACCAAGTGGGTTAGTTAGGCTTTGTGTGCATTTCATCATGTAATCGCCATTATATGAAGATACAGTGTACGAGCATAGAACTTATTCGTGTGCATGTGTCTACCTACCCGTACTTAGTATTTGTTTGTGTACATGCATACACTTTTTCCTCTCTCAGGTCATATCATACAGATTTTCACGATTTGTTTTCATTGAACACATCTGAAGGGGATCATCTCATAAGCTAAGTTGCACGCATCCATCTATGCCACAAAATTTGCAGTACATATGTAACTGAATTGCAATACACAGAATACTGATCGGTATTGCACAAAAACCGAGTGAAAATCGCCCTAAACCGAACGAAAAACATACCTAAAATCGTGATTTTCGTTCGCGATCTCAAAACCGATGCCCGCTCGAAAAACCGCAAAAACTGCTCGAGAAACCGCAGAAACCGAGCGATTTTCGCACCTTCGCCGGCGATATTCTGGCGTGCGGTGGCCGAATCCAGGCGGCGACTGCTCCGTCGGCAGTGGGTGAGAATGGGGAAAGAGTAGGAGAAATAATTGCGCTGGAGAGAGCAACCTTCTCTGGTCGGGACGCCTCAGGATTTTGTTGCGCATGGGTGGGGCTGGCCGGCCCGTAGGCAATTTGGATGCTATTTTTTTCCCTTCAATTTTCAACCATTCGAACAGCTTAAAGAAAGTATCTAAAATTTATTTTTTTTCAGAAAAATTTCATACCAGAGGTCATAGAGAATTTAATACTAATTTTAGAATTTTTTTGAAATTTTCGAATCTGAACCTCGGCAGAAAACCGCTCGGTTTCAAAAAGCCATTTCGGCACGGTAGCCTCAAAAACCCCGGTTTTTGTGCGAGAAACCTGCTTACGAGTAATGAAAGTGAACATCTACTGAGAGTTGTTGCAGAGTACATATGCATCCCTTGTCCTTCCCAGTTTTTTCCCCTTTGAGCATTAAGGAGCGCATACAAACGCTGAAACTGGCTTAACGCCAGTTTGTGATCGTTTGCCATGACATGGTTGTACATTCAGGGAACCCAGGGGTTCATAAATTTTTTTTCTTGTCTGCTTGTGCATATGACATGGCAAGCAAAAGGGAAGGCAGAGCACAGGTAGCATTAAGCAAAAGCATGCCAACAAAAAATAAAATTAATTCAAAATGCGCATCCGGGGAATCGAACCCCGGTCAGTACCGTGGGAGGGTACTATGATACCACTACACCAGATGCGCTTGATGACTCTGCTTCAAAATGAAAGCTCATAAGTCATAACTAATCAGTTATCAAGCTGTAAGACCTGCTTAAGGTTCAGCCGAGAGGCACACGAAGGATGAGCTCGTTATGATCTTAAATAGAAGATTATTATTACCACTTGCGACTAAAATGATACTAATCTACAAAATAGAAAAAATTGAGCTATAAAAAAAATGAAGATAAAGGATTAATCATGAGAGGGTTGAAGTCTGTATACAATATTACTCTTCTTCAAAACTCAAGATTCAGGTATCTTAGTTTAATACTGATTCAAGAACCATCTCCTGTGATGGCATTGTGCTAAATACGCAGCATCTAATGGAAAGAATTTATACAGTGTCACTCCGTGTCGGTGACAATATATACATGTTGTAAACATGATGCATGAGAAGTAAGTCGAGGTGCCAAGCTGTGCCCAAGCACCCGCCGACCTGCAGATGCTTGTATGCTTACAACCGCGGACGCGGTTGCTGCTTCTTGGCACTGGCCAAAACTCGATGGGCTCTGCAGGTAAATACATGCAACTACTTCTCTAGTCATGGAATGATACACGTTGCGCGCTTGGACTGTAGCAAGGTTCACAATATCGATATCGTGATAAACAATCGTATCAAGATTTTTGAAAATCGAAAAAAATGGGTCAAAAATGGTAGAAATCGAAGGGTTTCGAAACCAAACTTTTTAAAGAGAAAATAAAAAAAAAACGATTTTCTCCGATAATCGCTTGATATACCTTGATAATCGATTGAAAATTTTGTGAGTGATTTTGTGAGCTTGTATTCTTCGGTGGTCGATTTTGTGAGCGATCTTTGCTTGATATTCTTCGAAAATCGAGCGATATCCAGCGATCATCGCGATATCTATGTCACATAAATTTTTCCGGATTTTTGAATTTAACCGGTTTACCGACCGGTATTTTATACCATTGCAGTGTAGTAGTACAAATATTCTTAACAAATTTGTACTATCTATTATTTCCTTGGTTCAGAAATATAAGACCTATAGTTTGAATGATCTTGTTCAGAAATATAAGGCTTGCATGTAAATTTAATGAGGCTTTTTCTACTACACTTCTATTTATTCTCTCAAAACTACCTGCATTTATTCATTACCATCATACACAAACTACTATCTCTCATCTTCTAAAACAATTAAGTAGAGGTATCTAAGTCATTTTCACTTATACCTTTTTCAATTTTACTCTAACCTTAACTCTTGTGCAAAGTTAAAATACGACTTATATTTCTGAACGAATGGAGTATATAATTTCAGTATAATACACGTAAAATTTCTCTAAATCAGTGACCCGAATCCATCACACGTACTAGCGTACCACACGGTCGATGATTCAAGCAAAAGCCAATCTTGCTAAGAGCGCGGAATTCAGAGCTTGTCGACCTTGTCGGCGTCGTCCCCTTGCAATGGCGTCACGCCCGGCGCCCCTGTAGTCGTAGCTGCAGCCGTGCCTGTCCGAGAAGCGGTGCGCGCCGCAGAACACCCCGTCGCACCGGCACTCGAACCCCATGAGCCCCACCTTCCGCACGCCGAGCACATGCTCTTCGCCTTCGCTTGCCTCGCCGCCGCCTCCTCCGACGTCGCTAGCACCGCCTCGGGTTCCGGGGACGCGGGGGCCGACCACGAAGGGGTGGCAACCCCCGGCGCCGCGCCGGCTCCTCGGCCTCGGTGCGGCGGAGGCTGTCACGGAAGCACTTGGAGCAGAGGTTGCGGGTGGCGGCTGAGCCGAAGAAGCCGCAGCCGTTGGCGCATGGGAGTGTTGCCGCCGGCCCCTCCGGCGACGGCGGCCGGGGCTCGGTCTCGTCGAGGTTCTTGCTCCCCTGCTCCATCGTTTGGCAGCCAAACGGTCACGGTCGAATGGTCGATGAGGAGGTTGGGAATTGGAACTGGAAGAAGCGTGCCGCATGCTGAAATTGGACGGGGATTTGGAGGCGACGAGGGGTGAGAGGACGGGACGGGACGGGACGGCACCGACGCAGCTTGGTGCGGGACGCTTCCGGAAGGCTGATCGGGCGAATGGTGCTGGTGGAACCGCGGCCGGGAAATTTCGGTTGGTGCGCGGTTTCTGGTGCAGTGCACTAACCTATCCGGCTTTTAAGGTCAGCCGTTCGATCTTGACTAGACGGATCAGATCAGATGAAAGCTAGTAGTAACCTTTGAGCCTCAAGGCACGAGGCGGTTATTACTAGTAAACTTGTGGAGACAATTTGGGCCTCAAGTTGTACAGCGGCTTCCTATTTCTTACGACTAGAAAAGATCTCCTTCTGGGCCACCCTGATCTGTACTCCGAACTGTTGCTATTTGGAGTCGTTGCGGACTTGCGTTAAGTTTTTATTTTCAGAGAACAGCGCTTGGGCGAAGTAGGAGCGTGCTTTTGAACCCACCGACGTTCTAAGACGTGCTGGGCTAAGTTGATACATGGGTACCCAACTATTATGAACTATCACATATAGTAGTAGTCAGGTCCAGGTCCATCTGCAAGAAAGAAGCTAAGTTAACCCACTCAGTGATTCCGCATCGTTCTGTTCTCCTTTCTTTGTGTTGTTCTCAATTTCTGATACCTGCTCCATCTTTCTTTCTACAGTACATTTTGGACATCTCAGTCCTGCAAAAAATAAAATAAAACAAAATAAAGTCTTTGTGTTATGAAGCCAGAGCGTGGTTACTCAAGTGTTGGGTTGCAGCGGAAAAAGATAAGAGAAAACGTACGGAACATTATACCGTTCCAACTTCCAATGGTATAGGGGTAGAGTCGTTCGATCAAATATGATCAAATCCAACGTCGTCTTCCGTTCGTACGCATCCAAGGCTTCATCTTTCTCTAGTCTCTCTTGCCTCTCCAATCTCCACACACCGAAGCATTTCACAGCGGTGGCATTCGGCACGGTGGAGATGATGCAGCAGGCGAAGGAGGGCATCGACCGACAGAATGGACGCCATGTGGTAGGCGATGGATCCTTCGAATTCAGTCGTCTTCCTCCTCCTTCAGCCTTAGCGTAGCCCTCTTCCTTCTCCTTTACCTCCAACGCCCCCCTCTACCTTCTTCAACTCTGGCTCTGCCCTCCCCTCCTCCTATATCTTTAGCTCTAGATCTAGCGCGGGGTGGTGGCACAATGCTTCACTGCTTCGAATCTGACGATGGTCGGCGGTGGCGTGGCTCAAGACCTATGGATTCATTGGCAGAGCAACTTCAAACGACCGGATACAACGATGGTGTGGCACAAAGCTTGGGCCGAAGCCGAGGAAGATAGAGGGATGGAGGCTTGGTACGGAGCTCAAGCAAGGATGGATCCAATGACAAGCAATGTCGGTCAACTACGTGGCCAGGTAAGCTCACCAAAACTTTTTGAAACTTTAGTTGCAACTTGTTGAAGTATATTAGAATTTAATAAAAACTTTTGGTTGAAATTTTTGGAAACTTGCTGAAACTCTTTGGATGAATCTTTGGTTGAAACTTGTTTAAATCTATTCGAATTTGTTAGAACTTATTGTTGAAGCTTTCAGAAACTTGCTAAGACTTGTAGAAATTCTTCGGATGAAACTTGTTGAAACTCTTCATCTAAAACTAAAAGACCATGTGGAAGTCTACCAATATTTGTGATGAGTAATTAACTATTTTTGAGTTTGTGGTGCTCATGTTTGAGTTGGATTTGAATTGGTTTTGGGCAATTTGAGTTGATATGAGCTGTCCAGGACTAGTGGTCGGGCCTTGATTGGTTCTAGCCTTCGGTGGTTATGTCTTTAAGTGGTCAGGACTGGTTGTGACAGGTTATGAATTGGTCGAGACAGGTTGTAAACTAGTCGCGACGACTTACGTATCATTTTGGGTATGTGTTGATTTGATGCATATGTTGTTGAACATTGCCATTTGAAGTGTTTGCTTGTCGGTAATGGCTACAGGACTTTGGAGCTAGGTCATGGTGAGGCGGATGAGACCAGGATAAGGCTAGAAGAGCTGAGGCCTAGACGGTTAAGGTGGCGTCGAAGATGACTGAGGCCGAGGAGTAGCTGCAAGCAGAGAAGATAAGTGGATGATCGAAATGCTAACTTAAGCACTACTCAAGCGAATGAGGATCGTTGGATTACAAGCTCGCGGGTAGAGTAGCGGTTAAGTTATTGTGCTTTGAAATTTGTGTCAAAACCCGTTATGTTGTTGGGTTTCAGGTTAGCCCATGTATGAGTGAGTGAGTTAATCCCAGACCTTGATGAGGTTCCTTATGGGAGAAGAAAGTCATCCAAGGGTGGGGATTGCTCAGGTTAGGCTATAAATAGAGGGGTAGAGGGATGCCTCTCCTCAAGGGTTGTGAAAAGGGTTTTAGGGTTTGTGAGAATGATTTCGGTTTTCTTGTGCTCTCTTGGACTTTGCCCACCTGGTTGTGAGGCTTTGTAACCATTCCTCACATAAAAAAATTAAAATCATTTTCTTGCTCAAGTTCATGCTCATTTGGTTGCTCTTACCTCTTGATATTGATCTCTCTATGATTTCTTTCTCTCTTGTTCTTCTTATTGTCGAGGAAGAATGATTGCTGAATGAACCTTTTGTAGGTTATATCCCAATCATCTAGGCAAGCCGCAACTCCCTCTTCTACGTTTTTGCAAGAAACCGATCTTTTTGCTTAAAAAGAGAAAGATTTTTGGTAGATTGTGTTCTTGATTGTTTGAGGGTTGGTTCCTTGTTTTTCTTACTTGTTGTGACATGCGGGAGACTATCTAGGATCATCTTGATCATCAAATCCCTACGAACAAGCTCAGGGTGAAGTTTGTGGTTTTCGCCCAGTTTTGGTGCAGTCTTCCTTAGATTGGAAAAATATTGGAACCTTGACACAATCTCTGTGATTGAAGTTTGGAATAGGTTCCTGACTTCCTTAGAAAGGTGCATACAAAATTTCACGGGTTTTGGATCAGCCGACCAAAAGTTACATCGATTCTTTGTTTTGAGATCATGCGGATTTCGCTATTCACTCAACTACTATTCACCCGAGACTGTTCATCTGCCGTTCACCCAACCAGTTGATGTGATTTTACTGTTCATCCAACCAGTTCATTCGATGTATTCTTTTAGTCAGAGAAGTGGTTTGAATTTTAAGCGGGAAATTTTATTTAGCTCCTATTCACACTCCCTCTAGTTGCCTTTTCAGTTCGTAAAAAATATGAGTTCCAAAATCTGAAACTTAGTGAAACTTTCCTTGAAAATTTGTAGAAATACGTAAAGACAGGAAACTATCATATGTTGGAAAACATGACATAAGAGAGAGGTGGATGTTGGTCGTCCAACAGGCCGACGTCTAGGAGAGTAATAGAGATACGATCATTTATACAGATTCGAACTCTAATGAAGGCACCCTACTTCTGTCGGTGTGCCCCTGGCTCGGAGTAGAGGGGTGTCTCCTTGCCCTGGATTGACCCCGAGGGCACGCCAATTTATGTATGTTTTGTATTCCGTTAAAGCTCTTTTTTCTCTAAGTGATGGTTAAAGTGGGTTTTTATAGATGTTCGGCCTGGTACACAAATACTATCTTACCCCTAGTAGGATAACTTAAGTGTAGGCATCTTCGTTATTCCCGGGAGGTGGTAGTGCATCCCATGTCATCGGTCCCTAGGGGTAACCCTGTGACTCCGGGGTCCCATGGGATGTCCCGAGGTTTGGGCCTTCCTTCGGGGATCGACCTAGCAAAGACCATGAGACTTGGCAACCCCACCCGTTAGTTGATTCTAAGCGAGACGAGAGTGTCCATCCATCTCCATGGGCAACTAGGGGGCATCTTAGTGGATCGGGTGTTGTAACATCCCAAAAATTCGTCTAAATATTATTTTATTGTCAATTGTGCTTTTTATGTTTTTCTGGAATTTATTTGGATTTTTCTGGATTTATTTGAATTAACTTTAAATTAAGTATATTGGTCCTTTGTTGGAAACCATTTAAATTTAGGCAAAGTTAAAATAAAGTTTTGCCAAAAATATTTTATCTGAGTTCAAAATGTCTCAAAGTATTTTTGAGAATTTTCTTGGAATTTTCCTGATTATTTTATTGCCTAAAACAAATAAAATGAATTTCTGTAATTATTTTAAATGGAAAATCCTTTTAAAAATGGGTGAACAGTGTTGGGCTCGGCCCATCTCAGATGCGTATCGTCTGACAGTAACGCGCCCGCTTAGCCCGCTCGGAAGATCTAATCTCCGCCGTTGGATCGAGATCGCGCGGGTGAGGGCAAGGCGTACCGGTTCGGGACTCGGATGGATCTTCGTCGTTGGAAAGAAATCGTGAGCGGTTGGGATCAGATCTTAGCCGCGAGATCGTGACCGATGGATCGTGATCGGACGGCTAGCGTGTGTCGTCTCCGTGCGGGACTCGGGCGCCGCCGCCGTATCCGAGAAGGACACCGCCGCCGTGTCGGTTGGTATCCCTGGCGCAATACGCGGACGTCGAGGGCTATTTAAGGGGTCCGTAGCCTCCCCGAGAATCGTCGTCGTGTGCCGTAGTTGTTAGCTGGGGCCGTTCTGCGAGAACCGTTGTAGATCGCGCCTGGGAGCTCGCCGTAGTTGGTTGCTTGCGCCGCCGCTTGTTTCGTGTTTTTGCGCCGCCGTCGAGTCGTTTCTCGTCGGTTGGGTTCCGGATCCAAGACCGTCGTGCTGTGCCGCGTCGGTGTGGGGGAGCAGCGCCGCCGTTTTGTCGCCAAAACGCCGTCGCCGAGGTCGTCGTCTTCAAGGCCGGTGGAGTTGCGCCGCTGCACCGCCAGCGTCGCGTTGAAGCTTCAAGAACCGTCGAATTTCCAGCGAAGGGCAGAGATTGTGCCATGTAAGTTGGAGATCTGCATCCGTTAGATGCGATCATGCGTGAATGCCGCGCCGCGAGATGGACCAATCAAGCGCCGCCGCGTGTCGGCATGTTCTGCGGCGCCATGGACCGCGTCTGCGATGGACGAGGCGGTCCGTGAGACCGAGTCCATGGACCAGACGCTGCGTGGCGTCGACGATTTCTTGACATCGTGGCGACGTCATGATGATGTCACGCTTGCGCAATAAGTCTGTTTTCAATTTAAAAATAATTCATTAATTCGATTTTCTAATTTCGAAATTTGAGATTTATTCCAAACTTCAAAAGGCTATATCTTTTCATCTTAACTCGGATTTGAGTTATTCAAATTTCTAAAAATTTGTAAAATTGAGATCTATTTAATGGGGAATTTTAATTGATTTTTGGAGTTCATTTTCTCTCTATTTTGGTATTTATTTGCTTTTCTCCTTCGGTACGCGTAGACGTTGAATTGTGCGACGCTTCGGAGGAAGATCCAGCAACTCAAGAGCAAGCTCCAGATCAAGATCAGGACCTATTTCAAGGCAAGTTGTGCTTTGATCATGTTGAACCCATGTTTATAAAATTGCTATATTCGTTTTACCTTATTGCATATTATTTCAAGTATACAATTGTTTCAAATTAAATTGGGACTTAGCTATTATACCAATTTGATCTACACCCTACCTTGTCATTGTATGCCATGATCTTTTGTCACCCTAGATTGGTTCATTATAGTTGGTTAGTAATAATAATCAACATGGGATGGTTAGACCGTATTAGTTGCTTAGCCATGCCACGTCATCGCATGTGATTGAGACATTGATAATTAATCTTGACTAATGGAATATGGAACGATGTTATGAACTTGTGTGTCATGTGGGATCACACGACGAGATTGAGTTGTTGTGGCGAGTCATGTCACGCAACGATGTTGAATTGTTGATGGCACGTGTTGCTTGGTAATCAATTGGGTGATATTCACTTAGATTGGGGCAAGTGACAAAGGGCGAGTATGCCAAGGTGGGCCTGATGGGCAGAGGGTATGTGGATGTCTTGCCTTGATCACTCTAAGGACTTAACCTTGCAAGCCTTTGACCTGAGTCAATCATGCAACCACATGTGCCGTGTGAGCACCCTAGCTGATTAATTTGCAATGTCTTAGCTTTGGTACTATCTTGGTCGGTGTGAGTTCCTGAGTTATGGAGTAATTCACATGGCGCGAGAGGGGCCTGGATGTGGTAACCGATCCCACCGGTGTTGAAACCTTAGCGGGTGGTGCAGGGTTAAGCCAGCGCATTGTAAAGACTTTGTTATAATCACTCGCCTTGGTGGTGTTTGGTTGTATCGCGTGGGTAAAGTGCATAACCGCTGCAGTGTGAAACTATTCGGATAGCCGTGCTTTCGCGGTATTGAGCAATGCTCGGCAATTACTGATTAAGGGTTAGCTTAATTAAATGGACAACTTGGTTGGGATGGCGGAATGCCATGTGGAAGATGGAATTTGACTTAGAATTGGAAACTTGGTTTACTTGAAATCTTGAATCTATTTATTGTTATTTGTTTCTGATCTTTACAATCTATTTATTGTATTTGTTCATAAATGCTGCTTATTGAAAAATAGCTATGATAGCCTATCCATTGGAATAAGCCTGGCGTATAGTTACATAGAATTGCATTATGTGCACAACTTGTTGAGTGCTTTAAGTACTCACCCTTGCCAACAACAATAATCAACAGTCGAAGAATCTACACCTGTGTTGGAGGAGGAGTTCCAGGAGGACACGAGTCATTAGGGTCCGAGCCTTGTCGGTTGCCTGTGGTGAACTGATGAGCTATCTACGTTTTCTACTTTCTGCTGCTTAATTCTTAGCTTATATTTCCAGTCTTGCCCTGCGTGGCTTAATAATGTAAGTCGGTCATAAGATCATACCCTTATCTATATCAATAAATGAACTACTATTTCTATTATCGTTGAGTATGATATGATATGTACCGATGTTGAGCTGTGTGCACTAGCGTTGATCCTGGGACTAGTGCGGTAAACACAGTGGGTTCGAATCGGTGGATTCAGGTCCTTACAAGTGTTGATCCATATGCCTTGTAGACGGGAACGAGGCAAAGCTCTCTAGAGAGCATGTCACTTTACCAATCTCACAGTAGATTAGGGCACTCTACCATGTGCCCTTCTCTCGGTAGATGGTGAAGTGCCCCAGGGGACTACCGGAATTGGTGACCCCACTCATCGGTTGATACTGAGCGAGGTGGGGGCGCCCCTCTATCCCAATGAATGCTTTCAGGGACGTCCTCACGGACTGGGAGTTGAGTCTCATGTCCCATAGACAGGAATGTAGAGTGTTGAAAGGTCTAGACACCGCACCATGTACTCTCCTTTGAAGGACAATGGAGTATGGGACCTCCTATCCGGAAGATGATGGGGTCTCTCTAGTATTACCCGGGAGGTGATGGGGTCTCCCTGATACTCACAATGTAAACCCCTTAGAGGACGACAAAGTATGGAACATCCTATCCGGGAGGTGATGGGTTCTCTCCGACACTATTCGAGAGGTGAGGAGATCTCCCCGGTATTATATGAGAGGTAATGGGATCTCCCTAATACTCACTATGTATCCTCTTTAGAGGGATGATAGAGTATAAGACCTCCTATTCAGGAGGTGAATGGGTCCCCCTAACACCTGACGCATCGTCTCGTGGGATTCGGCACCTCATCTTGCACTCTATTATGGGTTAGAGGGCGAAGTGCCGTACAGAGCAAGAGCACCTTCTTTTAAGCCGCAGGATGGAAAATAGGCCCTCAATCAGAGAGGCCTTATGATTTCCTCTAGCATAAAGTTTTAAAATATTTTCTTAAAATTTGCTAAAATTGCATAAAACATGTTGTTGTTACGTTACAATGCTCTATCGTTCTGAAATCGCTTCCAAAAGATAAAACCAAATACATGCTAAATTACAGGATAATTCAAGTAGTAAAAATCCCATTTACCTTACTGTGCTAGCAGTAACTCTTTTCCGAGAATCGCAGCATTTCTCAGCCTTTCGCGAGCAGAGCACTTGGGAAAAAGACGCCCTACAAAGTTGTCAAAGTACTACGTTTCGTACGAGACCAAATATGCTATGCATGGTACGTCACGCCACTTTCCTCTGTTCCTGCTACGCGTGCCTGCCACGAGCCCCAACTGGCCAGTCTGGCCTTCTTGAGCGCACCGCGCACACGACATGAATGATCCAATCCCACCTCGTGTGGCCAGTTAGCGACGAGGAGCCTTGAAGGCCGGGACAAGGTCGTACGTGCAGACACTAGCCATACGTGACGGACGGAATGATAAACAAAACCTTCCAATCCAGTCCGATTCCGGCCAGACTAGCTTGTGCCCATCGAGGCAGGGGGTGCATGCATGCAACGCCATGCGCCCATGCGATGCACGCTCGCAGCACGCCACCCGCTGCAAGATTCCATTCAGGCAATCAGTTCGCGTGCGTCCAATCATCCAATGCATTCATCATCACCGGGTCCATGCACGCACCCTGTCACGTGTGATCCCCAGTATAGCGCCTGTCCCATCCTGCACGTGCGAGGCCGGGCTAGATGTCGGTGGGAGAATCGGCTGGGTCCCCGTCAGTTCAGAGCTTAATCTCAAACCCTAACAAATTGTTAATTAGGTATGTGTCATCAAAGCCCGATCCAAGAAGAAGCTGCAATGTAGCTACAGGATCAGGGCACAGTTTCTAGTTGGAATTAATCTTGGGCTAACCACCCAGCTAACGAATTCCGACTTTTAGGAGATAAGATCCCGTCTCTTGCGCCCTGATCGGAGGCACCAACGGAATTTTGGTTGTGGTCCCGAGTTGTTAGCGCATACATTAAAAGGGGAGGGCCTGCGTCTAATGGAACATGAGTTTGATAATTGGAAAAGCCCAGTCTCGAGATTTCCCGATCAAAAGGCACGCTAAGCAACCTGAAGATCATCTACCTTCTACTGATGTCTTCATCGCCGGTGGCTTCTGGGACGACGGCTTCCTCCTTCTACGTCACCATCGGCGATCACTGCTTCCACCTCACCATCTCGACCGATCCATTTCTAATGGCTTCACCGAATGATATATTCTTCTTCCGCATCTTGGTGTTCAAGTTTTGGCTATCGATTAATGTTGTTTAATGGCTTAAGAACCCTAAGTTTATGCTAACATTTCTGACGAATACTCATACCAGGGGTACCCCAACGGCCCAGGGTGACGAGCGGGCTGCCTCAAGCATAGCTCAAGCCTAACAGGCCGCTCCAGGCCCGCTACCGACCAAAAGCACCTGCAGGGCCGCACAGGACGCCCATTCCCGACCGATCGGGGTAGGCATCCCCGACCAAGCATGGCTCCCGACCTCCGCAGCAGGTCGGATCCCCCGACTCCGATCGAACCAAGGCAACCTCCGCCAAGGGCCGCGTGTCGAAGTCTCCACCGGCCCACAGCCACGTGCCTCATGGGACGGGTCAATCGGCGGATTTGTCAAAGCAGTGGCCCTTCCCAAGATGGTTTAATGGTCTGCGAAGTCAAGCTTCGATCCCATCGACCGGTCACGCGACACGAAAGCACGCACACTCCGGCGGCACCAACGTTATACGGCAACGTCAACACTCATCAGGCTCACAAAAGGCAGGTGCGCCATTTCCCAACGAAGCAGCTAACCGCTCTGCCCAACAAGGCTACCGACCCAACGTGGGCAAGACGGGCGGTGACCAGTCGACAGAATGAAGGACCAAAGCTCTCAACATAGGTCACCTCGCCCTTCCCCTACTCTCGATGTAACCTGCCCCTTCCTACTGTATAAAGGGAGGCAGGAACCCCCAGGGGACGAGGAGGGGGGACACAGGGGGACACAGAGGGACAGACATGCACAAGCAACCAGCATTCTTGCGCTAAGGCTCTTAGCTCGCTCTTGTAAACACTGTGTAACCATCCGCCCTAAAAACAATACAATACCACCACACGAACTGGAGTAGTGACATTCGACCCGAACCAGTATACATCTTAGTCTTCCGAGTCTAACCATTCAGGGAGTGGGAACGCGCGGCCCCTAAGATTTACAAATTTACTTGTCGGTGCTCGAAACGCCAACAATTTCTCTCTTTGTTAATTGATGCTGATCTTGTTGCACAAAGCAATTTGTAAATTAGAATCTCCCCAATTGTATTACGAGGGATGACAAAAATCATGCATCTAGGACACTTTAGTAGGGGCACTAAACAAAGCAGTGTTTCCTTTCGACGAAGAAAACGTACAGGGTACTAGTTACTTGCATATGCCATAGCATATTTTGGAGTGTGATGCGGTGGTTTTTTTTTCCGTTCTTGTCCTGGCTGTCAGGCTATGATCGAGTAGTTGCTGGATTTGACCAGACAAATTAAGGCTCGGAGGAGGTGCATGTGCGGATGATTTATTAGCGACAAGACGAGGGAGCTGCGAATCAGCTTCTTGTACGTTGTTGTGCCCATTAATTACCCCTCGACCGCACGGATTCGATATCTTCTCAATATTAATAGGGGTGTCTAGGCTTCGTCTGGATGTTTTGTTTCTTACAAATATCTAAATTTTAGACCCTTAGATCAAGGTATCAAATCATCCGTCAAAACACAACCTCACTTCACTTCATGTCTTATGGATCTCACCGCACATCCAATGCTCCAAAATTTAGATGTTTTTTTGTTATAAAAACATCCGGGTGATGTTTATCAAAACACATAATAAAAATAGCACAGTACTATTAATGTGCCTTTTATCCCAGCTACTCTGTGGTGGAGACATGCCTAAAAGCAATCATAAAGATTTTTTTTTATATTCATGATTTATTATCTTGTTACTTGAATAATATCATTATTATTTATTAGTGAGTATGTGATTTATTTGTGAAACTCTATATATGACCTTGTGATGATTATTATAAAACTGATCCCTAGTCTATAAACATATAAGGACACATATGAATAAACTAGCATATGTATTGATTGATGACCATATTTCACGGGTCATAGATATAGAGATATCAAACTAATAATTGGTCTCATATACAATGTGTACGCTATATTATTAGATTTGAGGTTGACGTATGTACTTGAGATATGTAATGACTTATTTAGGGGGTTGGCAAACGCTACTCCGTAACTGGGTAGTTATAAAGGTGGCTTTTGGGTTTGTCGTGAAGCATGCTACGAGGCATGATTGATCAAGATAGAATTTGCCTCTCCATACAACGGGAGAGATATCTCTAGGCCTCTCGAGTTATCAGATTCTGGAAATGCATGGCTATGCTACTTGAGGTTAAAGAGTTAACCGTAGTCGGGAATTTCGAGCCACGTAATCGAGAAAGAATGGTCGAGCTATCTAAACAAGGATGGCACATACTCGTCTTAAGTTTGACCGACATCATGAGACAAAAGGAATTGCATATAACTAAGCGTAGTTAAGGTTCGTCTGATGTGATCTTATACTCGGGAGTCGGCACGTTCTACTAGTGATCGCTTCGATTAATGGTCGAGTAAGTGTACTCGAGCTATGTCCAAATATACGTGAACCTACAGGGACGCATGCTTAAAGGGTTGATACTTATTTCAGATAATGATCCGAATTCTAATGGTTTTGAGTTCCAAATGGATCTTTAATGTAAATATCCATTGTGGGGTGTCTATATAAAGGAAGGAGTGGTGGTTTTACGGTTAAGACACACCATAAGAATTCGAAATTTTTGTAACCCTAGCCGACACACCTCCTTCGTCCAAAACCGCACAGCCAGGGGCGGATCTACTGTTGGGGCTTATTGGGACTTCAGCCCCACCTCCGGCCATCGGCGGAACCCACCCCCCAACCCCCAGTATGGCAGGAGCAGTCGAGTAGAGCCATGGCGGTGGCTTGGAGCCCCGGAGTCGGCGGGGCGTTGAGGATGGGGCACCGAGTCAAGCGAACAGCCAAGAAGGCAAGCGCGTGGCGTCGAGGGCAGGGCGTCGGTCGCTGGCAAGCGAGCAGTCGAGAAGGCGAGCACGCGGTGGCGAGGGTGACAGTGTCGACGAGCATTGTCCGGGGGGCTGCAGCCTACGGGCGAGGGAGGATGCGCATCACGTGGGCGGGGAACGCCGGCGGCCTAACACCCGACAGCTCAGAGCCTCGGATTGATCGCTAGATGAGGAGCCCAAAAGGCTAGAACGACGAATCGACGAATAGGCTTGGTATAAATTACCCCAATGCTTATGCCCCTTTTTTCTGATAATATACTCTACAAGTAGATTTGTCGTTGTGCTTAATTCTTGTTTGATTGAGCGAAAGTAACAATTTTGTGTCGTTTGCTCAATACGCAGTTGGTTTTTGGTCTAGTTGCTATGAACTAAGATTGTGCAAGTGTGCAGAAAGATAAAACTTTTAATTGCTTTGGGTTAGTTTGAGCGTTGGTTTGTTCGTTGGGCTGGTATGCTGGATCTTGATTGCGAATGTGATATCAAAAGCAAACAAAAGATTCCCTATTTTACATTATTATTAATGTATACATTTCAATAGATCGTGGTGTCTAATATAGAGCACGTAACAAATCACAATTTGAGCCTCGCAGACTTTAGGATGTTGTGAGGTTAATTGATGGCTAAATTGTTGTGTAGTGGTCTCTGTTTCTAAAGCACCAACATGATGATTGTGGAATTGCTCAACACTACTACAGAATGGTACAACACTATCGCTTCATTTGTGTCGGTTCCTAACTTTTGAAGAAAAAACCGATTGTGATATGTGTATGTAATTTGTAATTTTCAGAAACAGGGTCATCACAATCGATTCTGAGCTAGAACCGACACAGATGAGGTGACCATCATCACAATCGGTTCTTAACTAGAACCGATTGTGATGACACCCCCTCATCTGTGTCTGTTCTTTCTCAGGACCGACACAGATGAGGGTGACCCTCATCACAATCGGTTCTTTCTCAGAACCGATTGTGATGAGGGGGTGTTATCACAATCGGTTCTAGCTGTGAATTTTCAAATCTATCTCTTCGTCCTCTTCGATTCGAGTACTCGTACATCTAAAACGGACACAGTATGTAAAAGTTATAGTCATTTTAATGACAGGTGCTCGATTGTGATGTACTACCTAATTTATCATTTGTGTCGGTTTTTACTTGAAAACCGATAGTGATTACTAGTGTCATTTGTGTCGGGTTTTTTTAAACCGATAGTGATGTGGTTTTTAATTGTGTCGATTTTTAATCAATAACTGATACTGATGGTTCTATGTTATTTGTGTCGGTTTTTACTTGAAAACCGATAGTGATTGTCTTGACATTTGTGTCGGTTTTTACTTGAAAACCGATAGTGATTACTAGTGTCATTTGTGTCGGGTTTTTTTAAACCGATAGTGATGTGGTTTTTAATTGTATCGGTTCTTAATCAATAACCGATAGTAATGGTTCTCTTTCATTTGTGTCGGTTTCTTTTGGAAACCGATAGTGATGTGTATCTTAGTTGTGTCGATTTTTTAAAAAAAACCGATATTGATTGTCTTGTCATTTGTGTCGGTTTTTTTAAACTGATAGTGATGTGGGTTTTAGTTGTGTCGGTTTTTAATCAATAACTGATAATGATGTGTCTCTATGTCATTTGTATCGGTTTTTTTTGAAACCGATGGTGATTATTTGTCAGTTGTATCGGTTTTTACTCGGGAAACGATAGTGTTTTGTTCTTTATTTGTGTCGGGTTTTAGTACGAACCGACACTACTAATGGCATTAATTGTGTCGGTTCTTAATTGAAAACCGATAGAGATACTCAATTATGTCGGTTCAGCGTTAAAATCAACACAGGTAGTAATATCAATTGTGTCGGTTCTTGGTTGAGAACCGACATAGATAATAATCTAGCTTGTGTCGGTTCTTTGTTGAAAACTGACATAGATACAGACATTAGTTGTGTCGCTTTCTCATGAAAACCGACACAGATAGCACATGATCCCCACTACTTCATCTTCTCCCGATCGAGTCCGTCTCTGTGCTCTCATTTCTTTCGGCGGCTAGCTAGGGTTTGAGTGCCTCCCCCACCCACCTCCCTCCACCGGCGCAGCCCTACCTCGAGCTCCCCTAGTCCCCGTCCTCGTCGGCCTTCGAGCTCCGCGCCGTCACCGTCCCACCAAGAAGTGCAGGTCAGTCCCATCACCACGGGTTCCAGCCGCAGCTCTTGTCCTTCGGGATGTGTGAGCATGGCCCTGCGGCGTGAGGGTAGGTGGGGCGTCGAACCCCCACTTAGCCACCGCGGCGAGTGCCGTGCACTCGGAGCGTCACCACGCCAGCATGCTCGGGGTGCAATTTTGCCCGTTCTGGCTGCCCATGGTGTACAGCTCGGACGTAGAGGAGCGGATCGACAAGGCCATCTACGCCTGCTGCTTCATGACCTTCCTCACCATCGTCGGATCGCTGACCGGATCCGTCCCCTGCTTCCTCAAGGTGCTTTCCTGATTGCTTGCTTGAATTGGTCCATGAACCCCTCTCAAGATTGATTTTTTCCTTCCAATTTGTTAACTGAAGCATGGGAGGACTCCGCAGGGCTGCGTTTATGTGATGGATACCTTCACGGAGTACTACCTGCACAAACTATGAATTGAATGTACCTTATCTTGTGCGTAGCATTATAAAGAAGTGGCAAAAGAAGTAGCTGAATTTTTTCACGTCTTTGCTTGCACGTGTTAGCCATCAGTTGTTACATACCCTGATGTTTGTTTAAATTTCGATATGTCTGACATGCCTTGTTGCTCTTCTTTCATCATGCCAGTAAATAGGTTTCAAACATCATGTTCCTAGACTCCCCCTGTTGATGTTGGGATGTCATACTTGTTGAACAAATTGGATTACACAAAAGGTGACCTGAAAGCTACCACCGATGTGCATACTTTTCTTTTGAAGGTACTCTCTGCTTCGGTTGTAATATAATACCATATCATATTTCATCTAGGAAATCTGATGCTGCTTTGTTGCATCATTGCAGTGGTTCCAGTTATACTCTGAATTTTAGTCTAACCCGTTCTGCATTTCTAGAGAGTAAAATGTACGGATCTTCATTCCCGCACTAACTGATGAAGTTGTTAAAGGTTCATTTTATGACTCACAAAGATGTAGATCACGTAATTGAGATCATCTAAAGTTTTTTTACCTCTTTATATTTTTGTCTTGACAGGGATAGAAAAAGGTTTGCAACCAACAATCAATCTAAAGGTCATACCGGTAACTTTTTTTTGTTGTTGTCATGCAATTTTACATGCAAAAGTTGCCTTTGCTTTAGCTCTTTATGCTCATACAACCCATAGCAATTAAAGAAGAATTTGTGTCTATGAGCATCACCTACATGATGGCTAAATTTTGCGATCCACGATTACGATGTTGCAAACAGTTTCATTTCTTGACAGATAGTGGCATCTTGTATTTCTATTGTAGAGGATCGGTATCCCCTCAATAACTTACAAAGCAAAGAACTCAACAAATTACAAGACCGATTATGACAAGTGGGTACTTGTTGGAAGTTATATCGAGGATGGCGGGTTTAGAGATCCTAAAGGCTCCTACTAGTTCATATATAAACAATATTATATATGTGAATACGATATGCATGCATGTCTACCGATTAAGTATATTTGTGTTCTATATTGTGAGCGAATGCGATATGTGTTGTAATAAAGTGTTTATGTTACGTGAATGTGATATGTACATCTGTGTGTAATATGTGCTGTGAATGTAATATGTGAATAATGTTTGTAATATGTGCTATTTTTACAAAGGTGCACAAATGAGAATCAGCACACCCCCTCATCACAATCAGTTCTTTATAAGAAGCGATAGTGATGATGGCATCATCACTATCGGTTCTTTATAAGAAGCGATAGTGATGACACCCTCATCACAATCGGTTCTTTATAAGAAGCGATGGTAATAAGGGTGTCATCACTATTGGTTCTTTATAAGAAGCGATAGTGATGACACTCTCATCACTATCGCTTCTATCTCAGAACCGATAGTGATGAGGGCGCCATTACTATCGTTTCTTATAAAGAACCGATAGTGATGATGGACACATCACTATCGCTTCTATATCAGAACCGATTGTGATAAGGCTCTCATCACTATCGATTTTGAGCAAGAACCGATTGTGATGATGCTTTTATCACAATCGGGCAAAAAACCGACTGTGATAGTATCGCCTCATCACTGTCTAATGACTTTGTATCGCTACTAGAACCGATTGTGATGACGAAAAAAAACCGATTGTGATGTACATTTCTGTAGTAGTGCAAGTACAGTCAGAGTTTGTAAGTATTCACCGATTTGCTCTAACAGAGTGTTGCATTCAATCTATCAAGTTCATTGCCCCGATAATGGGTAATGGGCTTTACATGAGGTTTTTCTTTATTTCTTGTCATACACAGCCATAATCTATTTATTTTAAATTTTTGTAGCTTACTGCAAGGTAAATCCATGCACATTTTAAATACTATGTTATTTGCTCAGATTGTGAGCCCAGGACTATAATTTTTTCCCTAGAGCAACTTTTGTATCTACCAAGATGGACACTAGGAGCATCTTTTTTTCAAGCGTCTAAAAATTTCGTATCTACAAGAGACGGATCTTTAGTAGATGAGATTTGTGCAACAAGATAGCAGATAATTGGTTCAATGACTTGATGGTATGTTACACTAAGAAAGAAATATTTAGAAGCCTCGATAATGAAGGAATCATTCGACGCTTTCAAGAGATGAAAAATCGTAGAGTGAAACTGCGTCGTACTCACTACCAGTGCCTTCGTAAGTTTTATTTCAATTTTTATTTTTATAAGTATTTATAAATTGAAATTGCATCACTAAGTTTTATATTTTTATCTACTTGTTATATTTTGACTCTTCACTTTGTTTCCCTTCTATTTACGTATGAATTCTGAATTTAGTTAGTAATACACCGGTAGATGCATCATTAGTATGCTTATATTGAATTAGAACTTCAATATAGGAGCCCTTCCTCTATTTTTATCCTGGATTCGCCACTGTGCACAGCCGGCGCTAGCACTCTGGTGCGTGGCGTCCCTGCCCCATACGTGTGAATAACTTGGAAGCGTTGTTGCAAAGCTTCAACGCTAGGACGATCCGCAACCTATGACGATCACGAGGAGCTGTTGGAGGATGTACGAGGCTAGTACGACTACAACCGCACTAATAAGCTATATCGACTCTACTTCCATTACGTATATGCGCGTCTAGTGGTAATTCTGCATTTTATAACTTACAGTGATTCTTTGGTTATGTGATAGAAAACTTTGATTTATGCTTTGAGTAGCGTATTAGTTCCCCTGCACTCCGGCCTAACGTAAATCGGATACTCGTCGCAATTCATGTAGAGCACTTATATATTCACGTAGAGTACGATATGCATGATCCGGACAGCACAATTAACTACAGAATGGTACATCACTATCGCTTCATCTGTGTCGGTTCTTAAGTTTTTTGGAAGAAACGATTGTGATAGATGACTTAGGAGAGGCATTAATCATAATCACTATCGGTTCTCAGGTTAGAAGTGATAGTGATGTAGCACTGAGAACATTACAATCGGTTCTTATGCGAAGTGATAGTGATGTGCATTATCATCACTATCGGTTTTCATATTAGAAGCGATAGTGATGAGCACGCATCTACATCACTATCGGTTCTTATTTAAGAAGCGATAGTGATGATAATGCACATCACTATCGCTTCTCACAAAAGAACCGATAGTGATGAGCACGTGCTTATCACTATCGGTTCTTTTGTGAGAAGCGATAGTGATGTGCATTATCATCACTATCGCTTCTTAAATAAGAACCGATAGTGATGTGTACGTGCTCATCACTATCGCGTTTTATGTGGGAACCGATTGTGATGACTATGATAATCACTATCGCTTGTCTTGTAAGAACCGACTGTGATGTGCATGATCACATCACTATCGCTTTTTATATGAGAACCGATAGTGATGTACCTCGTTAGGTTATTTATACCACTCGAACTGAACTCTTCTCTGTTATTGTTCCAGAGGAGGTTTCTCCGCCACCACCAGAAAAAATAGCTCATATTCTGTGGTTGGAAGCAATACTTGGGTGAGAAAATTTGAAATCCTCAAGGGTGGGTGTTAAGAGGGTAAATTTGAAGCCCTAACTTGAGGAGATTTCCCCTCATTTTGCATAATTTGTGGTTTTCTTCAAAATGTGAGCATTCCTTCAAACCCTTTAATTTTGCACTATGTAATTTTGATATGTCGTGAAGAAAGTTTAGATTACCTTTGGTATTGTGTATATCCTATCGATTTCACACCCTTTATTCACAAGCATGTACACATGTATTTAATTATCTTAATTTGTAGTGCTTTGATGTTAATATGGAATTATTATTGTTTGTCACGATGAATGCTAGAGTTTAGGGTGCGGAACCTCGTCTCCGTTCGAGGATGCTTGTTTATAAATATCTGAACGAAATGGCATATTTATAAGCGGCGGTCTCGAATTGTCCACGTTCTTTGGATAGTTCGAGGATATGTGCTTGGGCAAGTTCTGAGCTATGTTGTACAAGCTGCGAGTAGAGATTTGGTAGCGTCTCACGATATTCTCGGATACACACCCTCTTGACCTGTTGTCGAGGCGTGTATATGGAGAATAGCGAGAGATCTTCGCCAAATTTTCTCCGAGTTGTACAACAACAAAACTTGTCGAACCACATATCCTCGAATGGGATAGGACCAAACCTATTTAGAGATTAGGAGTCATCGTTGATACCCTTGTATTGTTTCGTTGTAGTCAAAAGATCATGAGGCTCTTGCACTATATAATTAGATTGTTTGATATCATTGTTCATGTTAAAAATGTATGTCTCTTATCTAGGAAATTGGAAGCTCTAAACCAGGGAAGAATCTAGGTATCGATCGGGAGTACATATTTCATATATGTTGCGTGAAATTGTCATCTATTTTGCAAAGGTAATATTAATGAAATGATGTCTCAATATTTCAAATAGCTAGCTTCTTTGTCGCTCCGGTTTGTGCATAATTTATTGGGTGAAGTTTAATTGCGGATGAACCGTAAGGAATGGATGTATGCAAAAGTCGTGTGAGTCTTTGAATTTGAGAGGGTGTTAAGGAGTTCAAAAAATTGCGAAGAGGACATGGTGAGGAGGGTGTAAACTTCATATATTGTCCTTGCATTGATTGCACCAATCGAGAAGATTTAACAACTCGGCTCAAATTGAGGACCACGATTCGACGTGGCCGTGTGGAATTACGTGTTGGATCCATCACGGGAGGCAGGTAGTACCTGCCGGTATGCAATGAAGACACGGTGGAACCGGATGATGAGTTGCGTTTGATATGTTTGAGGAGGAGAATTTGGAGCAAATGTTGCGGGATGTGGAGGTAATTACGTAAAGAGAGTTTGGAAAGTTTAAAAGCTTGATGGAAGGCGATGCGAAACCACTGTTCACAAAGTTGCAAAGCGAATACACCAAGTTAGGTTCGGTCCTTGCATTGTTGAATCAAGGCAAAACACCGTTGGGCGGATACAAGTTTCAATGCACTTCTAGTTCTTCTATCGGATCCGCTTCGGAGAAGCGAGTTGCCAACAAGCATTTATGAAGCGAAGAAGCTACTATGTCCCATGGGAATGGAAATAGAAAGGATACATGCATGTCCAAATGATTGCATCTTGTCCGTAACGCACATCGGGAGCTGCACATTTGTCCGGTTTGCGGTGTGCCTCGGTACAAACAAAAGGAGAAGCGTAACGACAAGAAGCGTAAGAGCCGAACAACGAGGGTGAAGAGGTCACTAAAGGTGCACCGGCCAAGGTATTGTGGTACTTGCCCATCATTCCCCGTCTGGAGAGGTTGTTTGCAAATCCTAGAGAAGCAAAATTATTGCGTTGGCATTATGAGTCTCGAAAGGAAGATGGCAAGCTGAGACACCCTGCTGATTCGGCTCAATGGAGAAACATCGATTGGAAACATGAGGAGTTTGGTGCCGAAATGAGGAACATAAGATTTGGATTGAGTACCGATGGAATGAATCCGTTTGGTAACATGAGCGATCGTCACGGACGTGGCGATTCATTGTGTATCTACAACCTCCTCCTTGGTTGTGCATGAAGCGGAAGTATATCATGATGTCGTTGCTAATCTCGGGACCCAAACAGTAGGAAATGATATTGATGTGTACCTCGCTCCATTGATCGAGGATTTGGTAAAATTGTAGAATGACGGGTCATTGTGTGGGATCGTCTGAGAAGAGAGCATTTCACCCTACGGGCTATGGTATTTTGCACCATAAATGATTTCCGGCTCTTGGTAATTTGGCGGACTCTGACGAAAGGAGCAAAAGCGTGTCCTATTTGTGAAGAGGAGACCGAGAGCCTATGGTGCCGAATTCCAAGAAAATCGTATATGGGTCACCGTGGGTTTCTACCTCGAAGTCATCGATACCGTAAGATGGATGACAAATTTGATGGGAAGAGGAAGTCCGTTCGGCACCGCATGACCTATGAGTGGAAGGCAAGTATATTCACGTGTAGAGGATATCGATGTTCGAGACGGAAAGAGCCGTAAATCTGTTCGTTCTAGGACCATTTGGAAGAAGAGGTCAATATTTTGGGACTTACCGTCTTTGGAAGGAGTTAGATGTTGGCATTGTATTGATGTCATGCGTTGAGAAGAATGTCTGCGACAATTTGGTTGGTATCTGCTGAACATACGGAAAGACAAAGGATGGTGTGAATGCTCGTCGCGACATGGCCTACATGGGAATCGGGCCCGGGCTTGCGGTGATAGAGAAGGATGGAAAAGGTCCGTATATGCCCATTGCATGCTACACCTGTCCAAGAAGGAGAAAGAGGACCTTTGCAAATGTCTCTATGGTATTAAAGTTCCATCGGCTACTCATGAACATTAAGAAGCTTGTGTCCTTGGATGATTTGAAGTTGTTGGGCATGAAGTCCCACAATTGCCATGTCTTGATGACCCAAATGCTCCCGGTTGCAATAAGAAATATTACGCCAGAGGATGTCGGGTTTGCAATCATGAAGTGTGTTACTTCTTCAATGCGATCTCTGCAAAGTTATTGACCCGACGTGCTAGACAACTTGCGAGTGAGGTGGTGCAGACTCTATGTCGACTTGAGATGCATTTCCCACCGTCGTTCTTCGATGTCATGGCCCACCTTGTTGTTCACCTCGTTAGAGAGATTAAGATATGTGGACCGGCATTCTACGTTATATGTACCCGTTCGAGAGGTACATGGGTATATTAAAATCCTACGTGAGGAATCGGTCAAGCACGAGGTAGTATTGTGGAAGGTTATGGTAATGAAGAGGTTATTGAGTTCTGCGTGGACTATCTCGGAAAAGACAAGCAATCGGTGTTCCTCTATCTCGCCATAAGGGCGGATTTGTTGGCAAAGGAACCGTTGGATCGAAACTAACGAGGCCACGGTTTGATATGTATTACAAAGCGCATCGCGATCTTGCGTGAGAGCGAAGTTGCGAGGTACATCGAGCAAAGACAAGTCGATATTACGGAAGAGAATCCACAAATGGATGAGCTTTCCATAATGCGAGAACACAACGATAGATTTCTCACATGGTTCAAACAAAGGCGGAGGTCTCTGTTAGTGAGACTATCAAATGGTTGGTCGACGGACCTAGATTTAATGTCTGAGACATGGCGGGTGCGATATTAATGGGTACACCTTTTACTTTGAAAGTCGGGATCACGAAGAGTCTTGTTCAAAAGCAATGGTGTAAGCATAGATGCTTTTTCGATGAACATCACTCAAAGGAGGATCCTCAATGGCAATGAACTCTTACTTCGGGATGATCGAAGAAATTTGGGAGCTCGATTACGGAATATACCAAATTCCATTGTTCCGATGTAAGTGGGTGGGACTCCTACATGGAGTGAAGGTCGACAAGAGAGGTTTTACTCTTGTGGATCTCAACAGACTCGCCTATAAAGATGACCCATTCGTACTTGCGAAGCAAGCAAATCAGGTCTTCTATGTGCGTGATTCGGCCAATCCGAGGTTGCACGTCGTTCTTCATGGCAAGCGACGGATCGTTGGAGTCGAAAATGTCATAGATGAAGAAGAATACGGCCAATTTGATGAAATACCTCCGTTTGCGGACGGGGCCTGTCTTAGTGGCGACGATGACACACATAGAAGAAATTACGAACGTGTAGATCATCAGGAAGGGTTGTATTGTAAATAAATGGACTATTATAATGTTTGTTGTTAATCTCATTGTTGTATTATGTATGTCAAATAGTTTGCAATGCTTTCGAAGTAAAAATCCATGGTGAATTGCTGTTGGAGGCTTTGATGGAAATGCAATGTCCTTTATGCTGCACTTTGTGCCATATGTTTTGAAAGAAAATTCTATTTGTGAAATTATTGTTGGGAAAGCTTGTAAATAGTCAAAACATCATTTATAGAAATTATCGTGCAATTAGGATTAATTTGAAAAAGTTTTGACTTTTCTACACTTTACGCACAAGTCATGTCTCTGAAATGAATTTTGGCATATTTCTTGAGCGAGGTTGCTTTTTCCCAAAATTCTTTTATGAAAAGATTTGCGATATCGAAATATGTTTACGCAAAATTCTAATAATTTCAACAACGAGCGAAAATGTTATGGCATTTTCTCTCTCGATGAAATGTTGAAAATTGTAACTTGCGATTCTACGAAAGGGAATAGTGCAATGAACTACATTTGTGTCGGTTTTCTTTAAAAAGTGATACGGATATTGAGCTTATCGATTGTCGGTTTTCCTAAAATAAGCGTCTCGATTACTATACACATACGTGTCGGTTTTTACAATAAGCGATATCGATGACTATAAACATCCGTGTCGGTTTTGTGTGAAAAGCGACATCGATGTTGATTTACACATCCGTGTTGGTTATTGTAAAAAGCGACATGAAGATTGACACATACGTGTCGATTTTTTTAAAATAAGCGTCACGATGACTATAAATATCTGTGTCGGTTTTGTGTGAAAAGCGTCACGATGTTGATTTACACATATGTGTCGGTTATTGTAAAAAGCGATCATCGAAGATTGAAACATCCGTGTCGGTTTTATTCAAGAAACGACACGGATATGTATATTATCGGATCGGTTTTCCTAAAAACGACATCGATGACCCCGCCATTTATTTCCCCGCCAAGTCGATTGAGACGCGCAAAGATACTCTCATTAACCTAGCGAAGCCGCCCCTCCCTGCCCCGCCGCGCCACGCCCTACCCCGCCCGCCCGCCTCGCCCGCCCGCTCGCCCGCCCCACCACGACGCCCGTCGACCCGCCCGACTCGAGCGCCCCTCAGGCGCCGCCCGACGACTCGCGCCCGCCCCGCCGCCCTCCGGCCCTCCCGACGACCGGCCGCTGACCCCGACGCTCCTCCCGACGCCCGCCGACCGCCCGACTCCCCGCCTCCAACCTGCCCCGACGACTCACCGCCCGCCACCCGGCCCCTCCGACCAGCCCGACGATCGGCCGCCCGTCCCGACGCTACTGCCGACTGACGCTCTATCTTGGTAACTTTCTAAACCATCCTTTCTTCGCATGTGAGTTGGCTTGATGTTCCTCACTTGGTAACACAAGATGAAATCAACAAGCTAGTTTCTAGCAAGATATAACTTCCAAGCAGGTTGATTTTATTGCAATAGAGTATGAATTTGAATAGTAACACTAAAGGGTAGAAAGATCACTTGTAAGGGTATAGAACAATCACAAGGTTATACTTTCACACTAGCGTAGTGAATGGGACACGAGAAAAACACAACTCCTATTGGCATTAAGGGCATACAGAGCGAGAATGTGGAAATTACAGACGGTTTACCATGCCCACACATAACACAAATTGTTGGTGCGAATGGTAACCATTTTAGTGATATATTATTTAACGTCGGTCTAAAGCAGTATTCATAAGCGAGAGTTTGATAACCAACAATGCCAAGCACTTGTGGTAGAAATTTTTAATTTTCATAATCAACTTGCATAATTGCGTTGTGTAGTTTGTCACTCGGAAGGAGAAAATTTTAAGAATGACCAAGAGATGTAGTGCGGTTTCTTATAGTTGTGAGAAAAGAACCAATCTTGATTATTACAAGGAAAATCAGAGAGCAACAAAAATGGAAATAAATGTGTTGTGGGAAGCCCTTGCGCACTTTCCCGATGGCAATCAAGCTTGTTTGACACATTATATATGGAAGGTTTCACTGGGCATCATTCGATGGAGAATATGTACAAGTACACTAGAATTGCAGTATGTACATTATTGTCCTTACGACAAAGTTCTGAACAAGAAAATTATTTCTCTAATTCAAGTTTGAGAGCAAACATTTACGAGTTCAAATTTCACAATGCATGCTTTCATCATCTAACGCAAATACGATAATATGATCTACATGTTATTATTATTCTTGTAATATGATCTACGTTAGAGTTAAAAATCGTAACCTCGTCTCCCATTCGAGAGTGCTTGTTTATGAATATGCCATTTCGTCACATTCATAAGCAAGCATTCTCAATTATCCACGTTTTTGGATTAGTTCGAGGATATGTGGTTCGGGCAAGTTCTGGTTGTTGTACAAGCTGCGAGTAGATTTGGTAGCATCTCCCTACGGTGTTCTCGGGTATACACCCTCTTGACCTGTTGTCGAGGCGTATACGGAGAACAAAGAGATGTTGCCAAATCTACTCGCAGCTTGTACAACAACTTAGAAACTTGCTCGAACCACATATCCTCGAATGGGATTAGACCAAACCTATTTAGAGAGTAGGGGTTATCGTTGAGTGCGTATTTAGGTGATCAACAGATAAACTTTTTTGAAGATCGTTCGTTCATTTGTTACTCTCTTGAAATATGCTAGAAACGCTTACATCTTATTACTTATCTATTCACTATTGCTTTACATGATTTATTGTCAAGTTCACAAAATAGGTACTAATTGCTTCCTCTCATGTCAAATATATGACCTTATCAGTTAGAAAACTCAAAATGTCACAATTAGAGAGCATCGGCTCCTCGCGCAGCAGTAGAAGGTGTTAGAGGGCCGAGCCAAGTTCCAAATGTTGAGAGGCCGAGTAAGGTGAGGAAGGCCGAGGACCGAACAAAGGGGCCACAGAGAGAACACCGCAGTTCTCCACTTCAATGCCACGGGTCCTGCAGGCTCTCCCAAGTACAAGGGGCGATACTGTTCATTCCTCGGTCAATTGGTGAGAGAGAGTGCCCATAACGATTAAGGATTGGAGGAAGGAAGTCGGCGCGAAGCGGAAGAATCGATTGTGGGATGAGGTTAAGGGCAAGTGGATTATAGAGGAGGAAGATGAGCATAGCGAGGCAGTGCGCCTTGAAGAGGATGGGTGTGGCCTTGAGGCACTTCGTGGTCCTCATGCACGGTGAGTACGTCTTGAAAGGTCGTACACCATTCGAGAGGTATCCGTTCGTTACTACGGATGTTTGGGTGGAGTTCACGACGACGAAGGGTACGCCCGAGGCAGAGCGACTAAGAGAGAGGAATACCGCTATCCGGAGGCACAACACGCACCCGCACAACCTCGATGACAGCGGCTATGAGGGAAGAAGGCGAGTGGGCGCGACTAGCCGAGGAGTGCGCGAACTCCGGACGACGATGCCTTACTCCCACATATGTGAGAGCAGACGCAATCGGGTATTAGCGAGGACAAAGAAAACCCGACGGGCAGCTTGTAGTCGCAAACCCGCTCTGCGACGTCGTCTTTGCCATCGTAAGACATCGACTTAGTACATTGCGGTTGGCCTAGCTTGTTGTATTTGAGATCTAATTCGCACTCGCTTATTGCGGGAGGAGGTAAGCCGGCGGAAAAGAGCGGGGACCTTCGAGAGCCAAGGGTCGAAGGATATCACATCGTCTGCGATCGGAAGCCCGATCATAAGGGCGGGTGCTCGCGCAGGTCGGGCATCTGAAGAAGTCCTACTTGCAAGATGGCGTTTGAGTGCTAGATCAAGATCATGGGACGCGCAGAGCGCCTCAAGGAGACGCTTCAGGAGCGGTGAGGAGGAGATCAAGGATGAGATGAGGGGAGATGATGGCACGTGAAGATGAGATAAGGCTGAGATGATGGCACGTGAGGGCGCTGAGGTGCGAGATGATGGCGATGATCTCCCCAGTCGAGCAGAATCCTCACCTCTTGTAGAGAAGCTCAGTGCCCGACCTAGCATTTGTGGTTCCAAAAATGATAAGACCGATCCCCATCGAAGGTAATAATTAATTTTTCCTAAATTAAATCTACAAGTGTAACTCCCACAATGTTTCTCCTCAAGTTGCGTACATCTTGCAGGCCCTGCTAAGTGCCGACTCACCACCGACGGAGGATGGATTTCTGTCGAGGTGCTGCAGCGGGGTTGCATTTCCGCAAGGAGACCGACACTTGTGCATGGTCACCTTTGGGAAGGGCTACATGAGGTGCGGTGGACTACGCCCACGAACACTTCTTATCACATGTGCTCGAGTTCCCCCAACGAAGATATCGGCACTCTCGGGCAAGCACGCATGTCGTTCATCAAGTGGCCCACGACGGGTGTCGTACTGGTCAAGGTAAAAATCCCTCGCGTCTTCTCTACCATTCCAGTAGTACTGCAATAAGTTAAATATGCGCGTGCTTTGTAGGTTCCTACCGTACCTGTGCTTACTCGTGCTCCTGATTCTGTTCCCACCACCGTGATGAGTCCTACACGGAGTGCAGAGCTCACGTGTAAAAGGACAAGCACGACACCAACAGAACCACAAGAAGCCTCTAAGACTCCTTCCGCCAAGAAGGCAAAGCTGATAAAGACCACAAAGCCCCTTGAGGTACTTGAAAAGCCAACTACCCTCACCTCGAAGACTCCTTCGGCCCAGAAAGAAAAGTCAGCACAGGCCACAGACATCCCTTATGATTTTAAGGCCTACGTACATGGAAAGCCCCTGCTTGCATCCAACGAACTAAATGGTCTAGGCAGGTGGACTCGCAAGCTCCATGGATGGTATATTGATAAGGTGAATGAGGAAGAGCGTCGAGTTGACTTCAATGTGATGTATAAAGGGTACATTTCCACCGTGGCGAGAATGGGATATTCCTGTCGGTTTGAGGATCTGTTTCTTGTGTACCAATTAAAAGCCGTCGATATTTCTACTTTACGATCTTGGGCCGTGAGTATCGCACCATACAACATGAGTGGCGACTTTTATAGGATTTTGCATTATGTTTTCTAATATCAACACGAGTTGCGTGGCAATGAGACAATGAGCCGTGTGAATCTAAACCAAGTTGGGTTAAATCGACCCGAGCTAGTGTGCGCAACCACGGCTAGGATACATCCGGTGTTTGTTCTTGGCTACGTCAAGAGGGTATTGCATATTGAGTCGACGAAGGACTTCGTTGTAATACGTACCACGAGGAGTAAGTAGTACAAACCCTTCAATTACTTATACGCACTTAAACCGTATGCGAACTTATTTCCTTGCACTACATTCCATTTAATAAGCAACCATTGGGTTCTACTCGTCCTCGTCCGAGTGAAAACACGATCTATATTTTTAACTCAATCAAGAAGAGACCGATGGCCTACGCGATCAAGTGTCCTTTGCGATAAGTACATTACCGTAACCTAACACTTTATGAATTTAACTATATTTTTTTACTCAATGGCATCTCTCCGGTATATGTAGGGGTTTCTCGGACTATGTCGATGAAGGAGGGTCACACAATAACAAAAAGGGCAAGGATTGGAGTATAAGAAATTCACGGTACAAGTGCCTAGCATATATCGTTTAATTTTTTGACATCTAATCTTCGTGTGTTAATTTCTTTTCTCTCTTCACAGTGTCATCAACAGGCAGTGATGACTGTGCGGCTTCTATGTCATGCAACACATGTTGGTTGTGGTCATGGCTCACACCTTTTTCCTAAGGTATATGTACATGCATACTTAGCCTTTCACATACAAATTTTGAAACTTAAATTCATGCACTCATTTATGTTTTGCAGATGATCAATATCCCGAGAAGAGCTTAGGCAAAGAAAGCACTCAACAATTTCTGAGATCACTTATGCCAATGGTATGGTTAGAAGTTATATCGGAGGACGGTAGGTTTAGAGATCTGAAGCGTCCTACTAGTCCATATGGAAACAATATTAATTGTATATGTCAATGTGATATATATATGCACGTGTACTGATTGTTAAGCATGTTTGTGTTTGTATGTTGTGAACGAATGGGCTATATGTATTGCAATTTACGTATTCGTGTTACGTGAATGTGATATGTGCATTACGTGTTATGTATTGTCAATGTGATATATATATGCCCAATGTTAATATGTGTTATTTTGGATAATATGCAAAATTGAAACACCCCATGAGGGTCATCGAATCGGTTCTTATGAGGCGGATTGTGATGACCTCTCATCGAATCGATTCTTTAAGAAAGCGATTGTGATGACCACATTAGTAGAATCGGTTCTTTTACAGGCGATAGTGATAACCATACCATTACAATCGGTTCTTGGAATAAAGCGATTGTGATGATACATTATCGAATCGGTTCTTTAAAGGAAGCGATTCGATGACCTCATTAGAATCGGTTCTTTTTGAACCGATTACGATAACGTGGTTATCGAATCGGTTCTACAAAGAACCGATTCTAATGAGGGGTCATCGAATCGATTCTTTAAAGTTAGCGATTTCGATGACCTCATTAGAATCGGTTCTTTTGCGAAACCGATTCTGATAACGTGGTTATCAGAATCGGTTCGGCAAAAGAACCGATTCTAATGAGGGGGTCATCAGAATCGCTTCCTTTAAAGAACCGATTCTGATGACCCTTTATCAGAATCGGTTATTAGAAAAACCGATTGTGATAATGTGTTCATCAGAATCGGTTTGATCTAAGAACCGATTCTAATGAGGATTTATCACAATCGGGGTAAAACCGACTGTGATAACTCCACCTCATCACTATCCAAAGACTTCGTATCGCCACTTGAACCGATTATAATGACAAAAAAGAACCCATTCTGATGTACAATTCTGTAGTATTAATAAATGTGAGTACCACTGTCGGCACTGTAACGCTGAACATCGAAACGATGGGAATTACCTCTTCGAAGTCACAAACCCAAGCACAAGCGCATAGAAAATCTCAAGCTAGCCATCAACACGAAGATGCATCTCTTTCGATCCGTGCCTTCAACTAACTACCGACGTATACGTATGCCACCACCCTGCACGCACGAAGCATCAGCGTTCCGGGCGTCTGTACTCGTACGCTATAGCGACGCATCCTTCGTTACACGTTACATGCATTACCACGTCACACGTACGATCGCTCGCTAGCTGCGTGCGTGCGTGCGAGCCGTGCCAGGCGCCGGTCGATCGTTTTCTGGTTGCGCGCGCGGGCCGGTGCATGTACGTCTCCTGCACCTACCGCGTTGCCTTTTTATCCCTCTCCTTTTTCTTCTGACGTCGCCTTTTAACTTTTAAGTGGTGAGATCGATGGATACGTGCGCCTTTGCCGTGATGCTGCGCCGCAGCTTGCCCGTAAATAGGACACGTCTAATACTACACTGCAACTTGCTGATGCACGTTCGGTTCATATCGTGTTTACAAAACATGCGTGTGAAGATACGCAAGTAGCTCTGTGTGTTGTGCTGAGGCTAACAACATACGGGATGCATGTGCTGATGTGCATAGCAGAAAACCTGTTTGAGATGGCAGTTTGCCGATGCGTCAGTGTCACAGACACACGCATCGATCGGCAGATTCGAACAGGGCATTCGTATCTATAGATACCAAAGATACCAATATTATCGAAGATGTACGGCCGGACTTGCGTTCCTGCGCCACGCATCCCGTCCGTCCTATAGAAACTACAGCCCATCGTGCTCTTCCATCGGGCCACGTCGCCCCGTGCTCGTGCGCCAAGGCGCGCGTTGGCCACTAGTAAGCTATATTCTCTCGCACTGCATGCATGCGGCCGCGGTCCTATGTTATTTCAATATTGCAAAACGACACAGGAACCCTCCAATAGTGTTACAGACTTACAGTATCCATAGATGAATCAATGGATCGATCAGCAATTTTCACCTCAAGCATGCACTGCACACCGTTGAATTTGAAACTCTTGTTTCGGTACTCGCCGAGGCATCGCGAAAGACCGACAACCTCTCATCTAGACAAAAACTTCGAAATACTACTACTAAAATCACAAATCTGTGAGCGTGTCACGTGAAGAAACAATATCCTACTGCTGCATGCATGCTCGTCCCTGACACTGGCAAAAATTAACAAGCTGCAGCAGGTCCGGGAAGCCGTGGGGAATAGCAGATCGAGGTCAGTCAGTGCATGCACACAGCTGGCCGAACGCAAGATAGCAATAGACTAGTAGCAGAGCGACTGGTCGAGGCACGAGAGGTGAGACAGGTCATGTGACACTGCGGAGTCCGAGGCATACATTGCGGGCGTTACCTGGGCTGGGCTTCTTGTGCTCTCGTTTTCAATATCCTGCTGCTGCTACTCTACCTTCTTGGACTGTACAATTTTGCTTCTCTTTTCCTTGGTCTTGTCAATAGGTCTCTGTAGGATAGTTCTAGTTGGAGGATTATACGTACGAGTGTACGACACACGCGTTGGTCGTTCATGGTAATCGGATGCGTAACATTAATCAGTCTACTGCCGGAGTAGGATCTAGCTTCCGTATGCTGCATAAACAGGCATGGCGAGCAGCGCTGCAGGCACCTGCCTCTGTGTAACATGACATGCTGGAACGTGACGTGGCAAATGGCTAAAACTGGTGAGAAGGTAATTGAGGTATTTTTGGGTTTAGCTGAGCAAACTATCAAAATGTGCATATTGTGTTTCGTACCTGGATCCTTAACATAGTTTCGTTGTGCATCTAAGACATTTCGATCGTTTTTAGGAAATGGTCAGACATGCATATTTGAACTTCATCATATTTCTAGCCCCGCGTGTGACATTTTCTTTTGTGCAAATTTGACTTTATTCTCAACACAATTGCAAAAATAACATCATCTCTAATCACAGAAACACCAGAAGTTAATACGTGCCACCTTTTACGCTCCCCCATAGCGGAAGGAGTTATCGCTCCTAGAGTTCGTTAAGCCACCGAAGTTACCGTGGCAGGGGAGCACGGTTGAGGATAGAACTATTTTTATAATTACATTATAAAAAAAGCCAAATTCCAATAAAAAAATTACATTCGCTTATAAGCTTTGGAGTAAGATGGTAGTCAAACATTCTCGGGGTCAAAAGAGGCACGTAACAATTTCAGTCAGATTCCTACGGAGCCATTCGCTTAGGCTGTCATCCATCCCTGATTGGCAAATACGAGACGGCAAGTATCCATCAGTGTTTAGCAAGTTCGTGCCTGCACTGCACTGCACATCAATTAGTGGCCAATCGAGGACACCCACGGTTCCTCTGGAAAGAAGCCCACTTCGCGCGCGCGCGCGCGCGCAACCCCATCATGCAGATGCACCTGCCTTGTTGCTTTCTTGCCTCGTACCTCGCCACGAGAGGGACAACTAACCACACACGCGCACGAGCAAGCACAGGGAGACAAGCATCCATGTAGCTAGCGAGCGAGCGCCATCAAAAGGGACGCATGCAGCATGCAGAGCATCCTCCTATAGCTCTGGCCTCTGAGCGGCACAAGCCCTATTCATTGTAAAACTGCAGACACCTACGTACATGGTACTACGTAGCTCGCTAGCTCAAGAAGAGAACATATAATCCGGTCGCCGTCCGTCCATCCATAGAATTTTTTTCCGTGATCTCACTATGCCCCCCCGCCCGATCGATCGGATAGCGCCGCGCCGGGCGCACCGCGGTCCGCACATGTACGTGACGGAGACCGCTGCGCGGGGATACGGCGGCAACGGCGCTTTCCGTTGGGGCCACGTGCCCCCCTCCCAAGCCCGGCCTCGATGGCGACCCGCGTGGATGGCTGCGTCCCAACTTATACATGACCGCCATGTGAAGCAAAGCAACAAAGGGTGATCCTGTATATATGCATGCATCAATCTTCTGTGGAAAGTGCTGCAGATAACCAATATATTTGCATGCGGCCTAGCTATAAGTGTGCCTTTGCATTTGCTTGATTTTTTTGAAGACTGCGGCCTTGCTTGATCACTCCTGTGGTTTGACCTGTATGTCGTCGATCGAGATTGTCTTGCTCGTTCTTACTTGTATTGCTTGATGGGGGCGTGTCCACTCTAACAGCTAGTAGCTTCGAGGTAGGGAAATAATGGAACGTGCGTGTGGGCGGGTGGACCGGCCATGATTCATCAAGGCTCGTACTGTCGTACATCTGAGTTATAATGACATATTGGACCACGATTAATTTAGTGTAGAGTGCAAACAAGATTTCAGGAAGTGCAAACCTTTTGAGCTTTCAGTTTGTTCCTGATGGGGGTGTAATTAATGGATCGAGCAAACTGTGAATCTTGGATTTGGAGAGTTTGGCTGGAATCCTAACCCAAACAGGCCCTACAGATAAACCAAAGGTCGCGCGAGATACTAATTAGTGCTTAACTAATCAACTAGTTCTTTCTGGAGAACATGAGATTCTAACATAGTGCATAAATACTCTAAAGGGAAAGGTGTATAGTACGACAAAATAATGTCATTATGATAGTGAAAAGTTCCAAATGCACTGAGGAGGTAGGAAAGACTAGAGATTGTTATATATTGGCTCTTGTCTTCTTGCTTGTAATCTATTGTCCCCGTTCGTAGCCCACGTTTTCTTGTCTCTTCTGGTTGGATTTCATATACACCGCTCCCCACTCACAAAAAGAAGAGCAAACGACATGATACAAAATGATTTCCAAAAGGATATAATTGAGAAAGAAACTGAAATAGTACTTAATAATTGTTGAGGACCACTAATTAATCATGCACATCTATCATTAACGTCCCGGATTTACTTTTGAAGTGCATGCATGCATTGATGCATGATCTATGGGTCAATGTAATCATATGTACAGTATCATATTTTGTAGTACTAATATATCTTTCACTCACTGGCTTTTCCCTAACTTAAACTGGCCAAAAGATGGTGTCTAGTCGGAAAGGGTCATTGCGCGGTCACCACAGAACTGCAACTTAAGCAGTTTTCGGTCCTCAGCATTGTCCGATCGAGCCAACAAACGATCCAGATTATCTAACAGTGTGTTACTACAGTAAAAAAAATCGGCACAGTATTTTAAAACATTATTCTAGTAAGATTTAGACCTTCATTTTTTGATCCAATAGTCTGTGTCTAGTCTACTAGTACTACTCTGCAGAGAAAATCGTTGAATGTTGATGCCTCAGAGATTCGACACGGACGGCGCCGAGTTTGCCACTAGCCATGGATAAATTAAGCTACTCCTGTTTCTTTTCGTCAAAGAAGAAGAAGCACGCGTGAGACTTGTTATTTAAAAGGAAATGAGTTTTGATGACTTAGGTTTGAGAGATATGATTGTCGATCGTATCATTGTATGCTGTGCAAGGTTCAAAATCTCATCGAGATTTTAGAAATATCGGTGGAATAAAAAAAATCAAATTACTACAATGATTTTGAGAAATTTCGCCTTTTGAACCAAAATTAACACAAATTCGACCGGTTTTGATGTTTTTAGGACCAGATTTTGCTCTAAAATTTTTGTGGAGAATTTTAATGCCTTTTATAAGGAATATATGTGAAAATTTGCAAAAAAAAAAACATATACAAATTAAAATCAAAGCTACAAATATTATTTCAAGAGGTGAGCTGACTTAACTTTATTTCAACTCATTCATAAGAAACATATATGATTTGGAAGATCAACACCTAGAATATATTGTATTTTTTCCTTTGCATGCTTATATTTGACTATTTGTTTAAACTTTGTATGGTTGGGCAGTTTGATACTTTGTTGGTTAGTCTACAAGAATCATCACCTAATAAATTTGAAGACACCAATACCGTCTCAAAGACATCAAGAAAGAGCTTATCCAAATACCATGGGAAGATATTGTACGGCCTAAATAATCTCGGTCCAATTATTACATCTGAGATATTATATTACGGTATTATCTAATTATCATTGTGCTATATTATCTTGTTTATTGACTACTAGATACATATGTTCCTGTGTATTATTGAAGTGATTCAAACCTTTCAACAAATGTAAATTATTGATATACATGCACAACTGGTACTCTGATGTTGGTGAATTTGAATATCATCTATGTCAATTTTATTTTATGTTTATCATTTGTGATCACAATATATATTGATTGTTGCCAAATGTAAGTGTTAGAATCCGAAAAACAGTTGAAATGCTGCCGATATTCTAAATTTAGGGTCTTTTATGTGCAAATACTTAGTATTTTGCATTAAAACAGATAGAAAATGTAGATAAATATGTGCATTATTTTTTTTCATATTTTTTCTAGCCTCGAGAGACCATTTCACTGGTGGTTCAAAATGGCCGAAATTTTGGTTATTTCGGCCAAAATTTTGGTTTTCCTAGTCTCAAAATTACCGGATTTCAAAATTGCTTTTTGAATTTTGTCCAGATTTCGACCGAAATTCCGAAATCTCACCGAAATTTCGGATTTCGACCGCCTCCGAGATGTGGTCCGAAAACAAAATTTGAAACCTTAAGGTGGTGCATTACGCACACGTGATTAAAAAGGATGATGTTCAAGTCTTCAAGACGAGCCCCTATGACAAAAGTAAATACCAGTTCTAATTTCATTCTTTCGTTTGGCACAGTAGTACAACACCAATGTAGGAAATGTTCCATGTACTAGCCCCCTCTTTTATATATATAAAATTAGCCCTCTGAGAAATTATTTTAAAAATAGCCTCTGTCCGCACCTCCTGTGTATGAAGAGCGCGGCAACACCTTTCACGGTCTGATACCACTGAAGCTAGCTCCCGCGCTCCGCCGCGCCTCCCTCGTGCGACGCCGCTCCTCTCTCGCCACTCCACCGCGGCACACTGCCTTCCTGTGCCACCGAAGCACGACAATTGACTGTTGCCGCGTTCTGCGCCAACTTCTGCTTCGCCGATCTCCTAAAAACGAGTAGACTAGTACAGTGAATATTTCCCAATGTTGCGCTGAAGGTAAAAATGAAATGGTATTTTGCTGCAGGAGTTCCGTTGTGTGCTACCCTACTACTTACTACTAGGCTTGTTGTCCAGTTGCATATGAAAGATTCTGACTTCTGAAATGGTGGCCGGGCCCGGCAATGTTTCGGTGCGACCCCACTCAGCCAGCCAGAGCACCTGAAGCCAAGAATCCACTGCCACTGTCTAGCGTACGCTCTGGGGCTCCATTGTTCAATTCGCATCACAGCTACTCGATGCTCCCAAAGTCCGATCGCTTGAGATCCTACATTCCTACGCTACATCAGTTGTTTTTCATGCACTACTCGCTTATTTCTTTCAGTGACTCCCTCTCTCTATTCACAAGTGGCTCAGCTTTTAAAGGGTCATATGGGCTATGTGTGGCGGAATCGTTAGATAAGAATATTTGTTGCAAAGTTTTCATGAAGAGCTTAACAGTTCATTTCAAAAATTGCATTCCTCTTCCCTGGAGTGAAATTTCAAAGCTTGGTCGCTACCATTTCACAAATGCATACAGTTTTAGACATTTTCAATAACTTAATGTTTGTAATACAGCTATCATAACACATTGATGTAATTTTATCGAAAAACAAATACTTACTAATGAAAGAAAGCTGTATTACAGATACAATTGCACAACATGGCTCATAGGAGGCCATGACGCAGAAAACCCCAAGAACCCAAGTTCACTGCATACCACAGGTACAAGGGTAACAGCTGTTGGACGGAGCTGCTTGGCTCGCACGGGGGGGAAGCATTGAAACCCCGCTGGCATCTTGCGTCCCCAAATCCCGTTGCCCGCGACGGGAAAGCTGGCAAGGTAGAGCCCGCGGATGGCGACCGCGTGAGCCTCCTCCCCAAACGAGCTCGAACAAGCGGCCAAAACATACGCTGCTCTCGGGCAGCAGTAGCGGCACACGTGCGTACGCGCGCGCCGGTCGGCCGGTCGGGCGCGACACGCTACCGCGTGCGTTACGTATTCGCGGGAGGCGTGGCGGATCGCGCGCGGCACGATGGGGATCCGGCGCGCGCTAGTCGCACGGCAAATTGGGACCAGTCGAGCACGGCGCATATGGGGTGGGTGGGTGGGTGGGTGGGTGGGGTGGCCCGCCCGCCTTGCCCGCACGGTTGGGTTTTATGGCAACGTCGTCGCACCGTTTTGATGTGTGATTCTTTTCTTCCCCTTTTTCCCCAGGACTGATTGATTGGGGTTAACGATCGTTCTGACTCGAGCTTTGCTTGCAGTTGGAGACTGGGAGCAGTTGTGTGATCTCGTCTAAGAAAGAAAGAGTAAAGGTCTGTACCTTACTAGTGTGTCATATAATTAACAAATTTCACATCTTCCTCTTGGTCGTTAAAGTGCCGAGTGTACTCTTGATGTTTGAAAACTACATAATTTTGCTACACACAAGTTAGGCATTTGTGATTTTTTGTGACTAAAGTTTGCTTCAGAGCTATAATTGTTGTGCCACGCTTTCTTACACTTATTTCCACTTATTATCACTCATTTTCACATTCAAAATTTGCCAAAGATCCACCGCTTGATTTGAAGCTTTTCAAACTATCCTTAATATTTTTTTCAATTCTGCTTCTTCACGTCTAGACATCACCTGTCACGATTCAAATCTTGATATATAGCTTTATGCACATGTGATTGTGCTTTCAGTAAGAATCTTGCGAGGTTGTCAATTTGTTCCCGATCTCCGTCTTTTTAGACGTATGCCAATGACATACTCACGAATAGTATACGTGCATCTTCCTTATAATAGCAAAAAGTATAGATTATTAAATTACATAATACCAGCTCAGTAAATTGCCTCTCGATGTAACTCAAATTCATGGACCTGACAAGAATAAATGTGGAACACATGATTCGACACAAGGATTCAAATCTCACCGAAATTTCACGAGATCTCGGTTTCCGAACGTGAACGATTTTTGAAATGTCGGGCGGAGTAAAAAAATTTAACTTGCTACAGTAATCTCAGAAATCTCGACGAGATCTCGCCATTTTTTATCGGAATTTGATGTTTGATGACCGGATTTGACCGGAAATTGATCAATAACCCTTAAGAAAAGTCGTCTTCTATGAAAATTTGTTGAAAAACCGAATTTTTGAGATATTTTTTAAAAACTTCAGAAACACTGTCAGATTTTTATAAAATTGGACGTGATTCATCCTGATGTGAAAAATTTATGGTACCATCCTAAGAAGTTTAGGATCATACAGAAATTTTTTCAAAATAATTTAACTTCATTTTTTATCTTTAAAAAATAAAAAATGAACATAATTGAGACGAGAACATTGTCGAATTTTATAAATTTTCTCGAGTGTGATCGTGGCGAATACTAATAAAAGGATACCCAAACGGCCGGCGACGAGCCAGTGACCTCAAGCATATCTCCATTACAGCGCGCCGCTGCCGCCGCCGACCGAATCACTGCGAGACCGCGAAAGGCATCCGCTCGACCGCCAGGGAAGCGAATCCGACAGACAGCGCTCGACCCCTCTTGGCGGGCGGATCTCCGACTCCAACCAAACCAAGGTGGTGAACGCCGAGTGCCGCGTGTCGTCCTCGCGCCTACCGCCACGCACCCTCGGATAAGGTCAATCGAGCGACTATACGAGGCGGTGGCTCCTTCCCAAGAAGATCCGTGATGTAGAAGACAAAGCTTCCGGCCCATCAACCGGTCACGCATAAAGACGAGCGACGCTCCTCCCGAGGCGACACCGGCGTCACGCACCTCGGCGTCGATTCGCAAGGATCACAGAGGGCAAGCACGCTACTTCAGGAAATACCTAACCTCCCGACCACCAAGGCTACCAACCCAAGATGGGCAAGGCGGGTGGCGACGATCCACGGGACGAAGGACCGGAGCTCTAGCGAGGTCACCTCGCTTCCTCCCGACTCTCGATGTAACCCGCCCTTCCTTTCAGATAAAAGGAGGCGGGGCTAAACGATTCAGAAAACAACGGCAAGAACAAGAAAGGAGAGAGCGCTATCAAACTCCTCTCGCTAAGCCATTGGCATTCTCGCTTGTAAAACTTTGTGCGATCATCTGTACTCAAGAGTAATACAACACCACCACACACGAATCTGGAGTAGGGACCTTCACGAACCAAGATACATCTTGGACTCACGAGTCTAACCATTCGAGGAGTGGAACGCGCGACCCCTAGACTTACAAATTTTACTTGGCGCTCCCCAAAACGCGGTTGGCGCGCCCGGTAGGGGACTTCACGCGTCTTCATCACCATCTCCGATTCCGTTTGTCTCCCTGATGGCATCCACCCACTGCGACGGCATGATCGGCTGGGAACCGGATCCGCTTGGCTCCTCGACTTCGCCGTCACCCCGACGGAGGGCTCACGCTTCGCCCCCGCGTCTCCGGAAGACAGCGCCGCCGAGAGCTTAGGCGTCCTCTCCGGCGGCCGCGGCTCCGGCTTGGGCGCCTGCAGCCCCGGCCGGAACCGAGGAGTGCTCGCCGCGGTCGGCGAAAACTCCCGTAGGCCCGGGCGGGTGACCATGTCACCCCCCGTAGGCTCGCGACTGGTGGCGATGGCTGGCTACATGCCAACCTCCGTCCACGAGTTGCTGGAAGACTCTTCCAGCCACGGCTCCAGCTCCGACGCGGAGTATCCCGCCCGCAGGCGGCACTCTCGCGAGTGCAACGTGGCGGGCACAGCCGATTTGGTCGTAGCCACCGCGGCTACGACGGTCCCCGTCCGGCGCACTGAGGCACAGGAGGGGGAATACCAGCGCGACAGCTGCGAACGCCTTCGAGCTCGTGGCCGAGCCCAACAGCAACGCGAGAGCCGGAGGAGTGGCGGTCGAAGCTCGAGCCGCCCAGCCGACTCGAGCAGACGAGCCCGAGCCCGCGCAAGTCTTTGGCGGCGACGACGCGGCTGCGCGCCAAGAGCACCACAAGGTGGGGCGTAATCCGCGCCCCAGTTTTTCCTCACGCGAGCCAAAACGTGGGCTGCGGCCGCAATCTTCGCCCGAGGCCTTCCGGAGCCCGCAAACCCGAGGCCGAGCTACCTACCGGAACCTTGGGGTGGTGGAGCGCGCCGTCGTAAAGACATGCAGCCTCGGCCCTACCACACCGGCGCTACTTCCGCCACCGGGCCCAGACCGCATGGAGCCGGTGGGTGCGCCAAGACCGCACCACCCAGCCTCACGCACCCGGTGCGCGGCGCCTCGGTAATGCCCTCGACATCCGCGCCACCCTCGGCGCGAAGAAAGATGGCGGAGGACGCCGCCACTCACGTGTTGCGGATGGTGGCGCCACTATCGCAGCCCCGAGCCCCGATGGTCTGGACCACGGGCTTTTGCCAAGGATCCGCCAGCGGATTTCCCGCCCGATTCCGGCGCCTACCAACATTGCCAAGTACGGGGCCACCAACCTGTGTCGGCTCAAGATTACCGGCTCGCATGTCGGGCCGGGGAGCGACGGATGATCTCTTCATCATCCAAGACCTCCCCATCTACCTCGCGGACTCGGCTCGAGCTCGCTCGAGTACCGCCGCCAAAACTGTCAGAATCGGGCCGACTTGAAGAATCTCTTCGTCGGTAACTTCGTGGCACTTACAAGCGCCTCGAAACTCCTCGACTGAAGGGCGCAAGCAGCTGACGGAAACCTCCGGGACTACATCCGCGGTTTTCCGCCCGGGCAACGAGCTCCCGACATCTCCGACGCCGATGTCGTGGGAGCCTTCATCTGGCACCTCTGCAAGGCCTTGGTGCACAAGCCGGGCCGCCAAGCCCAGACTACCAAGGAACTCCTCGACATCGCCATCAACCACGCCCGGCGAGGAGGCCGTAGGGCTATTTTCGAAGGAGGAAAGGCCCAGCAGAGCCCGGCGTCAAACGGGTCTCCTCCCGACCGCCGACAAGCGAGGCGGCACGGAAGCGGATCCGTGAGACCCAGTGGTCGCCACGGCCGGCCGCCGCTTAGCAGCAGCAGCGCGGCCGACCGTCGCCCCACCACTTCGAGAAATTGATGGACGGCCCATGCCCGAACCATGGGTTCTCCGTCAAGCACAAATACCGGATCGCGAAGTCTGGCGCTATCTCTAGCGTCCCCACCACGCCGCGAGCAAAGGAAAGAAGCTCGCCGCGCCCCGCGAACGGCGAGAAGAAGGCGACGACGAGTTCCCGAGCCCGACGGCCGCCTCATGATCTTCGGAGGACCGGCTTGCTACGCCGAAAAGCGTCGACTCAAGCTCGCTATCGCGAGGTCCACAAATCCGCGGCGCCCCCAATATCTTCGGTGGTGGAGTTCCGATCACCTTTGATCGGACCGATCACCCGATCGCGGCCCCGGTAGGAAGGTACCGGCGGTGGTCACCCCGTCGTCGAACGGCGCCCACGAAGGTGCTTGATGGACGGGCGCGCCTTAACATCCTCTACGTTGAGGCGTTCGACGCTATGGGGTCCCGCGCTCAAGCCTCCGGCCAAGCAAGGCACCTTTCCATGGCGTCATCCCGCCAAGAAGCCCATCCGCTCGGCGGTCGACCGCCCGTCACCTTCGAGGCCGGAAACTTCCGCACCGAGACCCTCACCTTCGAGGTCGTGGATTTCCCGCCTACCACGCCATCTCGGGAGGCCATGCTACGCCAAGTTCATGGCGATCCCCGCCACGCCTACCTCAAGTCAAGATGCCGGACCGCATGGAGTCATCACCGCGCATCGTCCTTCGGCTTGCCTTCAATCGCGAAGCGCAATGCGAGCTCGCCTCGGCGGTCGTTGCCTCTGCGAACTCAACAAGCTCGGGAAGGAAGCGCCGAGTCCGCCCACGAATCCAAACAAATCGGGCGGGATCCTTCAAATCCGTCGAGGACACGAAGGAGGTCACGGTCGATCCTCGTGATCCGACCAAGACCGTCTTGGTCGAGCCACGCCCCACCAAATAGGAAAGCGCGCTCGTCGACTTCCTCCGCACTAACAAAGATGTCTTCGCATGGAGGTCCTCCGACATGCCGGCATTCCAAAGGAGGTCGCCGAGCACTCCTTGAGCGTCCGACTGTGCTCAAAGCCGGCCGCTCAACGCCGCGCCGCTCGACGAGGAAAGGCGCAGGTTATAGGAGGAGATCGCCAAACTCTTGACGGCGGGGTTCGTAAAGAGGTGCGCCACCACGAGTGGCTAGCCAACTCAGATTTGTAAAAGAAGAACGGGCAATGGAGAATGTGTGTTGACTATACGAGTCTCAACAAAGCATGCCCCAAGGACCCATTCCCCTTACCTCGCATCGACCAAGTCATCGACTCCACCGCTGGGTGCGAGTCTCTTTCCTTTCTGGATGCCTACTCGGGCTACCACCAGATTGCGCTAAAGGAGTCCGACCAGCTCGCGACTTCCTTCATCACTCCGTTCGCCTGCTCGCTATGTCACAATGCCCTTCGGCCTGAAGAACGCGGGCGCTACATACCAGCGATGTATGCAAACGTGCTTCAATGACCAGATCGGCCGCAACGTTGAGGCATATGTCGACGATATTGTCGTAAAGACCAGGAAGGCTGACGACCTTATCGCCGACCTAGAAGAGACTTTCGCGAACCTTCGACGGTTTCGCATAAAGCTCAACCTGCAGAAGTGCGTCTCGGGTCCCCAAAGGAAAGCTCTTAGGCTTCATCGTCTCGGCGAGGCATCGAGGCTAATCAGAGAAGATCTCGGCGATCGCGAGGATGGGCCCGGTCGGAACCTCAAAGGGGTCCAGAGGTCGACGGATGCTGGCGGCTTTGAGCCATTTCGTGTCTCGCCTCGCGAACGCGAATGCCGCTCTCTACAGTCGCTCAAGAAACCGACCGCTTGGCTGGACACCGAGGCTCGTGAGGCCCTCACCCGCTTGAAGGCCTTCCTGTCCTCGCCGCCAGTCCTGGTCGCCCCGGCACCAGGTGAACCGCTGCTCCTCTACATCGCTGCCACTACCCAAGTCGTCAGCGCGGCCCTCGTGGTGGAGCGAGCAGAAGAAGGCCGTGAGCTCAAGGTACAACGGCCGGTCTACTTCATCAGTGAGGTACTTTCCGAGTCCAAGACTCGGTACCCACAGGTGCAGAAGTTACTCTACGCGGTGCTCATCGCAAAGAGGAAACTCGTTCACTACTTCGATCAACACGCCATCACTGTGGTGACCACGTCCCCACTAGGCGAGATCATCCACAATCGCGATGCCTCAGGAAGGATAGCCAAATGGGCGCTCGAGCTTAGCGGCCATGGCATAATATACGTCCCTCGGACGGCGATCAAGTCGCAGGCTCTGGCCGACTTCGTCGCCGAGTGGACCGAAGCCCAGGCACCACCAGTGGTCGAAGACCCCGAGTACTGGACAATGTACTTCGACGGGTCTTACACCAAGAATGGCGCGGGCGCGGGAGTCGTCATCATCTCCCCACTCGGGAACAGGCTTCAATATGCCATTAGGTTGCTCTTCGACGCGACCAACAACATTGCCGAGTACGAGGCTCTCGTCAACGGTCTCCGGATCGCTGCCGACCTCGGTGCTCGCCGGCTCTACGTCCACGGGGACTCCAAGCTTGTCGTCGACCAAGTCATGAAGGCTGCGGAGCCCCGAGACGCCCGCATGGCCGCGTACTGTCGAGAAGTACGCCGGCTCGAGGAGCGGTTCAAGGGTTTCGAGCTTCACCATAGCTACCGACGCTACAATGGCGAGGCCGATCACCTGGCCAATCTTGCCTCCAGCAGAGCCCATCCCGCCGGGATCTTCGTCTCGACCTCCTGCGGCCATCGTCCGGTGGACTCGGCGGTGGCGGCCACCCGACCAATCAGAAGACGGTCGCCCGACCGACGCCGCGGTCGGGCGAAGACTTGGCCGGATCGCCGCGGTGTGCTAGCACTTGAGTCCGATCGAGGAGGCCCTACATCGACCGCTTGACGGACGGGTCACTTCCCGACCCGACCGAGGCCGGCGCCGCCGCCGTGCCGGCAAAATCCTTCGCCCCGATCGCCTGACCTCTACAAAAGGAGTTCCTCCGGTCCTCCAAAATGTATCTTGACCGACCAAGGAAAACAATTCTTTGGACGACATACACAGGAGTCTGCGGTCACCACGCAGCACCCGATCTCTTGTGGGAAAGGCCTTTCGACAAGGTTTCTCTCGACCAACCGTGTGTCGACGCCGAGCATATCGTGACGCACTGTGAAGGATGCCGTTCTTTGCTCGGCAGACGATCCGCCGGCCAAGCTTTACGTGACGATCCCCATCACGTGGCCTTTGCCGTCTGGGACTCGATTTGGTCGGGCCTTTCAGAAAGCGCCCGGGCTTCACCCACCTACTCGCCACGGTAGACAAGTTCACCAAGTGGATAGAGGCCAAGCCGGTCGTGAGCGCCACGCCGGTACAAGCGGCCATCTTCTTCCGCGACATCGCTTTTAGGTTTGGAGTCCCAAACTCCATCATCACCGACAACGGAACACGAGTTCACGGGAAGGAATTTCGAGTTCGTGACGACTTCAACATCCGTGTCGATTGGGCGGCGAGAGCCCATCCGCGGACTAACGGCCGGTCGAGCGCACTAACGGCATGATCCTTCAAGGACTCAAGCCGCGGATCTTCGATCGGCTCGAGCATTTCGCAGGCGCTGGTAGCCGAGCGCCTCCGTGCTCGAGTTCGCGGACCACGCCGAGCCGGCGACCGGGTTCACACCCTTCTTTATGGTGTTCGGCGCCGGCCGCTTTTGCCCATCGACCGAATACGGCTCCCGAGATTGCAAGCCTTCGATGAGGCTCGGGGCTCGCCGCAACAAGACGCCATCGACCACATTTCGACGAGGCGCGCGACGTGGCCGCCCTGCGGTCGGCGGATATCGACAAGCCTGCGCCGCTACCACAACCGCCAAGTTCGAGGGCGATCCTTGGCCGGGCGACTTGGTTCTGCGTCGGTCCGGATAACCAAAGATAAGCACAAGCCGACGCGCCCCCAGGAGGGTCCTTTCACCGTCGTGGAAGTTCTCCGACCGCACCTTCCGACTCAAGGACGCCGATGGTCGATCCTCCCTAATGCCCGAACATTGAAAAGTTAAGGCGATTCTATCCCTAAACTCTTTCCTCTTCCTAGCATGCTCTTTACCTTCTTCCTTCCGAGCACTGGTCGCCGTCACGACGACTGGGCTGCCTTCGGCGCCCGCTCAGCCGCTCGGTCGGCACCCTCCAGTAGGAAAGGTCTGCGGCATGAGGAAACCCTTCTTCACCAAGCCGAGCGCACGGTCTGTCTTGCGCGGAGCACTCCGGCCACGACATCTTCACAGGGGAGACGACTGGAAGGTGAGAAAGAAAGGCTGGGGTTTTCTTTCCTTAGCTCTCTGGTGCTCTTCTTGTTTCAGAGGCAGAGACAGAAAGGGCAAGAAAACGTGACCACTCAAAGCACCTAACGGGCGATTTATAGAGGATTTAACGAACGCCGCCAAGCAGCGCCCGTCCGTTAAGCGTCGCGACCACCTCGTCTGTCGCGCCAGCCTGGTAACTCCGTTTCCAATACCACTCCGCTTTTAATCCCTGTCTTGTCAGGCGTAAAGGGCCATAAAGACGCCGCCCCCGAACAACGTGTCCCGTAACCTCTCGGTCTCCGCCTTTAGGCCGGAACGGTTGCTCCGGGGCGCGCGCGAGAAGCCCACTGGGCCGCTGCGGCCCCAAGACGGCAAAAGCTTTGTGGCTTGCGCCAGGGGCCCAGCGAGGAGCTGTGGGTTCAAAAAGGCCTACCCCACCAGATGGGTATAAGGCCGCCCCAGCAAAACTTGAGCAAGGGGCAGGTATGAGGTGAGCCCCACGGTGGGCCCTCGGTTAGGTCGGCTGACGGCCTAATCACCTCTACTCGCGTCCGAGACCATACTTCACACTCTCCCGGGAGCTCATCAATGAGCGACAGCCAGCTGTGCTCTGGGTCGGCGGACGACCCAGAGTCCATACGGGATTGAGTAGAGAAAGGTTTTTTATGGGTCGCCCCACAGCAGGGCCAGGACACCCTACTCTGGGACCGTCCGCTCGGAAGGGTCCCCTTGGCGGACCTCCCAGACCCACTCGGACTACCCGCTATTAGCTCCACGAGCACGGCGCTCAAACCAACGCAGTAAACGCGCCGCTCATCCCCTCGGGTCCCACACCGCGGATGGGGTATACATGTGGGATAGACGGCGCCATTCCTCCGCAGCTACCCTCGCCCGACGAGGACTCGAGAAGGATGCCCCACGCCCGGCCACGACAGAACGAGCACCCACGCCCGGCCACGACGGTAGCGAGCACTCACGCCCAGCCACGACGGTGGCGAGCACTCACGTCCAGCTACGACGTAAAACGAGCACTCGGACACCGAACCTCACAGAGGCATCCGGCCGTCCCGCCACCAAGGCACTCGAACACCGTAACCTCACAGAGGCATCCGGTCGTCCCGCCGACCAAGGCACTCGGACACCGAACCTCACAGAGGCATCCGGCCGTCCCGCCGACCAAGGCACTCGGACACCGAACCTCACAGAGGCATCCGGCCGTCCCGCCGACCAAGGCACTTTCGGACACCGTAACCTCACAGAGGCATCCGGTCGTCCCGCCGACCAAGGCACTCGGACACCGTAACCTCACAGAGGCATCCGGCCGCCCTCGCCAGGCCAAGGCACCGTTTAGCTACGACGTTAAGCGAGCACTCGGACACCGTAACCTCACAGAGGCATCCGGCCGTCCCTCGCCACCAAGGCACCGTCTAGCTACGACGTTAAACGAGCACTCGGACACCGAACCTCACAGAGGCATCCGGCCGTCCTGCCACCAAGGCACTCGGACACCGAACCTCACAGAGGCATCCGGCCGTCCCGCCGACCAAGGCACTCGGACACCGTAACCTCACAGAGGCATCCGGCCGCCCCGCCGACCAAGGCACTCGGACACCGTAACCTCACAGAGGCATCCGGTCGTCCCTCGCCACCAAGGCACTTTGTCTAGCTACGACGTTAAACGAGCACTCGGACACCGTAACCTCACAGAGGCATCCGGCCGCCCTCGCCACCAAGGCACCGTCTAGCTACGACGTTAAACGAGCACTCGGACACCCGAACCTCACAGAGGCATCCGGCCGCCCCGCCACCAAGGCACTTTCGGACACCGAACCTCACAGAGGCATCCGGTCGTCCCGCCGACCAAGGCACTCGGACACCGAACCTCACAGAGGCATCCGGTCGCCCTGCCGACCAAGGCACTTTCGGACACCGAACCTCACAGAGGCATCCGGCCGCCCCGCCGACCAAGGCACTCGGACACCGTAACCTCACAGAGGCATCCGGCCGTCCCTCGCCACCAAGGCACCATCTAGCTACGACGTTAAACGAGCACTCGGACACCAACCTCACAGAGGCATCCGGTCGTCCTTCCGACCAAGGCACTCGGACACCGAACCTCACAGAGGCATCCGGCCGTCCCGCCGACCAAGGCACTCGGACACCGAACCTCACAGAGGCATCCGGTCGTCCCGCCGACCAAGGCACTTTCGGACACCGAACCTCACAGAGGCATCCGGCCGTCCCGCCGACCAAGGCACTCGGACACCGTAACCTCACAGAGGCATCCGGTCGTCCCGCCGACCAAGGCACTCGGACACCGAACCTCACAGAGGCATCCGGCCGCCTCGACGACCGAGGCACCATCCACAACGATTAAAATTAAAGCAAACTCATCGCAGAGACATTTTCGAGGATGTCTCGAAGCCATTTGAAAGAACAAAAGAAAAGCTCGCCCCTTCAAGCAAGCTACAACACGAGATATATATATCGGACTAAGGAGGCTAAGCGTCTCAGAGTAAATGCGGATGCCGAAAACGAAGCATCCTTCACCGTAAACCCGAGGCGATCAAGAAGACGAGTAGCGCGCGCGCCAAACTACTTCGGCATGCGCAACGAGGCAATTAAAAGCCCGGCCAAACTCGGGACAGGTGTCAAGTCCAACGGCACACCGACGAAATCGCTAACCGGATCGTTGGACCGACCTACGGGCCCGCCACCACTTTCGTCCAAGTTCAACCCCAACCGAATCTGCAAAATCGCTTGGGAGTTCGGGGCTCTTGACGAATACTAATAAAAGGATACCCCAACAGCCCGGCGACGAGCCAAGACCTCAAGCATATCTCTCATTAACAGGCGCGCCGCCGCCGCCACGATCGAATCACCGCGAGACCGCGAAGGCATCCGCTTCGACCGCCAGGAAGCGAATCCGACCAGACGGCGCCCCGACCCCTCTTGGCGGGCGGGATCTCCGACTCAACCAAACCAAGGTGGTGAACGCCGAGTGCCGCGTGTCGGTCCTCACCGCCTACCGCCACGCACCCTCGGATAAGGTCAATCGAGCGACTATACGAGGCGGTGGCTCCTTCCCAAGAAGATCGGTGATCAGAAGACAAAGCTTCCACCCCATCAACCGGTCACGTCATAAAGACGAGCGACGCTCCTCCCGAGGCAAGACCACACACGCACTCGACGTCGGCGATTCGCAAGGATCACAGAGGGCAAGTACGCTACTTCCCGGAAATACCTAACCTCCCGACCACCAAGGCTACCAACCCAAAGATGGGCAAGGCGGGTGGCGACGATCCACGGGACGAAGGACCGAGCTCTAGCGAGGTCACCTCGCTTCCCCGACTCTCGATGTAACCCGCCTTCCTTACAGATAAAAGGAGGGGCTAAACGATTCAGAAAACAACGGCAAGAACAAGAAAGGAGAGAGCGCTATCAAACTCCTCTCGCTAAGCCATTGGCATTCTCGCTTGTAAAACTTTGTGCATCATCCGTATCAAGAGTAATACAACACCACCACACACGAATCGGAGTAGGGACCTTGGCCCGAACCAAGATACATCTTGGACTCACGAGTCTAACCATTCAGAAGTGGAACGCGACCCCTAGACTTACAAATTTTACTTGTACGCGCCCCAAAACGCCGATGATCGTGATCCAAACTTTTTATGAGAGATTAATAATTGACTCAATAACATTCTATGAAATTTAAAAAAATTTGTTTGCTCAATCAAATATATGTATGCATTGAACTTCATTTGTTATATTTCAAAAATAACAAATAGAAAGAACATAAATGGTACACTGTACTTGTAAGAATTTTATAAATTCACTGGAGTATGATCATGATTCAAAATTTTTGCAAGATCTTAATAAGTTCCTTATAACACTTATGCAAAATTTTCAAAAATTTTAAACATTTTTTGGTTTCTAAAGCAAATCTATGTATTGATCATGAGCCTTTTATGAGGATGTAGCCCTCTCAGAATTTTTGGAACTTCTTGAAGCTTGATTATCAGATGAACATTTTATAGAAACATTGATGATAAATCATAACCATCCAAAAAAAGTTTCTAACGTGGTTTGTACCATTTTTATTTGGTTGAAGTTTGCCGATAAAGCTTTTATCAGCACAGTAGCACTGTCCGAATTTTTAAAAATTCATAAAGCTTGATCATCATTTGAAACTTTTATGGGAATATTAGTGATGCATTAAAACCATGCAAAAAAAATTTTAAAATTTTCTAACGTGGTTTGTTTCATTTTTCATTCGGTTCAAACTTGTCGGTCAGCGTTTTATCAGGACAGTAGAAATATTTGAATTTTTAAAAATTCCACAGGCTTCATAATTTTCTCAAATTTTTATGGTAACATATTCAATGTTCCAGAAATCTAAAAAAAAATCAATTTTTTTTTTACTTCGGTTCTACTAGATTTCGCGCCGTTCAATTTTACCGAGATCTCGACAAAAACCAACGAGATTTCGTTTTCAAAATCCGGAATTCAAATTCTGATTTTGCAATTTTGCTGGAATTTGTTTCAAATGGCGAGATATTGCTGAGATTTCGTTCTCTGGTTGCTCACTAAATTTAGAGCGAAAACGAGAGCCTCGAACTTATGTTGGAGCTGAATCAGCTGCTAAAATAAAAGCGCTGTGATTGGTTTTCCTCCCCTACTTAGTCTTTTTTTAAGTAGAAGACGAATACATACAACTTATATATACCACACTCATATACTGCACGCACATATACATATACATGTCTCTTACACACGCTAAGAAATTAGATGTAGGTTTCACGAATTCTAGAGTACGATTCTAAGGAACACATGTGTATATCTATTTTTATTGTTGACAGGTGAGATGCTTAATAGCTGTGCTCGGTATCTCTCCACTGTCTTGAGGCAATAATAAATGTGGATAACGTCGGTTGTAGGCATGCCTCCTGTCACTTCGAGATCCAATTTTGTCAAAAGGAAGTTTGAAAAAATTTCTCTACTCTTGGATGAGATTTGGAAGTCCCGCAAGTCTGTCACTGTGCAATTGGCTCTTTAATAAAGGGAACTTGTATGTTGACCAAAATAATAAACTTGGCAAAGCATGTGGATGGTGGTTTAGTTAGGATTAATTTAGTTGATCGCTCAGTTAGTGAAAAAAATGATTCGAAGTTCTTGTACTATATGCTGAAAGTTGCTCGTTTCAATGATAGGAATGCATCGAATCTGATCGGCTCCGTAGGCTTTTCCAAGCGATCAATCAGTCGGAAGTCGGAACAGGCCTTTCGAACAAATTCGTTCAGCCCTAAAAAAACAAATTCATTCACCATTATTCTTTTATTTAGTTCTACCAGCTTAATGCATCCATCAATTAAAGTATACTGTGCAGGTCAATAGAGAAATTGCAACAGCTTAGGATATGCCAATAATTGATTGCATGATGATGATGTCCAGGCTATGTGTATTCTGGACGCGGTAACTTCTCCACCGATTCAAGGCCGCATACTCTAATCCAATCCAATTGGAGAAGACAGAAGGATCTAATACAGAAACCCCTATAACCTATGGCGAGTTATCTAGTGACAGCACTGATCGACACTGTGACACAGAACCTTATTTCCACCGACTCACTAAGCACCTTTCAGAGAGATCGATAGTGTCCTTTGCATTCTGCAGCAAATTGGCTCCAACCCGTCCGATTGTATACAGATACTAGCTACAATTCCGAGCGTTACCCCGGACAACCCCTCAACTTTAATAGAGAGAGAAAAAAAAAATTAAAAAAAAACAAAAAAACAAAAGGGAAAGCACTGTAGCTATAGATTGTAGTTTCTACCGTGCTAAAGGACACTGGACTGGAAAGCAGGAACTGTTCCGTACGTCTCCAATAATAATAAGTTTATATAGATATAGAACGCTAAACACAAAGCATATACCCTAGCCATGTCATCTATCATCCCCTCAGAATCCCTAGCATCTATAGTTTCCTAGAAGAGAATTAATACAAACGAATCCAAAAAAAAATTAACATGCAACCATCTCTAAGAGCTAAGCAGATTGGTCAATTTTCAAACATAGCATACAAGAAACATCGACGGTAGAAATGCACCCTGGAATTATCTCCTCGGTCCTCCATTTCCTGCAATGCTAACTGCACCAACAACAAAGTAAAAGGTTTATCGGATCATAAACAAGAATACCTAGGAGAAATTAGATATTTTATTTTAAATAAGAAAAAAAATAGGCATTCAAATTCAAGCCCAAGAGGACTTAGAACCTAGGTGATGGGACACACCTCCCACAAAAGCTAGGTTCACTTCCTTACGCCTAGAATATTGTTGTACAATCATATCCTTAAAATCATGAGAGGTATTCAGTAGCAACTAATTACAATATTGGATTTATATAGACTCGTAAGAACTAGAGTTCCACCAATGTCAACGCAAAGAAACTTAAATAATGATGTTCATAATTCACAAACTAGAGCAAAACATAAACCAGAGGATTCCTGTGAGACCCCGTTCTGATGAACAGGAACCTCCATGTGATTACTGTGTTATTCCCTGGATCAGTAGCTAGCACTCATATGTTTACAACAATTGGAATCACAACCATACCTCACATAGATTAAAGCGGAAACTATTATATAAAGGAAAAGCAATAACTCAGAGAATAAAGCAGCAAAAGAAGCAATATCTTGTAGTTTGCCCATCCGACCCGCAGGCAACTGACAAGGCATAAACTCCAGATAGAACACGACGAAGAAGATCCGCAACTCGCGATTTAAAAGAGACTCGAAGCCTCGTTAACTTCCACCTAAAATAATAATTAAGCAAGGGTGAGTACTTTACGTACTCAGCAAGACTTGAGCAAAGCCTATAATATATACAGGCCATTTCAAAGGAAAGGTCAATACAGTTAATTTGCATAAAGCGAAATTGAATTGTAAAACAAGTTATCATTTGCAAACGGAATTTATAAAAGCAAGTTGATTGATAAGAATATATACAACAATAAGTAATACTCACAGTCCTCCATGACGTGAGTTCGAAATAATCCAAACCATAAGGTCCATCAATGTCAGCCCTTCGACATAAAGCAACAGTTGCTAAAACAAGTTCAGACCAAACCCATTTTAGAAAATTACCGAAGACTCTAGCATGGAATAACGTCACCAAGTGTCCTTGACCGTGGACGCGGCTAATCGATTAGATCTTACACTCTGCAGAGGTGTACAACTTTACCCACAAAGAATGATCAACCTTTTCGCCAGATCAATTAACACACTTCCTTTGGTGTGTCGGCAAGGAGATCATACAAAGCCGTTACATTATCTAGACGTGGCTTTACACCAGCACGGGACGTTAACCCTCGCCCTGAAAACAGAGACACTCACCCAAGCCGTGGATCCACATTTATCACACACAACACCACGTCTCTATCCAAGGCAAGGCGTACACCGTTGCATTGGTATGTAGAAACCCCTACAAGCAGACCTGGAAAGGAATGCCTGTGCAATCTCCCGCCTTCCATAGATGCAAAGCCACATCTAAATAACTTAATAGACTAAGACTGTCCCATACCAGCCCTCGTGGTTGCACGAAATCTTGGATCTACCGTCCCATTGCTCGGTCCTTAATCCGACACGAGCGATACTCCACCCTACACTACGTGCAAATGCGTCTGCACATCCGGCTATTGCCAATAATCGCCCGCGTCAAACCATAGTTTTATTTTGGGGTTTTTAGCAAATTACCGGCAACCATTTTCCCAAAAAGGACCATTTAGGTTCCATATAAAACATTTCAGTAAACAGTTTTAATCATGATCATCTGACTCCTTGCTAAACAAGCATGGCTAAGCAGGATTTATATGATCGCATATACCCAAGATGACATTAAGTATTGTCAAGCCTTATTCTATGGTTATCAAGGTTCACATGTGCATAATTATCAAGGAGTTTCATGAGACAACAGGTATATCTACCAATACCACCAAAATAGCAAATTTTACATAATTAAACGCATGCATGAAACAATTTGATGAACAAAAGGAATATAAAATACTGGGATCAATATGGTCAAAGGGGTGCTTGCCTTGCTTAATCATTGCTTACGGTGAAGACGAGGTCGCAATAAATGAAGTCGACGAAGGAAACAGCGACATCGGGTTCTACACGTCGTTCAACGGAAATAAAACAAATAACAAGCTTTAATAAGGGCAAAAAGGAAACAGACAGCAAATCAAATAAAGATTCACTACAGAAAATAGGAATATATTAGGGTTTGAATTGGATGATTTCACATCTCATGATTTAGATACTTACACATTCTCATACTTAACGGTTTTGAGATAACAAAGCAGGGTTTTCTTTAGCAGATTAACTATTCTTGAATTACGAATTCAAGAGGCTAAAATTATGAATTCTTGTATTTACGATTTCAAATTATAGATGCTAAAATTATTTGGATTAAAAGAATTAAAACGCTAGTTAAAGCGGTTATGCTAATAGCACTTAGCCTTAAGATTCTGCATACGAAGGGTTTTAATTAAGTTATGACTGATAAGTTAGCTAAATAGATTTGTTTATAGTTTTTAAGAAGGTTCTGGTGTTACAAATATATTAACTACAAATTCCTTATTACAAGGTTCACTTATTCCGATTGCGGTAAGGTTCGCTAAACATAAAACTAAGGATTATTCGACTATAAGGTTTATATGCAGAACATGACGAAATCAAATTATTTCTTCGGGATTAGATAACCTATACCTTGAATAACACTTCTAAGCTGATTTCATACATTTTAACTTTTGGACGAGACATTATTTTCTTAGTTGAAAACGCTTATGTGACATTAAAAGTTATGACAAACATACTTTTTAGGGGTATTCAACTAGCATGATTTAATTGAAAAGTGAGTTGTAAAGGAAGTATTTTTCTAGAATATGATAGACCATATCCTAAATATCATTTCTAAACTGATTTCCATAGTTTTTGCATTTAGACGAGAGGTTCTACAGGTTGACGAAAAAGCTTGATGATTCAATTTACTACTCGTTAAGGGTTCAGTTTTTGATACAAGATTGCGACTATACCGCCTAGGATAATCTACTCATTTTTCAAGTATCAACAGGCCATGATACTAGAAGTGATTTAAAGTTGGTTTCGCGACAAATGGCTTTTATCCGCGATGTTTTTCCTATAAACGATCATTAGGGTCTAACATTATTTTATTTCAACCTAGTGCAAACATAAGCTATTTTTGCCTAATCAGCAAGGGTACTATTTTTCAGAGCTATAGGATTTGGTTTCATCAAATTCAGAGTTTATTTGTTAAAGTTATAACTATTCCAATTACGCAAGTATTTACATTTTGACTATTAATCATTTACTGATCTATATAGTAAACTTTAAATATTATTTTACATCTAAGATCCTTGCAATGACAGGGGTATAATAAAATTGGTTTGGTGCTTATTTGCATTCATTTGATCTATATTACAACCATTTGACTTTCTATGCCATATTTACATTTAAGTTATTTCACATTTTTCAAGATAATTCAAATTAAGTTCATTTCTTAAGCATTTTGGCAAACTAAGGTATTATACTGCCATGTTAATATTTAGAAATCAATTTTACTTATTCCATATTTCTTTTTACTCAAATTATGTATTTTTGAATTTCCAATGCATTGAATACTATCTTTAATAAAAGGTATTTCAAACAACAATGAAATTTAAATATTTTTATATATTTGAACTCCTGGAAACATGACTATTTCACTAAAATTGGTTCCATTCCATTGCAAGTTTGTTTACAACTTTTTAACATGTAACACTTCTTTAAGCCTTTACTTTAAATTTGAATTTCAAATTTATCCAGTGAACATTTTTAAAATTTTATTGCATATTCTGAAACTACTTGATTTTACATGAATATAGAAATTTATTTCACCCAATTTGGAATTATAATGCAAAATCTATAGACATTTGAATTAACTCGGGTAATGAAAATAAATTAAATTCGGGAATTACGTTTTCACAACAGAGGAAACGCCTTTCATCGGTTGAACTAACAAATCTCGCACAGGCTGACATGAGGGGCCCGCCGATCAGCGACAGAGAAACAGGGCTTGTGGATTCCGGCTCGCCGGCGACAAAGGGAAGCTGGAGCCGGCGAACGGGTTCCACGGCGGGCACCAGGGCATCGACGCGCATGCAGGGAGGTGTCGGTTTGGCCAGTGGAGGCTGGTATTGGCGCGCCACCGAGCTCATGCGGCGCCAAAAATGGCGGTTCGGCAAGAACAAAAATTAGCTCGACTCGAGTCAAATTGATGAGGGATTGAGCAAAAGGGGTTCTCGGGGGTTCTATCTTACCATTCGGTTGGTCGGGAGGACGACTGGAGCGAGCTGCCAACGAGTGGCCGGATCTGGAGAAGAAAGCGGCGGGGGTAGCTCAACTTGGCGAATGAGAGCTGCAATAAAGCGAAGAATATCGATCCTTAGATGCTCAGGATGCAAACATTGGGATGAATTGGTCTAAGGTTCACCTGAGCACTTGATTTTGGTTTCGCCTCATCCCTTGGAGCGTGCGGCAACACAAAAGAGAAGCTCTCCGGTTGGGTCGCTTGGTTTTGAAGATGATCAAGAGAATAGAGGGGTCCCAATACCGCTCTGATCGAGTATCTATAGACGACTCACATGGGTCTCGCCGGCGCTTGAATGCACGCGCGGACTCAGGCTCAGCTCTGTGCAAGCACGATTGTTTGGCGCGGAATTTTGGCTGAGGAAGAATGGCGCGAGGGCTTGGCGTGATCAGCGGAATGACGCGGGTGTGGCTGAGGACAACCGTGGCGGCGCAGAAGAAGCCTGTGGCGCGGTGGTATGGCCGCTCGCAAGAAGGCGCGAGATAAAGGGAGCGAGCAGAGAGAGCTGCGCAAGGAGGAGAAAGGGAAAGGGGAAACGGAACGGTCGACTGACATGCGGGACCGGGTCCACTGGCAGGGAGAGGAGAGCTTTTCCCGGTGCTTCCAGTGAGTTCTCACAGTCACTGCAACTGGGACCCACATGTCATTGAGAAGGAAAGAGATAAGGAGAAAGGACTCCTCTGGACAGCATGGTCTTCATATTAATTCGGCCATCAAATCGCCATGAAATTTCTTCAAACTTTTTGACCGAGGTCTCCTGGTAGTTGCTAATGTCCAGTAAAAATTTGAGGTTAAAATACCGCATGGTTAAATTTTAGAAATTCTGACACTGTGGACTTGTACAGGATTTGAATTTCGGTATTCTATTTATTTAGGGGTGTAAATCATATTAATTATTTTCCAAACTTTTTATAGGGATTCATTTTGTCTTAAGGATATCCCCATAAAAGTTTAAAATCAAAACCTCAAGTGAATATTTTATACAAATTCTGACATTAGGATTTCTAGTTTTTAATTGTTTCTGTTTTTGAATTATTAGAGGGTTTTGCCGACATGATCAAATCCTAATATTTTTACCATGTGTAGGTTTTACACTGAGGGTGTTTTGGTAATTTTTTCCAGTTCCAGATAAACTTCTAATATTTTTCATTAATTCTGGCTTGTACTGTTTCTAGTCAAAAGAGGTGTCATTCATTTTATTTACCCATTTTTCTGTGCATAAAATTTTACTTGTTGATTTTACTGACTTACCAGTATGGTATGGTTCCATGGTAATTTTTCCAAATTTTTACTTTTACCATTTTAGCTTTTTACCATTATCCATTCCTTAATTGTATTTGATTGATTTTTCATTCAATACAAAATTTCAAAGAAATCCAAATAAATTCCAATCATGTCAGGAAAAATCAGAAACAAAGATATTCAAATTCAAAATATGAATTTTTATATTATTCCATTTTTCGGGATGTTACAATTCCTCTATCCCTTTTTCATTTTTCGTAGCCTGAAATACGTAACTGGCTATTTTCATCCATAACTGGCAAGAACTATTTTCAGCCCTTCTAAGGATAAAGAATATTAATCCTGGAAGGATACCATATACTGCAATTTTCAGCCCTTCTAAGGATATTGAATCGCAGTTGCACTGATCGACACTGTGACACAGAATCTATACTCCTATTTATTCTCTCTCAAAAATATGCATTTATTCATTACCACACACACAAAGTACTATCTCTCATCTTCCAATACAATTAAGTGGAGAGCATCTAAGTCATTTTCTCTCATACCTTTCACAATTTTAACGCAACCTTAATCCTTGTGCAAAGCCAAAATATGCCTTATATTTTTGGACGGAGAGAGTAAATGCTAAGGTACTTTCTGGGGTAGTCAAAATTATTCATAGGCTACTAGTTCCACACGATCATGAAACTGAAGGGATACGGGTAGGCTACACTAGCATAAATTAAAAATTCTACCGCGTAAACTAGGAAACCAAGCGAGTAAGTTATCATGGATCATTACCACTAGACGCGCAGTGTAGCGGAAGGAAAGTTGATGCAGACCGATTCAATGTATCACACGTCTTGTTGCGGTGATCGATCGTCCCTGTGCGGTGGTCGATCGTCTTGATCAGCGTCGCAGTAGCAGCAACACCTCTACTAAAGCTCACACGTTCAGGAAAGGAATGCCTTGCGTCAGTGTGCTAGCACCAGCGCGCATAGGAAGGCTCGAGTGGTGACGGCTAGGTTTCAGTGTGTTCGGCTATACACCAATTGCGACTGCGAATTCCCTTTAAATAGCCGCCCCCTTTCGGTGGAACCCTACGTTAGAGTCTAACCAAGGTGCAAAGTCCACTTGGCCTATTACTGATAGATTCAATCCAAATCACTATATTCCAACCCGTTATGTGTATGATCCTATAGGCTCATGCATAATCGGCAACGGGATAAAACTCCTTTCGACCCATAAGTCAGCAGCGGGCCCTAACAGGACATAGCGACTTCTAAATACACATGAAGATAATATCGGATGAACCTATATAATACTCATGTACTGATCCCTTTGCCTCATGGTACCAGATCAAAATCAAGGGGAGAAACGTGTCACCCTATGATAGCTCGATCATTCACTCGTTCTGTAGCGGATTACTAAGTTGCAATTGACTCTTTAATCATATTTGGTATGTCCATGCACTTCTTTATCCAACCACATTGAGGGGCCAGAGATATCTCTCCCGTTATATAGGAGGAGCAAATTCCATCTTAATCGCTCACATTCCTCCGCATATTTCATAGTAAACCCGAAAGCTACCTTCATGACTACCCACCCAGTTAGAGAGTAGCGTTTGACAACGTCTAAGTATATTATTACACATATAGAAAATCATGACGATCTCAGATCTAAGGATCCCACATATACTATGTATAAGACCAACTGATGACACATAAGAATATAACAATTCCCGAAGTGTCTCATGGTGGGCACTCCAACATGTGTCCACATTATTGATTTGATATCTCTATATCCATAATCCGTGAAACATGATTATCAATCATTACATGTGCTAACTTATAAAACACAATTGTCCCATATGATGATATAAGGTCAGAGATAATGCAAAATAATATCAAAATATAAACATGGAGTTTCACAAACAAGTCACGTATTTGTTGATCGACACTAATAATATTTATTCAAAGGATAAAATAATCATATTACTATATAAACATAGATGTGATACAATCATCTTCACGATTGGTTCAAGGGTATATCACTAAACCAGCTGCCCGTTGCTTTTCAGCCTAATATCTCCCAAAGTTCTATTAGCCTGAAACATACATACTTTTCCCGGCTTTTAACCTTATAGGACATTCGATAATTTTGTTGAAGTATAAGTGAATTGTCCACCTTTCCTCATCAGCTTAAGCTTTTAGGTGAACTAGTTAGTGCATGCAACTCAATATGGTATCAGAGCCAAGAGGTCTCGAGTTCAAGACCCGATTGACGCAATTAAAGAAAAATAATTGCAGCCCACTTCTATTCCACCTCCTAGGTCTGAGGAGAGCCTATACGTGAGGGGGAGTGTTGAAGTATAAGTGAATTGACCACCTTTCCCTATCAACTTAAACTTTTGGGTGAACTGGTTGGTGCATGCAACTCAATAAATTTTACGGTTCCATCAAGCATTTCAAGGGAGATGCATGACAGAACTAAAATATATATATGTAAGTCGAAGAACTCAGCCAGGGAACCCAGCACAACCACACAAGCTCCAGAAATAAATGAAAGGTGCTTATGCTTACAGAGATATAAAGAACAGTAAACTTGACAAGGAGCAATACAAGTGGAATTTGCACCGAAGAAAAATCAGCATTTATATATGTACATACACAGCTCTTACTAAAGTGCAACGAGAAAAGAGACAAGGAGAAGAAGAAAGCTGGGAAAAAAAGAGAAGGAAAGTGAGCTACTCGTGTAGGTACATAACAACTTCACTGATCAAGCTACCAGGAAAATTTCTTATCTTGTACCATCAGAAGCAAATGCTAAGATTCGTGGAAACGTCAAAATGGCATCATCTGAAGGACTGGTTTCTACGGGCATTTCGCCGCCGACTGGTCGTGTTGCTGCCACTCACCGCGAGTCGTTTCATGCTAGTCGTCCGTAGTTTCCTTCTAATCCATCTCCTCCATTCCTTCCTTGAGGGTCATGTCCACGACCCCAAAACCTCCGTCATCGAACGAGCCAATCACCGCCGACGAGGTCTTTGAGTCGACCATCGACCCCGGCTGGATCTCCTTGAACATCGTCATGACCCTCAGCATCGTCGGCCGCCTCGACGGCCTGTCATCCAAGCATGCACAAGCGATTTTCAAATGCTCCAGCAGCTCAAACTCCGGGGTAGGATCGTCCTTCAACAGCTCGGGGTCAAACACATCAGTGATCTTCATTTTTGTGTGCTCCTTGACCCATCCTACAAGATTATTGTCCTCGCCAAAGTCTGTTGAATCCGTCGGCGGTTTCCCGGTGAGCAACTCCAGCAATACAACACCGTAGCTATAAACGTCACCCTTGGTGGTGCATCGGAAGCTTTGGTAATACTCCGGCGGCACATACCCTGGCGTGCCAGCAAGAGTGGAGACACTCAAGTGTGTGTCAACCACACTCATCAGCCTCGCCATACCAAAATCAGATACCCTTGCTTCCAATTGCTCATCAACAAGCACATTGCTCGACTTCATGTCTCGGTGGATTATGTGTGGAATACAATTGTGGTGGAGGAATGCCAATCCCCTTGCTGCCCCAACGGCAATCTTTCGTCTGGCTGCCCAATTCAGTTTTATCCCGATCTTTTTGCGGTCGTGCAACACATCCTCCAAGCTGCCAAACTTCATGAAATCATACATCAACAGCCGCTCATCAGCGACCTTGCAGTAGCCGAGGAGCGGAACAAGATTGCGGTGTTTGATCTTGCCAATGGTCTCCATTTCCGCTGTGAACTCCCGGTCACCCTGGCCACTCACATGCATTAGCTTCTTGATCGCGACAATTCTCCCATCCTTAAGCTGCGCCTTGTAGACATCCCCAAACCCACCGGACCCGATCAAGCTATCATCGTGGAAGCCATTCGTGGCCTCAACAAGATCAGCCAAGGTGAGCTTCTGCAGTTGCTTCTCGAATGCAGCGAGGTTGATGCTGAGGGCATTTGTACCGGAGAGTCTCCAATTGGAAATCTTAGTTCCAGAATGTGACCGGCTATCAATGTAGATATCACGGGAGCTACTTGCCTCTTCATTCTTCTGCTTCCGCTTCTTGCTCTCGATGGCTATGATGACCAATCCAAATATACAGACCAGCGCGAACAAGAGTCCCATAGTGACACTGCCTGCAAGGGACGCCTGCCTCCGGTGGGATTGGTGGTCGTCGGAAGCACTTCGCCCAGCATTGTGCTCGCATGCTGGAAGCGGGAAGCCACACAGACCAGAGTTATTCTCGTACTGGCTCTTCGGGAATGTGGCAAGGGAACCGAGCTCCGGAATTGACCCGTTCAGCTGATTATTCGATAGGTTGATCTCTGATAAGGACAATGTCGAGAACGAGTTGGGTATTGGCCCTTCCAACTGGTTGTGCGACAGATCTAGTACCGCGAGCTTCTTGGAGCCAGCTAGCTCCGGTGGGATCGCGCCGGACAGTTGGTTGTGCCCAAGATTCATGATCATGAGGTAGTACATGCTCCCGAGCTCCTTGGGGATCTCCGAGTCGAGATGATTAAATGACAAATCCAGAAATATCATCGAGCCATTCTTGTTGAAGGTATACTCTGTGCTCCCCATGTACATCCGTGTGAAGTTGCACAGCTTCTTGCTCGGCAACCGACTGAGGTCGTCGGATCGGATGCTGGTGAACTCCAGCAAGCTCCCCTTGCCACGACACTCGCTGCTCAGCTCATCGTTGCGAAGATACACGTATGGCCGACCGATGATGAGGCCAATGGTCATCTTCCCGGACTGCTTTGCTAGCTCCGGCGGTATCGACCCATTGAGCTGGTTGCTGTTCAGGTCCAACCACACCAAGCTCTTGCAGTCGCCAAGCTCCAGCGGTATTGGTCCAGAGAAGGAATTATTGCTCAGCTTCAATATTGCCAAGTTGCTGAGCTTTCCGAACCACGACGGGATCGGCCCGGACAGCCGGTTGCTTGCCAAGGATATCCAGTTCAGCTGTGTGCACTTAGCCAATTCCGGCGGGATGCTGCCGGTGAGCCCGTTGTAGTCAAGGATGAGATGCTCTAGCCCGCGAATGCTTGAAAGGGACGCCGGTATCTCGCCCTCCAGCGCGTTCTGCCACAGGATGAGGTCCTGGAGGTGGCCAAGCTCGCCGAGGGATGCAGGGATGGACCCATTGATGTAGTTGAGGCTGAGATCGAGGGAGACGAGGTTGCTGCAGTTGGAAATGGCCTCCGGGATGCCGCCGGTGAGGTAGTTGTTCTGAAGGTACAGCACGCGGAGCTTGGAGCTGCGGTCCTGGCAGAGGGACGAGGGGATGGTGCCGGAGAAGGTGTTGGAGCTGAGGTCGAGCACCTCGAGCTCCGGCAGCGCAGCAACCCAATCTGGGATGGAACCGTTGAAATAGTTGAAGGAGAGAGAGAGCGCCGTGAGCTGTTTAAGCCCGGTGAAAGTGTCGCCGGGGAGTTCGCCGGAGAAATTGTTGTTCGACAGGTTGAGGGCGGTGAGCGACGTGAGGCCGACGACGACCGATGGGAACGCGCCGGCAAGGTGGTTGCCAGAGAGGTCAAGGTACTGCAGTCCGGAGCAGTTCGTGAACTCCGGAAGCGCGCCGGAGATCCTGTTCCAGGCGAGGTCCAACCACCGGACTGCCCCGACGCCGGCACCCACCATCCACCGGAGGTCGGCGTCGCCGGTGATCTTATTGTTGGACAAGTCAAGAGCGTCCAGCACCGCAAACCCCGAGCCGCCATCGCCACCGGCGTTCGCCCCACCAACGGCATCACCGGAAAGATTCAACGTCTTTAGCGCGCCGCACGCGCCGGCGAGCGCCGCCACGTCGGCCACGGAGCCGCGCAGCGCAGCATTTCCGGACAGGTCCAGCGCCTGCAGCTTGCCCCCGCACCTCGCGCCGCCGGCCGCCGCAAGCGAGCCGCTGACGTTGGCGCCGCGGAGGCTGAGCGCCTCGAGGCCGCTCAGCTGCAGCAGGGTGGCCGCGACAGCGCGGAAGTCGGCATTGAGCGGCACGCCGGCTAGCGACAGCGACGTGAGCCTCCCGCCCCTGCACCCCGCGCCTGGGAACCTGCACGCCCCGTCGCCTGCGTTCCACCCCTCTAGCGCCGCCTGGTTCGGCACCGCCGCCTTGAACTCCTCCAGCAGCCGGGCGTCGTCAGCGGCGGCCGCCGTGGCCGCGACAAACAGTGCGGCCGCCAACGCCAGCCACAAGGAATCCATGTACGAGCACCCACCTTACGACCATTAGAGAAGCGGTCTGAGGAAGTGGGAGGGGGGAGAGAGAGGGAGGGAGGGAGACAGGAGGAGGAGAGAGAAGTAGTTAAGATGAGTGGGAAGTGACAGGAGAGGTGAGAAGCGAAGAGCGAAGATGCAGCAACAGAGTGGGGAGCAAATTAACAGCTGTAGGTGAGGGAGTGGTAGCGGGGTCACATGGCAATGTGCCCCCATCCGCAAATCGTACTCCGCGCCTAAGCGAGAGGGATTAGTATTCTAATCACGGTGCTTACGACGAGGTTAATGTCGGGTGGCATCGGGGGCAGGCAGCGAGTGCTCTGCTCGAGGCGCGGTCACGTGCCGACGGGGCCCAGTTAATCCGCGCCAGGAAACTGCTGCTTCGGCCTCGTGGGCATTCTGGGGATTTATTGGGGCCGAGAGAAGAAGCGGCCCGCGGCCCGAACGCAGCGCGGATGGAGTCGGGCGCGTGGGCCGCGCTGCTTGGCGAGGGGTTTTTGGTTGCCGTCTTGGTGCCCATGAGCCCTCTGCCTTATGTGTATAACTATATGTAATTAATACTTTAATAGATAATATAACATCTAAGTACTCGCAAAATAGATATTTTGTATAGGAGGAAATAACTTTTATACGAGTGTTGGATGATGTTGCTATATTCTCTCTTTTTAAAACTCATTATAAATATCTGCATTCTGCATGCCCTAATAAGTGAAGGTGGGACCATCCCAGCCTCGATCCGACCCATCCGCTTGTGATCCAACGCTCTGAACCAAAATTTTCAGATTTTCACCGTGTAGGCATTTCACTGAATACGTTGCCTACTTCTTGAACCAAATCTAGTGAGTTTTTAACATGTTAGAGTACATATAACCGGACGGGAAAAAAAAACTGTGCACGGTTTAATGCCACGTTTACTTAGTAACGGTGTTAACTTTTTTTTTATAGTAATGGTGTTAAATGGATACACACTGGTAATTGAGAAGTAACGGAGAATAGCTTTGGTGCATGAATAATGCAGTTGCTCAACTTTAAAATTTTACCAATAGGATGGCGCGATTCGCTGCGCCGGTTGACTTAAGACAGCTAGTGTGGCATCATATGTGCCAAGTATGGTCAGATGGTATGTACTGTGTGTAGTACAATTGCAGGTAATGAGGCAACTAGGCAAGGCATACGGCTTTAGCACAAAACTACTTGATCTGGAGCAGTACAGTGGAAGTCCAGTTCAGTTATATAGAAGTCACATTACATAGCTATGTCATCAAATCGGTAAGCAGCATGGGAAACCAAATGACACAGTTCAATATCTTGAAAGAATTGAAGCACGGTGTTATTGGTGGCAATTGAACCAGTGTAGGGGTGGTTCTTATAGAGTCTATGGATCTGTTTGATTATAACAAAATCTTGTCATATTTTGTAATACTCTAAATTAAGTAACTTCATATGTTTGGTTTGGAGCCATACCTGTGGTAAGATTCCTTTTCTACCAACCGGGTCTATGAGTCAACAACTCAAAAAAGTGTAACAAGATTTCCTTTTTGCTAAAGTGTGCTTTAATTTTGATGACCTAACCTCACACAAGTTTGGTAAAAAAAATGACAAACTTTGATAGCTTTATTGGTAAAAAAAGTTACAAACTTTGATAGCCTTAGCATATAAATCAAACAAGCCCTATGTAAGTTGGGTGGCTAGATGTATCAAAGTCATGATGCTCAATGTACGCATGTGTGAATTCAAGATATGATAGTGAATTATCAGTGCACAACCATTGTGAGAACAATATACGGATAATCTGTAGGATATACTCCTTGCACTCATAAATACTTGTCGTTACAGATATGTGCAAATAAATTTTCAAAACTTTGCCTATCGATATTATTAAATATTTAGATTGGATATATGAAAATCATATGCATAGATTTATCTTGAAAAGTACACACATATATAAACAACCTGTGATACCTCTTCCGCTATGGAAGTCTAGAAGATATGCACCACTTCTTTTGTGAGGTCAGATTATAACGGTGCAAATTAATCATGTAGATATATTACAACTATTACTATTATATAGTGAATAGCTGCAATTACGTTGGAAATTTCACTAGTTTTCACAACATTATAACTTTTTTTTGGTGTTATTGTTGAGAAAATAGGCATTTTTCGGTTTAATTTAATCCATATAAAAACATTATATAACATGACATCTAGCATGGTGATCACATAGCAAACAGCAAGTGTATAACTCAATAGAACGGTCTCCAGATTATACCCTTGAGCGGGGCCAGTGCAGGTGGCACCAGAGGCGCTATTCTGCAGATCAGTCGACATGATCGCAGTTTGTCGTAGTAGTTGAACGAACTTAAAGCAGTGTAGACGGTTGTTGCAGTGCCGATTCCGCAAAGGAATAGGAGACAGAGCCGGGAATGCCTAAGTGGCAGCGCAACTGCTGAACTCGAGATGAGGAGGAGGAACTGGTGTTGTCTCTGTCTTTAACAGAGGAGAGAAGGGCGCCCTTTTATAGGCACTAGAAGAGGAGACCATCAACAAGGTAACGCTCGATTAACCATGTCAGTTACAAGTAACCGAGTTGATTATGAGCCAGCCATCAACCACGTCCGTTACTAGCAACTGACAGCGATTACTGGTCATAAACCGGCCACATTGATCACCACGTCCGTTACTGGTAACTGACGGCAGTTACTGGTCATAAACCGGTCACATTGATCATGTCTCGTCTCGCACACGCACACGACATGGCTCGGCTCGGGGCGCGCGCGTGTGGCACCGCATTTTCCTTTTTTTCAACCTCACAACAGATGGACACGAATCCAAACTATTTAAGTTGGTCAAACCTTCTCTCAACTACCCATGTGAGACAAATATCCCCATAACTCCTAGTATTGCACCTGAGCCTTGGAATTTATTGGAAAAAAAACTAACAGTTATAACTGTATTATGGTCAAATTTTACTTTATGTACCGTATCAATATTTAAATCGATTTGTATCTACGGCTAGAGGGAGTACGTAAAGCATAGTCCTGGTGGTTTGTGCGAGGCGGTTTTCTTGGTTTCCTGCACAGTGGTTAGTTGATAAATACGGACATTGAGGGGTGACAAATATGTATATGAAAGGACACTAAATGAAATACCCCTTGTTGTTTTCGGTGGCTGTCAGTCCCAAAAACAGTGATGCTGGCACTCCTGGTGTCGAGGATATCAAAGACGACGGTGTCCCCAGGTATCACTCTGCCACAGGGACACAGGAAGAGTTCGTGTCCCATCTCCTCTGCGTAGATAGAGTTAGCTGCGCCGGCGGATGTGATGATGGTGACGGCACATCCATGGTAGAGGCCGCATGCGTGAGTTATGCATGCACGGGATTGGTTGTATGTTTTATCCAAAACCCAGACGCAACAAAAAACGCTGGGAGAAGGAGGCCAACACAAAACAGGAACGACCAAGGTTTGAAAATTCGGTTTCGAAATAAATTTCGTCTCTGGCCGGATCGTGAAATTTCGGTAAAATTTTGAAATTTCGGAAATATTTCGGACGAAATTTGAATTTGAAAATTCAAATCCGGTCCATTCTGGAAAAAAAAATCCGAAATTCGGCGAAAACCCCCGAAATTTCGGGCGAAATACTCGAAATTTCGGGTTTTTTTGCATCAGTTGAAAAGTGATCTAAACCTTAACGAAAAATTTTAAAATTTTTTTTTGGAGGTTCCAAGCTTTTGGGTGAACTGGTTGGTGCATGCAACTCAATATGGTATCAGAGCCAAGAGGTCTCGAGTTCAAGACCCGGTTGGCGTAATTAAAATTATAATTACAGCCCACTTCTATTCCACGTCCTAGGCCTGAGAGAGCCTATACGTGAGGGGGAGTGTTGAAGCTGGTTGGTGCATAAGCTTAAACAATTATTTTGCTATCATGGTATCAGACGTTACGATCCTTCTGCTCTCCCGCTGCGCCTAGGATCTCCTCTCTGTGCGGTTCCATGGCTGCCACCGGTCCTTCTGCCGACGAGGCCGCGTGTCTTCTCGCCAACTACTTGGCGCGCCGTCAGAACGAGGATACCACGCGCGCTCGCATCGACAAGGAAGCCGCACGCGCTCGCGCCGACGCGGAAGCCGCATGCGCCCTCACCGAGCTCGAGGTTGTTGTATGCCGTCGCCAGGAGCAGGCCGACGCGTACGCCCTCGCTCATGCGCAGGCCGCAACGGCAGCCCTCCATGCGCAAGCCGTGGCCGTCCTCAACTTCAAGACCTTGGTCCCACCGGGCGTGCCATCAACACTCCCCCTCACGTGTAGGCTTCCTCAGGCCTATGACGTGGAACAGAAGTGGACTGCAATTTTTTTTTTAATTGCGTCAACCGGGTCTTGAACTCGAGACCTCTATTATTTGTCAAATTAAGTTGGTACTATTTCATCAGCAATAGTATTTGATTGATTATTTTCCTGCACCTCTAGAAGCAGAAAAAATAAAAGATGTTTAGGTAGAGTACTATAATTATTGGAAGACTGTGTAGAACTTGGTTTGTTGATCTTACATTATTCAATTGTGAAGGTCTAACTACATCAATATTTTTCGATCGCCTTCTACTTCCTGCTACAGAGAGTCCTAGAAAAAATAGATGTTGCCGCACTACTACTTATGCATATGCATAGAGGAAGTATAAATTGGTTCACTGACCTCTCTTTCTTGTGTTCTTAGGTGTGTTCTTGTTTCCTCTCTTAGATATGTCTTTCTTCTTTTAAGCATTGGATCCTTTACTTGTGAAGGTACTCTAAACGACACACCTGTATTTGCAACATCTTTAGTACACTGGAGAGAACAGTCAGGTATCTCATTGCCATTCAAGTTTACTTGGCTTAGTATTCAACAGCCTTCTCTAAATTCGAACACTTCAATGCAACGTAAATCATCTTACTACAAATATGTGCACAACGTGATGCTATGTTTTTTACGAGGGAGTTCTTTTTTTTCATACTTTGTCCATCTGCTGAATATGTATATATTGAGGTACGCCAACATAAATATGTTGTTGTACTTATAAACTCGGATAGCATGCTTGCATAACATACCTGCATGTTTTATAAAGTGTCGTTTATGATAAAATCAGAGTATGATTATACTAAGGAACTTGTATAGCACGTGTACGTACCTGCACAGTCATACATCTTGCAAGAACATGATGCTTTTAAATTCTATGAATTGAAGACCACTAATGCTTCATTGTTGTTGTGATCCGATTCCTTCTCAAAATCAGAAAATAGAGTCCTGGTATAAGATTGAAAAGCAGTTTTCAACACAAACATAGACACGTACATATTACGTTAATAAACCCTAATTTAAAAAAATTTATCTCATTGAAAATTTTAAAATCTCGACGACCTGACTACGTCCAACCACATCCACACATCACTAACGTACGTGCCCCATGGCAATGGGTCCCACCATTCGGTGGAACGCGCGTGGCCGTGGTCGCCTGATTGGACAAAGCTCTGGAAAATGTTGGAGCTGCACGCACTGCATCATGACAGTCAGCACGTGCATGCAAGCGAGAAGGATCGACCGTTGGATTCAGATTCCAGGAGATCTCGTCCGCCCGCGCGGGACCAGGCATGGGCCCACGCGTCTTTGGCCACGCGCCATTTGTTTGTTTCTTTGACCGGATGGACTCAAAGCAAACCGGTTTCTTCGCTGAATTGATGGCCACCACCCACCAGCCCACCACTTAGGCCTGGTAATTAAGGGTGGATATTCGGTTCGGTTTTTTCGGTTTAAAAATATTTTGGTTTTTAGAACTGTAAATTAAACTGAACAAATTCAAAAATTGAACCAAATTAATCGAAATATTTTGGTTCGGTTAATTCGGTTTTTCAGTTAATCGAAATATTTCAGTTCGGAAGCCTGATCTTGCCTATTTCAGTTCTGCAGAAAACATTATGTGGACTCAATCAAAACAGAACCCATTTCAAGGGTGCAGCTACCCTCGTTACAGCCAGAGTATATCATGCAAAGTTGATTTTGACTTAGAAAAAGTAGCTTCCGATCCAGTAATTTGGAAGCCAGTACATCATTCAAAGCTGATTTTGACTTGAAAAGGTAGCTTCAGATCCACCATGGACATATTATTTGAACTATTGTTTCCTATGTGCATCGCTAAACTCAGCTCGAATACAAGAGTACTAGAACTATTGAACTCAAACAAATCAGGAAATCATAAGATGAGGTACCAGAGTGAGATGAGGCACATGCGCGCCGCTGGCGCCGCCCATCGCCGCCGCCGAGGACCGCATGGCCGGTGGCTGCATTCGCCGCCACGCATCGATTCGGGCATTCGGCCGCCACAGATCGCTTTTGCCCGAGGACCACTCTGTCGAGGCCGCTGCCACCGCCACCAAGAGCCTCCGCGTCGCCTCCACTACCAGATCTGGCCGCCGCCGAGTGCCTCCACCGGAGGACAGCTGGATCTGGATGCCAAGCGCCTCCGGCCTCCCCGTACACTAGCGCCCCATGCGCCGCCACCCCAAGGGTCGTGACCTGCCGGACCCAGAGTGGGCGAAGTCCGCGAGGGAGGCAGCGTGGGATCTGCGGGTGGAGGCCGGCCCGTGATGTGCCGTGCTGTGCAAGTGAGCCATGCGGGGATGGCGCAGGCCGCAGGAGGCGGCGATGGAGAGAGAGGTCGCCGGCTGGCTGTCGGGGAGGAGAGTGCAGGCACTGCGTGGAGAATGATGAATGGGAATGGGCCGAATGGCGAACGATTCGAAGCTTGGTTCTCCATCTCGCTCTAGTCGACTTCTGCGACTGCGAGAGCCAACTGCCGAGTGGAGTATATATCGGTTGTTCGGTTGTTGAGAGTTAGAAACCGAACCGAAACACGAAAACCGAATAGCATTAAAATAAAAAACGAACCGAAAACCAAAATAATCGGTTAATTCGGTTTGGTTTGATTCAATTCTGTTTTTCAGTTTCGGTTTAAAAAATGCCCACCCCTACTGGTAATAGGGCGTGCTTTTTTTTCTCCGAATGAACAGATGGTCCAAAGCACTTAACGATATGATGTCTTTGGGGCATATTGATACAGATGCTAGACCGTATCGAGCCTGAAAACTCAGCATGATAGACGGCACGGCACGATATGACTAACTGATTTGTGCCTTAGCCGGTCCAGTATGAAAGCGGTCTTTTCGTAAAAACCGTTCTATCTATAGCCTATCTCATCACGAACTATCTTACCCTGATGACTCGAACCATCATCAAATACTACATCTCCCTTTTATCCGATGTAGTTGTCATCTCCCCACGCCTCTATCATCTCTCTCCTCTCGCCCTCCTCCACCCCTACCCACCAGTACCACACGCAGTAGCACGGCATAGCTTAACTCCCAGCTCTAGCCACCAGCACCACACACCATCGCACTAGGTGCGTCTTCTGCGTGCGGCTGCATGGAAGAGCACCAAGATATGGCTCATCTTGCCGAGAAAAGTTAAGTGTGTGGCGGATGTTTTAACTCTGTGTTTGCAAATGAACCTTTGACAACAAGAGTAACTAGTCAAGGTTACGTGCTACGCTGCGCCATACGAATTTTGGTCTAACGGTTGTTTTTGAAGAAAAAAAAGGTAGCTAGGGTTGCGCACTACGCTGTGCCGTGCAAAATTTGGTCGCGCGAAGCCACGCCGTTCGAAGTTTCGTCCGATGGATATTTTCTGAATAAAGGGTATGAGGACGTAAATAGGGATTCGTTTTTTCTCAAGAGTTTTTTTTAAATGTGCTAGTCAGGAGTCCTCGGCGAATTTGTGATACCACGGGTTCTCTTTGTGTAGTGTGAAACTTGGTCCGACGGTTACCTACAAAAAAAAATAGTATGAGGACATGAACATGTTTTCGTTTTTTCTAGGGGATTTTTTAAAAATGTGCCTGCGTAATTTTGGTTTTTCTGTTTTTCTTTTAAAAAATGGGTTGCTAGGAGCCATCGGCGAATCTGTAGATTGCTAGGAGCCGTCAGCGAATCTGTGGAATTTGTTTTGGGAGAAAACCGCGGAGGGACCTAAATGTTTTTTTTGCGTAATTTTGGTTTTTTTAAAAAAAATGGGTTGCTAGAAGCCGTCACAAATCTATGGGTTTTTTTTTTGAGAAAACTGCGGAGGGACATAAACGTAATTTCATCTTTCGGTATAAGCCGTCAGCGAATCTGCGGGAGAAAACCGCGGAGGGATCTAAACATAATTTCAGATATTTTCGGGTTTATTTTGTTAAAAATCGATGGAAGGACCTAAACGTAATTTCAAATTTTTTTGTAGGACCATTTCACGAGGGACGTTGACGTGAGCTGGTTGAGCTCTAATCTCTTAAGCTTTTATATGAAGGTATACATTTCATTTTTCGGCGAATCTATGGATTGCTATAAGCCGTCAGCGAATCTGTGAGAGAAAACCGCGGAGGGATCTAAACGTAATTTCGGATTTTTTTTTTCGGGTCTATTTTGTTAAAAACCGATGAAAGGACCTAAACGTAATTTCAAATTTTTTGTAGAATTTTTTGGGTGTATTTTGTTAAAAACCGATGAAAAGACCTAAACGTAATTTCAAACCGATGAAATGATCCTCGTCAAAAATGCAATCAGCGAATCGGGCTATATGCAAGTCTCCAGTCATGGGTTCCAAATACCTCATTATGGATGCGCTCTCATAACCACCGTATATCCTAAACTTGCAGAGAGGGACAATTGCAGTCCGATGAGGGGGTGGTATAGGAACATATACCATACACCCAAATTTTCTGAGATAAGAGATTTTCGGGATGACTCCGTGCACCAGTTGCATAGGGGAATGGATGTTGTAGGTCGAAGGTCTGAAATTGATGAGAGCTGCTGCATGCAGGACTGTGTGTCCCCAACAAGTGTTGGGCAAGTTACAACTCTATAAAAGCGGTCTGGCAATGAATTTAATCCTCTTTATTAGTGCTTTAGCTAGTCTATTCTGCGTATGGACGTGCGGTACAGAGTGCTCAATTGCTATCCCCGTTGCAGTGCAATAATCATCAAATGCCTTTGAAGTAAATTCGCCAGCATTATCCATTCTAATGGACTTCACGTAATGATCAGGGAAAGCATTCTTAATTCTTATGATCTGCTAGATCAGCTTTGCAAAAGCATGGTTTCTTGTTGACAATAAGTATACATGCGACCATTTTGAGGAAGCATCGATGAGCACCGCAAAGTACCGAAATGGCCCTGACAAGGGCTGAATCGGGCCGCAAATATCCCCTGGATGAGTTCCAGGAATGCAGGGATTTCACTTTGCACTTTCATAACAGAGGGTCTAGTTATTAATTTCCCAGTGGCACATGCAGGGCACACGAAATCTTTATGATTCGGGAAATTTTTAACATTAATGCCATGACCTTATGAGTTGTTCACTATATTCCTCATCATTCTAAGATCAGGATGACCTAATCTACAATGCTATAAAGAAAATAACTCAGAGCTTCTAAAGACAGTTTTCAAGTAAGTATACACTTCGGGCGCATGAATATTCGTGTAGTACAACCCAGATTCATATGAGAGACATTTTTCTAATACCATTTTTCCACATACCGCGTGCTTCAAAATGCACAAGTATTCTTTGCCATTTTCTTCATTAGTTTCTACGTGAAAACCATTGGCGCGGATGTCTTTGAAACTTAAGAGAGTGCGCGTTGATTCAGGGTACAAAAGGGCTTCTTCAATTTCCAAAGTTGTACCCATAGGCAATATAATTATAGCTCTTCCTGAGCCTATTACATATGAATCGCTCCTGCGATCGTAGTAATCTTTTCAGCGTTCTTCGTTATTGACTGGAAGTATTTGGACTCTCTTAAGATGATATTTGTTGTGCCACTATCAACAATGCATATCTCTTCCATTTGGGCACTACACGATTTCTAAAAAAAGGAAAATAATTCCAATCAAACAGAGGCAAAATAATTCAAACATTGCTAGCAAATTAAATAATACTGGAACAAAGAATAAATTGCATATTTATTCATGAGAAAATTATGCTCTTCTAGAGCTTACAATTAATTATTCAAAGAAATTCACTGACAACCATTATCTAAATAATAATAATAATAATGCGATTCATGCATTAAACTGAATCTGTAAAATATGCATTAATTTCTGCTTCTATGTCATCGACAGAAGTTTTCTCTTCATTTGCCATAAGATTGGCTGTAGCATCGATGTCCAGGCTAGTCTGTGAGGATGAGACAAGTGGGGTATCCTCATTCATGGCATCGTTATCACTAATCTTGGCGAAGTGCGCCTCTGCTGGGGTATTTTCTTTTGCCTTCTTCTTAGCCTGATATGCGTTGATCACTTCCTTGGATTCCCGGCATATTTTTGACCAGTGTCCCCAAGTGCCACACCTGAAGCACGTTTGGTTCTGCTGCCCATACGGCTTAGCATGCGCCTTTTCCTTGTCATCCTTCTTCACTGGGACTTTGGACTTTCCCTTGGCCTGAAACCTCTCTTTTCCACCCTACTTGCCCTTCTTTCTATGAGTGGGCTTTTTCACCTTATAGCTGTTGGCATTGACTTCTGTGACAATGCCTCTTCCAAATGGCAGTGAGACGAACTTCTTGCATAGAATATCATCTTGTGACTCCGCAACCTGCATGACATCAATCAGTTCGCTATACTCCTTGTATGCGTCATGACGATAGCTGCGTGCACTCTGGATAGAATTTGGATGGAAGGTGGAGAGAGTCTTTTCAATCTTCTCTTCGTCAGTGATCTTCTTACCACATAGGGAGAGATTGGTACAAATTCTGTGCAATGCAGAATTGTACTCGGCCACTGTTCTGTAGTCTGCAAACCTCAGGCGGTCCCAATCTTGCTGTGCTTGGGGCAAGATGGTGTAGTTGAGCTTCTCGAACTGCTTCCTAAGTGCAGTCCAAAGCTCAAATGCACTCTCCTCAGCCATGTATTCATTCTTTAGAGTGGCTGAGAGGTGGTTTCTAAGGAAGTGCAAGGCTTGATCGTTCTGCTCGGCGGTAGGTTGCGTATCCTGCGAGGACCCTAGATCAATCGCAGCACGGAGCTTCTTGCCCCCAAGAACGATCTTCACGTCCGATGCCTAAGTGAGGTAGTTCTGACCGTGCGGGGCCAGTTCCTCAAACTCACGATTCACGATGCCAGGCATCTGCATGATTTCAAAATTCCGACCTTAGATTACTGCGTGTAATCTAATAGAAAATGGTTGTAAAAATCATAAAGTGCAGAAAATAAATATCCACGCATTTCCAGTATACTAAATAAAGCAATGAATTCAAAATTCATAAAGAATATTCATAAATACAGAGAATAAAGCTAGAAAAAATAAAAATAGAGCCACATAATTTTCTGGCAATTTTCCTTAATTTTCTTCTTTTTTTTCCTTTTTTTCTTTTCTTTCTTTTCTTTCTCGACCGAAACGGCCACTGGGCCGCGCCCCATCCCCCAGCCCATAAGCGCGCGGCGGATAGGGTTTCACCCCTAGACGCCATAGCCCTGCCGCTTCCTCTTCCCTTGCGCTCTGCTATTTTTTTTCTTCTCGCGTGCGTCGCCGCTTCCTCTTCCCTTGCGCGCGCCGTGCACGACCATTGGGGGCGCGGCTTCGCGGCGCGGCGGCGGCGGCGTCTTGCCGCCAGGGCGCGACCGATGCCACCGTGGCGCGCACGAGTGGGCGCGTCGGTGGAGCCGAAGAGTCGGCGCGCCGCTTGCAAGTGCATCGAGCGGCGGCGCCGGGCGATCGTCGGCGGCGACGGCGACGGCAGAGTCGGGAGGCGGCGGCGCCGTGCGCATGTCGCGGCCGACGCCGGGCGCGCGGCTGGCGTCGGCGATAACGCCGGTGGTTGCGCAGATCGGCGACGCGACAACGCCGACGTGCGAAGCCCGGCGCCGACAACGCCGACGGTGCTTCGGCAACAGATAACGTCGGCGGCGTGCAAGCCGATGCCCCCCTTTTTTTCGTGGATAAACAGTATTGTAGCTTCGTGCCATTGTATCTTCGTGTTGTACTGTGTAGCTTCGAGCAATCGCCGTGTAGCTTCGTGCCACGTGACGAACATAATACCGGATGCGTAGATTAGATGCATGCATAGAATCAACAAGCGTTTAGATTCAATTGACGATTCTACCTTTTCAATCCGTTCGCCGGTAGAGCTTCATGCTGATAACGTGTTAGGGAACCTCGCTATCAAATAGTCCGGGGTTCCCGAACAGATCTAAATTAGAGAACAGAGAGACACAGGTTTAGGGAGGAACTGCAAGAGAATACTTTATTGCTTTTCTGATTCCTTATACAATGGGTGGACCCCCTCCTTCTTATATAGTAGTCGCCTAGGGTTTCGACTAAGGGACCATCGTGGGCTTTCATGGGCCACGTGGTTTCCCAACAACATTCAAGTCATGTTCGTCTCGGGCTGCGTCGCCTTCTGGTGATTACATCACCTGATGGTATGGACCGACTTGGGCAGTGGATCGGGCCGGATTGATCCGGCATGGGTTCTATGGTTATGGATCTAAATCGTACCGTGTTGTGCTAATCTAACTCTGGCAAGGCTAAGTGCCTATTGGTACGCCATACCAATTTCATGCTGTGGAGGTCCACGTTGGTCCATTTTGACTATTAAGAGGAGTGGAAATGAGCTAGGGATGAGTGAGCCATTTATCGGTGTGGTCGCGAGGATAGAGTGTAGCTCGTTTGGACGTGAGTAAGTCACTAGTATTGGGAAAGAAGCACGCATGATGACTAGGGATGGTGGCGACGCGGTGTAGAAATGCCGGATTTGGCGACGCCATGGTTGAATACCGTTGGATCCAACGCCGTCGCCATCTTCTTCCTTTCCGATTGCTATCGTCTTCTTCCTTGGGACGACTGACGAAGATGGTGGTGCGGTGCCGCAAGACCGTATCTGGCAAACGGCATGACCGAATACTACTGGATTTGGCATCAAGACGGTGAGGGATGGCAAGAGGGTGGCGGTGCGGGGAGAAAGCAGGGGTGGAGGAGGGCGTGAGAAGAGAGAGAAAGGAGACAACTAGGTGTTGGGAGATGGTAACTGTGGCGATAGATTATGATAGGAAGCGAAGGGGAGATGTGGTATTTGATAATAGACTAGACCATTAAAGTATGGTAGTTGATTATAGGCTAAGATGTAGATATGTTGTTTTTTTATGAAAAAATCGTTTTCATACCGAGACAATCTAAGCATGACTCAATCTATCATACTATGTTATACCACCTATCTCGACACCATCTATATAGTTCGCGTCGTATTCGTCCGGCCAAAACATATCTATAGTGTGTCGTGTTTTGGTTGTGCTGAGGTGGTTGTGTCGAGTACCAGCCAAGGTATGGTTATCTCACGAAGTCTCCGAGCGGAACAATGGGGCGCCACGTCACACGTACGATCGTGTGAGTCGGACCGGTAGATACTTGGGTCGCAGCGTGTCGGCCATGGACCAGAGAACTGCATCATGGGCAGGGTTCGCCGAAAACCACTAACCCGGGGTAGCGGTTTTCGTAAAAAATCGCTCAAAAACCGTGAAAAATCGAACGGTTTGTAAATTCAAAAAAATCGAATTTTGGTCAAATCTATTCGCGAAAACCGCGGTTTTTGACGAAAAAACGCTCGGTTTTCGCAGTTTACAGCAGTTTTTGACGAAAAACCAGTCGACCAACTGAACGTTCTTGAAAAACGATTTTTCGAACGGTTTTTGAGCGGTTTTTTTTGCGACAACCGCGGTTTTTCAACGGTTTTCGAGCGGTTTTCATCGCATAATTTTTTCACATTTTTTGATTATTTTTTTAAATCCACCGATGAACCGCTCGATTTCTGTTTTTGAATTGGAGCGGTACAGTCGAAAACCGTGAAAATCAAGTGATTTACCGCGGTTTTGTTAAACGTGATCATGGGCTATACCGCTATAGTCCAAAGAGTTTGTTGATGGGGGCTCGCAAGTACATACATGAGTCTAACGTTGTAGGCTGCATTCTGTGGGCCTCCCATTCCATGGCCCTTGGGATTCTAATGTGTCAAGCTACTGTTCCTTTCTTATATGCTGAAGTGGAACGAAGCCCATAGTAGGGCAGTGTGCTGCTCTCTCATTGCCATTATGTTGGACGGCATCGCTGACGGCAATCACATCGATCGCACGTATGGGTGGCGCGCGGTTGCAGTTGACCTGCTTTCTGGCCGGCCGGGATAGAATGCATCCTTTGAAAAATCCACGGACGGACGGGGATTCAAATCCGGCCGGCCGATGGGCGACTGTGATGGGCGTACTCAACACTCCATCCCGTCGTTTCAGGAACATCACACCGCCGTCAGTCTGTCCCAGGTTTCACAAAACAGTTTTTGAAAAATCGGTTCAAAAACCGAATTTCAAAAATCGGAAAAATCAAGTCGAAAATCGTTAGAAATCGAAGAGTCAAGAAATCAAAAATTTTGGAATTTTTTTTAAAAAAAATCGAAAACCGGTCAAAAACCGACAGACCAAGTGAATGTTCCTTACAGCCGGTTTTTGAGCGATTTTCGCTCGATTTCATAAAAAATCGAGCGGTTTTCACCGATTTACGTCGTATAAATTTTTTAATTTTTTTGGAATTTTTAGATTTTGAATTTTAATCGGGTCGGTTTTCCGTTCAATTTTTAATGCCGAACTGGCTCGTTTTCGTAAAATTTGACCCGTTTTCTTCAGCTTTGCAAATCTTGGTCTGCCCGTCATGGTAAATCCAGCGGTCAATACAGCTACACTGGTAGAGACAAACCAGTTTACAAGATAGTCAGAAGAGGCTGGCGATCCAAGTCAGATCTATCAGCGAATGTGACATATGACAGGGGAGACATTACCACAATTCCTCCCCTCTTTATAAACCCGATCGACGCGAGCATACCGCTTCATCGCATCCAAGTATATCCGGTCACGTAGCTCGTTACTGCAGCCTTTTGTAGCCACTACCAGAGAGCAGAGAGAAACACCAGCGGCCGGCGAGACCACCATGAGGCCACAAGCTCTCGTGCTCACCTACTTCCTGGCCGCCGCGCTGCTGCACCCGCTGCTGTGCCAGGGCGCCGCCGCAGCCGCCTCGCCCGTTTCCATCGCCGGCAAGCTCGCCATGGACGGTAAGTGGGAGGAGCTGATCATTCAGTTTGCGTATGGCTGTGCAGCAGTTGTACGATCGATCGAGTACGTATTTACGTACGTTTTGGCGTGTGTCTTGCAGGAATAGCCGTTGACCAAGGGATCGATCACTTCCTCGTGCTCGCGGCGGTCTTCGTGATGTGCCTCTTCCGTTGACCTGGAGAGGCACTCGATCGAGTTCTTCCCTAGATTAATTTCATTAATTGTGTTACTGTGCATTCTAGTTTGATGTCTAGCCCAAGTTGTGGAACTAACGATCAAAGAAGTGTATTGTTACAATGAAGAAGTTGAAATAATACTGCTGCTATCATGCATGTCTTGCTCGACCTAATTAGTTCAATGTAGTTCTTCTTTATCTGTTTTTCTTGCAACCCTTCGTTGCCTTAAAAAAAACTACAGAACCTCGTAACATTCTAACACTATGGGACGGAGCTATCCAATTGGATGCACCGTTCCTTCGTGTTTGTACGCATTAAAGACCCCCAAGTCATTTCCTCAATCCTACTCACCTCTCCATCTCTCTCCATCCTCTCGCATCTCTCCGTCACTCCCGTCTCCAGGTAACCATCAAACTTCATGGCGGCGGTGACTAGCATGGCGCCGGAGGCTGACGGATGATGACTGACACTATGTAGGCGGCGTGGCGAGCGGAAGAGGGCAATTACCAGAATGGCAGGAGGGGGATAACACAATGGGATTCACTAGACCCGATTGTCTTCCTCGTCACCGGCGACGGGATCCATTAGATCTTTGCGTCTCTCACCTGCCTTCTCATCTGGATCGTAGAGTGGTCATACGTCGGAGGCTGGCAGGTGGCAATCGGTACTATGGAGGTGCATGGCGAGCGGAGGAGGGTGGCTACCGGTATAGTGGAGGCAGCATGGCGGGAGAAGGACGATGTCAACGGGATCTAAATTCGGTTGTGTTTCTCGTTACTGGCAATCTTGCAACCCTCACTTGCCTCCTCGTCTGGTTCACAACACGGTCCAATCCAGACTCTTCCCACGTCGTGTCCTGGCTGATCGGAGTGGCTTTGAGGTTTAGCTTTACCCCTTGGGCGAGTAGGGGGAGGAGGCGGTGGTGCTGGTGAGTGGCAAGTACGATGGCCACATGTGAGTATGTCAAGGATTTTTTGCTCTTTTGTTTTTTATACGAAACTTGTTGAAACTTTTTAAAATATTTTAAAACTTCTGGGTTGAAATTTGATGAAGCATGTAAAAACTTCTTAAAACTCTTTGGCTAAAACTTGTTGAAACTTGTGTTCGAAAATAATAAACTTGTTGAAATTTTTAAGGAACTTTTAGAAATACGTGGAACTTATTGAAACCTAAAACTTTTTAACATATTTTAACATTACTTACTAAAACTTAATAAAACTTGTTGCTATATCGTTGCAACGGTGAACCGTTCTCTAGTCGCGTCTTTTTTTTTTTTACTGAAAACAGTATGCAACACTTCCTAACTTATTTCAAAAAATAAATCTGTTTGGCAGCCATATTCGGTGGCGTTGCAAGTGAATCTTGCCACACCACATGTAACTCCAAACTTATTTCCACAAAACGACACAGTCAGCCATACGAACCAAATTTGCGCTGGGTTGTTTGTAAGTAAATCGTTAGTGGCGTGGTAAAGCAACAGTGGCGTCGTAAGGCAAGAATCATTTTGGAATAAGTTACGGAGGGATTTATCTTTTATACATTTCTTAAGAAGGATTAAATAACAAAAAAACTTATAAAAGAGTTAGGTTAGTAATCGACATTTTTTTCATTGCGAATGTGCCCTGAGCCCAAATCCTTCTACTTTCGAACTGCATATTGGGCCAGCCGGATTTGTACTCTATATGCAGCGTGGGCAAGGCCTTCGTCCACGATAGATGAGAAACTGGATCGTGGGCTGGTGTTTGCTTCATTGTGAGCTTCCGGGAGAGAACACATGATATGGACCAGGACCCTATTGGGCTCTCAACGCAGGTGGTTCGGGATGTGGGCTGGGATAGTACCTGTTGTTAAGAAACCTCGCTATCGAATAGTCCGGGGTTCCCGAACAGATCTAAAATTGGAGAACAGAAAGAGAGAGACACAGGTATATGAGGAGAGCGACGGCGGTATTCTTTATTGCTAATAAAATTACGTGTACATGGGGACCCTCCTCCTTTATAAAGCTTCTCTAGGTTTTGGATAAGGGACCACTTGGGCCTTCAATGGGCTTTAGGGTTTCTCAACACTCCCCCTTGGGCCCTTTGCCGCGAGATGCATATGCCTCATTAAAACTCCAGAAAAACCCAGTGGGAAAAATACTTGGAGAAAGAGTACATAGCATACGCTTACTATGTTGCACGAATTGCCTCGTTAAAAACCTTATGCAAGAAAACTTCATGAAAAACTTGCTAAGGAAAAGAGTACAATTCTCCCAACTTCAAATGCTAATCTTCGAGATTCATGTTGGGTATTCATAATTCATGCTCGAGATTCATGTGGGAGTATGTGAAATATCTCCCCCTGAAATCTGCACTTCTCTAAGTCTCATCATCCCAATTCCTTTCACGCACCTTTCAAAGGTAGATTGGGAGTGATTTAGTGAATAAATCTGCAAGATTTTCACATGACTTAGTATGCAATATCTTGATCTCGCTCATCTTATGCAATTCATGAGCATAGAAGAACTTGGGGTTGATATGCTTCGTGAGATTGCTCTTCACATAACCCATCCGTGCTTGGGCAACACAAGTTGCATTATCTTCATAAATTATCGTGGGAGTTTGCTCAATGTTCAAACCACATGACTTCGGATGTGGTGAACCATTCTTCCGAGCCATGCACATTCACGCGATGCTTCATACAAAGCGATGATTTCGAGTGGTTTGTCGACGCCGAGACAAGAGTCCGCTTAGACGACTTCCAAGAAATTGTTGTTCCTCCACATAGGAAAACATAGCGGTTTGGGACTTGCCAAGATGCGGGTCCGATAAATACCAAAGATCGGCATAGCCAACTAAATTCAATTCATTATTTCTTCAAAAATGCAGACCAAGGTCTTTGCTTCCTTGGAGGTAACGGAAGATGTCCTTGATCCCTTTCCAATGCCTTTTGGTGGGTTACGACTGCATCGAGCTAGCAAATTCACTGCGAACGCAATGTCCAGGCCTAGTGCTATTCGCAAGGTACATGAGCGCCCAATTGCACTCAGATATGGGAATTCGCTCCCGGGACTTCCTCCCTCTTCTCTAGGTGCAGATGGGTCTAGATGCGCTCTGAGTGACCTTCCGACCATTGGAGCCTTCGCAGGATATGCTTTTCAAATCCAAACCTTTCCAACACTTTACTGTGTAGGTTGATTGATGTACCAAGATTCCTCCTTGGACATGTTCAAGCCGCAAGCCTAAACAAAACTTGGTTTTACCCAAATCTTTCATTTCAAACTCGGACTTCAAGTATGAGCATGCCTCTTCAATTTCTTCATCCGTCCCAATGATGTTCAAGTCATCTACATAGACGGAGATTATACTGAATCCATTCGGGATTGTGTATAAACACACATGGACAATCTTATTTGTTTGTGTAGCCTTTCTTGCAGAGAAAGTTACTCAAGCGATTGTACCACATTCTTCCCCGATCGCTTCAACCCATATGGTGATTTCTCCAATTTCACCTTTGCATGTGTTTCTATTTGCTCCATCTTGGTTCGGGATAGGAATTCCTTAGGTACTTTCATGTATATCTCCGAATCCAAGTTTCCATCTGGTATCTTTGTGACAACATCCATTAGCTTCATTCTCAACTTCAAGTTGATCGCCATTGAGATCAAATATCTAAAGGTAATTCCTCCCATGACCGGAGAATAGGTTTCTTCATAATCAACTCCGGGACGTTGAGTGAAACCTTGAGCTACAAGCCTTGCTTTGTACCTTACAACCGTTGTTTTCATTTCTCTTCGAACAAAGACCCATTTGTGGCCTACGAGGCTTATATGGGAGGTGTGCGGCATCTGGCTCAAACACCTCTCTCTTGTTCGGAGAGACTAACTCTGCAGATGATTGCCTTTTCCATTCTTCCCAATCTAGCCTTTTCTTGCACTCTGCGAGAGATGCGGCTCGGGATCATGATCAATGATCGAGGCAATCTTCTTTATGAAGTATGCATCAACGTTGGTCGTTGCTCTATTCGAGGATTCTCCTGTTACTACAAAGTTTATGGCCATTTCTTCATGGGTGCTTCATGCACTTCTACTTGCTCTTCACGCTTTTCCCTATCGCAGAGCAAGTTCCTTTAGCTTTTCATTGCCTATGTGTGCGCACACATTATTTCCGTGACTTCTGCAGTGGAAGATTCAAGTCCGGAATTGCCTTTTCCATTGGCTTCTTTCCGGTGCAGTCTCAACCGCCCCTTCTTTCCTTGGGGCATTTTCGTGATTGGTTGTGGTAAGTCCTCTCGCCCGATTTTCTCAGACGTCTCCGGTACTTTGGGTTTGAGGAGCAGATTGCTGTTCTTTTTCTTTGAGGCCTCGAGCAGGTTGAGGGATACCTTCTATTTTCTTTGGTATTTCCACCCTCTCGGTGCATTTCTTGCTGGTACATGCGACTTAACCACGCCCTTGGATCACAAAATGATCAGCGTTCATTTGCTAAAATCTGCAAATCGATTATCTTTGGACTTCTTGATTTGCTTCATTAGTTCGGGGTCATGTGCGGGGATCGGTGGAATGCCATATGATTTCCGGCATTTTTCATCCAAAGGTTGATTTCCTCCCTAATGACGGAAACGATCCTCGTCAAAGATGCAATCAATGAACCGGTCAGATGCAAATCTCCATCATGGGTTCCAAATACCGATTATGGATGCACTCTCATAACCAACGTATATCCCGGACTTGCGGAGAGGGCCCATTGCGATCACGAGGGGTGGTATAGGTACATATACCATACACCCAAATTTTCTAAGATGGGAGATCTTGGGATGATCCGTGCACAAGCCGCATGGGGAATGGATGTTGTAGGCCGATGGTGCGAAATTGATAAGTCTTCGCTGCGTGCAGATCGCGTGTCCCCAACAAGTGTTGGGTAAGTTACAACTCGCAAAAGTGGTGCCGCAATGAACTTAATCCTCTTTATTAGTGCTTACGCTAGTCCGTTCGCGTATGAACGCGTGCAGACAGAGTGCTCAATCTGCTATCCTCGTTGTTTGTGCAATAATCATCAAATGCCTTTGAAGTAAATTCTCCGGCATTGTCCATTCTAATGGACTTCACGCGATGATGAGGGAAAGCATTCTTAATTCTTATGATCTGCGAGATCAGCTTTGCAAAAGCATGGTTTCTTGTTGACAACAAGCATACATGCGACCATTTCGAGGAAGCATCAATGAGCACCATAAAGTATCGAAACGGCCCCGACAGGGGCTGAATCGGACCGCAAATATCCCCCTGGATGCGTTCCAAGAATGCAGGGATTTCACTTTGCACTTTCATGACAGAGGGTCTAGTTATTAATTTCCCGGTGGCACATACAGGGCACACAAAATCTTCATGATTCGGGAAATTCTTAACGTTAATGCCATGACCTTGTGAGTTGTTCACTATATTTCTCATCATTCTAAGACCAGGATGACCTAATCTACTATGCCATAAAGAAAATAACTCAGAGCTTCTAAAAACAGTCTTCAAGGAAGTATACACTTCGGGTGCATGAATATTCGTGTAATACACCCCAGATTCATATGAGGGACATTTTTCTAATACCATTTTTCCACATACCGCGTGCTTCACAATGCACAAACATTCTTTGCCATTTTCTTCATTGGTTTCTACGTGAAAACCATTGGCGCGGATGTCTTTAAAGCTTAAGAGAGTGTGAGTTGATTCAGGGTACAAAAGGGCTTCTTCAATTACCAAAGTTGTACCCATAGGCAATATAATAGTGGCTCTTCCTGAGCCGATTACATATGAGTCGCTTCCTGCGATCGTAGTAATCTTTCCAGCGTTCTTCGTGATCGACTGAAGGTATTTAGACTCTCTTAAGATGGTATTTGTTATGCCACTATAATTCCAATAAAACAGAGGCAAAATAATTCAAAAATTGCTTGTAAAGGAAAGAATACTGGAATAAAGAATAAATTGCATATTTATTCATGAGAGAAGTATGCTCTTCTAGAGCTTACAATTCATTATTCAAAGAAAATGCTAACAACCATAATCTAAAGAAAAAAAAAACGATTCATGCATTAACGGGCTTTGGACTTTCCCTTGGCCTAAAACTTCTCTTTTCCACCATGCTTGCCCTTCTTTCTATGAATGGGCTTTCTCACCTTATAGCTATTAGCATTTACTTCTGTGCCAGTGCCCCTTCCAGGTGGCTGTGAGACATAATTCTTGCATAGAACATTGTCTTGCGATTCCGCAACTTGCATTACATCAATCAGTTCGCTATACTCCTTGTATGCGTCCGACGATAGTGCGTGCACTGGATAGCATTAGGGTGGAAGGTAGAGAGAGTTTTCTCAATCTTCTCCTCATCGATGATCTTCATGCCACATAGAGAGATTGGTATAAATTCTGTGCAAGGCAGAATTATACTCGGCCACTGTTCTGAAGTCTGCAAACCTCAGGTGTACCCAATCTTGCTGTGCTTGGGGCAAGATGGTGTACTTGAGCTTCTCGAACCGCTTCAATTGCGGTCCAAAGCTTAGTGCACTCTCCTCACCATATATTCATTCTTGAGTGGTGAGAGGTGGTGCCCGAGAAAGTGCAAGACTTGATCATTCTGTTTGGCGGTAGGTTTCAAGCGCCCCGCAAGGACCCTAGACCAATTCTTTGCATGGAGCTTCTTGCCCCAAGAACGATCTTTACGTCCGATGCCCAAGTGAGATAGTTACGGCGACTGCGGGGCAGTTCTTCAAACTCACGATTCACGATGCCGGACATCTTCATGATTTCAAAATTCGACATTAGATTCTGCGTGTAATCTAATAGAAAATGGTTGCAAAAGCATAAAGTGCGAAAAATAAATTCATATGCATTGCAATATATTAAATAAAGCAACAGATTCAAAATTCATAAAGAATATACATAAAGCAGAGAAAAGAGCAAGAAAAATTAAAAGCAGAGCCAAATAAATCTTCTTGATTTTCTGGCAATTTTTCAAAATTTTTCTGCAATTTTTCTTTCTTTTCTTTTTCTTCTTCTTTTCTTTTCTTTTCCTTCTCTGTTTTTGTTTTTCTTTCTTCTGGCCGAACCGGCCGGCTGGGCCACTGCTTGGGCCGGTTTCTTTCCTCCCGCTTGGCCTCTTGGGCCACTAGGCGCGCCCTTTCATGGGCCATCAAGCCCGGGCCTGCCTGGCCGCACCAAACAAGAGGTGAGCAGAACCCTAGCCGCCACATGCGCCTGACTCACGAAGAAGAGGCGCACGGCGCAAGGCCTCAGGTGCTCTGCTCCGGCCGGGCGCGGCAAGGGGAGAGGCGGCGAAGGCGAGTCTCGCGCGAAGCGAAGGAGATGGCGCCGCCGCCGCTCGGTGCCGTCGCCGCCCGACGCGCTTCTTGGGCGACGAGGACGCCACCGCTTGGGCGGCGCTGGGCGCACTGGCGTTTACCGGGCGAGGCGACGCCGGCGTGCGTGGCGCTTCTTGCGCGGGGCGGTGGCGGGTGGCGGCAGACGGCGCGGCCGTGCCGCTTCTTGCGCGGGTCTATTGGCGGGGTGGCGAGGAGGTGCTCGGTGCCGCTTCGCGCGAAGCGGCCGGCGAAGCGGTGACAATGGCGCTTCATGCGCGAGCTCCGGCGAGCACGCGGCGTGGCGGCGCGGGGCGAAACGGCGGCATTGCCTCGAGCAAGGAGGTCGAGGTCGGGCGGACGGTGGAGCCGAGGTGTCGCCGTCGCGCTGCATGGGTCGGAGGCATCGCCGAGCGGCATGAGCCGAGTACACGCCGTGTGCGGCGATGTCGGCGATTGCGGGCGGCAACGGAATCGCGATGTCTTCGTCGCGGTCGCGCGCGGCGCGGCCGTGTCTTGTACCGGCCGGGCCGACGGCGGCGAGGTCGGGCGGTGGCGCTGCGCGGAGCCGTGGCGGCGGTCGGGCTTCAAGCCGGTTTCATGCACGCCGGCGGAACTCGAGGAAACGGCCGGCGGCCGTGCCGGTGGCGAGGACGCTGACGAGCGGGCGCGGCGGCTGCGAGCCGAGTGCCGAGGTCGAAGTCGACGACGCTACGCAAGCGCTGGAAGGTCGAGGCGGCGCGCTCGAGCGCCATATCTTTTTTTTGGATGAACAGTAAAACCATGTAATCGTAACCGTGCTAGTAGTGTTCGAGCGATCGCCGTGTAGCCGTACACGTGACGAAAGCGATACAATATGCGAGGATAGATGCATGCGAAGAAAACGACAAGCGTTTAGATTCAATCTCCAAAATCCTACCTTTCTCACCTTTTCTATTCTGATCTCCGTAGAGCAATTCGTGCTGATAACGTGTTAAGAAACCTCGCTATCGAATAGTCCGGGGTTCCCGAACAGATCTAAAATTGGAGAACAGAAAGAGAGAGACACAGGTATATGAGGAGAGCGACGGCGGTATTCTTTATTGCTAATAAAATTCTGTGTACATGGGGGGACCCCCTCCTCCTTTTATAGCGCTCTCTAGGGTTTCGGCATAAGGGACCACTTGGGCCTTCAATGGGCTTTAGGGTTTCTCAACACCTGTAACGAGCCTAGTCGCACGTTACCGTGTGCCGGCCGCACCGCGTGGGAGCCAACAAATTCAACACCGTTATCGAACGCCGTCGAAGCGGTGGCAGGATCACAGGACACAGTCGGAACGGCAGCTGCAGCGTGTGGGCTACCGCAGCCAGCGGGTCGGCGTGGAAAAATCGAGGCTTCAACGACGCATGAGCCGAGGGACGTTTGGCTACTCGACATCGCCACCGGGGCGTGGCGCAACGAGGCAACCAGTTGAGACGCGGGCAACCGCGCCGCGGCGAGCCGGTAAATAAAGCGATCGATGCAGCATTTCAGCGGCACGACCGTGCGCGCGCCGAGTCGTATTATTGTACGCCGAGTTGCCGTTTTTCTTCGGCATGCTCAGAAGGTACTCGACGCGCGCGCCTAGCTTGCCGTCGACACCAAATTGCCAATGCGCATACATGTAACTCGCGGAAAGGAAGCATATGCTTTTGCCGAAATTTTCAAAGGCAGGCCGGAGCATGCTCAACTCAAGTAAGAGAGACGAAGCGAACATTATCTAGGCCGACGATAGGGTCCGAGCTAGGAATCAAATCTGCGTGATGCCGTGAAAAGTTAATGAATCCGAAGGCAAAGACGAAGGAAATCCTGGCCGTCAATCCGGGCGTCATAACTACAATATCTCAATGCAATGCAACGCAATGTTGGATGCATGCAGGCTCCGGATCCTGTAAGGAATTGGAAAGAGATCTCAGTCACAGTTCGTCACGGACTACGCGAGCTCCTGGGAAACCGATCCGCTGCCTACAAATATATATGGGACTGCTTCCATATACATTGTTCGAATTATATATATAATCCCCTTGGCTAGATACTAGTTTCTATCTGGCTAGTTAACGCATGCATGCTATTCGCTAATCACCCCCTCGATCGACATGATGAATCCGCCTCCTCTGCCTCATGAAAACATGAGATAGTCATCTTATAGCCGCAGGTATGTACTAGTACAGCAGGTGCTCTCTTGTACCTGATCAAATGCCGCAACCATGTTTTTCTTTTCTTTTCTTTTCTTTTTCGTTGCTTGTCTCTAGGTAGTTTGATTCTTTTCGAATATGTGCTGATACATGATGGGTTGTTAGTTTTATTGGAATTTTACTTTTCCTGATGATGTAGTTGTTGTGGAAGGGGAAGAAGTAGGTGCACGATTTGTTCTAATTGTTTCACAAGAATATTATAGCCGCTCCTTCTACGAAGTGCCTCAATTATATCAACTGGATAGGGAGTGGCACTAAAAGTTTTGTTTGGTTAGTATCCTGACCTCATGTCGATTTCTGCTCACCAGAGGTACGGAAGCGCATGCAAAGTCTGTCTAGTACCTTTCTTTCGGTCTATTTTTGTGGTGAGATCCACAAATTAGCGAAATGCACATTCTAGTACATGAGTACTGCTACCACCTAAAACGCATGCATTCATGGTTGGTTGCAATCCAGCACGTAGACAGTTTTGGACATGCTGATAAACCAACCAAAGTGGGGCAGCCGTGCAAATGAGTATGGGCGTAAACCATGCATGCATGATGCATCGTCTGTTAATTGGCTATGTCATTGTTCATGAAAAATTGAAAATAATCGATGACATGGCAGCAAATGAATGTATATGCATGTGAACGGCCAAGTCTCCCTACGGCCTCATCATCAATATGACATGGTCACGATATGAGTTATCGTTAATCTGCATAGTGTCAACCATAAGGAGTAGTACTGCAGCACAGCGGTAGGATGCAATTCTGTGTGCTATATGTCTACAATAAGACTATCCAGATAGAGCATCAAGCTATATGTCATCCCCTTTTGACTCTTCTGGACCCAATTATTGATCAAAACTAATATTATCTCTGTGTCTTAGTCGACCATAATCTCCACTATTGCTAAAATAGTACAATTATTATAGGCGCACGAAAATGGAAGCACTGTTCCTTTGCTCCCGTGCCGTCCCTAGCTAACTCCTATATCACTGATTCAATTCTTTCCGCTTAATTAATTCTGTGTCTCAGATCGAGGCCGCAGCACTAGACGTACGTGCATGAAGTAGCAACTAGCAAGTAAGGCGTGTGGTAGTAGGCAGAAGAAGATAGTTAATTAGCATGGCAATACAAGGCAGGGAAAGCAGGACAGGGACGACGACGTTGCCGGCAGCGAGCATCGGCGGCGGCGTTTCTTGCGGGCTTCTCCCGGCATTCGGCGAAGCGTCTCCTCCCCTCCATCCAAACGTCATCAACCCTTACGTCGACTGTCGTTACAGGTGAGCTGCCAGCTGCAGCTAGCCTCGCCGCGCGCACGTACGAACACGAACTTACATGAGGTGCGCGCGTTCGTTCAGGTGGTGGCAGAAGTTTCTGGTCGTGCTGGTGCTGTACTCGGCGTGGGCGTCGCCGTTCGAGCTGGCCCTGGAGAGGGCCGCCTCCGGGGCGCTCCTCGTCGTGGACCTGGTCGTCGACGTCTTCTTCGGCGTCGACATCGCCGTGTCCTTCTTCGTCGCGTACCGCGACAGGTCCACCTGCCTCCTCGTCGACGACCGCAGGAAGATCGCCACGAGGTAATTAACCGATTGACAGATCTGCGCGTGGCTTTAGATTGTTTCCTTGAGAACTCTGGCGATATGCATGCGTGGTGAAATCGTGCGTATGTCCATGCATTTCTAGGTACCTGACACGGCCGCGGTTCGTGATGGACCTGGGCTCGACGATTCCGTTACAGATAATCTACCAGCTGGTGAGCGGCAAAAGAAACGGACCATGTGGGTTCCTCATTCTTCTCCGGCTGTGGCGACTGCAGCGCGCCAGTAAGCTCTTTGCAAGGTACGTACGTACATACGTCTCCATCCAATGCATGTCGTAGTAGTTAGTATCTCTCTCTAGCCTTCTTGCTTGCTACTTTTGAGTGTGTACGTACTGTGTGTTCTTCGTAGATTTGCTACGTGGTACACATAATTTACCATCAGCAAATCTTCTAGTGGTTAATACTTCAATAATATTTGAGGTGACTTGCTATTGTGCATTATCCGCGAGTGTGTGATTTTATTCCAAACAAAATGATGAGATCGTAAGAAAGGACTACTAACTGAAGTACTGGTGCAATTTTTGTCTTAGTTCTTGTTGTATACTATATCACCCAATGTACGCAGGACTGATGGTAAAAGAGAAACGATTATGTATGCTAAAAATGGGCGTCGCAGCAATGTGTGTTGATGACTGCCACCAACAGCCTACTAGCCTAGCAGTTTGGTATCCTGTCTTTTGGCTGATGACCAAAGTAGTGGTTGGGAGACTATTTGTGTAGATTTTTCACTAGGATTTTCTGCATGTACCAATAAAAACAAGTGCCATTTAGGATAACAACAGTGCAAATAGTCAGAAAAAAAAATGAGGTAGATTAAATGTGGGAACAAGCTAGTGGACTATTGGTGCGCAGGCTGTTTAACGTCCCCACCTACCAACGTTCTTGTACTCTGACTGGTTTGTGTTCATCTCCTTCTTGAATGAATGTCAGTGCACCCGATCAATTTTCAAAACAAAAAAAGATGTGCTAAATGTTTATTCATGATCAACATGCTAAACCACAAGCATATGCATCTGATTCTTGCAGATTGGAGAAGGATATCAGAATCAGCTACTTCTGGACTAGGCTTGTCAAACTCATCTGCGTAAAAACACTTCACTGATGACACCATTTCACGCAGAATTTCTTGACAAACTCTCTTAATTAGTTCATGCTAGGTGTACAAAATTTACTTATTCTGTGCTCTTCTGCATGAATGCGGCATGCAGGTGACGCTGTTTGCGCTGCACTGCGCGGCGTGCGTCTACCTGTGGATGGCGTTCCACTACAGGATCAAGGAGCACACGTGGATCGGCAGCCAGATACGCGACTTCAAGAACCGCAGCGTCTGGGTCGGGTACACCTACGCGGTGTACTGGTCCATCACCACGCTCACCACGGTCGGCTACGGCGACCTGCACGCCGCCAACACCAGCGAGATGGTCTTCAGCATCTGCTTCATGCTCTTCAACATCGGCCTCACCTCCTACATCATCGGCAACATGACCAACCTCATCGTCCACTCCGCTACCACCACCTTCATGATGGTACGTGGTTCCGCGGTCCACGATTGCTCACGTTTCCTTAACAGCTTAGCCTTGTGTAGTGCGAGATGGTTGTTGTGTGAAACTCAGCTTTGATGTGTATCGAAATTGACTTCTGCAGAGGGACATGGTCCACCGAGTGTCCAGGTTCGGGAGCATGAACTGGCTGCCGGAGGGGATGAGGGATCAGATGATGGCCAACGTGCAGCTAAAGTTCAAGACGGTGGAGCTGCTGCAGCAGGAGGTGCTGTTCGACCTGCCCAAGGCCTTGAGATCGGGCATCGCGCAGCACCTGTTCAAGGGGACGGTCGAGAGCTCCTACCTGTTCCAGGGAGTCTCCAACAACCTCGTCGTGCAGCTGGTAGTGCCATGCTCCGAGCCAGTGTTACTACTTACTAACAAATAAACGCCAAGAATCTGAACAACTGACGAAATATGTTCAGGTTTCAGAGATGAACGTAGAGTACTTTCCCCCCAAGGTGGACATTGTCCTGGAGAACGAGATACCGACGGACTGCTACATCATTGTGTCGGGCGAAGTGGTAATTACTTATTCATAGTTCACACCCGGTCTTCTATTAGCAGCCTTGTAATTTTTTCAGTATTGCTTCCTGCTCTTGCTCTGACAGTATCTTTTGTCTTCTTTTCTTTCTTCTACACATCAGGACGTATTGACAACCGCTGAGGATGGGACAGAGAAGGTAACCCATCGAAACCCCATAAATTAAACTGAACGTTAAGTAATTTTAATCTCTCCGTACATTAACATGCAACCCAATCTTGACAAGCCAAACCACTGAATAGTCTTTCAGTTACACCATGACATGACTGTCACTGTTCTACTGTTAAGTCAACAACAATTCTGATCAACTCTTGTGCCCTTTCAGTTTATGATGAGAACAGGGCCACACGGCATGGCAGGGGAGATCGGGGTGATCTTCAACATCCCACAGCCGTTCGCCATCCGGAGCAGGCGCCTCACCCAGGTCGTCCGCATAAGCCAAAGCCATCTGCTGCAGACCGTCCAGCCCAACACTGCAGATGGGGACACTATATTCTCCAATTTTGTTCAGGTACGTACGCATCTTTCAGACCATTTTATCCGGTTTTGTTCAGGAACCTACTTTTGATGGCGATGCAATGTAAAAATACTTCCTACATTCTCTCAATTTGGCAACATACTTTTTCCCCAGTACCTTGAATCTCTGAAGGTACAAGCAGCATTTGTCAGGGAGCTGCTGTCTAACACAGACCTGGTTCAGAACCGCGACGCGTTGGTTTCAAGCAGTACTGTCATGTTTGATAGAGAGCCCATACGAGTGGTTATCCATGAGCAATTTCCGAACAGGGCTAACAGGACAAGGAACCATGCGGCAGGGAAGCTCATCCATCTGCCTGGTTCGCTGCGAGAACTGATGAGACTTGCAGGTACGTGAATTGTCCTTCTGCATACAGATTGGTTTTCATCAGATGTTCGGAGTGTAACATGGTGATATGTATGCGTTGTGGAAATGTCATTGCAGAAGACAAGTTTGAAAAGGCGGCGAGAGCGGTCCTCACCGCCGACGGCGCCGAAGTGGAGGACATTCGCGCGCTGAGAGATGGCGATCACCTGTTCTTGTGTTGATAGGAAACCGTACTCTGTATATGTATACACAGCTACGCCCTCTGCTCGTTTCAATTTTTTGACACCATCGAAAAATTTTACGAGAGAGAATGAACAAAAGGGATCCTGTGTGTAGTGTAACTTGATCACAAATTTCACTCTCTTCACTAGATCTTTAGTAGCCTGAACTGTATATATAGTTTTAATGAAGATAATCGAGTGCCAAAGCAGCAAAGCTCACCATAGGTACGAAACTGAAAGGTAGCATCCCACAGGGTCCAAGAAAGAGGACTTGTTTTGGTGCATGTAATCTCTGTACATTTCTTCTTTTTCTCGTAGTCTGAACGGGTTGGTCTTGTGTGACGTTTTTGACCTTTTCCTAGCCAATCTGAAAGGCTAATCTCGCTTGTTTTCGTTCTCTTATATTTTTATCTCTTACCTTAATGAACAGTATAGCTCCCGCCATCTTTTCGAAAAAGCAGCAAAGTTCACAGTAACTGGCAATGCTATTTTTGGCGAACCAACACTTGTGCATGCCCCGTAAGCAAATCTACTTATCTGCATCCGGCAGCAGTAGCTTCATTTCATGGAGAAGAAGAAGAAAGCAGCAGACTATAATTAGGACAAAGGGGCAAACTCCCTCCGCTGCTCATATTCTGAAGGACTATGTGGAGGTTCATCCATATTTATGATGAGTATTTGACTTTATTTGAGCAAGGTATGCTCAAGTTTGAGTTTGATTTGGATTATTTTTCGAGCTAGAGCAATTTGGTTGGCTGGTCGCAGACCAATCGTTCGACCCCGAGTGGTCGGGGCCTTGACTGGTCGGAGATCAGTGGTCAGACCTCGAGTGGTCTGGGCCTTGGTTGAGTCAGAGACCAGTCGTCCGACCCCGAGTGGTCGAGGCTTTGACTGGTCGGAGACCAGTGGTCAGACCTCGAGTGGTCTGGGCCTTGGTTGAGTCGGAGATCAGTCGTCCGACTCCAAGTGGTTAAGTCGGAGACCAGTCGTCCGACTCCGAGTGGTTGAGTCGGAGACCAGTCGTTTGAACCCGAGTGGTCAGATCTTTGGTTGGTCGGAGATCAGTCGTCCGACTCCGAGTGGTTGAGTCGAAGACCAGTCGTTTGAACCCGAGTGGTTAGGTCTTTGGTTGGTCAGGTTGGAGACCAGTGGTCAGACCTCGTATGGTCGGGGTTTTGCTGGTCAGCGTAATGTATTTCCTTCTGTTAAGATGGATATGTGTTGTTGGACTTTGCTATGTGATGTGGTTTTCTTGTCTATGATGGTTGCAGGACTTTGGAGCTAGGTCATGGTGAGGCGAAGTGGATCAGGACTAGGCTGGGAGAGCTGAGGTCCAGATGATCAAGGTGTCGCCAAAGATGACTAAGGCCAGGGAGTAGCTGCAAGCCGAGAAGACAAAGGAATGGATGAGATGCTAACTTGGAGCTGCTCTAATCAAGGAGGACCGTTAGATCGCGGTCAGGAAGATAGAGTAGCGGGTCAAGTTAGTGTGAGTTGAAAAGCGTGCAAAACCCGTTGTGTTGTTGGGTTTCGGGTGAGCCCATGCATAGCTTTGTGAGTGGGTAAAATCTCAGCCCTTGATAGAGTGCCCTAGGATTTAGAGGCTCATCTAAGGGTGGTACGTGGTCCAAACCTGCTATAAATAGACAGGGAGAGGGGTGTCTCCTTAGGGGCGTGAGCAGGTGAGGAAAGTGTACGTGAGTAGGTGAGAGTGCTCTAGAGGCCTCTGTGCTCTTGAAGCTTTGCCCACTTTGTAGTGAGGTTTTGTAAACCTATACTCTGGAAATGAAAGACCGCTTTTCCTATCTTTGAGTTCACTTTCCTCATTCACATTATGCTTTGAATTCAACATTTAATTTCATGCACTTTACCTTCTGTATGGTTGGATTTTCTTCCTTTCCTTCTAAGTGCTTTTGGATTTTATGCCAAGGATGAAAGATTGCTGGATGAATCTTCTATAGATCATATCCCAATCATCTAGGCAATCTACAACCTCTTCTATTCAATTTTGCAAGAAACCAATTTTTGTGCCTAGTAGAAGAAAGTGCTTTCAGATCGTGTTTCTATTTGGTTGAAGGGTTGTTTCTTCGTGTACTTACTTGCTACGATTTGTGGAGAGTCATCCAAGGATATTTTGACCATCAACTCCCCCTAGCAAGTTAGGGGTGAGATCTGTGTTCGTGACTCTGTGTTTAGTGTTTCATTTGTTAACCTGAAAAGGGACGAAATCTTGGTATCAATTCCTTCAATTGATGTTTGAAATAGGTTCCTGACATCCTTAGGGAGGTGCACACCAATTTTCATTATTTTTGGATCAGCCGATCAAAAGTTACATCGTTGTCTGTTTTTAAGATTGTGCTGATTTTACTGTTCACCCAAACACTATTCGTCCTGAGTACTGTTCATCCGACCTCTACAGGTCGGGAGCACTGTTCATCTGACTAGTACTGACGACCAGTTCGCAGTGCTGTTCATCCGACCAAAGCTACCCGACCAGTGCAGTTTTTACTGTTCACCCGACCTTAATTGATCGTTGCCTCTGTTCATGAAATTGCTTAATCGATAGTTCAGTTCTTTTTTTCTGGTCTTTTGGTGATTTGAATTCTAGGAGGAAAACTTATTCGAAAATTTTATTTAGGATCATTCACCCTCTCTGATCGCCATTTCGATCTTTCACATTCGTCCACCATATTCGCGTCCTTCTTTTAACGATCGTTTCGCGCGCTCCAAGTAGCCATCGTCTTCTTCTGACCAAGTAATCCTTCTCCTGATCTCCGAGCACCGAATAGTCGTCCACTGGCAACGGCTATGACGGAGGTCTCCGACGACAACGAAGATGGCCCGCCCACCTACACCGTGCCCCGCTGGCCTCGCCTTGACCCCCCGGCTCAAGGACATCAGCATCTCCTGCATGCTCAACACCGAGGGAGCGCGCCGCTCCTCGCCGTCATCCGCCGCCGCCCGGACCCCTACTCTTACCTCCCTCCGGCGGTCGCAGCCGCCGAGGAGGTCACGTTCGCTAGCCTCATCCAGTCCCTCAAGAACCTCCGCGCCCTCCTCTTCCAGCCCCGCCTCGGCGCGTGGCGCTGCTCCGACCAGTCCATGTATCTCTCGCCGTTTCTTGATGTCGTGCACTCGTGCAGGGCGAGGAGGTCCCGCCGGCTGCCACCGGCGTCGCGCTGTCGCCCGTGCTGAAGATCCTGCGCATCGATGTGTTCGACGAGTGCTTGCCGGGCGCCCTCGACGCGATACAGGCCATCTTGACCAAGGTCACGAACTGCCGCATACAGCGCATCGCCGGCGCCGAGGAGGTCTTGTTCCTCCGCGTGCTGCAGGTGCTGGCCGCGCTCCTCCGTGCGCGCGCCGCGCCTCTCCTCTCGGACCACGCCGTGTGCACGGCGGTCAACACGTGCTTCCAGGTGGTGCAGCACGCCGCCAGCAGCCGGGGCAGCGAGCTCCTCCAGCGCACGGCGCGGCACTGCATGCACGAGATCCTGCAGGCCATCTTCACCCGCCAGAAGGACAGGCGGACATCCGCGCACCGCCGGACCACGGCGCGGACGTCGACGAGTCGACGACAAGTCCGTCACCTCGGGGGCCGAATTCGGCGCGCGGTGAATGGTCGACATCTTCAACTTCGTCTGCTCGCTATTACTCAACGCCCCCGACATGGTCCTGTCGCCCGAGGGGCACAGCGCGTTCACCTCCGAGGAGGACGTGGAGCTCTTCGCCCTCGTGATCATCAACTCGGCCATCGAGCTCGGCGGCGAGGCCATCGGATGTTGGAGCCGCCGCCCGAGGATCAAACTCACGCGAATACACACAAGAGCTCACCTTGGACTAACACAGAGCAACGAACTCACGCACTCTGATAAGAACACAGGAAAAACACACTCTCTTGCGGTGACAAACACCCTTTTTCTGTTTTCTGTATTCACAACTATGCGACTCAATGAACAAGTTGATTATATGGCTTATAAAGCCGAGCTAACACACACGAACAACAACTTGCGCCGATCACATGCGCACACATGCACGTCGACACTTGCACGAGCCACTAACTCGACGTGTGCCCAACTAACTGCATGCAACTAACAACCTTACTCTCCTTATTCTAATGACTCAATCGACTCCCTAATCATGCGGCGGCAACACTAATCGCATGGCTCCATGCAACTAACTCACAGCTTGCATGCGCACACCACACCATGATGCCGAGCTGCAACACACACCGCTGCCAAAATCAACGTGAACATATCACGTTCCTATATGCAACAAACACGAACTACTCTACGTACTTGACAGACATGAACTGCTAACCCATGCAAAAAACTAAAATCACGTAAGTCATGATTAGTGCTAACATCGGAAGGCACCCCATCCCAGGCTCTTGCGCCTCATTCAAGATGACCTCTTCTACCACTTGATCCACTACGCCACCGAGTCCAGCCCTCTGGTCCTCTCCTTGATCTGCAGCACAGCTCTCAATCAGTACCACTTCTTGCGCCGGTAAGCATGCACAACCATTATATATGTATCTGTTCTCCAACAGCTTAAGCTTTCAATTGGTTCAGTTGACCATGAACAAAACTGATGCACCCCAAAATGGCATTGCTCTAGGTTCCTCAGTCTTCAGCTGGAAGCATTCTTCATGTATGTGCTGCTGCGCGTCCGCACCGGCGGGAGCGGGCTGCAGCAGAAGGAGGTGCCCATCGAGGGGCTAATCAGCTTCTGCCCGCAGCCAACATTTGTCATCGACTTGTACGTGAGTTAGGAGACCCGCTCTTGCGCAATGTCTACGAAGAAGTCGGCAAGCTGCTCTGCAAGGCGGCGTTCCCAGCGTCGAACCCGATGACGACAGTACAGCTCCAGGCGTTCGAGGGCCTCGTCAACATGATCACATGATCACCACGACGCGTACAACGTTGACATCTCGGAGTACCGGCTGTTCTGGGTGGAGCAGTTGGACGCCGGCGACGACCATGGCCACGACTTCGTCCGCAAGCGCAGGCTCAAGAAGAAGGTGACCATTGCCGCGAATCACTACAACAGCGAACAGAAGGACATCGATCGTGACGGAGATAATTCAATACCTCTAGCTATCGTATCTTTTGTTTTTATCCAAATAGATTGTTAGTCTAATCTTCTACAACTACGACTTTTTGGCTATATAAGCCAACTCCATGTACTTATAATCCTTCGAAGCATTATAATGGATTGTTTCCCGTATTTTTTTCCCACAAAGGTTTTTTCACATTAAATCTTGTCTCCAGTTATTTCGTCGTGCTTACTCTAACAAGTGGTATTAGAGCTCTATCCATAACAAAGGGTATCAGAGCTCTAACCCTAACAAGTGGTATCAGAGCGCCATCTCCACCTTGGCCGCCTCGGCCTGACGCGACCACGTCCGCCAGCCACGCTTCTTCCGTGGCTCCCTCCAGCCGGCCCCCACCTGGCCTCCGCGACCGCGTGCCACGGCTACCTCCACACGCCGGCTGACACCGCCGCCGCGGCCGCACTGTTTCCAGTCCGTGTAACATCCCGAAAATGAAAAACAGTATGTAATAAAATGAAAATGAATATTTTGGATTTGAATATAATTATTTCTGAGTTTTCTTGATGTCATTGGTTTTTATTGGATTTTCTTGGATTTATGCTTTGTATCAAAAGTCCAATAAATAGAATTATCAAATGGAAAATGGTAACAAGGTAAAAGTAAAAATTAGAAAAATTACCATTTGGCCATGATCAATCTGGTAAACCAGTAAAAATATTTGGTAAAAATCTTTGGTGCTGAATTGGGGCAAATAAATATCTTAGCTCTCTCTTTTTGACTAAAAACAGTAAAGTCAGAATTAATTAAAAATAATATAAACTTATTAGGAGCCAAAAAAAATTACCATAGAACCCTCAGAGTAGTGTTTACATCTAGTAAAAATCTCAGGAATTGATCATGTCGGCAAAGCCTCCTAAAAATTCAAAAACAGAGACCATTAAAAACAAGAAATCTGCAAGTCAGAATTTTTATAAAATATTCACTTGAGATTTTGACTTGAAATTTTATGGAGATATATATAAGCCAATATGAGCTCCTATAAAATGTTTGGAAAATAATTAACATGATTTACACCCCTAAATAAATAAAATACCAAAGCATAAATCCTGTACCAGTCCACAGTGTCAGAATTTTAATTAATTAATTATCAAATATTTTGGTCTGAAATTTTACCACGAGATAAATACTTACAGAGGAGGATGTTCAAAAAGTTTCAGAAAATTCTACCGTGATTTGATAGCCGTTTTAATGCTCACATGGAGCTGCTCCGCCCAGACTTATCCCTTGGTTTGCTCTCTCTTTGACTCGTGGCCCGCCTTTTCCAGAATCGTCTTGCCGGCAGAACGGAGAAACGCAGTTCACTCGCCGACCGGTGGACCCGGTCCCACTTGTCACCCACGGCCACGCCCTTGCCCTTTCCTCTCGCCGAGACGAGCTCGCGCTCGCGAGACTTCACGACTCTCTCCGCATCTCGGCGCAAAACCCGCCGAGCTCACGTCGTGCGTCGCCACGGCTCGTCCTCAGCTTGCCCACGCCACACCTCACCCATACCCTGCTGTCTCGCGCCGAAAAGATCTCGCGCCACCTCGTCGAGCGGTCAAACCGCGGTACGCAACCTCCTCTCCGATTCAAACACGGAGCCATCGCTTAGGCTATAAATACCGTGTGAGCGTCTGACCGAGGCTCCCATTTCTTCACTCATTCTCTGAAATAACACCGAGCAATCGCCCATCTTTTCGCCATTTTCGCGAACACCGAGAAAAGGGGAAACGGTGAAGTGAACCAAATCGGCAACAATCTTTCGGTTTCTCGGTTCTTAAGCCATTGCACCTCATAGATCGATCAATCTTTACTTTCACTTCTTCTCGCTGCAGATTCATCTCCTCCGTCGTTCTTCTTCCTTCCGCCGGCGACGGTGGGATGCCATCTTCGTGACTCTCGCCACTCTAGCAGTGAAATAGAAACCCTAGGTTCTCACGATACTCTAGGAACCCTCCTCCGGTGAATAGATGGCCAACGACGAGCCGTTGCTTGCTCGGCCATTAGCGCCGCCACACCCTTACGGTGGCAACCTATTTTCCGGCCACCTCCCGGCGAATGGGTAGCGTCCTTAGGACCGCCTTGGCACGCAGGTGCTTATGGTGCCACCCATTCCGCCGCGCCGGACTTAGCTTGTCGGCGGCGAGCCAAGAACCGAAGTGCCCTGTCTTGTGTCGCTGACGACTGGGACCCAGATGTCAGTCGCTCAGTAGTCTTGCGCGTGTCGTCATGCAGTCACTCGCGGGTGGGCCACGGCCGTCCGCGGTCACATCAATGGTCATCGACGGGCGGGCCGATCTGTCGATCGGTGGCTGAATTCAAACACGTGCGCGCAAAAATCCGAAAGGCGTTTTCTTTCGGTGAAAGCGTATTTTCGAATTTCCATTTTGAATTACAGAAACCGAACCACTTCAAATGTCCATAACTTTTGAACCATCCGGCCAAAAATAGTGAAACAAATTTCTAAATTCATGAAAAACTCCGTAGATTCAGAATATGTAAAAATATTTTGAAGACCATCTCTGGGAAATTTTGAAACTCAAATTTTAATAAAAGGGCTAGAGATATGCTTTATACAAAATTTCTGTAATTAAGCTTAGAAGTTAATGAAACTAATTTTTCTAGGATCCTTACATCTTCAGGAACTCAAATATGTAAAAATATTTAACTTTCATACAGGTTTGAATCTCTTTTATTTAAGTCTTGTTTATAATACACTAAGAATTCAAATATGTATAATAGTATTAAGGAAATATAAAAGAAACAAAAGTTTTATTTATGAACAAACCTAATAACCTAGCTTGATACGGATTTGTGCAATCAACCCTTTATCTTGTGATTTAAATTTTATTAATTCAAATAATTTTAGCATCTATAATTCGAAGTTATAAATACTAGAATTCACAATTTTAGCCTCTTGAATTCGTAAATTCCGAATAAATAATCTGTAAGAAAAACCCACGTTGTTCTTTACAGAAAATATTAACGCTTTGAATGCAAAACTAATTACCTTGTGAAATCTTAAGAGTTTATATTTCAACCCTCAAAAGACACGCTTGCTTTTTGCAGTTATTCTTTATTTGACTTACTGTCTGTTTTCTTTTCGCCCTTTCTGAATTTGGATATTTACAGTATTTCCGCTTGATCGTCGTGTAGAGTCCGACGTCCTCGAAGAGGAAGACGACACCGTCGCCGATCCAGATCCGGGGTTAGACAGCGAGTTGCAAGGCAAGCACCTCCTTGAATATGTCGAGCCTAATAATTTACCTACACTATGTTGTTTTTGCTTATATACAATGCATCCGGATAGTTCTTCCTAAAAATGCTAATTTGGGTTAGAACTGTAGTTAGTCCTGTAAATTATGGTTTGCCTCAATCTATATGAACATGTGAACCTTGTAAGCCTTAGTTGGAAAACTAGACATGCTTAATGTCATTTTGGGTATGACCGCTAGCATAAAATATCTGCTTAGGCTGTTGATCGTGTTTTCAATCTTTTCAACGAATGAATGATCCTCATTTGAAAAATGTTGCTGGTACTTTGACTAAAAACCCAAAACTAAAACTATGGTTTGATGCGGGCGATTATTGGCAATAGCCGGAGGTGCAAAGGGAGTTGCACGTAGTTAGGGTGGAGTATCGCCCGTGTCGGATTAAGGACCGAGCAATGGGACGCTATAGATCCAAGAATTTCGTACAACCACGAGGGCTTGTATGGGCGGGTCTTAGCCTATTAAGTTGTTTAGGTGTGGCTTTGCATCTAAGGAAGGCTGGAGTTTTGCACAGGCATTCCGGTTTGGTCTATCTGTAGGGGGTCTACTTACCAATGCAACGGTGTACGCCTTGCCGTGGACAGAAACGTGGTGTTGGATGTGATGAAAAGGATCCACGTCTTGGGTGAGTGTTTCTGTTTCTATGGCGAGGGCCAAACGTCCCGGGCTGGTTCAAAGCCACATCTAGATAATGTAACGGCTCTGTATGATCTCCTTGCCGACACACCAAAGGAAGTGTGTAAATTGGCCTGGCAAAAGAGGTTGATCATTCCTTGTGGGTAAAGCTGTACACCTCTGCAGAGTGTAAAACTAATCGATTAGCCGTGTCCACGGTTATGGACGCTTGGTGAAGTCATTCCAATGTTAGAATGTTTTGGTATTTTCTGGAAAAATGGGTTTAAAAAGGAAACCGTTTTGTAACTAGCTTTTTGGGTCAAAGGATAGACACCGGGGATCTTTGCTGTCGGGTAGACTGGGTTGAAGGACTTGGATATTTGCTTATCGCTTTATGTTTCAATTGCTCATTTGAAAATGCGATGTTTCAATCTATTATGTCATATTCTTAAATGTTTATGCAACTGCAAAATAAACGTTAAACCTGCCTTGATTAGCCTGCATAACTACTTTATTGCATCTGTCAAACACTATAAGTCTTGATGAGTACCAAAGTACTCAATCTTGCATCTGCTGTCTCAGAGGACGGAACCTGCGAAGCGCCAGACGACTTTTACTTTCACGCAAGGTGCGGGAATTTTGGCGATGAGTTTCCCTAGGTTTGCCAAGTCAGTTGCCTGAGGGTTAGCGGGCAAACCACGTGGCTTTTGGAGTTTTTAATTCCTCTATTTTCCGCTGTCGTAAGAATTTAACTCTGTATAATTATTACTGCTTGTAATATATACCTGTCAGTTATTCATCTTGTGGTTGTGTTATGAATGTTGTAAATATGTGAGTGCTAGCCACTGATCATGGGACTAGTACAATAATCACATGGAGGTTCCTGTTTGCAAAAACGGGGTCTCACAGTCCGCTACCGCCGTTCCCGACGCATCGGCTCCAGTCAGCCCTGCCTTCGCATCCGCCCGTGCCACCCGCCCGTCAGTGTCACGCTCTCTGCCCGCTGGCCGTCCTCCTCCTAAATCAAACACTCAATCATATGGGCATGAGAAAAGAATCGCTTTTTACCCCGGTGACTGTTCTAGTACCAATAAAGGTGGAATTTTATTGCAATTCTAATTATTGAGGGGATATCATGCACAAATTCAAGTTTTCATACTTATTATTGTGTGCTTATTATTATTGGTGGATTGTTATGTTTTTTTATTGGTGGATATTCATGCACAGTTCAGGCTTTTATGTCTATTATTTTGTGCACATATTATTGATTGAATTTCATGCTTATTATTTTGTGCTTATTATTTTGTGCTTATTATTGACGGATTTTTCATCGCAAATTCAAGCTGCCATACATAATATTGACAGTATTTATGCACAATTCATGCCATTATGTATATTCTTGGCGAATTTATTTTGCAATTCAGGCTATTGTGCTTATTATTGGCAGCATTTATGCAGGATTAATCATTGGGCATTTTCTTCGACGTTTCATCGTCTATTTATAATTGGCGGATTCTTGGCAGTTTATTCGATGTTTCATCATCGGTTTCTTTGATGTTTCATTGTCTTCTTTGGAGAAAAAAATAATGTAAGTTGAGGAGACAACTGAATTTGGAATTTGATGACACCCTGATGGGCATTATACGCTTCGGAGTTTTTCTAGTGAAGGTTTTGCTCTAATATCAGTTTGAGATGAAGGTTTAAAGTGAAAGAATGAGTTTATTTCTGCGTGGATACTACAACGTTGTTTTGTAGTCTTTGCCTTTTGCACTCCAAGTGTTTGGATTGACTGTTCCAGTCTTCCTTGTTCATTAGTCAATTAGACTTTTAACACACTTGTATTTAGTGCTCAATTACCCTTTAGGGTTTTCTGAAAACAATTTCGTTATAGATTTTGAGTTAAGAGGAGGTTTGTTGGAGATAATATCTCTAACTACCATATTTTTTGTTTTTATCCAAATAGATGGTTAGTTCAAATCTTCTACAACTAGGACTCTTTTGGCTATATAAGCTAACCCCATGTACTTGTAATCCTTGGAAGCATTATAGTGAATTATTTTCTGTGATTTTTTTTCCGCAAGGGTTTTTTCACGTTAAATTTTGTCTCTAGTTATTTTACAGTGCTACCCCTAACACATCGAATTCCTCAAGCTCTGCCACCTGGTGCCCACCCTGCCGGAGCCCCAGAGCATGGCCTACTTCTTGCGCTACTCACAAGGCCTCGACAAGAACAAGATCGGGGAGTTCTTCGGCGACCCGAATGAGTTCAACCTGAAGGTGCTTAAGGAGTTCACCGAGACGTTTGACTTCATCGGCGCCGTACTCGACACCGAGCTCCGCACCTACCTCGAGACGTTCTGGCTGCCTGGGGAGTCGCAGAAGATACATGGCATCCTCGAGGCCTTCTCGGTGCGGTTCTTCGAGCAACAGATGATGTCAAACATCTCGTGCTACTCTCTCATCATGCTCAATACCCACTACTACAGAATGGTACATCACTATCACTTCATCTGGGTTGGTTCTTAAGTTTTTTGAAAAAAATCGATTGTGATATATGACTTAGGAGAGGGTATTAATAATAATCACAATCGATTCTCAGGGTAGAAGCGATTGTGATGTAGCACTGAGCACATCTAACATTAGAACCGATTGAGATGTACATGGTGCAAGAACCGATAGTGATGAGGGCAAACACATCAATATCGGTTCTTACATAAGAACCGATTGTGATATCTATGTACATCACTATCGCTTCGTATGTAAGAACCGGCACATTTCAATCGGTTCTAGTATTAGAACTTATTGTGACGTGCCTCGCTTAGCGCATTTTACCATACGTTTTGAAATAAAATTCCGTTTGAGGGAAATCTTTTTGGGAAAGCTTCTAACTAGTCCGAAGTTTATTTCTAGTAATTCTAACACAATTTTACTTTATTTGAAAAAGTTTTGACTTTTCTACTCTTAAAGAGCAAAAATCATACTTATAGTGAAATTTGGCATATCATTTGAATGGGGATCCTTTTTTAGAAAATTGTTTTGCAAAAGATTTGTAGTATCCTAAAGTATGTGTAACATCCCAAAATTTGGTTTTTCAAAAATCTATTGTTTAGTTCATCTTTCCAAAAATCCCCGCTGATTTTCTCGCTTTAATAAAGCTTAATCTCGAATTTTCTAATGCTAAAATAATTTAATTTGACTAATATAGACTTCAATTAAAACAAATTTAGTTTTATTTGAGTTCATTGTGCTTCAAGTAATTTTATGTAATTTTTTGAGATTTTTCGGAGTTCGTTTGCTATTCATATGGATTTATTTGGAATTAATTTAAATTAAGCCTTTTATTAAATTTAATTAAATACTTCAAAATTTTAAATAAATTTTGGTTAAAAATATTTTATTTGAGCTCCAAATGTCTTAAAATATTTTTTAGAATTTTTTTAGAATTTTTCTGGTATGTTTATTGCTATAAATGAATCATTTTAATTTTTAAAATTATTTTAATTCGGAAATTGGATTAAATCCGGAATTTTTTGGGCCCAATCCTTCCTCCATTCCCACACCTCCACGTGTTAGATCCCGAGCCGGCCACATCGCCGCCCAGCCGCAGCCCTCCGATCCCCATCCGAAGCACCACAATGTGCCACGTCATCATTTACTGTTCATTGCGCGCCAGGTGTTCGATCCGATCCGTTTTCGATCTAAATCCAGTTTTTCATCGTGCTTCCTTACATGGCATGGCTCCCAAGCTTATATAAGTGTTCTAAGACCCCTCCCATGCACCCCTAATCCCCAGATCACCTCCCAAACCCAAAAAATCGCAGCCGCACCTCTTCCGGTGCCTCGCCCTCGTCGGCCGAACTTGGCGTCGCGTTCCCCACCGTTCCTGTGATTTTTTCTGAAATACACTTATGTAATCTCGTGCCTTATGGTCTAATCTACGTCTCCACCAAATTTGGTGCAATTTCATCCATAAAATCAAAAGTTATGGCCGTTCCAACCACTAATCTTGTCATCACCCGTTCTCCTTCATTTTTGCGAATTTGACCGTGCCCTTTTTATTGTATACTCATCTTGATGTCCTATACACAGTGCTCACCCTAACTCAAGGTTTTTTCCATGGGATTTCTACATAAAATTCAATCTTCCCGATCAGACTGCGTATGTACAGCTGAAAACTTCCTCATGCGTTCCCTTTTGATCGAGAAGGTAAAACTCCGATCATTTCATGTCATATTGTTCCTTAGGGTCCCAGATAGCTCTCTGTAAAATTTGGTTAGGTTTCATCTATTATTTTAATAGTTATGACCGTTTGATCTATTAGATTTAGCAGTCGTTCATTGGTAGTTTGTGATCTGTCCATTGGGTTGCCGTCAAATCCACTTATACCGTTGAGATCATATCGCCGTGTTCTACGTGGTTCTCACTTCCCCTTTGTTGTTCCATCAACCGAAAATTTTAATATTCGTTAGCCGCCGCCTTTCGTCAGTGTCGCGCGCCGTCTTTTGCCGCCAACCATCTTAGTTCGCCTTGGTCGTGTCGTCATGTCCAGTAGGCCATCATTTTCTGGTTTGCCCATCTTTAGAGTTCATTTGGTCTTCGGTTGCCATCAATGCCATATTCTAGAATCTACCCGTTGTCTTCGATCTAGTCCTTTTCATTATCGGATATTGTTTCGGTTAGCCACCCTTGGTAATCTTTTATCGCAGAGCCAATCCTACCTATCCTATCCCTATGCCAAGTGGATCTATCCGCGAGTCGTTCCTCTCAAACCCTAACTTAACCTTGGGTCCAATCTGTCGTTGACGATGCATCATGTCATGAAACCTCGCAACTCGCAGATCAATCCTGAGCCATATCATAACCTTGCTACCATATCATTGTACCGACAATTGACATCTTATCTTTGTATGAGTGTCCTGTCGTCGCTTCGCTATCATCGCATGTGTGCATACTCGCAAAAGCCCTAATGCAATATCATCATCCTCTCTATCGCCTTATTGTAATCTAACCCCATCACCTATGAGTTTAGCCTTGTCTTCATTTCCTCGCTGCCTTGTCATCGTCAAGCCTCTTGATCGACGTATGACTGATCACAGATCGAATCGCATGAATGTCGACCCCACTTGTCTATGTCCTATTCTTGAAAATCTAATCTGCCATTGACCTAGAAGTCATTCGTGGACTTGGTCGATAGACCATTGGCCATATGTCATATCCTTGTGCCATATTTAATCTATTAGTCTATCTTTCTTTTGTTTGACTGTGTATCTGTTTAGTCAACAAAAGTCAACATTAAACATCAGTTTTGTTCATTGCGAACTAACGTATCTTTATGGGCCCGGTTTATAGATCGAGAGCCCATATGTCATTGTTTATTCAATCAAGATAATAACTTTAGAAGAAATATTTTTTGGAATATTATTCTTTTTCAGTTATCAGTCTTTTCCTTTTCGGTGTATTCTGAAAGCTCGTTCTCTTTTGTCTAATCTCTGATCTAATCCATTTAAGTTCTTAAATTCATCTAAGCCTTTGTGTTCCAATACTATCCGTTCTCAATTTGGATTTTATTTTATTTATCTTTTGAGTTGGTTTGTATTTTCTTCTTCTTTAATCGTTAGACGCATCGTCCAGAAGTTGTTCTAAGGAGCTGAAGATCAAGAAGGTAAAGATTGAAGATCGAAGATCAAGAATCAAAGATAAAGAGTAAAGAACAGTAAAAATCGCAAGGGCCAGGCAAGTTGTGCTTTGATCATGTTGAATCCATATTTGCAAAGATGCTACTTTATTTTACTTTATGTGCATGTTATTTCATGTGTAGATCTGTTTTCAAAATAAATTTGGATTTAGCTATTTAACCCATTTGAGTATACCCTACCTTGCCATTGTATGCCATGATCTAATTTTCACCCTAGGATGGTTAATTAACAGTTGGTTAATATTGATAATCAACATGGGCTGGTTAGACCGTCGTAGATTGCTTAGTCATGCCATGTCATCACATGTGTTGAATTATCACTGATTAATCTTGACTAATGGAATATGGAACAATGTTATGAACTTGTGTGTTATGTGTGGTCACACAATGAGATTGCGTTGTGGTGACGAGTGGATGTCACGCAACGAGGTTGACTTGTTGATAGCATGTGGTGCTTGGTAATCAACTGGGGTGGTAATGATTTAGATTGGGGCAAGTGGCGAGGGGCAATGTGCCAAGGTGGGCTAGATTTGGCAGAGGGTATGTGGAAGTCTTGCCCTAGTCAACCTAAGGACTTAACCTTGCAAGCCTTTGACCTGAGTCTTACTTGCAACCACACGTCTGGAATGGGACAGCCTAGCCGACTAATTTGTGATGTCTAGATTTCGGTACTGCTGTGGTGTATAGTGAGTTTCGGGTGTACGGGTAGACTCACATGGCGCAAGAGGGGGCCCCGGAGTGTGGTAACCAGTCCCTTCCGTGTTGAAACCTCAAAGCAAAGACAGGTCTAGATCGAGCATTGTAAAGGCTTTATCATGATTACCGTGCCAGCACACCAAAGGAAGTGTGCTAATAGCTTGACAACAAGGGACGATCATGTCGTGTGGGTAAAGTGCATAACCTCTGCAGAGTGTAAAATCTATTCGAATAGTCGTGCTCGCGGTATTGAGCAATGCTCGGGAATTACAGTCAAGGGTTAGACTTTTGTTAAACAAAATTTATTGGGATGACAGGATGCCATGGAAAGTGGAAATTGACTTAGGATTGGAAACTTGGTTTACTTGTCAAATGTTGAATCTATCTATTATTATTATTTGTTTTACTGCAATTTCAATCTATTTACTGTATTCTTTTATAAATGTTGCATTACTGCAAAATAGCCATGATAGCCATACCTTTGTACTAAGCCATGCATATAGAATACTAGACTTGCATTCTGTGCACAACTTGTTGAGTGCTTTATGTACTCACCCCTTGCAACACACAAAATCATCAGTTGAGGAGAAGACTACAACTTTGAAGGAGGAGAAGTTCTATGAGGAGGCGAATATCTATGAGTTGAACCTTGTCAGTTGCCTGTGGCATATTGATGAGATTCGTCGACGTTCTTCATTCCGTTGATGTTTATTTATTTTGAGTTGAAGCCACCAAGGCCTCACAAGTGTAAGTTTGACCTTAAGGTCGTTCAATAGTTCTATATTAATAGATGAAGTCTTTATTTATTATTCCGCTGTGTATGATTGTGATATTTCATCTATGTTGAGACTGTGTGCACTAGCGTGATCCTGGACTAGTGCTGAATACACAGAGGATCCGAATTTGCATATTCGGGTCCCGACAATATGACTTTGCAAAATTTCAAGTAATTTCAACTCTATTAGAAAAGGTTATGGATTTTTCTCCCTTTGATGAATTGTTGAAAATTCAGAAGCTAGCAACTTAAATGGACTTATCACAATCGGTTTTCCTCAAAAATGAGGAGAAATCTTAGCTTTTGTATTGGTTCAATTAAAACCTATTGGTTCAATTAAAACCAATTGAGGCAATGTATCTTTTGTATCGGTTCTCTTAAAACCTGACTGAGATAAGCATTATCTTCTGTATCAGTTTTGAAGAAAACCCGACTGAGATATGTGTCGCCTGCTATATCGGTTTTTTAGAACAACTGACTAAGATGTGCATCGTATTCTGTATCAGTTTTACAGAACAACCGACTGAGATGTGCCTACTCTTTTGTATCAGTTCTATAAAAAACCGACTGAGATGCACGTTCTTTTCTGTATCGGTTTTTAAGAAAAACCGACAAAGATTAATATTCATCTTATGTATTGGGTTAGAAGCAAAACCGAAGGAGATCAACGTTGTCTTTTGTATCGATTCTTCTAAAAACCGGCTATGATTCTTAATTTTACTCAATCGGTTGCTACCGGAACCGATAGAGATAGCTTGCCGCTATTTGTATTCCTCGGTACTCCTCACTACTCATGCCACTCAATCCACCTGCTTGATCCTCTCTCGTCGCGCTCGCACTCTTCCTCCCCCAGCCTCAGTCTCCTTCCCGCCGGCGCCCACCGACGTCTCCTCCCCCCAGCATCCGCTCACACCACCAGCACCTGCCCACGCCCCCAACATTCGCCCGTCCCCGCAGCCCCGTCCCTGCAGCCCATCGCCTTCGTGGGATTGTTTCGCTCCACTTTGGAAGATCAAGGATGCCGACTAGAGAGGGGGTGAATAGGCGGCTTTAAAAATTTCTTCTACGATTAATTAAAATCTCGTCTAAGTACCTTTATATCAAAACCTAGATGATAATAGATGTGAAAGCGATAAACTAAGATTTTGTCAATTAAAGCCTAAGTCAACTAGGCACACTAAGTGCACTAGCTAATTATGTCTCTAATAAGAATATGCAATCATAAAGATAATCAATCAATTTAATTTTAGGAATGTAAATTGCAACAATATAAATAAGAATTTCAAGCAAACACAAAGAGACACACTGATTTTTACCATAGTGTTCGGAGACTTGCCTGTCTTCTCTAATCCACGTTGAGGCAAGCCCAAAACACTTTGAACCGACTCCACGAATTGAGCACCCGCCTCTAATCCACTAGTGTTAGTTCTTTCCCCCTCCGGGTAGGTGAGCTCCGACCTTCACAACTTTACTGGGCCTTCTCACAATCTCCTTGAGAAGGTCACCATGCACGACGCCTCCGCACGCCGTCTAGGTGTCGGCAAACACCAAGAGTAACAAGTCAAGCCCTCTAGCTTGAGCTCCATCAAGTACAACACATGTACAATGGTGATCACCGAGTGCAATATATGCACAAGGCTCCCTTTAAGTGCAACACATGCACAAGAGGCTCTCAATCCTCTTCTAAATGCAACACATGCAAATAGGGCTCACTCTTAGCTCAAAAACCAAATAGAAGGGAGCAGCACATGCACACAACTCTCACAAACCTTCCCTAAAGTTAGCAACACGGAAATACCAACCCCAAGGCTCTTTTTATAGCCTGCCCAAAGAAAACTAGCCGTTAGGGGCAAAAACGGGCAAAATGTGCAGTAAACACGGTGCTACCGCCCTACTAGGGCCGGTAGCACCGTCCTCTAGGCCAATGGCTAGAAAAACTAGACGTTACTCAAAAAAATCCGGTGCTACCGGGATTTGGGTGGTAACACCGGGCCTTTTTCCTTTTTCTCGGGCTAAAAACACGCGTTCTGAACTTTTTACACCGCCCTTTGGAGCTGTAGCACCACTGCTTCAGGTACTAAAATGGTCATAACTTTTTACTCCGAAATCTGATTTGGGTGTTCTTAGACTCTATGCGAAGCTTATCAAGAGGGCTACAATATTCACCCATTTTAAAGATTTAAGTAACTATAGATATTTTTAAATATCATAAAAATAAAGACTCTAATGTAGTTATTCAAGTCTAAAATCTGATTTCTCGAAATCCCTCACATAGACTTGATCAAGAGCGTGACGACAATCTAGAGAGAGTCAATAGAATCAAATATTGAGCCATGTGATGATCAATTCATGATCAAAACAATTTTGCAAATTCTAATCACATGCTCCAATATCAAATGCATGAACACCAATATTTTGCAAAACACATTTGCAAATATAAATCTTGCAAATAAGAGCAATCAAGATCATATCTTTGAGCCATGTGATGATCAACACATGATCAAAATAATTTGCAAACCCTATTCACATGCTCCAAGATAAGATTCAATTAAACTATATTTTGTAAAAACTTATTTTGCAAACACAAAGCATAAACCTATCTTAGCCTTTATGATGATCAACACATGATCAAGTCACAAGCTAAGACTCTGATGCATGAGCTCTCTATTTGCAACACATACAAATATCTAGTTCTATACAAACAACCACTTAAACCAACTTGCATAAGCTATCTCCCTTTTGCAACACATACAAATCCATAACTCTATACAAAAACCAAATCAAGATTCAATAAGAAGCAATCATGAGCTCTCTTATTTGCAACACATGCAAATACTTAGCTCATGCAAGAACCAACCAAGATAGTGAGCTAGAGTGAATCGGATTGAGTTCATCAATATATGATGAAGCTCAAGCTAAAAGACTCAACCCCTCTTAATAGTACGACACCTAACTAGTAACCTGGTCTCCCATCCAAATACCGAGACCGGTAAAAGACTGCGAACAGATCCTTAGCCCTAGCTAGTTATACCTTTACCTCTGGCAATCCCACTTGAAGTTTTTATGATTCCCATCATCTTCTCTTTAAGTCGGGATTTGCGTCTTGTTCATCAACACATGATGAACTCCCCCTTGTCTTAGCTTCGGGATCCTCTCTTGATGCTCATCAACACATGATGACGTCCTTGTCCCATTTATTCATCTCAACCTTGCACTTAACCTATTTCAAACTTATTGAAAGTGTTAGTCTAAAACACATGGTTGTCTCAATCATCAATGCACTCTATTAATACATAATGGATACTCCCAAGATCCTTTGATCTATCCTTTGATGATTGACCACAACCCAAAGACAAATTGATTGAAAGATTAATTGTGTCTTGAGTATACTAATACAACTAATGCTTCATATACTCAAGAACATTCGAGTGCCCTAGGATCAACAAAGTGAATCATCAACACATGACTAGTTCTTTATTGATTTAATGGCAACGTAACACAATTTAAATTGTCATGAGTATATATTAACTACACAAGTTTTATATACTCAATTCGATGGAATCTAAAAGTAATGATCCAATTTATATGGAGTGGTGGAAAGGGATCAATACTCTTAAGACTATTAATTATAGACTAAACTCCGTTAGATGTGTGCATACAAATAATTGAACTTGAATCAATATGCACATATTCAAATTTTGATTGCTTTGGAGTTTATCCTATATTGCCATGAGTATTCTACAACTACACAAGTTAAATATACTCAAGGGGTTATTTCAAAGTAATGATCCTTTGAAAGATGAATTAGATCAATACTATTAAAACATCAAGGTAAAGTATGAACTCCCCCTAAATGCGCGCATTCATATATATATAGAATTAAAATATTAATGCACATCTTGAGATCTACATAACGGTAGAGTTCATCCTTTAACTTGAATCCAAAATATGCATTAAGATATCATAAAATGAATACGAGTGCATACCTTAGGTTTTCTATTTTCAATGAGATGGGACTAATCAAAGATATACTTAATAAAAGAGTTAGTCTCGTATTTGGATATATAAATATGATCATGAATATTATATCCAAGGAATGCAACAAGATATGATAATATGAATTTGAATGCATACCTTTGATATTTCAATCTTTTTCATCCAAAAGAGACTAATAAGATTAAAGCTCAACAAAAGAGTTAGTCCCGTAAAAAGATTTATCATTAATTAACAATTTGAAACTAATCAATATTATGATTATCAAAAGAGTTAGTCTCAATATTAGATTTGTCATTAACAACAAAACCAACTTAATGGAGCTTGAACTTTCACACTGCCGGACGACCTTCCGGCAGAGGAGGGGTCGGGGAGGAAGCGGAGGAGGGGCTGTGGGGCGAGGTGGAGCGGATTGAGATGGAGGTGGCGCGGGCCAGGCGGAGCTTCTTGGGGCTGCAGGTGGAGGAGGAGCTTCTTGGGGCTGTCGTTGATCTCGTCGACGCCATCCGCGAGTGTGCGCTCAGTGTGCTGTTCCGGATTGGGTGTTCGCCGTGAGGTGCTTACGTTTACTACGCATGGGCGAGATGCCAACCATCAGCTCCTACCAGAAGGGAGATGGAGTAGGTGGTCTCTCTCCCAGTCTCCCTCCCCATTCTTTCTTCCTCGGTTCCATAGCCCCAGATGCGAAATTCATGTGCCATCCCGCTGCCTCCTCGCAACCCACCCGCACATCGAGCCACTTCTTCTTTGCTTTTTTCCCTGGTCTCTGTCCAGTTTCCACTTCAAGAAAGGGGATTTATCTGGTTTTGATTGGCTTGGAGTAATTTCGCAAAGGCTGGGATTTTCTCCGTTGATTTTGGAATCGGTGGTGGTTCCATGTTTGATGGTGATAGGGAGAGAGAAGGATAGGGTGGTGGTGGTGGCCGGGAAGGATTTCAACATAGCAACTAAGGTAAGGCTAAAGCTCATCCAATTGTGCGTTCTTGTTTTTCCTTATCTGTTGTTTGTTAATTGTTATGAGGATATGCTAAATGGATTCAATGTTCTTTGCTCTTTCAGTTGTAGGACACAATAAATATAAACAAAAAAACCTACAAGGAGGTACCCGCTCGCGTCATGGATAGCTATATTGTCCCTGGTCCGGCCAATCTTTCTCCTACGATGATGAGTCATCCACTTCCCTTCTACTTCTACAGCGTGATATGGAGGAATTATGGTTAAACTGGAGCGTGCTATGTAGCCAGCATCTTTATCATCTCCAATTCCTCCAAGAGCTAATTCACATGCCAAAGAATCTTATCATCTATAGATGAGACATTAAGTCCAATATTTTTGCAGGTCTGTGCGTTTAGGTTTTTAGCATTACTAAATGTGAGGATATTTTACAGTTTTTTTTCCAGCAAACACAGTAGCACATGATATTTATGTATACTCTTGTGACTTTGCGTATGCATAGTGAACAACTGAATTGTGGGAGACTTGGATGTACACATACATGTTTCAGAGATTATGAACAGCATATAAAAAACTAATCCTATTCATCATTACTTTGCTTTTCTGTTCGAAGTATTCTACCCCTTACTATATCTGCTTTACTAAGCTTTCTTGATTATAATTGTTGTGTTCATTAACACTATGCCAATTGCCATTATTGCAGCTTATCGAAAGCATGCATTTGGTGGCATTGAATTCTAACTTGGTTAATTTTAAGTATTCCCAATATTTTATTGGAAGGCTAGCATTGTTTTGCAACAAAGATATGGAGGGGACCACAACGGATCTTAGTGTTGATCATATTACCCAGGAAGAAACAGTTGACTCCCATACATAACTCATGGTTGAAATAGAACTTCATTTGGAATCAACATAAATCGTCTTTAGTGCTTCACGGGATAGGCTTTTCCCAAATCCTGCCATGTTTTTCAGCAGTGGCACAAACTACATCAGCAGCTCACCTGTATTTGAGGGCATACCAACACAAGAATTGCTTGACTTGGTAGGCTTTAGGTGTTGGGTTTTGCATCAGAAATTCTTCTGTGAAACTTCTGCTCGATGGACAACGTGCAGACATCCTTATTAGTTTCTCTGGAATTCAGTATGTGGAGAATCAAGTTCAGATGAGTATTTATAATGATGTACTGCAGTACAAAAGCATACTTAGTGCCTCACCGTATAACAAGAATCAGTTCATTATATCGAAATGTGTCTTTCATCTGTGTGCTGATCCCAATAAAGACAGGTTGACTGATGAGAATTTGCAAGATGAATCTATAAGTGGTTGCATTTCTGCTTCTTTGGGAATTTACTATTTTGTTGAAGTTGAATTTACAGAGGTTTATATTGGAGACAACAACATTCACAATTATCTGATGGAAGTCAAATCAACCCACCAAACATACGAGGATAAAGAACCTTGGAAGAGATACTAACTAATTCATCTTCATTGCTTAACTCATAACAGGTACATGTTGTCCTTTTTATAGAGATGACTTACTTGGCCTTTTAGAAAGTAACATCTAATATAAAGGAACTAATCCTATCTCAATCCTGACTAATGTAATACTGCCGTGAGCGGTGATACAGTAGTGTGGGTACTGTTCACACGTTCGAACAGAGTTATTCTAGCATGTAACAGATACACAAAATTTAACATGATTGCTATATAGTTCTTGTGTGGGGTATATTCAATGCTAATGCTGACAAAAGGCAGCACACTCCCTCATCACTATCGGTTCTGAGCAAGAACCGTTCTTGCTCAGAACCGATAGTGATGATGCTTTTATCATAATCGAGGAAAAACCGACTGTGATAACGCTGCCTTATCACTGTCTAATGACTTTGTATCGTCATCAGAACCGAATGTGACGACGAAAAAGAATTGATTGTGATATATATTCCTGTAGTAGTGACCGACCTCCGGTCAAAAAGAAGATGACAGTGGAGGACTTCATCAGGAACAACCGAGCCATCAACGCCGGCAAGAACCTGCCCAGGGAGTATCTGTCCGAGCTCTTCCACTCAATATCGACCAACGCCATCACCGTGTTCAGCCAGGCCGGCACGACCGTCCAGATGACCACTAGCCGTTGGGCAGACCTCGTCAACCGGTCACGCGCCATCGAGCCGTTCACGCCTTGCGACTTCAAACACAAGCTCAGCCCGTAGGTCGCCATATTCGACATCAAACATCGCTGTCTCCAGGCCGGCGGTCGCAACGTTGGCCGCCATATTCGACAACACGGATGACAACGATATCCCTGAATCAGTGCGTCGAGGGGCTAATCAACGTGGCGCGCATCTCGCTACGGGCTGGAGGATGTCCTCGACGACTCCTCCGTTGCCTACAAGTTCACGACTCTGCTGAACCACTACGTACGCCACCACGGAGGAGAAGCTGTTCACTTTCAGCAACGAGCTCAAGCCGAGGATGGCGATCTTGGCCCTCTTCAACTTTGCCAACCGGTTCGGCGAGTCGGTGCGCGGCGCATGAAAGAACATTGTCAACTGCCTGCTCAAGCTCAAGCGGCTCAAGTTGCTTCCCCAGTCAGTGATCGAACCGGACGGCAGCGTGTGCAGCAGCTCGGAACGGTTGGGTCATCGCCCCAAGTAAGATTCCGGCGTCATTTTCCCCTCGTCACACCATGGCGCCGGGACGAGCCGGCATGTGTCCGGCATGATCGGCCTGTTCTCGCAGTTCCTGTCGCTTGACAGCGGCGGCGAGGCTCTCCTCTCTGTCGGCAGCGGGTCCGAGAACAATCTCAAGATTATTCAGCAATGTCGGGTCGGGAGCATCTTCACAGAGCGCGCGAAGCTGCCTGACGAGTCCGTGCAGAACCTCGGCCGGGTGCACATCTTTGCCGCTGGCGGCAAGGGGCTTCTATTCAGCACTCCGGTGGAGGAGGAGACCGCTTCTGTTGGGATCTCATATTGCTCGTCTCGTCAGCGAACTTTCAGTGCTTCAGGAGTGTCTCTGCCGTCTCCCAGCTGCCGCTCTTCTCACCGTGCCCCTTCGCCGAGAAGGCGGTTGTTGCGCTCTTCAAGATCGCCGTGAGGCTACTCTCCGGACAGCCATGCGCCGACCACCTCCCTGAGCAGCTCGTCTTCAAGTCGATCAATCTGATGTGGAAGCTCGACAAGGAAATCCTCCACAGATGCTGCGAGGGCATCTCGGAGTGCAACGTCAAGCTGCTCATGGAGCACGCTGGGAACGTGCAGACGCCGATCGGGTGGAAGACAGCATCTGCTCACGGTGACCGGCCGCCACCCAGAGACCTTCGACCGGTCTGTCGCCGCGCTCATCAAGCTGACGAGTGACGGCGGGCACATCACGCGGTTCAACTACGCCTTGCATCGAGGCGGCGTTCGGGTTTGCCGGGCTCAAGATCAGCACCAAGATCCTCGAGCTGATTGCTGACTCTGTGAACTGCCTGATGCAGTGGCACAAATCCGGGTATTCTGATCCTGGGAGCAGCTGCAACAGCTCGTCGTCGGTCAAGGACGCGTCGCGCATGGGCAACCTGGCGAGCAACATGATCATCAAGCTGGCGGAGACACTGCGTAAGACGAGCCTGGTAAGGCGGGAGGAGATTCACAACCAGGCCGGGCCTTCTCTTTAGCCGCGGCGGTGGACCTGGACTTCGGCCCGGCGGGGTGCCTGGCGTGCTTCAACCTCGTCATCTTCGCGATGGTGGACGACCTGCACGAGAAGACGCTGGAGTACTCCCGGCGTAAAGAAGCACTACAACTTATCCAAGATTATAGGGCAAATCACATGTTAATGGACAGCAATTAAATGACCACCGCTATTTTGTTTAGCATCGCACAAGAAATACAAAGGAGAAATATACAAGAATCTGCATTGGGTGTAAGCAGATTGAATCAAGCTCGAAACAAGGTATGTGACAATCCAAATAGGAATTCAACTTATGGCCCGAGTTCAAAAACAACCTAAACTACAAAACCGTTCACTTAAAACTCTCAAAATCGGTGCAAATCTACCCCTCGTCCAAAACCACCATGGTTAATGGTTTTGGATAATGTGGCAATCACGTGTTACAGTTCACTGACGTGGCCTCCACTTAGATACAATACAATCAGCATCACTTAATCAGAAAAAAAAATAGTCTGACCTGCACCATGGGATGCCACGGGGGAGCTCAGCACTGGTGACGCCAAGCGGAAGTGGCTGCGGGCAAGTGCAAAAATGGATTGTGGTGACCTCTACGAGTACCAAGGTGGCGGCAACGCAGCTTATGGCGGGCTACGGCGGTGCACAGCCACACACATGGCGGCGGCGGCAACAAAACGGCAAGTAGAACTAAAAATAAAGCTCGTCAAGAGCATTAAAACGGCAAGGGGAACTGACTAGTGTGGATGACGAGGATGGAGACGATCCGGGGTTGTTTGGAGCCGTGAGCCGAGAGCAGCGGGGTGAGCTCCACACAGCGGCAGCGTAGCGGAAAGAGACGGTCAAATCAGGGGTTGGGGGATGATAGATTGCAGGGAGTACATTTTCTAGCCAAAGGTAATTAGTGGGAGGCTCACCGAAGATGAGATGGTGGCTGTGGCGGTGATATTTGACCGGAAGCGACGAAGACGACAGCGAAGCGAGGTCCCGTAGAGGAATGCCAAAATTGATTATGGGGAAATGTTGGGGAAGATTGGGAACACATTTTGATGCGAGTAGCTGGGGGAAGATGTCCACCGGGTTGGTCAAAATGGCGAGGCGAAGGCGGCAGCTGGCACAGAATCGACACAGTTTGCAAACTTGGTCTCATTGCTACTGTGGGGAGATGGGGTAAAGTTTGGTGAGATGTAGAAGAGAAGATGACCGGAGTGTTCAAGGCATGGGCGAAGGGACACCAGACGTGGAAGAGAGTGGGTCGTTGAGCGCTCAGGACCATTGTGGGTGAGAACCCAGCCGTGTGGCTGGCCACGGTGGTGGCAGGGATGTGGAGTGAGGTGCAGGGCCCTAGTATTTTTTTATTTTATTTGATGATTAGTGGTGACTGATGTGGCCACATCATCAACTACATGCACCTACGTACACTACTACATCAGCAAAAACCGGACCTCATCAGCGAAACCCTAACACATGTTATCCAATTTGCACCGGTTTTGAGAGTCTAGGGGTGTAAAGTGAACACTTTTGTAGTTTTGTAGTTGAGGGTATTTTTCTAACTCGGGACATAAGTTAGAGGAGTAAAGTGGACTTATTCCCCTGGTAATTCTGGCTACCGGCCCTTGCGGATCCAACTGTCAACACGAAATCCTCATTATGTTCCTGGAACACCTGAAATCAAACAAGTCATCTTCCATGTTCAAGCTCTGGAACGTTTAAATTCTACAAGACAAAAAAAAGGGGAGAAGTGGGCATGCATTCCAGGGTGATGGACACAACAAATCATGTGTGCAATACTGTAAAAACACACGGACCTTGCTAAAATAATATGGACATGGCGCTTTACTGATAGTATCCTAACAGACAGCAAACAGAAAATTGTGACACTGATCTGAGTTTCCATTTGGTGAACATCAAGAAGTTATGCAGTAGTACTCCCTCTTTACATGGATGTATCAAAGATACTCGGCAAAAGGAAGCAGACAAAATTGGCTGCTTGTACATACATTAGAGATGGTGTATTAATAATACTAGGCAAAAGGCCGGAACCAAAACTGGCTAGTTGCACATATTTTAGAGTCAATGTACAAAATTCTTTAGAATTGATAGATATTATGGTCATTATTTCCAGTCATACCAAGCCAAAAATGAATTTAAACGGAACTTGATATACAATGGATACAGGCGTTAGAACATAAGAAGCCAACAAGGGGACAGTCACAGTGTGGATTTCATGACACTAAGTAAAAGCAGCAGAAGGTCAGGTGCTGCTAATAGAGATGCATTCAGGCAGACGTGTTCATCATGCCCTCACAAAGCAACAAGCTCCAAGCAAGACTGGAAGTCTGGAAGCTTATATTCTAGTTTCCAAATGGGTCACGCAGCACCAAGGATTTATGAGCACCAAAGACAAAGATAAGCTAATTAATTCCATGTCAAGGAACATGACGCAAAATATTTCAACAAGTGCATATTGAAGTAGTTATCCGATAAAGCAGCCCATAATGAAAGCCAAAACTATAAAAACCTTCATATAGGCTATATGTGTAATTTCCTATCTAATCACTGGATGAAAGAGTATATCTCAAATTTCTGATATACATAGTACTGCTCAGAAACATTTCTAATTCTCTGCTAAAGAGTAAACAAATATCCTCAATCTTTTCTGTTATGTTACAGCATGGCAGCTTATAACTAGCTTGCAAAGAGCACTAATCCCTATTTCCTTCACTAAAGTTTTGAAGCACCATTTATTATAGACTAAGACTAAGTTGGTACTTGTCAAAAAGAAACTGGGAAAATTTCCTGCTCTGAGTATATGCTATGCTAATGAAGTAAACACATATGATAGCTCGGATGCTAGTGCTTTAATATGCCCCAATAGATTAACACAATGATAACATTTCAACTTGTGATCTTTTTACAAAGATAAGGAAATTTCATGAGTAAGGAAAATACTTTGTCAAGGGAAAGCACATGTTTAGGGATACATGATAACCTTCAAAACAAGTTCAATAAGCCCATAGGCTGAAGATAATTGAAGTGGCCCCACAGAATAGCACATAATTGATTCAGCGTCTGTGCAAACTATCAAGGTGTAGCAACTAGCAATGAATACGTTGTTGAATCTTTCATAATGAAAAGCACAGAGACAAGTCCAAATACGACCTAGAAGTTCCAATAGCATAATATCCCTCCCATATATCTGAAATAAAAATTGAATATTCTGATGATAGCAACACTGATCTAACCTAGCATATTTCTCCACCAAGGCATAGCTGATCTCATTCTCCTAAAACACTGAAGGCAATTTTAAAAGGGAGTCTGGTACTTTGATACATTTCTTATGACTATCATAGTTCACTACCCTTTATGTGCATCTAAATCTCCAACATTCCAAGGCAACTGACTGTGCCTTCTCATTGGATTTCATTTTCCTTGCACAGATCTAACATCAACCATATGATTTATTCTGCTACCATGTTCCTTATGAGAGAATGTGGATACAAAATATATCTCAAGCAACATATTTGCAGCGTAATTTTAAATACAAGACCCTAAAAAAATTAAGGCCATTATATCAAGGCTCGGGATGCTAATATGGGTGTATAACTAGTAGATACTGCTGAGAACAGCTGGCAACACATATTTTAGTCTCTTGAATGATGTGTTCAGTTCTCCACATGAAATTAAAGATAGGGATTCATCATTAAAGTCATTTCACACAAAAGCCCAAGGGTTTGCTTTATAGTTCAACATATGGCATGCCAAATATGATGGAATCTAACTACAATGCTATGAAACATATATTGACTCTTATGATTTAATTCAATTGCACACCATCTTGGATGAGTGAACCAACCTTATTTGCTAAACTTTGACGTGGCTAAGGAGAAGCATACACGGTGCCATTGTTCTGCTCTTCACCACCGTCATCATCCCCTAACCTCCTGTTATCATCACCCTCCTCCCCGAGAACCGCAATCTCTGCTTCTGCCTTCTCCAGAATCTCCCTCCACCTCTCATCAAGGTCCCTTTGGAGATTCCTCCGCATCCGTTTCACCTCAACCATGTGCTGCCTCTTGCTACTCTCCATCCTCTCGTAAACCTCTTCAAGCTTACGAATCGAGTGCGTGAGCACCGCAAATTCCTTCCCCTTCACTGCACCAGCCCCATCTTTGTGCTCTTCGCCCAATTCCGCATCCGACCCTGGATCCCCTGGTGCCGCGTCGCCACACCCGGCCAGCACAAACTCCCCGGCGTCCACCCCCCACGAAAGGCGCGGCATTGGTTGCGTATCGCGTCGGCGCGTCACGATGGGAGGCTGTAACGGCGGCGGCAGTGGGCACATGAGGGAAAGCATCTTGTCGAAGTAGACCCATTTGGAGGGGGCGGGGCGGTGGGAGCGGAGGGCCGCGAGGCGGGACCTCTCCTTCTTCCTAAACATCTTCCTGAGGGTGTCGATGCGGTTGCGGCACTGCGCCTCGGAGAAGTAGCCCGCGGGGCGGGAGGCTGCGGCGGCGGCGAGGCGGGAGACCTCGAGCCACTCGTCCGCGCGGAGGCTGCGGCGGCCGGCGCGGACGAAGCGGTCGCCCCAGGCGTCGAGAAGCGCGAAGGTGGAGTCCTCCGTCCACTCGGGGGAGCCGCGAGGGGCCGGGGCCGGGGGCGCGAGGCGCGGGGCGAACTCGAAGCCGAGCGCGTAGCGGTCGGTGCGGCTACGCTTGGAGCGCGGGGAGGAGGCGGAGGGGGAGGCGCCGGAGGAGGAGGGCGAGGGGGTCGCGGCGGCGACCGCGTCGTCGTCCATGGGTAGGGATAGGGTTTGGGGTTGGAGCGGTTCGGCGAGGCGGATCGGCCGGGACGGGTGCGAGTCCGGCGAGTGTTCGTTCATTGCCTCGGTGGGGACTCAGGGAGTGGGGACACACTCTGTACCTTTGTACGGTGGTTACTAGTACTGCTCCACGAGAAAATGTCAAAAGCTAAGTTCTTTTTCCTTCCTTCTTTCCGGCGTGGTTGGGAAGAACTTCGTTACATAAAACAAAAATGAGGTGTGCTTCCATATTTTTTTCTCTTGAAATTGTATAAATATTAAATCATTAATGATTGATAGATAGTGATTACTGTCGACGATCAGGACCGCCGACCGCAAAGAAAGAGGGGGAAGGATCGTACGGAGGGCGAGGCCCAGAGCTTCGCTCGTCCGGATGGCACCCCCGACGGGCGCACTAAGCAGGGGAGCCTGTGCAACCAAACAGGGGACACAAGGTTTATACTGGTTCGGGCCGAACCACTACTCCAGTTCGTGTGGTGGTGTTGTATTGCCTTTTTGTGTAGATCGCTGTACAAAGTTTACAAACGAGAGTGCTAATGGCTTTAGCGAGATGGGTTCGATCCCCCTCCTACGGGGTTCCTGCCTCCTTTTATACGGAAGGAAGGGGCAGGTTACATCGAGAGTTGGGAGAGGACGAGGTGACCTACACTAGGAGCTTCGGTCCTTCATTCTGCTGACTGATCACCGCCCGTCTTGCCCATGCTGGGTCGGTAGTCTAGTCGGTTAGGTATTTCCCCGGGAAACGGCGTACCTGCCCTCTGCGAACCTTACAAGTGTTTACGTTGCTGCGTATGACGTGGGTGTTGCCTCGGGAGAGAGCGTGTCTTCGTACTGTATGTGACCGGCTGATGGGACTGGGAGCATGACTTCGGCAGTCATTAAACCATCTTCGGAGATGGCCACCTGCTCTCGTATAGTCACTTGATTGACCCCATCCAGTGGGGCACGTGGTGATGGCGGTGGAGGCTTTGACACGCTGACCCTTGGCGGAGGTTGCCTTGGCTTGGTGGTCGGGGACCCGCCCCGCCGCGGAGGTCGGAGCCGGCTTGGTGAGTCGGGGACCCGCCCCATTGCGGAGGTCGGGAAGAGCTCGGAGAGGTCCGCTGTGGTCGGGAAGAGCTCGGAGAGGTCCCGGTGGCCTCTTGAGACCTTTGGTCGGATCCGTGATAACGTAATCTCGCTTTCGGCGCCCGAGCCAGTAGATCGAGACGTCTCTGCTGGGCTTAGAGCATCCCGGCACACGAGAGGAACGGACACGTGTCAGGGGGACGCGCGCCAGGCTGTCCGATCCCCGACAATTACTCATTACTTTGTTTGTTTTAAGATTTACGCAACTTATATTGGTAGGAAATGTATTGAAGCACTACTCAACAAAAATACAAAACACATGTACATGCCGGTATGCACTGCCTTAATCCGAAAAAAATACTTAAAAATTCGTATAAAATGTATTTAATTATTAGAAGATAGCCAGTGAATTGAATTTTGAAAGTTTATATTAACATAGACTCTCGAGGCATATTTATATGTGAAAAACCCACGTTCTTATCTAAATTCTTTCTGTTTGATAATTTGCTTTAGTTTGTTTCTTTCCGAGTATGTCAGGTCTTAATATTGGTGTTAACTGGTTTTAGAGTGTTGTATGACTAGTTCAAACTTGATTCAATCGAAACAAACATGTAAGAGGCGCTTCAATGTTTTTTTTAATGTTATATAAATATTAAAACATGAATGAAGGGTAGATGGTGATTAATTACACCTTCGCTTGCTTTAAGATTTTATGCAACTTGTATTGAGAAGAAAAGCATGGAAGCACTGCTCACATGAATAAGCTTTAGCTTTGCTTGATCGGGCTTAATAAAAACTTGTACATATGTACTGATGCGGTCCAATCTACCATCTTTATCTTCATATCTGATTCCAATTTGCAAACTAAGGATATCATCTTGTGTTGTTTTATGTGGAAAACACAAGGACATCGAATCGGTTAAGGAGGCAAGGCTCAAACCCTAGTGCATGTGGAAGTTCGGGCGTATAGGCCAAGGCATTGTGAGTTGTATGGTCCACAAAAGGCGCACGGGCCAACGAGTGGGACTTGGAGAGCAAGGCCACCGCATGGGCCAACACATGGAGGAGGTCACATGGGCCATGTTGGGGCATGACCGCAAGGGCCAAGGCTATATGGATAGTGAGCATATGGGTTGACATTCGGTTTGGATAAAGATAAGGAGACCCTAATTCGTAGGAGCGAAGGAAACTAAGAGTCCAATTTAATTCGGAGAGAAAGAAATAAATTCACACCGATTAGCATAGTCCAACTTTAAAAAAACCATAACTCTCATGTCTGAGCTCGAATTTTGACTTTCTCGAACTTTCTTGAAAGCTTAGAAGATATCTTCATAGCGAGAAGTTTCAATTTTGCTTCCTTCTATTTTTATTCTAACCGACAAGTTTCAACCTGCTAATTAGCCAAAATTTAAGTTTTAAAATTGTAATATCTTTTTATCTATTAGAGTCCAAGTCCTATTTATTTAGGAGTTGAATTTGAGTCGGTTTAGATGTATTTTGGCTTTGTATTGTGCATCCATATAAGGCCTAGGGGTATACCCCATTGTAGAGATCAGATTATACATAAGAAATAAGAAAATGCCATGGTTACTTTGTGCCGCTATTGAGCGTGTGTGCGTGTGAGACTTTCCCAAGGTTTGCTGTGTAGAAGCCAGGCCGAGAGTACTAAGGGTGAAAACGGGTCAGATACGTGCGGATATTGCTCTTCCCGTATCCTAACCCATATTTTTTCGGATTTGGAACCTGATACGGGCGATCCAGATACAGATTCAAATCCAGGTTATTCAGGGTACAGATACAGGACAAATATGTGACAGATTTGAGTCAAAAACGAATAAAAAATACGGATAATGCACGCATATATAGAGTAATATATGTTGAATTAAAATCATACGAGTACATGACTATAGTAGCAAGTTATATATTAATCAAACCCAATAGATGTCATAGAAAGAATATGCTAATTGAGGATCAATAGAATCAACTAATTGTTAATATAAATGGGCTGCTATGGAAAAAATATGATGAAAATATGTTGGGCCTCGCTAATATCTAAATAAAAAAATTGAATAGAAAAAATACGGATATCTGGATCTCATCCCGTATTTACCATGTATTGGCTGGATAGTCAAATATGATCTCTGATCGGGGGGATATTCGTCCCGTTTTCACCCCTCAAGAGCACATTGTTCTCGGAGATTACTCACGAGGTCTACATGATTTATCTCTTCAATTCGTGTCTAACATCGCTCATGGTTTGAGGAGGCCTTCACGCTTGCTTTTAAATCGGTTCTATCTGTTCTAATGCAAGTTGTGCCATACCTTTGTAAGAAGAGAAGATGACGCAAGAAGAAGAGGAGTATTGTTGCCTTCAGTTCCATCTCTCAGGTCGAAGCCCTAGTTTTTGAACGAGAAGACATGAGCTCTGCCAATTGCATTAAGAGACAGAGCAAAAGAAACAACATTAGTTCCATCTCTCAGGTCAAAGCCCTAGTTTGAACGAAAGAACACAACAGAGAAGAATTTACTGCTAATTTCATGTATCGTGAAAGATCGGACCATCCGACACACTAACCCCCAACGGTTGGCCTGTATCATGTACATACAAACGGTATGTCTAAGCAGACATGCCCAAATGGGCAGCCCGGCATGACCCGATTAGGCACGGCCTATTTTGGACCGACTAATAAACGGGCTGTGCCGTGCCGGCCCACGTGTCGAGGATCCGGCCCAAGCACAGCACGCGGGGCTAACGAGCCGTGTCGTGCCGACACGAGTTCGACGGGCCGTAATGGGCCATGTCGGCCCGTTAGCGACAAAAGAATTCAAAAAATTCCGAAAAAATTAGAAAAATAGAAAAAGTATGAAAAAATGCATAAAAATATGAAAAAAAATAAAAAAAATGATAAAATTTAGAATAATTAGAAAACTCGAAGGATGTAGAAACACTTTTTAAAAATATATATAAATTAAGAAAAACTAAAATATGAGATCAATTATAAAATGAGATAAATAATTTGAATTAAACAATGAGCTTTATTGATGTTTGGCTGCCTCGTTAAAAACTTTGCCAAGTAAAAACTCAACACGAGAAAACCTTGGCAAAGAAAAAATAGTACAGCCTATAGCTCAGTGATACAGGAAATAAAGTGAAGATTACAATTATTCTTTCAAATAAAGTGAAGATTACAATTATTCTTTCTCGTTATCTAGATAAAGATTTTCGAACGTCTCCGCCAGCTCAGCATTTTCTGCAGTATGTTGAGCTCGTTGATCAGCTTGTTCCCAATCTTTCACAGTGAGAAGTATTTCCACCATCTTACTTGTCAGATTTGTTCTTCTTTTCTCGATTATTCTTTCGGACAGACTGAAAGCAGACTCTGAAAAAACCATGGAGACAGGAACTGTTAAAACATCCCGTGCTAATATGAAAAGCACCGGATATGTTATCTTGTGCTCGTGCCGCCACTGCAAAATGCTAAAGTCCTCATCTTGCTGCTCTTGGTAGTTGACAGTGTCGCTATTGAGATAGGCAGCTAGCTCCCCACCACTTGATGTGTCCGTACTTGTCGTTGTTGTAGTCGAACTCCTTGAGGAAGAGCCACCTGCACCCCATATATTTCCCCGTGCGGTTTTCTTCTTACCTGTTGTGGGTGCTGGTGGAGGTCGCTACATGCGAACTCTAGCAAACTTCCAATCATACTTATCATAAACTTGAGATAAGTTAGCACGGATATTTAAAAAATAACTAGAATAATTAGTACCTACCGCATCACTTAGAAGTGAGGGAACATTAGAGAATCCTCGAACTTTAGCTCTATGATCTAAAATAAATGCAACTACATATAACATAGGAATTTCTTGCCAATATTTCAAAATTTTAGTTTTCATAGCATAAACAACTTCACGCAAGATATTATCATTTTCGTGGCTCTATAAGTGGGTAGCAATTTCTAAAATATGCTACACAATTAAAGGAGAGGTTGTGTAATAAACTCCAGATAAAGCAATAGTGGGTTAAAAAAAGTTCTAAAAATGACAGCAAGTATTTAGCAATATATCAATGCTGCTCTGTGAGTAGCGGTTGACCATCCCGTGTACGACAGTACGTCTTAATAAAAACAGAAAATATGCTCTCGTATGGTATGAGATTCTTAAGCATCAAGTAGAGTTCCATCTAACAGGCATATCCAAACCAAACTTACGCGGATGCACATTCATTGAAATACAATAAATCTTATATGCTGCTACTCATGGATTAGAATTATTTAAGAAAGATATTACACTGCGAAAAGGTTCAAGATACTGATCTAACCTCTTCAAACCAGATTTAACTATAAGATTGATAATATGGCAAGCACAACGCTAATGTAATAAGAAAGATTCAACATATGAATTGAAAAGCGGAGTAAGAATGTTCATGGTAGAAGTATTTGCAGAAGTATTATCTAATATTATTGCAAAAATCTTATCACTAAGGCCAAAATCTTCCACAACTTTTACAATACAATCAGCAATATTTTCACCAGTGTGTGCTACATCAATTAATTTGAATCCTATAATTCTCTTTTCTAGTTGTCATTCATTGTTTACATAATGAACAACTACACTAAGGTAATCCTTTTTAGCGCTACCACTCCATATATCAGATGTTAAAGACAGAAAAAGTGCAGGTACTAAATTTTTCTTTTAGCTTATTGCGACAATTATTATAATATTTAATCAAATCTCTAGTTGTTATCTGTCTAGAAACTACAGAAAACCTAGGTTTTGAGTGGTCCTAATATAATTTAAAGGAAGATCTTGAGAAGCGATTAAACGACAAAGAAATTCACGAGCTACCTCAGGATTGTAGTCCCGATTCACGCACTGTCTCGTCGGGTTGTATCAAGAATCGCATTTGTCTCAAAGCCATCCCGCTTTTTTCTACAACTCTCAGCATGTCTCTTCAAGTGCCCCGTTCTACCTGAAGATTTCGCAGTTAATTTGTGCTTATAATAATTACAAAATAGCATACCTGCTCTGGACGTGTCTGATATCTCAAAAATCTGCTCGAAATTTTCCCAGACTCCCGATGTACTACACCTTGATCTTTTCACCCCGGTGCTTGACGATGCAATAGCACTTGTAGAGCCTGAGGATGGCACAGCTCCTGCAGCTTCTTGCGCTTCATAGGATGCAAGAAACTCCTCGGGTGAAATCCCGAAATCAGAAGCTGGGAAAGACGAAAAATCCCCGTGCTCCATAAAGCAAACTGCAGGAAATAATTACGCTATTAGTACTAAAATATAATTTAAAATACTATCAAAATGAAAAATTAAATAACAATTATTACCTTTATTTCTTGACACAAGCCGGAAGCCGAATTTTGGATTTTTGAATTTTTGGCAAAACTATTTTGAATTTTGCCAAATTACCACAAGAGAATAAATAGAAGGGAATGCAAAATTGCTAGTGTGGAAATGAGGGAGGGCAGCCACCAATTTATAGGAAAAAATTCAAGATTTTTTTAAAAAAATTTGGATTTTTTAAGGTTCCAACAGCTATAAAACGACTATTTTTCAAACTAAATGGACTAAACGGATCGTGCTTACCCCTAATCATGCCAGGCCGTACCGGACCGTGCCGTGCCGTGCCGAGCCTTGCCCGGGTCGTGCCGTGGTGCCGACCCAAGCACAATACAAGCGAGTATATGAATTTTTTTTTCTTTAATATTTTTTTTAATCTTTTTTTCAAAACTAGGCATCTGGGAAAAAAAATTACAAAATTGGGCGCCGGTCGCCCGTATATGGGGCGATCGCCCCATATACGGGCGATTAGTACTACTTTAAACGTGCGATTTTTCCTTTGTCTGCAGTTAATTTCTAAAAAAAATCATAAATTTTTCATATGATGTCGGATGGAGATAAACTTTATATGAAAATTGTAGCTCTCGACGGGATCTACAACTTTTGTATACAAACTTTTTCAATTTGAGTCCATTTAGATAGTCAAAAATGGGATAGAACGTTCAGATCTAAAAACGAATCTATTTTTAGATCTGAATATTCTATCCCGTTTTTGGCTATCTAAATGAACTCAAATTGAAAAGTTTGTATACAAAAGTTGTAGATCCCGTCGAGAGCTACAATTTTCATATAAAGTTTATCTTCATCCGACATCATATGAAAAAGTTATGATTTTTTTTAGAAATTAACCGCAGATAGAGTAAAAATCGCGCGTTTAAAGCAGTACTAATCGCCCGTATGTGGGGCGATCGCCCGTATATGGGGCATACGGGCGATCGCCCCATATACGGGCGACCGACGTCCAATTTTGTAATTTTTTTGCCCTAACGCCTAGTTTTGAAAAAAGAATAAAAAAATATTAAAGGAAAAAAATCGCCAGTGGACCATGCCGTACTCGGGCTAAGCTAATAGTGTGGTGCCTTAGACCGGCCCATTTAGTCCGACCTGTTTGGATATCTCTATATCTGAGTTTGACTCGAATAGACTCGATAGTAGCATATATGTATTCAGGCCATGATGCCTTGTGGAGCCAAGCCCAGCAACCGACCTAAGCTACTTTTGTTAAGCTCTACATGTGTTGGAGCCTTGGAGCTCTTCTTCTTGGAATAATCTGGCCTGTGGCCCCTCTTTCAACCCAAAATCCATGTGCGCTACTGCTCGCCCGACAGGGCCGTGTGCCCGTGTATACTTTGGCTCGTCTTTCAACCAAAAAAATCCATGTGTAGCATGATGAGTTCTCTCATGCTTTTAAGTAAGTTGCCACGTAGAAAGATAGGACAGAGAAAACAACGAACCTTGAGACTTTTGTGTGGCATAAGCACGGCTGCACGACTATGCCTTGGAAAACGTAGCAAGTGATTCCGAGATGCTTCTTCTTGGAGCCGAAGACAGAACAAATCAAATATTAGTGCATGCTCTAAACAAAAAAAGTAGCGATCAGCTGCGGTGAATGATTAACCTATGCAAGAAATTTCTTTGAGGGCAGCTAACGATACTCTATACGAACTACTCCATTCGTTCTCGAACTACTTTCAAATTTTTGTCTCTGAATACATATCATTTTACAATTTTAAGATAATTTTTTTACTATTTTTCTTATATATATCTCTCCTTTACTATTTTCAATGTCAATTACTACTATAGAATAGAGTAAAATACATGATCATTTAAAGATATAATAAAAATATGTAATACATTCAAAGTGTATATATCTTGGTGGAATGGAAGTGTAAGATCGTAGAATGATATTTATTAAAAAAGAAGAAGGAAAACTTCAGTAGATGCAAAGCCAGGTTACTTCTAAATTAATTCTGGACGCGCTGCATGCCTGCCTGCCTAGATCACTCCGTTTCAGAACCGATGCTCAATATTCACTTTATTTGCAGGTTTCTTCGAGCTTTCTGTTTTGTTGGGCCTAATTCTTTCAGTTGTGTTTCTTGGAAGAGAACCTGGTTCTGCACTGTTCATATCCAAAGCGGTTCTCTGAACTCAGAAGAATTGAAAAACGACCTGAAACTGCATGACAGAGAATGCCACTAATACAGCTCTTCGTGTTCTCCAGCCACTGAAATACCGAACTCTCCCATGGCCATGACCCATCCGATGGCGATGGCGTGCTAGCTCCTCCTAACAGGTGCTTTGCAAAAGCATGCAATCGAGTAGCATCGGTTTTGTAGAGGATCACAACTCACAAGTACAAAGCCACAAAATGATAAGTATTATTGGACGCTTAATTTTCAGTTACTTGTAGACATCAGCCGCAAACTACGCGAGCTTGCTTGTACACACTTGCACGAACTGAACTATATTATACGTGTACGTGGTCAAGGTGGACCACCCCGAGATCTCAAGCGTCGGTCGGAAAAAAATTTGAAATTGCTATAGTAAAATCCAAAAGTTCTTTTTTTTGGCCGAAATTTCGTGTTTTTTGACCGGATTTGGTCCAATAACCCTTAGAAAAGTCATCTCCTATGAAAATTTGTTGAAAAACCTAATTTTTTAAACATTTTAAAATTTTGGCAGAAACAGTGTCAGATTTTTATAAAATTATACAAGCATGATAATAATCTGAAAATTTTATGTTACTATACTTAGTAGATTAGGATCATACATAAAAAATTTCAAAATTATTTAACTTCATTTGTTATCTTTAAAATATCAAAAACAGAATGAACATAATTGGGACAACTATATTGCCAGAATTTTATAAATTTTCTTGAGTGTGATTATGATCTAAATTTTTTTTGAGAGATTAATAATTGACTCAGTAACATTATATAAATTGTTCAAAAAATTTAAATTTTTTTTGTTTGGTCAATCAAATCTATGTAAGCATTGAACTTCGTTTGTTATATTATATTTCAAAAATAATAAAAAAAAAAGAACATAAATGGTACTGTGCCTTATAAGAATTTTATAAATTCATTGGAGTGTGATCGTGAATCACAATTTTTATGGGATATTAAGAACTTCCTTATCACCATTATTTAAAACTTTCAAAAAAAATTATGGTTTACATAATTTTTCATTTTGTTCAAGTTTGCCGGTAAGCCTTTTAACATGGTAGTAGTACTGTTCGAATTTTTAAAAATTCATACAGTTTGATCATCATCTAAAAATTTTATGAGAGAATTATAGATACATCATAACCATGCACAAAAAATTTCAACAGTTTCTAACTTCATTTGTATCATTTTCCATTCGGATCAAACTTGTCGGTCGTTGTTCTATCAGACAAAGACCACTCTCCAAATTTTTAAAATTCCTCACATGTGATAATCATTTGAAATTTTTATGAGAACATTAGTTATGGATCATAACCATGCACAAAAAATCTCAACAGTTTATAACTTGATTTGTACCATTTTCCATTCCGATCAAACTTGTCGATCAGTGTTTTATCAGGACAGTACCACTCTCCGAATTTTTAAAAATTCCTCAGGTGTGATAATCAACTGAAATTTTTGTGAGAACATCAGAATTGTGTCAAGAACCTCCAAAAAAAATATCAAAATTTTTCGATAACGTTTAGACCACTTTTCAACCAGTGCAAAAAATCCAAAATTTCGGATATCTCACCCGAAATTTCGGGTTTTTCGCCGAATTTCGGGTTTTTTTTCCGGATTGGACCGGATTTGAATTTTCAAATTCAAATTTTGTCCGAAATAATTCCGAAATTTCAAAATTTCGCCGAAATTTCGTTATCCGGCCCGGGGCGAAATTTATTCCGAAGCCGAAATTTAAAACCTTGTACGTGGTTCCATTCCGGTGGTTGGCAGTCATTTCACCAATCTGGTGGTGTTTTACACCACCAATACCAAGCATTTAGTTTGACCTGATTGCGTTCCTTTACACTCAACCTGTCGACCGTATGTTTTATGTACGGAGTATTTCTTCGGATCACATATACTTATTACTAGGTAAGATAGCGCCCTACGCGGCGCCGTTTTTTTTATGGAGTGCTGCACATATTTGAGAAAAAAAATTGTAACATGAAAGAAAATTAGCGTATCTTGATCTACTTCGCATTGGATAGCAATAAGCAAATATATATTTAACTACACCGAAATAAGAAAACAATGTCTACAAAATATAAATTGGGTGGAGTGCACGCTTCGCTATGCCAAAATATAAGGATATTGGTTTCCACGTTATAGCCTATAATTTTTTGTTTCTATGATACAAAACTCAATATCTATGAAAAACTACGTAAAGTCTACACACATTTCACTCTATTCTTTGTATGCACACAAAGCAATATCAAAATGCGCATATGTACACATAAAAATGAATGTGCTACTATTTATTATTTTTAACATTGTTACTCTAAGCCAAAGCAATAGGGAACCAAAAAAGATCATAGATGTTTATGATTAAATTGAAATACTCAAGTGTCTCTGTGAGCTCTTAACTTAAAAAGAAGCAAACAATTCTAGGACCTTCGGTTTTGACCAAATTGCCAAAGGATGGAGGTGCATACATACCGAAAATAAAAAATGAGTTCTATTCTAGAAAAGGAAGTATATATAAACTACATATCAGATAAGGATTTGCCACTGAAACCTATTCTTTCAGACTTAGAGTAACGAAATCATCACATAGTTACAGCATGATTACTTGGAATGATCTTGTTCAACATATCACTGCTTTACACCAGATGCAAAACAGTAGCTGAAAATTTGCAAATGTGAAACTACAGGAGCAGCATGTAACAATGAGCACCCAAATTCCAAACTAAATCATGTAATTATACTTAAGGGAAAGCTAGATGGAATAACCAATAGAAAACTATTGTGTGCGCAGCACAAATGAATAAGCAACGTCGGTGAGTATGTTACGAAAAGGAGAAACGAAGTAATGATATCATCACATAGTTGCAGCATAATCACCTTGAATGATCTTGTTCAACATATCACTGCTTTACACCAGATGCAAGACAGTAGCTGAAAATTTGTTAATGTGAAACTACAGGAGCAACATGTAACAATGAGATATATCATAAAAATATTTGGACCTAGTACTGAATAGAACCACGTTACAATGTCATGATACATAAATCAACGTGCAATAATCCAGCACAACACAAAATCAATGGGAAAACTGAGCAAGCAGGACAGCCTAGAATAAATCATGTGTAAAATGCAGAACATGTATGTTCTATTTGCAGTGTCTCCATCTCATTCCAAGAACACCTAATTAGCCTATTTAGTAACTGCACAAATTAGTAAGTCCCAGCTGCAAAAAATATGATTATAAAAAAATTCAGGAATTAAAACACTACCTAGTAATTTCAACTAAACTCTGATTCTAAAAAAATTCAGGAATTAAAACACTACCTAGTAATTTCAACTAAACCTAAGCACCTGAGAGGTCCATAGTTTAGAGGAACTGATGGCCTAACCACCTGATTCCATACCAGGTTCATGTCACTCTTTTTAACAGTTGTTTGAGCTTTCTGCAATTAGGATAAATAACTGAATGTTGTCAGAGTAGATCAACATAACAAACACAAATTATTTATGGATGTCAAAGATGAAATAAAAGATACCTGCTCTGCAAGTGTTAAAATAACATATGGATCGCTTGTTCATATCTCTGATGGCCAACTGAGCACCTTTTATCACTTTAGTGGTGACCTCACGAACAAATTCTTTTGTATATTCCTGTGACGATTTCAGCTAGCTTCTATCAAATATCACCATTGCAATTATTCCTCTGGGCTTATCTAGCTAGCAGTAATCCTCATGCACTTGCAATCCGACAATCAACAGTAGTTGAATTCACAGAGTTTTTTATATGTAGAACTGAAAAACCATAAAAAACAGTCCCTGATAGATCGATTATTTAGATAGGCCAAGCGGTAAACAAAAAGGGATGGCTATTATACAATGATGCATCCATACAACTATTAGCACAGAATACAGCACTGCCAATTCATTAACTGTACAAAAGTGAGAAGATATGCACTTCTATTTTCAGTATTTTGGTATGCGTAGCTATTGCAAGCAGCCGAACAACGTAATATATTCCATTCCGATTGGAGTTATGTCTCAGATAACCAATCAACCAGCTGCTATCCTCAACAGGAGTTCTATATTTCACGAAACAACGATTTTTTAGAATGCAGTGACTGTTTTTATCCAAGGTGGAGTTCGTAAAGGTGGAATCCCACAGAAGTTATTTTTTATCCAACTATCAAACCACAATTCTACACAATAGACCAACTAATCTATAAAATCCCTCCTCCTAAACTGTATCTGCAACATACCTAAACATTTCTAACACAGAGATCTGACATAAGAAACTATCCGAATGCAACAGTATAGAAGCAACATGGCTGCATTTGAAAAATCAGCCCGAGCAGAGTAACCTTAGTTATCTGAACTAAGCGTGCAGAAGAAAATCACATGAGCAGGGTAAGAGAGGCCTCACCAACAAACGCATCCACTTGACCTTTACAGCGCAATCCCAATCTCTCTTAAATTAACCATCCTGAATGGAATGGGTTCCGAAATCAAATATCCTAGGCTCTATCCTGAGGAAATAAATCCTACATAGACAAAACCAGATGATAACGAGAAGGAGAGAGGAGATACCTTCCTAAATCAAACATCCTACTCCCGATTTTGAAGAAATCGAACCCCAAACTGATAGAAGGAGGAGAACGGAGAGAGGCAAATGGGAAGAACTCACCGGAGAAAAAAAAAAACCCTTGTGGACTGGGCATGGCGGACAGAGGAGGAGGCTGCGGGGGAGCTGTGTGCACTCGACATGGCGGATGGGGACCAGATCACCCGCACTGGGCTACAGTGAGGGCACGGCTGGCACGCCGCGGGGGGTTAGCGACCAGATCGGCCACGCTAGATGGCGTTGGGGGCACGATCGCCATCCCATCGAGGGATCGACGACCGAAGCGAGGAGGACGGCAAGGGGAGATGCAGGAGGCAGTAGCGACGGCAACGGCGACGGCGTGCTTGTTTTGTTTTTACGCTAATTACAGCGGCGGCTAGAGAGGAGAGTAGGGGAGGAGACGGGTGTGGAGTGGCGACAAGGGTAACGACGAGTCGTGGCGACGGTGAGGAGGAGGCGAGTGCGAGGCGCCAGTCACCGGCGGCTGCGATAGGAGGAAGCAAAGGAGGCGGACGAATGGTGCGTGCAAGCGAGGACGGCTAGGGTTTCAGGAGGAGTGGAGGCGTGCAGCCGGGCGGAGCAGGCGAGAAGGCGGACACGACTGCGCGAGTGCGGCGTGAGGGAGACGCGGAACAGCACGCGCTAGGGTTTTGGTGCGAGCGTGGGAGAATCGATCTGGGCCGTCCGCTGAGATCCGTGCGATCCGATGGCGGCGCAAGATCCAGCCCCGTAGCGTAGGATCCCGATCGGACGGTCGTTACGCCAGGATCGTACGACATGCCCTGGAAGGCCAGGGGTTCTTCTGCAATTTCGTTTTTTTCGGAGGACTTTTTCGCAAAATCTACGACGTGGCCGGCCTCCCTGCGCGAGGATTCTTTGGATCCCGATTGGACGGTCGTTACGCCAGGATCGTACGGCATGCCCTGAGAGGCCAGGGGTTCTTTCGCAATTTCGTTTTTTTCGGAGGACTTTTCCCCAAAATCTACGACGTGGCCGACCTCCCTGCGCGAGGATTCTTCCTCGTACAATAGAGGTATTATTTTGGATATCAGTACAAACTTTATAACACATGTTTAACCACTAATTTTTATTATATTATATTTATAAAACCTAATAAAATTATAATATTATGAAAGTAATTTTCAAAACAAATCTACACATATAAATTTTATGTATTTAATTTAAATATTTAAAAAGATGATAACAGTCAAAGTTTTGAAAGTTTCACTGTACCTATGTTCAAAACGATAACTATTCGTGACTAAAAGAAGTATATGTTAGCACGGAGAATATCAATTGTTGGGTTGTCTTAAGAAGGTGGTTTGGCATGAAAGATGATTAAATTTATTACTAGTACCGAGCATTAGTTTTCATGAACCTTTTCTCTCTCTCTTTCTCTTTCAGAAGTCAATGTTGATGAGTTAGTGTTTTTATATCTTTAGCCTTGAAGATTTACCGATGTCATCAGCAGATATGTTGCTACTAATTAACCTCTTAATCTCTGTGAAGCACATTGTACTTCGATGCCACATACATGTGACCAGTCTACTACTACATGCACTTTGTGATCTATATTCAGAAGCCCACATCAAATTCTCAAGTAGGGGTAGTATTCCTAAAAAGCTTCTCGGTCCTGCCTTCAGCGCCACTGTGCGAACAAGAGTCCAGTCAAACGCCCGCCTGACTCCAGCCCAAGGTTACAAAAACCGCCGAAATTCGTCGAAATCTCGGATTTCGGATCCCAGCGAGTTTGCATAGACCGGCCGGATGTAAAAATTTGAAATTGCTACAGTATATTTCGGATTTTTTATTTTTTCGGCGAGATTTCGGCAAAAACCGCCGAGATTTCGGAATTTTAAACCGAATTTGATTTTTTTGGCGGATCGTAGGAATTATATCAATAAGTTCTCGAAGTGATCTTCAATGATAATGTTTCGAAAAAGTTTATTTTTTAGACTTTTTGGCATTTCGGCAGAAACACTCTCTGAGTTTTAAAAAATTGAGAATGCATTTTCATGCTATGAAAAATTTATGGGAGTATCATAAGATATGTAGGATAATACATAAAATTTATAAAAATATTTTAACATCATTTGTTATGTTTTAAAAATAAAAATCGAAATAGGATAAACATCGATTCACGCGGACCACTTCCACTTGGAAGTGGTTATTATCTTTCGTTCACGGACCACTTGTAAGTAGTCCGTGAACTGACTAGTATCGCTAACTAGTCCCGTAGAAGTAAAAATTTCTGGACAAAGAATTCAAGTGGTCCGGCGTAGAATTATGAGAAATTTAATTCTAACTGGTTATAAGACATTTTCGATGAACCTTTTCAAGAAAACATATAGAAGAAACAGGGACGAAATTTGTACATGTAGCAAACTTGACTCCCCCTAAATGTGATATTTTGATAAAACCTTTTCAAAACACAAGTAGGATCAATGTAGGTCATATGAATAAGATTTCAATATACAATAAGATTTCCATATACAATAAGATTAGTAGGTCACGGAGTCATAAACTTCTTCATTTAAAGATTCCTATTACAACATATATAACATATAAGTTAGTACATAATTAAAACATCTATTTGAATTACACCCTCCATAACTTTGCCATAAGGGAATTTCAGATATGTGGATGTAGGGATCCAGATTTAGGAACGTCTTTGGAGATGGCCTAACGAGTGCCAAATCTTACAACATTGTCATATTTCCTTAAATGTAAGATTATCTTGGTTTTACTGCAGGGCTTACAGATGTGGGCGCAGATGAGGAAGCTGTGGGATGCGTTGAAGGACCGACTGTCAGGGTGGGTACGGTTACAGACAGAGTTATGACGGATCGAGCATCTCTTTGCCATTTGACTACAATGATCCATATGTCGATCCATACGCACGGCACTCATCCGCTAATGTCATGTACCTTCACCATCAGAAACCCGATACAGGAGTCTCATTACCAACATTGGAAGTCCGCTCGCTACCACGAGACATGACACGGGAGGAATACAAGCAACAACACGAGAGGAGGTATCACGAGATCATTGTCGATAACGCGGAGGTGGAGTTTGCACCGTGGGCGCTTTACTACTCATAGGTATGTGATGCAAACATACATTCATTTAGTTGTCATATGCAAATATGTGAAGACTTGTTGTGTGTATCGATTTTATTACATTCTTAATAATTGTCATGCCAATATACATTAATTGTTTCGAATTGTGACTCTCAATCTTCGATTTTCAGTCAAAATGTCAGAAATTTCATACTTCACGACGTATACCCGAATTCCCAATTTTTAAAAATTCCTCGAGCTTCAAGAACTCATGAAAATTTTATGGCAACATTATTCACATGTCATAATCATGCTATTAAAATTTCAAATATTTATAACATGCTTTGTCCCATTTTTCATTCAGTTCAAAATTGCTTATGAGCGTTTCATTACGACAGTACCAATGTTTCAATTTTAAAAAATTTACATGATTCAAAAAATCAAATTTTATAACAACATTAATAATACGTCGAACTCTCCAAAAAATTCAAATTTTCTCCATCTTTTGGACCAATTTTGGGCTTGTCAATCGGCGAAATTTCGCCATTCTCGGCGAGATCTCGCCAATTCTCGCGAAATTCGCATTTCGATAGAAAAAAACCGGATTCAAAATTTGGATTTGAATTTCCGGACGAGATTTGTCCGAAATTACCGAATTTCGCCGAAATTTCGTTTTCCGGGCATGAACGGTATTTTATCCGAAACCGAAATCCAAAACACTGGACTCATCTATCAAATCGTCAGTTCAGTCGGTATGATGAACCCTGATGAACAATCAGAAAGGAGTTAAAAAAACAGGAAAAAAATACACTGAGATTTCAGGCTGGACTGGTAGTTATAAAAGGGTGATATACTGATATATTGATGGCACATTGATATTGCTAGTCTTGCAGCAAAAAAAAGGGAATAATCCCACCAATTCATGAAAATGGTTTAGCCACTGCACTACTGCAGAAACTGGCTAATCAAAACCTCTCCATTCAGAAAAACTAGAATGGGAAGTGTTCTCCTTCCTTCCATCCTTTTCCCGACTTAATCCTAAGTTTGCAGCCAAAACAAGAACAGACGCTTGTGGGCAACACTTTCTTGCCACTACTAGCAATCTTCACCAAGGTAGAGAGCAGAATGACTGCCAGAATCCAGCATCATAAGCTCCACCTCCTCGATTTCCTCCTCGATGTAGTCCTTCCTGCACTCGTTTCTGCAGAACGCCTTCTCGCCCCTGCGTTCCAAGAAGTCACACCAAACACAAGAACTGAACACAATATTCACATGTCATACAAATGCAAGCAAGGAGGTAACTTCAGGACTCACAGATACATGTAGATGTCCCTGTCCTCTTGCAGCCTCTTCCTGCAATAGCAGCATGGGCCAGCAGCAACACCAGCCGGTGTCGACGGCAATGGCTGCTCACCAATGGGCTCAATGGTGAAGATTGGCTTCTTGGAACCGTCTGGAACACCCTTACTGCATATCTCCAGTGTCTCATCCCCGAGAATGTGCATCGTCCTCGGGTTCGGACCGTGCTCGATAACACAGGTGTATTCTTCAGACTGAACAAAGTCTGAAATCTCATTCAGGGTGACACCAACCGAACCAGTCTTCTCGCATGCTGCATCACTAGCCACCTTCGGCAACCCCAGCTCAAGGTACGGCCTAATGGATTCAAGAAACGAGTTCTTGCCTCCAAAATACAAGGAGCTCTCATCGGCAGTGAGGGCATCGACGAGGCCGAGGCCGACTCTCGGAGGGCTAGTTCTGAGCTTCAGATCGGCTTCGACACCCAACAACCCAGCGGACTTGAGATTGGTGCTTCCAATGTTTGATGACAGATTCTTGAAATCCAAAGGAGAGGTCGGGCTCCAGACTGAATCAGGGTCCACTGCATTCAGGCCTTTGCTGCTTAGCCTCACAAAGAGGCCAGGGACCCTGAAGAATCCAGTGGGGGTGGTGCTCCTCTGTAGAGGGTTCTGATCATTGGATTCCTCCATGGCTTGCCCTTGAGCAGTAGCCGTTTTCTTGTTCGCAAGCACCCAAGATGAGAGCAATCTGTCCCTGAAATGGCCAAATAATTTGTTTTGTTGAGCATCAGATCAGTCAATGGATGACGAAAGCAACGAAAAAGTGAAATGAAATTCAGCTTTTGCTTTTTGCACATCAAGTCAAAAGGAGCAAAGAAAAGAAAACGGTGATTGATGATCTATGCATCAAAACTACAGAAACAATCCAAAATGAAAAGGCAAGTGGTTAGAAAGAAAGGTGGTTTTGTTACATCTATGCGTCAGGTCCGAAGTGCAAGAAAAGATTGCTGGTTCCAATCGCAAACATCTCATCATTGCGAACTAAAAAAATAAGATCGGAAACAACACTCACTTGAACATGATCAGGGAAGAGAAAACTAGAACACAGAACCAACCAAACAAGAAAACAACACAAACTTCTCTTCCCCCAAATAGCTCAGATCACACCAGTTGCGTCAAGCAGAATGTATAGGGAATGCAGCATTAAACTCATAGCTCCATCACCGCTGGCATTGCGGACATAAAAGGAAGGCGGCATCACATCACCACCGACCCCAAAAACATCCGATACAAATCGCAGGCCCAATCAAACAATCAAGACTACTAAGCGGAAACGGAAGCCGTCTAATCTCAGGCCCGAATTGGGAGGCTAACCAAGAACACAAACTACAGCACAACAACTTACGGACCAAGCATACGAACCAAGAAAGCGCAGTAGTAGCTTTTCCAAACAAGGAATAGTGGTGTACCTCGCGGTCTCGGCCGATGTTGCGGCCTGGTTCTCTTCCCTCCTTTTGGGCGACGGGGTTAAGAAGGTCGGGAACCCTTAGCCAAGGGGAGGAGGAGGAGGAGGAGGCTTCCACAGCACTGCTTCTGGTTCTAGAGTCTAGACTTGCTTCCTTCGTCCCCTCAAATCCGCGGCCTGCTTTCCAATTCCATGTGGGGTTCGTTCTCGTGTGCGCTGCGCTGGTGTGTTTATTGGGAGAAGACAAGTGTCCGCGGACACGCAGCATGCAAAAGCAACGGGCGGGTGCGGTGGCTTCTTCAGGACTCAACACCTCTCCGCTTTCACATTTCTCTCCTATTTTTTCTTCTCTTTATTTTTTTCCTAATCTTTTCTCTCTCTTTTTTCAGTGAGAGGTGCTCTGTGTATTTTTAAAATTATATAAATATTAAAATATTAATAAAAGATAGATAATAATTATTTATTTCACTTATTCAGAATTTATATAACTGGTATTAAAAGGGAAGAAAGACATCGTAAAAGCACTATTTTTTTTTCTTGGAACGCACTCTAGTGTTTCTCACGGTGAGGAATTTTCTTTTGGGCTACTTTGTTGCCACAATTTGAGTGATGGCACTAGAAAATGCTTTGTCATCATTCAAAAGACTTTTTTTTGTATTTATGTTTTTTGTATTTATGCAATGTTGGTTAGTTTAGCTCTCTTATGAGGCGACATATCCAGTGAAAACCCTTATATCATGAAAATTTTGTGAAATCGACGTGTATAAGTTTTAAAAAATTCTCAAAAATTACTATAAGTAGGGGAGGTGATCTTCTACAATCCTGCGAAATTTGAAAATCAAACTCAATCGCATTTGAAAGATATGAAAAAGACAAACAGAGAGATGAATAGTGTTGATTTGTCTTTTTCATATATTTCAAATGTGATTGAGTTTGATTTTCAAATTTTGCAAGATTTTAGAAACTCACACCCTATACGTATGTTAATTTGTTTGAGAATTTTTGAAAATTTATACATATATTTTTATAAAATTTTTACGATAAGAAAGGTTCGCTAGATATGTTGCCCTCTTATGCTTCATGAGTATGATGACCCATGTATTCTCGTGTCATATGAGATTATAAAAAAGTATATCTTGTACGTATGCAATGTTTGTTTTGCTCTCGTAGCAATGAGTCATGATTGATGTACTCTCCATCGGTAGTGTGTGTTTAGCTCTCACAGTGGTATGTCTCACGACTCGATAGTCTCGTGTCTCTGCAGTAATTTACATGTGATTAAGTGACTTTAATCGCAGTAGTTAAAAATGGCTACTCCAAAAAAATTGTGCTCGCACGTGTGGAGCCAAGTGGGCAATGTTTATTTTTCAGTTTTCTGGGCTTTTTTTTTAATTCCGCGGTGAAAACGTCGAGCCTATTTTGTCGTCTTTCTGTGCTGAACGACATCCAAGGCCGGACACATGTTATGGCGGGGCGCGTATCTCGAGGAGCATCGTACGAAGGGGAGGGACCCTGTTGGCTATCTCTTCTCTTTTCTCCTCTTTTTATAAAAGCGACTGCACATGCTAATTACTGGTTTGTCTGATGTGAGACAGAATATGTGCCATTATATTGCGCCCCCATCATCAGGTACAATTTATAAACGGGCCCACGGAACAGTGGCAGCAAAAATCGCGGAAACGAACGCAAGAAATGGTTCTTGTAAAGCTTCGTCCTCTCCTCCGAACTCGAACTGTTCATTCATCTAGTCTTCTCTTTCACTTATTTTTTCTTTTCAAAAATAGCTTTCTTTCAAACTTTTTTACAAAATTAATCTCATTCCCCAACACAAAAGGTCCAGAGGCTAATACCTAACATCTTCTGCGTCAGGGAACAGCGAGAGGCCAAGATGCCGCACCGCACCAGGGGACTGCAGCAACCGGGCGAAGTGGGAGGTCGACTTGCCGCGCTTTGAAGTTGCGGAAGGCTAGTTGCCACACGTGGGAAGCGCAGGAAGTGGCGTGGCATGCACGGAAGGAGCTGCGTCGCACGCGAGAAGGGCGAATTCGGCGAAACAATACTTCTCGTGGTATTGTAGCACATGACAATACTTTTTGTGGTACTGTAGCGCGAAACGAGGTTATTTTTTGTCAAAAAATTCAAGAGGGTATCATTTTTGCAAAAAAAAATGAAGGAAGAGGCCAGATGAGTGATCAGTTCTTCAAACACCACACCATGACATCTCCACGAGAAATTAATTAAGGGTGTATTTGGTTGGTAGGATAAGACTGAATAAAATGGTCGTGTACCATTTGGTTCTATTTGTTTTGGACGAATGGAATGGTTCAGCATTTATAGACAATATTTTTTAAATTTGTATCCCTACCATATAGGATGTGATAGTTCTATTCAAACAACCAAACATATAGATGAGTTTTTCTCATACATGTATTACTTGATACAAGCAACCAAGCACATCCTAAACATAGAACAGGTACTAACCACAAAGTCCATGCTTTTGGTTGAAACCACAAGAGCAATTGCACCATCGACCTGTTATTTGATCCGTTCCATAATATTAGCCCTTTTTTCCCTTATTATATTTTTGTTATCAAAGGTATTTTTTCACACATTTTGCTGAACTGGGGGGTTTATTTTAATTTTTTCTGCGCTTGGGAGTTGGGAACATGTCTTGGTTTCTTCTGCATAGAAAACAAATCATGCATTTCCCATTTGTTTTTAAGAACCAAAGGGCGTTATCCACTCCAGCTCCATCTATATAAAATAGAAACAATCAGTGATATTCAAGGCTTCTCCCACAACAATCCTAAAGAAAGAAAAAACACTAGAAATTCTTAAATTAATTGAAGAAAAAGAGAGAACAATCTCCACTATTTATTTTGATAGAGCTAGATTACAATGGTGTAGATTAATCATTTATGGATATTAGATTTATATAATAAATTATAATTATATTTTAATCATATAAAATAGAGTTAGATATTAACTATAATTGTAATTGTGCGAATAAATATGCTAGTTTTATTAATGAAACCACGGCAGGTTCAACAAACTCTGTTTTCCAAGCATGTTCTCTTTGTCTTTGCACGTAACTAAGCTGATTACAAATTTACAATAGACTACGGCAACACCGCACCGCACCTATTACATTTTGGCTACATCATAGACACAGCAACAATCAGAATCCATATCCACTGCGAAGGTCACTTCAACCTGATCCTGCATATCTGCCATTCTTGCTTCTTTCATGATCGCCGCAGGGCACCAACCATCTTTGACGTAGTCAGCGCAATCATCTCCATGGCAGCTCAGGAGCTTCCTTGATCTTGTATTCCTTCCAGCAGACCAATGTAATGAATCTATGATCCATCAGCGGCTAGCACATATCATCAATGCAAAGGACTCCATTTCCTGAGCATCGGAGATATCCTCCTCCAGACGAAGGATTCAAATTTCGTTTTCGGATTAAATTTTGCATGGGATCGAAATCTAAAATTTTGCCGAAATCTAGGTATTTCGGATAAATCTCAGTCGAAATTTTAAAACAAAAATTCAAATCCGGCCCGTTTTAAACCGGAAAAATCCGAAATTCGGCCGGTTTTCCCAAAATTTCGGACGAAATATCTAAAATTTCGATGGTTTTGCACTGCCTGAAAAGTGGGTCAAACGATGATGACGAAATTTTTTGAATTTTTTCTAGAGAATCCTGACATATTTATGATATTTCCATAAAAATTTCATATAATTATGAAGTCTGTGGAATTTTTAACAATTTAAACATTGGTACTGCTGCCCTGATAAAACGCTGATCGGTAATTTTGAAGTGAATGAAAAATGAGACAAACCACGCTAGAAATATATGAAATTTTTTGTGCATGATTTTGATGCATTAATAATGTTCCCAGAAAATTTTCAGATGATTATCAAGCTTATGAATTTTTGAAAATTCGGACAGTGCTACTGTCCTGTTAAAAGCCTTATCAGCAAACTTGAACAAAATAAAAAATAGTTCAAACCACGTTATAAAATTTTGAAAAAAAATTAGATGTTCCTGATGTATATTCAATGTTTCTATAAAATTTTAAGGCGATTATCACATTCGAGAAAATTTATAAAATTCTAACAGGGTTACTGTCCCAATTATGTTTATTCTGTTTTTGAATTTTTAGAGATAACAACTGAAGTTAAATTATTTTTAAAATTTTTATGTATGATTATAAACTGCTAAAGATAGTACCATAAATTTGTCAGATCATTATCAAGCTTATAGAATTTTATAAAATTTCAAAAGTGTTTCTATCAAAATTTTAAAATGTCACAAAAAAATAAGTTTTTCGACAAATTATCATCAAAGATCACTTTATTGTGGGTCATTGATGTAATTGAAGTCAAATCCGGCCATAAAAAAACCAAAATCCGAATTTTTTTTCATGAAATTTTGCCCGGTTTGAGCGAAATTTCGCTGAAAAATGAAACTACGGTAGCATTTCAGATTTTTTTTCCCGTCCGGTAATTCAGATCTCGTGGGGGCCCGAAATTCAACGAAATTTCTATCCTTGCTCCAGATCACATGCAAACCAGGAATGATCAATATTTTAACCCTATTTCTCTCTTTTTAAAAAAAAAATAGTTTCCTTGGAAATAGAATTCAAATATAGCCCGTTCTCAACCGTGGAAGCACTGGAAGGTGACACGTGACACCTTTCGCGATCCCCTACCACGAAAGGTCACCGGAGCTCCTGGCAACGCGGTAACGCGCCTCCCGTGCTCCCCGACCACAGCAGTGTGCCTCCCGCGCTCGCCGGCCGTGCTCCCCGGAAGCGACATCGCCGGCTCTCGCGCTCACTAGGCGTGGCAAGAGACAGGCGTTGCCTGTCGTGCCTTTCGCAGTGGGAGAGGAGGGCTAAATCTACAAATGCGTTCGCGGAGGGGCTAGATTTGTAAAAAAATGAGATAAGAAAGCTAGAAAAGTGACGACTTCTGCAAACCAGACAATTGCTTGTGCTGAAAGTAAATGTAATTTCTTTCCTTCTATAAACTCCCTAGAGTAGCAGATGAAATCATATTCAAAACAGCAGTCTTCTTATTACCACTTAGCAATCGACTCAAAATTTGACCCCATGTGTTTGCCTACCAACTCAGAAATCCCTAGCCAAACAACCCTAACAATTACACAATCAAAAAAGAGGTGGTGATTGGTGAACAGATTCAGCCTCAGCACAAAATAGATAAGTTTTATCATCTAGATTCTAGAGCCTGTTTTTTAGCCAAGTTGTCCCTAATCAAAATTTTATTATGGTACACAAGCCACACAGAAAGAAGTACACTCTGGCTGGAATTATAAGTTTCCAAATAGCAGAAATATACACACGAACAACACCTCTAAAATTGATTACAGTATACAAGGACCGCATTTCCCATTTTACCTTTTATATAGATGAAGAAACGGTGAAATCATGATATGGGGAGGAAATTTTGACTCTCTACCCAAGGAAGTGTAGCAATAAATTGCTTATTAGTGTCATCTTTGTACACGAGACATAATTGGCGGAAAATAGTAAGCTTGTCTGGTTTCGGTTGCCATCTTACATTTTGAGATACAGAAAAACTACTATACAATATAACATAGATAGCTAATACAACTATATAGAAAATAATCGTTGATTTTAATCCCACGAATCCACAATGCCCACACATTCAGCACTTACCGTGAATTCACTATGTCTACATACGATCTTATCCACTTGACACCCCCAACTCATACAAACCAACCATGCTCTCTCTCTGACTCAATTGGTAGAAAGCGGCGTCTTGAATATATCTAAGCCTACCTCACAGTGACAACGGAGAGCTGCAGCAAGCAGGCATGTGGGTGCGTCTGAGATATGGGTGGTGAGCAGGTGGCGGCTGCAAGATAGCCGTGGGCTTGTGTGGCGGCGGCAGATGGCAAGAGGTTGTAAGTTAGTAAGGCAAACAATGGACTTTGAGAGGTTGTAGGCAAGTACACCAAATCTAGTCGTCTTTCTCATCGCCGGTGGTATTTTTTTGCTCTTTTTTGCGTTGTTTTTCTGATGAAACTTGTCAAAATGTTTTAGTTGAAACTTGATGAAACCTTTTGAACTCATTGAAACTTTTGAATTGAAACTTATTGCAAACTCATTGGCTAAAACTTGAGGTTTAGGACCTGAAACTAGTCGAAAATTTTGGTTTGAAATCTTTTAGAAACTTCTAAAAATATGCCAAACTCACTCAAACATAAAACGTTTTGAACGTTATTTTGAAACTTGTTGAAACTACATAAAATTTGTTGCTATATCGTTGCAACGGTGTACCTTTGTGTAGTTGCACTCTTTGAGATAATTCCAGAGGCAAACCTATGCTTAAAGGAAGTAATATGTAACAGTCAGAATAAATCCTTTTGCACGTAACTGGATCAGGTGCAGTGTTTCCAACCAGGTTAACTTCTTAAGATCCAGACAAGCTGTCAAATATGGTGATTAGCGTCAAGCTCTTTGTATTAGGCCATGGGAGACAGGCGTCAACTCCCAAGTCCCAAGTTGCCGTGATCGTATCGATCGTCGAGTTCAGTTGCAGCAATTACCTTTAGCTTTGCGCGAAACCCTCTCGTGCGGTACGATGATTAATGACATTTTATTGAAATATTTTAAAATAATTTAGATTTAAATCAAATCTTAAAAATTTTCAAAAAAATTAACACTCATCCGAATAGGACCCTAAGCTTAATCTGCTCCAACGTCACCGGCCACGAAAAAATCCTCTCTTGGAGCTTTCTCCTTCTTTCTCTCTTTCCGACCCTTTATTGTTGGGGCTCTTTTACAGTAGCCTTTTCACTCGCTTCGATCGATTGGGTTGGTGACGGTGTTTGCGCCTCTTTACACAGGCAGCTAGTGATTGTGGCGTGTGCAGGTGACAGTGAGTGAGTGATGACCCACATTGTGAGTAGTAGATTCAGATGGGTACTTTTATGCTCTTTTTTTTAAGATATAAAAATATTAAAACATGAATAAAATTTAGATAGTAATTATTTACTTATTCATTTGTTTTAAGATTTAGACAATTTATATTATGAGGAAAGCATAGAATCACTCCTCATAGGGCCTGTTTGTTTCAGCTTTGGATTCTCTAAAAGCTGATTCTGGATTGTGGTTTTTGAGAAGCTGATTCTCCAAAAGCTAGAATCCAAAAGCACATATGAAGTGGATTGTGGATTCTAGTGTATATGAGTGGGGTGGATTGTTAGAATCGGATTCTAGAATCAGACTGTTTGTTTCTGATTCTGCTTTTGGGACCAGAATCCAGAATCAAAAACTAAAACAAAAAGGCCCTTATTGTCCTTACCAATGACACTATAGTCTGCAATCTGCGTCTACTTTCTCCCCGTGGCATTGCATTGTATGTGATGATGCAAAGTTTCCAAGTCCACGGTAAGTTTAATTACTCTACTAGCCTGACATTGTGTGTCCAGTAGCAATGCAAACTATGCAATGCATTGTTTGTGATGCAAAGTGTCTGGTGCAAAATTTTCAAGTTTTGCCAGTGTGGGTTTCAGATGCTGCCATGACTCCATGAGCAGATTGGCTGGCTGTCCTGACAGAGGATTGAAAGCTGAAGCCTTGTTTTTGTTTGCACTTTGCACAATGACGTTGGACTGGCTGGAGCAGTGTTTTGGATTTCGGTTTCGGATAAAATATCGTTCATGTCCGGAAAACGAAATTTCGGTGAAATTCGGTAATTTCGGACAAATCTCGTCCGGAAATTCAAATCCAAATTTTGAATCCGGTTTTTTCTATCGAAATGCCGAATTTCGCGAATTGGCGAGATCTCGCGAGAAATGGCGAAATTTCTGGTCGATTGACAAGCCCAAAATTGGTCCAAAAGATGGAGAAAATTTCGAATTTTTTTGAGAGTTCGACGTATTATTAATGTTGTCATAAAAATTTGATTTTTTGAATCATGTAAATTTTTTAAAATTGAAACATTGGTATCTGTCGTAATGAAACGCCACGCAATTTTGAACCGAATGAAAAATGGGACAAAGCATGTTATAAATATTTGAAATTTTAAAATAGCAGACTCTCTCGGTGGGATGAAGTGTGAAGGAACTTCAATGATTGACGATGTATTAAAACCAGTGAAGTGTGAAGGAACTTCAATGATTGACGATGTATTAAAGCATCCGACACCGGTCCTTCAACGCATCCCACGCCTCCTCATCTGCGCCCATATCCGTAAGCCTGCAAATAAAACCAAGATAATCTTACATTTAAGGAAATGTGACAATGTTGTAAGATTTGGCACTCGTTAGGCCATCTCCAGTAGCTGTTCCTAAATCTGATCCCTACATCCACATATCTGAAATTCCCTTATGGCAAAGTTATGGAGGAGTGTAATCAAAGAAGTTGTTTTAATTATGTACTAACTTATATGTTATATATGTTGTAATAGGAATTTTTAAATGAAGAAGTTTATGACTCCGTGACCTACTAATCTTATTGTATATGGAAATCTTATTGTATATTGAAATCTTATTCATATGACTTACATTGATCCTACTTGTGTTTTGAAAAGGTTTTATCAAAATATCACATTTAGAGGGAGTCAAGTTTGCTACATGTGCAAATTTCGTCCCTGTTTCTTCTATATGTTTTCTTGAAAAGGTTCATCGAAAATGTCTTATAACCAGTTAGAATTAAATTTCTCATAATTCTACGCCGGACCACTTGAATTCTTTGTCCAGAAGTTTTTACTTCTACGGACTAGTTAGCGATACTAGTCGATTCACACGGACTAGTTAGCGATATTAGTCGATTCACGCCGGACTACTTACAAGTGATCCGGCGTGAACGAGAGTTCACGCCGACCACTTGGAAGTGGTCCGCGTGAACGAAGTGCGGGACCACTTCCAAGTGGTCCGCGTGAATCGATGTTTATCCTATTTCGATTTTTATTTTTAAAACATAACAAATGATGTTAAAATATTTTCATAAATTTTATGTATTATCCTACATATCTTATGATACTCCCATAAATTTTTCATAGCATGAAAATGCATTCTCAATTTTTTAAAATTCAGAGAGTGTTTCACTAAATGCCAAAAGTCTAAAAATAAACTTTTTCAAACATTATCATTGAAGATCACTTCGAGAACTTATTGATATAATTCGGTCAGATCCGCAAAAAATTCAAATTCGGTTTAAAATTCCGAAATCTCGATGGTTTTTGCCGAAATCTCGCCGAAAAAATAAAAAATCCGAAATATACTGTAGCAATTTCAAATTTTTTTCGGATTTTTACATCCGGCCGATCTATACAAACTCGCTGGGGTCCGAAATCCGAGATTTCGTCGAATTTCGGCGGTTTTTGTAACCTTGGATGAGTCCCTGTTACCCTCGAGCGGTAAGCTCTGCTGCTCACGAGCAAATGCTCCTCAGAAAGAAAAAAAGAACTTTTTTGACACAGAAAGAAAAACAGAACTTAACTCTTGTGAATCTGTCAGAGTCACTAACTACCGTAGCAGTGCAATTATCAGCTTGCCATTCATTGTGCCGTAGCCTGTAGGGGATCTGTTGAGCTCCAGTGGCTTGTTACATCAACGCAAGGACGCGGGCAGGCAAACCTGGCTAAATCAGTGTTGGCCAGTACGATTGCTGTACGCAAAATTCAGAGGAATCCAATGCACCGAGGGAAGCTTTTTCGTTATTATTTTTTTTGAACTTTTACTGTAGATAACATAAGTATTAATTAGTGGTAGTAGAAATCAAATCTAGTCATTCATTTCTTAAGGGTATTTTAGATTTTTTTTATCTATTCATCAGAGGCATTTTAGACTTTTCTTAATTCGTTCACAGTTTTGGATTCACCGAATACCCGGTGATCTTCGGAAGCTTTTTATCCATTCATTCGCCATTCACTGTGATCACATGACGTGTTTTACCGTAAATGATAAATATTATGATAGAATTTTTTACCTTTTTACCCTCTCTGAATTTTACTATCAATACTACATATGGTAGTATCAGTAGATCTAAATTGATTTTGGATTCAAAGGAATTGACGACTTATATTGATTTTAATCCATTATAAAAGAGCTCTTTTTTTTTATCCCTTATAACACAATTTTTATGCGAATATAGCCTCCGCACGAAACCTTTTGCAAAAATAACCTCTAATTGCGAAAGTATGACCTACCATGCCAGGTACCACGTTAGGTGACCGGGTTAGGCCTGGGCATTCGATTTTTGGACTCCGTGGACCGAATCGAAGCCGAACTTAGCCAAAAACCAAACTGAATTAACCAAATCAAATCGGTTCGGTTAACCGAACTACATAGCACATCACTTATTTGCTCAGCTGAAGCTCTCCAAGCCGCGTCGTGCTCGGCGCTCGCCCACGCGGACCCTGCCTCGACCGAGGTCTCCCGCCCATGTGCCTGCTGTTGGCCCGTCACCCTACTCGTGTCCATCGTCGTTGCGCCCGCTTCGACGCCCACGCTGGAGGGGGAAGGGGAGGCGGGGGGCACCGCGCTCGCGCCGGAGGAGGAAGGGGAGGGGAAGGCGAGGGGCTGCGGAGGGAGGCGATGGGTCGGCGGCCGGCGGGGGTGAGGGAGGCGGAGAGGGAGGAGGAGCAGGCTGGGAGAGGGAGGGAGGCGACGAGGCCGTGAGGGCGAGTGATGACGGGAGACCGGGAGGGAGGGAGGCGGGAGCTCAGAAGGAGCCGTGATCGCGCGGGGGAGAGGGAGGGAGGCGGCGAGGCCGCAGGGGCGCGGGATGACGGGAGGCCGGGAGGGAGGCGGCGAGGCCGCAGGGGCGAGGGGGCTCGCGGGACAGCAAGGCAGGAGACCGGGAGGGAGGGTAGGGACGGGAGCTGAGAGGAGCCACGACCGGGAGGCGCGAGCGGGGAGAGGGAGGGAGGGAGGCGAGGGGGCGCAGGGGCGTCAGACGCGGTCTTTGCAGGTCGGACGGCATGGAGAATGGCTGAATGGCCAATGAATATGGAGCATGGCGATTCTGATTCGTTCCGGGGGGGCATAGGAAGACGGAGAGTGATACAGATGGTTCGGTTAGTTCGACTATTTCGGTTTCTCAAATTGCAAAACCGAACAGTATCAAAATAAAAACCGAATAATAAACCAAAAAACCCAATTTTTTCGGTTAATTCGGTTCGGTTCGGTTTTTCGATTTCGGTTAAAAATTACCCACCCCTAGACCTGGTCCACGATAGGATGATGACCGTGGCACGAGACGCTACCAAGCTAGGACATGCTGGCAAGACCATTCCACCGTCTGCTGCCACTTGGGGTGCTCGGTGCGGTACACAAGCACACAAACGCGGTTGGTGACATGTTATCTGCTAGCTATTTTGTAGTAAGAAGGCTATTTTTGCAATTGTATATGTTAGGAGGCAGGTTTGAAAAGAAGTGTCAAATGGAGCAATTAAACCAAGACATCTGAGCAAACCTCTATGTAGTATTTACATTTTACAGGGTGTGGTGTGCACCCGTCAATCTGATGAACTGTCTAATTGAATCTGCATATTTGTTTTGATGACAAATTTGCCTTGCTAAGGAACTGTTTGGTTTGCTTTCAATAATTACCATGTTTCTTACCAAATTTAGTGAATATTTGATTTGCTACCAAATTTTAACAAGTTTCTCTTCTCCCTGATTCTCTATTTCATTTTCTTGTTAATCTTTCGCCAAAATATTGGTAGCCAAAGATCAGCAAGAAAATAAGCTAGAGAACCAAGGAGAGAGATCTTACCAAAAAAATTTAGCAAGCCAAATAATTACTAAATTTAATCCATACTATCAAACTTTAATAAAACAAACATACATTGATCCATTAAAAAGCAAACCAAACATGCCCATAGAACTGTCGTCGTGACTTCATCCCCTCCAGTTTGCTTTTGGAAGCGGTGAATAATGAGCGGTTTCTGTCAAAAGAAACAAGTCCAAGAAATCGAAAATCGCAATCCTGCTGTCGAATTGCTACTGCCTAGTGCCTACTGATCCCTGTGCCTCAAGGCTCAAGCTGCAGGTCACAGATGATTCCGTGCTGTTCCAAGTAAGTTCTCGAAATGGTCAAAAGTTTATATTTTTTCCCTCAAAGTCATAGTTCACAACTCGAAGAAAATGAGCTAAATTAGCTATTTCAGGCGAGGAAGCTACAAAATGAAAAACTAACTAGCAGCCCACCTTGGGAACTAACATGAAGGATGGTGATTGCACATCTAGCACAGCACCTCAGCCCTCAGGTCCATAAATAGCATGTATCTTTCTACACAAGCACGCAGGAAAGCGCATATTTGGATAGGAGGGCTTGAAAACTCATTACAATTTAGTTCGAATTTGAATTAAATCCCAGTAACCTCCAAAGAAAACCCCCCTTCATCCAAGCATTCGCTCAATGTGTTGCCCAAAGCTGACAAATGCATCTGAACGTGTCAAACACAAGCCTATCACATTTGTTTGTGAAAACAACCCTCTACACCAGAAGCTTGAGCAGACGAGCAATAATCCTATCTGGAAACTTCAGCTAACAACACAATGACGACATAGAATTGAAAACACAGAATGACGGTAGAAATGAATAAAGGCCCGCTATAAGGCGTAACCAACGAACAGCAGTGGACTTAGATAAATAATCTGGAGTGATGTCTCTCAGCCGAGGCACCCAATGAACGAATCCTGCCAACAACTCGAGAGCTCAGCAGCTTCTGAAAGGCGCCATCAGTGCTTGTTTTGCACAATGTCGAAATCCCCCAATTCAGGACTTCACTACCTCAGATCTGACGGGTGTTGTACGACTTGCAACTCTGGCACTTGTGCGCAATCAAATGGAACTGCACCTCTGATATTGCCCTACAATCATTGCACAATATGCGGACCTACAGGGGAAATAAATCAAATTATCAGTGGCCAACAAATTCAGCATTCAGTTGGAAAGCTGATGAAAATGATGTATTTTGGCACGAATTTAAGCTTATTACACTAAGAACAATGTCATGACTAGTATTCGAGATATCAGAACACAGTTTCTACGTCGGTGGTGATAAATGTTACAAGGGAAGACAAAACAGCAACCAGACTCCGATAGTGCCCAAGTTCGTCAGCAAAAATTTCTACTAGGCTTCTTTGTGGTCTTACTCTTAAGTCTTATTTCCTAAACACTAGAACCATAAGAGTACATAAACAGGTACAGAAAGTGAGCGTTACCGTTTTATTGTCACAGGAGTCAGTCAGAGTAGCTAGTTCCATGTCCAGTCTCTCCCATGCCTTTGACATGTCACAAACTGACTTGGAGCATAGTGGACATGCAAACCTGAGCATTAATTTTAGGCATGTCAAAACCTAGTATTACATATGATAAACCAATGTGAACAAAGGGCCAAGCATAATCAACTTACTGGCAGTGCTCCTCCATTTCTTTCAAGCAATTTACATGAATGGTATGACCACAAGGCAAGACAGAAACACCATTTGTCGACTCGAACAAGTACTGACAATCGTGAAATAGGATCAGCCACAATACAATTTGAAAACAGAATGTCAAGTCATTCATCAACAATATGATCCTCATTGTGCTGCATATCAGAAAAACACTGAACTGAACACCTACCTCAAAGCAGATTGGGCAGTCATGATGCATGGCTCCTTCAACACATGCATGACTGTTCTTCAACCCTGTAGAATAACAGCATCCTACATGAAATGGGTAAACAAAGAATAAATTATAGTATTATAACAATTGATCGAAGTGATTGCACAAAATTACTTCATAAGCATATAAATAATTTAACAAACAAAGTGAGGATTTGAGACGTGGTTCAGCTAACAAGGGCAAATAGTCCCAAGTAAACAGTACACAGCACAGTCCAGATTGATAAACAGTTACCAAGTAGACTTTCGGAAAGTGTAGATTTTGAAAATTCAAATTACTACACAGCATTATTCACCTAGTAATTTAAAAATTACAACATCATGCAAAATGTTTCTGGGAAAAACTATAACCCTATTTTCCTAGTATTAAGTCCAGACAAGGCATGCATCATGGCATATGCCTGCAAGAAATAGTTTGTCCAAACAAAATCTCTACTAGTACATGCTTCCTAATGACATTATACTACATTGTACTTCAAGAGTGTAATGTTAGATACAAAAACGAGGCATTACCGCATTTTGAGCAGTGAAAGAAATTCTCCCTGCCACCAATTCTGCAAACAAGTCAAATTTTAAATAACATTTCCAACAAAAAAAAACATATTAGACAAGTATCACAGGGAAAAAATAATGGGTACCTGCATATTCCACAACCATGGCAGTGGTACTGCTGTTTTGAGACCTGAAATCATAAAAAGAAGTGTAAGCATGGCATTCTCCCATCATCTACTTACTACAGATAGAAAAGACATTAAAAAATGTAAACCCATCTTACTGACATCATCATCAAAGAGCTTGCACACTTCACAGAAGTACTTCCCCAAGCATACACCACAATTGATGCATACTTGCCGTACCTGGTAGCAGATAAGTAAAAGGCACCATGATGACACTAGATGAAAAAACATTTATGTGTTTATGAAGCAACAGCAATAGGTCATCCCCGTACCTCTTGTTCACTGCCACACAATGAGCATATAACCTGATTACAGATAAACAACCAACTCAGTAGAACTGTAAAATTAACTCGCATTGCAAATTAGTAGTAGGCCTATGGTGACAAAAAAACTTACCTGCTGCACCTCATGGCGTGGATGTTCATGCTGCTCCATCATATCAATTTTTATTGAATTCTGTCAATGCACATATTATATTAGTTTTCTGCACTTTTTAAATTAGTTCCAAAACAAAAATGGACATGTGTAAAATAGAACACAAAAAATGTTTTTGACAGACCCTTCTATGGAATATAAACGAAAATAGAGAAGGTACAGACTTGCATCCAAAAATGCACACCATGCAATAGAGCAAGAGTTTAACCAAATGAACAGTCAAGCTTATATGTGAATGGTGTGACATATCACGGGATATTACAGCTGCCAACAAACAGCTCGCATCAATGTATTGTTTCCTAGTATCAGCACATAACAGGTAGTAAATCAAGTTATTGTTTCAAAATAAGGATAACAAATTACTCATAGCAGATTTTGGTCAGAATTACAGATGTGCAATAACTGTGCGTAAAATTATAGTGGACAACAGGTAGCAAGCTAGTGGTCCAGGCTCCAGAGCAAATAAACACTACAGCATCTTCTACAACAACCAAGTACCTATTAGCTTTCTAAACCGTATCTATCTATCAAATAACTGACTGCAAATTCCCAAAGTAAAATAGACAAGACATGTAATGTGGAAGTAAAGCAATTTCTAGGCTTGGAGAAATACGATGTACTGTGGAAGTAAAGCAACTAGGTGCGGTGGTTGAGGACGAGTTTGAGCCCAATCTCCTATCTTTATTAAGGAGACGCATAGTTCCTCCTACATGTTCTCTTTTTTTCTCCTAGTTTTTCTAATAGTTCTACGCTTGGCACGACCAAATATCAGTGTAAAACAACATTCAAATCAAAGCACATCTGAAAAATTGATAATTGATTCCTATATTGAAACCACTGACGATATGGATGTAAAAGTAAATATTCATAGAAATTGCTCTTCCATAACAACTCTAAAATCATACCTTTGCTTCATTGTGGCAGTGCCGGCAATCAAAAATCTCATTGCAGCATGGTGCTCGCATGCGGCATCTCCTTCGGTAATGTGCACACCTGTGATAAGACATACTTGTTAGTCCTTAGTTATGAGTTTATAAAGAAATCTGTTACTATAAGCTGATGTCAAGCAGATAAGACAACTCAGAGCTAACAGGAGGGCACATACCCATACTGCATTACTCCCTTCTCAAGCCTCTCATAATCATCAGAGTTCAAACCACTGATCTTCTCTGCCGTGTAATTTCCATCAGGCAACGAAGAGCCTTGGGCATGTGCCTCCACATTTAGCTTAGCTTGTCCATGTTGAACAGCAGCAGACTCAAGCTGCAGGTCCATGGCGCCCATCTTGACTGTTTTGTACCACTAAAGCTATCACGTTGCAGACAACACAAATACCTGCAAGAAATATGCATTTAGTAGGATGGTTCTCAATACGGAATGCAGTCACTGCCTCACAGGTCCTAAAAAAGGAGGAAACCACTGCATGCAGTTCTGGATTGCTGTATACTGCCGAAGACCAGGCATTATCAACACAAGTCTAAGCAACTCCGAAACGCTCCAATCAGCAAAATCTCCATAGGTTGATCACCAAACAATCACAGCTAGCACAAACTATCTGGATAGTGAGCTGTGAAAAAGAAATTACACAACAGGTATCCATCCAGAGAAGAATTCCCAAGCAATTCGTACACAGTGATCCATCTGCATCAAATTTACCGCCCTGCTGATCCCCATTCTCTGGCAAGAGGAACGCGCAATAGCATCAAATGCCAGGAAACGAAAAAAGAAACATGATTGTTTCATGATAAGTTGTTAACTTGTTAGCTTGTACCTTTTGTGTATATTGTTATATATCTGAAAATTTCATAAAGCCGTTAGATTGCAAGGAAGCCTACCTCCAGCAGCCACAAGCTTCATCTTCCACAAAAGAAATTGTCCAATCTTGGGTTAAAAACCATCCCATATCCATCAACAAACTAAACTTCCTTTAATTCTCCAATCAGAAGCATCTTAAGAAAGCCAGCATTCCTCTTCCATCCGTCATACTAAGATTTTACTCACACTTAACTGGTCTGTACTTCCATCCGTCATACTAAGATTTTACTCACACTTAACTGGTTTGTACCTGAAATTTCACCTATCTAGTATCTACACTTCCCTACTAAGTAGAGATCATCTTGATCACTAGCACGCAAGACTCTTGACAGAACCTGCAGAAGAGAAATCACTTCCCCAATTCTCTGATTAGTAACCAATGCTGCAGGCAACAAGTAGTCCACAAAATGCTGCCGTCTCAATGCCATCTCTGTAGCTGGGACGCCTGAAGGTATTTCTGGAAGAGTGATAGTTTCCCCTCAGTACGTTGTTAAAATATATACACTGCTTTCTCTAATTTGGTGAAAAGAAAAAATCCTGTTTCTTTATGGCACAAGGTGAGTTGAACGAGGAACCAAAATGGGGTAATGTTTCTGGCAGAGGAGAGGAAGCAAAATGCAGTGTGCATACGCAGTTGGGACTTGGGATTGACAAGAAAAGCACAGAATGTGATGCGGAGAGAGAGAGATAAGTTGTGAACTTCTTTTAAACATTTATAGCGTATGAAACAAGGATCCACAAAGTTTAAAGGAAAAAGTCTTTGAAATTCAAATAACACGAAAACGTTTGCACAGGGAATGCTTCCTCATCGTCCATATTTATATGAATCACTAACATGCTTCATGCACAAATGATCCCCACGCGTCCAAACAGTACTAACAAGTAAATCAACCAAGCAAATATCATTCAGAGTTCCAGACAACCTAGAAGAGGAAGCGCAACCCTAACCCCCAAACAAGAATCCAACGCATTCAGCACATGCAGTACTTGCAATCGAATTGTGGGTATGGACATCATCAATAGTTTGCACGATCAAACAGCAAGCAACAAATTTACTAATTGGTGAGCAGGCCAAACCGAATCAAATAATTAGTCGTCACAACCAAATCAGACAATTACTAATCACCATAACAAAATAAGCAATTATTAGTCACATTAAACGAAAGAGCAATCAAAACAGCCCGCGTACCTAAACAGATCGATTAAGCGAACTAAAATTAAGAGCACAGAAACTAAAAAACCGCGAGGCGTATGACGAACTTCCTATTGCACACGCGATCGAATCGAGTGGGCGGGACGGCGCGGTCGCCTCGGCGAGCCGTTTGCCGATCGAATCGAGGCTGGATCCCTGGAGTTCGTGTGGATTGCCAGATTGGGGAATTGGGAGTGGATGGGGACGACGAAGGCTGCCAGTGGTGAGTGATTCCGCTTCCGCAGGGAAGCTTGAGTTGAGGGTATTTAAATGGCTTCGAAGGAGACACGATTTCCAGAGGATTCGGGTGACGTGGACCTGGCCTCGTATACCACGCCTGAGGTTTTGGCCTTATCCTGCGTGTGCTTTAGTCGCATGCGTGAATTCGGCGTATGGACGTGGACGGACAAAAAAATCTTATTTTTTGAACAGTGTACACCATATGACAGGTTTGCTAAATGTAAGTATCTTGTAATCCTAAACAAAGATTTCAAATTATTAGAAATATAAAGCTTCATATTTTCTGTAATTGGCAAAAAAAATTTGAAAATCATGTCGCAGAATTCTATGAGTTATGAAAGTTTGAGAATGAGACTCGATGATTAAGGGCCTGTTTGTTTTTGTTTTGGATTCTCAAAAAATGATTGTGTTTGTAGAGAAGTTGATTCTCTAAAAGCACATATGAAGTGGATTGTGGATTCTAGTGTATATAGGTGGGCTAGATTGTGAGAATTAATTCCTAGAATCAGACTGTTTATTTTTTATTCTGTTGTTGAGACCAAAAATTAGAATCAAAAGCAAAAACAAACAGACTCTAACTCTTGAAGAACTCCAAATGAACAAGTTTGAACCACCCAAGTACCCAATTCCTAGGTATGCTTTAGCTTTTTTTTAGATATAAGTTGGACGCACACAACTCACACACATCCCATACACTCACCACACACTCTTGCGCGTCCTTTAGCACACGTCAAGGAAGTGATTAGAGGCTCTACAGCCTCTGAAGTGTGGGAACGCGCCGTTTGCTTAACGCGCACGCGTGTGTATACCTGTTTTTTTTGGATGAAAGACGCTGGATTCAAGGATCGAACCTAGGCCGACGAGGCGAGCAAGTCGCTCCCACCACTGAGCTCTCGAGCATTCGCCGGTACCACCTGGTAAAGGTAAAATCTTTACACGCTGTTTGATTTTTATAGTATGGTTTTACTTGATGTGGTATCTAAAATTGAACTTTGAGCGCTAATTTATTTTATAACTTATTTTCATCACACAAAATCATGATAGTAGCGAGCCGAGCTTTCGCCCTGTTGGTGAGCGTGTGGTGCTTGCGACTAGCCCGCGTTGAAGCGCAGATCGAAGCGGGCGCACACGCGTCGAGTGCAAGTGTGTGCGTATGTGAGTGTGTGTGAGGCATGTGTATGCATTTGTAGCTTGCCGATTGTTTCTTTCTTTAGTGAATGGTAGAGCTTCTGGCTAATTTACAAAAAAATCACGATAGTATGAAGGTACTTTTAACTATGAATCTAACAATATTGCAACATTTTAACCACAAAATATGTGAGCCACTCATAAAAATCAACGAAAGTAACTTAAAGTTGTCATTCCTGGGTTGTATGTTTTCACGAGTTAGGTTAACTTTGAAAAGTTAGTTACCACGGATATGAAATTTTCTAGGGCTGATTTATTCATGTTTTTCAACGTGGTTCAGTTTTATTTTGCAGATTTTTTTTAAAGTTCATATGGTAAAGTCCTTTAGTTTAGAAAAAGTATGCAACAAGTCTTCAATCCACCACAAAACATTCTACACAAAAAGATAACTAGACAACGGGAGTTCTTTGTATGCCATATTTCAGAATCTTATCATAATCGAAAAAACTAGAAAATCGAGCACGGCGTGACACGCCGCTCCCCACGCGAGCAAATTTGAGAAAACGTGTGACTGTCGCTCTCTACGTGAGCAAATCAAGAAAACAAACGAAACGGTCGAAAGAATATAATATAAAATTTTGCTAGAACAGAAGGCCCGCGTCGGAAAAAACGGAAAATAGAAGAAAAAAAACATATTTTTTTCGAGAAGGACCTAAACAAAATTTTGTTTTTTCGAAAAAGGGCTTAAACGTAATGCTAAAAAACGAAAAAAGGACCTAAATGAAATATATTTTCTTTTTCGGAAAAAAAGAACTGAACGTATTTTTTTCCCGAAAAAGGACCTAAATATAATTTTGATTCTATAGAAAAGGACCCGAGCACAAGCCCTAAAAACGCATAAAGGACCTAAGCGTAATATATATTCTTTTTCGGAAAAAAGAACCTAACTGTATTTTTTTTGAAAAAAAGACCCGAACATAATTTTTTTCTGAAAAAAGACCTAAATGTAAATATTTTTCCAACTCGACTGTTCCGAAAAAGGACTCGAACGTAATTTTTTTTTCTAAAAAAGATCCTAAATATAAATATTTTTTCAGCTCGGCTCGCGGACCGCTAACCGAGCCAGCTCGAAGGGACATGTGGGCTAGCTCCCCCATTCAAGAAGTCTTCTGAAATTAGGAAAGGTAGTATATCCTTATGTCGGTACGCGATGACACTTATCTTCTTTCACGTTCTCAGAAACCTCGATGAAGGATTGGCTGCTATAGTGCTGCACTGCACTGCACTGCACTGGTGCATGCGCTCGGTCTACCCCAACCGGAGCCACCGCACATCGTTGCAGAACCCGCCACGTACGCTCCGGCCTCCACCGCCCGCAGGCCACAGGCTCCTCCTACACTCGCGACGAGCGGTGCCGTGAGAGACTGCACGACCAGACCTCGAATTTTGTACCGGTACCAACACGTGTGGATCATGCGTGTATGGGGATATATATCATGCGTGTGATGTACGTGTATATATATATACGATTGAGAATGTATTATAACCTGCTGCTTCTATGTAGGTATACAGTTTACATATATAATTTTATAATCTTATATAACGATTTTGTAATATTTTAAATCTAATATAAATATTTAAAATTTATTAAAAATGTAATACAAATTATTTTAATACCTTAGAAACCACAAACAATCAAAATCGAATCCAATTCAATCAATAAATTTAACGAAGTTGCTAAATTGATACTCATGTATACACCTTGTCTCCTACTGATACGCTCCATCTTTATCCCGGCCGGTCCATGCAGCCTGGCCGAGATGGATATGCGACATATGCATGGATCACGCGCTCATACGCCTTTGACTCGTCGGATCATCGAAATCCTTGCGTTAATTCACTCGTATTCGTGCCGGCGAATCTAGTGTTCAGGAGCCTCCATTTTGGGTCTTGACGTGCTCTGGCACTGAATAAATGTGTAGGGGAGCCGATGGACGATTTTTTTAAAAATAATATTTTAATGAAAAACTACATAAATAATATGCCGAATTAAAAAATTACAAATATACCCATCTGTCGATTTTTCAAATGGTGACAGAGTGAAATGTCGACATAAAGACTGTCACCATTTCAAATAGCGACACAGAGTCTATCGCCATTTGACTCTCTGTCGCCAATCCATCGCCATTTGGATGGGCAACAGAGAAGCGATGTGAATTTTTTGAAATTAAAAACGAAAAATAAAAAGTATATGATTTTTTTTAAAAAAATCGTTTGCAGATGTAGCCCCTATTCGTTGTTTTTGTTGGGAAAATAGCCGTTTGGCCCGCATATGCCGTGCATAAGTATTTTCATGTTCTATATTCTATGTGGTAAAGTAGGTTGGAATGTGTTGTCACATCAGTTGATATTGTTCTTGCAACTGATACAGTCATTACATGTTTAAAGTTAAAAAATAACAGAATGAATGAAATATAACATTTCATAATAAAGAGGGTTACATACCGCATACAGTTTGGACGGTACAAATAGCGGCACAGAGCAACCACGAACATGAACAAAAGTACAATACTAGTGCGCCTTTTAGAATTGTAAAAGGGCGGGATAAACTACTCTTTATAGGCGGAAGACATTAAGGCCTGAATGGATAACCATACGGCACCCACAGGGAGTGTTGATCGTTAGGACGGTGTGGACGGGGTTGCTGGTCATGGTAATGGCAAGCACAACTATAGCTGGCATTATCGCAGCAACAGTAAGTGTGTTAGTCGCTGCTGAGGTGGATGACCTTCTCATTGTTCCTCTCCTTGAGTCTTTGATGACATACGTCGTCATTCTGGGTCTGGAGATCCAAGTTCTAGCTGCGGAGCTGTTCGTGCTAGGGAACGAGTAGGCTACTCTAGCGAAAAATTAAAATTTTCTACCACGTAACCAAGGAACCACTGCAAGTTATAGATCACAGAATTACCACTAGACGCGCAGACCCGTAGCGAAAATATAGTCGATGTAGCGCGGTGGTGCAGATGTAGTCGTACTAGCCTCGCGCCTCCCCAACAGCTCCTTGTGGCTGTCGCAGATTGCGGATCGTCCTAGTGTTAAAGCTTCGCAGCAATGCCTCCAAAGTATCCAACACGTGCAGGGCAGGAACACCACGCGCCAGAGTGCTAACGCCGGCTGCACGGTTCTGGGCGAAGGAGGAATGGCGGCTAGGGTTTCAGGAATTCCGAATTCCTATTGTGTTTTTTCGTGTGTCTCTCTCTCTTCGCAAATCCACCACCTCCTCCCTTTATATAGACGTCCTATAACAGGTTTTAACCCTTGAAATCCATTAGGAATTCTAAGCCCATTACAACTCGGATCCCTATCCGAATTGGTTACAGCCCCTTAAACGTGCAATACTATAGGTTCACGTGCACTCAGGTATAGCTGGAGTACCCCTATCGATCGTTGAGTACTCCTACTCGACCATCGAGTAATCGACTAATAGTCGATAGCGGCCCCTAATAGGACTTACCGACTCCCGAGTACATGTAAAGATCGGACGAATTTCAACAATGTCCTATATGCATTTCCTTTTGCCTCACGATATTAGTCAAACCCAAGACGAGTTGTTGTCATCCTTATTTAGATGGCTCGACCACTCTTTCTCGATGCTATGACTTGGATTTCCCGAATACATCGAGTTAACTCTTTAACTCGATGACTCAAGTAACTCTTTACTCGAGTAGCATGGCCATGCATTTGTGGAATCCGATCACTCGAGATGCCTAGAGATATCTCTCCCGTTGTATGGAGGGACAAATCCTATCTTGATCGACCACGTCTCGCAGCATGTTTCATAACAAACCCGAAAGCCATCTTTATAACTACCCAGTTACGGAGTAGTGTTTGACAACCCCTAAGTAAGCCGTTACGCATCTTGAGAACATGCGACAATCTCAAGTTGAAGGATATAGCATACACATCGTATATGAGACGAACTAATGACATGAAATAAAACAACGTTCTCGCAGTGTCTCATAGTGGGTCGATATCCAACACCATGTTCTCTAACATGTATCCATATTATTGGTTTGATATCTCTATATCTATGACCCGTGAAACATGATCATCGACCAATATATATGCTAGTTTACTCATATGTGTCTTTATATGATTATCGACCAGAGACCCCTTTTTAGAATGAATATCATAAAGATGAATACAGAGTTTCACAAACAAGTCACACACTTTGTTAATCAATATCTATGATGTTATTCAAAGAACAATCTCATAGTTCATGAATATTTATGGAAATATAATCATCTCTATGATTGCCTCTAGGGCATATTTCCAACAGTTTGTTCTCCTTCTTGACCTCCGTGAGGTCCTCTTCCATTTCATCAAGGCGATACAGCAATGTATGAATGTAGCATTGGGCATCTATGGGATACGGTGGGCTCACCCATTCAGTGAATTTGCAATCCGCGGTCTGCAAGCAAGAGTTTGTGTCATATAGCGAGACATGAGTTGAATGGTACGTGAGAGTTGTAGCGGTTACCACGAATAGAGGGCATCGGTAGAAACGACGTCCTGGACTGTCGTTGAACTCATCACAAACTTGCATAACTGCGTTGAAGTAGTGCATGCATGTCGGCCACTTCAAGGAGTGGAGTGGTTGGCCTTCGTGGATTGGATTTTGGAGGTTGTAGTAGTCCCTTGTTTGAATGGGAAGATCTGGGTTGGGGGATTGGGGTCTAGCGTACCGTAGATTTGAGTATCCTTGAAGTAAGGGTTGCGGCCTCGAAACCATAAAGGGTCAAGGCCTCGAGGTGATGTCGGACCCAGTCTTTCCCGTCTACCCCTCCCACGGCTTGAGGTGCCTCCTCTGTTTGTCGTTGCAATGGAGTGAAGGTTGGGGTAGGGAAGAAGTGCTACCTAGGTGGCGGGTGGTTTTATACCTCACTTTGGTCTGACAAAGTGGGCTGCAGCATCTTTTCGCTTCGATCTGAGAAAGTAGTGGGCAGTGTGTTGTCACTTCGCTCTGATATAGGCATTGTGTTGTCCGTTGCTCTGAAATAGGCAGTATTTTGTCACTTCATAGTGCGCAGAGTGTTGTCAAATCGGCCTAAGAAAGCTACTGGCAGCGTGTTGTCAAATCGCACTGGGAAAGCTGATGTGTGTGTTGTCCAATCGACCTGATAAATCTAATGGCATTACGGTTTGGCGACAGATAATTGGACCGTTTGGCTACAATCGCCATTTGAAAAGGCGACGGAGACCTATCGACATTTCAAAGAGCGACAAGAGTGTATACTTGTAATTTTTTAATTCGGCATATTATTTCTGTAATTTTTCATTAAAAAGATATTATTTCAAAAAAAAATCGCCAATGGACCCTGATCACACCATTGTGGCTTGTCTTGAACCGACAGTTTGTTCGTGGTCAACCTATAATCTACTCCCTCCGATCATAAATAGTTATCGTTTTGGATAAAAGTGTAGTTAAACTTTTGAAACTTTGACTATAAATATCATTTTAAATATTTAAATTGGATACATAAAAATCACATGTGTAGATTTATCTCGAAAAGTACTTTTTATAATATTATACTTTTATTATATTTTATAAATATATTATAATAAAAATTAGTGATCAAATTGTGTTTTGGAGACTATGTCTATATTCAAAATGATAAGTATTTGCAACCGGAGGGAGTAACGTGTTTCACTCGGCTAAACTGACTGTGTTTGTGACCGGAGGGAGTAACGTGTTTCACTCGGCTAAACTGATGATCAGATCGGCTCGCCACGGGGACCGACCGACCGAGGGTTAAAAACCACGCGGTCAATTTGTGGGATAGATCTGTTTCGTGTACAGATAAACTACTGCTAATGCATCTGAGCTGTAGATGCCAACGCAGAAACGGTGCCATTTTTTTTTTTTGCAAGAAATTAACATGTCTTGTGCAATTATTTGTTTTTATCATTATTGGGGCTTTGGTTGTCATTAGCCAATCAAGAACGCCATAATGATGTTGCTCTTGCGTGGCGGCCATCTGCAACTTGCACGGCGTGATGATGTTTTATCATCGCTATGGTGTGATTTGTGCGGACGAAGACGTCAACCAGCATTTTGTACCGGGGGCGGCAGGCGAGAACTGACGGTGATTAGGACAAGTGACGAAGCCTCGATCGTTGGCATGATCCGCAATCAGAGAGAATTGATGGCTCAGATTGTTCTTGCATCAGTACGTTGTTACTCGGACGGACAAAGACATGATCATCAGAAGTCCAGAATATCCCGACATTCACAAGGCCCATATACTACCTATATTGCCGAGAAGAATCCTCGCGCGCTCGCGCGCGCCACGTCAGCTCGTATTAGTTACAGGCCCAGGGGTATCGACATCTCTATCGATTTAGGCCTTTCTGAAAATTGTGATATGATCCATTCTTCCTTCTCAATTCTCACCTTGAAAAGAGTCCGCCAAGTTACTGGAAGATTGACCTCATCATGATCATCCTTGTGTTTCTTCCACTCACAGGTTGTAGCTTTCTTTTTTGCTTTTGGAGGCGACCATCAAGATTAGCTTAATATTGCAGCGCATGCAGGTGGACTTCACTGTGCATACACATCATCTTCTAGTAGGCTAGTCCATAATGCATCACCGATCCATTGTGCATGCATGCATGTTATCTACGACAGTGATTGAGGATGTGCACCAACTGATGTTACTTGTCGAGTGTTGTGCTCTGGGCTGTCTAGACTTTTCTTGTTTGACCTAATCCATCTGTAAGTAGTAGCACCCGTAGTCTAGTACTACTACCTCGTAACGGCAGGTGCATCTGCCTTGTTGTAATACTAGCTGCTTCGTTTAAGTTGCAATTGTATATGTATGCTCATGATTTTTCTCATCAGTTTTATCTTTCAAGCCATGCACTAAAGATGCATACAATAGCAGACTTGTGTTCTCCTGCATGCATGGTCTTCTATGTACTTTTGACCTTACAATGCTGATACTACCGTTAGTCAATACTCAAAAGCTAGCTGTGAGCATTTAGTAGTGTTCAACCTTGCATGGGTAATTGATTTGGTGACAGAGTTAGTAGGTGTAACAATATACTTTGCTGGTTCTAGACTTCTGGTTACATATTATTTTCAGACTTCCTAGTAGGCTTATTGGGATAGCTACCATTCAAAGAGTGTCTCAGATAGCGCTTTCGTATGACATTCATTAAGGAAGGGGATGCCAACACAAAAAAATTCATATCAAGGTAAATGCACACAGAAGGAAAAATCATATACAGTCCATCCTATCTGACAGGGGCGCTCTCCACAACCATCTCGACAAGCAGGAGGAGCTGGCCAATTTTTTTTCGAGAGCAGCTAGGGACAAAAAAAACAAAGGTCGCATACCTTAAATTGGAATGCGATGGACATCCCGCAACACGACTTAAGCATACTAGACGAACCTTTCTTGATGAGGAAGTCAGAAAGGTAGTCTTTTCCATGCCCACAAAGAAGGCACCTGGTCCTGATGGGTTCACAGGTCTTTTCTATATGACTTGTTGGGAAATTATAAAGGACGACGTCATGGTGGCACTACAACAGTTGTACAACCGTAATGGGCGACACCTTCACCTGCTCAACACGGCTAATATAGCGTTGGTGCCAAAGAAACTTGATGCCTCCAGGATTGCTGATTACCGACCGATTAGCCTCATACACAGTGTTGGTAAGATATTCTCCAAGCTCCTGGCAGACAAATTGGCACCGTTGTTACAACAAATAGTACCTAACATCCAAACCGCTTTTGTCAAGAACGGATTGATACACGACAACTTCCTCTATGTCAAGAATCTAGTTACAAACCTTCACACGAAAAGAACCCCGGCTCTCTTCATAAAGCTGGACATAGCCAAGACTTTTGATTCGGTCAGTTGGGAGTTCCTATTGGAATTGTTTAATCATATTGGATTTGGACGTCGATGGACGGAATGGATTGCGATGATCCTTGCATCCACCTACTCTCGAGTACTTCTCAATGACATTTCCGGGCAGCCCATTCAACATAGGAGAGTACTTCGGTAGGGAGACCCCCTGTCGCCGATGCTTTCCATCATTGCCATGGACCCTCTGTAGAGATTGCTTGGTAAAGCAACCAGGGGAAAACTTCTTGTCTCATATTCCATCCAGGTGCGTTCAAACCCTTACAAAGACGAGTTGAAGATGATTCACGAGGTGCTGACTATCTTTGGCGGGGCAACAAGTTTGCAGACTAACCTCCAAAAGAGCGAGGTTTTCTCGATAAGATGTGACACCATCAACATGACGACCATCTTACAAGAATTCTCAGAACGCCTTCAGTCCTTCCCATGCAGGTACTTAGGACTTCCATTGTGTCCTACAAAATTGAAACGTTCTAACCTTCAGCCGATCATAGACAAAGTTCGGACCCCCTTGGCAGGATGGAAAGGGAAGATGCTCTTTAAGGTAGCCAAATTGGTTCTTACCAACTCGGTGCTCACTCCGCTAATGGTCTACCACTTAACAGTTATCCTCTCAATAGATGGGTAATAAAGAAAATTGACCTGTTCTGAAGAAACTTCATTTGGAAAGGTGATCAGGAATGCAATGGAGGACATTGCCTAGTGAACTGGAAGAAGGTCTGTAGGCCCAAGTTTTTGGGTGGACTAGGGGTAAAGGACCTAGACAGGTTTGGACAGGTGCTCCGCATTCGATGGCTTTGGTACGGCTGGAAAGAGCAGCAAAGACCATGGACTGGAACACCAGTTCCATGCGACCACATCGATCTGGCTTTATTCAACATGAGTACTAAGCTATCTCTTGGAGACGGAAAAAGAGCAAAGTTCTGGGAATCAAATTGGCTCCATGGGGTATCCCCAAGCAGCTTGGCCCCGGCCTGTTTTCAGCTATCCTGGAGGCAAGGACGTACAGTCCACGAGGAGCTTTCAGGTGGACATTGGCCTAGGCCGCTCCGGAGAATTACATCGCAGGTGCAACTTGACGAATTTGTTCATTTATGGCAAGCCATTCAACACATACACTTGCAAACAAACGTGCACGATGACATTGCATGGAAATGGACGCAGAATGGGGAATACTCCGCTAGAACGGCGTACAGGATACAATTCTGTGGGTCTGTCCCGGACCACAACTATAATATCATCTGGAAAGCGAGCATTGAAGGAAGATGTAAGTTCTTCACGTGGTTTTTTGTATAGGACAGGGTCCTTACAGTGGACAAACTAGCAGCTAGGGGCTGACCGCACAGTGTATCCTGTGCTCTATGTGGATTGGAGCCTGAGTCGGTATGTCACTTGCTCCTCCTTTGTCCCTTTGCCCGGTAGGTATGGATGGAGGTTTTCCGTTTGATGCAAATCAATCATCCGGCTCCGCAGACGACCTTGGTCCTTCTCGGCGTCGACGGATGGTGGCGGATAGTCCGCGCTATTACTGACATGCATCGGCGGAAGGAAGTGGACATCATTCTAATGTATACTTTCTGGAACATTTGGAAAGAAAGAAATAACAAAATCTTCAACAACACTTTCTGTACACCGACACGGCTGTCTAGCAGTGTGCTCCAGGATATGCAGAATCACAGAAATGCGTTTGCCCTTACGTGATGGCCCCTTTTCTTGTGTCATGTCTAGCACCTGCTACTCTTTCTAAAATCCGGTCGTTGTAAAGGACTCTGTAGTGCTTTCTGTTTTTTTTTCCTTTTTCGGTCCTTGCGGCCAACTTCTAATTGTTTCTCTTTGCCTCCGTGGCGGGCCTGTACCCTTTGCTTTACTTCTTTAATGCATGGCAGCGCTCCTGCGGTTTCAGTTCAAAAAAATAATATTATTTTCAGTAACTAAAGAAGCAGAATAAACAAATGGACTTCTAGAAATTGACTGACTGATGACCAAATTAGCGTGCATGTATATAATCTGGACCAAATTGTTTACTTCACGTTCCGCACTCTGGAATTAGATTTGTCAATTCACCGTATCTGTGCATATCTAGCTGGCGAAAGTGCGCAATAGATCAGGAGGAAGATACTCAAGGAACAAATGAGTTTATCAAGTTGCAATTATTACTACTTTGGTTCTGAATCTGCAGTTCAGAATTAGTGAGATAAAAAGGCTGCAAATCATCAATTAAACATGTGAGTGCCAAAGAAGCGAGTGCAGTTTCTAACTTTCTACCGACTCATATAGTCAGTCATATGTCGTCATGCAAGACCGTGGAGAGCAGCCAGAGCATGCATGTAGAGTCTTTGCGGTCAGAGACATACATACATACATACATACATACATACATACATACATACATACATACATACATACATACACATATATATATATATATACATACATATGGAATATGGTGTTATTACAAAGCTTCTCTTATACTCCCTCTATTAAAGATAGGAGGATTCCCGGCCTCTGGTGCATTTGAGCCGTGAGGGCGCCGGCTCGGCTTGCGGCACGAGCCGAGCCGGTAAAATTTTTTTACGCTCGGGTCCTTTTTTGAAATAAAAAACGCTTAGGTCCTTTTTCGGAAAAAAAATATTACGGTTAGGTCCTTCTTTTGGGAAAGAAAAATATATTACGCTTATATCCTTTTTGCGTTTTTAAGCCTTACTCGCAGGTCCTTCTTCAAAAAATATAATTACGTTTAGGTCTTTTTTCGGAAAAAAAACATGGTTAGGTCCTTTTTGTGGAACAAAAAATACATACTACGTTTAGGTCCTTTTTGCAGTCTTTTAGCGCTACGTTTAGGTCCTTTCTCAGAAAAAAAAATCCGTTCAAGTCCTTTTCCGGAAAACAAAAAGAAAGAGTTTATGTCCTTTTTGCCATTTTTCGTTTTTTTCCTAAGAGAGCCTTTCGTTTCGGCGAAATCACAGATCCTTCGTGAAAGGACCCCGAATAGGTGCAAAAACAACGCAGATATATACTTGAATAAATGCGAAAAAAAACGCAAATACATTTATGTCCTTTCAACTGTTCCGCCGAATAAATGCGAAAAAAACGTGATCACGTTTGTATCCTTTCAACCGTTTCGCGTGTTTCCTCGGTTTTCTTGCGTTATATTTATATCCTTTCAATCGTTCCGCCGAATAAATGCGAAAAAAACGTGATTACGTTTTTATCCTTTCAGCCGTTTCACGTGTTTCCTCGATTTTCTCACGTGGAGAGCGGCAATCGTATGTTTTCTCAATTTTCTCGTGTGAGGAGCGACGTTCGCGGCGTAGCACGCCGCGGTTGCTTATCTAGTTTAGTTCATCTTAGGGAGGTATCAGTCGCCGGTGGCGAATGACTACAGTCTACATCACCAAGGATGGAAAGGAATTCAACTCTCTCTGTGGGGTTAGATACCTCGTCTTGTGTGACGTTTGTTTGGAACGAGTGAGTCGGATTACGACGAAAGCGCAATCTCTCTTTTGGCATTATTGGCTTAGTTCTACTCTCTTGTTGAAGAAGATAGACCTTTCATCCTTGCTCGTGTTTCAGATTTCCTCCCTATTCAGCAGGGTGGTTAAAAAGCTACGAGTAGGACTAGAAGTCAAGAATCATGAATGTCAGTGACATGGCTAGTCTAGTGAGCTTTGATGAAAGTAAATATTCTGAAGTCTGAACTCCATTATGTGTTGAGGAGGACGTTATCTTCTCCCAAATTAGTTGGAAATTGGAATGTTTAGTTCAGCGTTCAGATTATGGGGAATTGAGATCAGGGGATGTTGGTACGTAGTGTTATCAGTATCATTCTAGCGATTATTTTTAGTTCCTTACTAAAAGGCTGCGAATCAGCGAAAACGTGTGTTTTTTCTTGCGTGATTTCGGTTTTCTCGGATTCTTTTCTAAAAAAATGTCGTATTCTTTTTTCGCGTAATTTCGGCTTTCTTTGTTTTTTTCTTTAAAAAACGGATTGCTAGGAGCCGTCGTCGAATTTGGGGATTGCTATAAGCCGTCGGTAAATCTGTGGAATTATTTTAAAATAAAAACTGAGGGACATAAACGTATTTTCGTTTTTTCGGATCAATTTAGCTAAAAAATGTTTTTTGAGACCTAAACGCATTTTCGATTTTTTTCGGGTCTATTTTGTTTAAAAAAACCGACAAAAGGACCTAAACACAATTTCTAATTTTTCGAAGGAAATTTTCGCAAGGGAGGTGACGTGGCACCCTTAAGAGGCCACGTAGGGAACTAAACGTATTTTTGATTTTTTTTGTCTATTTTGTTAAAAAACCAGAGGCTAAACACAATTTCTAATTTATCAAAGGAAATTTTCTCAAGGGAGGTGATGTGGCACCCTTGAGAGGTTGCCAATATCTCCAGCTATAGTATAAGGTATGCTTTTTTTTTTTTGTCTATTTTGTTAAAAAACCGATAGAAGGACCTGAACATAATTTCTAATTTATTAAAAGAAATTTTCTCAAGGGAGGTGATGTGGCACCCTTGAGAGGCTGCCAATATCTCCGGCTATAGTATAAGGTATGATGAACATAATTTCTAATTTATCAAAGGAAATTTTCTCAAGGGAGGTGATGTGGCACCCTTGAGAGGCTGCCAATATCTCCGGCTATAGTATAAGGTATGATGATATGATGATGTCTCCAAAGAAAAGAAAAAAAAAAGTACCCGTACCCACTGTTTGGCTTATTAGCACGACAAGAATGCTCCCACAAAAGCATAAACTGCCCACTCTTCCGCGCGCTCCCCACGTCGTCTTCGATCTCTTCTCTCAAACCGCGGGCCGCGGCTGTCTATATATATACCGCCATGCGCTCCTCACACGCTGCGCGCGCTCGCACACACACACACAGAACACTCGTTGTTCACATAGCCGGCCCACAGTCCCACACACTGCGTGGTGCGTGCATGTGCTTGCCCGGCCGCTAATACAACTCTTAATTAGGAGCGAAAAGATGCTAGCCACACAAAGCAAGAGCACGTCCGATTCGATCGCTTTAATTTGGTCTAGTTTTCTTTCTTGTCCCATTTGGTGACGGACCGGTTAGCCCGGCCAAATCGTCCCGGATCGATCGACCGATATATATATATATATATATATATGGGGACGGCGGCCGGCGACGATGACCGGCGCCACGTGATGCACCATGCCGCGGCGGAGAGGGTGAACCTGTCGGCGGGGCGGCCGTTCGCGGAGGCGGTGCGGTCGGACCTCGCGGAGACGTTCTTCCCCGACGACCCGTTCCGGGGGTTCGGGGAGCTGCCGGCGGCGGCGCGGGCGTGGTGCGCGCTCAAGTACTTCGTGCCGGCGCTGGAGTGGGCCTCGCGGTACGGCCTCGGCAAGTTCAAGTACGACCTCCTCGCCGGCGTCACCATTGCCAGCCTCGCCATCCCCCAGGGCATCAGCTACGCCAAACTCGCCAACCTCCCGCCCATCATTGGCCTCTGTGCGTGCCAAGACCAACACTAGTTTCTTGCTTTCGCACGTACGTCTTCGCCGGGCGCGGAGACGTGGACGTACGTTGATTTGCATACGAGTGCATTGCGTGCGCGCCGATTAAGTAATCGTCTTTGCATTTGGATTGTGTTATTGCAGATTCGAGCTTCGTGCCGCCGTTGCTATACGCGGTGTTCGGAAGCTCGAACAACCTGGCGGTGGGGACGGTGGCGGCGGCGTCACTGTTGCTGGCGTCCATCATCGAGACGGACGTGACGGCGGAGGAGAACCCGCAGCTGTACCTGCAGCTCTTCTACACCGCAGCCTTCTTCACCGGAGTCTTCCAGACTGCATTAGGCGTCTTTAGGTACGTGGTAAATTTCTCTATAACTAATCGGATTCTTCATTACTCTGTTTCTGGTTAATTAACGTGGTAAACTCTAATCCTAGCTTTTAACTTTTCATTGTTGGTTGGTGAAGGTTAGGGCTAATAGTGGATTTCCTGTCGCGGTCGACGATCACCGGGTTCATGGGCGGCACGGCGACGATCATCATACTGCAGCAGCTCAAGGGCCTGCTGGGGATGAAGCATTTCACTCCCAAGACCGATCTCATCTCCGTCCTGCGCTCCATCTTCCATTACAGACATGAGGTGATCATTTACTACTTCCTTTTGTTATCTTGCCCATATTTCTCCTCTGCACTTGACTAGGAGGAAACGTTGGCTCGCTCTTTGCTTCTCCACTACTTTTCCCGATTTTTTTGGACGTGTAAGAGTTTTTTCTTCGAATTTGAATGCGGTTATTTCTTGATTTTCAATGAATAACCGCTAAAAGTAGCATGCAGCCGCACGCTAGAAAGCCGTGACTGTAGGGAAGTTGTTGCAACTAGCAACCGCTCGCTTAACTTCTCGATCCGATGAATTAACCGCCAAGGAGAGAGAAAAACTACTCCAAGTAGTTTTAACGGTTAAGGAACCTCGCTATCGAATAGTCCGGGGTTCCCGAACAGATCTGAATTGGAGAACAGAAAGAGAGAGAGACACGTGTTTAGGGAGAGCAACAGTTGGAATTCTTTATTGCTAATGAATTATGTATATAGGGGGGACCCCCCTCCTCCTTTTATAGCGCTCCTCTAGGGTTTTGGCTAAGGGACCACATGAGCCTTCCAATGGGCTATTAGGGTTTCTTAACACTCCCCCTTGGGCCCTTTGCCGCGAGATGCATATGCCTCATTAAAACTCCAGAAAAACCCAGTGGGAAAAATACTTGGAGAAAGAGTACATAGCATACGCTTTACAATGTTGCACGGATTGCCTCGTTAAAAACCTTATGCAAGAAAACTTCATGAAAAACTTGCTAAGGAAAAAGAGTACAATTCTCCCAACTTCAATTGCTAATCTTCGAGATTTATGTTGGGTATTCATAATTCATGCTCAGGATTCATGTGGGAGTATGTGAAATATCTCCCCCTGAAATCTGCACTTCTCTAAGTCTTATCATCCCAATTCCTTTCACGCACCTTTCAAAGGTAGATCTTTGGGAGTGATTTAGTGAACAAATCTGCAAGATTTTCACATGACTTAGTATGCAATATCTTGATCTCGTTCATCTTATGCAATTCATGAGCATAGAAGAACTTAGGGTTGATATGCTTCGTGAGATTGCTCTTCACATAACCCATCGTGCTTGGGCAACACAAGTGCATTATCTTCATAAATAATTGTGGGAGTTTGCTCAATGTTCAAACCACATGACTTCGGATGTGGTGAACCATTCTTCCGAGCCATGCACATTCACGAGATGCTTCATACAAGCGATGATTTCCGAGTGGTTTGTCGACGTCGAGACAAGAGTCATTTAGACGACTTCCAAGAAATTGCTGTTCCTCCACATAGGAAAACATAGCGGTTTGGGACTTGCCAAGATATATGGTCCGATAAATACCCAAACATCGGCATAGTCAACCAAATTCAATTCATTATTTCTTCTAAAAAATGCATCGAGGTCTTTGCTTCCTTGGAGGTAGCGGAAGATGTCCTTGATCCCTTTCCAATGCCTTTTGGTGGGTTCGCGACTGCATCGAGCTAGCAAATTCACTGACGAACGCAATGTCCGGTCTAGTGCTATTCGCAAGGTACATGAGCGCTCCAAGTGCACTCGGATATGGGAATTCTGCTCCCGGGACTTCCTCCCTCTTCTCTAGGTGCAGTATGGGTCTAGGTGCGCTTGGAGTGACCTTGACCATTGGAGTCTTCGCAGGATATGCTTTTTCAAATCCAAACCTTTCCAACACTTTTCGTGTGTAGGTTGATTGATGTACCAAGATTCCTCCTTGGACATGTTCAAGCCGCAAGCCTAAACAAAACTTGGTTTTACCCAAATCTTTCATTTCAAACTCGGACTTCAAGTATGAGCATGCCTCTTCAATTTCTTCATCCGTCCCAATGATGTTCAAGTCATCTACATAGACGGAGATTATCTGAGAATCCATTCGGGATCATTGTATAAACACACATGGACAATCTTATTTGTTTGTGTAGCCTTTCTTGCGAGAAAGTCACTCAGCGATTGTACCACATTCTTCTGATTGCTTTAGTCCATACGTTGATTTCTCCAATTTCACACTGCATGTGTTTCTATTTGCTCCATCTTGGTTGGGATAGGAATTCCTTAGGTACTTTCATGTATATCTTTGAATCCAAGTTTCCATATAGGTATCTTTGTGACAACATCCATTAGCTTCATTCTCAACTTCAAGTTGACCGCCATTGAGATCAAATATCTAAAGGTAATTCCTCCCATGACCGGAGAATAGGTTTCTTCATAATCAACTCCGGGACGTTGAGTGAAACCTTGAGCTACAAGCCTAGCTTTGTACCTTACAACCGTTGTTTTATTCCTCTTAGAACAAAGACCCATTTGTGACCTCACGGGGTTTATATGGGGAGGTGTGCGGCACGGCTCAAACACCTCTCTCTTGTTCGGAGAGACTAACTCTGCAGTGATTGCCTTTTCCATTCTTCCCAATCTAGCCTTTTCTTGCACTCTGCGAGATGCGTGCTCGGGATCATGATCAATGATCGAGGCAATCTTCTTTGAAGTATGCATCAACGTTGGTCGTTGCTCTATTCAGGATTCTCTGTTATTACAAAGTTTATGGCCATTTCTTCATGGGGTGCTTCATGCACTTCTACTTGCTCTTATTGCTTTTCCCTATCGCAGAGCAAGTTCCTTTAGCTTTCATCGCCTATGTGTGCGCACACATTATTTTCTGGCTTCCTTGATGGAAGATTCAAGTCAGGAATTGCCTTTTCCATTAGCTTCTTTCCAATGCCAGTCTCAACTGGCTCCCCTTCTTTCCTTGGGGCATTTTCGTGATTGGTTGTGGTAAGTCCTCTCGCTTGATTTTCTCGGACGTCTCCGGTACTTTGGGTTTGAGGAGCAGGTTTCTGTTCTTTTTCTTTGAGGCCTCTGAGCAGTGAGGATACCTTCTATTTTCTTTGGTATTTCCACCCTCTCGGTGCATTTCTTGCTGGTACATGCGACTTAACCACGCCCTTGGATCACAAAATGATCAGCAGTTCATTTGCTAAATTTCGCAAATCAATTATCTTCGGACTTCTTGATTTGCTTCATTAGTGCGGGGTCATGTGCGGGGATCGGTGGAATGCCATATGATTTCCCGGCATTTTTCATCCAAAGGTTGATTTCCTCCCCCTAATGACGGGAAACGATCCTCGTCAAAGATGCAATCAGCGAATCGGGCTGTATGCAAATCTCCAGTCATGGGTTCCAAATACCTGATTATGGATGCACTCTCATAACCAACGATATCCCGGACTTGCGGAGAGGGCCCATTGCGATCACGAGGGGTGGTATAGGTACATATACCATACACCCAAATTTTCTAAGATGGGAGATCTTCGGGATGATCCCGTGCACAAGCTGCATAGGAGAATGGATGTTATAGGCCGACGGTCTAAAATTGATAAGAGCTGCTGCGTGCAGGACTGCGTGTCCCCAACAAGTGTTGGGCAAGTTACAACTCTGCAAAAGCGGTCTGGCAATGAACTTAATCCTCTTTATTAGTGCTTCTGCTAGTCCGTTCTGCGTATGAACGTGCGGTACAGAGTGCTCAACTGCTATCCTGTTCTTTGTGCAATAATCATCAAATGCCTTTGAAGTAAATTCTCCAGCATTGTCCATTCTAATGGACTTCACGCGATGATCAGGGAAAGCATTCATAATTCTTATGATCTGCGAGATCAGCTTTGCAAAAGCGTGGTTCCTTGTTGACAACAAGCATACATGCGACCATTTCGAGGAAGCATCGATGAGCACCATAAAGTATCGAAACGGCCCTGACAGGGGCTGAATCGGACCGCAAATATCCCCCTGGATGCGTTCCAGGAATGTAGGGATTTCACTTTGCACTTTCATGACAGAGGGTCTAGTTATTAATTTCCCGGTGGCACATGCAGGGCACACAAAATCTTCATGATTCGAAAATTTTTTAACATTAATGCCATGACCTTGTGAGTTGTTTACTATATTTCTCATCATTCTAAGACCAGGATGACCTAATCTACCATGCCATAAAGAAAATAACTCGAGCTTCTAAAAGCAGTCTTCAAGGAAGTATACACTTGGTGCATGAATATTCGTGTAGTACAACCCTGATTCATATGAGGGACATTTTTCTAATACCATTTTTCCACATACCGCGTGCTTCACAATGCACAAGTATTCTTTGCCATTTTCTTCATTGGTTTCTACGTGAAAACCATTGGCGCGGATGTCTTTAAAGCTTAGGAGAGTACGTGTTGATTCAGAGTACAAAAGGGCTTCTTTAATTACCAAAGTTGTACCCATAGGCAATATAATAGTGGCTCTTCCTGAGCCGATTACATATGAGTCGCTTCCTGAGATCGTAGTAATCTTTCCAGCGTTCTTCGTGATCGACTGGAAATACTTAGACTCTCTTAAGATGGTATTTGTTGTGCCACTATCAACAATGCATATCTCTTCCATTTAGGCGCTACGATTTCTAGATAAAAGAAATATAATTCTAATCGGATAGAGGCAAAACAATCCAAATATTACTTGCAAAATGAAGAATATTGGAATAAAGAATAAATTGCGTATTTATTCATGAAAGAAGTATGCTCTTCTAGAGCTTACAATTCATTATTCAAAGAAAAAGCTAACAACCATAATCTAAAAGAAATGCAATTCATGCATTAACGGGTTTTGGACTTTTCCTTGGCACGAAACTTCTCTTTTTCACCTGTTTGCCCTTCTTTCTATGAATGGGCTTTCTCACCTTAGAGCTATTGGCATTAACCGTGCGGTGCCCTTCCAGTGGTCGTGAGACATAGTTCTTTCGTAGAACATCGTCTTGCGATTCCGCAACTTGCATTACATCAATCAGTTCGCTATACTCCTTGTATGCGTCCTGATGATAACTGCGTGCATTCTGGATAGCATTTGGGTGGAAGGTAGAGAGAGTTTTCTCAATCTTCTCTTCATCAGTGATCTTCTTGCCACATAGAGAGAGATTGGTACAAATTCTATGCAAGGTAGAATTGTATTCGGCCGCTGTTTTAAAGTCTGCAAATCTCAAGCGTACCCAATCTTGCTGTGCTTGGGGCAAGATGGTGTTCTTGAGATTCTCGAACCGCTTCTGAAGTGCAGTCCAATGCTTGAGTGCACTCTCCTCAGCCATATATTCATTCTTCAGAGTGGCTGAGAGGTGGTACCTGAGGAAGTGCAAGACTTGATAGTTCTGTTCGGCGGGTTTCGCGTCCTGCGAGGACCCTAGACCAATCGCGGCGCGGAGCTTCTTGCCCCCAAGAACTATCTTCACGTCCGATGCCCGAGTGAGGTATTTCTGACCGTGCGGAGCCAGTTCTTCAAACTCACGATTCACGATTCATGATTTCAAAATTCTGATTTAGATTACTGCGTGTAATCTGATAGAAAATGGTTGCAAAAACATAAAGTGCAGAAAAATTAAATTGCTATGCATTGCAATATCTTAAATAAAGCAATGGATTCAAAAATTCATAAAGAATATTCATAAAACAGAGAAATAAAGCTTAGAAAAATTAAAAACAGAGCCAAATAAATCTTCTGGATTTTCTGGCAATTTTTCAAAATTTTCTGCAATTTTTCTACAATTTTTTTTCTCTTTTTTTCTTTCCGTTTTCTTTTCTTCTTTTTCTTTTCTTTTTCTTCGGCTGAATCGGCCAGTTGGGCCATCGCTTAGCCGCTTTACTGCTTAGCCCGAACAGCTCACCAAGCCAAGAAAAAGAGCGGCGACTAGGGTTCCCATCCCCAGCCGCCACATGCTCTATATGCTCACTTCTTCATCTTCTTGCGTGCTGCTTGGTGGGAGCAAGGCGTTGGCCGGCGGGCGAGGCCATCTGGCGGCAACGGCGTGGTGCGAGCCTGGCCGGTCGTGGCGGCGGCGGCTTTTAGCCGGACCGGGTGGCGGTGGTGGTGCGCAGCGAGCGACGGCGAGGCGCGATGGCGGCTGCGAGCCGATGGCCGAGGCGCGATGGCGGCTCTTCAAGCGCACGACGGCGACGACGGCGGCCAGGCGCGCCACCGTGGTGGCGGTCGGCGTGGCGAGACTCGTAAACGGCGTCGCCGGCTAGAGGCGAGTGGCGGCGCGGAGCCGGGCACGACTCGGCGGCCGGCCGCGAGCCGGTGTGGTGGAAGCGGTGGGCTAGGCGGCAGCGGCATGGCGAGCCGGCAACCGAGGCCGTCGCTTGCCTTGGCGCGGCGGCGGCGGCTGCAGGTCGAGGCGCCGGGCGCGAAGTTTGGCGGAGCCGGCGGCGGCGGCTGTGCCGAGGTGCTTCGGGCGACGACAGATGCGGGCTAGCCCGAGCGGCAGCTGCTTCGAGTGCTCCGGTCGAGGGGCGCGACACACGGCTGCGGACCAGAGCCAAAACCGAGACGGCGCAATGCAGCGTGCCAAGCCCGGTTGGCGGCGGCGGCGTCGGCGCTTGCCGAGGCGGCGGCTCGCGACCGGCGGCTCCGTGTCGGAGCCGTCTGGCGGCGCAAGACGCGAACCGGCGAGCGCGACGGTCGCGGGCGGGCGGTGGGGACGCGCGACGGGTGGGCCGACCGGCTGAGCCGGGCGGCCGCCGGCGACGGAGTGGCCGGCTTAAAGCGGCATGGCCGAAGCGCGTGGAGGCGATGGGCAGGCAGCTGAAGCTGGTAGACGACCGGCCGACTACGGCGGACGACGCGGTCGGGCGGTGGTGTGGCGGCGAAGGCGATGCGGCGGTCGCGTGCGCCAGCGGTCGCGGCTTTGTGCGCCAGAGTTGTGGCGAGTCATCGTCTTTGCGAGCACGAGATAGGCTGCGGAGTGCCGTCGCGCCAACGAAGCGCGCCGCTTGCGCGCGGCGCGAGGGCGCGACAGAGGCGCGCGCGGCGGCGCGAGCCGAGCGCAAAGGCCGAGGCGACGGCGCACGCGCTGCGAGCGCGAAGGTCGATCCGGCGGCGCTTCGAGCGCCATGCTGATTTTTCTTTTTGGATGAACAGTAATTCTTGTACGGTAGCTTCATGTCTTGTAGCTTCTTGCCACGTGACAGACAGTACCAGATGCGTAGGGTAGATGCATGCATAGAAACGACAAGCGTTTAGATTTAATTGCGAAATCCCACCTTTCTCACCTTTTCAATCGAACTCGGTGAGAGCTTCGTGCGATAACGTGTTAAGGAACCTCGCTATCGAATAGTCCGGGGTTCCCGAACAGATCTGAATTGGAGAACAGAAAGAGAGAGAGACACGTGTTTAGGGAGAGCAACAGTTGGAATTCTTTATTGCTAATGAATTATGTACATAGGGGGGACCCCCCTCCTCCTTTTATAGCGCTACTCTAGGGTTTTGGCTAAGGGACCACATGGACCTTCCAATGGGCTATTAGGGTTTCTTAACATTAACTTACTGTTTGTTCAACCAACTAGGACCTTCTCGAACTAAAATAGTAACTGTATAGTCTCAGGCTTAACAATTTCTGGACAAAACAAACGTGCGTCAATGATGTACGAGCAAACAATATGTTTTTCTGTCACTGGATCATGACCGTATAAGGAAAGACCCCATTAATGGTGGATCCTGCATGTTGTGCAGTAGTACTTGAGTTGCATGCGCCGAGGAAATGTCGTGATTGGTTTTGTACAGCGCCATAGCTTTCTGAACACTGTACCTTGGTGACCTTGGTCAATGTCATATATAGACTAGAATTATCCATGTCCATTGTGCACGTCAGAATCACCAGACACTAACATCTGACATGTAGCGCTTCTGCGCTTAGGTTTTGTTCCAGACAAATGGTTTCTGAGTGGAAAATGCAGGCGTAAGATTCTGAACTGAACATCTTCTTTTCATATTTGCAGTGGAAATGGCAGAGTGCAGTTCTTGGCATATGCTTCCTCTTGTTCTTGCTCTCAAGTAAACACCTGGTAAGTGAGGATTTATGCAGTGTAATCTAGTTAAAAGAATACGCTACCGTAAGCCACTGCTGATATCTAAAATGTCAACCTTTCGTTCAAGTGAGCTAATTTGCAAAATTTTCAGAGAAGGAAAGTGCCAAAGTTGTTCTGGGTGTCGGCCATTGCGCCTTTCATGGTTGTCGTCATCGGAGGCGTCTTCGCTTTTCTTGTCAAGGGAGAGGAGAATGGCATCCCAATAGTCAGTCGTCCATTGCAAGATGTTCATTTACTTCGGCGCCCTATGAAAAAATCACTTCGGGATGTTCAGACTTCAGAGCAACATTTTTTTTTCAGTGCCTAACTACATGCTGAACGCTGCTTGCCACAGGTTGGTGACTTGAAGAAAGGGCTCAATCCTCTCTCCATTTCACAGTTGACATTCGCGGCCAAGCACGTAAAGACGGCCGTGAAAGCAGGTCTCTTGTCTGGGATCCTAGCACTGGCGGTAAGAACATGATTTTGTCTCACCTCTCAATCACGAAATTTTCGATGTATTCACTGCGGCAAGCGTTCTCATCGACGTACATCAATTGTTCTTAGGAAGGAGTAGCCGTTGGCCGAAGCTTGGCAATGGTGAAAAATGAACAGATTGACGGGAACAAGGAGATGATCGCGTTCGGCCTCATGAACATTGTCGGTTCTTTCACGTCTTGTTACCTCACAACAGGTACGAACTAGCCTCTGCATCTTCTGTTCAGAAGTGATACGTGCTGTCTTATCTTTGCTGACTGGCAGTGCGTTGTTTCAGGGCCGTTCTCGAAGTCGGCGGTGAACTTCCACGCCGGGTGCAAGACGCCGATGTCGAACGTGGTGATGTCGGTGTGCATAATGCTGGTGCTGCTCTTCCTGGCTCCTCTCTTCAAGTACACCCCCCTGGTGGCGCTCTCTTCGATCATCGTCGTAGCCATGATCGGGCTGATCAAGGTCAAGGAGTTCTGCCACCTCTACAAGGTCGACAAGTTCGACTTCTGCATCTGCATGGTCGCTTTCGTGGGTGTCGTCTTCTTCACCATGGTCATTGGCCTCAGTGCATCAGTAAGCATCTACTACCATGCATGTACTCTACTTATTTCCATTTACTCGGTAAATTTACCTTATACTAGTGTCATGTGACTCATGTTTCTCTGCACAATGTTGATGTGCTCCATTTCTGTTCGTCTGCAGGTAGGCTTGTCAGTACTCAGGGCATTGTTGTATGTGGCTAGGCCAACAACTTGCAAGCTCGGAAGCATAGCGGGGAGCGAGACCTACCGCGACATAAAGCAATACCCGTATTCCAAGAGCATCCCTAACATCCTCGTCCTGCAGTTGGGTTCTCCTATCTATTTTGTCAATGCGGGTTACTTGCGAGAAAGGTGAGCACAATACATGGTACTAGAAACCATTGTACGTTCTCCTACCTACCGTTTGGGTCTTGGATCTGTCATGTAATGAGATATTAATCTACTGTGTTCCTTTAGGATTTTGAGATGGGTGGAGGACGAGGAGAAGGTTTGCAAGGGAGACGGGCAAGATTTGCAATATGTGATTCTTGATCTTGGTGGTATGACCAAATATTTAGTCTTCCCATTTCAGCTCTTTTCATCCGTCTCATGACTGATCCTACGGAGTTCAGGTCAATAATCTTTAGCTTGACATATCTGAACATTGTAGGTGTGACTTCAATCGACAACACGGGAATCGGTATGCTAGGAGAAGTTCACAAGAGCCTCGACCGGAAAGGGATCAGGGTAAACTAAACCCCAATAATACAACTTATTACTACTGCTCATTCTGAACCTTAGTTGCAGAATGTGATTTGTAAGTACACGTTTTATCACTGCAGATAGCTCTGACAAATCCCAGGCTAGAGGTGACAGATAAACTGGTGCTGTCTGGATACATCAAGGACATCATAGGGGAGGAGTGGGTGTTCCTGACCGTCAAGGACGCCATCACCACATGCCGGTACGCGCTGCAGAGGTCCAGAAGCAAGGAAGAAAACGAAGTATAACTTTCGTGGACATTGCCGGACGTTTAGGGAGTGTAGCTGTAGATACTGTTGTGGAAGGCAAGCAAGGCGTCCCTTAGCATGAGTAGAACGATTCAGCGCTGCGAGTAAAGATTCTATGACATAAATTGGATGTCTCATGTGTCTGGATGGTCTCTGCATGTGCTGAATTGTATCAAGATAGGTTCAGGGTCTATGTAAGGGGGGAATAGTGGGGCGGATGGAAGAAGTGTTTGTGTATAAACCAATTTAGATTTTGAGGTTACAGCGAACCTCTCAAATCTGCTTGTATCAGGGTGACTTTGCAGAATGTGGAAGAAAGAGTTGTGCAATTGCTAGAAGAATAAATCATGTTCCTGTACCAGTGATGAAAGTCACGTAAATTTTCATGTACTGCATCAGCGTCCTTCTAAACAACATAACCAGAGAACTGATCCAAAGGAAAGGACGTATGTCATCACAGAAATAGATGTCTGTCACACTACCAGTCTGTCTCATAGATTCTTCCACTGAATTTCTTGGAGACTGAACTAATGTACATATATTACACTGATGATGTTACTGATTTTTTCGTTAGATTATCTGGTATTCTTTTTTTAAACTGTTTTGAAAAGTATATCCTGTTTCCTATAGGCACGTGGAATAAAAAAAATCATGAAACTTGGCCTGATTTTTGCGTGTTGCATGCATGAAGCGTAGTTTACTGTCATGACCACGGAAACACGACTGAGAAGCACAGAGATGCAGAATACTAACCTCTTGGGTTTTGGCCAAGCAATTTTCGGAACTGTGCTGTGCATATACCATCATCCATCCAGAACTTTTTATTTTACCATGTTCAATACACAAGCACAATGTAAGTCTTTTAACTTCCAAATTGCAGGACAGACTTTCACAACAAGACATCAATAACGCTTTTATTTTTATTCTCAGCCTAAACTGCAGATAATATCTGTCTGTCCTCCAACCAGCCTGATCCTCCAGGCTCCATGCTACAGCAGTCCAGCTCTAATCTCATGAAGCTGCTTCCTTCCCAGTGCTGTCGAACTTTCCCTGGCCGTCACCGCCGGCAGCAGCAGCCACGTTCATGTCTGTCAAGATTCAGCAGCAGCACCCACAAGAAAGGAGCGACAAGTCAGGCAAACAGACTCGCAGGAAACACATGATCTAGGCATTGAGTCAGCTAACAAAGCTCAAATACGGGAAATCGGGAAGGAGAACTCACCGGGGCCAACAATATCATCATGTGCCGTCACGTCAGCTGGAGTCTTCTTCGGGCATCTGTAGGAGCATTTACTAAGGCAATATGCTCTGCCATGTTTGGACCTGCAGTTGCTGTAGCAGTCGCAGTAGCAGTAGCAGTCAATGTCCCCCAGCGTGGCTTGGAACAAGAGGAAGGAGATCAGCATGACTACAGCCAGGGCCCTGAGCTTTGCACTGCGAGGTATCATCGTGCAAGCTAGTTCGCAAATCGCTGGTGGAAGGGAGCGAGGATTTGGATGCGGAGAAGTGTGCGATGGGCGTCTGAATTTATATCCCAGCGCCCTCGCCCTGTTCATGTAATGGAACTGGAATCATAGTGACTGGATTCCATGTAAACGCTCCGCGAATCGCGAATCGGATTTATCGAACCCGAATTGGTTTATGATACGGGATTCGTGTTCGCAGTGAAAATTAAAAGAAAAAAGTGACAAACCGCGAACCAGAATTCCGTACCATCACTCGGACAAATTGTATTTCTAATAGGAGTGTCTAGATTTTTTTTTTAAATAATGTATTTTATAAATCAAATTACGATTTTAATACGGAGAATTTTTTTCCAAAAATAATAATCAATCGCCGAACCGCATGGCGACAACTGTATAATCGCAGACGGTTTGGCGAAATTGTGGTCCTCGCCGAATGGGTTGGCGACAAACTGGTCATAAATTCGTCGCCGAACGGTGTGGCGACAAATGCAGACTTCGCCGAACGGTGCGGCGACAAGTGGAGTCTTCGCCGAACGGTTGGGCGACATAATGTCTTCGCCAAACCGTGTGGCGACAGAATCGGCAAGAAAACGGCCAGCGTCGGCGCGAGGAAAAGCCAAGAAGGGAAAAAGAGAGCTCGGGCGGAGTGAGTCGCCGAGAGAGAGAGAGAGAGAGGAGGGCAGCCGGGAGAGGGAGGGAGGGAGGTAGTCGCCGGGAGGTCGCGAGGGGGAGGCGCCCGGGAGCTCGGGAATGAGAGGGCCGGGAGAAAAAAGAGGAAGAAGAGAAACTACAAGGTAAAATCAAAATTTTGTGTTTTGTTTAGTTGCGTAGAAAAATATTGTAGGTTAATGTTGTATGAAATATTAGGGTTGATATTAGATTTAGTTTAATCGGTTCTTCTTTTGTAGACTCGCGATATTAGATATGAACTTTAATATTGTAGTATTTGTAGTGCGATAGTTAATTAGCGTTGTTCAATTTAAATCATTCGTATTACTTCTTTTAGTTGCGTAGAAAAATATTGTAGGTTAATGTTGTATGAAAATATTAGGGTTGATATTAGATTTAATTTAATCGGTTCTTCTTTTGTGGACTCGCGATAATAGATATGAACTCTAATATTGTAGTATTTGTAGTGCGATAGTTAATTAGCGTTGTTAAAGTTAAATTATTAATATTATTTTTTTAGTTGCGTAGTAAAATATTGTAGGTTAATGTTGTATGAAAATATTATGGTTGATATTAGATATAATTTAATCGGGTTTTCTTTTGTAGACTCGCGATATTAGATATGAACTATAATATTATAGTATTTGTAGTGCGATAGTTAATTAGCGTTATTCAATTTAAATTATTCATATTACTTTTTTTAGTTGCGTAGAAAAATATTGTAGGGTAATGTTGTACGAAAATATTAGGGTTGATATTAGATTTAATTTAATCGGGTTTTAAATTATTCATATTACATTTTGGTAGTCATCTAAAAATTTATTTTGTCTATATCGTCGCAGTAATGTCAGATCCAGTTAAATTTATGGTATATTATGGCGATGATGAAATAAAAAGTACGCAGAATGGTGTTGATTTAAGCAACTTTTCGATGACCATGGTTGAGCACTCTATCCCCGAGAGTGTTAGCATTCGTGATATAAAACTTTGGTTGACCCAATATTTTTCTTTGGATCCAAGTGTTTACTCTGTTACCATCCAAGTTTTATTCACGCGAAGCAATGGTGACCTGGCTATTTGGGAGTTGAAGAAAGTAGATCGGACATACCTGTGGCAGAAATGGTTAAGGTGGTGCAAGGGATCTCATCTTGACTGTGTGATGCTGGTGCAGGCTTGCCCTAGAGAAGAGGTGAATATTAGTGATATGAGCGAGAGCAATACATCGGCTAGAGCTGAACAAGTTCAGGAAGTGGTGCCGATTGAGGTAGCAGCGGGGGATGATAATAGGGATACAACAAATGCCGAAGGCCGAGCTGATGAAGGGGAGGAGATCGAGGAACTTGTTGATCATTTGGAGTTAGCTGACCGTATGGCGGCAGAAGATGAAGCTGAAATGTTGGAATGTGATGATGGCATCGCCGAAGATGAGGATGATGGTGATGATGCTGAAATGCATGATAGTATTGGGGAAGCGAATGTACCCATCCCTGATGAATGGAACAAGCAAAATAATTCTGGTATGAGAGTTTCATGGGGCCATGAGTCGCGTTAGGAGTATGGTACCAATTCCATTCATTGAATCAAATATTTTGAACAATTACGAATTGAAATTGGCGGTGAGGCTTTGGGCATTATCGCAGCAGAGAGAGTTCGGTTGTCTTGTCCGGGCGGATAGGTACACGATGAAGTGAGCGGATGGATGTGAATTTGAGTTCATGCATACAAGCGAAATGCGAGGCGTATTGGATTGCATCACGAGTAGAGGAGCACACATGCAGTTAGAAAATGTTACGGTGAAACACCGCAACCTGAATGCGACTTTAATTGCTAGCGTAATGTTCAATGAAATCATTGAGAAACGGGACATTGAGTGTTCGTATATTCAGAAAGCAATCTTAAGAACATTTAAGTACCAGATAAGTTACTCGATGGCCTGGCGTGCGAAGCAAAAAGTATTGGAGAAGAGGTTTGGTACATACGAGGCTTCATATTGCAACCTACCTCGTGTGCTTGATGTCTTGAAGCAAACAAACCCTGGCACATACACCGCTTTCGACGAAAGTGTAGAAGATGGCAACGGGATCTGCACATTTCGTCGTGCGTTTTTTTCATTGGGTCCTTGCATTGCGTCATTCAGGTACTGCCGTCCATTGCTTTGTGTTGATGGTACATTTCTGACTGGAAAATACAAGGGACAGATTCTAACGGCCATTGCAGTTGATGCGAACAACCACATACTTCCATTGGCCTTTGCTTTTGTTGAGGGTGAGAACCGGGATAGCTGGCTGTGGTTTTTTAGACATTTGAATTTTGGGGTAGTTGGTAATCGGCCCAACGTGTGCATCATTCATGATCGCCACAAAGGTATTCTTTCTGCAATTAAGACTCTACAGGAGGACCCTGATGAGCCATTCCCATGGCGTGACTTGCAGAGCAGGTGGTGCATGAGGCATTTGGGAGCAAATTTCTTCAGGCAGTTCAGGAGTAAGAAATTGATGAACCTCTTTAAGAGGTTGTGCAAGCAGAATCAGCCACGTAAGTTCAACGTGCTTTTCGCTGAGTTGGAGCAGCACACTAGTGCACATGTGGAAGAGATGAAGAAGCAACCACCTGCGCCGAATGATTGCCCACCCAAAAGGCTAGCACCACTCGGAGAGCTCGATCCTCCAAATACGAGGAGACGAACGTCAAGGAACATAAAGTGTTTATCGCACTGGATAGAGGCGGAGCCTCTGGAGAAGTGGGCACTGCTCAATGACACCGGTGGCGCCAGGTTAGTACAGTAAATTATGTTATTTACGATGGTTTAACAAATCGGCTTGGTAGACTAACCGATATGTGTTGATCAGGTTTGGTGTCATGACAACGAATGTAGCCGAGGTTTACAATTGGGTCATAAGAGGGCTCCGTCCGCTACAACTAGTGGCCATCCTGGAAGGCATGTTGCACGGCATAGTTGCCTATTTTCAGAAAAGGCATGCGGAGGCTGTTCTTCATGCCACGACAATGCAAACACCGTATTGTTACCGGATGATGGCCTACATGGAGGAACGAAGTACGAAAGCTCAGCAACATGTAGTGCGTAGCTTCGGAATTACTGAGTACCGATTTGAAGTGACTCTTCGGTGCAAAGGTGGATTGGGAACCAACACAGCTGTTATTACACATGAGGTAAATCTAGGCCAAGGGGCCAGTGGATGGTGCGAATGCACCTGCAACAAGCCAAAACTTCTCCACATCCCTTGTTCACATGTGATAACCGCTTGTGGGCGATTGGGATGAATACGTGCATATCGTGTCCTCTTTCTACTTGTAGGATTATGTTGTCCATACAGTCCGGGAGTTAGTGGTTTCGTACACATGATGATTTCACTATGATTAACAGAGATGGCGCATCTGCTCACCGGATCCGACCTTACGGAGGTGTGAGAAGGCCACCAGTCGTCCACAGAGTGGCGCATTCGCAACGACATGGATGAATCCGAAGTGGGTGGCTATGTTAGGAGATGTTCTGAGTGCGGTGAGTATGGCCACAAGGCAAATCAATGCCGACAGCATGTGTGATTGGTGCAATCCATCAACTCGTCATGGTTATGCTATGTGATATGTGTCGAAGTAATAGGTATTGTCGGTTATGTATCGAATTATGTAATCTTATTTATGTAATCTTATTCATGATTGTGGGATCTCATGTAATATTATTGAAGTTGGGCGCTTATGTATTTCGATATATATATATACAGTGTTTGTCATATTTTTTCAAGCTTTATTATTTATGTTGTACGCTTCTTTCGTTTTATTTATATATATGTCGTGTTTATTACATGTCTAGTATAATAAATATTTCATTAATTACTTGCAGGGATGGAGCAGCCCGGGTCACTTCTGGACTCTTCCGTGGACCGGCGGCACCGTGCGTTCGTTCACATGACAGAAGGCAATGATAAGGTGCCTCTGCTGCAGATCCGAGTGCCTAAGAAGGCATGGTGTGTTGACCCACGCTTTCACACCAGGTGAGTTGCACTTACATGAAAAAATACTTTACATGTTTTTTGTTCACATAATTTGATGTTTGATGATGTATATTTAAATAATGCAAATTTTTGTTTGCATCCATAGGTTGGCACATGCTGGGTTGCTTCCTCTCGTTCGCATGGTTGCGGGTCGGTGAGGACGCAGTGTGCCCGACGATCGAGCCGAGGTGAGGACGGTCCAGGCGGTCGTGGCGTTTTCCATTCGATCGTTCCCTCTTGGCGTGTTTGGTCGACCGTTGGAGGCCAGAGACGCACACTTTCCACCTTCCCTTTGGCGAGGTGACAGTGACCCTGCAGGACGTCGCCATGCTTACTGGGTTGCCGATCGCCGGAACACCGATCGGACCCTCGGTGACTCCTGCTGGGTGGGTGGCGGACTTGGAGGAGAGGTTTGCCGGAGTGGTGCCTGTTGATCCAGAAATTCGGATCGGCAAGAGGCATGGCCCATCGAAGAGGTGGTTGGCTCAGTTCGAGGTTAGCAGTAGTACATAAATATATTATTCTACATTCATGTGACATTAACCTGATACTAAACTATTTTGATTGTCGCAGGTGCAACGGATGGCGGCGATGCCCACGGCCTACCAGCTTGCACGGCACCTTGAGGCCTATCTACTTTGGTTGTTCGGGTGGGTCATGTTCACGTCGACTCACGGCGACAGTGTCGATGCGCGGTGGGTAGGCCATGCACGGGCTATTGCCGATGCCGACCTGGACGCCGTACCACAGGTATCCTGGGGTTCGGCGGTCCTTGCTGCCACGTACCGCGCCCTTTGCGACGCGTGCGTGAAGAAAAGCAAGGCCGCCAATCTCGCAGGGATGCCTCTTCTTCTTCAGCTCTGGTCGTTCGAGCGTTTCCCTGTGGGTCGACCCTTCGTTGAGCCTCGACACTACACCGCCGACATGTATGGCGGTGATGCGATCGACCGTCCGACGATGGGCTCCCTTTGGACTAGGCGACGGGTACGTCATTCTGAATATTTATTTGGTTTTTTTTGCAATCACATATGCTTACAGACTTTTTGTCTGCAGCCACGGTGGGCGGGACTGCGCAGTGCGTTCGGCGTACCACTCCTTCACGAGGCGTTTGACCACCTACTGTGAGCGGTGATCGATACCCATACTGGCGTCGTGTAGTGGAGAGAGCGATGGCGGGGGATCTACGCAGCGTACTCTGAGGACCGGACTTATCGGCTTACTAGGAAGAAGCTCATCTTTGATGTCTTCGTGGAGGACTACGCACCGCAGCGAGTCATGAGGCAGTTTGGACTTCGGCAGCTGGTCCCGGTTCCTTCAGGGGATCGTGTGCCAGAGAGAGTGCACTCGTGAGTTACTCCCCCTAACAAGTTTGTTAAATACTTATGTTATATTTGTAATAATGTGGATTTCTCTTCAGGTTCTCCACCCATGGACCTCAGAAGACCATGGCGATCTTGGCTCAGAGGATGGCGCCATGGCTCGCTCAGTGGGATGACGCACTAGAGGATGTCGTCGGTGAGGACACGCCGACGACTACTCCTCCTACCAGCGATACCTAGCACCGGCATGCGTGCACGACGCCGCATACCGTCTCCTACTTGTGGAGGAGCCACCGACCCACACGTATGCTCGGCGTGGCGGACTTGTACCGTGCCGAGCGGGAGTAGCCATGCGTGATGGTAAGTCTTACCCGTCACGTTATTTCATTTATTCCTTACTATATGTCGTTGTGTTTATGAGTTGTTAAATGCGTGGCGGTGGACCACGCCACGAACTTGCACCAACATGGCCACGACATTTTGAGTAGGTCTGCGTGTGAGTCTGTCTACTGGGACGAGATGATGAGGCTTGAGACGCGTGGTAGGCTGGGACTCGACGGATCGTGGAGCTCGGTTCTTGTCGCCACACGACGCGATCGACCGTGGTACCTCTTCCAGCCGCCACGCGTGCCTTCTTACCACACACCGCCCGGCTCCGCCCGTGCGCAGTGGAGGCGAGTCCGGCTTCCACACCCTGTGCCTCGGCCCTAGACATGGTGGAGGGTCCGGTTAGCGAGCACGATGCGGTCCCACCATGGTCCCCACACCAGGTAAGTCGACCAAAACTCAATAGTTGACATTTGGTACAAGTATCACCTAAGTATGATTACATGTTACTACGAACCGTAGGTTGCACCCACGTTGAGCACAGTTCTCTTCGCCGCGACTCGCCAGAGCACGCCGTCGATTCTCTTAGGCGGATCGGTTCTTCTCCGGCATGCGATGGACTCGGCACCGCCGGGACACGATTCACGCAGCCCCCTCCAAGCAAGCGAATGGCGCAGCGAGACTACGGCACCTCCTACGGTACACGTTGCCTTCCGGGGCGTCGCCGGGCAACGGTGACTGACCCTTCAGATTCGGGCGGCGCGGCCGTCAGAGGCACACACACGACCTGACGGGCGATCGCGGCTTCATCACGTAGGGCAAAGAGAGTCGTGCTAGTGGTAGGGGTGCTCGGGGTGGTCGGGGTAGTACATCGTTTGTTGTCGTCATATACATGCTTCATACTTCCTCACTTAATGTATGATTTAGTATTTCGTGCCATTTATTATGCTTTCATCACGTTTTATTTTATTCAAGTATTCGCATATTTTTTGGACCGATTTGACAACACCGCCTTAACGCTCTAACTTTTTGGACCGATTTGACAACACGAGACCATCACTTTTGCGGATCGAATCGATCAGTATGTTTCAATCTTACATTCCAACACTTAGTCCACAAACCACCGCTTCGGGTCTATAAAAAGCCAAACCGCAGGCATATAACCGCAGCTCTCACTCACACTTCTTCACCATGGTTGATAGTTCTAGCAGACAATTTTCGTGGACACCTGATATGAGTAGCATAGCTCTTACTTGCACGTTGCAGGTCACGCGTGGTGGGAAGGACGATCCATTCAAGGAGGAGAACCTAAGTAAAGCGGTGTCCAAATTGCAAGAGTGGCGCCCGACATTGCGGAGGCAAGCTTTGACAACCTCTGGTCTGAACCTCGTGACCACCAACGACCTGACGGTGCACTTGCAATGGTGGTGTCAAAGATATGTTAAGGTATGTGAACTAGCCGACCATCCTTCTGCTGTAGGCTTCTCAAGAAGAAATTACGGGGTACTGATGCTGCCCGATCATTATGCAGAGTATATTCAGGTTAGTTATTTCATATTTGGTCACCTTACTAATCTTTTTAGGATTATACATAAGTTCACTATTTCGTACGTTCGTTTGGTGTGTTAGTCGTTCCCAGAGGATGAAGAGTTGCTGAACAAAGATATCCCAGAATTCTTAGCGATGTATAAGCTCTTCGGTGGTGGTGTGATGCCTGGTTGGCGCAGAAGACGCAGAAGCGGGTCTAACTGGATGGGTAGAGATCGACACAATACTGCTGTATCGGCAAGTTCAAGAGGACGTTCAACTACCACCGGAGGTGGGCTTGTCCTAACTATGCAAGTGCTGATGACAACGATGATGACGATTTCGTATCACCTCCACCTCGACGTTCAAGCGCTTACACAACAAGGCGTTTAAGAAACAATGCAACAGAAGGTTCAACCAGCACTAGAGGTGGGCTAGCTCCCAACCATACAAATGACGCTGACGATGATGACGACGATTTCGTATCACCTCCACCTTGACGTTCAATCACTTCCACGACAGGCCCGTCAAGAAACAACGCAAGAGAACGTTCAACTAGCACTAGGCGGGCTAGCTCCGATCGTACAAGCGATGATGACGCTGATGATGACGATTTCGTATCACCTCCACCCCGACGTTCCAGCACTTCCACCAAAAGATGACTTTTATCTTTGTCACCATGCCCTATACCGAAGACTACGATCGAAGGATGTACGATTTTGTGAGTTATGTTGTATCCCAGTTTTATCAATTCTGTAAGGCATGTTGCATTTTATTGAATGATACTATGATTTGTTGTCAAGTTTGTAGCACACCGAAGGATAATGGCGAACTACGAAATTTGATTTTTTTCCCTGAAAAAAATCAACTGACAAATAATTTTGTAAAACACCTCATTAATTACGATCGATAAATAGGAATTTTTCTAAATTTATTGACCCTACTTTGAAATATGCAATTCTTGCAACCGTTAAACTGACACCGACTTTTCATGTAGGGTACAGGTATATTCTTGCAATTTTTTGAGTTTTGCTATTTGAATTAAAAAAATACAAACATTATACAAAAAAAATCTGAATGACTAATCACATATATAAATTATCACCGACAAATTTGCCACACAAATTTATTATTCCGACAACAATCTTTGTAAATTTCGCCGCCCGATTGGCCTAACAGGTATTATTTTTATCATATATTTTTTGGCGTATTAGTGCTGTGAATATGATATTTTTTAAATAGTATTATTTATTTTTCTAAAAGAGTGTTAACTGTTATTATTAGGGCGGTCTTTGAATAAACGGACATCTGCGCCTCTCGTTTGCGCATCATCGATCCGGCCATCGGAAGGTTGATCCAACGGTACTACATCCCGATTTTGGCTCCAATTTTAAAGAGCATAATTTTCATGAGTTTCAAAAACTTTTAGTTGCATGTAAAAAAATTTTAAATGCATTTGCCTCGAAATTAGACTTCAAAATAACTTCCGCATCTTCAAAAATTGAAATTCCAAAATAATAAAAATTAAACATGTATGGAATAAAATATTTCAAACCATTGTGTTTGCAAAGCCATTTCAAAATTCAAAATTCGAACCCAACTCTAATATTGAATTTTAGAAATCTTCGGACAGTCGTCGCCATTTGATTGGGCGACTAACAGATGTCGTCGCACTGTTGGGCGACAACTTGATGTCGCCGTTCCATTCGACGACGACTGATTTGTCGCCAATCCATTCGGCGACGACTAATTTGTCGCCAACCCGTTCGGCGAGGACAACAATTTCGCCAGACCGTCTCGCGATTATACAGTTGTCGCCATGCGGTTCGGCGATTGAGTATTATTTTTGGAAAAAAAAATTCTCCGTATTAATATCGTAATTTGATTTATAAAATACATTATTTAAAAAAAAAATCGGAGTGTCTAGCCTTCATCCGGATGTTTTGTTTCTTACAAACATCCAAATTTTAGACCCTTAGATCAAGGTATCAAGTCATCCATCAAAATACAATCCCACCTCACTTCACGTTTTACGGATCTCACCGCAGATCTAATGCTCCAAAATTTGGATGTTTTTTTTGCTATAAAAATATCCGGATGATGTTTATCAAAACCCTTTCTCTCTAATAACTATGACTGGAATCTTGTGACTGTACAGTTTTTGTGAATTGATGTGCATCCGATCTTCGATGAATGGCAGGTAGCAATGCACCACGCTAGCCAGCTTCACTACTATTGTTACGCCCGATTTGTGCTCCTTCTCTGGTAACGAATACTCCAGATGAATTATTATGATCTGTGGGTCATAAGTGAACGATGAAAGAGATAGACAACTGAAGAACAGTTTAAGAAATCTGACTTTAGAATGTTGGACATTTTAGTAGTAGCCCGCAGACTCAGGTATCCTAAGAGTAGCTCGATGGAAGAAATATCTTGGATGCAGGGGTGAAAATTGGTTGGATATTCCTCAGCTGATCTAGGACGGGATCCGGTCGGGACCGAATTTAACTATCCGGTCAGATTCGGGACGGGATCTGGATAATTGAATTCGGATCCCGGATCGGATACGAAGCAACTAATATCCGGTAAATACGGAACGAGATTCGGATATCTGGATTTTTTCTATTCGGACATTCGGATTTGGATATCAGCAAAGTTCATCCCATTTTCATCATATATTTTTTTTCATGGCAGCTCATTTATTATTGATAATTAGTTACTTCTATTGATCCTCAATTAATATATTCTTTCTATAAAATCTATTGGTTGTGATTGATGTATAACTTGCTACTATAGTCATATGCTCGTATGGTTTTAATTCTACATATATTATTTTATATATGTGTGCATTATCCATATATCTTTATCCGTTTTTGACCCGAATCCGTCACATATCCGTTCCGTGTCCGTATCCTGAATTAACCCGGATTCTTATCCGTATCCGGTTCTAAATCCGAAAAATATGGGTTAAAATATAGAAAGAGCAATATCCATCCGTATCTAATCCGTTTTCACCCCTACTTGGATGTATGGATGAGGACACAGATGGTGAGGTTCTGCTAATCTAGACCACACTGCAATTAACCTCGTGTATAGCAAGAAATGTTCTGCTTTCAGTAGTACTCAAAAGTGAAAAGAAGAATAGAAATTTGAGGATTTGTCACACTTAAGTTGATGTATTTGATGATTTGTTACGTCATGTTTCACTAACATATAGCCTAGGCAAATCGTCAATTATCCGAAAGAAGAAATATGCTTTCAGTGGTCTGCTTGATCACGACTCATGATGCATGACTTGCTGAGTATGTTTGCTTGTAAGAATATCTGCCATTTAGAGGATGAACTGGCTGCGTTAGGGTGCGTTTGGTTGGGTGAACGAGGTTGAATGGGATGGGATCGTACATAATGGATGTGATGATCCTAGATGAGATGGTACAGGGAGGGTGTTTGGTTGACTGAATGGAATAATACATGAGTTTGTTTGGTTGCTTGGATGGAATGGTACAGGATAGTGCGAGATGACGTTTGATTGGATGGATGAGATTAGTATGGTAAACTTTATCACTAGTGGTATGGGATGGTACATAATGGTTCAACCAATTTGGAGGTACGGGATGATACATCATATTTAAAGAATATTCCTAGAATTTGTACCACTTCGTCCCGTACGAGATGGTTCTATACACTCAACCAAACGTATGTATCAAAATCTATCCTGAACCATTCCGTACAGATTCCTCCTCGTTCATCCAAACAAACGCACCCTTAGAGAATGAGTAACCTGTTGTTTTGGATGCGCAGGAGTGTGCAATGAACGTCTGAAGTTATAGCCCAGCGATCGTACACTGTTTATGAAGTGGAAACTAAGGGCGTAACTCCGTGTAATGTCTGTCTTTTGGATCGACGGCGTCGGACCTTTGATCGACGGCGGATACCAATGCAATGCTCCCCATTTCTTTACAAATGTTACTGCTGATCATTTGTACTACTGCACCAGATAAGCTTTAAACCAGCTGTTCTTTGACTGGTCAGATTGTTTGTTCACTACACTAGTACACTGCCCCTTTTTCTTTTCTTGGAAATGCCAATAGGACAGCAGCTACTTTTGTCTTCGCAGCGCCTGTAAATTAACTAGCTTTGGCATACTTCAGGTGAGATGTCATAATCCACGGGCCATAAGTATCAACTTACATGAAAGAGACACGAAACTGATCTCGAGCTTAAGAACGCCTTGTGTTGTCACTTATGAACTCATTGAAGTGGTTGGGTAAAGGTGTGAAAGTGAAACCCTGCAGGCCAAGGTTGCGATCAAACAATTTTGTACAGCATTACACAATACCAGTAGAAGCATTTTCTTTGGGAAAGGAAAGTGACCTTACTGGTTCTTGTCTAGTTGACTTGAATGTTCTTTCAAAAGTAGCGGGCGATTGAAACCACCTCTGGAATGTGCCAAGATTTTTTTCTTCTTTTTGGTGAGGAGAATGTGCCAAGATAAGCTAACCAAAATTGATCTGTTTGGCTTGTTGCATTGATCTAAATTTTTCACCAGAACAACGGGACTAAAGAAACTAGTAGTACGATCAGACACTCCGACCTAAGATATCTACAAGATCCTACCTTGTTTTTTTTCCCTTCTACTTTGTACCTAAACCTGGTGTAGTCTCATGCGTCTCGTAACTTTGTTCTTTCTATCTAATATATAAAAAAAATCTGAATTTTTCACATTCACGGCAACAAGGTTCAACAAAACATAAGAAGATCAAGATGCTATATAGGTCGATGACATGTGGGACCCACGTACGATTCCATCGCTGAGGGCCCACTCATTGGCGTCTCAACATCCCAGGATTTGAACGACCCAATGGTTTTGCATCCAAATGGCTGAATTTATTTTCAAAATAATATATTTTTAAAATAATTTTATAAAAACAATACACTAAATCAAAATTTTACAAAAATACACATATGTCGTCAAATTCGGCGACAAGACTACTTATGTCGCCATTCAGCCTCATTCTTGTCAACTAAATGAATTCACGATAAAATAATCCGTCAGTCGATACAAACACTCTATCGTCATTTCATTTGGCGAAAGATTTGTATTTTTGACATATTTTTTTAAAATTATTTAAAAAATAATTCCCTAATGGCTTGGCTAGTGCAACGAACCCTCTTTAGTGCTACTGTAATTTTGAAAATGAACACGCAGGTACCCATCAAAAGTAAGTAAATATATTCGAAACATATAAAACGCAGGTAATCCTGCGAGAAAAGAGGCTATTATTCCAAAAAGGGTGAATACAACCAACTATTGCTAGGATTTCATCTTTGGACCAGAAGCAAGCAAGAGGTGGAATACCACAAAGAGAAAGCGTACCCATAAAAAGTACTTCTTGTAATTGGAGCGTATTTTCTTAAACCACCCAAAAGAACCATATTCGACTTTTATCCGGTGAATATCCAACAAGAGGTTCTATTGAATGAATAATGATCCGGATCCCAAGAACAATAAAGCTTTGAATAAGCATGAGTGATCAAATGGAATAAAGCGACTTGATAAGAACCTATACCTAGAGCTAACATCATATAACCCAATTGAGACAATGTAGAATAGGCTAAGCTTCTTTTAATATCTCTCAGAGCAAGAGCTAAAGTAGCCCCTAAGAAGAGTGTTATTGTACCTACTAAAGAAATGAAACTCATTATTAAAGGTAGGGATATGAAAAGAGGAAGAAGTCGAGCTAGAAGAAAATCCCCACAACAACCATAGTTCTTTGCGTGTATAAGAGCCGAAATGGGAGTGGGTCCTTCCATAGCATCGGGTAACCATACGTGAAGAGGAATTGTGCAGATTTCAGAATCGCACCAAGGAATAATAAAAAGCACACAAAGTAGTAAGTAAGGAATTAATCCCACTATTAGGAATCCAGTTATTAACTATTTTGAACAAATCACGAAACTCTAAACTACCATTATCCAAAAATAAACCTAAAATTCCTAATAACAGACCAAAATCCCTACACGATTAGTTACAAAAGCTTTTGACAATCACTCATTGCAATTGGCCGTAAACCAAAAGCCTATCAATAAATAGGAACACATTCCTACAAGTTCCCAAAAAAAAAAAATTGTATCAAATTGGAACTAGTAGCCAATCCCAACATGGAAGTATTAAAAAAACTTATATAAACAAAAAATCTCAAATATCCTTCATCGTGAGACATATAATCGTCACTATAAATAAGAACAAGGACTCCTACAGTAGTAATTAGTATTAACATAATAGAAGTAAGCGGGTCGATCAAGTATCCAAATTCTAAGGAAAAATCATTATTGACGGTCCAAGACCATAGATATTGATAGATAGAACTTCCATTTATTTGTTGAATAGATAGATGAACTGAGAATACCATAGCTATACTTAAGAGTAAAACACTAGGAAAAGCCCATATCGTGAAGATTTTTGTTGTTGTCGGAATAAGAATAAGTCCAAACCCCATTGACATAATAACTGGAAGTGGAGAAGAGGATTACCCATGCATATTGATATGTATGTTCCATAAGAAAAGAAATTGAAATTTTTACTTCAATTTTTCTATAAAATAAAATTGTTTCCGATTCACCAAACCAATTCTTATCTCTTTCTGAAGGAATTAAAAAAAATAAGACAAAATACTGGAATTCTTAATTTTTCCAAATTTCTCTCATTGAAATAATCCAAAATTAAGAATGGGTTTACTTGGTTAAATTCAAAAAGTTAATCAAATAACTTTGTTACCTAGTTATTATCTAAAGAAGGATATTTATTAAAATATAAAAAAGGATTGAATCATTTTACTTTCTATTCATTTTTGTATTTCTTTCAATTAAAATTAAAATGAAGATGAAGCAGCTCTCATGTTTCGTAAATGATTGATTGAATTTCAATGAAAACCTATGTTTAAAGGAAATTATCGAATATTCCTTACTTCATAATGACTAGAATTACCTAAGTTTTAGAATGTCTTGTTTAAGAGACTAACTATTTTTTTTTGTTTTGATTGGAATTCCATTATGGAATACCAAAAGCAAGAGAAAAGAAGCCGATCGATCAGCTGCCCCTGTCTGGCTGCTTCTCACCGAGCAAACCAAAAAGGTCATCAAGCCAGTGGGCGGAAGCGGAGCAGCATGGGAAGTGGAGAAGCCTCTCGAACCTTCCAGATTCCCCCAAATCCTAGCTTAAACCATAGTACTCTCGCCCAACTGGCCCAACCCAACCTATACCATCCGTCGTCTTCTCCATCGATCCCAATTCCCATCCCATGGCCGAAAAGGAGGTGGTGGTGGTGTTGGAGGAGAAGTACGAGCGCGACCTCGACGACGCGCCCCTCCCGGCGGTGAGGCGTCGCGCGGCGGCGAGCGACGATGACGAGGGCTGCGGCGGCGGGACGGGTTCGCCAACGCCGTCGAGGACTCGAGGGTGATCGGGTCCGACTCCCACGGGCAGGGCGCGGCCGAGGCGTACGACGACGATGAGGGGTCTGAGGAGTGAGGAATGCGAGGAGGTGTACGAGGAGTTCGAGACAGGAGGTGGTGGCGGTGGAGAGGCGGCAGCGGTGGCGGGTGAGGTGGTTGCGGCGCCGGAGGACGAGGGTGTCAGGCCCGATTAGAAGCGAGACTGAATAGAAGAACAATACGAACTGAAAATCACAGAGGAAATAGGAAATGGATCGCCTACAATACGCTACCTCTAACAAACTACTTTACTTGCTAAGAAAGTTGATACTCCATTCTCATCTCTTTTCTATTACCCTTTGGCTTTTATAGCCTGAGTTCAGAATTACAGTTTAGTAAAAGTGAAAACACCTTTTGATAGCTAATGTCCTGAATTACCACTCCCAGTAATTACTACTTCTATCAATCACCGTTTGATGATACTTAATACTTCCTTCTAATGAAATCTTAGCCGTCAATTTCTTAAGTTTAGACGTCTTCTCTTGTCCTTCTTCGCCGACTTCCCTTCTGAAGAAAACTCTGTGCTAGAACTCTGAACATTTGCTCCCGCCATATATCTACTCCTGACAGAGGGGAAGTACGAGGAAGAGGAGGCGGAAGCCGCGGTGGAAGGAGAGGGAGAGGTGAAGAAGGGGAGCTAGCCCTACGCCGTGCCGACGGCACGCGCCTTCTACATGCACGATGATCGTTTCCAGGACCAGGAAAACAGCACAGCCACGGGCGCCAAAGGTTCGAGCTTTTCATCTCTGACTCGTTTCTTCATCTTCTTTCGTGATTCATCTGAGCGTAGACTGCGTAGTATAGCTCTGAGTGGCAGTAAAAGCTAGTTAGAAAGCATACCCCTTTGATTTCACATTTATTTTTCGTAAAAAAAAAGATTTCACATTCAGTTGCAGCCAAGTTTTCAGTCAACTTAACTCTTCGTGTAAAATGGCGAAATTATCGTAGTGGAGGCACCTATATGTACTAGAGTGAGTGAATTATTCACTCTTGGAGAGCAGATCGTAGAATAAGGTGGCGCTATTCGAAGGAGACATTATTTAACACTGTGTAGCTGAAAAGAGTACATTGCAAAGTACTGTTTGCCTTAAGAGTTTGGACTTTGGGCAGATAAACTGATATCTAGTTGCATTTGCTATTCATTGTCATGGACTGCTTGGCAAGTGCTGCTTCCTGGGCAGCGGCACTGTGGCAGAGCGTGAAGTGGTTCTTCTCTGTTAATTATTTCTATCAATATTCACTACGAAGTTTGGTCTATGTTTAGTGTGTGCCTAATATATCCATGTTGTTAATTCAGGCAATTTTTTTGGTGGACAAAAGTTATGGTATCCTAAAGATGATAGAGTATGGGTGCATTGTCGGTTTGATGTGATGAATTTCCATGATGTTCAGAATAACCATGTGAGTATTATGCTTTATTCCCTACTGTTTGATGTGTCTATTCTTATTGACTTTGTTGCTTTGTTTTGTATTGTTGTATTTTTAGGCAAGGAGTAGGCCAAGAGAAACTTTAAGAGCATGGGATGGTGGTACAACTCATGGTGTTGACCATGGTTATTTCGATGGAACCAAATCCCGATATTACTATCGTGATGATAGCGAAGACTACAAGTATATCCCAAAGGAATCTCATACTCGCTACGATAGTACCAAGAACTGTAATGGATTAAAAAAAAGAACCCAACACTTCATATGCCAACGACAAGAGCTACAGAAGTGTTCCAACAAAATTTCACTCTTACTATGGTGATACCAAGAACTTTGACAATGTCCAAAGAGAATCTCGTGCCTATTATGGCAATGCTAAAGGTTACAACAATGCACCAAATGTTTACAGTGGCTGAGCCTCTAGACCTTACCAACCTCATTGGAAGAATACTTTTGAAATCTCTCCAGTGCAAAATAATAGGTAAGTGGAATTCCATTTTTCTCCTTTTGTAGATATTGCTAGCTGAATTTAGCATTAATAATGTTGTTGCCTATCTTCAGTGAAACATATTCCAGATCACAGAATGAAGAGGCTTCTTACAATGCAGACATGGGAAGGCATTCCTCTGAAACATTAAGTTTTCAGCATGAACAAATCCTTCCTTGGAAGCGAACCGTTGCACCAAACTTAAATTCAACTTCACCGCCCTCGGTGGCGGACGCAAGGTGCAGCCTTTTTTTGGTGGTCTTCAAGGCGCCGCACAGCTCGCCCGCCATGAACACAAAGAAGGGCAGCAGCACTGAACAACCTCTCTATTTTTCTCCTGCGTACACCACTGACCACCCTTTACCCTTCTAGATCATTTCGTCAAGAACTCCCCTTTATTCAAAGAGGGAAAGCATGGCCTGGAATTTTTATTGAACTTTTCTCAGCCTCTGTTCGCATGGCACATAATTCTTTGAAACCACAATCTCATCCCATTCTTAGAGTGAAGGCTTTTGTTCCATATGGTGGGCTTGGAAATGCTGTTCATTCTCTTCACACAGTTTCCACAGAGGGGATGCCAAGCCCTGCTTTGCATTCATCTGTATCAACACCAAACAACTACAGCCAATATTCAAAATCCAGGGATCAAGGAAGAGGCTTGAACATTGGTAATCCCACAAAGAACAGATTTTCTTCATCAGCTAGTCAAGCAACTAGATCTTATACTCAGTCCCATAATGCAGTTTATCAGCAAATGTCAGTTTGACAACTGTCCAACCTACACCAAAGACATCTACTCTGATATTTTGTCAGAAATTTGCCAGTACCAATAAAATTCAATCTCATCCACAAACTACTCCAACAAGTTCAACTGAAGATGCTGAGACCAGTACACCTCATGGATCAAACAATTCTGTAGTGCCATCTGAGGAAGGGCAAAGTGATAAGGAGGAAGCAGAGAGTGCCTCTTTTCCTTATGCTGGAGATCATGTTCTGGTACCACAGCAGCACAAGGGGTTATTCTTGGTGACCAAGGTTTCACTGCCATTCCAGCACTATTGCCAGGTTTGTGTTGTTACTTAAGATACATCAGTTTAATCATACAAAATGCAACCAACAGAGCAATCCAACCATTTAAAGCACCCTTCTTCCAACTCAGTACAGAAAATTTTCATGCAGTTATGCGCTTCATCGCGCGCGCGCAGGGGGAGGGGGGGGGGGGATGGCAATGAGATTGGTTTGATTTCATTTTTGTAGTGGAGTGTACCTATCACCGCCAACGGACAAACTACCTTTAACCATTCCAGTACGAGTTTGGTAACGCAAGTACCTGCTTTAATATTTGAAGCTCCATAAGTGAATTTGTCCCAAGTTTCAACCCTTGCATAGCTGCTGGAAAACTTTAGGGGATATTTCTCTTTGGCGGTCAGTCCAGAATAACGATTCGGTCAAGGTATCATGGTACTTGCGGGTTCATAGAAACCTCTTGGTTGGTATTGTGCTGTCCTATGAGAGGTTGTCTCATTGTCTGCACTGTTACACAGCATATAATTTCTTACTCTTTTACATTTTTTTAATTGCATGTATTTGAGGCTGTAGTCCTGCACTCACTCTATTAGCCTAACTTCTTATTGCCTTTCCTCTGTAGTTATGCAGTTCAGTGGCCAGCATCCTGGGGACCTGGTATCTCTTCCATTGGTATGACTCTGCCACGATTTGTGGCTCCTCAACAACTCGGTGAAAATTCTGAAATGAGTCAAATGACTTGGTATGCAGGACTTAATTTTCTCTACAGCTTTTGGAAGAACTACACTTCATTTTTGTGATTGGTGGTATCTTCAAATTGAAACTGTGTACCCCATTTTGATATTTTCATTGTTCATAACCATTTGAGTTATTGACTAATTTCTTCACAAGAACTACAAATAATTTTGATTAGTATTGCTTTCAAAGAAACTTGTGATAACTGTCTGGTTACTGCATGTTAATGGCCATGAGCTGCAGCCGCTAACGGATACCAAATTCTGGTTTGTTTTAATTCTGAATTATGACCAAGTTATGCCTGAACTTTGTTGATTCCAGCTGAATGTGACCAGGTCATGGGTCAAGAACATCGTAGTATGGAACTGATTGGTTTTAGGGTAGTTATTATCGGCAAACTAGTGATGCTGAGAACTAGTCTGATTCTGGTCTCTGGGATCCTCGCACTTGCTGTTAAAATTGGTAGAATTTGCTTGGTAGCAACTTCCCCTTACAGCCTAACCTGATCATTCCCTTCACAGTTCTCTGAAATTTTCCCAGTTGAAAAGCACGGGAATATATACAACTGCACACGTCTGATTTACGACCAGCTAGCACCAGTTCCGGTGTTAACTGGATTTGGCTAGTGTTTTGTTCAGGACAATAATTGTGTCATAGCATGAAAATTTGGGCAATTCTGTCCATTGTGGCCAAAATGCGGTTTAAATTCGGTGTGCTGAAATTGAGGACCAGAAGATTTCAGCATACCACATCGTGTCGTGAATGTGGTGCAACTTTAGCCACGAATAAAACAGGCACTGTATTTTATAGATGCCTTTCTTTTCTTGCTTTGGCTTTATCTCACTAGCCAACCTATTGTGGGCTTAAAACAAGCCCTATGAAGTTATTTGGTACTCCATCTTTATAACATTTGTGCCTATAAGTATCATGTAACTCATTCTGTGCAAGTTGTCATTTATCAGAAGTACTTTTCAATCATCTGATTTGTTCTTGAAAGTTCCTACTACTCTCTCACCAGGGGGTGTCACATGGTACCGGGCTATGGTTGCACTTTTGGTTCAGACTCCATAATCATATCTTATCCATTATCTGATGAATTTAAGATGAAGCTTTTCAACTTGTTTCCCAGAAAATCATGACCACTGGACTGGGGGCACTTTGGTGTCTAAAATTACCATGAGTGCAATACTTCATAGGTTCAATTTCATCGATAACTAGCAATTCTAGTTAAATGCGGCATCCATTTAATCATATCGGATTGTATTTTCATATTTCTACGTATTTGATCCCTCTTTTTTGGCTGTATTTTAATGAAATTAGGCTGCCAATATTGATTGGTGCTAGTGGGGCCCTTGGGGAAACATATTGTCCACCTTATTTTGGCAGTCATTATCCCAAACTTTCTGAATTTTCATCTTCATCAGTATCTCCAAGGTAAAATTCAAGCTTTGTTATCTTTTATATTACAGGATTTCAGATTTCATATTCTCATCTGTATAAGTTTATACTTTGGGATATGAACAAGCTAGCTGGTATTTGCCTAACCACAATTGTCGATACATATGCATCAGTTGCAGTCGGACTTTATCCTCTGAAGTCTGAACAAGATATCACTAAAGATAACGGTTTCTTGATCAGGTTTGTGCTAAAGATTTTAGTTGTCTTCAATGTAACTACAATAACAACATACAGATGTTACACCTTAATCTCAGAGCTGATATTTTCTGGTTGCACTTCATTTAATTGATGGTTTTGACAGTATCAACATGTTTTCTGTCCAAATCGTATTTTGGCTTTAGCTGTCTTTCTGGGAACTTGAGTAGAGCAGTCATACAACTGTGGAAAAATGTTTCGTGCGTTGAAAGTCAATATATGGTTTCCTGGATATTGAGGAGGTCGGGATGTGGAAGTTTTTTCCTTGTTGTGCCACTTTTTTCATTGATTCTTCTTTAAGACATTAATACATTCACGTCTGGGTGTGTGGGTTTCCTGTCTTTATTCTGGCCAGTTTGTTCCAGATTCGAGTTTTTCTATCCATGTATTGCCTGCTAATCATCTGACTATTTCAATTCAGATTCCATGATATGTTGCTTGTTGAACTTGCATAGTACTTGTTCTCTTCTAAACAACCAACTACAGTGCAGTAGAACAAGGATGAATATCCATTGCTTATCTTAATTTCTTTTTTTCCCTGCAGAGACCATAGTGCGAAGTTCCCATTTCATTGAACTCCCAAGAAATGCCAGGTGAAACCACTCAATTTTCTTTTTGTGTTTTGTTTATTCCATGATTGTACTGATATTTCAATTGGTCATTCTCCTTAAATTATTCCAAAAGTACTTGAGTTTGATATTTTCTTTTCTACCTTTTTGGCAGAGGTTGTAGGTCATTAACTTGTACATCGTAAAAACAAACCTCGCATGTAAAGCTAGGGATCATGGGAATTTATTAAGTCTATGGTTGTGTTAACAGCAAGTGTACATATTGACGTCCTTACAATTTGTTAGATACTTGGAGATGAACTTTGCCTCGTGAACATAATGGGTTTGGTGATGATGAAAACAAACCTCGCATGTAAGGTTAGGGATCATGGGAATTTATTAAGTCTATGGTTGTGTTAACAGCAAGTGTACGTATTGACGTCCTCCTTACAATTTGTTAGATACTTGGAGATGAACTTTGCCTCGTGAACATAATGGGTTTGGTGATGATGAGAATTGACAGCCAGAGTGGATTCACAGAACCACCTTTCATTCTGTACAGAATTAGCACAATTTATTGCTAGAGCAGTCAATTATATTGCGGCGCAGCTCAGTACTTTCTTATACCAAGTCCTGAGCCCCTTGTCAAACTTAATCTTTTTAAGCATTTCGTTTTGTTCAGTATAACCACATACACCAGGTATGGACACTTCTTTCTTTTATAGCTTTTTAAGTAGTTGTGATCTTGGAATCTAAAGATGGTGCCTTCTCCATTATTTACTGCACATTATCTTATTTGCATTGGTTTGTGAATATCTACGGCTATAGTAACATGTAGGCTCTAGATGAAGTGATTAACTTTGGCTGCCTTAGAGAGGATGTTTTTCTCCTTACCGTTTTGTATATTTATACTCCACTGTGATTTTTATTATCGTGTATTTTGCCATGATTTGACCAGCATCTCATTCTTCCTGAACTGCCTTCAGTTCAGCTGTCACTAGGAAAGCAGACCTGTCTGTACCTGCATTCTGAAATATACGGATTGTGAATTTGTGATCTTGCACTGTTTGTTCTGCCATTTTAGTCCCATATATGCTGCATATACAAGTCAAAATTATGGGATACACACTCACCCTCATAATAACGCTGCTCGTTGCACCCTTGACAGGTTCGACTGTTTAAGTTATTAAAGTCCTTTGATGTAGTCTTTTGCACTTGTCCGGCCCCTCTGGTGTGCTTTTAGTACTCCGTTGTTGGGTGAGATCTCCGTGGCATACGAGACGATATGCTATGATTTTGGCTTTTGCTCATGAGCATGGTATTGAACACTGATTGCTCATGGCCTTGGCAGGTTTCTCACCCGTGAAGGACCCGAGGTGGCTGTCACGTTCGGTAACTCTTGCTCATGTGGAAGAGTTGAGGCTTTGCTTCTGCTCTCGTCTTATGTAGTAGTTTTCTCAGCATGGCCTTTGTTAGATACTTAAAATCAGCACTTCGCACTGGCACCACAAGATAAACCATATTACATATCACATTCAGTTATTAGCATGTTAGCACCATTTTAGGGGTTAGCACCGGATACATGTCATCTTATTTTCGTGCTGATTGATTCTTACGTGCTGCTGGGGTATAGTTCAAGCAAGTTTTGTGTCCAAGTCGCAATATACCGACTTGTTCCCCTGCAGTGCACAGAGGGGAAAGGAGTCAATACAAAAACTATACTATTCGCTCAACTATTCGAACCCGGTGAGCATCTGGTTGGAACCGCAGAGGTTTCCCTCGGAGTTGGACAAAACGGGTAAGGGAAGCCCCTGCCTGCTGTGGCCATGTCAGGTCCTCTTGATCCTACATCTATTCATTTGCCGCCCCAACCTCCAAACATGGTCACGTTGTCGTCTGGCTTAACATGGCAAAGGGAGCCCCACTTCAGCTTGTGAGCTGGCCACAAGCAGCATCCTATCTGCTGCGACCTGCGAGTCGTGTTCTTCTCCGTGGATAACACTAGACATCGCGGCGGGGAATCCAGAAAACCATCAAGCCTAGATAGCGGCTCATCTCTGATTGCCTGCCTGAAGGGACCGGACAATGGCTTTTCTTTCCCTTGCATATGATCGATAATATTCGCAAGAAAGTGACACCCTAGTGCTCCTCTACTTTCTGTATTTACTTTACTGAGCATATGGCACATCACTTCTCATTTCCAAGAACTAGGCAACAAAAAACATCGTATTTCTGGTAAGATGTCTTGCATCTCATTTCTCAAAAAACAAGAGGCATGACATACGAGAGTACGAGGCATCTAAAGTTTTATAACAAAAGCATAGTACACTATTCGGTTTTGGTGGCTCGCAAAGACCCGGGGAATGGCAGAAAATACTAAAAACTTGCATAGCTTTTTCCTTTTCCTAGCATTATAATTCAGCGATTCGCAAAGAGGCAAGCCGAATGGTACACCAATCCCATTTCGGTAAGCGTACGGCACCACCTGCTACCCTCCCACTGAGCCAATAATTCCGGTCCTGGGCCCACCGGCCATGTCTGCCCCCCTATTGGGCCAATGGCTATCCACCCATGAACCTATTCAGATAGATCGTAAGTGCCCATCTTAGAAAAAAAGAAAGAAAAAAGAAAGAGAAAAAAAAAGAGAGAGAAGAAGATAGATCATAGATGCACATCGCCACGCCTCCTCAGTGAACAGTTAAGGAATGATTGTTTGCATTTTTTCACCGGCTTAAAAGCCTAAATAAATAGGTAGCTTTAGCCATAAGCCTCCATATAAATATAAATCAAAAGTCACCGAAGAAAGGCTTTTTTGGCTTATTGATGGTTAATTTTAAATTAATACCACTGAAGTTAGGATAAAATCACTCATCTCTACCACGTATGAAAGCCAATAGCTTTTAAGCTGTTTAAGCCTAAAAACGACTTTAAGCTCTAAGCCTAAACAAATATAGCCTAAATTGTAGCGGCCCACTGCTATATTCCGCCCTGTTCACCAAAACTGGGACAATTAAGATGTCGTGAATAGCTAATATTGTAGAATATTCTAATTTTATGTATGTGTATATTTTTAAGAATAGATTTATGAAGTTTTCTAAAGGAACTCATGAGATTTTTCTAATGAGAACTAAGAATCATATTAGATTACTTAGATCCTTACTTGACTTGCAAGAAAAATCTCATTCTCTCCCACTATATAAGTGGAAGCATGGGGCACATTGGACACATACTAGAATTATCAATAGAGAGAGAGAGAGTCATGTGATCTACATCTATTTTAATGTCCTGTGTTATGTGATCTTGATTGGTTAACAACGACCTTGATACACAACACGTTATGAACACGAGAGTGCTCCTGAGCGAAGGCCATTCACGTTCCAAAGGATGTTGCTTGATCTTTCTTAGTCAATTCAGTTGTCGAATTTATTTGGTCTCTCATTTTTTTCGCGCTTTGGCGCGATCAGTGTTGTTCCATTCCTTGGCATGCATTGGGTTCTTCGGTTGCTGATTCATGCATTGGCGTGATCGGTGTTTGTGTCTCACCTTGGCATGGCCGCCGAATAGATCTAGGCATCGACCAACAACGCTGCCAAATCGATGCACTGGTCGTCGGATCAAGTTGTGGTGTGATCAACGTCGTGTCGTGCCTTGTGCATGGTCGCCAATTGGCTGATGGGACATGCCATCGAGATCGCGTTGTAGCACGACTCATCGAGGCCGTCGCCACCACGTCGAGTGCGCTAATCGGCTATGCCATGCTATGGGTGTGGGGTGGTGTTGCCATGCTCGCCATGTGTTGTGCACTATTGGTGTGGCATAATGCACCATGCCTTGTGCGCAGGCGCAACTGGGAGCGTTGATCCAACGTGCCATCCAGTACGAGGACAGGGCTACGCCGCCATCATTTAGCGGCACATCCGTTGTCGTCTGTTGAGCGAGAGATCGTCGCCGCTGTTTTGCTAGGCACGATAGTACGGGACATGTAGTACTCGATTGCGCATAGAATTGAGTAAAATAAGGGAACATATACATCGATCTAATATAATTGGATCACAATTATAAATGTTCACATGTGAAAGCCGAGATCAAAACAAACTGTTTCGATGCACAACCGGATTCAATCTATTGAATCAAAGAAGAAAAGAATGAGAGAATTCTTAATAGATTGAAATCAATCTACGCTGCATTTATCCAAGTTTGAGATCAATATATGAATACAAGTTTCAATCATGGAGAGAAATAAGAAGAGGAACAAGAAAGGATATGATCCTCACCTATCTAGTGTTGGTGTCCATACCGACCACCGCATTGTACCAAATCACATCAACTCCATCACCTTTCGGGGTTGGATGCATGTTATCACACCACCGTGGAAGACCGTTTACACCACCGTGTGCCACCATTGGACCTCCCTAGAAGAGGGGGACCGTATCGTCAACAAAGAGGATGGGAGACTGTCGTCAAAGTTGTCCTCACCGGCGGGCCACATCGAGCCGCCAATGGGTTGCCACCATTGGAACTGAACCGCAACTATCGCACATGAAGGGGGTGCTGGAGACAACTCATTCCTCTACTTCAACGCTAAGTCACCAGAGATTACTACAAGAGCATCGCTTAGGGTGGCCCCTTGGACCACCTCATTGTTGACGAGGGACGCCACCACTAGGGCTTGCGGAGCTGCCTTCCCCACTGTAATTCATTTCCGTTGATTAGTCTTAGCATGTGCCATCACCACCCATGAGTTTGCGGCTTCACGTTCTACGTGGTGCTTCCATCGTCTTCCCCGGAGACTCGCCACAATGTTGTTGTCGTCGTGAGCCCCATCGTGCCACTGCCTCCGATGTTGCCACTATCCACTGTGGTCGTAGCCGGTCAAAACCATTTGCATCATCTTTTTCATTGTGGTCCCTTTGCCTAGATCCGATCTTACCTTGTCGCGTTTCTGTCATCATTGGACTTCAACGGAGGTCACCGGATCCAACCACACTGCCATCGTGCTGATGTCATCCATTGAAGTCATCCGCTACCTCTACGTCACGTCACCAGCCATGCCAGTGCAATTCGTTGACATGTCATCTACACTATTTCCATGCACCGAGTCCATCGTGGACTAGAACTATTCAGTGGACTTGGTCCATGGACTAGGGCCTACCTGACAGCCTCTAATTCTTTTTCCAAATTTATTTTAGTTAAAAAATTTCAAAAATCTATGGGACCCACCTGTCAGTAACTCATATTCTCTCTCTCCCTTTTTTTATTTTCTCGATTTTCTCCTTCGTCCAAACTTCTGGAAGCCCGTTCTCCTCCATCCTGATTGACCTCATTCTTCAACATCATTTTTCTAAAATCAAGATTTTCGTTCCAATGCTGCTTTTTTTTAATTTGTAGTTCATATGAGCCTTTATGTGTTGTTTATTTGTATTTCTTGTTTTTTTCCCTATAGATGTTGATCCCCAGAGAGCTAACGAATGATTCAAAGAGCAAGATCCAGCAGCAAAAGTGTACGAGCAAGGCAAGTCGTAACCTTTATCATATTGACCCCATGTTTGCAAAAGTATTTTGTTTTATATCAAATTGCATGCAACAATGTTATTTGTTAGGAGTAGCTAAATACCTACTTGTCATTATGTCACATTGATTATTAAATGACATGTATCCATTATCACCCTAGGTTGAGTCATTAATAGTTGGATATGATTGTACTACCAATATTAGGTTAACGTAGCTATGTTTAGTCATACTTAGTTGTACGATGGGCCCATATTACATGATGAATTATGATAATCTTGACTTAATGAGGTATGGAATTGCGGCGAGTAGCCACTGTTGTAAAATTTATTATGACATGGCAGGGTATGCCATTAGTCTTGGTTAAACAAAGTGGTTTTAGACTCATGTGAGTGATAGTGCTGTGGCGGGTGTAGTTTTGCATGTGATCTTGGTTAAGTGGTCATCTCGCTTGGGTTAATTGTGTATTGGCAGGGCTCCAAGTCTTTATTGTGATAATAATATAATAAGACAACATGTATAGATCATTGTTGACGATAAATGTGACTTCTCTTTTTAAGTTCAGTAGAACCACAAAGGAGAGGTATAATATTACTTAAAAGATGGCATTTACCTAGAGATCGAGTAGATCATGATGAATCACGCAATTACCAGTCGAACGCACCTGTAGTGATTGCATAGGAAGGTTAATAGTAATTAACCTCATGTGCTAAGAACACCAATGATCATATAATCCTTGAAATGGATTAAGAACCATCTAGACCAAGTATTGAAACATGTGATTTCGTACTTATATCTTGTAAATTGTGTCAATTGGACATATATGTGTTGGCAAGATATAGTGCTAAACCATGATATGGTCTTAAGCACATCATTAAAGAAAACAAATAAGACCGTAAAGTGCAGAAGACAATTAAAAGCACTAGTATGATTCATGAATTGTATTCGCGATTGTTTACCGATACCATATAGTGCATTCACATACCAAAGGTAATGATATTATATACTTGTAAATTTTTTTGAGGAAATTGATGACCCTGATGGTCATTTGGACTTTGGCAAACATAAGTAATCCTCAAAATGCCAAGTCACAAACTGAATATACTATGAGGTGGTACAACCATGGATGAGTCTATTTTGGATGTAAATCTAGAGGGAACCGCCTAGAGATAGTTGTAATAAATAAAGCTTTATTTGATTAAAGGATTGAAATGTATCTAGCAATATTGAGGTAATGCAGCTGATACCCCCATAGTCCTAGGAGAGGATATAAATATTTGTATTGCACTAGATCAATATGTGGTAATATGTAAGGGTAAATATGATAAAGAATATCACTTAAAAATTCTGCACACTCATGATTCCTATAAGGACAATGAGATATGAATTTAGCATAATGATACTTGTGATTGTTTGTTGAACATATTTACAAAATCTTTGCCTGCATCTATGGGATGTATATGAGGTAATGTCATGTGAAGACATCAATTGTTGTTGTCTTCAGGGTAGCGGATGTTGATTCTTGTTTTGAAGACTCAGTCTTAGCATAAGTGAAATTTGGAAAGATCATATTAAATATCATATATCTTCTATGGTGAGGAGGAAGAGCTTAATCTCTTAACTTTGCTAAAGGTTTATGCAAAGACATACCACTTGATTGTTTTTATCTTGGAGATCAAAATTGTGGGATTGTGAAGGACACAATTAAATCCAAGAGGATTGATGTTGTACTCGTTTGTCCTTAATTGGGTTTTGTCCCACTGAGTTTTCCCAAATGAAGGTTTTTAATGAGGCAACATGTGCAATGACAAGAACGCGAGCTATGTACTCTTTTCTCTTATTCATTTTTTCTAGTGGGTTTTTCGAAATGAGTTTTTAACGAGGCATGAGCATGATGTTGGAAAAACGTCCAAGGGGGAGTGTTGTAGAATATTCTAATTTCATATATGTATGGACACTTTCCTAAATAGACTACTAAAAGAACTCATGAGAGTTTTCTAACGAGGATTAAGAGTCCTAATAGATTATTTTAAATTATTACTTGGCTTACAAGAAAGGTCTCCCTCTCCTACTATGTAAGTAAGAGCATAGGACACATTATACACACATAAGAAATATCAATATAAGAGAGAGCACTATAAGATGTATATCTGTTGTCTCTGTTCTGATCTCGTGCTTATTTTATCTTGATTATTTTATGACGAAACTACAAACATTAACGATTAATAATCATTCGGATCTTATCAAACGAAGTAGATGCGCATTATGCTTTCGGAAAGTAAAAAGGGTGACCACAAAAGATGGCAACATTTACGAATAATACCTTCGTGAACACGTAGGTGAAGTGCGTTCTTTGCATTAAGAAGGGAGCATTTGCGATTAATTTGCATCGACTAAACGAGTCTAGAGGAGCAAATTGCCAATTGGCAAAGGTTAAAAGGTCGTCGCTTGCAAAGTAGTGGCCTACAATGGCGAAAACCGCTGTGGAATGCGTCTACGATGGTGACCTAAGGACATTTCATATCCCCCGACCATACTTAAACTTTTGTCCTCTCGTCGGCGCAAGGGCAAGTGGATATGGTTTTATATGGTAATTGATGCCGTCTTGCTTGTATGCCTTTTGCTTAGCTTACGTTGACATATATTCCCCACCGAATGGAAGGATCGAATACATATTGATGTACGCAAGTGAAAGACACGTATGTGGCAATTTGTGAATCTTGACGTCGTCTAACCTGCAAATTTTCTTTCTTCTGGGTCACTTGTGTACTGAGTACTGACGAAAGGCCGGCCATTCATTAGCACGCATGATTGAGTTCTATTATATGGTTATGCTTTAGCTCAAGGTATTGCCCCTAATTGGTGTTATCTCTGCTAGTAACACATTGCAATGTGTTCTCAGATGCATAATTCCACCAGTGCAAGTGCCAATAAGCAAGCACATTGTCACATGGAGAGCTTACCAGCTTGTCGCCTTGTCTTGTCCCCTTGTCAAACCGGTGCCTGACTCTGTCTTGCACCAAACAAAAGTTAAACATATTTCTTGGAAGTCGCTTAAGACTTTTGAGTAATGACCCGCCTCATAGTTCAAAGGTCCTATTTGAAAGGTTTTAAATTAAATTTAGTTTTTGAAAAGTCACAAACCCCTTAAACAACTCGGTTATTAAGCAGTTTTTATATAAGCTAAAGTCATATGTAACTAGCAAAAACCAAAAGCTGAAAGTTGGAATAGACCTGATTTGCAGCTTATTACTGAGGAAAATTAGCTATTTATCAAATGGTCTTTTGTAAAAAAAAAACTACACCCGTTTTTTAAACCAGAAAACCAAAAAATAACTTTTAAAAGAAGCTACATCTTCCCAACTACTACTCCAGCTTATATATATATGCCACTGCCTTGCCTCATTTTTAGTACTTCGGTAGGTCTACTGGTTCAGCTCGCATACTTGTCTGAGTTGTCTCTTCTCAGTTCTCACGCAAACCTCAGCTGTTTTACATATGCCCTGCGCGTCATCAGTAGATCCCAGCCAATCTTGACGAGAGGGAAATATTGGTTGCCTTTTAAAAGGGTGTTTGCACTTTGCTGTGTGGTGTTAACTTCAGGCCTTCACTTGAGAGAGAGAGATGGGGAGGAAGCTATGTTTTGATAAGGTCCTAGACTGCTTATCCCTCTCCCTGTGTGCAAACGCTTGTGTCTGCATACATTCCGTGGAAGATGAGGAGGAGGCCATCGAGAGGGAGGCCTTGGTGAGTGCTCAGCTGGATGAGCTGATGAAGCTTCAGGATTTAGTCGATGGAGCTAAGACTCTTGCCTTCCATCTAGAGCCAAAGGTAAACCCCCCGTTCTCTCAGACACCTCCTCTCTGCAGAGCATGTTGGCTACAGTTCACTTCACTTGCATAATATGCTCAGTTGCATCTGTCGCGTTTGCTTGATGCAGACTGTGGAGCTCAGGGTGTCCATGCACTGCTATGGATGTGCCAGGAAAGTTCAGAAGCACATCTCCAAGATGGACGGTATGAGAACTGATCGTTTAATCTTTTTGGGACAGTGTTCAGATTCTTTTGATAGGTCCTAGGGCTAAAACGATGCATGTCGAAGTACTTGTTGTCATAAAGTTAACTTTTCTTTGACCAGACCAACAAAACTACAAGTTTATACAGCTGAGTAACTGACCACACTGAGTTTATTATGTAGCTGGTTCTTCACTCACGAACAAGTTGCCCACTTGTACTTTCCCTTCATGCCCTTTTCATTGCAATTACTTGAGAACTCACACAACAATAGCACGTCTTATTTTACTCTTGGACTATAGGAGTGAAATATCTTTCAAGATTTTGTAGAATTAAAGACAAAAGAGCTTGTTTTGAAGGTGGTTTTGCGGCCCGTCAACTGCTGGGGAAATGGTTAAGTGAAACAAATAGAAATTAAACTCTTAGAGGCACAGTGCTGGCACACTACCGTAAGACCAATACTATACTGCTACCTACTGTGTGACTCGTGACAATTTCTCTTGACCAGCTTCCTGACAATAGGTAAGAGTAGTAAGCCTTCTATAGGGAAAGGTGATACGTGAACTGAACTGACAGGAAAGCTGACATGCTGCTTCTTTCTTTGCTTCAACATCTCCTCAGTGTGCCCATGCCATGCATACGCAAGTGTGCATTTCTTATTAGTGAAGCGAAGAATTCATATATCTAAGATCTCGAAGTAAGAGCGCCGAGCTTAGCATCGGTTGGTGGAGTCTCGGTGTGTGAGTCCAGCCATCCGTGTTCGAGCTCGCTCGAGGCGGGTGCTTTCGGAGCTGTGGTGCATACGCTTGTATATGTGTGTGCATATATGGATACGTGTTTGTTCGAGCATCGCGGGTACTTCCGGAGCTATGGTGCATATGTGCGTATATGGATGTGTGTTTGTAGTGCGGCGGCTGTCCTTCTCTAGTGAAATACAAGAACTTAGCCAATTTTTTTTAAAAAAATCTCGAAGTAATCACCGAGTGTGAACATTGCACACATCTATAGAACGGAAGAATTTTGTAAACGTAGAGTAGTACAGTAGCACATGGGCGTCTTTGGGATGTGAGCAGCGTCTCAGAGAGGCCAGAAAGTTACAAAGTTTCAGAAGCATTTGGAGCAGCGATAAGACGCGCCTGTCAGATGCAGGAAGAAAAATGCGCTGCAGTGGTTGACCTTTGTGCACCTCCAATCATTTTGACACATGAACCGAACCAAAGATTAGTACTGCTCTGCTTCCCTAATTGTTGGGTTAATGGCGAACATCAGTAAACACAGCCACACAGCAATTCGCTCCAGAAAGTTTTTAGGTATTGGTAGCATGTTACAGGTCACAAACCAGTGACCATCCTGTGCTCCTGAGTTGGCTTCGTGTCGTTTTAGGTGTGCAGGCAGGCAACCAAATATGCACGCATTGCGTTGCATGCATGCTTCGGCACATGTTTGTACTGTGCACATGTGCAGGGCTGCCTACCTTTTCTGGAAAAGTTTAGGTGACAACACCAGTCGGTGGCCAAGATTTGGCACTGATAAAAGCTTGCCAAGCATGAGTACCACACCACCACCTCCGGCGGACGGCTCGTTACCGGAGCAACAAAAAGGAAAAAAAAAAACAGAGAGAGATTTCCTTACACCCAATGTCAGGGCAGCTCAGTCCCCCAGATTTGACCTCGTGCGTTGGGTATACTTTGTCCTAGAAAATCTCATTCATATTCGTCCAGGCTTGGTTTATCAATTAGCTCAAAGAACACAGCTGTTGTAAACGTAATTTGTCATTACCAAGTTAGTTCGGTGAAAATGTTGTTAGTTCATGAGTCATGACGTGAAATTATGTGTGTGTTTTTCCTTGTGTCCAGGGGTTACATCGTTTGAGGTAGATTTGGAGAGCAAGAAGGTGGTTGTGATGGGGGACATCACACCATATGAGGTGCTGGAGAGTGTCTCCAAGGTGATGAAGTTTGCAGAGCTGTGGGTGGCCCCCAAAGTCTCCAAGTAGATGAGATCTCATCAAATCAAAATGTATGACATGGGGTGGTCGATCTTGAGCGAGTCGCACATAGCAGCACACAAGCACGGTCCGAAACTCAGGAAACTGTAACTAGGAAGTGAAGGAAGAAGAGATGGTTATCTTTGTTGTCCGGCCTGCCCATCTACATCGGACCATTACTGGTGGCGTGTATGGGATATATCTCTTGATTCAGGTAACAAACATGTTGCTCTGGATTTTATGCAAGGGCAATTGGGAAAGATGCACGCTTCTGCCAAGATTTCGCCTCCCGCGCTCGTACGTCACATCCATCGTGGGCCAGCACAGCACAGACGAGGAATCGACGGCCTTTTCTGCGCGACGAATGCCATCAGGCTGTAGAGTTCGTGACGGATTCCCTTCGAGTTTTGAGAGAGAGAACACGAACGATGGAAATTTGACGCGAGAGATGAGAGGTCCCGCTCATGATGGATAGAGCTTCTTAAACCGAAGGCCCGGCACGCTTGGAAGCAACGAAAGCGCAACACGAACCGGCATCAGCCGAGGCGATGCTATTACTGCCAATGGCCAAACCAACCGATGCGAAACAGATGTGTTTTTGGAGCGCTGGAACGGAAACCAACCACGCTTGCGCGCTCGGGCTCGGGCTCCCAGCCCCACCGCCGGTTGTTCGTTCGCGCGCGCGCCTTCACGCAGGTAAAACGGGCGAATCGGATGGTGTTGGACCGGAGCCACGCGTGATCTATGATAGGAAAGCTTCCCCAGAATATTTCAAGACAGAAAATTGTGATAATGCTTACCTTAGCAGGAGTAATTCAAGCCCCAACACGGCAACGCCCTTCTTTTGGTCCTCTGCATACATTTCTATCTTGGGTTTTCCCATAGTGGAACCTGCAGATCTCCCAAGTGCTTTCCTTTGTGCTTTGGAGCTGCCTGACCAATTAAGGATGCATGATAGATGAGACCATACTTTGATGTAGAATACTTTGTCTTCAGAGCTCTGAATAAAGCCTGGAGAGAAACACAATGTTTAGTTTCTTTTGTGAGAAAGGAAGATCTTTACAATTTACAGATCACATAAACAAATCGTTTGCAACCATGCCATTAATGGATGTTTATTTACATTATTAGGAAAGACAGTATAAAAGAGAACATGGACTTTGCATGCATCCTGCTTATCGCCCAGACCTTGACTGAAAAATAGGAACATCAAACAAGAGAAAAATTACAAACTATCTTGCCACTTTTTTCCATGTTTCTTAGATGAAAAATTCATACATCTACAAAGATTCATAACCAATCTTGAGCATATAGATGTGCAGGATCATCCCCAAAAAAAAATTGAGAACGGAAAACAATGAAATGTTTCCAGGATTACATATAATACACTCACCTTCTCTGCACCAAGTTTCTGAATTGTGCAATAGTGTTCATCCTACTTTTCAGATAATCATACAGCTGGGCTCTGTACTCAGAAAGAGCCAAGATTTGATCACACAGCTCCCTGATATTTAACAAGTTAAGGTCACTAACTTCTGTTCCCATGGATATTACTGCTGCCTCCTTTAACTATGCTTCTACCTCATCATCTGGCAGTATCTGAAAATAATAGAACTTACTAAACAACAGATTTCCTGCATAGGCATAGCAATCGTATTTAGACATGTGAAGAATTTACCTCAGAGAAATCAAGGTTGACTGCGATAGTTCGATTGCCCATCATCTTGGCAACTTCTTACACACATGGTGGATCTATCAGCTAAGGGGAATTTCAGAACGATTCGTTCAATTTCAAACTCAACTCAAATTCCCATGCCCACTAACCAAACAATGAACTTGAAAACCCCCACCTCGTCATGACCCATTCCCTCACACCAATTTCCATCAACCAAACAGGCTTATATTTTCAGTTTTCCTTCTTTTGTTTCAACTCATTGGTGGTTCTTAAGCATGCAGCAAATCACTATGTCTAGCAAAAATGTGCGTAACTTAAACTAAACATGTCCCATATAATTCAGATCATCTCTGAACAAATCAGAACATCTCACCGGACCCTCTATGCATCTTTGCCAAATCAATTTAAATGCATGGAAATACTCTAATTCAGAGACGAATGCATTGATCAGTCCAACCACATGTACAGCCCATTGAACCCAAAGAAAAACAACCAAAGATTGCATACGAAGCTGCATCCGCTCTCAGATTACCTTTTATCGGTAGGGGGAGGCTCGGTGAGGGAGGGCGCCGGTGGGGGAGACGCGGTGGGGGAAGCTCTGTGGAGGTGGCCACCGGTGGGGGGTGGCGTGGTGTGGGCAACACGATGGGGGACGGGAGGACGAGGGGGGCGCAGTGGGGGAGGCCGCTGGTGGGGGACTAGGGGAGTGAAAGCATCTAGACCCTATATTCTTTTTGATTTTGGTAATTAATGACCATCGTGGTTAAATGACTAATATTTTCTTCGAGAATATTGAAAATAGGTTAGTCCTAAGTTTGGCGTTCAGTGAAGGCATGAAAGCAACGCAAAAGAAGATCAACGCGTAAAGAAAATGACTAAGGTACAAATTTAAGGACCTTTTTCTAGCTTTCTTACCGGTCTTGGGGTTTGGAGAAAAGATCGGATTGCTAGAAATAGGGTCGTACTATTAAGAAGGGTCTTGATGCTTATATTGATGTCGTTTAGGGTTTAAAGGCTCAACTCTATGCTTAAGATTATGTATTGTGTCAAATTAAGATTCCAATTGAAAATTCTATGAATTTTAAAGGAAGCATCAGAGAGCCCGGTGCTACTACCCATGGTAGCCCGGTGCTACCGGGCGAGCGGTAGCACATGCCCCTAGAGCGGTGTGTAAAAACCCGAGAAGGGTATTTCGGAGGACCTGGCAGTGCAGTGCTATTGCCTTTGGTAGTGCGGTGTTACCGGGCGAGCGGTAACACCAGCCCTTTGAAGCAGTGTGAAAATTCCAGAGGGCCTGCATTTTGGGCATTTTGGTAGTCCAGTACTACCGCCCATGGTAGCGCGGTGCTACCGGGCGAGCGGTAGCACCGACCAAAATGTCCGGTGCAAAAATTCCAGAGGGTCACTCTTTGGGCCGAGCAAATTTAAAAGGGGCTTGGTGCTACCGGTCCTAGTTGGGCGGTAGCACCAAACCCTCTGCACAACGGCCTCTGACAGTGTATTTAATGCACTGCTCCAACCGTTGGGTTAGAGCCCAGTGCTACTGGTCCTACATGGACGGTAGCACCGAAAATCCTGATTTGATCTATGATTCGAGCTCCAACAGCTAGTTTTGTTGGTGAGGGCTATAAATACCCCCACCTGCATTCTAGAGTATCTCTTGGTCCTTATTTATGATATTTGAGCTCTAACAAGTCTTCTTCACTCCTTAGTGCATTCAATTCTCATTTTGTGAGAGTGAGGAGCAAATTTGAGTATAGCATTTAGTGTTGAGCCTTTAGACACTCAATCCAACCTCAAGCAAGCGTCAAGGCTTATTACTCTTGGAGCTTGCCTCCTCCTAGACGGTTTGGAGGCCTTCGTGCGCGGTGAGCTTCTCAACGGAGTTTGTGAGAAGCCCCAGTAAGTTGTGAAGGTCGGAGTTCGCCTACCTGGAGCGGGAAAGAACTACCATAGTGATCAAGGAAGGCTCAAGAGATTAGAACCGGCTTGAAGTTGTTTAAGTCACCTCAACGTAGATTAGGGGAGACCGGTAAGTCTTCGAGACCACGAGATAATTTCTTGTATTCCATTCTCTTGTGGTTTGCATTTCTCCTTCTCGTGCACAAGTTACATTTCTAGCAATTTGAGTATATCAGTTGTGCTTAGAATCATTTCTTGCTTATACTAGAATTGTTGGAGCATTTAGTGATTACTAGGAATCTTAGTGATAATTTGTCAAAAAATGCAATCTTGCTTAGTGACATTATTTTGCAATTAGAGTTGAAAAATTTAGAAACCTCCTATTCACCCCCTTCTAGTTGGTTATCCTTAATCCTACAGGGAGATGCGGTGGGAGAGCCGCCGGTGGGGGGCGGCACCGCTGCGGCCTGCGGGCGAGACGGGGTCGGGACCTCGGTGGCCAGGTGTGTGTGTGTGTGTGTTGTGCTGACTGCTGAGAGTCTAGGTTTGTTGCCATAGTTCAGTCGGAATTCCGATTTGAGTTACACGAAATTCTCGTTCTGTTTTCATCGGAATTGGCTCTCCCGTTTCTGTTTTTGAAAAAAAATTCGTTTCCATTTTCGTATTGACACTTTCCGTTTCCGTTTCCGTTTCCGAAAAAAGATTTTTGTTTCTGTTTTCCTCCCAAACGGTCGAAAAGTTTCCGCTCCGTTTTCAACCCTAGTTATTGCAATGTTGCAACGATGATTTGTGAACTTTTTGCGTGGGCTATTCCGATTTGTTGCAAATATTTTCTCCAATTGTTGCATGAGTAACTGTAAAATGTTGCAACTATTCTTTTCAAATGTTGAAGTGTTGTGTTATTGCAACTTTCTTTTATGTTGGATGTCTCAACCATTTTAAAATCTAGCTACTTTAGATACTTATGGTTTCATCCAATATAGATTTTTTATCAACATTATCACTGTTTTTATGTATTTTTGTTGCATGCAATGATTACAATTGTTGCACGTATTGTTTAAGGATGTTGGGCCGACGTGTCCGTCGGGAGATTCTCATCATACGTCCGATTGCTAGTCCTCCCCTTAGAATCCATGAATTCTATAACTAACAGTAATTACTAGCTAGGGTCACGCGCTATGCTGTGTCATGCGAAATTTGGGCACATGACGATGCGACGTGCGAAATTTGAAAAATTCGGTCGTACGATGTTGCGCCATGCGAAATCTTGTTTTGTCTTAAGAAAAATTTGCCGCTAGGACCCGTCGGCAAATCTGTGAACTGCTATAAACCTTCGGCGGATCTGTTTTTTTGGGAGAAAACCGCAGACGTATTTTTTGTTTTTGTTTTATTTCGGTTTTCACGTTTTTTTTAAAAAAATGGGTCGTTAGGGCCTGACGACAAATCGGTGAATCGCTATAAACTTTCGGCGAATTTGTGTTTTTTTTTGACAAAACCGCGAACATATTTTTTATTTTTTTATTTCAGTTTTCGTGTTTTTTTTAAAAAAAATGGGTTGCTAGAACTTGCCGCAAATTCGTGAATCGCTATAAACCTTCGGCGAATCCGCGTTTTCTTTTGGAGAAAACCATGGATGTATTTTTGTTTTTTTGGGAGAAAACCGTTGACATATTTTCTGTTCTTTTTTATTTCGGTTTTCGTTTTTTTCTTAGAAAATGGGTCGATAGGCCCTGTTGGCAAATCTGTGAATCGCTATAAACTTTCGGTAAATCTGTGTTTTCTTTTGGAGAAAACCGTAAAGGGATCTAAACGTAATTTCATATTTTTCGGGGTTCGTTCTTATAAAACCTCCAGGAGGACCTGAACGTAAACCACATAGGGCCTAAACGTATTTCCGTTTTTTTCGGGTCCTTTTTGTTAAAAACCGACCGGAGGACCTAAACGCGATTTTAGATTTTTTGAAGTGGCTTTCCGCACACACGCTGAGGGGCATGCCTCAAGAGGCGGCATTCCTAAGCACTTTAAAGTATACTAGATAATCGAGCGCGGGGTGCCATGCCGCGACCGCCGCTCTCCACCCGAGCAAATTGAGAAAACGTGCGACTGCCGCTCCACACGAGCAAATCGAGGAAACATGCGAAATGGTTGAAAGGATACAATCTGCGATTTCGCTGGAACGGAAGGTCCGCCTCAGGAAAAACGAAAAACGAAAAAAAAGACCTAATTTTTTTTTCCGGAAAAAGACCTCAACAGAATTTTGTTTTTCCGAAAAAGGGCTTAAACGTAATGCTAAAAAAAAATGCAAAAAGGACCTAATGCAATGTAAATTTTTTTCCATAAAAAAAGTTTTTTTCCAACAAGGACCTAAACGTAATTTTGATTTTCCGAAAAAGAGCCGAGTTCAATGCCTAAAAACGCATAAAGGACCTAAACGTAATATATATTCTTTTTCTAAAAAAGGATCTAACCGTATTTTTTTTTCCGAAAAAAAGACCTAAACGTAATTTTTTTTCGGAAAAATGATCTAATCGTAATTTTTTTTCGTGGCTCAGCTCGAGCCGCGAGCCGAGCTGGCTCAAAACGTTGTAAGGGCAGGAACTCTATGGAGTATAATAGAGGGAGGATATAATATACATATACATTGCCGTTTTTCTTACGTGTCAAATCAAATTGTGTTTTAAATTAAAAAAGGATCATGGAATTCGTTTGTGATCCAAATGATAATGCTAACTATCTCCAGGGTTCCTTCTGAAAAAAAAACGTCTCCTCTGACCTTCTCCCTTGATCTGGTCCGTCCAAGTTTGATCGGACGGCTCCACGAAAACCCAGATGTGGTTCAGTTCTGACTTCTGACCGCGACGCGAATTGGACCGCACGCCCACACCGGCGCACCCTCCTTCCCCTCCCTGTTCTTCCCCGGCCACCGCCACCGCCACCGCCACCGATCGCGGCGAGGCGACGCGAGCTACCGTACCCCAAGGCCCACGCAGTAGCTTCTCTTTCTCCTTCGCTCCTCCGCAATCGGCGACCCATCCGGGCTAATATCCTGCGGTAATCGAGTTCAGGTTTCCCCAATTTGTATCGCGAGATTGCATCCAGCCCTTATACGCCTCCACGCTTGGATTAGTCACGAATTTTGTTTTGCGGCTGATGTTTCTGCTCTGCAGGGTTCGTTCACGGGCTCTTCCGTGTGCGAATGCTCAGCATCTGCAGCTGATCAGCGACGTCTATGCAAATGGATGTGCATGGCGAAACGAGTGGAACTCTGGGAGAGATGGATGATCTGGTATTGCATCCCTTTCCTTTGCATAGTGAAAGCTTGCTCTACTGCTTCTATATTTGCTGCTTCGTTGTTGTGCTATAATCTAAGTACTTCTGGTATTGTCAATTGAGTTGAGGCCCTGAGGGAAGGAAATCCACTCAATGAATTGGTGCATTGCAGATACCAGTGCCCCGGAAGCTCCTTTGCTGTATTTTATAGTTAGATTTGTAGCAATTTTTCTTATGTGATATGTGTCATGTTACTATGGTGCTCTTGGAGTAAGCCCCGATCGTGCCAATGCTGTTACATACTTCTTCTCAGAGTATGGAAAGGTGTCAATTTAGTCTGGTGGCTATGATATACAAAAGCAATGCCTGCATCAAACTGTTAAGCTTTTTGGATTATTGGAATAGTTCCCCGTTTTGAGAAAAAAAATGGTTTTCGAGAGACGAGAAGCCACACTAGTTTCTACAGCGGAGTTTTAGTAAGGAAACGGAAGACACTGATAATGGATGTTTTTAATATACATGGGATTTCCATTTTCTGGTTCCATCTTCTGCTTGATCCCCCACCTTCGTGCTTTAATATGGACTTTCCTTCACCAACTTTGCTAGCCACGCCGGTAATTTAATGCCGTCAAGTGGTATGTTTAGGTGAGATGCAGTTTCATGAGTAGGTGTCACTGTCCAAACTAAATTAGTAAATAATAACAAAGTACAATGGGTATAGTAGTTCTATGTGCTTGCTTTTGTAGGAGCTATCTCTTCTTTGTACCTTTATTCATTGTTTCCTGATATAATTGTGTTTTGTGCTTTAATATGGTCCATCCAAACTGTTATTTGCAGGAAAAATATGCATTTGACAATGAAAGTTGTGGCATTTGTAGAGACATCGTCATCGATAGAGGAGTTTTAGATTGTTGCCAGCACTGGTAGGACTTCAATCACGGATCTATAATTATCTAACATTAGTGCATAACTGGATATTGCATTAAGGTCTTAAGGGTCCACATTGTGCAGCTATGGTATTTCCTTGGTTATAATATATATTACTGGAATGTAAATCAGTGTAAGATAGTGAAAGTTTTATATTTGATTATTCTTGCAAGTATCTAGGCTAAGCCTTTCAATGCATATAGTTGTTTTGCACCATCCAGGTCATAATCATGTGATCCTGCATTTCTGTAACTATAGTCCATCATTACTTCCTTACTTACTATATTACTTCAATGCTTTGCATTGGCTGTGCAATTTGAAGTTCAAGTGCTTTACATCCAAATTGATGTTCCCATCATTTGCTAGATTCTCAACCTCACATATTGTATCTTAGTAACTACTCATCCTATTCTCTTTGAAACTAACTTGTGTATATAAGGAAGTTTAGAAAAGGATTTGTAGCAGCATAAGTACATGTTATATTACTTCTCACAGAGTTATACATTAATTTTTTGTAACTCTAATATGACAAATAAATAATTGAATTTCGTATACCAGGTTTTGCTATACATGCATTGACAACTGGGCTGCCATCACAAATCGCTGCCCCCTTTGCAAAAGTGAATTTGAGCGTATAACATGCACTCCAGTAAGTGAAAATTTTCTTTGGTGATGACAATCTTTGTTTGGAAGAAATTCTAACAACACTTGTGAGAGAAGTTTAATGGGGAAAAAAACTTAGCTCAATGCCTCAGAAGGTAGAACTGCATTCAAACATAATATTTTTTTTCTATTTATTGAAGGTATATGATACTACTGGAGCTAATAATGAAGACGAATACTCTTTAACCAGGTAAAGTCCCAAGTCCTTGTACTTTCAATTTGCACATATGTCAGTTCAAGATTTGTGTGATTAATTGTTATGTTATTACTCTGTGGTTCCCCTGTTCCCTCTTTAAGGTAGACTATTGATATCATTCTTTTTGGCCTTCATCTCATAATGATACATGTTCGTCATCAGCTTAAGTAGAGATTTTTGTCATCAAATCACAGTGCCTCTGAAAGCCCATCCTCGATCAAGGATAACAAAAATTGGTAATTGAGTCAGTCACCTGACCATGTCAGGCAGGAAATGTTGCTGGTATACCTTGATGATTGTGTGTAGTCACATCATTTGCCTGTGAACTCTTGTAATATCCTTTGGTCCACGAATGCCATGATTGTGAATTTCTTATTTTATGCTTCCTTTAATCTTAGTTTAATTTATTTACAACTAATTCACACAAATAAAATTAAGGTCATTTTCATTACTTCTCCTATTTGTGTTCCTTATTGTGCAGTGGTGATGATGATTGGTATGTGCAAGGGGAAAGCAACGCACTTTCCTTCCCATCATACTATATTGATGCAGAGGTAACAATATTCAAATAGCACTCATCAATCATCATTTCCTTTCAAATTATCATACTTGTTTATCTCACAAAGTTGATCATGTGGCTTGCTATTTTTTCCCCACTCTAGGCAGTAGTTTGTTTGGATGATGGTGATTGCAAGATTCGGAGTGGACTTGTGGCAGCTGAGGATGATTCAATTTTCGATACATCAATTGCTTGCGATTCCTGTGATATATGGTACTTATAATTGTATTATTGTCCTTATGAAAGTGTACTATTAGTTGAGACTTGTAAAACATATTTCTTTTCTAATTATTGTGATCCTTAAGCCAGGTATCATGCTATATGTGTGGGATTTAATCCAGAAATGACATCTGAAGATTCATGGTTGTGCCCAAGGTAATTTGATGTATTCTGACTCCTCGCTTTGATTACTCCTCGCCAGTAGTGACTATGTTTGGTTTGCTTTGCTTTTGTAATAATTAAATTATCAATTTAATTTTATAGATGTGTGTCTACTGAAGTCAAACACAAGGCAGATGTTATCTCGAAGCAAAACTTCAGTGGGGATTGTGTAATTGGTTCTGATAGGACAACTAGTGATGCATCATTTTCCGGGAGGGTGTCAGTATCTGTTGCTGATGAGGGTGAAACTGCTCTTGTTGTTTCTATGGTTGGTGTACATTCTGAAATTGGGGATGGTTTATCAGAAGCTTCGCTAGGCTTGAAGACAGAACATGAAGCATTTAATTGCAATTCATATCCAAGTTATTCCAAAGATGATCTGTCACATGATGCTGTTGCAGATGCCAGTATCCTGAGGAACATGGATAGTTTCAGTAAATCACGCGATAAATATTCTGAAATGAATCTTGTCCACCCGGTTGCTTCTGAGACAACAGAAAGGTCATTAGAATTTTCGCCAATACGTGAGTCAGCAACTACCTTATTTAGCTCAGAGCAGGGTAGCATGTCAAATGAACAGTTAGAAGAACCACAGTATGTGTCATCTTATTCATTATTACATAGCAGTAAGGAGGTTGAAAATACAGGAGAGAATGCAGTGTCTAGAAACAATAATGACAGATCTCCTGTTGTCAAATCTCCACAACTTTCCTCACCAGGTATGGTGGGTAATTTACTAATTTTCATATTCCAGCACAGTACTTGAAACCCTCATTTTTCTAGCTTATAAGAAACTAGTATGCTTCAATATGCCCAAACTTGTTGTTTAATCAGCATAATCGAACGTTTAACTGTTGAAGTACACCATCTGCTGTTTAAGTTGTATATTCTTTAGAAGTTTTTTTATTTCATAGTGTGAAAAGGAAACTGTTACATACAACAAAACATGTATATGTGATAACTTGTTTTATTTGGATATGCAATGGCCACTACACTTGCCACAACTATGAAAAGTAATTTTCATGTCGGTCACTGTGTTTCCTATCACTTGCATACTAAGTAACTTCAATTTGTGAAGTGGCCTAATCTTGTTTGGTTATACTGCATTTTTCTGTTTTAGGACCAGATCTTGTGGTCATTGCATCATGCAGCCAACATGAAATCTTCTCTTCTCTCAATGCAGTTAGTAAGACAGCACAATTGACTGACATAGATATGGTTGACACAGATGCAGTTCAGCTGATGAAAAGTGCTCAGAACACGCGATTACCACCCATGTGAGAATCTTACAAATCTTAATACTCAAGAACTACTGATTGTGACATGAGAGTTGCATAGATTTACAAAATATGGCACGTTCATGTAAAGTTTGACAATTTCATTTCAGTAATCATTATTTTATTTTTTCAGGCATGATGGGCATAATAGCAGTGACATGGAAAAAGTGAAAGGCATGGAATCAGGAAATGAAATTGAACATCCTGCAAAGAAAGCAAAACTTGAAGTGCCAGATCAGGAAATGTGTCTGATTAGAAACTTTGGTGTTTCTTCAACAGACTGTCATACTTCTTCTAGTGCAGCAAAAGCTGTTGTCTGCGATACGTCAGAATTTGCCCCACAGGATAAATCTGTTCCTGATATAATGAGTATAGTTGAAGGAGAGGACTACAGAAGAGATCCTGGTAGAGAGCTGGCAAAACCTGTAGGAAGAAGAGCAGGAGATAAGCCTGGCCTTCGAGTGAAAAAGATTTTCCGAAAGGAAGAAGGAAAAGAGTCATCTGTCGTAGTTCAAAAGCTACAAAAAGAGATAAGGGAAGTAGTTAGAGATACTGGCATTACTAGTATACTTGAGAAGGATAATGGTTTTGATGAAAAACTTTTGACCGCATTCCGTGCAGCAATTGGAAAGTCGCTGGATGAACCAGCCAAAAGAACCAATCCTTCGCTCATAAGAACAAGGAGGTCATTGCTTCAAAAGGGAAAGATACGTGAGAATCTGACCAAAAAGTTGTATGGAGCATCGATGGGAAGGAGACGAAGTGCATGGCACCGTGATTGGGAAGTTGAATTCTGGAAATATCGTTGCTCCCCAGGGATAAATCCTGAAAAAATTGAGACACTGCAATCAGTACTTAAGCTACTCAAGAAATCCTCGGACACTGGCATGGACAAAGAATGTGCTCGAGACAAAAAGGGCGAAAACACCAATTCCATTTTGTCGAGGGTATATTTGGCCGATGCATCAGTTGTTCCCAGGAAGGATGATATAAGACCTCTCTCTGTGCTTGCAGGATCCTCACCATTAGATAAAAATAGCCAAATTAAAGCTAACCATAGAGCGCCTAACAAACCTGCACCAGGGACTCAGACAATCAAAATCGATTCGCCCAACAGTGCTGGAAAAGTATCGAATTCTTCGATGCTGAATAAAGAAGCATCTAGCAGAAGGGAAAATAAAAATAGTCAGGGAGCACAGAATCAACCAAACCAATCTGCTAGTGATATCAAGCATGACAAGAGAAGATGGGCTCTTGAGGTCCTGGCAAGAAAAAATGCCAGCTCTGTTACAAGCAAAGACCAAACTGAAGGCACTGATGATCTCAAGGGGAACTACCCTCTATTAGTATGTGTCAGCTTATTTAAAAAAAAATCAAAATAAGATCATTAACAATTCCTCTAGAAATACTTATTTATTTGGTTTCCTTAGGCACAACTTCCTGTGGATATGAGGCCGCAGCTCACAACTGGGCGCCATAGTAAAGTTCCCATGCCAGTTAGACAGGTAATCATTCAGAGATGCCTTAATTGTGCTACACATTTTTGGCTTCATCATTTTCTCCTTTTTCAGTCTAAGCATTACCAAAGGCTATTACATTTCAACTAATTTTGATTACAAATTCTAAGAATACTTGTATTTTTTTTATCCAATGGGCAAGTTATCAACCAAATTTATGTATCTCAGGCACAATTTTACCGCATCGCTGAGCATTATCTGCAGAAAGCAAATTTGGATGTCATTCGCAGATGTGCTGATACTGAATTGGCTATTGCTGATGCTGTCAATGTAGAAAAGGATATTTACAAAAGGTCCAATAGCAAATCAGTTTATGTGAATCTTTGCTCTCAGGCTACTAAGGCAAAATCTGTGGATGATGCTTCAACTCTAACTGAAAAGACTGAATTAGTCGGTGATCCAGTATCACAGCAAGTGACAACTATAAATACCAAAATTGGTAGCAGTGATGTGGAAGAAGCTCTAAGCAGAGAATGTCTCTTTGATCCTCCTGCTTCTACTGGACAAACCGAAAAGAGTGACCTAGGTGGTGATCTGGTGTCAGAACAAACTATGAACAAACATACTGTTGGCTTCAGCAACGTGGAAGAAGCACTAAAAAGGGCAGGCCTCTTTGATTCCCCTCCTAACAGTCCTGATAGGAAGACCACCACAATTGAAGGTAATTCCAGTACAGTTTCCAATTCTCCAAATTTTCCACAAAGAAAATATTTGTGCAAATAATACTTTGTTGGTGAATGCAGGAGAATGCAGCCTTAGGTGCATTGTTGATTTGGACTCTGAACCGGGCAAAAGCTTGCAGTCAACTTCGGATTCTAGGGTGAGGGATTTGTCCTCACTTAAATATGATGATGATTCGTCAGTGCCGATTGATCTCGACGATGCAAATTGTCAAAACCTCGATACATCTTGTCAGCAACCAAAATATAATTCTGAGGAGCATCAGAAGTTGATGCCCGGCAAAGAAACTACAGATGCAACAGCAAATATATCCTACTCAGTGAATTTGGCTGAAACCGACAGATGTAGTGTGCAATGCGAAAGAGCAAGTGGACCAGATAAGGAAATTGTAGTTGATACCAACACGCCTGATGAAGGTACTGGGCATGTAGGGGACCCAAAAGAGATGGAAGTGGCAGCAGGAGATTTGCATAACCAATCTTGTCTTGGGAATAGCTTTCTTAACGAACATGAAGAAGTCAGCAAACCAAAGAATTTGGACTCCAGTAAAGAGAAATCTTCCAGTGACAATCCAGCATTGAACAGTAAACATTCTAGAGGAAGCAAGTTAACCCATCCAGCCGAAAGTGGAGGTGTATCGAAGAAGCCACAAGCGGATCCAGCAAATAATAACACATTAGATCCCTCCAGTTCTATATATAAGAAGGTAACCCGCTTGTATGTTTATGGTCTAAAAATACCCACTTGTGCGTTGCACTAAATTTTTTTTCTAGCTCTCGCAGTTGCCAATCCTTTTTACATGTTTGACTAGCCTGGTAATCCCTTAAAGACTCTGAATACCACTAGGTGTTGCACGGTAGTATGTTACATATTTACAATTTTGCACCCTTCTAAGCTGCTTTGTTTCAATGTATTTAGGTAGAAGTGTTCGTGAAAGAGAACATCAGGCCACTTTGTAAGAGTGGTGTAATTACTGTCGAGCAATATAGGTTGGCTGTCGCAAAAACAACAGACAAGGTTATGAAGTACCACTGTGACGCTAAAAATGCAAACTTTTTGATCAAGGAGGGCGACAAGGTGAAAAAGCTCGCCCTGCAGTATGTTGAAGCAGCTCAGCAAAAGATTAATTAGTTGACTCGGCCAGATTTTGTAAAATGTTATCTCCGTAATGTCGATGCATTTCCTGCCCAACTGTTCTGGTTCTGGAATTACAACGGCAATTCGGCAATACGCAAACTTGTCAGGGGCAAATTGGCCATTCTTCCCTTCTAAAAGTGTTTTTATTTTCAGGATTTCTTTGGGTTTGTAAAGGAGGCTGCGACTGCATCACGGAATGCAAAGGTGAACTACACTTATTACCTTTGGAGTTTATGTACAGGAGAGGTAGTTTTGCTTCTGTTTAAGGTGTCGATCGATCGGGATAGAACAACCTAAAGTAAGGATAGATCATCGCAAAGCGTATGAGGTATGAGGTGTGTGGAGTGCAGATCTGCAATTTCGTACGAAGCAGTGAAGAGCACAGTATAATGACCGTATGCTATAGTTTTCTCAATATTATATTTTACACCTTAAAAACACAATTTATAACCGTAGATTTACACGCGTGCTTTTGATTAAAGGCTGTGTAGCTCGTACTTAATTAATCAAACAGAACACCCGTTTGGCCCGAACCCGACCTGTTCCTTCTCCACATCAAACACGACCCGGAATCCTTGCTGCTGGACGTTGCCCAGCCCGTCATCCGCCGTCTCGAGCCCCTAAGCTGTTTTCCGCCGTCCACGGGGACGAGGTAGCTCTCCGGAGGCAGCGCCATGTCTGCACCGCCGGCGAAGTGCAGTACGATTCTCGGCACGCTGGCCTTCGCGCTCCCGCGGAGATCGTAGCACGCGTCGAATACCGAGAAGTCACTGGCCAGCTTCCGAATCCCGGCCGCGGCCGCGCGCGCCTCGAAGGAGTCGCGCAACGCCGCGTACGTATCACTGGCGAACCGTGATACGGCCGTCCCCGAGTCCACGACGACGACGCCCCGCCTGGTCGTCGGGTCTAGCGCGAGGCTGGCGTTCGAAAAACCGGTGACCCGCTTGCCGCCGACACTGAAGCCGACCATGCTCACGTAGTACAGGCTCGGGCGCCGCGTGTTCGACAGCAGCGGGGTGAACGCCGTGGACGGCGGCTCGGGCGTGCGGCCGAACACAGAGGTACGTACGAGCTGCTCCGCGCGTGGGACGTTCGATCGCGGAGGCAGTACGCGAAGAAATGGCCGTAGGCCGCCGACACCTGCGTCGGGAAGGACACCTTGCCGCGGCCGACGCCGAGCAGCCTGCCGCCGAGTCGAACAGCTCTTCGTTGTCGTGGCCGCACCCCAGGGTGACGTTTTGTAGATGTACGTGTCGTTGGAGAAGAGGAGCCTGTCGGTGGCGGGGTCGCTGGTGCTGGCTGAGCCATCGCCGTAAGCTATTACGTATCTACAGCCTCCGGTGTGGCCGTCGCAGCCGGGGTTCCGGAGCTCGTGGCTCAGCGGCGACGAGCAAGAGATATACCTGTAGGAGTGTAGCTGGACCCCCGCCCCCGCGGCTCGTAAAGCGGGCTCACCTAATAGTTTTCTATGCATCATTATCTTAATATAAATATACATATTTTAAAATAATCCAAGGGTACCGTTCCTTTATACTTTAATATTTATATTACTTTGAAGTAGTTTGCACGCTAGAGTTTCTGCTTGTGCGTGAGTTTAAATTGTTTGTATTACTCAATAGGGTGTTTTTCAACCTTTGGATCCATTCGACGACGATGGTGAATGCTTATTGCTTTAAACCATTCTTTCAGTTTTCTTTACTGCACATCAGTTTTCTTCGTACCATTCCTTCGGTTCATTTACGGGATCCCGTTAATTAGTTGGAGGATTGGGCTGACGGGCACCTCCAAAACTCCAATGCAACGGTCCTACGTAGCCGAATAATATACAGTAGGAAATTGCTATGCTTCGTGTGTCCAACACAAGAGAAAAAAAAATCGTACACCAAACACAGCAGTCCAGTTGTCCTGCTCTTCTCCATCACCGCTACCGCTAGGGGCGAACTCTTCTCTTTCCCTGCATGTCCTCAACGATGGAGATATACCCAGAGATAATAATAAAGATCTATGATTATATTTCCTTTAATTATTTTATTCCTTGTAGTAAGCATGTGATTTGTTTGTAAAACTCTATATATGACTTTGTGATGATTATTCTAAAGTGATCCCTAATTGATAAACATATGATGACACATATGAATAGACTAGCTTATGTATTGGTTGATGATCATGTTTCACGGGTCATAGATATGAAGATATCAAATCAATAATATAGACACATGTTAGAGAATATGGAGTTAGATCGACCCACCTTGAGACACTGCGAGAACGTTGTAATCTTCTTGTCATCAGTTGATCTCATATATAATGTATATGCTATATCCTTAGACTTGAGGTTGACGTATGTACTCGAGATGTGTAATGACTTACTTAGGAGTTGTCAAACGCTACTCTGTAATTGGGTAATTATAAAGGTGATTTTCGGATTTGTTATGAAGCATGGCCGATCAAGATAGGATTTGCCCATCCATTCAACAGGAGAGGTATATCTAGGCCTCTCGAGTGGTCGAATTTCGAAAATGCATGGCCATACTACTCGCGGTTAAAGAGTTAGCCGTAGTTGGGGATTTCGAGTCACGTGATCGAGAATGAAAGTGCATCTAGGCACTTATGTTATTTTGGTGATTAATGAATGTTATTTCGGTGATTAATGACAAACACTCATAATGACAATCTATGTAAATTAAGTAAATGCTTAACTTAGTGCTTAGCAAATGACAAACCTCTAATATGATTATATTGCTATGAGACTAACATGTTATTGCCTAGTTGAGTATCAGTCTCATCTTTTAGAGGAAAATCAAATAGGAAGGTTAAGCAAAGATAAGGTATGCAATTTTGGTATCTATTCTATATTTGTTATTGCATTCCTTTCGTGCAAATGCATAGTGAACTTCAAGTAGCATGTTGATTATATATATGAACATTGGTTCTATATGCACATTGGTTCATGTCATATTTATTTGTGCATATATATTCATTTGAGTTCATTATGTGCTTTGTTTTTAGTATGCATATATTAACTAGAGTTAAACTTCATCTTGCTATAGATTGACTTGGTGCATGCATGTTTTATTTGTATATCTTCTCATGCAATTCTCTTAGTGAAGTTTATCTAGTGTTGGATCACATATTTACTCTTACTCCAAATATTATTTGCACATGTACAATTCGTGTATATTCTATCATGTGCTTCATTTAAGTAAAGTCTGTGATCCTTGCCATGATTTAATTGATTCATCACATTGGCAATTATCTCTCTAGTGCATATAGATCAATTACATATTCATCATGATGTACTTAGTAGAGAACATTTCTTATGTCAAGTGTTTCCATTTATATTGTGCTTCTTTATATGAAACACTTGTTGAAATCAACGCTCACAAAATATCAATTTATTCATATCTATTGAGCTTTTGGGACTAATGTCTTTCATGAGTAGTTTGGAAAGAATTAGGTCCCGTATGTGTATGATGACCAAGGTATCTTGGAGGATGATCATTAAGCCGAGGTCAACAAGGCGACGGTGTCACCAAGAGTCGAGGACTAAGTCAAGAGCAACTTGGCGTGGAGATCGTCGAGAGAGGATGATCAAGTCAAGGTTGATAGGACGAGAGTCTCATGAGGTGAATCGAGTCGAGTTGGACAAGGCGAAGATGTCATCAATTATATGGTGAAGGTCTTCATGCATCGACATCAAGAAAGAAGACGGCAAGTGACTAGTTCTAGACTTATATTATCTTTGATTTAATTTGAGTCTAAGGATTGCCGTACTATTAAGAGGGATGCGATGTCGAATGACTTTTAGATGTGTCAAGTGCTCAAGTGATCCATCCTTGTGAATCTTAGAAAGAGAGTGGTGTTGGTACTTAGGAAAGTGAGGGTTGTAGGTCTCTCTTGATTTCTTTGTAAAATCTGTGGTTATCCTTTGAGTTTTGGATAGTGAGATCTTGTTGGTTGTGTAGCCCTCGTTCTTAGCTTTCGGGAGAGTCCAAAATCTCTGAAATCGAGTCCGAGTCAAAAGTTATGCTCGTTTTCGTCGATTTGCTCGGTGCTATTCGGACTATCCGGAGTTAGTCCGAGAGTATCGGATATCCGGAGTATCCGGATATTTATCCGGACTCTCCGGGTTGAGTCTCTCTGTTAGCCTTTTCGTCAATCCGAGTATCCGGATTGAAATCCGAGTCTCCGGATTGTGCGTGATCTGCCCCAACGGCTAGTTTTGGAGAGGTCTATTTATAGCCCTTCCTCCTCTTTTGAAGAAGCTTTTGGTGTGGATTTTTGAGGGGCTGTGTGGGGGGCTTTGAGGGAGCTTTTACCCTTAGATCTAAGTGATCCCCTTGTGAGAAGGGTTGGGAAGAGTTTGGGGAGTGAGTTTTGAGTCGATGAGATCTTGAGCAAGCCAAGGGCGCCTCAAGATAAGCGAGGACTCGGCTACATCTACAAGAGGGAGACTAGCAAGACAAGGCACAACGAAAGATATTCGAAGATCATCAAGTGCTTTGCTTGCAACAAGAAGGGACACCTCGCCTCCGTGTGCCCTAATAAAGTGGAGATCAAGCCACAACCATCAACAATGAGGCGAACCGACAAAGAGCAAGTCAAGAAGAAGAAGAGACGCTCAAAGCCTACTTGCTACAACTGTCGGAAAAAGGGACACATCGGTAAGGATTGTCCCAAAGGTATCATCCCTAAGCCTATTATTGTCAATGATCATTATTTGCTTAGGAAGGACAAAAATGGCAATGTGTTTGCCAAGTTTGTCGATTCTCCCAAGTATTTGCAAAATTATGATATTCAATTGCTTAGGAGAGATGAATCTAGAAATGTGTTTGCTCAAAATGCTAGACTTCCTAAGACCAAGAAAAATCATGTTGATCATGTGCTTAGGAAAGATAACAATAGCAAACCATTTGCTAGATTTGCTAGATCCTCTAAGCCAATGCATAATTTCAATTATCATATGCTTAGAAGAGATCAAACTAGAAATGGTTTTGCAAAATATCATTGCTCTCCTAAGCCTTTTCATAAAAATGCCAATCATTTGCCTAGGAGGAATAATTATTGCAAACCTATTTCTAATTATGTTAGTCAATTCAATAATATCCAAATTAGGACCATTTGGGTTCCAAAATCTATTGTGACTAACATTGTTGGACCCAACAAGGATTGGGTACCAAAAAGCGCCTAAAAGAATTGTAGGTGCTTGGAGATGCATTGGAAGTTTTGGCTTATCAAGAGAATGATTCCATCATGTGCAAAAAGAAGCCAAGCTTGAAGACATTCACTTCAATCATAAACCAATGCCATCTCGGGTAACAAGTATCTAATTTGATTCTTATAGCTTATAGCCTTGTGTAGGTTATATTGCATTATTCATGAAAATCAATTTAGATTGCTTGATTATATGCTTGCTCATGCTTATTAGTTGTTCTGATTGCAATCTTGAGTAAGTTTGGGATAGTGGCACATTAAGGGGGAGTGCTAAATCATAACCATGTATATCACATCCCTACATGTGCCCATATTTATATAAGTGCAAATATATATTTTCAAAATCAAGCCATTTAGCCAAAAGTCAAAATTTTGTATACCATTAGTATTTTTGTGAAAAACTAGTTGCAAAATGTATACAAATATATTTGAAATGTTTTTCAAAGGTTTTGGCTTCACAAAATCCATTTTGAAAAGAAAATGAGTTTCATGATCAAAATCTAGATAGTAGTATCTTGTTTTGGATTTAAACTTATAATTTTCATAGTATTAAATGTAAAATGAATTTGAAAGTAATTCCAAAACGAAAATCCTAGAGTTGGTCATTCTTAACAATTCTTGTGTTCAAAAGATTTTCAAAAGACCAACTAATCAAAAGTTATTTGATTTTGAAACTCGCCCAAAAACTATACTTGACCCAAAATGGTCATACTATTGCACTTTGTGAGTTTCTTCATTTGGACTAGATCTTGTGTAGTATCTTGGTTCAAAATGATATTTATGACTCATACATAAAATTCAAATCTCTATATCTCATCTTATTCTTCATTTGAATCTTGTGTTGAAATATTTGGCTTTGTTTTACAAATAGCTATTTCAAAAGGACCATTTAGGTCAAAAGTCAAAATTCATATTTAAAAAGCCCAAATTTGTGAAGAGCTTTATAAAAGTATTCCATTATGTATTTCAAATGTTTTACAAGCTTTCAAAATGAAAATTCTATATTGAAATCAAAATTGTTCAAAGCTTTTGGTTTGAACTAAAATAGCTTATTTAAGCATATTGCTCAAATCTTAGCATTCAAGTTGGATTTCATTATAAATATTGGCTAGAAACCATCTTGATAATCAATTCTAAGCCATGGAAATTGAAATTATATGAAATCCAAATTGAGTTGTATTTTGAGGCTTTTTATGAATAACTATTTCCTATTTAACTTATTTAAAAAAAAAGGGTTAAAAGCAAAATATTCGTTTGAAATGCAAAATCTTATGAAAATAGTCTTCTAAAATGTTTTCAAATGTATTTCAAATGTTTTCAAGTATCTAACCCTTGGTTAGAAGCTAAAAGTCAAACTTTGGCCTAAAAAGATCTTTGTGATCTTACTTTTGCATTTAACTTCAAATTTTTCTAAAGCAAAATCTATTTGGAGTTTGAAAAAGTGGTCAATACAAAACTCATAGGGTTGGTCATTTTAAGCATTTCTTTAGTTCAAAGTTTTTTCAAACGACCAACCGTTCAAAAGTTATAGCCATTTGAATTTGGCCAAAATCATCCAATTGACCCAAAATGACCCGTTATTGCATTTTGTGGATTTCGCTATTTGAATTGGATTTATTTGCATATCGTGGATTGAAATGGTATTTCTTACTCATACAAAGCTATGAAAGTTCAAATCTCCATAAATTTCAATCCGGAATGCATTTTGAGCATTTGGTGAAAATTCAATTTCTTTTCAAACCTACAAAGCGCATTTTGTCATATCTTTTGAACGAAATTTTTTTTAATGAAATTCTTATTGGGAAACCTTCTAAATAGTCCAATGTTTATTTCTGGAAAGTTTCAAACCATTTGGACTCAATTTGAAAAAGTTTTGATTTTTCTTCTCTTTGAGTAAAAATCATGCCTTCAAAGCAAAATTTGGCATATCTCTTATTTGGAGACTCCTTTTTGGAAAATTCTTTTTGGAAAAGTTTTTTGGGAGTCTAAATAATGTTTATGCCTAATTTCAAATAATTTCAACTTAATTTGAAATAGTTATGCCTTTTTCTCTCTTTCGATCTTATTTGGCATACTCTCGCATTAAGTTGGATTTTACGATTTGAATGGATTTGATTATGCAAATAGGCTTATAAACATCTCTCTAAATCATATGAAGCCATATAAGTGCATATTACCATTCAAAACTCATTTGGTTCCATTTTGAGGATTTGGTGAAAATCTTAATGTTTTATGTGTTTCATATGCATATTTCATCATATTTCTCAAAATGAAATTTATTTATTGAAAATACTTGTTGGAAAACCTTCTCTCACATATGGAGTTCATATCTGAAAATTCTTAAATTTATTTGAACTCATTTGCAAGATTGTTGACTTTATTTGACTTAGTGTCAAAACTAAACCTCCAATGCTTCTAATGACCTATTTTTGATTGGAGAGTGATATTTGAGAAAATCCTTTTGGAAAAAGTCTCTTGGATGTTCATGGATCATTTCCGCAAAATCTTATGGCTATTGGACTTCATTTGATCAAGATTTGATCCATATTCAAAATGTTCAGTTTTGGGGACGAAGCTGAACAACCCGGAGTATCCGGGTGATCTATCCGGACACTCCGGATCAAAAACACCGGAGTATCCGGGTTGTATTGCTCGGCCCAAATTCTTAAATTGCTATCTATAATTTCTTGCAATATCTTGTTCATCCTATTTTTGGGGTTTCTCCTTTGCTCAAATCAATATTCAGTCTTCATAGCCCTCGAAGAGGATTTTAGTCGGATCATTCGCGTTGATGATTTTTGTATTTGAGCAATGGTTTAAAAGCTATAATCGATTTTGTGCTGCTATTTGCATCTTTTGAGATTTTAAGAGTTTTAAATTGGCATCTTGGCAAGCCTTTCAAGATGAAAACTAAGTGAACTTATTCATTGCTCCAAGCTTCTAAGTGGAGCATATCTATTTAAGTTTTCATTCCAATGAAAGTGCATCTTTTGGCTAAGTTATTCGAAATTGGATTTAATTGTAACTTAGCCTCAAAATGTTTCTCTCTTGCATAACTTGAGTTTATTATGGAAAGAGAAAATTTCCTTGTAAGCTCAAGAGTGAGTTTGAATGTGTTTTACTCATTGTCTCTCTTACAAGTGGGTGTCAAGATTAAATTTGAATGAGTTTCAAATATTTTCATTATAAAGTGATGTAATAAAATCTTTAATTGATATCTTGAATTGTTTTAAATTGCATGCAAAGAGTATTGTCTTGTATATCATATATGTCATGCATGTTGTACTTAGACATTATCAAACTAACTTGGGTCAAATTAAAAGATATTTGTTCCCGGAAATCGTGTGCTTGTCTATTGATGTTCAAGGTATTGGAAAAGGGGTCATCTTCGACGGTGGGATGAAGGAAATGGAGAGGAGCTCCATAGTACGAGGGATCTAAGACCGGGCGCGGTGATCATGACCAATTCGAACATGCGGTGGACAAGAATCGACAAAGGGACGTGTTTCTTTTCTGACCATATTCAATAATGTCTAGGCACACCATTATGCTAAATTGTGTTATTCTAAATGGTGTTGTATTTTTCAATTGGTATGATTAATTGGTATCTTTCAAGAGGTATCCTCTAATCCTAAATTGTTTTGAAGTGTCATCTAACTTGCATTGGCATTATCAAGAACTAAAAGATACATATGGTGACACATTGCAAAGAGGTATACCCTTGATAAGTTTATGAAACTCTTGATCATGAAAGTGCATCTTACTTATACAATTTTGATTCATGATCTTGTATACATCTTGTGATCATATAAGCAATTCCTTCTTGTGTAATCTTCTTTATATGGTCTTGATTGTTAGAATTTAATTTGATCATAAGCATGTGCTTAAATTATAAATTTGCTATATGATCTTGATGTTTAAAGAATATGTGAAATCATATTCGTGTGTCATGTTTAAGCATCACTTATATCCTAAGAATCATGACTTCTTTAATTTGGTATAACTAGAAAATCTATTACCTAAATCTTGGAAATAATTGGTATCATATCTTGCCTAGATTTAGGGGAGCTTAATATTATTGTCCTATTACTAGCTCCTTATTTTTATTTTATTTCTCCTAATCTTTTATTGAGTGTGCAATCAAGGGGAGAACAGATTTTATTGAATAAACAATAAGAATCTTTTAAGCACCTTTTGGGATTAATGACAAAGGGGAGAATTTATGGATTTATCAATTGTCCCTAATCGATTGACAAAAGGGATGTTTTGTAAGTATGATCTCTTATTGTATCTTTATGCTTGTTTTAATGCTAAAATATCTTAATATTGTCATTTGGTGCAATTGATAATAGGTTTGTCATAAATCACCAAAAAGGGGGAGATTGAAAGTGCATCTAGGCACTTATGTTATTTTGGTGATTAATGAATGTTATTTTGGTGATTAATGACAAACACTCATAATGACAATCTATGTAAATTAAGTAAATGCTTAACTTAGTGCTTAGCAAATGACAAACCTCTAATATGATTATATTGCTATGAGACTAACATGTTATTGCCTAGTTGAGTATCAGTCTCATCTTTTAGAGGAAAATCAAATAGGAAGGTTAAGCAAAGATAAGGTATGCAATTTTGGTATCTATTCTATATTTGTTATTGCATTCCTTTCGTGCAAATGCATAGTGAACTCCAAGTAGCATGTTGATTATATATATGAACATTGGTTCTATATGCACATTGGTTCATGTCATATTTATTTGTGCATATATATTCATTTGAGTTCATTATGTGCTTTGTTTTTAGTATGCATATATTAACTAGAGTTAAACTTCATCTTGCTATAGATTGACTTGGTGCATGCATGTTTTATTTGTATATCTTCTCATGCAATTCTCTTAGTGAAGTTTATCTAGTGTTGGATCACATATTTACTCTTACTCCAAATATTATTTGCACATGTACAATTCGTGTATATTCTATCATGTGCTTCATTTAAGTAAAGTCTGTGATCCTTGCCATGATTTAATTGATTCATCACATTGGCAATTATCTCTCTAGTGCATATAGATCAATTACATATTCATCATGATGTACTTAGTAGAGAACATTTCTTATGTCAAGTGTTTCCATTTATATTGTGCTTCTTTATATGAAACACTTGTTGAAATCAACTGCTCACAAAATATCAATTTATTCATATCTATTGAGCTTTTGGGACTAATGTCTTTCATGAGTAGTTTGGAAAGAATTAGGTCCGTATGTGTATGATGACCAAGGTATCTTGGAGGATGATCATTAAGCCGAGGTCAACAAGGCGCGGTGTCACCAAGAGCCGAGGACTAAGTCAAGAGCAACTTGGCGTGGAGATCGTCGAGAGAGGATGATCAAGTCAAGGTTGATAGGACGAGAGTCTCATGAGGTGAATCGAGTCGAGTTGGATAAGGCGAAGATGTCATCAATTATATGGTGAAGGTCTTCATGCATCGACATCAAGAAAGAAGACGGCAAGTGACTAGTTCTAGACTTATATTATCTTTGATTTAATTTGAGTCTAAGGATTGCCGTACTATTAAGAGGATGCGATGTCGAATGACTTTTAGATGTGTCAAGTGCTCAAGTGATCCATCCTTGTGAATCTTAGAAAGAGAGTGGTGTTGGTGCTGCTTAGGAAAGTGAGGTTGTAGGTCTCTCTTGATTTCTTTGTAAAATCTGTGGTTATCCTTTGAGTTTTGGATAGTGAGATCTTGTTGGTTGTGTAGCCCTCGTTCTTAGCTTTCGGAGAGTCCAAAATCTCTAAAATCGAGTCCGAGTCAAAAGTTATGCTCGTTTTCCGATTTGCTCAGTCTATTCGGACTATCCGGAGTTAGTCCGAGATATCGGATATCCGAGTATCCGGATATTTATCCGGACTCTCGGGTTGAGTCTCTCTGTTAGCCTTTCTCAGTCAATCCGAGTATCCGGATTGAAATCCGAGTCTCCGGATTGTGCGCGATCTGCCCCAACGGCTAGTTTTGGGAGGTCTATTTATAGCCCTTCCTCCTCTTTTGAAGAAGCTTTTGGTGTGGATTTTGAGGGTGTGTGGGGGCTTTGAGGAGCTTTACCCTTAGATCTAAGTGATCCCCTTGTGAGAAGGGTTGGGAAGAGTTTGGGGAGTGAGTTTTGAGTTGATTGAGCACTTGATTTCAACTCCAAGCTTGTTCTTCGTGAGCATTTGTTACTCTTGGAGGTTGAGGACTCCTAGACGGCTAGGAGGTCGCCTACGAGCCACCGGAGCTTTGTGTGGTTAGCCGTGGGAAGTTTGTGAAGGTCGGTTCCGCCTCCGTAAGGGAAGGAATCAAAGGAGTGAAGACCGCGAGTGCATTTGTGCAACAGGGAGGAAGAGGGTTGAAAGAGACCCGGCTCAAGTGTGACCGAGCCGCCTCAGCGAGACGTAGGATCCTCAAGGATCCGAACTTCGGGTGAAAAATCATCGTCTCCAAGTTTGCTTCTTTCTCTTGCTTTAGTATTTGGTTTTGAATCTTTGGGAGCCCGATCTACTCTTTTGTTGTGTTTGGCTCGGATCTTCTCTACCCTCAGTACTGACATCATTAAGATCTTTTGTGTTCAAGTAGATTGTTGAAAAATTGCGAGGATTTAAAATCTCTCTTGAGATCCTCAATCCGAGTATCAGAATCCACGAACCGGACAGTCCGGATAATCCGAGATATCCGGATTGAATACCGGACACTCGGGTTAGGACCCTCGAGATTGGACTATCCGAGTATCCGGATTGAATACCGGACGATCCGGACTATCCGAGTATCCGGATTGAATAACCGGACACTCGGGTTAGGACCCTCGGGATCGGACTATCCGAGTATCCGGATTGAATAACCCGGACACTCCGGATTGTTCAGGACACTCGGGAGATTTTATTTAGCTGCAATATTTTTATTCCGCTGCATTTAGCTATAAAGTTTTTAATTCGCCTATTCACCCCCCTCTAGGCGACATCCCCTGTCCTTTCAGAGAAAGAGTGGTCAAGCTAACTAAACAAAGATGACATGTACTCGTCTTGAGTTTGACCGATATCATAAGGTAAAGGAAAATGCATATAACTAAGCATTGTTTAGGTTCGTCCGATGTGATCTTCACATATACTCGGGAGTCGACACGTTCTGCTAGGGACTGCTACCGATTAATGGTCGAGTAATAGTACTCAGGCCATGTTTAGGTATATGTGAACCTATAAGGTCGCATGCTTAAACGGTTGGGACTTAGGGGGTGTTTGGGACAGCTCCAACTCCATCAAAATCCGTGGAGTTGGTGGAGCAGGGTATTCCTAGCTCCAGAAATTTATGGAGCTGGAGCTGTGGGTACATTAAGAGTGTTTAGATGTATCATCTTTTTTACATTTTAGACTAAAAATATAAACTTAATTCACTTTATTTTAGCCTACAAACTTCAGCTCTGAGGTGGAGCTGGGATCTGAAGCTATACCAAACAGGGCCTTAATTCGGATGGTGATTCGAATTCTGATGGGTTTTAAGTTCCTAATGGGCTTCTAATATAGAGCCCATTACGGGGCGTCTATTTAAAGGGAAGGGGTGCTGGCTTTATGGTGAAGAGACACAGTAAGAATTTAGAATTCCGAAAAACCTAGCCGCCACCCCTCCTCCGCCCAAAACCATGCAGCCGACGCTAACACTCTGGCGCGTGGTGTTCCTGTTCCATTACGTGTGGATACCTTGGAGGCGTTGCTACGAAGCTTCAACGTTAGGACGATCCGCAACCTGGGACGGTCATAAGAAGCTGTTGGAGGAGGCGCGAGGCTAGTACGATTACATCTGCACCACCGCACTATATCAACTAATTCCGCTACGGATCTGCACGTCTAGTGGTAATTCTGTGATATATAACTTACAGTGATTAATTAGTTACGCGGTAGAAAATTTTAATTTTATACTAGAGTAGTGTATCCACTCCGAAACACTCAAGGGAAGCCGGCGGGGACCACCGGCATCGTAAACCCCATCCATCCGGTCCTACTGGTCCGAGGTTGCCGCCGCTTGTGCTCGAGGAAGGCCGTCCGCCACGCCCTACTTCTCCGGAAAGCTGGACCTTGGACGAGCCCGCGGCGGCCGCATATTGCCACAAGAGATAAGCTTCTAAGGATTTTTTGTTGTGCGGCGAGAGAACAAGCTTTACATGCAAAATGATATGCTCAAGCTTACATGCACAAAGGGAGGACGACATCTTGGGTGGGAAGTGGGAACGGACATGAAGTCTAATATTTCTGAAAATTTTAGTAGATGATCCTTTGTCACTATTTATATTTTAATTAAAATTTTAGAATATAATAAATCTTTTTAATATTTATAAAAATCTGATAGTGTATTTGTTCCTTTTCATTAATTGTTGTTTTAGATTTTTTAGAAGAAATAAATGATTTAAAAATTTGTATAAATTTCTATGAAGTGTTTTATAGATTAATTGAGATTTTTTTGTAAATTTTTTAATTTTTTTGCAATTTATTATTATATTTTTACCATTTTTCTTTCTGTCATCGGTTTTCGACATTCCGTTCATGTAGGTCTAACATGCCATTTCTGCGACAATGGAAGAATGATGAAGCTATGCTTATGCCTACTCCACAACTTCAATTGAAAGGTATTATAATGTAAATGGTGTTGACAAGTGAATAGTAGTGAAATTGCGAATGATTTTGCTTTGTGGTTATGTAAATACCGATTTTTGCACTTGTGTGATTGTAGTATTGCAATGAAAGATCATTTATTGATATATTATTGCTAAATACATAACTTACAACTTCTAATTCTCTAAAATATAGTAAAGTTTATGTCGAACTTTTTCCAAACTAGTTCAGTGCCCATGTGTTGCTACGAAAAATAAATTGTTAACGAAACATAAAGGTTAAGCAATAACGAAAATTTTGCTACAAGATTAAACATCTATTTCTCCCGATTACAAAAGCACAAAAGTTAACCAAAGATTAGCAAGCCCGTAAGCCTCGCTCACCTCTGGTGCCTCGCAGAGGAGGCGGCCGCACCGCGAAGCGCGGGGACGGGTCCCAGATGTCGGGAAGTCCGGTCCAAGAAGTCGGGCTACTACTGGTCCTCCTCCTCTGCCTCCCCGCCTTCTCCTCCGCCGCTGCGACGGTAACCTTGAGGAGCCCGCGCGCAGGACGAGAGATCAAGGAGGCATGCGGCGTAGAGCGGCGGCGAGCAAGGCTACGGCGGCGGCGCCCATCTCCGTCAAATCTCTTTGTCGCGGGTGGCGTGAGGAGGAAGAGGTGGTCGGGCGGAGCGAAAAAGAAGCATTGTTTGTTTGTTTTTTGGGTCGGTCCGTTTTTTCTGCGGTGGTTGTTTTTATAGAGGTAGATTGGGGGTGGAGAACGGACCGCCACCAACTCCAAATTAGAAGTAGTAGAGATTTAGGAAAGATCATTCTGAATTTTTTTTTACGTTTTCGCATACCTTATTTCTATATTTATTACATTTTTACTAATTTTAACATTCCCTGTATTCCTACAAATTTTACAATATTTTTTTGCATTTTCCCTTAATTTTTCAACCTCAGACGTTTTTTGTGGTTTTCTCCAAAAATCGCTCGGTTCTTCGAAAAACCGAGCGGTTTTTCGTCAAAAACCGCGGTTTTCGCTGACCAGTTTGACCAGAGTTCAAAATTTCTGAATTTAAAATCCATTCGGTTTACTGCGAAAACCGGTACTGCTGGCGTCGCGAAAACGGTGGCGAGACGAGATTCTTAACCCTGGTGGGGAGCCCGCTCGGCCCACGTGACTGGTGCACGAAGCGCGACGCACGGATGGCCAACCAGCGTGGGTGTGACCGTGTCACTGTGTGAGGTACATGCGCGAAGCCGGTGCGTACCTACGCGTGCGGGAGGCCGAGCGGGCTGGCCAGGCGACGCAGGCGCGCGCAGATGGGACCGTGCGCAGGTGGTTCCTGTCCGTCAGCGCGGCCGTACGAAGCGGGCTCGCGGCAGATCGCACCGTCGCTGGGAGCAACTTACATGGCGCGCCGCACGCACTGATATTTTACTGCGTTTTTTTTCCGAGGGTATTTTACTATGTTTATGCCTACAATTCCATTTTCAATTGAACTCGTGAAAAATTCAAAATCAAGTTAATCAACACACAAACATGTCGTCATTTTCGTCAAGGATATTTCGACATTTAACTGCAACTCAACCAGCCAGCCAGTCAAACAAAAACCCAGATTGCCAAATAGGCTGGCTCGCTGCTCGACTCAGGCGCTCACCTGCTTTTGAGGAAGCTTCAGCCTACAAACAGTTTATGAGAATACGAGTGATTGTACCGCTGGAGAGTGGAGATGCCTTTCTTATGGGTTGATCAACGAGAATATCCAAAAAAGTAGCTTTGCAGCTTTCTACTATACAGTTATCAATGTGCAGATCCTTGGGTTCTCAAGCTTACATGCACCAAGGGACGGCGACCTCTTGGGTGGGAGCCGGCCGGCCACCGGGCACGCGCGCGGCGTAACCAATGCGTGCGATCCAACCGACGACGTATCAGTATAAACTCGAGAGGCGCGACCGTGCGCGCAAGGGGTTTCCGTAGCGTGGAGGGGTGGGTATCGAGCCCGCTGCTGGTACACGAGACGCACGTGGGCGCGCGGTAGAAGAGCGATGCCGGTGCGCACCTACGCGTGCGGCCGCCGAGCGGGAGGCCGAGTGGGCAGTCCAACCCCAGCGAGCGGCCGAGCCGACGCACGCGCGCCATGGACGAGAGCTCGACCGTGCGCTCGGTGGGCAGGTGGCCGAGTGGCTCCGGTCCGTCAGCGCGGCCGGATGCATGAAGTGACCATATCTTACTGACATAGTGACATGGCACGCCATAACATAAGCATACATGGTAGCAGTACGATTTGTAGCCCAATAGACAAACCAATCATATCACAGGCTTAACGCACAATAGGGCAAAGGTACACAGTACGATGTTAGGTCACCATGTTTATTTTACTGAGATGCAGTTCAGCAGCAGCATGAGAAGTTGAGAAAACAAAACTTCGCTTCTGGTCAGAAAAATTTGATCACCAAACACAGTATCCGATGGCAAATGCAGACTAACGTGGTTGCTCATGCTGAAGGTAAGCGCTCAGACATGGTAGCCGGTGAGAGTAAATCCCCTACCAACGATCTCACCAACACAAAACCATGCATACAACTCAATGCCAAACAATGCCGCAACGCCAGCATCCTCGACCTTCAGATTCTTTCTGTTTTTCCACAAGAGCTTCACACCATCGACCTCTTTCCAGTAGGACTCATAACGGCCAGGAACGCTGCAAGAAACACATTTCCATTAGTAAATATACTTAACTTTCGAATTCTGCTAAGTGATGACAGTATCATATATGAAGTACATCTATCACATTGCCCAGTTCTGCAAAATGCAACGGTAAAATCTCATTAGTTCTTTCATTTTTTTGCTTTTGAAACCACTTGTTCTAGTTACATAGGCACAGACATAACTCAGAATATATGCATCCACAAACCTAGACCACCAGGAATACATGATCCCGTAGAGTTCATCCCAGGTGGAAATCATGGATTTTGTGTGATGTTTGCCCTTTGTTCTTGATCTAACACTTGAAATTTAACTCCACCAAGTGATATTGTGTTTTATTTAAAGCCCTTGCAGGCCTGCACAGAATGGAAACACATGGTCACCGCATGTGGTCACCTCCTAATTTTAGTGGATTAGCACCCAACCATAGGAACTTCAAAGTTACACATGTGATCTCCTATTCATATAAGAAGTTCAATATAAAATTGAGACGATTTTTATAGCAGTATTTTTCCCAATAGAGTTCTCTTAAAAACAAGCTGCATACACAAACTTTTATGTAAATTAAGCAAATTTCATTCAGCATTGAGACATCAGACAATATCAATGTAGTAAAAGCTATAGGATTGATCAAAACAAAGATAGACTTAAAACTTAAGACTACTGCTGTATGCTTAAGGTGATGCCGACCATAAGTAATTTGCAACCTCACAGAAACTAGAATTTACATTGGTTAGAAGGACCGAATCCTTAATATTTTGGATGCTACATACTCAGCTCATCCTAAAGGATTAGGTAGGCTGTAAAATTTTCTATGGTCCATACGCAAGAGGGAACTTAAACATCATGGCCGCCTCGACATGACACAATAATAGGATTTTATCACAATGCCTGCAACTACCTTTTAGGTTTTGATTCCTGAAATCATCCTATCAAACCAAAAGGCAAACAAGGAGCAATTTACTTTCTTTCATGGTGCCCCAGACCAATCGTATACAACCCATGGCACTGTTGCAAACCATCCCATCGGAGCCTTTTGCATCTCCATCCGATCACTAAACCCTATAACAACAAAAACCCAAAATACACCACCCCGTGTCACACAAGCTCACAAATCGGTATACCGAAACTCAAATAAACACAAGAGAACCCTCCAAATGTGTATCCTGCAGCCCCATAACGTTCTAATCATACCTTAATTTGGACAATTCACAGGGATTTAGCATCTCCATACGTTCTAATCAAGAAGTTAATCGACATCAAGGGCTCAGGCACAAAGAAGAGCTGGATGGTAAAAAAAAGCATCACAATATCGGTCAGGATCGTAGAGAGTGTAGGGACCTGGCGAGGCGGGTGTAGAAGAGCTGTTTGGAGAGCTCCTGGCACCTCTCGATGGTGGGCGAGTCGACAATGTACTGCTTGTTCCTCTCCATGAGCGTCTTGTGGTACGCGCACCCGTGCTTGGCCGCGAACCTCGTCGCCTCGCACGCCTTGGACTGCAGCTGCGCCAGCTTCGACGCCAACGCCGCCATGGATCTGCCGCCGTTCACAGTTAAACCAAACCGGGGGCAATGCGGACGAGAAAAATCAGAACAATATGTCTGCGGATTGGAAAGCAAGGAATCGAGACTGTTCGATGGCTTCTTTGGTTTACCTTTTTCGCTCTGATTTTGGTGATTGGAGGAAGGAGGCGGGGAGATCCGAGAAGAGGGCACGCACGGCTTTGAGTAGGTTTGCGTCAATGCCTTGTGGCCTTGTGGGAGCCTGGCGGCTACAGAAGAAGTGATTAGCGGCGTTCTTGGCTTGGAGGAGAGGTTAGTGGCTAGTTAGAACTTAGGGCTGTTAGGGCTTGCCCAAGTGGACTCCAGTATGCATACAGTTGATATTTGATAAGGCTTTTTAAGACTTCGGTAGATATGTCAGGCTTGGGAACACGTAAATTTGCATAAAATTTTTACAGAAATTTCATAGCAAATAGTTCAATTCCTGCACAAATTCTAAAAAAAAAGTTCACTTTCTACAGGAATTAAAAAATAGTTTAATTCCTACGGGAACTAAAAATAGTTTAATTTCTACATGAATTAAAAACATCCCGTGTTTCAAGCAGGACCTAAATATGTTTGGGCTGGAGCCGTTGGACACATTAGCTTAGCATCCGTCTTCATATGTCATTTGTGTTGACTTCGATATCTCCATCAGACAGCATAGAAAAACAACATATGTCGAGCCCCGGAAACTCCAACAGTCCAAACACCCAATCATGAGAAGTGAAGGGCTCAATTGCACTTGGCAGAAATTCTTACACAACGAAGTCAACAAGGTGTATTACAATGTCAAACAAAAACCAGTTCCAGCACCGCTCTGTCCATTACTCTGGAACCGACATCAGGTACACGAGTCCCAAGCTCATCAGCACAACCTGGGATACACCCTTCCAGGCACAACAGTAAGTTTGCAAATCCGAGCACAAAGCCGCTTATTTCAGATTAGTAGTACGTAGGATGCAAAGAAATAAAACAAGCAATTCTTCACTTGGTCCACCAGTGAAGGAAATCCTTGCGCCTGTTGATCTTCTTTTGTAGCTGGAGAACACCGTACAGTAGAGCCTCGGCAGTAGGGGGGCATCCAGGGACGTAAATGTCCACAGGAACAATGCGGTCGCATCCACGCACAACAGAGTAAGAGTAGTGGTAGTATCCACCACCATTGGCGCAGCTGCCCATCGAAATGACCCATCGAGGCTCAGGCATCTGGTCATAAACCCTGCAGAGAAAGTTACAAATGTGAGCATTAGAAACATATGAGCCGGCAAGAGAATGAATAACCTTAAAGCAAATAATCTCCAAATAGCAACAGGTACAATCAGAAGTTGTTCATCAAATCTTCTCAAGCACAAACACATGTTAAAGAAAAGAATGGATAGTAGTAGAAGCAACCTAATCTTACAGCAGATAACTATAATCCAGACTTCCTCGAGGATTCACCAAACAATGCAATGATTTCCATGTAAACAAATACATTCACAAATCACACAATATAGCACATTGGATTCAAAACGTATCAAAACAGCACATCAGCCACACCTCCTCATCTTAACTCTTAAGTAATCAAGATATTCACAAATCACAACAATATAGCTCGTATCGGATTTCAAAGTATCATAACAGCACATCAGCCACATCCCTCACCCTGATCAAAGAAAATTCTTTTTTGTGTTCCAATCTCTTGGATAACCAAATCCATGCACATGCAAAGCAGTCAGCCAAGTCTTCTAATTATTTCTACCATGATAAAGTACACTACAGTATGGATATTAAGGAGTTGCAAAGGTAGCATACCATCAGACCGAAGAGCACTGTATTATTTCATGAAATAGGATATTGAAACTTAGCAAGCCTTAAATAACCTATGGACACATTGTATCTAACACACCAGCAAATCCTTCTTCACATGTATGACTGAGTTTCAGACAGTGTAAGAGCCTAAGACCTTGTCATGGAATTGCCCTATTTAAACATTAAATCAATTTATCTTTTTCACTTGTTGATTGAGCTACCGACAATGTAAGAGCCTAAGACCTCGCCATGGAATGCCCTATCTAAGCATTAAATCAATACATCTTCTCCAACCTCTCCAAAGTCATACAGGGCATATACTCAATTATGTTTTTTTCATGCCCTTTTAGTTTGAGTGATCTGCAATCCTAATGGACATGCATTCAATTACGCTAATAGTTAATACTATTGATGCTGGAATGTATAGGGCATTTCTATGTTTTCACCTCTGCAATAGCCCATCTATCCGAACGATACAATCCAAAGATCGGTGCTAGTTTTGAATTTGTGGCAGGTTTTCAAATCAAATCCAAAGATGGGGAATAGGGTCTTTCTAAACTATAGACTAACATCACATTAGCGGTCGGTTACCCTGGGAAGATCCCTACAAACAGCAAATCTAACCCAAAACTTCTTTATATCGAGTCCCATTGTTCCCGAGATCGGAATCTGACAAGCAGAGCGAGGAGGAAGGTGGTAAACTGGCACTCACTTGCGGAGGGCGGGTGCCATCTTGTTGGTGAGCGTGCCGGCAACGATCATGCAGTCGGACTGACGCGGGGAGGGGCGGAAGATGACGCCGAAGCGGTCGAAGTCGTAGCGGGCGGCGCCGGCGTGCATCATCTCGACGGCGCAGCAGGCCAGCCCAAACGTCATCGGCCAGATCGACCCCCGGCGCGCCCAGTTCATGAGGTCGTCCACCTTGGAGATCACGAACTCCGCCGCCTTCGACGCCGTCGCCGGCGGCGGCGCGCCCCCGTACGGCGTCGGGGAGGCTGCCGCGGAGGCGGAGTAGGAACGCGGGGCGGAGATCAGGGCCAGCCGCGCCGTACGCGGGAGCAGCGCCATGGTCGTGTTGCCGCTCGCTAGGGTTTCTTTTCCTCGCCTCGTGGAGGGGGAAGGTGGAAGCGTCGGCGATTGGGGGATGGATGGCGTCTCCAGGCTCTCCCGGCCCCCCGGGCTCCAGGCCCTCGGAAGCTGCTCGCGGTGCGTGCCGGGCGCAAGCCTGGAGCCCTGGAGTGTGGATAGCCCAAGTTTGTGGGCCTAAGTCGTGTGTCTCTCTTGCTGTACAACAGCCCAGGCCCAAATTTTGCCTTCGTTCAAGAAAAGCCCCAACCGTTAATAGCCCTGTATGGAAGGAAGAGGATTGTCGAGCTCTAATCGCAGAGAGGAGCCGCAGGACCTCTGCCCTACTCCTGCTACTTCCTCGGCTCAGAAAAGAAATATAAGTCTTATGGGGCTTGAATACACTTGCTTAAAAATATAACTTTTATATGTAGGTTTAATTAGGTTTTTTAACTGTATCCCTATTTATTCTCTCTTTAACTATACACATTTATTCATTACCACTCACACAAAGTATTATCTCCTATCTTCCAAAACAATTAAGTAGGAGTATCTCATTATTTTCTCCTGTAACTTTCCCAATTACACCATAACCTTAATATTTATAAAAAGTCAAAATATATCTTATATTTATAAACAGAAGAGTACAAGTTATTTATTGAGTTAGCGTAAAGAGGTATCAAAAGATTAAAAAGTGCATATACCAAAGACAACTGGAGTTTAAGCGTAATTGAACTGTGAGCCATGGTAAAAACTATCGGAGGCGTACAGCAGACTGCGGTAGCAAGCAAGATTAGAGCATGAATTGTACTTCGTCGTCGTGGTCTACCGGCAGTCGCCGTCAGCCAAAATCAATGGGTTAACGCAAAGAGTATACCCGTCTACCCGACGAGTTGGGACTTAAGGAGCCCGTGGCTCCGATTCAATAGCTTTCCCGTGCATCGATGTTCGACGACATTGATGTAAGACAAGAGGTAGAAGCGTATCCACGGAATATATGCCTGAAATTTGGTGAAAAAGATATCTGTGGCGAACCTGCCAGAGAATCTCTCTTTCAGCTCACGGGCATTGGATACGCAAAGATATCTCTGCGGCATGCGATGCTTCATTCGAGAAGTAGATCGGTGTAGGAGCTGCCAGCCTTTCGAATTGTCGCATACTTGCATACAAATGTGTCGCACCAGATGCAACTACGAACATTAGAGTGCTGCTGGTTGTGGCTGCAAATTAACCAAGTCGTCCTTTTGATTTGGCTTTGCCTCTATTTAACAAATGAAATAGAGTAGTTCATTTTCTATTAGGCTTAGTTCGGCACTGCGCCGCTTTATAATCTACAGTAATTTTGACCCTTTTTTTTTAGGCTTCCTTTTTCTCGAAGAACAAGGATTTTACGTCACATCAAACGCATATTGACTCCTTGTGAATTCGTGAAGTACGATATATGTATACAATCATCGAGATATGCAGTGTAGTGTGTGCTAGGCGCGCAGTTTCACTTAAATTTTACGTTTGCGATTAATGTATTCTTTTTCTTCAACGCATATTCGCTCCGAGTAAATTTATAAAGCGTATTTTCTCATAGCACATAGATTGACTAGAAATTGAAAATGACTAAGTTACCTCTAATTATTATCTTTAAGCACTACATTCAATATATGTACATAGAAAATATCAAATAAAGCTAGATATTTATTATAACTATAAAGAGAACACCATACTAATTTTTTATTAGAACATGAAATACATCATATATTTGTAGAAAATGTATTTAAAAAGGAAAAATACCTTCTACTTCCAGAGTAGTTACTCACACATCTAATATACCACCTAAATGAAATTGAAATACTCATTCATCTATACCCCTTTATAATGCACCTAAACATTCTTTTCTATGTCCACCCCAAATAATGCACCCCACTAGAGATGGCCCAACCTTCATGCACAGTAAACGCCCCGTAAACTTGCCTCCATCAAAATTAACCTCTCGGATCTTTCCTCGAACTTTACTCACCCACATCCGATGGCCATTGTTTAATGTGTCTAACTCATCCTCGCCCACAATGATCTTCCCCACCTCCAAAGATCATCTCAAGGAAAAGGAAACAAACGTTCTAGAAAAGAAAAAGACCATATATTACGTGCTGAGAAAAAAAAACCGAAAGACAGGGCACTATACTAATCATTTTGGGTACAGTCATACACTAATTATAAGATACTCCAATATGAGACACATAAAAAAATTGCAAAAGAATCCATAGTTTTTCGTATATTTTGTAAATACCTTCGTATACATACATAAAAAGGATCGAGTATGTCAAAAAAATATACATACTACCTCTGAATAAAGCATATACCACCCAGATAGTTTTATATACTTGTGTACTGTAACACAGAACGCGACACACATTATTCGATGATCGATCTCGCCATTGGCGCTAGAAATGCTTTTACCACCATCATCTGACCCACAATTTCATCAGAAGTATACCGGCATCCTACCAAACTCATACACACAGAGGCATGCAAATATGCAATCAGAAGACAACGAATCCGAACCGATCAATCAGTTCTTGACGCAAGCGGCATGGGCACCATCCTGCATGGCGACGGGCGGCAACTGGACCATACAGTCGAGCGGCGGTAGCGTGGCCTCCTCGACGAGGACCCTCCCTACGAGACGCAGCAGCGTCTCCTCCATCTCCTTGCCGTCGCTCCACGGGTGCACCTCCGCATGCATGGAGCAGCGCGGAGTTCTCGCAGATGTGGTCCCACATGGGGAACCTGCGCGGCATCATGAAGTCCTCCCTCCCGAGCCGCAGTGACGGATCGGACGGTAGTCGCCCGCCCGTCGACGAGGTAGATGTAGGGTGAGTATTTTTAAACCGAAACCGAATTAACCGATTATTTCGGTTTATTCGGTTTTCGGTTCGGTTTTTGTTTTGGTATAATTCGGTTTTCGGTGTTCGGTTCGATTTTTGACTTTCAAAAACCGAAATAACCGAATAACCGAATAGCCCACATACAATACCACTTTTATAATATTCTTCCTAAAATTACTAAACAATTCTCATACTCTAATACATTTATGTATATGTTTGGTATATTCACATGTTCTATTATACTTATATTGTAATAATCTATGAATATTGTGTAGGTTTAACCCTACTCTATGTTGCGATATGAGAAAGACTAAATCTAATCTACCTAGTGTTTATTCATATTTCGGTTAATCGAAAAACCGAATTAACCGAACCGAAATATTTCGGTTAATTCGGTTCGGTTTTTTATTTTGGTCTGAGAAATTCGGTTGCTAGTTTCCAAAAACCAAATTATTTTAAAACCGAAAAAACCGAACCGATCAAACCGAAAAAACCGAATGCCCACCCCTAGGTAGATGAACCGTTTCTTGCCTTCTAACACGGCGGAGGATCGGATGCGGTCGAGCACCTGGGCCTTGCACATGTTGGGCGGGCAGATGCCCGCGAGGCCGCAGTGCCGCCCGCACCGTGCGGGCCCGCGTGGAAGCCGTGGTACGGAGCGATCCGGAGGCGGCCGTTGGCGTCGTCAACACGGCTCGGGTTGGTGAAACAGTGTTGACGTCCGAGAAGAAGCCGCGCGCGCGGAGGCCGTGGTGGTCGAGGACCGTTTCGATGAACTGGTTGGCGTCTCTGAGTATCCTCATGTCACAGCCGAGGCCGTACACGGCCCTGATTGCGGCGGCGCCTTGAGCGTCTTGCCCTCTGAGTGCAACTCCCCCGTCATGGTGTGTTCCAGGTGGGGAGGAGGGCAGGAGGCGGTCGAACAGCTCGGTGGCGACGAGATTCTGGACGCCGCATTGTCGCTAGGGCCGAAAAAAAACTCCTTATGTGTAGAATAAAAATTGATTCGATTATATTAGTTAATATGTTTAAAATTAAAATAAATCTATTTTAAACAAAAAAGATTAATAAGACTGGGCTCGAATTTGAAATAACCATTTAAATAATAAGTAAAATAATTTTGTATTGAACCATGTCAATTTCAAAATAAACTCAAAAATAACTGGATACTCAACCGTAGTTGTTCATGTTCACATCGATGATGGTCTTTTCCACGTTGAACACCCCACAGTATTCCCGGATAATTGAAGAGCCAAGAAATGCGACTGGCATATGCTGGTTATCGTTTTGGACGTGCAGTTTTAAAATTTTAACTGTTATTTTTTAAAAAATATTTAATTAGATTCATGGAAATTATATGCGTAAGTTTGTCTAAAAAAATACTTTTATAATATTATAATTTTATCGTATTTTATAAATATATTATAATAAAAAATAGTGGTTAAAACTATATTTTTAAAGACACGTACAAAATGATACAGTAACTATTTGTAACCGAGGGAGTAGCCTCGCATGATTGGACTCTAGTCTGCGACATGGTCCACCGCAAGTCAGCGCCGGTCAAAATCGGTGTGTAAACACCACATGTTCCGTTCAATTGCTTTCCCGTGGATTGAGGAGTTGTGGAAGAGCATATCCTAGGAATATGTGCCTAAAATTTGGTGGAGCAGGGAGATCTGTGGCGAACCTGCTAGTGCTAGGGAATATCTCTTTCAATTTCATGGCCGGAAACTGATACGCAAAGATACATCTTTGTGGCGTGCAATAGTATGTGTTCTATGGTAGCCTCTCAAAAGATTTTAGTACGTAGAACAATTTAAAAAGACACGAATATTTAACCGGTCTAGAATCAGACAGCCTCTCAACATCCTAGGCCAAAAATATGCGCACCATGTTCACTTGCAAGTTGCAACTACGAACATTGTGTTTGAGGACAGGGTGCGGTTGCAATAAAGTTTTAAATGGCGATTTTCGCGTCTCTATGGCAAAGTTATAAAAAAAACTATAGGACTTATCGTGGAAGCAATCTTTCATCGCGTTTTCAGTATTAATTTTTATTAAAATATATACATATATATATATAATGTAAGTTTCCTCTAAACAAGTCATAAAAACACGGTACTTTAGGAGGTACTAATATTTTATAACAAAAATATGAGTTAAGTCCAGAATCAATAAACACACTAATACATGTTCAAAAGATCATAAATGATAATTATATTATAATGTTCTTAACAATAAATACTTAATCAGTGAGAAATATGAATGTTCGATTATTGAAAAAGGTGAGATGAGATAATTTACTAGTTTTTCTTATAGTTCAGGCTTATAAGAGATACATATGGACCTTTTAGTAATATTATATTTCAAAATAGGCCTAATGTTTGGGTCTATAAGTACCTATATAGGATAATGAAGTTATCGCTGATTATAAACTACGTTAAATAGCGGAGCTATTACTAGCTATAGAGTTCCTAGCTAAAATAACGGAACATTGTCCCGCAGCTTCGTGTTTGGGATCTAAAAAAGCTATAGTACAGCTATTGCTAGTTATTTAGAACACTGTTTGCAATAGCACCACATGATATCAGATGGACGGCTCAGATTGCGCGTGGTACTACAATACTTTTTACTGTAGCAACCAACACTGCAGCACAAGAATCTAGATCATTGGATATGAAAATGGACGACTCAGATCATGTGAAATTGCTTATTGTGCAATTGCAGTTGCACTGATCTCTCTCCATATTTGACGCTAGCTGTGGCTGTAAGCCAAATAGAGCTTTTGTTTTGTTTTCGCTTCTTTCTGATGTCGATTTGGTTGTGTATCCTACTTAAGAAAAGATATGCGTCCGTCTTTTTTTTTCTATGTTTGGTCTTGTTTAGATAAGTTTAATGAACAATCCATATTGAATTTAGTGTAGCTTAAAAGAACTCTAAATTAGACCCAATCTCTTCGTCTACATTGTCACCACCGTCACACGCGCTGCTAACCGCGGCCTCATCGGCACCCTCATCTGCCTCCCCGCATCCCTCGCGCTGCTGCCCATGTTGACCTCCAACCCATTATGTTTGAAGGCGACCAACACACTTATGGGAGGTATGCGGCAGAAGTGAAGTTCACAGGTGACCAATAGAGCGGAGTAATCACTTTTCTAGCCCCTGTTACCTCGTTTTTTTTAAATCTAGCCTCCTCACGAGCAAAATTACAAATCTATCCCCCTTCCCCACCACGGAATGCGTGGCAAGCAGTGAGGAAAGCGAGAGCGGCATCCCGCGGTAGGGGAGCATTGGAGGCACGTTCCGCAATGGGGAGGGGGCTAGATTTTGAAAAAAAAAAGGTAATGGGGTAGAAAAGTGATCACTTACAGCTAGGGGTGAAAACGGGCTAGATATTTCCCACCCGATCCGGAGACGGATCCAGTCAAAACCTGATTCGAGACAGGATTTGACTATCCGACTGGATCCGGGACAAGATCTGGATACTTGAATCCAGATTCAAGATTGGATTCAGAGCAATCAATATCCAATAAATACGGGCCGGGACCCGAATATTCGGATTTTTCCTATTCGGATATCAGCAAGGCCTAACCCATTTATTACATATTTTTCATGGCAATCCATTTATACTGACAATTAGTTGATTCTATTGATCCTCAAGCATCATATTCTTTCCATGAAGTCTATTAGGTTTGATTGATATATAACTTACTGCTAGCTACTATGGTCATGTATTCATATAGACCAATTGAAGCTAGCGGCAACAACAAAGGGTGGATATAGCTGAGGTGCCGAAATTTGTAAAATCTACTAAAGAGTAGCTATTCCATCTATACCCCTTTATAATGCACCTAAGCAATTTTTTCTACGTCCACCCTAAATAATGCACCTCATTAGAGATGGCCCAATGTTTGTGCACTCAGCAAAACGTCCCCAGAAACTTGCATTCATCAAAATGAATGTCTCAGATCTTTCCTCAGTTTTACTCACCCACATCCGATGGCCGTTGTTTAATGTGTCTAACTCATTCATTCATGTGGCCCACAACAGAAGAGCCCGCACATATATATTTCAATTGAACTATATATATGGAATTTATGTTGCAAATCTAAAACCCATTTGATTTCGATTCAATATTTACCATACCAGTCAGTACCATGAATCGCGCGCTTAATTTTCTTCCATTCATGTATGTGCACCACATCCTATACAAGGCGCTCACGTACCGCCGCCATAATATTATTTAGCGAAAAATATTATATAAGGAATATGTGTATGAAATGCAATTATCGTGTGATAAATATAAGGAATAAGTTTATTTTAGAACTTATTCCTAAATACACTATAGGAACTAACAGATATTCTGATAATAATTAGCCTCAATCAGGACGCATAAATGATGCTATATGTTAGCATTCATATTTGGATGACAATTAGGGAAGTCATTATTGGTCCAGCTTTCCAGGATGACATACTGCTGCCCGCGCGGCGTTCGACCCGCCCGGCGCCGACTACATCAGGGGCTTGCGTCGCGCGATCGGTCTACGGAGATGGACGCGTGCACTTTGCGTGAGCGGGAGGCGGCGGAGGCATAACGCAGCGCCGCGGAGGCGATCTTGGCGGCTTGATGCGTGGAGGAGATCAAGGGCAACCCCTTCGGGTATGCGGATCCTCCCTGTTTATTTCCTTGTTTGATTCTCTCTCCTTCCAAATATGTAGTACATACAGTTTTGGCAATTCAAGTCTGGTTTCCTTGCATGTAGATCCTCCCTATTTATTTCCTTGTTTGATTCGCTCTCCTTCTAAATATGTAGTACGTACAATGTGATCACAAGATTATTTATTATTAAGTATTATATTCATACTTATCTTTTATTTAATTGATAAGCAGATGTACTACCGTCGTAGCGTTAGCACTGGCACTATACTAGTTAGACTGAAATGAGAGGGATCAGCTAATGCTAGCAGTTTTGCAAGTACAAATGGTGGTGAGTTGAGGAAAGGGATCCTCACAAATCACATTCATTCCTTTTTCCCCCTCTTCTATTGAATTAGGATTTAATAGTGAAATGCGATTGCAATACTAAATCAGTACGCACATTCCATTTTCTTTCACACATTCAGATAATATGCAACTTACTTCCTAAATTGATTACTATACAATGATTCTTACAACGAAAATATTTCCAGACGATGAATTTTATGAAGAAAAGTAGGAAATCGCTCGGCCATACGTAGTTTGAACTAATCGTATCAGACATTGCTTTATGTGTGCACCTCCAACGCTGAAGTCCTAGCTCCGCTACTGCTTACTAGGAAGTGGCATGCAAGGTAATTCAGATTGTTCAATTCCTGTTCTGTTGTTAGCAATCGTACTGTAGCGTTTCTGAAAATTTGGGTCCTGGACCCGGAATTTGTGAAAGATCGAAAAGGCGACTAGAGGGGGGTGAATAGGAGCCAAATAAAATTTTCGAATAAATTCTCCCCCTAGAATTCAATCCACCAAAAGACCAGAAAGAAAGAACTGAACCATCGATCAGGCAATTTCAAAACAGAGGCTCAGACCGGTTAAGATAGGGTGAGCATAAAAGCGCCTTTGGTCGAGTAGCTCTGGTCGGATGAACAAGAAGATGCGAATGGTCGTTAGTATCGTCGGATGAAGCAGTACTCCCGACCGAAGTGGTCGGATGAACGATACTCCCGACCGGAAGTGGTGGGTGAACGAACTCCCGACCGAAGTGGTCGGATGAGCGATGTTCGGGTGAGCGATACCCGACCGGATGAGCAGTACTCCGATCGCGAGGTCGGTTAAGCGAGACTCCGATCGCAGAGGTCGGATGAACGAGACTCGGGTGAAATAGTGTTCGGATGAACGATGCCGATGAACGATCGCCCGACCTACGAGGTCGGATGCACAAGATTTCGGGTGAATAGTGTTCGGATGAACAAGACTCCCGACCGATGAGCGAGACGCCCGACCTACGAGGTCGGATGAACGAGACTCGGGTGAATAGTGTTCGGATGAGCGAGACTCCCGACCGATGAACAGTACGCCCGACCTACAGAGGTCGGATGAACAGTACTCGGGTGAACAGTGTTCAGATGGATAGTGCCCCCGCCCAATGAACAGTACGCCCGACCTACAGAGGTTGGATGAACAGTACCGGGGGTCGGATGAACAGTAAAATCAGCACGATCTTAAAAGCGAAATCGATGTAACTTTTGATCGGTGATCCAAAACAGGAAAATTGGTGTGCACCTCCCTAAGGATGTCAGGAACCTATTTCAATCATCAATCGAAGGAATTGATACCAAGGTTCCGTCCCTTTTCAATTAAACAAATGCAACACCAAAAACAGAGTCACGAACACAGACTTCACCCTAACTTGTGGTGAGAGTTGATGATCGAATATCCTTGGATGACTCTACACAAATCACAGCAAGTAAGTACACGAAGAAACAACCCTTCAAACAAATAGAAACACTATCGAAAATTAGTCACGAAATTGGTTTCTTGCAAAACCGAATAGAAGAGGTTGTAGATTGCCTAGATAATTGGGATATGATCTATAGAAGATTCATCCAAACAATCTTTCATCCTTGGCAACAAGAACCGAAGCCAATCGGGACTAAAGAAGCGCAAGTCACACGCTTACGCACTTCAAGAACACACAGATTTACAAACTTGCAACAAGAACGCAATGATTGCCTAGATGATTGAAAGCACCGAATCTAGAGAAGAGTTCATCAATCATGAATTTCAACAAAGACTCGAAGCATGTAGAAGGAGATGAGGCAAATCCAAATTACGTAAAGAAAATTGCAAGTAAGTAAATGCGAATTTAGATAATGAATTTAAGTGCGTAATGTAAATACGTAAGGAAATGAAACAAGAACATAGATGAAGAACATTTCATTTCCGGAAGGAGGTTTACAAAGCCTCACAACAAAGTGGGCAAAACTCAAATGAGCAAAAAACCTCGAACCTTCAGAGAGGAAGGTGCCCTACCCTCTATTTATAGTGACACAGGATCAATTCCCACCCTTGGATATCTTGCTTCAATCCTAAGCCAACATCCAAGAGCCGAGGATTTGATCCTTACAACATCACTCTCAACAACTCTCAACTACTCACGTAGACTTTCCTCACTGCCACCACGTCCCGGGGAGACACCCTCTCCTGTCTAGTAGTGAGCTAGGAACACCTACCACCCTTGGATGAGCCTCTAAACCCTAGAGCACTCCATCAAGGGTGAGATTTTACTCACTCACACAGCTATGCATGGTGACCCAAACCCAACAACACAACGGGTTTTGCACGCTGTTCAAAGCATACCAACTTGACCCGCTACTCTCTCTTCGACCGCGATCCAACGGTCCTCCTCGATCAGAGCAGCTCCAAGTTAGCATCTCATCCATTCCTTTGTCTTCTTGGCTTGCAGCTACTCCCTGGCCTCAGTCATCTTTGGCGACACCCTGATCATCTGGACCTCAGCTCTTCCAGCCTAGTCCTGATCCCCTTCGCCTCACCATGACCTAGCTCCAAAGTCCTGCAACCATCATAGACAAGGAAACCACATCACATAGCAATGTCCAACAACACATATCCATCTCAACAGAAAGATATACACTTCACTGGCCAGCAAAACCCTGACCACACATGGTCTGACCACTGGTCTCCATCCCGACCACAGACCTGACCACTGGTCTCCATCCCGACCACTCGAGGTCTGACCACTGGTCTTCGTCCTGACCACTCGGGGTCTGACCACTGGTCTTCTTCCCGACCACTCGAGGTCTGACCACTGGTCTTCGTCCCGACCACTCGGGGTCGGATGACTGGTCTCCAACCAGCCAAAGCTCAGACCACTCGGGGTCAGACAACTGGTCTCCGACCAACCAAAGACCTGACCACTCTGGGTCAAACTCAAATTCAAGCACAACAGGCTAAACCACAGTCAATTACTCATCACCATCAGGGATAGACCTCCACATGGTCTTTCAATCTCCCCCTTGATGAGTATATTGACAAACACTCGAAAAGGCATAAATTTGAGTTTGTAAAGCAATTTGATTGCAAAACCAAACTTGGTCCAGAGAGAAAGATATAAAATCATGACCAAGTTGGCAGTAAGATTTTAGAGCAAGATCATGAAAAGAGCAAGTTTTCTACAAAAGCTCTAAAAATCAATCATAAGTGCCAAATGTGATATGATCCATAAGAGATAGCAAAGATTTACAAAGATCATAAGAGATAGCAAGCTTTCACATTTTTATCTCCCCCTTTTCTACATTTTAAATGATGCCTTTTCTACATTTTCTCCCCTTTTGGTAATATAGGCATCAAAATGGAATTTTCTCTCTTTTTTGTTTGTTTTCTCTCCTTTATATATGTATGCATGAAATGCATCCTAAGTGAGCTTTGAGAATTATCCAAGTGATCACAATGACAAGATATGACACCAAGCTAGTCAATTTAGAAAATGGTGAACTAGGATGTCTGCAAGAACAAATTCATTTGGCTCACAAGCTTGGTTTACAAGATTTTATTTTAGCAAGATTTGAACAAGTGCAAAACTTAGCAAAGTTTCAAAGCTAGAAGCCAGCACCACTCATAGGATCAAATGGAAAACCTAGAGTTCAACCTACTCAACACTTTGGGAATCTTGAAGTACATATAGAGTCCTTGAGTTCATTTTTCAATTCATGCAAATTCTTCTTTTTGATATTTTGAAAGACATAGCGGGTGCAAATGTTTGACATTATTTGCATTCTTTACCCACTTATGTTTTTGTTATTTGTATTTCTTAATGGTTGACTCAAGCCATGTTCGATCACCCCAAGAGTAACTCTTAAGAGAATAATCTTGGTCATACACTATATATTCCAAGTTCATCCCAAGTGCAATGGGAGGCGTCTAGAGAATATATAGTGTTGAGTTCAATTTTGCACAAAAGAGTCAAGTTTTTCTTATTTTAGCATATATGAGCAATTTTGAAGGACTAAAATATGGATCAAGCAAGTTTCACCCAAGTTGCTATAGGGACTCTAGAGAACTCCATAAATTCACAATTCATGGTAAAACCTCTAGAGAAGAAACTTTAACAAGAAAAAGCAACATGTTTTCATTTAAGATTTTCAATTTTGATTTTAACAAGCTTAGTATCATAGATGAACTTGGATAGACCTAAGCTAGTGATTTTCTTCAAAGATGTAGCAAGGTGCATTACATGAAAGATTGAATCAATTGCATAATAGACAAAGCTCATAAAGCAGAAAAATGCAGTCTAAATGCAATGCATGAACAGATTCCCAAACTCCCCCTCAACAGTTGAATCAATTTTAGGCTCAAATCTGGTTAAAGTTGAGTTATTATCAAGATTAGGCATAAAGAAGACCCAAATGAACTCAATAAAAACCGAAAAAAAAAAACAGAATGAGGAGAAGAAGTCGAAACTGCAAGACTGGATGGCTATTGAGCATAGATAAGATAGAAGAGACTCACTATCGCTCAGATGGCTCTTATCTTCCCTAGAGACTAACATAGGGAAGCGACTCTAGATCCCAACTAAGGAGTGCACATGGACCTGCCTACCTGGAGGCCCAAAACACGCTAGACTTATAAGGCGTGAGGGAACTCAACCTAGAGAGAAGAGAGAACACTAATCACGCATGATAGCAACCTAAAGCATAAGATAAGAGGTCCATGGAAGACATGCTAAGTGAGTGAACTCAACTTAAGAAAACAAGCCCAAAGTCACCCAGAAGAAGAAAGGAAAAGCTGAAAGAAAATATATAGTACATAATATACAAACCAGCTCCCCCTCAAGATAAGCCGTATGGGCTCACGACTCCAAGCTCACTCCTCAAGGCAACAAACACTGGAGTTATCCAAAGGCTTGGTAAAGATATCGCTATCCGGTGGTCACCATCTATGAATCAAGCACGATATCACCCTTCTCCACATGGTCTCTAAGGAAGTGATATCTAATATCAATGTGTTTGGTCCGGAATGTTGCACTGGGTTTTTAGCAATGCAAATAGCTGAAGTGTTGTCACAGAAGAGTGGCACACTCTCTATTTCTAACCCATAGTCCTTGCAAGGTCGATCTCATCCAGAGCACTGACTACAAAGAATCGGCTGCGAGAACATACTCACCTCGGGACTGGCAACCCTGCATCGCTTCCTAGATGACCAAGAAACAAGAGAAGTGCCAATGAATTGGCAAGTGCCGAAGTGCTTTTCCTATCTATCCTACTGACAAAGAAAGTCGGCATCGGAAAAGGCTCTAAGAGATAGACAAGAAGAAGAAGAGTACCAAATACCATAATCGGTGGTGGCACGAAGGTACACGAAGATGCGCTTGATCACCGGTGAGAGGCGCGAGGAGAAGCTTGAAATCGAGCGCACGGACACACAACAAAATGTATGTCCGGCCTCGAAGCGGTGAGGTACAAGAGGAGCCGATCATGCTCAAACTCCTTTTGATCGCAGGCTCACCATCCTCATCGGGCTCGAGGACAGCGGTGGTGGCCATAGGAGTCATCACCGGCTTCCCATCGGACATGTCGAGCGCCTCCAGAGGTCACGGGTATATTTGCCTTGATGCAAGAAAGTACCCTCCTGAGTCTGCTTGATTTGGAAGCCAAGAAAGTAGCTCAACTCGCCCATCATACTCATCTCAAACTCTGTACTCATCACATCAGAAAACTGAGAGACAAGAGAATGAGAGGAGCCACCAAAATGATATCGCCCACATAAATCGGACAAGAAGAAAATGAGACTCATGGTGTTTGATGAACAGAGTTTTGTCTACTATGCCCATTTTAAAGTCATGGCTGAGAAGATAAGACTTGAGCCTCTCATACCATGCTCTGGGGGCCTGTTTGAGTCCATACAGAGCTTTGGAAAGCTTGAAAACATGACTCGGAAACTTGGGGTTCTCAAATCCTGGAGGTTGTTTGACATAAACCTCTTCCTCAATATAGCCATTGAGGAATGCACTCTTGACATCCATTTGATAGAGCTTGAAGCCCCGGGATGCAGAAAATGCAAGCAGGATCCTAATAGCCTATAGCCTAGCTACAGGGGCAAAGGTCTCCTCAAAGTCAAGACCCTCAACCTGAGAAAAGCCCTGTGCAACTAGTCTAGCCTTGTTGCGAATGACAACCCCATCCTCACTCTGCTTGTTTTTGAACACCCACTTGGTCCCAATGACATTATGACCGGATGGGCGCTCTACAAGTCGCGGACTTTGTTCCTCTCAAAGTTCTCAAGTTCCTCATGCATGGCATTAATCCACGACTCATCGGATAATGCATGAGAAACATCCTTTGGCTCAAAAGAGGCAACGAAGGCAGAGTGAAGATAGACCCGTTCTTGAGCGTGTGACACGCTCGAACAAATCGCCGATCATTTGATCAGAAGGATGACGTCTCTGAATATGACGGGAGGACCGATGTATGGCCTCTACCTCTTGAATGAAGAGATAGGAGCAGAGCCACTCACCAAGGAGAGTCGGAAGGTAAGGCTAGTCTCCCGAGGTGCAGAAATGGAAACAGGAGGCACCTCAGGTGTAGAGGGGACTGGATCGGATGGAACACCATCATCTCCATTATCCTCATCCTCTACAAAAATGGTCTCGAAGGAAGAAGAAGAGCTCAAACATCGTGTCTAGCTCTGGCTAGCCTCATCAAAGGTCACATCACAGTCTCTATGATCCTATGCGCATCAACACCTGCACTTATAGCTACGAGAAGAAGACGAGTAACCTAGAAAGATACCATCGTAAGAGCGAGACTCAAACTTATCTAGGTTACTGGACTTCAAGATAAAACACTTGCAACCAAAACGCGAAAATGGGACACACCGGGCTTTCGCCCATACCTCAACTCATAAGAAGTGCGATGCAAATGTGCTCTCAAAACACGCGATTAGTCACATGGCAAGCAAGTAGCTATAGCCTCACCCAAAACTTCCTAGGAGTACTATACTCATCTAGCATCGTCCCGCCATCTCAACTGTGGTCCTGTTCTTCCTTTCCACTACGCCATTCTCACGAGGGGCGAGGGAGAAGAGAAGCGATGCTCTAAACCAGACTCCACACAAAGCTCTCAAAGTAGGAATTCTTGAACTCGTGCCATTATCACTGCAGATAGCTCAGAATGCACCGGGAGTTCAATAGACAACCCATCGACCAAACCCTGAAGTGAGAAAAAGTCTCATCCTTTGAGGCCATGAAGAATACCCAAGAGTATCTAGAAAAATCATCAACGATGACAAGAACATACCACTTCCTCCCGCCGATCGCACTCTAGCCGACCAACGGTGTCCATATGTAAAAGTCGCTCGGTGCATCACCATCACTACGTGATCAAGGATGAGAAGCAAGAACCATCTTGCCATGTCGGCAAGGAGAGCAAACTAAGTCTTTGACCATCTTGAGTTTAGGCGGACTCGAATGAGATCGTGGTCGCTAACTCGGTCAAATGATCAAAACCAATGTGGCCAAGTCTCCTATGCCGAAGGAGAGATCACGGACTCGAAGCAATCAAACATCAAGAGAGTCTCCGGAAGAAGCGGAAAAATCAGCACGAAAGACTCTCCCAAATCTAGAAATCCCGCAAACTAACCCTCCCGATGAATCAAGGATTCGCAGACATTACTCTTGAAGCTTACCTCGAAAGAGTCATCGATAAGTCAAAACAGAGAGCGATTGTATTGCGACTTACTTACTAAGGCAACATCTTTAAGAATGAAATTTTGGTTAATGCAGATGGTACCTTTAGCAATGACTCTACTCAAGATGCATCCCCAAAAGTGATTAACTCATCACCGGGGCTCGGACTAGGAAGAGAACCATCGAGAATCTCCGGTCATATGGCGAGAACAACCGAGTCAACAATCCAAACATCTCCTTCCCATCCGACCAACCTAATCAAGACATAAGAGAGAAAGATGACTCAAGATGGGATAGAGTGAAGACTTGGGAACCCAATATCAACCACATGACGCTCTCAGTACCATCCACGTAGCGCATCGACTCGAGTGTCTCTCTGCCGCTTAACTATCACACGATCGAAGCGGCTACCGTAGATGATCTAGGAGTCAAAGCGGGTTGGCTGCCGTGGTGCAAAAGCCGAACCACCCGAGAAGGATGCCCAATCTCCTACCGAAAACACCTCACGCCACGATATCTACCTCGATGGGAAGAACGAGGAATATCAAGAGGACGGCGGAAAGACCGACTACGAACAGCTCCAAGACTAAAATTCAAGAACCAAAGATGAAAACCAAGTCTGGACGCGCAAAAAAGCAGCGACTCTCTAACTGTCTAGAAGCGGGTGTGTCTTAGGAGCACTCAAAGTCCGGGATGACCACGAATACCCCTAAGAGCAAAGAACACGATCACGCCGAGTGATCTTGGCGCGCCTAAAGCAAAAATCTACTAGGTGACCATCCTTCTTACAGAAGGTGCATGTATACTTCGCCTTGCTAGAGGCAGAAGCAATAGGAGAAGCATCCTTCTGGTCAGAAGTCCCATGGACCACACCAGCAGACTCAAGACAAGTGGTGCTCACCACAGGAGCTACCACAATCTCACCACTCTTGGATGCACGCACAATGGTAGGAGGATGTGCCTAGCGTGCTCCAAGTAGTCAAATCCTAGACCCCGATTAAATCACGATCTTAGATTAGTCTAGAATGAGATTAAGCTTCTTCTTGCCTCCAACAAACTTCTCGAGAGTGCTCATAAGATACTGGCAATCTCGGAAGAAAGAAGCACAAGAAGAGCAGGGGGAAGAAGAAGAAGAACCAGAAAGATGAGCTCTCTCAGCACGTGCATTTTTCTCCCTCAGCACGGCTGCCTCAATCTTGAGGGCCTCACAAGAAACGCAAGACGCATTTCTAATTCTATGGGCTTGGTCTTCTAATTTCTTCCTAAGCTCGACATGGATTTTATCCAAGTCCCCCACAATCTCAGTACATCGCAAGCAATATTTTTGTGACTTATCTAGTAAGTCCTTAGCAAGTTTAGCACACTTGACATTGTGGTTTCATTGTCAAGTTTTAATTGCTTCTGACCCTCACATGAGTATTTGGATCCTTAGAAGCATGTGATTCAAGTTCATTGTTTCTAGCGTAAAGCTTTCTAAGGTGTTCGCCATGGCATCAATTTCGAAAGCAATTTAGGCAATTAGCACAAGAGGGAGTAGAGTGAGCATTAAGAAAACTAGCTTCTCTGAAATATCATCAATAGAACTAGTGCTAGCATTCTTCATCCTAAGACCATCAAGTTCAGCAAGCACACTATCATGTATGGTCCTTAGGTTCTCCAACTCCACAAGAACAAAGATCACAGAGAACACGGTCATCGGTGACTCGGGAGGAGAAGATCTAAGTGAAGCTAACTCCGAGTCAAGGTACCTACTTCCTTCTCTAACTCGTAACACCTCGACCTAGCCTTAGCATGAAACTTGCCTAATTTACGTAAGCAAGATTTAACTCGTCGAGGTGGGTACCTCATCCGTTTATTATGACGGCTGGAGTCGCTTACTTCAATGGCGCCTGCCATGAAGCACATGCCGGAGAAGTCATCGTTGCCCTTCACCTTCTCTTGCGGATCGTCCTCGCTTGCATCGCTCCAGTTCTCCGTGTCAGAGAGCTCGATGTCGTCCAATGCGGCGAGGACCCGGTGAAAGAGCTTCTTGTTCTTGGCAAAGTTGCGGTACTTCTTCTTCGCCGGCTCACGAGCCGGGCCTTCTTGTTGCGGTTCTTGTCGGTGTAGTCGTTCTTGCCCGAACCGCCTTGTTCGTTTTTGCCCTTCTCCAGCTTGGGACAGTTTGCTCGAATGTGGTTGGGGCCACCACACTTGAAACAGGTGATCATCCCACCTCTCTTCCTCTCTCTCACTCTCTTGTATGCATATGAAAATTTGCGAGCAAGAAGAGCAAGCTCATTTTCGAAATTTTTCCGCTTGGTCATCGCTAGCTCACAAAGGGCGAGAGAGAGAAACCAACAGAAGAATCAGAAAGAGAGGATCCAATGGGATCGGTGACCAAAGCCATCGACTGAGACTTCGTCTTCCGCGAGACGACGTCGATCTCATGAGTCTTGAGGCGGGAATAAAGCCCGTCAAGAGTCAAAGTCGATAAGTCGGTGGTGTCCTTGATGGTGGTCACCTTCATCTCCTGCACCAGAAGGTCGAGCGCGGTCAAGAAATGCCGAGCATTGTCCGAGTCAGGGTATATGCAACCGACTGCTCGGAGGTCGCTCAGAATCTTTGTAAACCGACCAAAGCACTCGTCAAGACTCTCACCAGCGTGTTGTTCAAACTTGTTGAACTCACGCTTGAATTGGTCCTGTCGAACCGTCTTGATTTGGGTAGTGCCTCATGGTAAGCATTAAGGGTCACCCAAATCTCATGAGCGTAACGAAGTGAGAAATCCTATCGTACTCATCGCGACTAAGGCCCCTGTATGAGGATGTTCCTTGCCTTAGCATTTGCCTCAACGTCGACCATATTGCCACCGTGACGTTCTCATCGGCAGAACCTCATACGGAGCTTCACCTTCGCCATATCGAAGCCCAGGCGTGATGTACGACTCCATCCGAGATTTCCAAAAGGAAAATCAACTCCAGAGAAAATAGGAAGCTTGGTGGAATACTTGTCCATCGCCATGGCTCTTGAGACCGGTCAAGATCTAGAAAGAGCGAACTGCTCGATACCAATTGAAAGATCGAAAAGGCGACTAGAGGGGGTGAATAGGAGCCAAATAAAATTTTCGAATAAATTCTCCCCTAGAATTCAATCCACCAAAAGACCGTAAAGAAAGAATCGAACCATCGATCGGGCAATTTCAAAGCAGAGGCTCACCGGTTAAGATAGGGTGAGCGAGAAAATCGCGACCGGTCGAGTAGCTCGTCGGATGAACAAGATCGCGAATCGGTCGTTAATCGGTCGGATGAGCAGTACTCCCGACCGAAGTGGTCGGATGAGCAGTACTTCGACCGGAAGTGGTCGGATGAGCGATGTTCGGGTGAAGCAAGACTCGACCGGATGAGCAAGACTCCGATGCGGAGGTCGGTTAAACAGTACTCCCGACTGCAGAGGTCGGATGAACAGTATTCGGGTGAAATAGTGTTCGGATGAACAGTACTCCCGACCGATGAACAGTACGCCCGACCTACAGAGGTCGGAGGAACAGTACTCGGGTGAATAGTGTTCGGATGAACAGTACTCCCGACCGATGAACAGTACGCCCGACCTACGAGGTCGGATGAGCGAGACTCGGGTGATAAAGTGTTCGACGGATAGTGCCCCGACCAATGAGCGATGACGCCCGACCTACAGAGGTCGGATGAACGATCGGGTCGGATGAGCATAAAATCAGCACGATCTTAAAAGTAAATCGATGTAACTTTTGATCGGTGATCCAAAAGCAGGAAAATTGGTGTGCACCTCCCTAAGGATGTCAGAACCTATTTCAATCATCAATCGAAGGAATTGATACCAAGGTTCCGTCCTTTTCGCTTAAACAAATGCAACACCAAAAACAGAGTCACGAACACGACTTCACCCTAACTTGTGGTGAGAGTTGATGATCGAATATCCTTGGATGACTCTACACAAATCACAGCAAGTAAGTACACGAAGAAACAACCCTTCAAACAAATAGAAACACTATCCAAAACTAGTCACGTAAATTGGTTTCTTGCAAACCGAATAGAAGAGGTTGTAGATTGCCTAGATAATTGGGATATGATCTATAGAAGATTCATCCAAACAATCTTTCATCCTTGGCAACAAGAACCGTAAGCCAATCGGGACTAAAGAACGCAAGTCACACGCTTACGCACTTCAAGAACACACAGATTTACAAACTTGCAACAAGAACGCAATGATTGCCTAGATGATTGAAAGCACCGAATCTAGAGAAGAGTTCATCAATCATGAATTTCAACAAAGACTCGAAGCATGTAGAAGGAGATGAGGCAAATCCAAATTACGTAAAGAAAATTGCAAGTAAGTAAATGCGAATTTAGATAATGTAATTTAAGTACGTAATGTAAATACGTAAGGGAAATGAAACAAGAACATAGATGAAGAACATTTCATTTCCGGAAGGGAGGTTTACAAAGCCTCACAACAAAGTGGGCAAAACTCAAATGAGCAGCAAAAACCTCAGAACCTTCAGAGAGGGAAGGTCGCCTACCCTCTATTTATAGTGACACAGGATCAATTCCCACCCTTGGATATCTTGCTTCAATCCTAAGCCAACATCCAAGAGCCAGGATTTGATCCTTACACCATCACTCTCAACAACTCTCAACTACTCACGTAGACTTTCCTCACCGCCACCACGCCCCGTGGAGACACCCTCTCCCTGCCTAGTAGCGAGCTAGAACACCTACCACCCTTGGATGAGCCTCTAAACCCTAGAGCACTCCATCAAGGGTGAGATTTTACCCACTCACACAGCTATGCATGGGTGACCAAACCCAACAACACAACGGGTTTTGCACGCTGTTCAAAGCATACCAACTTGACCCGCTTACTCTCTCTTCCCGATCGCGATCCAACGGTCCTCCTCGATCGAGCGGCTCAAGTTAGCATCTCATCCATTCCTTTGTCTTCTTGGCTTGCGGCTACTCCCGGCCTCGGTCATCTTTGGCGACACCACGATCATCCGGACCTTAGCTCTCCCGGCCTAGTCCTCGATCCCCTTCGCCTCACCATGACCTAGCTCCAAAGTCCCGCAACCATCATAGACAAGGAAACCACATCACATAGCAATGTCCAACAACACATATCCATCTCAACAGAAAGATATACACTTCATCGGCCAAGAAAAACCACGACCACACATGGTCCGACCACCGGTCTCCATCCCGACCACGACACGACCACCGGTCTCCATCCCGACCACTCGAGGTCCGACCACCGGTCTTCGCCCCGACCACTCGGGTCCGACCACCGGTCTTCTTCCCGACCACTCGAGGTCCGACCATCGGTCTTCGTCCCGACCACTGGGTCGGATGGTGGTCTCCAACCACCAAAGCTCGCACCACTCGGGTCGGACAAGCGGTCTCCGACCAACCAAAGACCTGACCACTCTGGGTCAAACTCAAATTCAAGCACAACAGGCTAAACCACAGTCAATTACTCATCACCATCAGGGATAGACCTCCACATGGTATTTCAATTTGTGTCGCTGTAATCCGTTTTTTCCTTCTAAAAAAACTGAATATATGCATGAGCACTACTTCCTGTTTACTATCATTGCCTTTCAATATCGATTCAATACATAGAGATTACAGAGTTACAGATCCTTTTCAGCATCAGGACATTACCAAAATACACAATGCCAGAGCACAAGCTGCATGCCAAACTTGAACCCTTAATTCTTGCCAATAATCACGCATGCCAAAATTTTTTATTTGCATTCATCAATCTGGAACAAGACAATTCTTGTGCTGCTGCATGCCAAAAAGGGTACTATTTGGGACAAATATTCGCTGAAATTTTGACTCTTGTCATCGATTCATGTATTCTTTTTCATCTATACACCTTTATAATGCACGTAAGAAATTTTTACTACGTCCACCCTAAATAATGCACCTCACTAGAGATGGTCTAACGTTCGTGCACCCAACAAAATATCCCCCGAAACTTGCATTCATCAAAATGAACATCTCGGATCTTTCCTCAGCTTTACTCACCCACATCCGATGGTCATTATTTAGTGTGTCTAATCATCCCTGTGGCCCACAACAGACCTCCCCCACCTACATATTTGGAAGGAGAGCGAATCAAACAAGGGAATAAAATAAGGAGGATCCGCATGCAAGGAAACCAGACTTGAATTTTTTACTGACCAAAATTGTACGTACTACATATTTAGAAGGAGGGCGAATCAAACAAGGAAAAAATAATCAGGGAGAATCCGCATGCAAGGAAACAAGACTTGAATTTTTTATTGTCCTGGCATTGTGATCGTATTTTTTTTTGAATATGACTCTTCTCGAGACTTTTTTACGGATTTAGCCCCATAGAGCCTAATTTCAGCGCACGGAGAGCGCTGAATTTTTGTTTTCATTTTTATCTAAGGAACCAACGGTCTGTGAGTGTTGCTTAATTTTTTTCAATTTTTTCTCGCGGAACCCGGTGGCGTGAGCAATCATTTAATTTTTATCTTTTTTTTCTTGCGGATCCGGTGGTCGGCGAGCGCAGATTTATTTTTATATTTTTTCAAATCATCCTCGTGGCCCACAATGCACCTTCCTCACCTCCAAAGATCAACAAGAAAAAGGAAACAAACGTCCTGAAAAAGGAAAGGACCATATATTACGTGCTGGGAAAAGGAAACCGGGAGATGGGACAACGCGGCCGGGAGAACACAGGTCTGCAATGGCTTCACGGTCGCTATCGGTAGCTTTGCCAACGCGGCGATTTTTGAAATTAATTTTATTAAGTACAAAATAATCAAAAGTTTTTTTGAGAATTTTTCTAGAATTTTTTAACCTAATGTGCTATCTTTTCAAAAATCCTTCTATATTTAAAAAAAATGAAGGTAACCCACCCGTAGCTTTTTCTAACTGCAGCCCAGACCAGAGAAGCTTCTTCTCTTCCCTCCCTCCATTAAAGCAAGAAAGAAGCTCCAAAGCTTCATCAATTTCGCACCAAATCTCCTCTTTCCATCTATGGTGTTAATTCCTCAAATTTCGTACTCTATTGCTAAAATTTCCTCTCAATCCGATTTGATCCCAAATTATGGTTTTCATAAATATACTTGTTTCGGGCTATAAAAGCCGGCAAGCTCTCCTCCACCCCATCGCATTGCATAAATCCCCAAGTGCTCCCTCTTGTAAAGATCGCCGGATTTTGAAGGTAACTCAAGCCATCACTGTCATCTTTCCCGGCGAAATTCACCGCAACCGTGACTCCTTCCCCGCAGCGCCGGTGCCGGCGATCTCGCCGCACCAGTGCCGACTCACTGCGACCGGCCGGCCACCTCTGGCTTTCCCTCCCCCTTGCGTTGGCCAAGCCCGCTGTGCTCTCTGTGGAAACTGCAAAAAAAATAATCTAAAATCAGAAAATTCTTTTTTCTTTCTCTTTCTTGATTTAAAATCTTTTGGGAGCCCGTTTTCGCCCATTCGACCTCCATTTAGTTCCGTTTTTCTTTCTAAATTCATTTAAAATTCTAAATTTCTCTTTTATTATTAAGTTTTGTATTCATACTTATCTTGTCATTTAATTGATAAGCGGGTGTACTGCCGACGTAGCGTTAGCACAGGCACTATACTAGTCAATAGATAAGATACAACGATCCTTCACCAATGCCAGGCTCAATAACGACACACAATGTCACACACACAAATTAGTCAATACTAGCTAATCCTACAATCCTCTAACATTATTCGATCTCGCCATTGGCACTCGAATAATGCTTTCACCACCGGCATCCTACCAAACTCACGCACAAAGGCAATCAGAAGACCACGAATCCGAATGGACCGATCAGTTCTTGACTCCGAGCGCCATGGGCATGCCGTCCTGCACGGCGACCGGCAGCGACTCGAGCTTGCAGTCGAGCGTCGGCAGCGTGGCCTCCTCGAGGAGCACCCTCCCGATGAGCCGCAGCAGCGTCTCCTCCATCTCCTTGCCGTCGCTCCACGGGTGCACCGCCGCCTGGAGCAGCGCCGGGTTCTCGCAGATGAGGTCCCACACGGGGAAACCCTTGCGTGGCATCATGAAGTCCTCCCTCCCGAGCCGCAGCGACGGGCAGTAGTCGCCGCGGCCGTCTCCCAGGTAGATGAACCGCTTCTTGCCGTCCGACGTGGCGGAGGCGCGGATGCGGTCGAGCACCTGGCCCTTGCACATGTTGGGAGGGCAGATGCCCGCGAGGCCGCACCCGTGAGGGCCCACGTGGAAGTCGTGGTACGGCGCGATCCGGAGGCGGCCGTCGGCGTCGACGCGGCTCGGATTGGTGTTAACCTCCGAGAAATAGCCCCGGAGGCCGTGGTGGTCGAGGATGGTCTCGATGAAGAACTGGTTGGCGTCGCTGAGGATCCTGAGGTCGCAGCCGAGGCTGTACGCGGCCTTGATAGCGGCGAAGACGTGCGGGTCGAACGGCACCGCCTTGAGCACCTCGGCGACGTCGCTGAGGGTCTTGCCCTGCGAGTGCAGCTCCCCCATCATGGTGTCCATGAGAGTGTTCCAGGGCATGGTGGGGAGGAGACGGTCAAACAGCTCGGTGGCGCCGAGGTTGTCGACGACCCAGTTGTCGCTGTCGACGTCGATGATGGTCTTGTCGAAGTCGAACACCACCACGATCCCGGCCATCTCAGCAGCTAGGGGATGTGACGCTGGCGCTGCTGCTGCTGCTACTATTGTTTGCGGTGTGTCTCCCTACAAGCAAGTGTTTGGCTCCTGAATTCTCGATGAGCAATTGGTGTGGCTGGGCGCTGGCTTATATACGCCCCGGGAGGCGGGAAGATGCCGGGGGAATATTACGAGATGCCTGAGAATACAAGTAGGTCTCGGACTCTTACCGTTTCGGCGCGTTGGAGAATTTAGGTTCATTTCCGGAGGCCGCACGAGGAACCAGGTTCGGTTGCGGTTTCGGCTTTGATGCCGTTGCGCTTGCGTTTCACCGTGTGGCGCGCGTGAAAATAGCCTCCGCGCGCGCGCGGCGCGGAGAGAAGACGCGAGGTGGCTTCTGGCGCGGTCTTGTGGCGTGCGGACTGCCGAGAAGGAACCGGAGAGGCTCTGCATATTTGCCGAGGGAATATCCTTTCTCGTGCCGGAGTCGCTTTCGCCGCATCTGCTGGCCGGCTGCAGGCTGTTGCTGGTTTTGTTCGTCCGAAGGACGGTAATAGACGCCGTTGATTTGGCAATTCTCGATCGGACCGCGGTTTATTGCGGTTAATTGCTCTTTCCTTCTGCTTGCATTTACGTTTGTCTTGAGCGCAGAGATGTTTCTTCGATCCAAACGCGCGCGCGAATACAAACTTTTTTTTTTTTTTTTAAAAGATGCAGTTTGTCCTCTCTCTTTTTTGTTGGGTTTCAGGATGCAGTTTATCTTGTGTACCGGTTGAAGCTTTCGGCACGAGATCCGGTTCAAGTGACAAAGGGCATGTGACTGAAATTGAAATATTTCGTGGGGCATGTGACTGAAATTGAATTGTTTTGCTGTTTTAGCCCTCCGTATGATTTTTTTTTCTGAAAGTAGCCGTTCTCGTGATGAAATTATGGATTTGGCCCCTAACACCCAAATTTAGCGGTTGGGCTCCGCTGAATTTTTTGTTGTATTTGTTTTCAGTGGTTCTAATCTGCTGATATTTTTTTTTGTTGAAGTCCAGCAGTACCGAACCACTATATAATTGTTTTGGGCGTCGAAATTTTCCATGCCTGCCCTGATGTTTTCTGATGATCACATGCATGCATGCTACAGGAGTGAATAGCTAGCTAGCGCCAGCTCCTGTAGCTACAGAAGAAATATTGCTCCTTGACCGGCTGCGGAAACTGGACGCTCGCTGAAAAAAACAATTATCCAAAACAAATAAAAAAAATTCAGCGGAACTCAACAGCTGAATTTGAGTACTGTGCCTAAATTCACAATTTTGTCGCGAGAACAGCTACTTGAACGAAAAAAAAAATCCAGAGGCTAAAACGGTAAAAGTCACCTAGTGGGATATTCGGTGGATGCGGAGAATCTCCCGTTTAGGTGGCGACCAAGGACGATTAGGTGGTCCTTCCTGCCTCTTCAACCACTACAACGTGAGGGAGTTTTTGGCTGGTTTTTCTCTCCTCTCTCTTCTTCAATCAAGTTTTTTTTTCTGAATCATTCAATCAAGTTTTGTTAGTTGGTCAGTTTGCACTTACTAGCTTTTCTTCAGCTTCAGTTCGACCAACTAAAAAAAAATCTATTTCCAATTTTGTGAATGAACAAACTGAGTTCACCACCCACCAACAATAGCTTCCTCTTTCGACCACAAGAACTTCGTTATAACCACGAACTGTGTCGTATGAAAAATCCATTTAATTCATGTGTTTCGAGCAGTCCACACCTGCACTTGCAGCAAATCCACAGTAACTAGGTGACTTGAGATTCATTTGGTTTTGTAGCGGGTTTTAAAACTGATAGTGTGGCTTTTGATCTCATGCAATCTCACGTTCTTCTGGTGAGTACTCCAGAACCTTAAAGAGTACCAAATCCTTGAAACCTCACTAAAAGTTAACCTCGATGGAGCATCTGGTGCAGTTATCCGTGATGAATTTGGGGCTTTCAAAGTGGCGAGGTCGCAGTGGTACCCATATATGGCTAATGCACTCACGACTGAAGCATTTGCAGTTCGGGGCGGGGCTCATCTTGCGACAGAATAGGGTGCTGATAGGGGTGGTAGAGTGCGACCCGTAGAAATGTAGAACTTAGCTAATATGTGGAATAAGTAGAACTCAAGTAGTGCATCGCCCTTAAATATAAGTAGTGCAAATATCAAAACAAACGAATTGATTAGTACTCATCATCTACTTTTAATTCATATTTAATATTTGCACATCTTTTAAAATGTGATACGTAGAAACACGTCCCGTATCACCGTTCGGAGATCTTTTTGATCATTTCGAAGGTTATGGCTCTTAGTTGGAGTTTTTTCGACGTTTGATATAGTTTTCTCTCGCTGGGACTGTAACCGGGGCAGTTCACATTTGTGCTAAACGGCAACCGGAAGTATGTATTTGTGTACTTGGTTAAACCAATTAAATGCCTGATTTTCTGGTTGAGGTCCCGCTCCATGGTTGTACTCATACTTCGGTTGAATGAGAATGAAGTTCCTCCAGTTATCGAAGAAAGTAAAAATAATGCATAAATGTATAATTATCCTATTTCCCCTGTATTTACATTTGTCGATGTTCAAGGCCTAAGGTCCTATAATTGAGCTTATAAAAATATGATGATGAGTTTTCAATGTAACAAGATTGTGAAAGAGAATACGATGATACTTCTTTATTGGCCAAGCGACTTAACATAGTACAAGAATTACAGAATTTCTATCTAAAAATCAGAAGTCTAATTACAATTGCCCCTGCCTGGATAGTACGAATGGGCTCCCTATTTATATCGGATGAAGAGGCGGCAGTTGTTCTCCAAAAAAACATCGTGTAGTTGAAAGGTAACTTCCCACCAAACGGTATCTTCTTGCCAAAGGGTGTCTTTTCTAGCGATAACTTCCGGGTAGTTTTGCATACTTGTCAGATAGTTATCCGTACGGAGACATGTGTAGAGATAACCACTTGTCCCGACCAGTTTCATTGGTCGGGGACGATCAGTGTGAAACAATGCACATACCATTTTAGTTAAACTGGTCGGAGACATAACCATTTAGTTAATTGTGGGCCTCGTTTTATATTATGGGATTTACGAATTGCAAGCCTATTAATAGAGTAGGGTTCTAACCGTTGATAGCCCAGTTAAGAAATATGCTTTTTAGTCCTCATCAACTTCAGTTTGTATGCATGAATGTCGTAGATTTTAAGTAGTATACTAACCCTACCGAACAAAAAAGATCCACCGGATCTGACAGACTTAAGAAATTAGTAAAGAAGAAGTGTGTCGTTTCCAAGTTCTCTGTCTGATGTTGAAACATCAAGTCGTCAGTCATGTGGAGAAAGCCTAGTCGGCTTGGGAAGGCTCCTAGTTGCTTCCTTATTCTACCAAATCATGTTAATGAAAGAACCAATTCTCGCCCTAAGTTCCATTCTTCTTTTAGGTAGTTCATGTACAGTACATGAATGAGAATAAAAAGAGAACAATGCTAACTTTAGTCAAAGAAAAATAAGAAAGTTATTTTGCTTCTGTTTACATTGCATACTATTTCCTGGTTTTCCAGGGTCATGTAACTGTATAAAAAATTAAGAGATGTGCTTCTATTTTTTTTTAAAGTTACACAAATATTAAAATATAAATAAAGGGTTTTTCGATTGCTTCAAGATTTATGCAACTTATATTGGGAGAAAAAACATAGAAACCCTACTCAAAAATTAATCATAACTAAGTAGATGAAGATTTGGGAAAGTTTCAAAGAAAGTCCTTGAACCGAAAATTTTAAGCTGTATTTATGTTGCAAAACTGTACAGATTCACAATAGTGCTTTTCAAGTTATCGACTCCTTCACATGCCCACCGAAAGGACCCAAAAAGTGGTATCGTCACCGATGAGGGCAAGAACCTGAACGGCTGAACACCTACATATATAAAAAAGATTACACTAGCTAGTGGATGGGATTGGGAAGATTCATTTGTAAGCTAGCCGCGCAATTTGTATTTGTTGGCCGACACATCTCCGTGATTAGATGTTTTTCATGTGGGTAGAGGCCGGCCAGAGGAGGAATGGGAGCGCCTGAATGCCTGAGGGGTTAAGAATCAGATGCGTGCCTTTTTGTCAGTACCACGCATCAGTTAGCAGATCTATCACGGTAATAATATGATACTATATGTGATGCATGTTATGCCGTGACAAAAATATAACACACACATACATCTGAAAATACTTACATGAAAACTAAAAGTATTTTGGACTATAGTGCTCTACGTAATTATACTAAATATATATAAACATATTCGTGGAGCAAAATTTATTTGATACGATTTTGTTTTGATGTTCGTGTAAGTTGCAAGACGATGCTTCTGTGTCTACCTTGTAATTGGAAAACAAAACATGATCATCTGTCCAATGCAGCAGCAGTGAACAAAAATAGGAAGAAACATTAGCCTGGGATCAACGAGTTGTCATGGATCATGTGATGCGTCGCGAACCTCCGGTGTTTATGGGAACAGAGTAACGAGAGAGCATTCACGAAGGTGCACTGTTTTTGAAAGTGTTGTCCAAAGATTGCATTGCGTGATGGATAGAGCATATGTGTCGCTTTGCTGAACTCTATTTTATCGGTCCAATTTGCTGGGGCGCAAGTTGATGGCTTTGACATGATTACATCAGGGTCGATATACCCCTGCAATTATTCAGGGGATAATTATGATACTTCAATGATTTTTGTCACTTGTTCTTGGAAGGCACATATTGCGTTACATTTGTTACGGAATAAGACCGAAGCGCACACTGGCTCAGCTCTAGTTCAATCCGGTCTGACCAGCTTAGCCGGAAGTTTAAGACCAGGTTATACGTAGCCTACGCTTGTAAGAGGCATCCACAATTTAAAGAAAGCTAAAACCCATGACGGCCCGACCCTCCTGTGCGGCTGTGCCCAATCAGCCTGTCCTCGCTTTCAAGCTAGGCTGATGCGTATATGTATCATGTAGAGCCTGAGCCCAACAATACTCTAGCCTATATTCACCCGTCACTTCTTAATATTAACAATATGGACACATGAACTAACGGAGGTGGAGCCAGTCATCACGTACTGGAAACATTACTTAGGATTGAAGGCTTAGATGTCTTTTTAACTTTGATTATATTTTATTTTTAGCATGCTCCAATTTGTTTAGAACAAAAGACTTATTGTTGTTGCTGCTATGTACGTGTAGCTTTTTTCCGAAAAAAGCTATGGACCACACAAGAGCTAGCCAACTGAGCAAATGAAATCCATATAGCACCCAAGTTATGCTTCCTGTTATAAAACGTAGTCGTTTACCCACGATCAATCAACAGCACACCAACAGGATCACACGAACAGGAGAAAGGAGCACACAGAATATAGGGGTGGAACTCTCTCGTTTTATTAGATTGATCTCTTGTACAAGGGAGGTGCCTAATATATAATAGAAGGTAGCAAGAGATAGATTCGGATTCGCTCACACATAGAGATAGAGCCCAACCGAATACGGTTAAGAATATCTTATCTCATAACACTCCCCCTTGGGCGAATACCGCGTAATGCACATGTCTCATCAAAAACTCCACTCAAAAACCTAGTGGGAAAAAGGAGATGGAGAAAAGAGTACATTGCACTCGCACTCTATGTTGCACTAGTTGCCTCATTAAAAACCTTCATGTGAGAAAACTTCAGGAAAACTCAATAAGGGAAAAGGAGTACAACTCACAATCTTCAGGATTTAAAATATGACCTTCTGGATCATGCAAATGGCCATGGTTCAGGGATTTACTCCCCCTGAACTTTGCATATCTCTAAGTCTTCTCATTCCAATGTCTTTAACACATCTTTGAAACATAGATTTAGAGCCTAATCACTTGCTATAAAATCCCCTCGGACACTCATTTGTTCAGCACACGAATCACCCTCGCTCTTTCATGTGTTTGCTCTCTCCCGAGTCCTGAGTTTGGTCTCCTGAGTTTGTTCTCTCTGTTTGCTCTTTCTATGCTCTCCCGTCACTAAACAAAATATTTGACAAGAGCAAAAGCAGGAGAGCACACCCTTGCTCTCCTAGTCCTCCTCGTTGGGATCAAGAGATCAATCCGCACCAACTCTCCCCGAGCATGAGAGACTATAACATGGATGATGATCATATGGATGGTACGCAGGGCATCAAGGATGCCTCTTACATTCCCGAGGGGATAAGCTCTGTACCGAGCTCCAAAGTCACTACATCGGTGAAACTAGGATGGACGTTAGTATTCGGCAGTTGACGAGCATGGTGCTGGCAATATATGGATAGAACCATCGAAATTGAGGACGCGCGTGAGGTAGCGTATACTATTTGTAAATAGTGTCAAGCTAAATTATCTGTATGTGCATATGGAGGAACATGTTATATAAAGCGACACACGGAGACATGCTTGAAGAAGATATCAACCACACGAAGGCTAGGGGAGGTGTCCAGACACAGCTTAACTTCAACACCGACAATTCAGTAAGTACATGGGTACACAACACTAAGGTAGTTAGAGACAAAATTGCATATTACATAGTTACGGAGGATCTTCCGCTTAGAATGAGTGAGAGCTCTAATTTTGAAATGATGATGCAATGTAATTTATGCCCACAATATCAACACATTAGTAGGAGAGCAACTACACGTGACATATTCGCAATGTACAGAAATAAACTAGCAATGTTGAAAGAGGCCTTCACGAGTTAGTTTTTTCTTTGCCTAGACCTCAGATATATGGACTTCATCCCACCAAAGAGCAGCATATCTTAGTGTTGTCGCACATTATTTGAATGAAGACTACATCCTAGACAAGAAGATCTACCTCAACAACACAACTAGCACGAGGCAGTTCGACCGCTTCAAACATATGAAAGTTAAAAGGCATGGCGTCTAGTTTGTCTTCCCAAGCGCCGAGCAGGTCATAATGGAATCCACGAGTAGAGATCAACTACTACCTCAACGCGTCTTTCACGGAGACTGATCTTGACATCGGAGTGTTGGAAATATGCCCTAGAGGTAATCATAGAGATGATTACATTTCCATAAATATTCATGAACTATGAGATTGTTCTTTGAATAATATTATGAATATTAATTAATAAAGTGCGTGACTTATTTGTGAAACTCTGTATCCTTCTTTATGATGTTTATTTTAAAAAGTGTCCATAGTCGATAATCTTATGAAGACACATATGAGTAAACTATCATATGTATTGGTAGATGACTATGTTTCACGGGTCATAGATATAAAGATATCAAACCAATAATATGGACACATGTTAGAGAATATGGTGTTGGACATCGACCCACTATAAGACACTGCGAGAATGTTGTTTATTTCATGTCATCAGTTTGTCTCATATGCGATGTGTATACTATATCTTTTGACTTGAGATTGTCGCATGTTCTCAAGATGCATAATTGCTTACTTAGGGGTCATCAAACGCTACTCCGTAACTGGGTAGCTATAAAGATGGCTTTCAGGTTTATCATGAAACATGCTGCAAGGCGTGGTCGATCAAGATAGGGTTTGCCCTTCCATACAACGGGAGAGATATCTCTAGGCCTCTCGAGTGGTCGGATTCTAGAAACGCATGGCTATGCTACTCGAGTCATCAAGTTAAAGAGTTAACTTGATGTATTCGGGGAATTCGAGTCACGACATCGACAAAGAGTGGTCGAGCCATCCAAACAAGGATGACAACGACTCGCCTTGGGTTTGACCGATATCGTGAGGCAAAAGGAAATGCATACAAGACATTGTTGAGGTTCGTCCGATCTTTACATGCACTTGGGATTCGGTAAGTCCAGCTAGGGGCCGCTATCGACTATTGATCGATTACCCGATGGTCGAGTAGGAGTACTCAACGATCGATAGGGGTACTCCGACCATGTCCGAGTGCATGTGAACCTATAGGGTCGCACACTTAAAGGGCTGTAACCAATTCGGATAAGGATTCAAGTTGTAATGGGCTTAAAGTTCCTAATGGGTTTCAAGGGTTGAAACCCATTATGGGACGTCTATATAAAGGGAGGTGGTGGCTTTGAGAAGAGACACACGAAAAAACACAATAGGAATTCGGAATTCCTGAAACCCTAGCCACCAATCCTCCTCCGCCCAGAACCGCACAGCCGATGCTAGCACTCCAGCGCGTGGTATTCCTGCCCTGTACGTGTGGATACCTTGGAAGCGTTGCTGTGAAGCTTCAACGCTAGGATGATCCGTAACCTCCGACAATCACAAGAATTTGTTGGGAAGGCGCGAGGCTAGTACAACTACATCTGCACCACTGCGCTACATCGACTCTACTTCTGCTACGGGTCTACGCGTCTAGTGGTAATTCTGTGATCTATAACTTGCAGTGGTTCCTTAGTTACACGATAGAAAATTTTGATTTTTCGCTAGAGTAACCTACCCGTTCCATAGCAGTGGTATCAGAGCAAGGAACTCAGCTTGCCCTTTTAACTTTATACCAGATCTTGACATCGGGGAGGGCAATGAACTCTGCTTGCTCTTGTGGTGAAAGAATCACCAACGTATTTACCCTGTGCTATCACAATTTGCATGGGATGTACTTGTTGTTTCGGTGTCCACTGTCTCGTCGGAAGCCACTTTCAGTTCAGTGGGGAGGATACTTGAGCCGATGAGGTCATCTCTCACGCTTGAGATGGTTGAGGCAATTACATGCCTCAAAGACTGTAAGTGTGCAGTTGAGAGAACACAATATCAGACCGAGGATCCAGAGATCACGGAGGCATTAACTGGCTTTGACTACCTCAGCCTCAAGTAGTCTATGTATATATGTAGTTACTGTACTATTTTTCTTACTGGGGGTACCCCACCCCAGATTGTAAGATATTTAACGAGACAGTAACTTTATACCTGTTCAAGAATGAATAAAATTTAGTTCTTTACCCCCAATATTTGTGTCCACAACGTCAGCTCGTGTGTCTCTGACTCACATGGCCCGGGGCTATGCCGACACAGCACGCAAGTCGGCATGAAGCGCAAATGGGCTGTGTCTGGGCTCGTCGAAGGCGAGTCCGGTCGGCTCGACATGGCACAGTGGGTCGACCGAGCCGTGGCGGCATGGCAGGGTTTAGGAACGCTGCCCATTGGGCCCCATGCCAGCAGCACGGCATGGCACGATGCAACCTTTACCCTCTTACCTATTCCACCACATCGTGAGGTCCACATGCCATCTCCCAATTGGTTGTGCTGCTCTCTTAAGGCTCCACTTTACATGTCAGCAAAGCATACACAGATGGCATGCTAAGACAAACAAGTTATCCACTCAGAGGATCACAAGAGATGGGCCCATCCACACAACGACGTAGTGGCAGGTAATGCGCTCATGGCTCACCATTTACTGCCACTGTTTAAACTCCACTCGAGCTCCCTGCTCCCCATCACAGCCTACACACCTCACAAGCTCAAGACAAGAGTAAAAAAATAAAGGATTGGAAATGACGATCAGAGGGGAGGTGATTGATCAATAATAAATTTCTCCCTAAAAGAACCAACTAAAACCTTACTTGATCAAAGAGGTGTTGAGAAATAAATTTTCTAAGAAACTCAACTCTTGGGCGACATTACCACCAATCGGGGGCGGTAGTACCAGTGAATAATAAAAACAGGGCAATGAACAGTAAAATCAACATGATTTCAAAACCAAAATCGATGTTTCTTTTGATAGGTTGATCCAAATCCCATGAAATTTTGTATTCACCATCCTATGAGTGTCAGGAACTTATTCCAACCTTCAATCACAAATATTGACATCAAAGTTTCGATCTTTTTCGATTTTAGCGAAGGTTGCACCAAAACTGGGTCAAATGTAAAAACTTTACTCGGAACTTGCTCGTGGGGATTTGATGATCAAGATAATCTTAAATGGTCTCCCACATGTCCCAGCAAGCCAGAACACAAAAGGAGGAACCCTCAAATGAACAAGATCAAAATCTACCACCAATTCTTCATTCACAACCTAAAACCGATTTCTTAATAAAACTTTGATGATCAAGAAGTTTGCCTAGATGATTGAGCTATATTCTACAGAGGATACATCAATCAATCATTTGTCCTTGGCAACACAAAATCAAGAAAGAAATAAACCAGATATCAAGATCAAGAAATAAGAGGATGCGAAACAAGAACAAGATCTTGAGCACAAAATTGATCTTTATTTCAGAAATAAAGTGATGATTATTGTCGGCGTTTCGAGCACCGGCAAGTAAATTTGTAAGTCAAAGGGGCCATGCGCTCCCTGTCCCTGAATGGTTAGACTCGAGAGCCCAAGGTGTATACTGGTTCGGGCCGAATGTCCCTACTCCAGTTCGTTCGGTGGTGTTGTATTGCCTTAGGTGCAGATGACTGCACAACGTTTTACAAATGAGAGCAGAGATTTTGAGCACAAGAGTGTTCGCAAAGACCTAGCGAGAAGGGGAGACTCTACTTTACTCGCTTCTTCTTGCTCCACTTACCTCTCCCAGAGGCCCCTGCCTCCCTTTATACAGCCGGAGGGGGCAGGTTACATGGGAAGTTGGGAGAGGGAAGTTGCTTCGGTGATGGGTCGTCACCCGGTTTGCCCATCTTTGGGTCGGTAGTCCCGTGGGCGAGGCGATTAGGCTGCTGCGTCGGAAATGGCGACCGCCTTTCGTGAACTCCGACGATGGTTGACGTTGTAGTGCGTAACGTTGGTACTGCCTCGGGAGGGAGCGTGCCTTCGTATCGTACGTGACTGGTTGATGGGACTGGAAGCTTGACTTTGACCATTTATGCCATCTTGGGAAAGAGCCACCGCCTGCACAATCACTTGATTGTCCCGCCCATGGCACGCGGCCAGATGGCTGGTGGAGGCTTTGACACGTGGCCCTTGGCGGAGGTTGCCTTAATTTGGTCGAGTCGGAGGATCCCGACCGCCGCGGGTCGGGAGCCTTACTTGGTCGGAGACGTTAGTCCTGATCGGTCGGGGAGGGGCGTCCTTTGTGGTCCCACGGGTCCTTTGGTCGGTAATGGGCTTGAGGTAGCCTGCTTGTTACCCTGGGCCATTGGGGTACCCCTGGTATGAGTATTCGTCAATTACAAAGTCTCTCTAAAGAGGGCAAAGCTCCTAAGGAGCACTCACACACACAAGAAAATCAAAATCTTGTGGAAACTCTAATCTTTCTCCTAGAGCTTAGTGGCTTGTCTCCCTCCATATCTTTCAAACCCTTATATAAAGGAGGCAATCCTAACCCTAGACCTGGACACACAAGTGCATACCATTCACATTTCACATAGGCTAACCCGTTAACCCAACACATAACGGGTTTTACACACTCATAAGCATGTTTTTCAAAGCGGTCTTCACATGACGCTCCAATTCGCTCCAAGAGCCCGAATTCGCGTCCATGCCCTCTTTTGCTTGATCTAAACCACTTAGACCAATGTCGCGGTTTTTCAAACCGTCTCGATCCCCGGTAATGGCTAAATTCCCAATTTGCCCTACTACCGATCTTTTCCTTCTACTCGAAGCATCGTCCATACTTTGTTACCTTCAATGTGGCTCCAATGAGTTGCCACCAAGCCTCTCACGCGTCCGGACTCCCCCGAACCGTCCTCGCTTGCAAACGAGTCTAAGTCACTTGGCACGCCATATGTCCTTGACCGCTTCACCATGAAGGCTTCGGCTTCCTTAACCATTCTAGACCTCAACTCCACCCTAGTCCCAGTCCATGTTGTTGCCTGCCATGTCCATCACTCAGTTCTTTCTCTTCCTGGCTTGCACCAACTTCCTGACCTCAGTCATCTTCAGTGTTACCCTGACCGTCTGGACCTCAGCTTTCTTAACCTAGTCCCAGTCTCCTCCACCTCACCATGACTTAGCTTCAAAATCCTACAACGAACACAAACAAGAAAAGCATTACATAGCATTGCTCATAAAATATGTAATAACCATTACATAATTCAAAATTTGCTGAAAAATTCGGCACTACCGCCTCTTAGGGCCGGTAGTAGTACCACCCTGATACTACCACCATGCTAAGGCCATTAGTGCCGCCCTGGGTGAACCAACAATGCACGCTCTAAAAAATAACTACCGTCATCTAAGAGCAAGTAGTACCAACCTCGACTCAACCTAGAAAATCACCTCTCTAAAAATCACTACCACCATTTAGAGATCAGTAGTACCGGCCCGTAGTACCGCCTTTGACTGACACACTTCAAATTATCTTAAATTCAAAACAAACTCAAACCTAAATATTATAAACTTAAACACAGTTAATTACAAAGTAGGTAAACAATCGCATGATCTCTCACAAAATCTCCCCTGTTCTCTACAATGGCGGCATCCACCATGACACTCTCCTAGTCTCCTCCCCGGCTCTCGCCGGTAAACCGGCCAAGATGGCCTCCTCCAACGTGTTCGGCGGGGGCCGCATGCGCAAGACGGCTGCCAAACCCAAGACCGTCGCGTCCGCCAGCCCGTGGTACGGCCCCTACCGCGTCCTCTACCTCGGCCCTCTGTCCGGCGAGCCGCCGTCCTACCTCACCGGCAAGTTCGCCGGGGACTACGGCTGGGACACTGCGGGGCTCTAGGCCGACCCCGAGACGCTCGCCAAGAACAGGGAGCTGGAGGTCATCCACTGCCGGTGGGCCATGCTCGGCGTGCTCGCGTGCGAGTTCCCGGAGCTCCTCGCCCGCAACGGCATCAAGTTCGGCGAGGCTATCTGGTTCAAGGCGGGCGTCGAGGTGTACCACATCGCCGGTGGCCCGCTCGGCGAGGTCGTCGACCCGCTCTACCCCGGCGGCAACTTCGACCCCCTCAGCCTGGCCGTGCCGACGACCCCGAGGCGTTAGCGGAGCTCAAGGTGAAGGAGATCAAGAACGGCCGGCTCGCCATGTTCCCCATGTTCGGCTTCTTCGTCCAGGTCATTGTCACTGGCAAGGGACCCCTCGAGTACCTGGCCGACCACCTCGCTGACCCCGTCAACAAAAACGCCTAGGCATACGCCACCAACTTCGTCCCCGGCAAGTGATCGATCAGTGGCGAGGTTTTGAGGCGATGCTTGAACCACCTGGCCTAAATTAGTTCAATGTCCTTTTTACAATTTCGTTCTCCTTTCGTATAAAAGGGTGATTTAGAAGTATTATGTTTTGCATCGCTATGACCTAAATTCGCTCAATGTCCGTTTACAATTTTGTTCTCGCTTCATATCCGTTTTACAATTTCGTTCTCGTTTTGTATAAAAAGGTTAATTTAGAGGTATTATGTTTGGCATCGCTATGACCTAAATTCGCTCAATGTCCGTTTATAATTTTGTTCTCGCTTTGTATAAAAGGTTTAACTTAGAGGTATTATGTCTGGATCCGCTTACAGTTTCGTCCTCACTTTGTGTAAAAGGGTTAACCCGGATATACTATATTTAGATCTAACATATGTCTTCGTTAACGGAACAAGGTATTACATTCACCTCTCAAGGAATAACAGATACCTAGAATCATCTTTGACTGTATGTCCAGTGTATGACACATATGCTATAGTGTAGGACTTGAAACACAGCGCGTTAAGTACGGGACAGAGGCTGTGGTGAAGAAAAGCGCTGCGCCGTGTTTTCTGTCCCCCTATATTTGTTCATTCAGGTTGTTTCATGTAATATTATTTGATTTGTTGATGAAACAAGACTGATTTGTAAACTTGCATGGGATCACTCGAAAGCATTATGTATGGAACTAATCGTGCATAGCAGTGCTTGATGGCATGGAAGAGGAATGAAATCGTTTTGGACTCAAACGAACAAATTAATGACCTAAAACGGAAGAAAAACATAGTGTTGAAGAGAAGGAAATATGAAGAGTGAGTTCAACATCCAAACATTGATCTTAAGACAAACCTTATACCATGTCTTACTCCATACAATTGATCACATAAATCATTTGCGGCAATGTTATTGTACAATGCAAATTATGGTATCCATTGGCCACATTCACTTCTTGTTTGCTCTCCCACAAAAACTGACGGGTTGATGGAGATTTGACAGGGAGACAATCGGGTATAAATTATAATCACTCATCTCCATTCAACACGAGGGTTCAGAATCTAGTTCTATGCAACAAAAGCACCATGGGAAATCTCGACTTCCTGATTTTGTTCTATCTCAGTTCTGTTGGGAATGACAGCAGCAAGGATCACCATGCGTATACGGAAGGGGTGATGAATGTGATCAAATAAATATAATTCTGCACCGGATGTTTAATTCGGTGCTGATGAAACCATGCACTGTGTCTGGAAGAAATCAAGCTCGTGAAGGCATCGGGACATAGTCTATGTTTGAGCCGCTGCCCTTGCCTGAGCAACAGCACTCTGATAAAGGTTTTCGTACTGTGAAGTTGGAGAATCCCAGCTGAAATCTATCTTCATGTCCTTCTGGACTAATTGTTTCCAGACCATAGGTTTTCTATTGTAGTAACCGAATGCTCTTTCCAATGAACTGCTTAGATCCTATTAAAATGGGCAACCCACATGAGTTCTGTCCACAAATCACAAAATCCATTTGAAAATACATATAGATATAAAATTCACCTGCTCATCAGCCCTAGCAAATGTAAAGCCATTCCGGAGCTCCACAGGTACTGTTTCGTCGTCGAAATCAAAAACACTGATAGAAGCAATAAACAGCAGATATATGATATTATATGATAAACAGCTATGTAGAGGCAATAATTGGAGGACTAATCAAATGTTCACCTGTCACTCAACCCGCCGGTTTTTCGAACAATTGGCACGGAACCGTATCTCATGGCTATCATCTGGTTGATAAAAAAACTTGTCAGACTTGGGCATAAAGGATAACTTACACACCATCAAAATTGATTACTGAAAAGTGAGGCAAGCTTCATAGAAGAAAATGTTAGTACAGCACAAGCATGTCAGGATTATATGGTTATTGGATAGAGAGCCCTTTAGTTCACACCGTGGGAGGAGATCACAAATGCCAAATGAACCCAATAGAGCAATGTGTGGGACACATGGGCGCACCATCAGCCATGCTAGGCTTGTTTGGTTAGTAATTGGAAAGTTCCCAACTCATATGTGAAAGCTAAAGATAGGTTACCTGAGTAAGTCCACAAGGCTCAAACATTGATGGAATGATGAACATGTCAGATGCCGCATAAATACAATGAGACAAAGCTTCATCAAATTTCAGAATTAACCGAATATTTTTATTTTCCTGGAAATGGTCCGCAACACCCTCAAATTCCCTCTGTGAAATAAATGCAGTGGATAAATTCACAGTTGCAAGATCAGCCAATAACTACCATACCAGACAACGGAATCGGGCCATTTCCATGGCAAATCAAGCATTCATGAGGTAAAAAGTGAGCTCATGTTGTAAGTCATACAAAATAAACCGAGACATACTCAGCGAGAAGTAGACAGACCTGAATATGTGGGACTGGACTTGAGCCAAGGAGCACAAACTGTCCTCCTAGCTCAGCTGTTCTGTATATTGCATGCCTGATAAGACGTAGACCCTTCTGAGGAACTAGCCTTGTAATGCAGCAAACCTGCTTCAGAAAACTTTCGTTATGTCCTTACATATATCAATACTTTTGAAGAGTGCTGAAAACAATGAGGATCATAGCTGAACATAAGCTATGCGGCTAATTTATTTCAGATTAGATGAGGCCATGCTCCAAGAAACAAAAAAGAAAGAAAGGCCAAGACAGCTAATCTAAACAAAACATACCAATAGGAAATGAAAATAAGACAAAGTTCAAAGTTCACACTCAAATACTAGGATGTTCTATAAAAATCAAGATTATGGCAGGACTATACGGTGTTCATCAAAGCTTTGCTCGATGGTATCATGTCCTCAAAAAACTTTCTTGCTTGTTACAAAAAGGTTAAACAAATCAAGGTGCTTTTTCTTCCTCCATTTCAAAGTGCATCTTCTTCCTTCCATGCTATCAGGTGTTCAAACAAAGTCTCACTTGGTGTACTTGGGTGTTTCTCTTGCTGTCCTTTTTTTTCAAGGTAGAAAATGTATTATGCACCATGTAGTTTTTTCTTGTTTAAGTACAAATTTAAGATAGACATCCAAACGACTGGAAGAAATGTAGGCTATATAAAAGATCATATTATATAGTACATAAACATGAAACCGTGTTAAAAGCAATCCAATTCCTGCCCATGTGTCAAGAGCATTCCTTTAAATCACCTCAGCTCCAATAAGGTGATAAGAATTCATATATGCCAAATTGCCAACTAGATGAGTTTGATATACTTATTTTTCACTGAATACAGTTCTTCACTGTTTAGGATGATAGTTCTTTCTTGTTGAAGTACAAATTTAGGATAGACACCCTTGAAATTTTTTGATATACCAACTAGGATGTATACATATAGCTGCTTCAGCAAAGAATACAAGGTGCAATCATAAACAAGTTATTTGTTTTCAATGTATAAAATAGCAAGATGCAAACTTTAAGTTGTGGAATCATTTAATCAATGAAGATGCCTGAAATCCTACTCACAATGCAATGCATTGGTTCCATGAAAAAGGCTACAAAAGATAGTAATAAGTAGTTGAGACCGGAGTAGAATTGAAAATTCATACCAGTGCTTGAGAAGCATCCGCCGAGTACAGCCCTAACCGCTGCCTGAGAGCTGCTTTATTTGCTGCTTTCCCCTGAAGATCATTAGCGCTATAGTGTACCTTAAGAAATCTGTCCGTGGAAGGGTTCCATGTTTCTATGTCAATTCCATTAAGTATTCCAACAAATTTCCTGGAATGTATTCTAAGTGTATCTTGGAGCCCACGACCACCCTAGGCAGTAATCAAAAAAAAAAAAGCACGCAAAGGGCAGCTCACATAGTAGAATTAGACTCCTAAATAAAGTAGTAAGTAAAATTGCCTGAACAATGCTTAGATGCAGTACTGACATGCATAACAATGTCAGATCTACAAGACCAAAACTAAAGGTTCTTCAAATCTCATTCAACTCTTGTCATTTGTTATGACTAGCAAGCATCTTTCACTCTGCAGCGTAGGTCAATAGAAGAAAAAAGCATGGACACTTAATGAAGACGATTACTACTAAATGGACTAAGAACTGACTTTCAACAACCATATGATTAACTTTCACATGACTTCAACATCAACTTATGAAAATGTTTTGCCTCCAAAAGGAATGGATTTTTCAGAGAAATAAATTGTCCGTACGTAGAATCACTCTAAAACTTAAATAGTAATTTTCATAGCAAAATTTAAATACTATTTTTTGAAGATATTGATCATGTATTCATGGATGGACGGAAGAAAATCAGGCACACAACATTTATGTATGTGAAGTAGATAGTGCATTCATGATATAGATGCTTAAAAAAAAAGGGTTGCTAATATTACCTCTGAGCGCACCTCCAAAGCATATGTTGGTGATACAGTTGTCACAATGTTGGAATATACAATTCCGCCCTGAAAGCAGGAAGAATAAAACAGCAGCATGGAAAGTCATGACTTTTAAGTTCACATTCCAAATTTGCTGCTACATATTTGTTATTTCTAATTACCTTGGCAACATTTATTCTACCATGTGCATTGTCCTGCATCCTGTCAGGTCTATCCAAACGCTCAACATCAAGGCCGCAATACGTTAAATCAGGAGTGGGTGCTGTTCCTTGATATTCAAAGTTGTGGCAAGTGAAACAAATTCTAGCTGAGTTGAAACCTCGAGTTGCATATATATCCCAATATAGAGGCGCCTGTGATTTCAAAGTAAGATCAACATTTTTTTAAGCATAGTTAGTAAACGAACCAAGATTTTTTTTTTCTCTTTCCAGAAGTCAATAAACCAGCAAAGCAAAATGAATTTTAGTTCTTACAACAAATGCAGTTTGCCAGTCATGGCAGTGGATTATGTCAATTTTCTTTCCAGATTGGTAAAGTAGTTCCAACGCTGCACGGCAAAAGTACGAATAACGTCTAAAATCGTCATGCTCTCCATAGTATTGGGCCCTCCAGAAGAATTTTGATGGATGCTTTGGCTCAATAAAATAGACTGGAAGACCTGTGTATAGGAATTTCAGTTAGCAAAACATTTGTGGACTGCAAGTTCTATAAGGTCCAATAGAGTTGCTTCGAACCTTCAACAGTTCCAGTCCAAACGTTGTTGTCGAATAGATTACCCTCAAAATAGGATTGTACCACAACATCTAAAACCTGCAGGATCACCAAGTATATATATTTTCTCACCCCAGATAAAAGATGCAAAACGTACTAAGAGCATGGGTAACCAACAAGCACAAACCTTAAGATTGTTAATACGGTCATGTTGCATGCAGTCATATTTGGGAAGAATAATCTCTACTAAATGTCCCTTTTTCTGAAGTGCTTTGCCAAGACCAGCAACTACGTCTGCCAGACCACCAACCTGAAGAACCATGTTCTTAAGCGAAATGAAACAAGATCGTAGGATCGAAATGTTGGGTAATACTTCAAATCCAAGCAGCACAGAAGAAGATAAGTACAAAACAATTGAAACAGCATTTCTATTTCAGCAGCTATCCTTATTTCAGCTTCCAGTCAAAGTGTGCTCCACCTGAGATCATCTAATTTGAATTATAAACATGAAGCTGACCAACAGACCATTCTTTACAGCCTTTCAAGCTTCTCCATAACTAACACGAAGACTATGAGTGATCACAGGCAGAAACATGATGTCCATGCTTCATCTTCTTCAACTGAACTAAAAATTTCATCTTTTTAATATTTTAAGAAAGACAATCTTAACAGATTGAATAACAGTAAGCAAGAACTCAGGAATCAAATTCATGCAGCTGATACCGAAGATGAACTCTTATATTGATTAGGGAAATCACCATTAAAAAACAAAATAGTGATGTTTTTTAGAAACCCCCCTATAACTCGTTTTGCATCAACACCTTCCCAAAACTTATTTACATCTTCAGTTAACCCCTAAGTTTTCATTGAATTGGAAATGTAATACTTAATAGTTATATTATGTGCTTATTTTTGTGATTATGTGCACAGTGTATTAGATCATATGGGGACTTAAGTCATATAACACAAAGGCTCTAAATAATATGACATGTGCTCCAATTCATTGGACTTAAGTTCCCTTTTGATCTACTTCTATGTGAGCATGAAATTAAACACCCCACAATGCAATTTTGTTCAGACTTAATTGGACTTCACTTAAAAGGGTCACATGTGAATAGCAGTCGAATTTGGAAGTTAACCAATCCAAATGAATTATAAGGAAATTTTCTATAGAAAAATATTTCTGAGGGTGGTCTTGTAAATTTTCCCCTTCAATTATGGATAGCAAGTTCCTAACAACTAGGGGAAATTTTATGAGAGGTGCTTCCATACTTTTCTTTTTTACAATTGCACAAATATTAAAGCATGAATGAATGGTAGATGTTGATTACTTACCCCTTCGCTTGCTTTAAAATTTGTGCAACTTGTATTAGGAGGGAAAGCATTGAAACACTGCTCAAATTTTATACATATCCCTTGTAAAAAGGAAACACCACAAATACCCTTGCTAAACAATAGTGTGCAGTAATCCTCACAAAAATGAAGGTTTTTGTTAGCGTAATGTACTCCCCCCTCTGGTGGTTAGTTGGTTATGTTTGGCAAGGATCTCCTAGATTAGATCTTTCCTATTCTTAGGGATATCCTTGCCATGGTTAGTTGGTTATGTTTGGCAAGGATCTCCTAGATTAGATCTTTCCTATTCTTAGGGATATCCTTGCCTATATGTACTTGAGCCTTGGGCTCCTCCCTTAATCAATCTACTATTTTCCCAGCCATACTCTTTCATGGTATCACGAGGCCGGATCTTCCTCTCGCCGCCAGCGCCCTGCGCGCTCTGGCCGCTATTGCAGTATGGTCGGGACCCTGCGCCTCCGTCGTCGACCTGCTGAAGCGAGCTCGCGCGCGACGCCGACGCATGCGGCGGCTCGCCGAGACTCGCCGCGCGCGCCTCGCGAAGCCAGCGGCCGAAAGGCGAGGCCATTCTTTGCATCCGCAGACGCGACGTAACGCCGAGCGCCGTAGCGTCCGCAGATCGCCAAAGCGGCCAAAGCTCGCCGACGCCGGCTGCTGCGGCCGATCCGCCGACTGGCCGGCGGCGACCACGAGGATGACACGGACATCTCCGCGCCATGATCCTCCGCGAGGCCGCGCCGTTCTCAACCTCCACGCCAGTGTCTCGTGCGAGCGCGCGCACTGGTCCCTCGTCCTCGACACCTCCGGCAACTACCCACGTTGGCGCGAGCAATTCCTACTCGCCGTCACGAAGTATTCGCTGCGGGACCACGTCCGCACTCGCCACGCCTCGGCACTTCGATTGGGCTCGGATGAGCGCGTCGTCAAATCATGGTCATGACAAAGACGGCCATCCGCCGACCTTGCCGACGCCGTGATCGACCACGCGCCACCGCCTCGGCTGGATCGCCATCGAGGATCACTTCTTGGCAATCGGAGACCCGCGTTCTCCACCTTGACGCCAAGTTTGCGCGTTTGCCCAGGTGACCTCTCCGTCACCGACTATTGCAAACACTTCAAGAAGATGGCCGACGACCATCGACCTCGGCGAACACGTGGTGACCGCGCTCTGGTCCTCAGCGTGATTCGCGGGCTCAACGATGATCTGAGGACATCGGGGTCCACCTCCGCCATGATCGCCCTTCCAGCCTTCGCCGTCGCAATGAACTCCTCGCGAGGAGATCAACATGGCGCGAACTCCTCTGCTCCTCCCGCCCTCGTCGCCATCGGCTCTACCTCGCCGCGCCCGATCGGCCAAGACCGACAAAGAACGGTCCTCCTCGTCCGGCCGCCTAAGAAGAAGAAGAAGAAGCCGAAGGACCACGCGCCTTCTCGGCGACCTGCTGCACTGGCGTGGCGCTTCCTCCTCCGGCTACTCCTCTACGCCCGACGATCGCTGCTGCGCTGGCGGCCGGTGGCGCAATGACGGTGACCATCGTTCTTCAACCGTGGAGCAGGTCCATCAAATGTGCCCGGCCCCGTCGCGCCTCCTCCGCCCGGCTTCCTGTGGACGCGTCGGCCCCGGCAAGAACAATCCAACGGCGGTGGCTGCTTGCCCAAAGAATGCGCCCGCCCAACAATGAGCCTTCTTGCCGTGCCGTACTAACAATGAAGAAGCGGCAAGCGCGATACCGCCCATGTTGGGGTCTCGGATTCGGGACGAATTCTCGCCTCCACGTTCAAAGACCGTCACCCTCGCTCCGCCGTGAACAACGATCGGTACCTTGATCAGTGCCTCTTCCCACATGACCTCCATGATGGTACCCTCTCACTCCTCAACCCTCGGTATCCCTCTCCCGCCTCCATTGTTGTCGGTAATGGTTCGCTCTCGCTCACTGTCACCACCACCGGCTCGACCACCTTAGCTCTCTTGTTCTAAATAATGTTCTTGTTTCGCCCGACTATCAAGAATCTTATTTACGTTAAATCAATTCACTCACGATAACAATTGTTACGTGGAGTTTGACCCGTATGGTTGTTACGTGAAGGATCTTCTCTCGCGAACGTGATCATCAGTGCAATAGCTCGGTCCGCTCTACCATTGCCGTTGCCGTGGCTCGCTCCTTGTTGCCAACTCCACGTCATCCTCCCGTGGCACCGTCGCCTCGGCCACCCCAGTCGCGAGGCCTCTCCAAACTCACTTGGCTATCCACGGCGTAATAAAGTTTGGAATCCTTGTGCCATGCGTGTCGACTAGGACGACATGTTCGTCTTCCTTTTCATCCTTGATTATCTCGAGTGTCAAACAACTTTGATCTTATTCATTGTGACTTATGGACATCTCCCATTGTTAGTGTCTCTCGGTTACAAATATTACTTAGTTGTTCTTGATGATTGCTCACATCACTGTGGGCGTTTCCTTTACGGCTTAAATCGACACGTTTTCCACCTGTCTAACTTTTTCGCCTATGTGTCTACCCAATTGGCGCATGCGTCAAGGCCGTCGAGTGACAACGGCGGGAGTTCGACAACTCCAACCGCGCACCTTCTTCCTCGCACATGGCGTTGGGCCGCATGTCGTGTCCCTACACGTCCTCGCGAGCGGTCGGTGAGCGGATTATTCGTACCACTAACGATGTCATTCGCTCTCTTACATTTCGAGCGAGCATGCCACCTTCGTATTGGTGAGGCGTTGCACACCGCAACTCTCCTCCTCGACATCTTGCCGACCAAGACCTTTGGATTTTTCAACCCCGCACTTTGCTCTCTTGGCGGTGCACCGTTGTACGATAATCTGCGTGTTTTGGTCGTAAATATTACCCCGATCTTTCTCGCCATCGCTCCCCACAAACTTGCCCGCGCTCGCCTCTGCATCTTCCTTGGTTATTCGCTTTCGCCACAAGGGATCCGATGTCTTGATCCTACCACAAATAGAATCATCATCTCCCGCCATGTTCTCTTTGACGAGACCGCTTTTCCTTTGCCGAGCATACCTCCTCCCACTGCTACGGACTTCACCTTCCTCGATGAATTCCTAACCGGCGCCCTTCCCATAGGTCGCTAACCGTGTCTCTGCGAGTCCTCCGGCGCCACCATTGTTGCTATCGCCCCATGCCGGCGTCGTACCGCTTCTGCGCCGCCCGATACCGCAGATTTCGCGCTCCCTCGTGACGGGTGGTGCGTCCTCGCCAACCGGCGAGCCGTCCGTCAGCCGTCGCCGGCGCCCGCGCGCGCCACGATCTCCGCGGCACCGGCGGCTTCTCCGCGCTCCCGTGCGGGTCTGCGCCGCGCGCGGCACCCGCTTCTCCGCTAACTTCCGTGCGCGACCGCGCGGCTCGCGCCTTGCGCGTCTACTCAGCGCCCAAACCAGTGCGGTCCCTCAAGCGGACACGATCGCCCTGCGGCACCGGCCCGGTGCTCGGGTGCCATTGCCGTTCCCGACGGTGAACCAAGACAAGATGGCGACTCGGGCCAAGGGCGGTTTCGCGTACCATCCTTGTACCATCTTTGCGCCCTGTCCCGGTTAGAAGACCTTCCGTGGCGCTTGCCGATCGATTGGCGGTGCTATGGAGGAAGAACATCTTGCCTTCTCCGAACCGGACTTGGGAATTGGTTCCTCGCGCGCGACATACCAACATTGTCACGGGCAAGTGGATCTTCAAACACAACTTCCACGCCGGCGGTTCTGCAGGCGCTACAAGGCACGTTAGGTCGCCGCGGCCGCTGGCGTCCGGGCATCGACTTTGCCGAGACATTGATCCGGTCGTCAAGCCCACCACAGTTCGCGCGATCTTCTCTCAGCTCTCTCGCCGGTGGCGATTCACCGGCTCGATGTCAAAACGCCTTCCTCCATGGCACCTTAGCAGAGACCGTGTTTTTGACTTCACCCTCCGGATTCGAGGATCTGCCAGCCCAACTTTGTCGTAAATGCGAACAAGTCGCTCTACGGTCTCAGCGAGCTCCCGTGCTTGGTACTGCGCCGCCGCCACGATCTGGTCTCTCTTGGTTTTGTGGAAGCCAAGTCGGACACTTATTTGTCTACCGCCGTAGTAGCGACACGGCCTACCCTTCTCTACGTTGATGACATCGCCTCGCCTCCTCGACACACCTCCTGCGGCGGAGTCATCTCGACCCTCCGCAGGAGTTTGCCATGAAGGATTTGGGCAAACTCCATCACTTCCTCGGGATGCGAGTTCGGTGCGATCTTAAAGCGGTATGGTTCTCTCTCGCCGATACATGATTGACATCTTGGATCGTCTTTGGGATGGCCGAGTGCAAACCATGCACAACGCCGTGGATACCAGCCCGAGGTCTCTGCCGACTCGGGAGCTCGGTTCTTGACCCATCGACTACGGAGTCTTGCGGCGCCTTGCGATATCGACCTTCACACGGCCCGACATCGCCTCGCCGCAAAGAGTTTGCCTTTACATGCACGACCCTCGAGAGCCCCTTTGGCGCCTCAGCGCATCCTTCGCTACATTCGGTACTCTACACAGGTCTTCATCTTGACCGTCGACCGGGATGACTTGGTGGTTTATTCGATCTTGTTGAAATTTGTTTGTCCGATTCGCGCAAGTCCACCTCGGGCTATCTTTGTGTTCCTTGGTGACAACACCGTCTCTGGTCCTCCAAACGCGTCGAACACCGTGTCCCGCTCAAAGATCGAGGCCGAGTCACCGCGCCGCCGCCAATGGTGTTCTTGAGGCTTCTTGGCCGGCGGCTTCTTCATGAGCTCCACATTACGCCGGCCGTGCTACTGGTTGTCTCTGCGACAACGTCGGTGCGATCTACATGTCCTCCAACCGGTTCAACATCAGCGGACGAAGCACATCGAGATCGATCTTCGCCGTTCGTGAGAAGGTAGCCATGGGTGCCGTCGCGGGTTCTCCACGTTCCACGACATCCCGGTTCGCGACATCTTCACGAAAGGGCGCCTTCTTGGTGTTCTCCGAGTTTCGGTCGGTCGAATGTCCGTGGCTAACCACCGACGCGTTCATTGCGCGGCGTGTTAGCGTAATGTACTCCCCTCCGGTGGTTAGTTGGTTATGTTTGGCAAGGATCTCCTAGATTAGATCTTTTCTATTCTTAGGGATATCCTTGCCATGGTTAGTTGGTTATGTTTGGCAAGGATCTCCTAGATTAGATCTTTCCTATTCTTAGGGATATCCTTGCCATGGTTAGTTGGTTATGTTTGGCAAGGATCTCCTAGATTAGATCTTTCCTATTCTTAGGGATATCCTTGCCTATATGTACTTGAGCCTTGGGCTCCTCCCTTAATCAATCTACTATTTTCCCAGCCATACTCTTTCAGTTTTTATGAGGGCAAGGCTACAAATTTTCCAAAAGGACCAAAGCTACATATATTTTTCTCCAACACATAACTTATGAAAAAGATGCTATATTGTGCATTAAGACCAGATGATACATCAATACAATCAAATGTTATTGATGGAAGTATGAACTGATGTACAGGATCACCTTTGCCACAGGAGCCATCTCTGCTGCTATGTGGACAATGTGCAAGCCAGAACTGCATTGATTGGTAATACATTAGTATATTTTACAAAACAAAATAATTCAGATAAGTTTTTTTTAATTTGCAATTTAAACCCATAACAATTTTTTATGTGGTCCATGAGATAAATTTTTTACCTGTTTCCTGATAATGTTAGCTTTAGGAAATTATCCATAACATCACTCTCTTTCATACCCCTGCAAGCATAGTAGGCTTTACAAATACGATCATCTCTCTTCCATGACATTTCCCTCAGCATATTTGCATCAGTGTAGGATATTATTCGTTCAAGGAACCAGCCATCGATCATGAGCAGGACATGACTCCAGAATTCTGATGGCATATCATTTGTAGAATGCTCCACTGATAGCCTCTCACTTTCCTCTGTTAGGCTGCCAAGAATCTCCTGAAATTCCTCAATTAACTGCCGATACATTTGAATTCGACTGTTTGTTTCTTGATGGCATGCTTGAAGGTGTTCTTTTGCTGCTTTCAACTTCTGTTGCAAAAGTTCAACAGTGTAAGGAGAAAACCCAGATGTTTGCCCTTCTGCTAGTGAAGCTTCTAGTTTATTAACCTTGTCCTGCAGATCATGATTCTGATCCAACAATGCAGTAGCCTGGTCTACATGGTTTGCCAAACATCCAAGCATGCCTTGCAAATTTGCTACCTTCTCCATCCAAACATCATATTTCATAGGAGCAAATTTCCAGATATCAGTTTCAGCAACTATAAATCTAGACTCCAGCTCCCTAACGGTAGCATCTAACAGCGATCGTTCTTTCTCCAATTTGAATAGGCACTCCTCTGTCTCAGAAAGCTCAACAAGCTTTGTTTTAAGAAATCGTGCATCAGCCTTAAGTAGCATATTCTCTTCTTTTAGAACATTGAATTCCATAGCAAAAGGGGACTCACACAGATGTGCAGGACTTCCTCCAAATAAAGCACTTTCCAATGACATTTCTTTTGTAAATTTCTCCAGATGATCACCAAGGATCTCTGTATTTATGTTTCCTTCAGTTGCAAGTGTTTTTGACAACTTCATCTCTAGAACGTTAACCTCTTTTTCCAAAGCTTCCTTTTCAGTAAGAATTTTATCAACTTCTTCAATTGCCCGAAGACGAGCTTGATTTAGGAGCAGAATATCTAATCATTCAGATGCAAAAATAAAAAATACATTTCATTTACACGCCTTTTTCATCACATATCACACATAAATGTATGAATACACTTGAAAGGAAAGAATCTCCTACTCTTTTCCATGTTTTGTATCATTCCCCCTAAATCTTCCAGTCGAAAGCCCGAATCAAAATTTCCATCCTCAGATTTCTGTGTAAATATGTTAGAGGAGAAATTATTCAAAGTCACAATAATAGCTGAAGGTGAGATATTACATAGTTCAACCAGGTACAAGTTTCTCAAGCAAAGGAAAACAGCATTTGTAGTTTTGATGGAGATGATTCGGAGATTTTATGCGGTTATAGCAGGTGCTAATATGAGTGAAAAAGAACAACAGGACAATCTTTTTAAAAATTTGAGCAGCGCACTGGTTGCAGCATGCAAGACCTTTAACATACAAATTTCAATAACACTACTAAATAAGGATGAATTCTATTTCCAATGCCATCAATATAAAATGCCAATTCTAATAAAAAAAATTAAAATGCCAATTGCAAAGCTAAAGTGAGGGAAATGCATCTAATTGTTGAGAATAAGGAAGTTTGATTAATATTCATCCTAAGTCACTCTATAATGATGTTGCCCTCCCAGGAAGCTTGCAACAAACAAGACGTTATAATATATTTAACAGCAGTTTGAACTTTGAATACAAATGAAGAATTGTGAGTCTCGTAACACATGGCATGAAAATACTTCACTTAGAAAGTCCTAAAAATAATCATTTTTTAGGATGATATTACATTAGTTCAAAACAGAAGACTGCACTAGATGTAAAAAAGATGTATTATTAAGTAGAGGTTTAGAACGTCAGATTCCTCACATAAATGTTTTCTTTGTTCATTATACATTATTATTGGCACTGCAATATGCTTCTACTTTCCCTTTTTGTTATTTTTTTTATAACATACAGCACCATAGGGTATATAATTCAGGCAAAATTCAACTAATATAATTGGATCCTTAAAAAAAATTAAGACATATTTAAAGAGCAATGTTGTCAAGAACCAAAAATACCTCAAACAAGGTGGACTCCACCTAGGATGTGCTATCAATATACACCACTTTTATCACTCTTTATCACAAGTTGATCTTGGCTAAATAGCATGCGTGAAACAGTGAGTGAAACAGATACTCAGCAGCAGATTGGTTTTCAAGTAGCAATAAATGAGTAACATAAACAAAAGTTCGTTGTCTTTGAGTTATGAATGTAAAAGTGTATCTCTTTTCATCGCCCAGCTTATACCTCATCAGATTATCTTTATCATCTGAATTTTAAAAACATATTTCTTCTCAAAAACTAGTCCTGCATAGCAACCTAGACTAATTAAAACATATGAAGCGTTACCCTGCATATAAAAGTGGGTATAGAAGTGCATGAGATACCAAAAGACTCCAATACCTCTTGCTGTTCATCAACATTGGCAGCAACTGTTTCATCTCTCTGGCCAATATCCCCACTGGTGCTATTCTCACTGGATGTATTCTGTTGAGGAGGTTGTGTACAAGTCCTAGAGGTGGTATTTGGAAATTGGTCGCTTTCCTTAGTAGGAAGCAAGAGCTTTTTATTTGAAGAGGGCTTTTTTGGGGCAATGTTTTTCCCTTGCTGCCTCTTCTGCTGCGCGCTACCAATACAGAGAAGCTGTCAGTCATGAGGTTCACGTGCAATGGCATTATAGCAATAAAATCACAAACTTTCATCAAAACTCTAACAAGTAAATCCCAACACAGATGCATCCAAGCAAGGTTATGTGCCAAACATCAGGAATTTCTACAGCAGCATGGATCTAGGATGACTTCACTTTGTCTACAAAATGACTTTAAGACACTTCGATAAAGTGTTATTTTTAGATGACAGAACATAGCGGCAACACAAGCACTGCAGACAAGTGTGCAAAGCAACCTCGCCAATCAAGCTGTAAATTCATTCACCATTTGGCAGAATACTAATAGCTGCTCGGTCTGTAAGTAATTTGAGACACGACAACAGCATGTCAGGATCAATACTAGGGAGCATCCATTTCGTACGAATAGAGAAGGGGGGGAAAGCCTGCTCATTTCGCACGAATGCTAGTTCAACGCGTATGTCTGCAAGCAACAACCCCGCGCAATCGCAAATGACCTCACCAGCAATTCGTCGAACACGTCACGGGCCGCCACCGAACGGCGTTCAGAGAGACCAGACACGCACCTGAGGCTACGGGGGCGAGTGCTGCAGGAGACGGTGAAGCGGCCGCGGGTGCTCGGCTCGCGGCGGCGGGGCAGGAGGGCCGCGGCCGCCGCATTGGCTGCCGCTGCGCCGCAAGCCGCCATGGGAAGGTGGTGAGGCCTCAACCGGCACCTAGAGGCTTGGAGAGGGCCCGACCTGGGGTTTCGCGGTTCGCGCCCGAGGCGCGAGGGTTTAAAGGAGAGCGGTGAGGCGTGGGCAGGGCTGGATAGCGCGGCGCAAGACAAGGGAGCGCGGCGCGCGACCCCGTGCGCTGTGTCTTGCGGCTGGGGAGGCTGCCGCGGGACAAAACGAACGAAACGGCGGAAACTGCGGTGCGTACGGTGCTTTCGACCCTTTCCGGTGGCTGGTCACTTTGGTCAGGCCGGCAGGAAACGGTAACTAGAGGACTCTACTTAAACGGTTTCTGTTCGTCTGGATCTTGGATCAAGGCAACAGATCAACGGACGAATCGCTCAGTGATAAGTGGTTCTCATTCGTTTGGATCATCGTAGTGTTTTTTAAATAATACTTTAAAAGATCTGAACTATTTTTTTTATCTAACGATCTACGTACAATGACCGCATTGGATCGCTGTGCCGGCACGGGCAAGCCAATGTGCATCTAGCTGACTTATCTTTAAAACCAGCTCATGCATACTGATGTGTCTTTTTAGACCACATATTGATGCTTCAGCTTGATTTTCTCATGAATTCATAATATTATAATTTTATTGGTTTATCAATATATTATAATAGAAATTAGTGGTAAAAACTGTATTTTGAAGATTTATTGATGTCCAAAATAATAACTATTTGTGATTAGAGAGAGTATAATATATTTATAAATCCAATAAATTTATAAAGTTATAAAAGTATTTTGATTGCGCGGTGTTACATTAATGCGTAGTCAGAACAGCACCGTGGGGTCAAAAAAAAAAAGAAGAAGGGCACTGTGGGATCGAAAAATGGAAGGTTAAGATTTGTTGGCTACATTAGCATGGTTAGCGTTGATGTAGGAGTACTATTGTAACCATTCTAAGCCCATGGCTCACGCCGCCTGACTGCAGGAGATTTACATCCCCGGGGACAAAATGCCACGAAAGAAATGCTGAAGTGCTTAAACTAAGAGCGCGTGCATGCACTCTTTTTGACGTGTCTTAGGTCTTAAGTCAACTTTAATTTTTAAAAGTTAGTAAATTCTTCTAAACAGTTTAGCTTTCAAGCGATTTTTCGTATAAGTTAAAAGTCATATATAATTAGCAAAAGTTAAAAGTTGAAAGCTGGACTGAACTTGTTTTTACAACTTATTTCTGAGAAAAATTAGTTATTTATCAAATGATCTCTTATAAAAAGATACCATCTTTTTTAATATATAAAACTAAAAAACAGCTTCTTTTTTTTCTTTCTTTTTTTTACTATAGCTTCCCCCTAAACATACCCTTACTCGACTCGGCGGAGTCTGGCACCAACACTTCCAGTCACTGAATGTGTAACGTCTGTCCATCGGAGGAGAACGTTCCCTGTTGAAGCTAGCACAAGATCATCAACGGTGACCGATGACGTGTCATGATGCGTGAACAGATGTACATCGACTTGGACCGTCACTCGTAGCTCGGTGAAGGGAGGTCAGGTAGGGATGTACCAAAATTTAGAATGTACCATAATGTTCTCTCCTTGAAACACGAAGCAAATGGCTCGATAAATTTTGTCTTTTTTTCTCCTAATATGCATCGCGTTTTTGGTGAAGTTTTTTGAAGATACTTGATTGCATCATGACTTATCTAATCATTTTTTTTATTTTTTACGACTATTTGTTTCGTGTTTTCGAAAGACGTACAAAATACATCAAAACTTAAGTATGTGGTCAAACTCGACTCCGTTTGGTCCCTGCAGCTGGGTCGGGCTCGTGTTTTTCGTGTGTGACAGACCGACCTGGCCCAGGAGAGACGGCCAGGCCTGTGGACTCCGCTTGCCCTCTGCAACTCGGGCTCGTTCTCATCGTGTGGACCACCTAAAATTGGGCCCCGTTCGGAGATAAGCTCCGATTTACTGGTCCACGTGGCTCCACTGGGTCCGCGCCTACTGCCTACATATTCGTTCCGCGGCGGCACCGATCCACGGCGCCCTCACACGCCTGCGGCCAGACACCGACGAGGCGACGACGATGACGGCAGGCCAGCCCCTCCGCGCGGACACCCAACCTCGCCGCCATAGCCCGCCGGCCCTCCACCCGTCCGTCGTGCCGGTCTACCCGCCCCCGGAGTCGGACGACGACGAGTCATGGGTCTGGTCCCAGATCAAGGCCGAGGCGCGCCGCGACGCCGACGCCGAGCCGGCGCTCGCGTCGTTCATCTACGCCACCGTGCTCTCCCACCCATCCCTCGACCGCTCCCTCTCCTTCCACCTCGCCAACAAGCTCTGCTCCTCCACCCTCCTCTCCACGCTGCTCTACGACCTCTTCGTTGCCTCCTTCTCCGCGCACCCCACCCTCCGCGCCGCCGCCGCCGCCGACCTCCTCGCCGTCCGCTCCCGGGACCCCGCCTGCGTGGGCTTCTCCCACTGCCTCCTCAACTACAAGGGCTTCCTCGCCGTCCAGGCGCACCGCGTCGCCCACGTCCTCTGGGCGCAGCACCGCCCCGCCCTCGCTCTTGCTCTCCAGTCTCGCGTCGCCGAGGTCTTCGCCGTCGACATCCACCCCGCCGCCGCCATCGGCAAGGGTATCCTCCTCGACCACGCCACCGGCGTCGTCATCGGCGAGACGGCCGTCGTCGGCGACAACGTCTCCATCCTCCACCACGTCACGCTGGGCGGGACCGGCAAGGCGGTGGGCGACCGGCACCCCAAGATCGGGGACGGCGTGCTCATTGGTGCCGGCGCGACGATCCTTGGCCACGTGAGGATCGGCGCCGGCGCGAAGATCGGCGCCGGGTCGGTGGTGCTTATTGACGTTCCGCCCAGGACCACGGCGGTGGGGAACCCCGCGAGGCTGATCGGCGGGAAGAAGGGCGAGGACATGCCAGGGGAGTCCATGGACCACACCTCCTTCATACAGCAGTGGTCGGATTACACCATTTGAGCCGGACAAGGTGTAATGCTATTGTCTTCCTCTGTAGCCTGTAGTACTAATGCGTATGTCCCTTCTTTCGAGTTGTGAACTGTACTAGTCGTACTAGTGGTGATCGATGTTGTTGTGTTTGCCTGTATTGGCTGTAAGCTCTGCCGCCGACGAGGTGATGGTGAACCGTACTGTACATCGTCGTGCTCGTCTCCGGGCACATGTACTGAAAGTTCACTCCGTAATTTTGATAAGGTGTTGTGGAATGAAATGGTACTCGTTACTCAAATTGGCCTCTTTGAAGCATCATATATGCGCATAAATAGTTTGGACAAAATTGTTACTAATTCATATGCTTGCTCCTATTCTTCAAAAAAAAAAAACCGTTTGCTCCTTGCAGCTGTACTCGTAATCAAATAATTCCAAACACGCAGGGAGCGCCGAGACCCCTGTGCAAGAACGTATTTACCTAATTCCAAATAATCGAGTGGAGAGCTTCTGAACCTGCGTCTCTCTCTCTCTCAAGACATTTTCAGATCTGTCCTTTTCTTTTTATGCACCACAGATCTACAGGGAAAACACCGAAATCTCAATGCAGCATCTGCGAGAAAAGATCACACATAGCATCTACTTGGTAAACACTATACCAGAAAAAATCTCCAGTTTCAGAAAAACTATCACTGTCACAGCTCTCAGTTCTGACATTTGATTCAAATGTGTTTTCAGATTTCTACCCTTCCAAATAATATCACAATGGTTCCTTGTTTTGGGAATGTAGTGGATCTTTCGTACTGTCTATAGCGTATGGCCGGTTTAAGTTTTCTTGTGGGTGATCGAAACAGGATCTTGGAGTGTTCACACGAACTGCTCAGTCACGTTGATACTTATAAAGTTGTGGGGTTCTCCGAGTACAGTACGTCTTGTCTCGCAAATATATCCAACTTGATGCTCCATGGCAAATTCCATGCCTGGCTCTTTCCTGGGAGAAAGAAGGAAACACGGCTTTTGCTTCGATTTAAAACGGTTTTGGCGGTGTTGTTGATTCGATCTCTGCATTATTAATCAGCCAGAACAGTTGTTGAACGGCCTCATCGGCAGGTGAATTAATTAGTAGAAACGGCAGGAGGGCAAGTAGCTATGCTCTCATCACACACAGCTTCAGTATGTGGATAGAATGGACAGTACTAGGTATATTTTGGTTATTCCCCTAAAAAAAAGAGAATTCTTGCATCACTGCACGATTTTCCTTGAGTAATTGTAACTGCATCCCTTCAGCTTAGCCGTAAGCACGCTGCTTTCGTCAGTGCTGTGCTTGCACCACATTGGTAGTTAGCTTGATTGCATAGGCACCAATGGATGGTGCTGAAGGAATTGGTCGATCATGGCATGGTATTGCTTGAAAACTACCGATGCTTCCATTAATCCATCTGGGTCGACCTTCCCGTAACTAACTTGTTTAGTTCTTTTTGAGCAATTCCATCCCTTTTGATTTGACCTAAGGAATGCTGTTTCGTCAGTGCTTTGCTTGCATCCATCCAACAAAAGGGATGCTGCTTTCGTCTCTGCTTTGCTTGCACCCCTTCAGTCAACGGCGCTTTGCTTGCTCTTGCCCCCACCAAACTTGAATGATGTAGGCCACTTGCAAGGAACCGGCGATTCTAGAAAGTAAATAATCCTTCAGATTAGCCGCGTGGTTGTTGCATTGCAGCCTTGCAGGCTCTTAGCGGCGCCTGCTACGTGCAGCAGACGGAGCTCGCGTGCTTCGCCGGCCGCACCTCCGCGCCGACGTGACACGTGAGCGCGGCTGACGGGTGAAGCGCTGAAGCATATATGACAACTTGCGTTTCACCAGTCGTTTTTCTGTCTTATTAATCCGTTCAGGTGCCGCAATCACTCTCAGGCTTCTCCCACCTTGAATTATTTTCAGCTTCAAAATTACGAGTACATACTCTGTCATTTTCTTTATGTCGGTTCAGCACTCGTCACATTTGTGTCTGCTGAAGTTCTTTTTTCCTCATACTCAGAGTAAATACCATTTCATAGTGTTAGAGAGGAATAATTGATTCTATTCCATGAATATACGTGAGTACATATTGATTCTATGCCACAAATCAAGGGCCTACTATAATTACCCATACTATAATTACAATAGGCTAACACTCCCCCGCAGTCTAACCGGGAGCATCGCTAACATTTAGGCTGGATCGAAACTCCTGAAATAGTGAGGTAGGAAGACCCTTGGTAAAGACGTCGGCGTACTGCGATGTCGTAGGAACATGTAGAACCCGAACGTGACCGAGGGCGACCTTCTCTCGAACAAAATGGAGGTCAATCTCAACATGCTTCGTCCGCTGATGTTGCACTGGGTTGCCGGAGAGATATACAGCACTGATATTGTCGCAATAGACCAAGGTGGCACGGCGAGGGGTGGTGAAGCTCAAGGAGCGGTGGCGCGACCAAGTAGTTTCAAAGAACACCATTCGCCATAAAGACGATATTCGACCGGCGACTCGATCCGGAGACCGTAGGCCGACGCGGAAGACCGGGACACCAAGTTATCCTCGAAATCTGCGTAGCGAGGTCGGCCGTGAGTGTCGGGACGCCCGACCGGTCGGCATCCGTGTAAACAACAAGCTCTGCGGTGAAGATCGGCGCATGGTCACCAAGTGATAGTGTGCCCGCAAGTAGCGCAGATCCGCTTGAGAGCGGCGAGGTGTGGCTCCCGAGGATCATGCATATAGAGGCATACCTGCTGAACTGCAAAAGCAATGTCTGGTCAGGTGAAGGTCAGATACTGCAGGGCGCCAGCTAGGCTGCGATACTGTGTAGCATCAGCAACAGGCGGTCCATCAGCAGATAGTTTGGAGTGTAGATCAACAGGCGTGCTGCACGGCTTGCACGTACTCATCCCGGCGCGCTCCAAAATATCCTGACTGTACTGCCGCTGAGAAAGGAAACAGGCCATCTGCAGAGCGTGTCACAGAAATGCCCAGAAAGTGATGCAGCTGACCCATGTCCGTCATGGCAAACTCACGTTGGAGAGCTTCAATGATGTACTTGAGAAATCCCGAGAGGAGGCGGTGAGTACAATGTCATCCACATAGAAGCGATAAGTAAGCCGGTCGGACGCGGCGGTATATAAATAGCGAAGTATCGACTTCGTTTCAACAAATCCAAGTGACATGAGGTGAGGCGAACTGTGATGCCAAGCACGAGGAGCCCGCTTCAAACCATATAAGGACTTGTTGAGTCGGCGGACAAAATCGAGCGAGTAGAATCCACAAAACCGAGGGTCGCATGCGATACTGCTTCGTCTCGATGAGAGTGCCATGGAGAAATGCATTCTTCACGTCTAGGCGATGAATGGGCGATTCGAGATAATGCCAGGGAGAGAACAACTCGAACTGTCGCAGGCTTGACAACAGGACTGAAAGTTTCATCATAATCAATACCGGGGCGCTGTGTGAAACCCCGTAGGACCTAGCGAGCCTTGTAGCGATCAAGAGAACCATCGGCAAGCAATTTGTGTCGATAAATCCACTTGCCAGTCACAACATTGACGCCAGGAGGGTGAGGCACAAGACTCCAGGTGTCATTTGTAATGAGAGTGTCATACTCAGCCTGCATAGCGGAGCGCCAATTGGGGTCTGACAGTGCATCACGAACAGAGCGAGGAAGAGGCGACATGGGCACAGCGTGGAGGTTGAGGCGATCCACGGGTTGTGCGATGCCAGCCTTGCCGCGCGTGCGCATCGAGTGCACATTAGTGACCGGAGGGATGACGATCGGCAGGTGGCGGTGTGCGGCGGTGATGCTGGCAACAACCTTGTCGCGAGCGATAGAGGGGCGCAGGCCGGCAAGACTTGTGGTCGGCGTGGTGACGCTGGCAGCGACCTGTGCGGGGTGCACAGGGGCAGCGGCATCGGACGACGCGGACGGTGGCGTGGAGGTGGCACCATGGGCAGCAGAGCTGGACCCAGGCGACCACGGCCCTGCACCAGGGCTCGCCGGCGCAGGGGTGACTTCGGGCACGGGGTGTGTCGCCGAGGAAGCTGTGGTACCTGCACGCACAAAACGAGCTCCAGGAACTGAAGCGGTAAGATCATGATCATCGATGAGAAAGTCTAGGGCGGAGGGTGACATGGGTGTGCTAGACATGTTGGAGAAAGGAAAAACGGATTCATCAAAGACGACATGTCTAGAAATGAGAATGCGGTTCAACTGAAGCTCGAGGCAGCGATAGCCTTTGTGCTCCGAGGAATAGCCAAGGAAAACACATAGGGAGGAGCGAGGGGCAAGTTTGTGAGGCGCTGTGGAGGACATGTTAGGATAACAAGCGCACCCAAAACTTTGAGGTGATCATAGGAGGGCTCGGTGGAAAATAGGGCGCTATATGGTGTGTAGGAGGCAAGGGTTTTGGTGGGGAGGCGATTCACAAGATATGTCGCAGTATGAAGACCCTCAACCCAATATGCCGGAGGGAGACTTGCCTGAAATAAAAGGGAGCGCAGGATGTTGTTCAGGGTGCGAAGAGAGCGTTCTGCTTTCCCATTTTGTTGAGATGTATATGGACATGACATGCGGAGGGCAACACCATGGGAGAGAAAGAACGTGCGGGCCTGAGAATTGTCGAATTCGCGGCCGTTGTCGCACTGGACGCTCTTGATGGTGGTCCCAAACTGCGTGCGAACAGAAGCGAAAAAATTAGAAAGAGTGGAAAATGTCTCAGATTTGAGGCGGAGCGGAAAAGTCCAAATGTAGTGGGAGCAATCATCAAGAATAACGAGATAATATTTATATCCCGACACACTAACAATTGGAGATGTCCATAAATCACAATGTATTAAGTCAAAATTATGAATGGCGCGAGAGCTAGATGAACTGAAAGGCAAGCATGCATGTCGACCAAGTTGGCATGCATGATGATGTGATCAATGTCATCTTTATTACATGAAATGACCTTTGGAACTAATAAGTTTGGACAAAGCTTCACGCCCAAGATGACCGAGACGTCGATGCCAAAGGGAGGTGGGTGCGGCGAGAAAGGCGGAGGTCTTTGGTGGATGGTGCAAAGAACGGGTAGAGGTCACGGAGCTATTGCACTGTCGATCACGTTCTGGTTTGCAAATCCTTCACAGAAAGGCCAAAAGGATCAAACTCAATGGAGCGATTATTGTCGGTGGTAAACGACGAATAGAAATCAAATTCTTAATGATGTTGGGAGACACTAAAACATTATTAAGAACAAGATTACGATGCGGTAAAGAAAAGGTGTGTGATCGATGGCGTGCGAGGAAGCAAAGCACCATTTCCACGATGATAGATGAAGGAGTAGATGAAAAAGGCGGGGAGATGGTGGAGAGTTTACCAGCATCCGATGTCATGTGTGAGCCAGCACCAGAATCGGCATACCACTCAGGGCCCGGCGGAGTCAGGGTCATGGCGTTGAAGGAGTGCGTCAGGGAGTCCTGGTTCCAGGACCCGCCGTGAGTGGGGTTCCAGGGCGTTGCTTGATACGCCGGCGCGGGCGCCTGGAACACTGGTGGTGCAGCTCCCCCGTAGTACGTGCCGTACTGAGGAGGTGGGACGCCGTAGGCGCTGTTGTAGGCGCTAGGAGGGCCACTGAAGCCACCATAGTGCGGCACGGCGTGGAACGCAGGTGGCGGTGTCGGGCGTCCGGACGGGTCGTATGGCCACATGCGCACGGTGCCAGCCCAAGGATGGGCGAACGACGGGTGCATGCGTGGTGAAAAACCGCCCTGCCCACCATGGGCCGCACCAGTGGGAGGTGCTGAGGGGGCGCCACCGGTGTTGGTTGAGGGTCGCCGCGCCCGCGTCCGCGCGTCGCGACGGCGGTTATTGCGTTGGCCACCGGTGGGCGATTAGGCGCAAAGCGGTGCGCCGGCATGCCATTGACGCCGGCGTCGCAGCGACAAGGGCAGCCGGCGGGGACGGAGGGCGAGCGTCGATCTCCAGCTCCTCCAGCAGGAGGTGTGTCCGGGCTTCCGCGAACGTCGGGAACGGCCGGTGCATCTTGAGGATGGACACCATGTGGCGGAACTTGCCGCTGAGGCCGCGGAGGAGCGTGAGCACCATCTGGCGATCGCCGATGGGGTCGCCGAACTCGGCGAGGGATGCAGCCATGGACTCGAGGCGACGGCAGTAGTCGGTGATGCTTAGAGATTCCTGACGAAAGTTGCGAAACTGCGTCTCGAGGAGAAGAGCACGGGACTCCTTCTGGCCGAGGAATTCATCCTCGAGGTAGCACCATGCGTGGCGCGCTGGACCTTGGCGCATCATCAGGGACTGCTGCAAGTCGCTGGAGACGGTGCCGTAAATCCATGTCAGGACATAGCAGTCCGCCTGGACCCAGGCCGAGCGCGTGGGGAAGGACTCATCGTCGAGGACATGGCGTGCTAAGGCATATTTGCCAAGCACGGTGAGGAAGATGCCACGCCACTTGGTGTAGGTGTCCGTGGCCTTGTCAAGGACGTCGGGAATGAGGGCCTTGACGTTGACGACGGCGGTGGCCTGAGCCCAGAGAGATTCGTGAGCCTTCTCGTATTCATCGAGGGCGGCAGTGCGGAGACGAGCCTCCTCGGCCCGACGCTCGGCGTCTGCGCGGGCGGCGGTAGCCACGGCCATGGCGTCGTCGTCGTCCGCCATCGGGGACAGGACCAGCGACCGCGCTCGGTGATGATGTCAACGACGGGGCGGGCGATCGGGAGTGGAGAATGGAGCAGACCGGTGACCACACCCGGCGAGAAGATCGGCACGGGGCGGGCGATCGGCTGGGAGCGCTGGTGATGTGCGACTTCACGTGAAGCCGGATCGGCAGCACGGCGCCGGCGATGGGATCGGCAACACTCCAGGCGACGGCGTCTGCGACGGGAGCGGCGATCGGATCAGCGACAGGCGCGGAATACGGTTGCGGAAGAGTAGCGGATCGGAACCGCCTCTGATACCATGTTAGAGAGGAATAATTGATTCTATTCCATGAATATACGTGAGTACATATAGAGGCCGGGGGTACATATACGTGAGTACATATTGATTCTATGCCACAAATCAAGGGCCTACTATAATTACCCATACTATAATTACAATAGGCTAACACATAGTGTCATTGGAGATACAGAAGTACCATTCCATTTACTGAGCATTCCATTCTTGCTAACAGAGGTTTAGAGGAAAATTTTGAGAACTTATGTCGGACACAAACAACAGTAGGGCACTAGGACATCACAAACAATAGTTTGAGGGCCCGAAAAACAACGATATGTTTAGCGTGCTTGGGCAATCAACAAACAACTCACTACTGCATATTCTCTTTCCATATAAGTATCTACCGTGACCAAACCAGCAGCCTTGGGTAGCAATCACCAAATACGAGCTCTGCTTACTACCTTGGCAGCTCCACCGCACACAGTGCACAAGCTGCTTGACCAACTTTCATTTCTCAGTTGATTAGAACTGAAGGGTGGGCGGAACTACGTAGAGAGGCGTGGGGGCACATAGTAGTAGGAGGAGAGCAATAAAAATGGTGGAGTCTTTGTCACCTCTAAACATGTAACATTTGATACATCACACATGCATGGGAGGGCATGAGAAGAACTATTGCTAAAGTCACACGCACATGAGTGTGCATTCACGTATTTTTTTTGTGTGGGAAACGTTGCGTCGTACCTCGTACGACAGCTTCAGGTGCATTATATCTATTTTTCTATTTTGCTGAATCATACTATTATCTCTCTTTTATTCAGATTGAAAGCAATTTCAAATATCAACTGTAGTTCAGTTTATTGAGTTAATTGCAGCAGTTACAATGAGAGTGATTGCCATGTCCTTAAAAGGACCTGGGTATGTACAGAATGGAACCACCAAAATTCCTCCATTCCTCTAACACGCCGTCTTCCTCCTCTGGTGAACTATCTTGTAGTGTTGAGCCACTGAACCACTCTGGCCTTTCACTCTGGCCTTTCTTCTCGCCATGCACTTGGGGAAGGAGGAATGGAGGAAATATGTTCGAACCACCGTCGTATAGAGCATCTGCATGGGACGACAATAAGGTTTTCTGAGCAGTGCGACCTAGTGACCGCTTGTCTCCTTCCTCGATGTCGACTATTCCCGCAACCGCACATTTCTATGCTAATTCCATTTTCTTCATCAACCCCATTATAAATTACTCGTGTTACCGATCGACTCTGTTATAATTTTGTTCCTGCATATATTCTAAAGCACAATAAGTTATCTGTTGTTAGTTTCGATTATCTCATCGTTAGTTAATTCTGATTTTTACTTTCCAGTAAAATTTGGAATTAAAATATCGTCCATATCTCCGACCCAAGGCACTCAATAGTCCAGAGTTAAGCCCATGGACCTTGTTATTACCGAGTACCGACCCAAGCTTCTATTTTGTTTTTGAAACAACCAACTTTTTATTAATATTACAAAATAAATAGTTGGGTTTTTTTTAAAAAATAAATTGACGACAAAGAACTATCAGCTAATTGAACCATATCGGCCAAGTAAATCAGTGACAAACCTCCTATCAGCTAATTGACCTATCATCAAATGAATTCGGCGACAAGTTGACGTTGAATGTTCTGTCGCCAAACACTAATTCATTCGGCGACATGTGATTATATCTATAAATTATTTTTGTATTGTTTATTTTTAATTGGTCCAAGAAAAGTTGGGAAAAGCACTCTAGTCGAGCATGTTTGTCATGATGATAGGGTGCGAACTCGCTACTCTTCGATCTTGTTCTTTAGAGAAAACAACCTAAAGGATGAAAATGTGACCAATATGAGGGAGAATAGCATAGTGAAGCACCAAAACTATGCCTCATGTCAAAGGTTGCTGATAATTATCGAGCTAGCTGGGGATGTCAATGAGGAAACATGGATTAGGTCTGAAATCTTCAGTAAGCTGCATGGCATGTGGAGGTAAAATAATAATCACCAGCCGATCAAATAAGATTGCGAACTTGGGAACAACAGAAGTTCTTGGACTAGAGTTTTTGCATCCAGAAGCTTATCGGTATTTTTTTTTGCTGGAAAATGATTTATGTGGCATTGTCGCTCTGTTCTCTGTATCTCCCGGGCTAGCTGTAGCTTTGTTCCCATACAGTTAGAACTGCCGATTTATCACTTGTATGATTCTTATTTTGAGAAACTTTTACGTATTCGTTTTGTTTGGTTTTCATCTGTTTGCAAGTGTAACACAGTTTGGTCTGAGGCAGCAGTTACCATTGCTCTCGTGTCTCGTCACTTATACCCGGCCCAATTGAAGAAAAGGAAACAGGATGTTAAGTGTCCGGTCCGTAAGCCCAAATAAGACCTATTCAGGGCCGAACCCTTCGCGTTCTACAGCTGTCTCTCGCAGCAGCTCGCTCGCCCGTGGGTTCCGAAATCATCGTTTTCCTAGGCACTTAATTTTATTTTATATATTTAGTCTCTAAAGATAATTATAAAAATAATCTCACCAAAGATACTACCGTAGTACATATTATCTTCCGTTTCTGCGGCGAAGGATTGAGCTATTTTTACGCTTACATTCAAGCCAAATTAAAAAAAAAGTTTGCCAGGTGTGGAAAAGCGATGATTTCTCCGTTCCGCCCCGCAAGTGCCTGTGACCGCCGTATGTGGCTGCACGGCGCGGGTATCCGCTGCCGCATGGTGGTCGCGGGGGCCAATGCTTCCGCAGCGGTAACCCTGCCTCGCTCGCCCGTAAAATCTACTCTGCCCCTGGCCTGGACACCGACCTCGCTCGCTTCCCCTATGCGGCGGTTCCCTACATAATCTCCGCGCCGATGTGATTGGGAATTATTATTATTGACTTGTGAGTATTTGGTTAGCCGTTACGCTCTTTCTTCCCAGTATAAGTTGTACAAATCTTAAAGCAAACGGATAGGTAATTAATCACTATCTACCATTCATTCATACTTTAATATTTGTACAACTGTCAATGTTCTTGTGGTAGCAATTAGCATGAGTCTGATTCCTACGGATAGGAGGATAGGATCACAGATGCTCAATTATTTGGGTATAGTATAGTTCATCGTGGCAAGATGTTACATGGTATCTATCTACGTATCTATCCATCTTTCTCATAGGAAATGGATCCTCTACTTTACTGAACGAAATGCATGTCCGTTAACCAAACAATGAGCCCGTGTCGAAATTCGTTGCTCAGAATCATTCTTTGCTGAGAAGTTGTCGTCGTCAGAGATGGAAATGCCAGTTTCTTTTTCTGTTTTGAGCCTAGCTAGTAGCTATAGTGCTAGAGGGAGCTGCTAAATTTTCCTTAGATGGATCATAGGATTTAGGAGAAAAATACAGGCTGTTTATATCTACAGAAGTAGATAGATAATGGTACCTTAGGATACTACTACTTGCCACGCGTTGCTTTTGTCTATGGTATCATGTGTTGCTTGCTGTCTGCTCGCCTGTTAGCCCTTTGAGTTGTGTGATGCTCCCGCGGCAGTAGAACCTTGGCAGCGCCTTGTTCTCGAAATGTTTCACAGGAAAAGTATGATTAAGATCCGTGTTCATTTCTGTTGGACATCCAAACCACCGCTGTCCCTTTTTAATCACCTGTCCGTTAGGCTATTTTGTTGGCGCCATCCTTCAGATGTCGATGCATTCACCTGCAATGGATTGCCGGAGCCCACTAGAGTAGGAGCATTCTTCCAATAATTGCAGTGCAGCCCCCATTTGCTGGAAACATCAAGTTTTCATGGTTTCACACCCAAAAGCGACGCTGGGCATCCCTCTGAAACGGATTCTAAGCATCCGTCATTTTCGGATACAATGGTCCAAAAGTGTGGAAGTACACAATGTACAATATTTGAAGGCAATGCATAGGGTCCATTTCCTTGTGATATATACTGGCTGTCTCGGTTCTTCTCCTTGAAATAAAAACTGCTGATGTTGCTTGTTAATAAGAGAAATGGACAAGCGCTGCATCCAACACGCAAATTCAGACAGCCTAAGAGTTCAGTTGGTCTTACATTTAGGACACTAGCAACTAGCAAAAAGTTATTGATCTAAACAAAAGGTAAGAGAGTGCTATTTAAGAAAGGTACTAAAGAAAAACTAGATACTTGGCATCTTAGACAACTACTTCATCTCTGGCTTATCTTTTCGTTACATTGCACCATCTTCAAAGGAGGTTCACAATGGATAGGCTCGTTCATGCAGTCATAGGTGATATTGTCAGCAGATCTGCTTCCTTTGCCATCAAGAAATACTGGCAGCTGCTGTATGTTGAGAAGAATCCGGATAGGCTGAATCAACTGCTATTAAGAGCCCATACCATTATCGAGGAAGCTGCGGGAAGGCATATTACCAACCAAGGGATGCTCCAACAGCTGAGGATGTTAATAGAAGGGATGTACAGAGGCCACTATATACTTGATACTTTTAAATATCGAGTCCTTCAAGAGGAGACAGGGGACGAGGAGGAGGTGAGTCACTTCTTCACATTGTCTAAATTCAATCCAGCCAAGCGTCTTTGTTTCTCTAGTAGCTATACAAAAACAGTGCTGTTTGGTAGTAACAACATAAAAGAGCTACGAGGGATGATTGCTACCCTAGAAAATGTCATTGCTGACATGAAGGAGTTTGTTATATTTTTGGGGAACCATCCCCCAATGCGCCGCCTGCCTTATTGCACATATTCAGTTTTGGAAAATTGTATGTTTGGTCGCCAGATGGAATGGGAACGGCTGCTCAATTTCTTGCTGCAAACAGATGATTTTGGTGATGAAGATTTGGCTGTACTTCCAATAATTGGTCCAAGAAAAGTTGGGAAGAGCACTCTAGTCGAGCATGTTTGTCGTGATGATAGGGTGCGAACTCTCTACTCTTCCATACTGTTCTTTAGAGAAAACAACCTAAAGGATGATAAGGTGACCAATCTGAGGGAGAATTGCATAGTAAAGCACCAAAACTATGCCTCATGTGAAAGGTAGCTGATAATTATTGAGCTAGCTGGGGATATCGATGAGGAAACATGGATAAGGTTGAAATCTTCAGTAAGCTGCATGGCATGTGGGGGTAAAATAATAATCACCAGCCGATCAGATAAGATTGCGAACTTGGGAACAACATAATCTCTTCGACTAGAGTAAAATAATAAGCATTAATGGACAAATTGCCTGTTTCTTCAGGAGCCATCTCCGTAGACTCGAGCATGTCAAGAACTTCATCCGACAAAACGTCCCCCTGTCCTTCCAACGTGATTGCTTGCAACTGGGCTGGAACTCGTTGTTTGCAATGAATAGCATGATTGGGTTCATATTTTTCACCGCACTGATAACACAATCCATTCATACGCCGATACTCTTTTAATTGCCATGCTTTCTATAATTCCCTAGTGCCAACCTTATGATTGTTTACTGTATCACCTGTCTTCAGAACAATTCCACCCACTTTGGTCTTCCACAGCTTGGTACGATCCAGTACATCTTGTTGTACCTGGGCCAAATAAGCCACTCGGTCCACTGTTGCTGGAAGCTGCACTTGTACCGCACCACGCAATTCATTCTTCAAACCCTTGACGAATTGTGAGACAAAAAATTCGTCGCCATAGTAGGGATTATGCATGGCCACTTCAAACATCAGTTCATCAAATCGATTCTTATATTCGGCCACTGTACCCACTTGCTTGGCTTCCACTAACTCTTCCATACTTCGGCGATGATCAAAGGCACCAAACTTCTCCTCCACCGCCTGGATAAACTGGTCCCAATCACCTAAATCCTGACGAACTTTGTATACCTGGAGCCATTTAGCAGCGTTGCCCTCCATGTGCATTGTAGCCGCTGTGACCCAGATTGCTTCAGGAACATTGAAAATCCGGAAGTAGTCCACGCATTTGTTGCTCCACACCCGTGGTCCATCTCCATCGAACCTAGGAAAAGACATCTTAGGCAGCGGATTCTTCCCAGATCCCACTGATTCGCGGTTAGAGCGAAATCCCAATGAACTCGTATTACACAATCCTTCTGTGGATGAGGAGGGTTCAAGCTCCACGCGATGCCAAGACTTCGGCGGTGCCAGAGTAAGCACCCCTTTTCCCAGCAAGGATGGAAGCTGTTCACCTGATCCTTGCGTTTCTCCAAATCGCTGCGTCGTGATCCGCGCCACCGCTTGAGCCGTAGCTTCCAACTGCTTGGCGAGAAGCTGTTGATCTTTTGTACTTTGCTCCATCGTCTTTGCAATCAGTTCGGATTGGACGACCAATTGTTGTTGTGTGGTATCCATCACTTCAACGCGAGCGAACAACTGGTCTAACCCCTCCTGAATCCCAGCATTTTGTTCGTCCGCCTTCCTCGCCACTTTGCCCATCGCCGATAAGATGAATTGGGTCTGAACCGAAGGCTTAGGCGGAGCCGTACTGACCAAATCAAACCGATCCAACCAGGTCTCTGGGATTTCACAGGGATCCCAGGACGATTACTCGATCCCGGTTCCCCAACCTTTTCCCGGAATTTTTTTTTACAGATCAAGGTTCGACTGATCTCCGGCTCTGATACCAATATGTCACGCCACCACCAGTTTCCCTTTGCGCGTTCGTCGAAAGCACGTGAGATCGATCTCAAGAAACGAATTGATCACAGAAAGAATGAGGAGAAGAAGAAGAATGGCAGAGGAACAAGAGAGGGATTTTCCATTTCATCGATACTATCTTGCTTTACAAGATGTTGCTCTTTTATACCTCTGCGTTTACCGCTCAATACACCCACTTTTCAGACCGTAAACAGTAATTACTTTTCACTCAATATTACGGCAACAACCCTAACTGAACAAGGCCAACGCTCCACCGTCCGATTCTTCCTCCTCCGCAGCTACTCCCGCCTGACGATCATAACATAAGGTGACCAATCTGAGGGAGAATTGCATAGTAAAGCACCAAAACTATGCCTCATGTGAAAGGTAGCTGATAATTATTGAGCTAGCTGGGGATATCGATGAGGAAACATGGATAAGGCTGAAATCTTCAGTAAGCTGCATGGCATGTGGGGGTAAAATAATAATCACCAGCCGATCAGATAAGATTGCGAACTTGGGAACAACAGAATCTCTTCGACTAGAGTTTTTGCATCCAGAAGATTATTGGTATTTTTTCAAGATGCTTGCATTTGGAAGCGCAAATCCTGATGAGCAACCAAGACTCGCATCAATAGCGATGGAGATTGCAACGGAGTATACAGGGTCCTTCCTGGCTGCATACATAATTGGTGGATTATTGAGAGATAATTTCAACACCCAATTCTGGTGCTCGGCTCGTAACTATATGAGGGCATACATACACAACCAGCTCCTTATGTTTGATGAACATCCGAATAGTGTTTTGCGGAAGGATCAACCCGTTCATTGTTTGAGATTTGCCAAAGCCAGCGATCATTTGTGGATGTCTAATTACTATGAGATGGATTCCAGCCAGGACCAAGATCCCGCGATCACTATGTCAGACATCATGTTAGGATGTGCTACGCCCTATGGGAGATTTGAGGCTCTCGCATGGAAGTCTCGTGTGCCGCCATACTACAACTACATTAACAGCTGTGTGGCGAAAGCGCCAGAAAATGTGGTGGGCCCGAAGAAGAGCAGCCTACGGTACGGTCTGCACTTGATCTAGGTTAGTTGTGTGACTAAGATGTATGCTAGTACTCAAGCATTTGTTGGAAAATGATTTCTGTGGCATTGTTGCTCTGTTCTCTGCATCTCCCGGGCTAGCTGTAGCTTTGTTGAATGAGGGTGCAATAGTACACCAGGCTCTCGTTCTTGTTTGTCATACTTGCAGCAGCTCTAGTTCTGTAATCATTTATTCATTTGTGATCTGAACCGATATAGTTGGAACTGCTGATGTATAGGTATTCCTTTTTGCTCATGTTTCCTCTGTGATATGTAAGATTCCGGTTCAGTTTTCCTCTGCTGCATGCAAGTTGGGCAGCACGAGAGTTTGATCTGAAGCAGCTAATATGTAGGCAATTATCTGAGCCTCATGTTAAGTCGCGGCACGGTTCGCATTTCGCAATCTCACAAAAACTGGAACAAACGGATGGGTATTCGTCCCACTTGTGCTACACGGACAGCTCTCCGGCCGCGCGATGGGAGCTCACAGGCAACAACGCCATCGCCCCGGCCCCTGGGCCCTTGCCTGAGCGTCCGTCCCAACCGATGTGACGGACGGGTAATTAATACATGCATAGCCGCCGTTCCGATGGCGAGGTCGTCGTTCCTTTCGTGACGCTGTCGAAATATTGAATAATCAGAACATGCATGTGATGGGTATCTTCTACGATTAAAAAAAAGGTACTAGATGAATTATAATAGATTTCTATTTCTATTTTTATTTTTGTATAAATATCTATTTTTTAGGAGGATTAAAGGACTATATAAACTCATGAGTAATCATGGAGCCCAAAGCAATTAAGAAGCCGCAAATCAACTCATTCAAAGTAAGAGGAGTCGGAGAGATTTAGAGGATAGATTATTCTTTAGCATTAGATTCTTGTATAAGGTAATGATATAAGGTTTTAAAATATTTGAGAGGATTACAAGAGAGCGACAATCATTTGTATTCTTTTGAGGTTAAGTAGACCAAGTCTCATAGACTCAGTAGCTCCTGTGAAGATAGATTATTCTTTAGTACTAGATTCTTGTATAAGATGATCCAAAAACCTAAAACATTTGAGAGAGTTACCAGAGAAGGACAATCATTTGTACTCTTTGTCCTAAGGACTTCTTTTAGATGGCCACGGAGATGTTCCTGCCTGCAATCTTGAGCGACCTTCTCGGCAGATCCGTATCTTTCCTGGTCCAAAGATACCTGCAGCAAAGCAGCGTGGACTAGCTGCAGCTCACGCTGTTGAGGGTGCGCCCCACCATCGAGGCGGCCGAGGGGCGGCACATCACGAACCAGGCGATGCTCAAGCCGGTCGACCGAGGTAAGGCGCCGTGCCGCTCCTTGTTTGCACTATCGCTGCGCTCATGGTCGATAGCCTTGGGAGCTTGATCGCTGACATGAAGCAGTCTGATATTTCATTCTGTAGCATCTTAGTCTAATTTTTGCTCAATGTCCAATCTATACCTATGAGACGGATTCGTGCACATATAGCATCCCGCTTATACTTTGGTTCATATTTCATGTAAAAGGTTAACCTGAAGGTGCTATATTTAGATCCAACAAATATTATATACTACTACAACTCACGTTATGCAAGTAATGTGGAACTAATCCTATCACCACTCTACATGGATCACATGTACCTTCACATTAACGGCCCAGAGTATTACACCATGTATCTGTCGTTAGCACCATGCACTTGCTTATTGACAAGTTCATATTTGGCCAGTAAAAAGAAATGGCTAATTTTTTTTATTTTGAATTTCTGTTATGTTTTATTGTACTTGGCACATAATCTTTTCCTCTAATATAAGTAATTAATTTTATTATTATTTTTTAATATAATGTTTACTTTGAATTTTAGTTATGTATAGGTTTTAGTTTGGAGTTTGTATAGAAAACAAATGACTAATTTCTTTTAATTTTAATTTTGAAATTCTATTGATTTTTATTTTATTTGGTATAGACTCTTTTAATCTAAACGGTTATAATCCGAGTCTGTTAGATAGACGACTATATGTTTTTTAAGTAATAATATCCAATCACTGTTATAATTCAATTCAGTTAAGGTCTATCAAATTAAGGATCATATGCTTTATTTTTTTAGAATTTCTAAAATATTTTTTAGCACCAAGATACGAGTTTTTAATATATAAAAGATAGACGCCGAGCGTTGAACCTTGAAACATCGCTCGCTCTGTACGATTAGCAGCATCTCCATCTTCCCTGGTCCCTACTGGTTTGTATCGCCAAAGTTGTGGAAACTAGAAGAAACTCGGGCCATACTTGTGCAGAAGGATGGTACTCAACCGATAGCCCAAATCCTCCATCTACTAAAGTTGATGAAAATGGCGCCACAGGGTGCGTTTGAGCCAGGGAATGAGCCGGCTCGGCTCGTGGCTCGAGCCGAGCCGGCAAAAAAATTTGCGTTCGGGTCTTTTTTTTTTTTTTGAAATTACGATTAGGTTATTTTCGGAAAAAAAATACGATTAGGTTCTTTTAAAAAAAAGAAAATATATTACGTTTAGGTCCTTTATGCGTTTTTAAGCATTTCGTTCGGGTCCTTTTACTGAAAATCAAAATTACGATTAGGTCCCTTTAGGGGGAAAATACGTTTAGGTTCTTTTTTTGGAAAAAAATACATTGCATTTAGGTCCTTTTTGCATTTTTCTAGCATTACGTTTAAGCCCTTTTGCAGAAAACACAATCCTTTTTAGATCATTTTCGCATGTTTCCTCGATTTGCTCCTGTAGGGAGCGGCAGTCGCACGTTTTCTCGATTTACTCGCGTGAGGAGCGACGCCCGTTGCGTGGCACACCACGTATGGTTTTCTAGTGTGTTCTTATAAGCGGCACAGAGAGCACGGGCCTGCAGTGTACTTCAGTTTTTCGTCCCTCCATCGCAAACCTCTTTAGGCGCAAATCTGTTCCCATACAGTTAGAACTGCTGATTTATTACTCGTATGATTCTTATTTTGAGAAACTTTTATGTATTCCTTTTGTTTGGTTTTCATCTGTTGTGTCAAGTTTGCAAGTGTAAGACAATTTGGTATGAGGCAGCAGCACTGGCAGGAGAAGAGTTACCATCACTCTTGTGTTTTGTCACTTAGTTAAGTGTCCATAAGTTGTAACGGAAACACATTTTTAACGAACTTTTTTAAAAAATAATATATATTTTTATTCAAATTGCAAAAATATATCACGATCTCAAAAAATTGCAAAAATATACCTCTGTCGCTCTTTGGTAGGGCGATTTTGGCGACATGTCTCCTTTCCTGTAGCCAGTTTCTAAAGAAAATCATAACTTTTTCATATGATCTCGGATGGAGATGAACTTTATATGAAAATTGTAGCTCTCGACGAGATCTACAACTTTGGTATATAAATTTTTTTCATTTGAATCCATTTGGACTACCAAAAACGAGATAGAAGTTTCAGATCTAGTATATATCTAATTTTTAGATCTGAACTTTCCATCCTATTTTTGGGCATCTAAATGGATTCAAATAAAAAAATTTGTATATAAAAGTTGTAGATATCGTCGAGAGCTACAATTTTTATATAAAGTTCATCTCCATCCGAGATCATATAAAAAAGTTATGATTTTCTTTAGAAACTGGCTACAGGAGAGGGGACATGTCGCCCATTCAAAGGGTGACAAGTGCCAAAATCGCCATACCAAAGGGCGACAGAGGCCTTAGTTGCACCTGTCGCCAGTTCAAAGGGCGACAGGGGTATATTTTTGTAATTTTTTGATATCGTGGTATATTTTTACAATTTGAATAAAAATATATATTATTTTTTAAAAAAATTCCATTTTTAACCAAATAATCAAATCATACCATATGTTATCTCTATAGATCTAACAAAAGTGAAGGAACCCTAATGTCATGGCTGACCATTGAGCACACTGGGCGGGATAGAAAGGTTGAGAAATTGAACCATTTGATTTGATTAGTCCCCATTAGCCATGAGATGATTATCTTAGGGTAGTCCTTCTAAAAAATACACTCTTGAGTTGTTACGAAAAAAAAAGTGGGGAATGGCCTGAATAGGGAGAGGTTTGTGAGCAGAAAGAGAGATGCGGTTGATTTTCTTTTATTTGTGAGAGTGGGGGGAATGTGTTGTGATTCGTAGTTCATATATTGACACGCTGCCTTTCTCTAAGAGAGAAGAGAGGGAGGACGGAGTATCATGGTTGACTGTGTTTATATACTAGTAAAGAAAAGATAGGATACCCGGCCCAACTAAAGAAAAGGAAACTGGATGTTAAGGTGTCCGGGACATAAGTCCAAATAAGGCCCGCCCATTCAGGCCTAAACCTCTCGCGTTCTACTGCTGTGTTCCGCCCTTCAAATGCCCGCGACCGCGAGTGCGACCGGCGTTGGCGGCTGCGCGGGTATCCGTGGACGCATGGTGGTCGCGGGGCTGATGCTTCCGCAGGCGGAAGCCCTGCCGCGCTCGCCCGCAAAGTCTACTCTGCCCCTGGCCTGGACACCGACCTCGCCCTCTTCCCCTATGCGGCGGCTCCCCACGTAATCTCCGTGCGATTTTTTTTAAATAATACATTTTATAAAGATAATTACAATTTTAATACGCCGATCTTTTTTTTGCAAAAATAATACCCATTCGGCAAAACGTTCGGCGAAATACTAGTAGTCGCTAGATAGACGGGCGAAGACAGTATTTTCGCTGAACGGTTAGGCAACAATACGTTAATTGCGTCATTAACAGCGCCCAGACAGAGTAGACATTTTCCCGCCTGACACGTGGCGAATTTCGCCACATGGTTGGGCGACAATTGGTTGTCACTTGGCTTGGCAACAACTAGTTGTCGCCCAACCATGTGTCTACAACTAGTTGTTGCTTGTAAATATGGTTTGTTTTGGTGCTATTGCTTTGATGCAAAAGTACGCTTCTTTCTGCTCAGTAGCTCAGATAGTTCGGTTGAACAAAAGGGTTTTCTTTTATTTAGGATTTTTTGGATGATTGCGTGTAAATGTGAGCGCATGGAGTGTTAGGTGATTGCGATTATGGAGGGAGGACTTTGAACTGCTGCCGTACTGAAGAAAAAACCCTTTGGAGAAAAACCGCTGCCTTATGAAAAAACGAAAGGGCGGGAAATTTGTTTAATCTGATTCCAGCGATTCCGGTCCGCAGCATTTTTTCGCTTTTGTTTTTGCTTTTTGTTCGCTTTTTTTTGGCTCGAAAAAAAAAGAAAAACAGCTGTCTAGGACTCCTCCGACCGGGAGAGAAGTGAAAAAAATTAAGCACATCGATTCTGCTAGAAAGAAGTAAAAAAATATTTTGCAGCGGATGTCGTCAACTACAATAGTATGGAATGTGAAGTACATGCATGCCTTAGGGAATTCATAAAACGGAATACAACATAGGTACATACCTCTGGTGAGGGACTAAATCACAAAACCATACATTCTATGGCCATTGTTGTCGGAATAGGGCAGGGTCAAATGGACCATAGTTATATATTGGTTGATGACGGGGTATTACATTTGGACACCTGATAGGGCTCGATGTAATATCATCTAGGCGACGGAGCCATTTGAATACACTTAGTCGCCCACCGGTTCGGCGACAACTAGTTGTTGCCCAACCACGTAGCGGCAATGGCCACATCTCTCCCCGCAATTCGTCTACTCTGTCTGGGCGTTGCTAATGACGCAATTAGCGTATTGTCGCCCAAACGTTCGGTGAAAATACTGTCTTCGCCCGTCCATCTAGCGAGTAGTCACCAAACGGTTTGCCGAACAGGTATTATTTTTGAAAAAAAAATTATGCGTATTAAAATCGTAATTACTTTTATAAAATATATTATTTTAAAAAAATCATCTCGGCGCCGATGTGATTGGTAATTATTATTATTGACTTGTGAGCATTTGGTTAATTGTTATGCTCTCGTACGATCTAGTAATACAGTTTATTATTTGATTTAATCTGGTTCTAGAGTGTTCCCGTGGTAGCATGAGTCTGATTCCTACGGATAGGAGGATAGGATCACAGATGCTCAATTATTTGGGTATAGTATAGTTGATCGTGGCAAGATGTGACATGGTATCTATCTACGTATCTATCCATCTTTCTCATAGGAAATGGATCCTCTACTTTACTGAACGAACTGCATGTCCGTTAACCAAACAATGAACCCCCGTGTCGAAATTCGGTGCTCAGAATCATTCTTTGATGAGAAGTTGTCGATTCATCGTCAGAGATGGAAATGCGATTTTCTTTCTGTTTTGAGCCTAGTAACTAGAGTGCTAGAATGTGCTGCTAAATTTTCATTAGATGGATCATAGGATTTAGGAGAAAAATACCGGCAGTTTATATCTACAAAAGAAGATTGATAATGGTACTTTAGGATGCTACTACTTGTCACGCGTTGCTTACTTCTATGGTATCGTGTGTTGCTTGTTGTCTTCTCGCTTATTAGCCCTTAGAGTTGCGATGCTCCCGCGGCAGAAAACCTTTTGCATCGCCTTGTTCTTGAAAAGCTCCATAGGACAAGTATGGTTAAGATCCGTGTTCATTTCTTTTGGGCATCAAAACCACCGCTGTCCCTTTCCAATCACTGGTTGGGTTCTGTTGGTGCCATCCTTCAGATGTTGATGCATTCACATGCATTGGATTGCCGGAGCTTACTGGAGAGTAGGAGCATTCCACCAATAATTCCAGTACAGTCCCCATTCGCTCGAAACATCAATTTCTCCTTGTTCCACATCCAAAAGCGATGCTGGGAATCCCTCTAAAAGGGCCACTGAGCATCCGTCATTTTCAAATACAATGCTCCAAAAGTGTTGTAGTCCACACTGTACAATATTTGAAGGCAATGTCCACACTGTACAATATTTCCTTATGATATATACCTGCTGTCTTGGTACTTCTACTTGAAATAAAAGCTGGAGGACATTCTGATGTTGCTTGTTAGTAAGAGAAACAGACAAGTGCCACATCCAACACGCAACTTCAGACAGCCTAAGAGTTGGTCTTAGATTCAGGACTCTAGCAAGTAGCAAAAAGTTATTGATCTAAACAAAAGGTAAGAGAGTGATGTGTTTTTTTAGGTGAAGGGAGTGATATATTAAGAACGGTGCTGAAGAAAAACTTGATACTTGGCATCTTAGACCACTACTTGGTCTCTTCCTTATCTTTTCGTTTCATTGCACCGTCTTCTGAGGAGGTTCTCAATGGATATGCTTGTTCCTGCAGTCGTAGGTGATATTGTCAGCAGATCTGCATCCTTTGCCATCAAGATATACTGGCAGCTGCTGGACATTGAGAAGAATATGGAGAGGCTAAATCAACTGCTACTAAGAGCCCATACCATCGTTGAGGAGGCCGAGGGAAGGCGTATTACTAACAAAGGGATGCTCCAACAGCTGAGGATGTTAATAGAAGAGATGTACAGAGGCCACTATATGCTTGATACTTTTAAATATCGAGCCCTTCAAGAGGAGACAGGGGACGAGGAGGAGGTGAGTCACTTCTCCAGATTGTCTAAATTCAATCCAGCCAAGCGTCTTCTTTTCTACAGTAGCTATACAAAAACAGTGCTGTTTGGTAGTAACAACATAAAAGAGATACCAGGGATGATTGCTACCCTAGAAAATGTCATTGCTGACATGAAGGAGTTTATTGTATATTTGGGGAACTATTCCCCAGTGAGCCACCAGCCTTGTTGCACATATTCAGTTTTGGAAAATTGCATGTTTGGTCGCAAGATGGAACGGGAACGGCTGCTCAATTTCTTGCTGCAAACAGATGATTTTGATGACGAAGATTGGGCTGTACTTCCAATAGTTGGTCCAAGAAAAGTTGGAAAAAGCACTCTAGTTGAGCATGTTTGTCGTGATGATATGGTGCGAACTCGCTATTCTTCGATCTTGTTCTTTAGAGAAAACAACCTAAAGGATGATAAGGTGATCAATCTGATGGAGAATAGCATAGTGAAGCACCAAAACTATGCCTCATGTGAAAGGTTGCTGATAATTATTGAGCTCGCCGGGGATATCGATGAGGAAACATGGATAAGGTTGAAATCTTCTGTAAGCTGCATGGCATGTGGGGGTAAAATTATAATCACCAGCAGATCGAGTAAGATTGCATACTTGGGAACAACAGAGGCTCTTGAACTAGATTTCTTGCACCCAGAAGCTTATTGGTATTTTTTCAAGATGCTTGCATTTGGAAGCACAAATCCTGATGAGCAACCAAGGCTTGCATCGATAGCCATGGAGATTGCAACGGAGTATAGAGGATCCTTCTTGGCTGCATATATAATTGGTGCATTACTGAGAGATAATTTCAACGCCCAATTCTGGTGCTCTGCTCGTAAGTATCTGAGGGCATACATACACAGCCAGCTCCTTATGTTTGATGAACACCCGAATAATCTTTTGCGGAAAGATCAACCCGTGCATTGTTTGAGATTTGTCAAAGCCAGCGATCATTTGTGGATGTCTAATTACTATGAGACGGATTCCAGCCAGGACCAAGATCCCCGGATCACTATGTCAGACATCATGTTAGGATGCGCTACGCCCGATGGGAGATTCGAGGCTCTGGGATGGAAGTCTCGTGTGCCGCCGTACTACAGCTACATGATAAGCTGTGTGGCGAAAGCGCCAGAACACGCGGTGGGCAGGAAGAAGAGCAGACTACGGGCTGCACTTGTCTAGGTTAGTTGTGTGACTAGTGACTACAGATTGTGATGTGATGTATGCTATTGCTAGGACTGAAGTATTTGTTGGGAAATGCTTTTTCTGTGGCATTGTTGCTGTTTTCTCTGTATCTCCCGGACTAGTTCTCCGTCAGACTTGCAACAACTCTAGTTCTGTAATAATCACTTGTGATCTGAATCGATATAGTTAGAACTGCTGATGTATAGCCGTAGGTACTCCTTTTGTCAGGTTTCCTCCGTAGTTTGTATGATTTTGGTTCAGTTTGCATCTGTTGCATGCAAGATGTGCAACACGAGAGCACCAGTTTGATGTTAAACAGCTGCAGTGGCACTGGCAACCTAGCAGGTGGGTGATTGAGCACTTGTCATTGCCCCCGACCCGTCGTTATCAGCTTCGGTCTTGGGCCCACCAGGCGAAATCATGTCCATGAAAGGTCCAGATCCATCTTCAACACTGCAATGTCGCCACCCCCCGTTCCCGTTCGGCCGTTCCGTCCTGCGATGACCGCCAGCGCGACCGGCGCTGCGGCAGCGTGGCTGTCGCGGCGGAGGACGCTGCCACGGGAGGAGGCCGACCCGCGCCGCCTCTTGAGCCGCACGCTGGAGGAGCTCGCCCTCAGGTTCGCCTCTGCCCCGGTGCTGCGCGCTGACCTCGTCTGCTCCGCCGGGCCGCGCTTCCCCACCTGACCTCCGCGCCGATGTGTGTGAGCACCATCACCCCTCCAAGTCCAAACCCCCGCCCCGCTCCCCCACCACCGTTGTACCATTCAATTAGTCGGTCTCCCCCATTGGCAGGCAGCAACGGCGGTTACTCGACAGTTCTGCCTCCCAGGGTTGCCTCCCCCGCCGACGGCCGCCAACTGCCCAACCCAATCACTCCGTCGTCGTCCGGCCGCTGGTAAGCTAGATCTCCCCTACTCGTGTATGTTCCGTCAAGGCTTCGATCCGTAGCGCGTCTTGTGCTGTTCTAGTATAGAGTAGTCAAGAGTTAGACGCGTGATTTTACTTCCCAAATGTTGTGCCGGTGTAGCAGAACTTCTCATCCGATCCTGCACAATACGTCTAAACAGTAAACACCGATACTTATTTTCTGTTCACTACTGAACCATGCTTAAAACTTAAAAGTACCCGAGACTGATGACCGATCCAAATGGTGGAACACCCAACTATTGGAGTCAAGAGACTTGTGAGTCCTGGCAGCTCAATTCCACTACCTTTGGCACTTTTTTTACATCGACCAGTTCAGCCTGATCTGAAAACTTCAGCAGACTCAATTGACATGACATCATAACGTGTTGATCCTTTATTATGCTCACAAGACATCATAACGTGTTGGTTTATCTACTTAGTACTACCATTCTTTTGTCACCTTTCATCTGGACTCCTGTCCAAATCTTTAGTCAACATTCAACAATACAGCTATTACTTATTTGCCTCCCCTCTTCCCTTGCTCGTCCATTGTACCATCACTTGAGGTTCACAATGGATATCCTTGTTTCTGCAATTGTAGGTGATCTGATCAGCAGATCCATATCATTTGTGATCAAGAAATACTGGCAGCGGCCTGACATCGAGAAGAATCTGCATAGGCTACATAGGGTGCTACTGAGAATCGACACTATCGTTGAGGAGGCTGAGGGGCGGCATATCACAAATCAAGGGATGCTCCGTCAGCTGCAGATGTTAAGAGAAGGAATGCATAGAGGCCACTATATGCTTGATACCTTCAAATACCAAGCCCCTCATGAGGAAACAAGGGATGATGAGGAGGTGAGTCACTCGTCTGCATTGTCTAAATTCAATCCAGCTAAACGTGCCTGTTTCTCTTGTAGTGGTAGCACCGGAGAAACAGTGCTGTTTGGTAGATACAACATACAAGAGCTACAAGGGATGGTTGATACCCTTGAAAACATCATTGCTGATATGGAGTGTGTTATATTTTTGGAGTCCTATCCTCGGATCCACCGCCAACCTTACTGCACATATTTGCTTTTGGACAATTGTATGTTTGGTCGCCAAATGGAAAGAGAATGGGTCCTGAATTTCTTGCTACAAACAGAGGGTCCCAGTACTGATAATTTGGCTGTACTTCCAATTGTTGGTCCAACAAGAGTAGGGAAGAGCACTCTTGTTGAGCATGTTTGTAAGGACGAGAGGGTGCGTAATTACTTCTCAATGATCCTGTTCCTTCGAGAAAACAGTCTCAAGGATGAAGGAGTGACCAATCTGAGAGAGTATGGTGTAGTCAAGCATCAAAATCCTGCTTCTCACAACAGGCTGCTGATTATCGTTGAACTTGCTGGGGACATTGACGAGGGAACATGGAGAAGGTTGAAATCTTCCACAAGCTGCATGGAAAGTGGGAGTAAAATTATAATCACCAGTCGGTCAAATAAGATTGTGAATTTGGGAGCAGCAGAAGCACTTCAACCGGAATATCTGCCTCCAGAAGCTTATTGGCATTTTTTCAAGTTGCTTGCATTTGGAAGCACAAATCCTGATGAGAAACCAAGATTGGCAACGATGGCCATGGAGATTGCAATGGAACAGAGACAGTGTTTCACAGGTGCATATGTCATTGCTGGATTATTGAGAGATAACTTCAATGCTCAATTTTGGTGCGCAGTTCTTAAATGTGTTAGAGCATATAAACGTAAACATCTTCTTCTGTTTGATGAACACCCAAACATTCTTTTGCGGGAAGATGAACCGGTATATTATTGGACATTGGCGAAGACCAGCAAGTATTGCTTAATATGCAACTATTATCAGTCAGAATCTACTCAGGAAGTCCCCAAGGTAACTGCCCAAGACATCCTTCTAGGAAGTGCTACACCTTGTGGGAAATTTGACGCTCTAGTATGGAAGTCTCGTATACCGCCGTACTACAACTACACAATAAGCTGTATGATGAAAACACCACAACGTGCGGTGGGCAGGAAGAAGCACATTTATCAGGAGGGCACTTGATTTGAGTTAGATTCTGTGACTCAAATGTATGCTACTGCGTTGTCTTGCATATCAGGAATTAAGGAGTTGCTAACTTGCTATACTTGCAGGCAGCGATCTGCTGCTAGAATGTTTTTGGTGGCGTTATTACCTCACTGTATCTCTCGAACCAGTTGTCAGATGATATCCACATCACATTAGCCTCTTATTTTGTAGTCTTTGTTGTACTTGCAGGCTCTAGTTCTGTACTCATTTGTGATTGGGCCGATATAGTTGAAACTGCTGATGTCTAATGTACTGGGTGTTCTTGTCCAATATTCTTCTGCAATATGTATATTCTGATTCAATTTTCCTCTGTTGTATCGGCATTTTGATCTGAAAGCAGCGGTGGCAAGAGGGAAATTATCATTGCTCGTATGCCAATTCACAGGGCCAATGATAGTAAGAATTGGGTTTGGATTCATGACAAGTAAAAAGTGATCTAATGCCTGTATACAGTAAGAAAGCAATACACCCGCCATCAATAAAAATACAGAACAGAGTTCTTCGATCAGTCAGCATGTGACAATGTACTTAGACCTTGCAGTCTTGCTTCTTAGACTTGGATTGGCTCAAACGTGACCCAAATTTAAAACCTTTGCTCAGTTGACCCTCCAGCATTAGGCGTCCACCATGAGCCATGGGTTTTAGACTGCAGTATGATCTGAAGTTCTGAACGCTCTGTAGGGAGCACGAAGACCGCCAACGTGTGGCTGCAGCATTACGCTAGCTGCCGTAGTATTTTGTCCACTGTTCCACGACCATCCCCCCCGGTCTTCTGACAAAGTACTCTAGTACCCATCGATGAGAATTGAGTAGAAATGGACCTCAGCGTTTGTGCCAATACCGTATGTAATTGTTGCTGACGCCGGTTTAGTTGACACACCGTATCACACATTCACGTGACTTGGAATTCGCTGTTCCTGCATCCAAATTTCTAGCGAGCAACGGAGAGTCAAACACACGGTGTTGAATAGATACAAACCACACTGCCTTTAGACTACCTCTGTTTCAGAATACTCGCCCCTCTTCGGCTTTTTATAGTCTCTACTCTCTATTAGTAACTTCGTCTTTCAGAATACTGCGCGCGGACCTGGCCTGCTGCGCCGGCCCGCACCTCCCCCACCTTACCTCCGTGCCCACGTCAAGGTTTCAAAATTTGTTTTCGGACCACAGTTTGGGGCAGTCGAAATCTAAAATTCTAGCCGAAATCCTACCGAAGTTCAAAAATTAAATTTCAAATCCGGTATTTTAAAGGCGATAAAACCGAAATTTCAGCCCAATGGTCTCCCGAGGTTAGAAAAAATTGGGAAAAAATATGAAAATAATGCAAGCATTTATCTACATTTCCTTTCTGTTTGAATGCAAAATACTAAGTATTTGCATATAAAATACCCTTGGAAATCAAACCGGTAGCTTATAACACCTGATAAGATTTTTTATTACTGAATCTGCACCGTGGCCAATAGCTTAGAACACCAGGAAGGAAAGCTATATATGCAAATGAATGGACTAAGCAAGTTAATAACTAGCTAAGACATATACTTAATTTTCACTCTCGTCAACTGAAAAGATCCAAAACAATATGTATTGAACACATTCAATTCTGAAACTTCAGAGAAACACAAGAAAAGAAATGGAGAACGGAGGCTGGCACAGACCTGTACATGAAGATATCCTTGCCTTGGCCAAGGTCCTTGCTGCAGCCATGGCAGTACCTTAAGAAATTGTGAGTGCCACTCGTCACCCACTCAGCCGAGAACCTGCCACCTCTTTATCAGCTATGGATGACGATTCAATAACAGGCTGTGTACGAATTGAGGCTTTTTGTTTTATATTTGTTATGGTTTGTTGCAACTTTCAAGTTAGAGATTTTTTTGTTAATTCTTGTTAATCTTACGTTGTAATAAATGGTTAGTTGTGTGCATCTTATGATGCACAGGTCGGGATGTAATTGTATATTATTAAAAAAATGTGTGTCGCATCCGGAAATTGCACAAGAACCAATGGAAGATGCATGCATGCATGCATGCCGTAGAAGAAGAGATTGGTTGGTTTAGAGAACTGACTATTATATCTGCAGCTAGCTAAGCATATATGCAGAGCCTGCAAGTCACAGAGCAAATTAGTGTGCAGCGCAAATTAGTGTGCAGCCATGCATGCATCGAAAGCAAGCAATGAGCAAGCTAGGTTGTGCAGGAGCTGGAGCACATAGCATTCCTCACATGAAAACTAGGGTTACACAATTTATATATGTATTTTTTTTTGCAAAATTTTCATATGTATTCCTCAAAAAAGATATTACAATTCACCATAAAAATTTGGTGAAATCACTGTAGCAATTTGGAATTTTTTACTTTTTTTATTCCGCCGAGATTTAGAATCTCGGCCTCCATCGAAAGCTGAAATTTCGACCGAGATTTCTAAAATCTCTGCGATATTTTGAACCAGGCCGACGTGATGGGTGAATAATAGTACGTGGCTGTTATCGAATTGGATAACTTGGCCAAGAGTGGTGTGATTATGCTACCCTAAATGCTGTGGAATACCTGATTTCACGATTTTCTTTCTCTTCGTTAAAAGCTCACGTATAATATAGTTGATCTCGGCAAAGCTGACATCTTCCTGTGTATTGACCCATCTTTCCCATACATAGATACCTATTGTTGTGGTAAAGACTAAAGAAGCTGCTAGAAATTCCTATGGTAATCAGAGAAACATGCACACAAAAAGCCTGCCAATTCACAAGTAAAAAATTGATTTGAACTCTAAAAAAAATTAACAGACCGATGTGTCTATTATCAATAATAAATTATTAAAATAGAGAAAATTCTTAATGTAGTCAAAACATGCGACGCGTTCTTTGGGCCTTAAGCCCTAACTGAACCTTGCTCGGATTGATCTTTGGCTTTGCTCAAATTAACTCACAAGTCAATAAGTCTGGTTTTAAGTCCTTTTTCAATTGGTCCTCCAACATCCCTATGTGTTGGTTGGTTCACCGTTAGGCGTCATGTTTTACATCTTTCCGCCGACATGCATCCAAATCTCTAGTCAACAATGAACAGAAACAAGTACTTGACATCTTAACTATTTCTCCACTTTCCCTTCTATTGTAGTTTCATTTTACCATCTTTTCTGTAGTTTAACAATGGATATCCATGTCCCTGCTATTTGTAGATGATCTGATCAGTATATCCATATCCTTTGTGATCAAGAAATACTGACAACAGCCAGATGTCGACAAAAATATGCAGAGGCTACATTGAGTGTTACTAAGAATCTACACCATCGGCAACGAGGCTGAGGGTTGGCGATTGGCATATCACAAACCAAGGGATGCTCGAACAACTAAAGATGTTGAGATGGAATGCGCGAAGGTCGATAGACTTAATACACCCTTGAATTGATTTGAATATTCACTCAAATTTCTAGTCAAGGTAATCGAATTTATATAGCATAGCAGTGCCACTCAAATTTCTACTTATTGCTTTCCAGTTACGGTGTAAGCCCTTTTAGGCTTTGAGCTTACCCATCACCAACTTCCCTACTATTCAATTCTGGCACCTATTAATTAAGCCATTACCCATTTGTATGGATAGTCATATCTATACCCCTTTATAATACACCTAAGCATTCTTTTCTACGTCCACTCCAAATAATGCACTCCACTAGAGATGACCCAACCTTCATGCCCCCAACGAAACGTCCCCAGAAACTTGCCTCCATCAAAATTAACATCTCAGATATTTCCTCAGCTTTACTCACCTATATCCGATGGCCATTGTTTAATGTGTCTAACTCATCCCTGTGGCCCACAACAGATCTCCCCCCACCTCCAGCATAATCTCAAGGAAAAGGAAACAAATATCCTGGAATTAAGAAAAAGGAAACAAACGTTCTAGAAAAGGAAAAGACCATATATTACGTGCTGGGAAAAGGAAACCGGAAGACAGTGCACTGTACTAGTTAGATGTAAAAAAAGGTTTGGTTAAGGATTTGACAGGGTTTCCATTTGGATGTACCTAGTGGCGTATCCAATGGGTAGGCTCGGTTAGGCTCGAGTCCACCCTCCGGTCGCCAGATCCTATGTATCTTCTCTAGTAGCGATGTTTATTTTTTGGTATAACAGTGAAGAATGTACACGCACTCAGGCACGTCTAGAGGAAGAAGAAACTTTGTTGGGTGGTGAGTTTCTTTTTAGACCATGTGGCTTCATGGGCCGCTGCTTGTTGAATACCTAATTTTGTAATTGGTAACTTCACTTGTTGTCTGCAAAATTGGACTTGAACTCTCGATGTACGCAAAGATTATAGAGAGAGGGGGAGGCGACTCAACATCTCTTCTTTGAGAGGATATGGCAGCCCATCAAGTAGAGGGCACTTGATGCACGTTGTCGGGACTCGATGATTGTGAGGGCACGGCGAGAATGTCGAGTGAATGTCAGGGAGCTGGCGAGGGCACAGGTGTGTGGCAACAGACAACCCACTGCGGCAATGGTGAGCAGATTGTGAAGATGGCGTAGCGTGTGTTGGTGAGTGCCTAATCGGCTGAGTGGACTGACCATGACAACAAATAGACAATGTAAGCCCCTTTTCTAATATATGATTTTTGAGAGATGCTTTAATACTTTCCTTTTTGAGAGATGCAGAAATATTAAAGCATGAATGAAAGGTGAATGATAATTACTTACCATTTTGTTTACTTTAAGATTTGTGCAAGTTATATTGGAAAGGAAAGTATTGAAGCATTGATCATGATTATTTTTTTATCAATTGTAAATAGGTCAGTGGGTTGAAAGAGACAATAGCCGGTTTGTTTGATTGATCGGTGTTAACTTGTTTATAGATTTCCAAAAGTTTAACAAGCGAATGTTGCACAAGTATTTTTCAAATAACGAACTATAAGTAGTAACACTCAAGCCGATAAGAATACAATATAAGCTGTTTAACATATTTGTCTCAATTTAACCTAATTTTTTTGAGCACACCCTCTATTTTTATCCTGGATTCGCCACTACATGTACCATGCACTGCTCACTGACGGACTGACCCCACTGACTTGCATACTTCGTATTTGTAGTGTTCACCAGTCGCCACCTTATGGTTACGGCCTATCAAATCTGCAAAAATGAAATGGACTTGACAGTTAGTACAGAAGTTAGAATGTTCTGTGTGCACAATTGACTCTACGCACGCACATGTCTTGACTGCAGCAACATTACACTAGTTGCTGTAGCAAGTCATGACCAGTTGATCAAGTAGTTTGAACACTGGAGTGTATTTCTTCCCTTTCAAAAATACGGTGTCTCGTCAAGTGCAGACCATAAACGAAGCAGGTGTCTCTGTACAAACATTACTCATAGATCGCCGTTCACTACCGGGCATCGACAACTTGACGCTTCGTTGCGGCAGGCCATGTATTTAACCTCTCCAGCCTCCTTGGTTCAGGGAATCACTGACGAACTGGGCTAAGTACTCGTATCAAACCGCTCTTTCGTCTTCCTTAATTTGAGGGAGTTTCAGAATGGAGACATTCCTTTCTGTAGTTCGGGGAGATCTTGTCAGTAGATCGATATCTTCCGTCGTCGACAAATACTACCCGCAGCACAAGGGCGTGGAGGAGAGCCCGCAAGAGCTGTACCGCGTGCTGATAAGGATCGAGACCATCGTCGAGGAGGTCGAGGGGCGGCATGTCAAAAACCAGCAGCTGAAGATGATGAGACCAGGGATGTACAAAGGCTACTAAATGCTCGATTCTTTCAAGTACCAAATGCTACGAGAAGAGACGGTCAATGACGAGGTGTGTGACCACTCTTTTGCCCTGTCCAGCATTGATCTAGCCAAAGCGTTTTTTGCTTCTCAACTAGGGCAAGCAAAATTGTATTTGGAGGTGGTGAGACAAACGATCTGCAAAAGACGCTTAGGCCATGTTTGTCTACGGTTTTTTTGGCTTATACTATAAAGCCAGCTTTTTAGCTTAAGCTGCCTTTAAGCAACTTAAAAGCAGTTCACTTTTATACGTGTTAGAGGTACGTAATTTTACCGTAACTTCAGTGGCATTGGTCTAAAAACAACCCTTAGTAAGCCAAAAAAATATCTCTCCGATGGCTTTTAGCTTTTAGTTGTATGGAGTCTTGTACTTTAAAAAACAGTTAAAAAGCCACCCTTTATTTAGCCCTTATTTGTTTTAGCTTTTCCGCAAGACTTATAGAAAAGCTTAAGCCACCTTACAACTATAAAAGCCATAAGTTAGGAAAAAGATGCTTTTTTTTAGCTTTTGTGGGATAGAAATAAATTTTTCATACAACTTCGTCGAAATTACCCACCAATACCACTGTATATAAAAACTCCCCCATCCTCTCCCCACTCACGTGCCAATCCTCTCCTACCGAATTGCCTCCGCCTTAGTGGGATCTCCATCGTTGCCTGTGGGAGGCGGCCGGATCCAGCCTTGGCGCAATGGGAGACAGCCGGATCCGACGTTGGCGGGGCAGGAGGTGGTCGGATCTGACGTTGGCTCGACGGGAAGCTGTTGGATCTAGGCATGGCTCAGCGAGTGGCGGGCGGATCCAGTGGTGACGCGGCGGGAGCCGGGTGGATGAATGATGACAACAATTCTAATTTTGACTCTTGTTTTTGTTTCGCAATTTGATAAAAATGATTGTTTATATGAACAACAATTCTAATTAGGGTTAGCTATCGAACTTAGTGAGGTATTATTAAGATTATTTCAAAATTGACATAATTCAATATAAAATTATTTTATTTATCATTTAAGTGGTTATTTCAAATTCAAGTTAACGAGACACTATCAAGTGGAGCCTCATTAACATTTTTTTGTTCGAAATGGACTCATTTCAAATTTTGAACCCATTAACTACTGTAATCGAAGCAATTTTGATTCGAACCCTAACGAGTTTTTTTTGCCAGCCTTAATTCTAATGTTCGTCTGAATTGAGAATTTTGATATTCAGTTCTGATGATTGCTATATGTTCATCGATATTATGTTCTAACTCAGAACTGATGATATTCAAATCTTTCTTATCTCATTTGAAGAAAGGTATTTTGGACATTTCGTGCTTCACATCACAGTAATAAGCCATCCCAACAAAAGTCACTCCGTCGAACAAGTTGCCTTGGCTTAAAAGCCAATTGCTTACAAATTATTTAAGCTAAAAAGCTACCTTTAAGTTATCTCTACTACTTCTAATTAGGAGTTGGTGGCGGTCCGTTCTCCTCTAGAATACCTGGTTCGTTGGATCTGACGTGAACGGCTGAGATAGAAGAGGATTTAATCCGATAGTCCCACATCTTCCTCTGATCTTCTCACACGCTCACGCAACCCGAACCACTCCGGTCATAATGTCTTTTATCTCAAACCATTTTGACCCCGCAGCACCTCTCCCTCCCTCGATCCGGCGTGCTCAACTCTCCCTCTCAAATTTCTTCAGAGGAACAAGCATTTCCTACTATTGAAACATAACTAAAGTTAGTGCTCTTTGTAAATAATTCTTTTGTCGTAAATTGAGTTTCTGTTGCAACGCACGGGCACATGACTAGTAAACCAAAAAGTCTAGAGAGGTGCTTCAATGCTTTTCTTTTTTACAGTTGCACAAATATTAAAGCATTAATAAAGGGTAGATGGAGATTACTTACCCCTTCGCTTGCTTTAAGATTTGTGCAACTTGTATTAGAAGGGAAAGCATTGAAGCATTGCTCAAAAGTCTAAACTCAAACAAACAAAGTCTTAAGCTTTGGCTTTTAACCTGGAGAAAAAAAACCCACATAAACATGACCTTAATAGCATACAAAGAACCATTGAAGACACGGAGGGGTTTGTTGTATTTTTTAGCAGCTACACTCCTATGCGCGGCCGGCGAGGTAGGGCCTCATCGTCAGTCGTGCGGAAGCATCCACCCCTGCGACTACGACGCGGTCACGGGCACCCGTGCTGCGCAGCCACCGACGGCGATCGATCGGCCGGCCGGTCGCACTCGCGGGCATCGCGGGACGGAACGAAAGGCTTGGGAAAGTAGAACGAGTCGTATATACGAGGACGAGTCCGGTTGCGAGACGATGCGATGGGGTGGGCTAGAGGCGATCCGACTGGGCTTGTCTTGCGCCGGATTTCGTCTGGTCGGCCGGATACAGATGAGAACTGAACCAAAAGAACGCATGCATGGTTACACCGTCAAAAAGAAAGAAAAAAGCAGATGCATGCATGAGCACATATTCAACAAAGACCAACCAGGCAAATATACTCATGAGTGATGTGGCTGTCTCTAACGCCGATAGCTACCGTGCAATGTAATGCGTTGACAACAAGACTGGGCTTAGGTTCAAAGTTACCTAGTCTACAGGGATCGATGACCACAGGCACGTACAAAGCCTCCACCGTTCCTCTTCCGTTCACAAAGCGTCCGCAATGGAGGCGCTCGCTTCTGCAGTTCTCGGCGATCTTATCAGCCGATCCATATCCTTCGCGGCGGACAGATGCTGCCACTGGCCGCAGACGGGAGGAGCCGAGGAGAACCTGCAACGGCTGTACCGCGCGCTGCTGCGGATCCAAGCCACCGTCGAGGAGGCCGAGAGGCGGCGCATCACAAACCAAGCGATGCTCCGGCAGCTTCAGATGATGAGGGAAGGCATGTACGAAGGCTACTACATGCTCGATTCCCTAAGGTACCAGGTCACTCGAGATCATGAGGTCAGTGGCCAATCCTTTGCCTCGTCACGATTCAATACAGCAAAGCGGTTCTGTTTCTTAGCTAGGACACCTGAAAGTGAGAAGGAGAAGAAGCTGCAAAAGATGCTTGCTAGCCTAGACTGCATCCTCGCTGATATGAAGGAGTTTGTTGGGTTTCTCATTTGCTACCCTCCTATGTGCCTCGAGCCTTGCAGCACATACTTATGGTTGGAGAAATGCATGTTCGGCCGTCAAGCGGAACAGGAGAGGATCATCAACTTCTTGCTAGAACCAGAGCCTCCTGGTGCAGAAAATTTCGTCGTGCTTCCAATAGTTGGTCAGGCAAGGGTTGGAAAGAGCACTCTTATTGAGCACGTCTGCTACGACGAGAGGGTGCGTAAATACTTCTCCTTTATTGTATTCTTCAACGAAAGCGATATCATGGATGAAAACCTTGTGACAGCAAGAGAGAGCGGTGTGATCAAACACCAAAATCCTGGCTCAACTGGCAAGACGTCATTGGTTGTTATTGAACTAGTTGGTGACGTTGATGAGGGCACATGGAGAAGACTATTGCACATTTTGAGAGGAGGATGCACAGCTGTGAGTAAAATCGTAATTTCAAGTCGATCAGAGAAGATAGCAACTTTTGGAACAACAAAAGCTCTTCAGCTAAGATTTTTGCATCAAGAAGCTTACTGGTACTTCTTCAAGGCGATTGCGTTCGGTAGCGCAAATCCAGAGGAGAATCCAGACCTGGTATCCATCGGTATGGAGATTGCGGCGGAGATGAATAGATCGTTCTTGTCAGCAAATGTGATTGGTGGCTTGCTAAGAGGCAATCTTTCCACTCAATTCTGGTACAAGGTTCTAAAATGCTTTAAAGATCACGTAAGCAGGCATCTCCTCCTGTTTGGTGAACATCCAGTTGATCTTATAAATAAAGGTCGACCTGTATACTTTTGGAGAATACCTAAAACTCGCAGTGTGTTCTTAGCTTACCGTTGTTATGAAGTGTGTTCTGCTCAGCATGATCTACCCATGATAAGAACACAAGATATCCATACCGGGAGTGCTAAGCCTCGAGGGAAATTTGAAGCCCTAGTTTGGAGATCTAGCATACCGCCTTACCATATTTACTTGGCGAGTTGTGGGACGCAGGCACTGTCACCATCTATGCAGGCTAAAAAGAAGCGATCCCGGCTGCGGGGCGTGCTAATTTGATGTAAATTTGTATGTGTGGAAGTAATTTTGGAGTAGGCATTGTGTGTAATTCCTGCGTCTTTTTACCAGCTTACGTGCTCAGGTACCAGACCGAATCATATATAGCTCCGGTACATGATTAGCATACTCTTCATTTTGGAGAACCTTGTGAAAGAAGCTATCATGTAATAGATTTTTTTTAGAGATGTGCTTTCATGTTTTTCTGTTTGACAGTTACATAAATATTAAAGCATGAATGAATGGTAGATGATGATTACTTATCCCTTCATTTGATTTAAGATTTATATAATTTATATTAGGAGGAAAAACATTGAAGCAATTCTCGATTTTTTATCATCTTTAAAAGGTATCAAAATTACATTAAGTTAGTAAAAAGAGAGGCTAAAATTTAAAAACAGAGAAACTAACTTTAAATTCTGTTAGCTCTCGAGGAAAGTAAAAAGTATCGTCATATAAATATATAATTTTCAGAAGACCTGGGTCATTGCTGTTCATCTACATGCGCCCATCCATCAATCCTTCGAGCACTAGTCTTGATTCTTGAGGTCATATATGTTCAGCACGTACTTCTACAGTTCTACTAGGCAAGGTTCAAAATTTCAGCGAATTTCGCCGAAATTTCGGATTTTGGATCACCCCGAGATCTCAAATACCGGCCGGAATTTTTTTTTAAAAAAAATTGAAATTACTACAGTAAAATCCGAAATTTTGTTTTTTTGGGCGAAATTTCATGTTTTTTTGCCGGTTTTAAAAATTTTAGGGCCAGATTTGGTCCAATAACCCTTAGGAAAGTCATCTCCTATGAAAATTTGTTGAAAAATCTAATTTTTTTAAACATTTTAACATTTTGGCAGAAACACTGTTAGATTTTTATAAAATTGTACAAGCATGATAATAATCTGACAATTTTATGGTACTATAATTAGTAGATTAGTATCATACATAATTTTTTTTAAAATAATTTAACTTCATTTGTTATCTTTAAAAAATCAAAAATAGAATGAACATAATTGGGACAGTTATATTGTCAGAATTTTATAACTTTTCTTGAGTGTGATTATGATCTAAATTTTTTTTGAGAGATTAATAATTGACTCAGTAACATTATATAAATTTTTCAAAAAATTTCAACTTTGTTTGTTTGGTCAATCAAATCTATGTAAGCATTGAACTTCGTTTGTTATATTATATTTCAAAAATCAAAAAGAAAAGAACATAAATGGTACTGTGCCTTATAAGAATTTTATAAATTCACTGGAGTGTGATAGTGAATCACAATTTTTATGGGATATTAAGAACTTCCTTATCACCATTCTTTAAAATTTTCAAAAAAAATTATGGTTTACATAATTTTTCATTTTGTTCAAGTTTGCCGGTAAGCTTTTTAACATGGTAGTAGTACTGTTCGAATTTTTAAAAATTCATAAAGTTTGATCATCATCTGAAAATTTTATGAGAGAATTATAGATACATTATAACCATGCACAAAATTTTTTAACAGTTTCTAACTTCATTTGTATCATTTTCCATTCGGATCAAACTTGTCAGTCAGTGTTCTATCAGGACAGTGCCACTCTCCGAATTTTTAAAAATTCCTCACATGTGATAATCAGATGAAATTTTTATGAAAACATTAGTTATGGATCATAACCATGCACAAAATTTTTTAACAGTTTATAACTTGATTTGTACCATTTTCCATTCCGATCAAACTTGTCGGTCAGTGTTTTATCAGGACAGTACCACTCTCCAAATTTTTAAACATTCCTCAGGTGTGATAATCAGCTAAAATTTTTTTATGAACATCACCATTGTATCAGGAACCTCCAAAAAACATTTCAAAATTTTTCGATAACGTTTAGACCACTTTTCAGCCAGTGCAAAAAACCCAAAATTTCGGGTTTTTTCGCCGAATTTCGGTTTTTTTTCCGGATTGGACCGGATTTGAATTTTCAAATTCAAATTTTGTCCGAAATAATTCCGAAATTTCAAAATTTCGCCTAAATTTTGTTATTCGGCCCAGGGCGAAATTTATTCCGAAACCGAAATTTGAAACCTTGTTACCAGGTGTGTGTGCCCCCACCATCAGGCATTTCGATTGCGTAGGCACAGATCAGTAGCACTGTATCCTTCTAAGGGCCATCACTATCAGACCTAGTCCGGTCTATTGGACCAAGCTCACAATGCATCATCAGGAATAGGACGACACGTAGGCCCCGTTTGTTTCGGTTTTTTCACTAGCTTAAAAGTAGAAAAATCAAAGCCGAAACAAACGACTGACTTTTAAGTCATGCTTAAAAAAATTCAAATGCCTCCATATAACTATAAGCCAAAAGTCAGATGAGATGTGCTTTTTTTGAGCTTTTTTTTGAAAAAATAACCCTTTACTACTGGAAGTCTCCAAAATTACCCACCAAATACCATCATATATAAACTCAAGAATCCTTCTCACATCTCCTCATTTCTCCTCGTCTTCTCTCGCTCCCCTGTGCGACATGCCTTCTCCCTCCTCCCTCCTCCCCCGTCCTCAACCTCCTCCCTCCTCCGCCGTCCTCAGCCTCCTTCCTCCTCTACCGTTCCGGATCAAGTTGATAAATAATTATGCTCAGAATGAAGTTTGATATCAAGATTAATCTATGTTTTTCAATACGATATTCGGTGAAAAAAATATGAAACATTTGTATTAGATAAATCAGTACATAAGAAAAGTCCTTACAACCTTAAAGGGTATTCAAACTTTCTAGCAATAAGCTACACATAGGGTTCACAAAACTGAATTTCAAAAAATCGTTCGAAATTCAAAAACCGCTCGAAAACCGTCAGAAACCGAAAGGTTAAGAAATAAAAAAAAATTCAAAAAATTCAAAAAAATCGAAAACCGTTTGGTTTTTCGCGAGAAACCGCTCGGTTTTTCACGAAAAACCAACAACCGATTAAATGTTCTTAAGAAACGGTTTTCGAGCGGTTTTTGCTGAAAACTACGGTTTTTCAACGGTTTCGAGTGGTTTTCAACGCATAATTTTTTTTAGTTTCTTTTTTAAAAAATAAATTAAAACGGTTTACCAAGCAATTTTGGATACAGGGTTGTAGACGTCGGTGAGCCAAAAGGATATCTTTGTTATTACACGGGAGCATTTTAGTCGGAATTATTCCTTCTGTTTTTTATTTTTTAAAAATGATAAGTAAAGTTTAATTCTTTTGAATTTTTTTATGATCATAGACTGCTAAAGATGGTACCATAAATATTTCAGATATGAGCAAACTTATACATTTTTATAAAAATCTGGAGCTAGAGCCGAATGACTTCATTTTTATAAAAATGTATATGCTTGATCATGCTCGAAAAAATTTATGGTACCATCTTTAGCAGTCTAGGATTATACAATTTTTTTTTCAAAAGAATTGAATTTCATTTGTTATCTTTAAAAAATAAAAAATAGAAGGAACAATTCTGATGGACGGTCAACTCGCAGTTAACTGACGGTTAACTGGCAAAAATGGCAAAAAGAGAAAGAAGAGCAAAGACTAATGGCAAAAATAAAACGAGAAAAAGAGTAGTGGTAAAAGTGAAATTAGGCATTTTTTTAGTAGCACAAGCAAAATTTTCCGTTCGGTTTGGTTGAAATTTCAGTAGGCTCCATTGACTCATAGATCAACAGTCATGCATAACCTCAAAAAGAAAATCAGCGGCCATATAATTAGGATTACGGTTACTATGTCGTGTGTGTCAATTTCGATGGCCTTGTTTTCAAAGTTGTGGACTAGTAGTCATGTTCAGGAATGAGGACTTTTAGACATCAAACCACTCCTTGCTTCTTCGCTTCTCTCCTCCTCGGGTCGATTCATTGCACCATCAATCTTCTGTCTTCTCTCCAGAGTGCTGCAATGGAGCCACTTTTTTCTGAAATTGTGAGTGATCTTTTGAGTAGGGCCTTGTCCATGGTGATTCAGAGATACCGGTAGTCCGAGGGAGCAGAGAAGAAACTCGAGAGGCAACGGCGTGCGCTGCTCAGAATCGATACCCACCGTCGAGCGGCACATCAATAACCAAGCGATGCTCTTTTGTTTGGAAAATAATTGCGCTGTCCGACAGGACCCTTATGTCTTTTATTTACTCTATGATTACTCGAAAGTGCATCCAGGCACTTATGTTATTTTGGTGATTAATGACAGACGCATATAATGATAATCTATGAAATTGAGTAAATGTTTAACTTAGTGCTTAACAAATGACAAACCTCTAATATGATTATATTGGTATGAGACTAACTTGTTATTGCCTAGTTAAGTATCAGTCTCATCTATTTAGAGGAAAATCAAGTGGGATGGTTAAGCAAAGATAAGGTATGCAATTTTGATATCTATTCTATATTTGTTATTGCATTCCTTTCATGCAAATGCATAGTGAACTTCAAGTAGCATGTTGATTATATATATGCACATTGGTTCATGTCATATTTATTTGTGCATATATATTCATTTGAGTTCATTTTGTGCTTTGTTTTTAGTATGCATGTATTAACTAGAGTTAAACTTCATATTGCTATAGATTGACTTGGTGCATGCATGTTTTAGTTGTATATCTTCTCATGCAATTCTCTTAGTGAAGTTTAATCTAGTGTTGGATCACATATTTACTCTTATTCCAAATATTATTTGCACATATACAATTCGTGTACATTCTATCATGTGCTTCATTTAAGTAAAGACTGTGATCCTTGCCATGATTTAATTGATTCATCATATTGGCAATTATCTCTCTAGTGCATATAGATCAATTACATATTCATCATGATGTACTTAGTAGAGAACATTTCTTATGTCAAGTGTTTCCATTTATGTTGTGCTTCCTTATATGAAACACTTGTTGTAATTAATTGTTCACAAATATCAACTTGTTTATATCTATTGAGCTTTTGGGACTAATGTCTTTCATGAGTAGTTTGGAAAGAATTAGGTCCCGTATGTGTATGATGACCAAGGTATCTTGGAGGATGATCGTTAAGCCAAGGTCAACAAGACGGCGGTGTCACCAAGAGTTGAGGACTAAGTCAAGATCGACTTGGCGTGGAGATCGTCAGAGAGGATGATCAAGTCAAGGTTGATAGGACGAGAGTCTCATGAGGTGAATCGAGTCGAGTTGGACAAGGCGAAGATGTCATCAATTATATTGTGAAAGTCGTCATGCATCGACATTAAGAAAGAACACGGCAAGTGACTTTTTCTAGACTTGTATTATCTTTGTTTTATTTTGAGTCTAAGGATTGCCGTACTATTAAGAGGGATGCGATGTCGAATGACTTTTAGATGTGTCAAGTGCTCAAATGATCCATCCTTGTGAATCTTAGAAAGAGAGTGGTGTTGGTGGTACCGGAAAGTGAGGGTTGTAGGTCTCCCTTGGATTCTTTGTGAAATCTGTGTTTATCCTTTGAGTTTTGGGTAGTGAGACCTTGTTGGTTGTGTAGACCTCGTTCTTAGCTTTCGGTAGAGTCCAAGATCTCTGAAATCGGAGTCCGGAGTCAAAAGTTATGCTCGTTTTCGTCGGGCTGCTCAGTGTAATCCGGAGTATCCGAACATTTGGTCCGAACATTCCGGGTTAACACCCTCGGTGGCTGCTCTCAGTTGATCCGGAGTATCCGGTGTTAAGTCCGGACACTCCGGGTTGTCCGGGGTATTTATCCGGAGTCTCCGGGTTGTGCGCAGCTGTCTCCAACGGTTAGTTTTTGGGACCTCTATTTAAAGCCACATTCTTCCTCATTTCGGAAAGGGCTGTGTTCCCACTGATTAGAGGTGCTATACCCTTGTTCTTGAGCCCCCCAAAACACTTCTTTACCCTTAAATCTATGTGATCCCCTTGGTGTGAAGGGTTGGGAAGAGTTTGAGGAGTGAGGTGCTAGGTTGAGTGAGATTTGAGTTGATTGAGCACTTGATTTCATCTCTAAGCTTGTTCTTCATGAGCATTTGTTACTCTTGGAGGTTGAGGACTCCTAGACTGTTAGGAGGTCGCTTACGAGCCACCGGAGCTTTGTGTGGTTGGCCGTGAGAAGTTTGTGAAGGCCGGTTCTGCCTCCGTAAGGGAAGGAATCAAAGGAGTGAAGACCGGCGAGTGCATTTGTGCAACACCGGGAGGAAGAGGGTTGAAAGAGACCCCGGCTCAAGTGTGACCGAGCCGCCTCAACGGAGACATAGGATCCCCTCAAGGATCCGAACTTCGGGTGAAAAATCATCGTCTCCAAGTTTGCTTCTTACTCTTGTTTTTAGTATTTGTTTTCGAATCTTGAAATTGCCCGATCTACTCTTTTGTTGTGTTTGGCTCCAGATCTACAATATCTCCAGGTACCTGATAGCATTTAGATCTTTTGTATTCAAGTAGATTGTTGAAAAATTGCAGGGATTTAAAATCTCATTTCGAGGTCTTAAATCCGGAGTATCCGAACTTCTGAACCCGGATAGTCCGGACATTTCGGAGTATCCGGAGATAAATCCCGGACACTCCGGTCTGAGTCCCTCGGATCCAATCCGGAGTATCCGGACTCCTGAACTCGGATAGTCCGGACATTTCGGAGTATCCGGATAAAAATCCCGGACACTCCGGACTTAGACCCTCGGGAGATTTTATTTAGCTGCAAAATTTTTATTCCGCTGCATTTAGTTACAAAGTTTTTAATTCGCCTATTCACGCCCCCTCTAGGCGACATCCCCTGTCCTTTCATTACTCGAATCTAATCTGACTCACACCAACACTCATCCTCAAAATGAGTTAAAAATATCAATCATATTCATCTTACTATATAGTGTAGCACCCTCGCTAGAACCTAACCGTTTAGTGAAGCAATCAGTCAACTATTCACTAAACTTGACGTATTTCAACTTCAGTATTCTGCCATCCATCTTCTCTTTGATAAAGAATTATCAATTTCAATATGCTTAGTACGGTCATACTGTACCAGATTGTTAGCAATATTGATCGCAGATTTATTGTCATAGTGCAGTAACAAGAGGCTACTACTCAACACCCGAAGTTCAGACAATAGACCGTTCATCCAAATCATCTCATTCAAGCTCGACGGCATTGCTCTAATACTTTGCTTTTACAGTAGATCAAGCCACACCTTCTTATTTCTTACTCTTCTATGACGCAAGGTTACTACTATCCACAAAGACGCAATATCTAGATGTATACCTCCTATCATCTACATTGCTTACTCGATCAGCATCACAATATCCTTTCACATTCAAGTATCGATTCTTCTTGAACCAAAGGTCTTTCCTAGAGCTACTTTCCAAAGTTTGTAGGATCCGATAGATAACTTCTATACGTCATATTTTAGGATCATACATATATGGACTTACCACACTTAGTGCATATGAAATATCATGTTTTATGCGAAACAAATAGATGAGATGTCCAACCAACCTTTGATAAGCCTCCTTGTCAACTAGATCACCAGACTCAACAAAGAGATTGTGACTCCTATCAATAGGCGAATTAATAGGATGACACCTCAGCATACATGTTTCTGCTAATAGATCAAGCATGTACTTCCTTTGAGAGAAAACAATCTCTTTTCAACACTGAGTGATCTCAATTCTAATAAAGTATCTAAAAGGTCCAAGATCCTTTACCTGAAATGTTTCTCCTAATCTCTCATTTAGACACTTGATTTCTTAACTATTATCCCTTGTGACGACAATATGAACATAGACTGCTAGTATAGTGATATGTGATCATCTAACACCTTACACACTTTTGTTTGCCCTCTGACACTTTTTTTTTTGCAAATTTCATCTCTTTGCGAATAAATTTGTAAAACTAGCACAATCTAATCGCGAAAGCAGCGTCATGTGACATGTGTTGTCTGTTGCGCTCCGGTACCATGGCAAGGCTCTAGCAACGCGGTAGCGGCCTCCACCTCGGAAGGTCGGGCGACCAACACAGTAGGACGGGGCCTACTTGCCTATGTCGAGCTCCATTTCATCGGTAGGCATTAACTCATTAATCAATTCCTGGCTAATTAATCACTTAGCCAATTAACTAATCAATCACTTAATTAATTAATTAATTAATTAATTAATTAATTAAGTATTGTCACTAAAATAATTAATTTTCGAGGAAGGAGTGCTCGGCAGGATCTAACAAGCTACTTATCCGCAGCACATGTTGTTGAGTTTGGGTTATACAGTAGCTCTTCTAACATGGGCCACAGATGTGCCAGTGAGGTGTTGCGGTACGAGAGCACAATAGACGATATGTGACGTATAGACGATAAAGCTAGTTTTTTAAATTCGTTCACACGGGGCTAAATTTGTGTGAAAAAAACGTGTTAAGGGCAAAAAAGAATGGATCCCTCGAAAACGAGATAGTAGCAACAAAACAAACATGCAAGAAATTGCGATCTCTAACAAAGCAGGCATCCACGAGGTGAAACCGCCACGCTACCCACGAGGCCACGACCCCTTAGGCCCTTACGCGACCGCGGCCGTCCTTGTACTGTTCTCCTTCAGCAGGTTTCAGGAAGTCGTTGATGTTCAGCGACTGTAGAAAAGATTTTACCACATTAGCACCCAGCATTTTTTTTGGCCAAAGTTAAATTAGCAGCTATGTTTTCACTTCAAAGTAAAAAACTATCACATAATCCAGAACATAACCATCGCTATCACTATGAACTTGTTATGCAATTTGTGGGTCGCTTAACTAAGATCTCCCCATGCCTTTCTTCCTAACACATTGGAATTTTGCATATTGGGGATTCAGAATTCTAACTCGACTCAAATTCAAGCTTACAAATGCAGGCTTGATTCAGAATTCCATGTTCCAATCCCTAGATTAAATTCCCAAGATGATCGGTCCAAACCCACCCTATCTGGTACCTATTTAACACGAGGACAAGAGGATTACTTGAAAAGAATTTCAAAATAAAACCTATCTGATACTGTACCTAATTAACATCCAATTTGAGCAATAGAAGTCACAATAAAGCCCAATAAAATGTCAAATAAACCTAGTTACCATGCTCTAGTCATCTAGTGCCGGTTCAAATCTGCATCTGACGCTTAGGACCGAATTTACCAGAGATTCCAGTTTGCTGTGAACATTTCGGTAGGCTCGATTGACCAACTAATCAAATCCTTTTATTTAGTGGGGGAAAAAAACTACGGCACGTCCTTTTCAAAATTTCAGTACGCTTTATTGACCCATTAGGCTGGTCTTCTTTCTAAGTTTGGTCTCAACAACGTACAGTGGATGGAGGGCAAGGACTAACAAACATATCAAACAACCCCCTTTGCTCGTCCTCTCCTCTTCTCTGGTTGGTTCACTGCACCATCAATTTTCTCTGAAGGAGCTTCGCAATGGATCAGCTTCTTTCTGCAGTTGTGAATGATCTTTTGGGTAGCGCCTTGTCCACGGTGATCCACAGAAACCAGCAGTCCGAGGGAGCAGAGGAGAGACTCCAGAGGCTACATGCTAAGGATCGACGCCACCGTCGAGGAGGAAGAGAGGCGGCACATCACGAACCAAGCGATGCTCCAACAGCTCCAGATGCTGAGAGATGGCATGTACAGAGGCTACTACATGCTCGACACCTTTAGGTACCGAGGCCATAAAGACGAGGCCGTAGACGAGGTGAGCAGCCGTTCATTTGCCCTCTCCAGATTCAATCCTCATAAGCGTCTCTTTTTCTCCCTTGGTAATACCCGAAACGCGAACATGGTGCTTGATGCTGGGAGCACAAAAAAGCTAGAGAAGATGCTCGACAGCCTTGAAAGAACGATCGGTGAAATGGAGGAGTTTGTCTTGTTTTTGGAGAGCTATCCTCGTATCTTTCGGCAACCTTGTAGCACATATCACGTTCTTGACGAGATCGAGTTTGGCCGCCAAATGGAAAAGGAGACTATTATTAACTTTTTGCTACGGAGGGAGGCTGTGGGTAATGGAAATTTGGGTGTGCTTCCGATAATTGGGGCAGTGAGAGTCGGAAAGAGCACACTCGTCGAGCATGTCTGCCTCTACGAGAGGGTGCGTAATCACTTCTCTTCTATTGTTTTCTTCAACGAAAGTGATCTTAATGACGCAAACTTGGCTGCTCTAAAAGATAGCGGTGTAATCAAGCATCAAAATCTTCCTCCGACCTCATATGGAAAGTCACTTGTTGTCATTGAACTAGCTGGGGGCATTGATCAGGAGACATAGAGGAGGTTATATTCATCGGGAGCTGACCACATGGCGCCTGGGAGTAAAATCATGATCACAAGCTGTTCGGAGAAGGCAGTAGCCTTTGGAACAACACAATCACTTAAGCTGACATTCTTGCCCCAAGAAGCTTACTGGTATTTCTTCAAGGCGATTGCATTTGGCAGCGTGAATCCCGCATACCATCCGAAGTTAGCAGCCCTAGAATGGAAATCGCACAACTGACGAATGGATCATTGGTGGCAGCAAACATAGTTGTTAGTTTGCTTAGAGGTAATCTGAACGCTCAATTCTGGCGTAGGGTTCTGAAATGCGTGAGATTGCACAAACAAAAACATTCTCGTGTTTGGTGAACATGAAATGGCTCTTCTACAGAAAGGCAGGCCTATATACAGTTGGACAATGGCCAGGACTCGGACCGTCATTTTAGTCCGTAGTGTTCATCAACATTGTTCTCTTCGGCACGGTGTTCCCTTGACGACGACACAAGATGTCATGTCTGGAACTGGAAGTGTAACAATACCTCATGGGGAATTCGATTTTTTTTAAATAATATATATTTTAATTCAAATTGCAAAAATATACCACGATTTTTTTTTTGCAAAAATATACACCTGTCGCCCTACCATAGGGCGACATGCTGACTAGGCAGTGAGGTGGACAGAGTACTCACGCTGCGATTGGACGACAGAATAAGTCGCCCAACAGTAGGGCGACCCATGTACAAGTCGCCCAACAGTAGGGCGACATGTACAAATCGCCCAATGACAGGGCGACATGGGAGATTTCACCAGAAAGTTTACAGATTTAAAAAAAATCTGAGAGACTTCAAAAAAGATTAAAATATTTGGATAAACAGATTTAGGATTCAAGTAAAATATTTTTAAGCCCTAGAGAAATTTGAAATAATTTTCAAAATTCAAGGTGAACAAGTAGAGTGTGTGTTTTTTAGCCTTTTCGGCGGCCCGTAAAATATCATGTCTAAACGGTATTTTTATGAACAGTGGACCACATTTGATCTTTGATACATACACTACCATATTATGGAGAAATATGTAATTTACACCTTGTTTTGCATCTAATTTCCACTAGTGCAATAACCCTAAGTAATATAGTCGGCAACAACTCATGTCATGTTTTTCAGCCTTTTCGGCGGCCCGTAAAATATTATGTCTAAACGGTATTTTTATGAACAGTGAACCACATTTGATCTTTGATATATGCACTACCATATTATAGAGTAATATGTAATTTACACCTTGCTTTGAATCTAATTTCCACTAGTGCAATAACCCTAAGTAATATAGTCGGCAACAACTCGTGTCAAGTTTTTTAGCTTTTTCGGCGGCCCGTAAAATATCATGTCTAAACGGTATTTTTATGAACAGCGGACCACATTTGATCTTTGATACATGCACTACCATATTATGGAGTAATATGTAATTTACACCTTGCTTTACATCTAATTTCCACTAGTGCAATAACCCTAAGTAATATAGTCGGCAACAACTCATGTCAAGTTTTCCAGCCTTTTCGGCGGCCCGTAAAATATCATGTCTAAACGGTATTTTTATGAACAGTGGACCACATTTGATCTTTGATACATGCACTACCATAGCAACTCATGTTATGAATAGTTCCTACGAAGCACTTAAACTATTTGTTGAACATACATAAGGGCACATGCACCAAAAGTTCATATGATAAAATAAGCAATAGATTAGATTATATTACAAGAGCATTACAACAGTGACGAAATTGCTTGACGAACTAACTAACGAAAGCATTGTTTGTCATGGTGGAACAGAATGATGTCCCATATTTTCTGCATATTACCTGACCCATGTAAATTTTGAGATTTGTACTCGGACAACGCTCAATCCCTACTATGAAAGAACTCCATGGGGATCCGCAGTGCTCCCAGCTGTCGCCGAATGGGTGGCCTATGCCGTACGTCTCGGGTGTGTAAGACAGAATTTTTTTGTCATCCTGATTCCCGGCGTCCCCTATGTTAATACCACCTGGGTTCCCGGATGGTCTGCGTAACGCGTCAAGGATTTGTTGCGTGGTGCGGACCTCGGCCGGCTGCTTCCCCTTGTCCCTTCCTCTTCGAGAGGAGGTACCCTTTTGCACCTCTGTTGCATTGGCCGTTGGCGGAGACTTGCCGAGACGCCTGCACTGTTTCGGCTCACACTCCACTATAGGTGCAGGAGGTGTGTGTTGGGCTTATCCTTGTACAATCGGAAGTGTGCCCTGCAGTCAATGCAGTATGCCCGCTTTGGTCGTTGAATAACACCGTAGGCGTACTAAAGTCTGTCTTTTACAGGCGATAGTAGCACCACGGAGAGGGTTGCTCCCCCAGTTATCCCATACAGGAAGTTTGAGATGTAGGTGGTACGTCTCCGGGTCCACCCAGTTGAAGTAGTTGCACCATTCATCCTCGACCAAGGGGCACCGGTAGAATCTCCGGTCCGCTAGATCATCGTGGCAGGTATCAACCACTGCCTACAGGCCGTGTTCGCAAAAGTCGGGGCTTTCGGGTGGCCTTTGAGGAGGTTTCTCCTTTGACTCGAGCAATTTCGCAATTTTCTTTTTGAACTCCTGTATGCGATGAACTGGTTTAGAATTACTACTTTGTGAGTGAAACATGAGTACATCTCATGAAACTCACCGATTGGTTGGCCCCTTGCCCACCGGCCCTGAACTCTAGTCGATCTAGAGCGGGGACATGTCTTGGCGGCCTCTCCCACCGGGTGAAGTTCTCAGGCGAAGCGGGGTAGGTGTCATGGTAGTTGTAGATAAATTCGTAGTCACGTCGTTCTGACCCGTCGATCCATTGGAAGAAGCAACACCGATTCTTGTGCTGAGAAAAGAAAGAACGATGCATGAAATGGTACTGTTACCCTGTATTGTATGGACACTAGTAGGTTTACCCGGTAAGAGCGAGCACAATAGTAGTGAGTGCGGGCGACCGTCTCTCTGTGGGTAGATTGCATCATCTTCGCTGGAAGGTTGCAGTCGCATTTGGCTTGGGGCAACTCTGGCAGAACTGGGGCGTCAACGCTACTAGTATTCGGGTACTCGGGGCGGGATGACTTCTACTTGCTGAAGAGGCGACGGTAGAACGACATCGTGCCCTAATTTGTGTAGATTCAGCTGACGTGTATTGCTGGTTTGGTGGTGTTGGATGTCTACCCCTCGGCCAATTTTATAGTGGTGGTGAGGGGTTGCTCCACACAACTACAGCACTGATGGGCCGGCATCCTCTGTGAAAAGCTGCACGACGTGTCACCCATCATCAAAGCTACACAACAAGGCTGACAAAGCTGATGCATGTGACTTGTCTAATCGGCCTGACAAGGCTGCACGCCCGTGAGTAGGCTATTCGCTCTGAAAAGCTGCTGCACGCCAGTACTTCATTATGCTTGAAAGCAGGGCTACTATAACAAAGAATAACAATATTTCATAACCAAAAGTAAGATGTTACTAACATAACAAAAATATATCGTATATAACTAAATAAATAAGATGAAAAGTATGTCACAATGTAATAACTAAATACATAAGCTAAAATAACATAACAAACTAATGGCGCCCCCGTTTTTGGGCGCCTCCTCGCGGCTGGGCAGGCCTCCTGCGAACCTGCCCCTGCGAGTAGGTGAACTGCACCGGTGCGTGGTGGGCCCTCTGTGGTCTAGCTGGAGGTGTAGCGTACACCGGCTGAGAAGGTGGTGGTGCTCCCTGCAACTGCGATGATCCAAGCTCATTCGGATCAGTGAAGTATCTCGACACGCCACCATCTTCGAGGTCGAAATCCGCATGGGCTGCATCATCAAACTGCCCCTCGTAGTCGTCAGGTGCAGGTGAAGCTGCAGAGGAGAACCACCGTGCCTGTGAGCCTGTAAGAAGTGAAGAATTGTTGGTAACATTCAAAAAATAATTAGACAACATACGAAGTGTGACGAAGTACTCACCTTCGACGCGAGGGGCTAAACCAGCGTGTCCAGTAGCTCGCCCTGTTGCGTAAGTCGGCGTGACGGTGGGACATCGTCCAAAACTCCTCCCCACTCCTCGACCCATGGCGCCATACGTACGTGCCATGGGGTGCCCCCATGGCCGACCCTCCTAGTCTGCCTGCGGATAAGAAAAAAATATAACATTATTACATGTCATTACACCGTACAAATTAGAGAACATCGATGTAGGGAACTTACGTGTGGATGTCGTGTGGGACCTGCCGGCCGACCTGGACCGGGAACTTCTGTCGTAGACCGAACTGCCTCATCACTCGATGGATAGCGTAGCCCTCGACCAGGACGTCGAACACGAGGAACTGACGTGTACGTCAGTACGCCGCGTCGCGTGTGCATAGGGTGGACAACCCACCTGTCACATGTAGCTCGACATCTCCCGCTGTGTACGGCGTCCAGCGTACGTAGTCCTCGGTGAGGTGGTCGAACGTAGCGACGAACTGCGGGTAGCTAAGCCACACCGTGCTGTGTGCCCACCTAGGCTGCAGTGACGACAGAAAAATCAACATTACCATTAGTACTGACAAATGTTAAAGCGTAAGTTTCACAATCGTGGTTTGCAATATCTTACCTGTCGGTGGCACCAGATGGTGCCCATAGTCGGCGCGTTGACATCGTCGTCACCAGCGTGTACAAGAGGACTCGTGTCGATGCTGGGGCGCTCGATATGGAACCTCTCATATGCCCAAAGCTGCAGAAGCAGTGGACACCCGATGAGGATCGACCCTTCGGCAATCCGCCCACAGCCGTCGCAGAGGCCACGGTACGTCGCGCAGAGGACCGCTGACCCCCAGGAGTACTGCGGCACGGCGTCAAGGGGTGCGTTTGCGATCGCCCTCGCGAACTGGACGAAGTGCCTGTCCACGCTATCCCCGTGGGAGCTCGTGAACATGCACCAGCCAAACAGCCAGAGCAGGTACGCCTCAAGGTGGCGGCTCACCCTCTACTCGTCTGCAGGCTCGACAATGTGATGCGCCTGTAAATTTAAGTTTTCTTGTTAGTCTAGCCAATATATGCGAAGTTAAGTTTGAAAGGTTAGTTGCTTACCACGAACTGTCGAAGCCACCTGTGTGTCGGATCGTGGGTGCTGGTGAAGGGTCGGTACGCAGCAGTCGGTAGCACACCATGGAACCGCGCAAGTACCTGCTCACGCCACAACGGGTCGACGTCCTGGGGCACCACAGGGTCACCAGTGATCAGGAGACCGAGGAGGTAGGAGACGTCCTCCAAAGTGATCGCCATCTCCCCGACAGGTAAGTAGAAGGTGTGCATCTCCGGTCTCCACCGATCCACCAGAGCGGTTAGAAGGGACCTATCAAACGAGAACCGGTGGCTCGTGTCCCTCCCCTGCGCACGTGCGTGCGCCTCCACCATCCGTGCCAGTGGCAGCAATCCTGCTGTTCGCAGCCTACGAAACAGAAATATTAAATTAATATGAGCACCGCACTAGTTAATTAAAACAAATTATGATACTGCATCGGGAATATTTTGAAATTAAAATATAAATACGTTACCTGGGGAGCCAACGTGGATCAAGGGTCCAGAGCTCCCGCGGTGGCCTCGGCCGGAGTACGCAGAGCTCCTGAGGATCCTGTCCCTCCTCTGGTGAAGCGGTAGCGAAGTGTGCACGGTGACGTCGGTCAACGACTGGGTCTACCAACTTAAAGGGCCAGTCGTCATCTACAGCCTGGTGAGCTATACCTACAAATTACAAAAAGGAAAGTTATATATAGAGAACTATACAAGCATCAGAACAATACATAGAACCAAATGCTTACAAATAAATACACAAGCATCAGAATAATACATCGAACCAAATGCGTACAAATAAATACACAAGCATCAGAACAATACGTAGAACCAAATGCGTACAAATAAGTACACAAGCATCAACAAAATATAATCAAACAGATTACAACACACAATACATCAGCAAAATATATTCAAATAGATTACAACGCACATTACATCATCAAATTATATTAAAACAGATTACAACGCACATTACATCAACAAAATATTAATTTGACATATAGCATCTAATAGTTCAAATAGCTTCTCCGGTAGTCCGATGACGTCATCCACCACGCCTTGTAGACAACGATCCCTCCCCCGTCGTCGGGTTTCCAACTCCTCCTTCATCCTCTTCGTTATGTGGCTGGCAGTTCTTGAACGTGTGTCCTGTTCGCTTGCACAACGAACATTTCTTCACGCACTTACCAGTTTCGGACTCATCCATGTCATTCCTGATACGCCTTATTTTGCGACGGCCCCCTTTGTATGATCTTGCATCAAAGTCAGGGACCCAAAACCTTTCATCGACACTAGGAGTTGTGGTGAAAGAACCGACAACACCATAACCATATAGCTCCTCGCCCCAGGTTGCCATCACCTTTTCGTTTGTAAAATATTCAGATAGATATGTACCAGGTCGCATTCCAAATAATGCACATGCAGCTATCACATGAGAACATGGCCTATGCAAAAGGAGGGGTTTATTACACGAGCATTGACATTCAGCTTGTAAGATGCATTCTTGGGTGATGACCTTCTGGTTTGTTCCCCGCCGTCCTTTATCCATGCATATCACCTCGAAGCGCAGTGTTCGTGAACCTACTTTGATAGCTCTATGCTTGCCCGCCTTCCTACTCTTCTCATCCATGTATTTACTTATCATGCTTGAGTTCAAGGCATTCTCATCTCTCATTACTACTTCAACATCTTTATGCCTATCCACAAAATACTTGGTTGTACCCCGCAGCACTCCCTCAACAATTCCTACCAACGGGAGACACCTCATCCCTCTCATTACCCAGTTGTACACCTCCGCCAAGTTGGTCGTCATGACACCGTATCTCGCACCATGTGTGTCATGTAACAACGACCACTTCTCTTTGGGCTCGTGCTTTATCCAGTCCGAGAAACATTTGATCGGCCTTTGCCTTCGACGACGACTCGTCGCCTCATCTTCTATTGCCAGAGGGAATAAAGGCTCTGCCTGCTCCTGTGTTACACTTGTAGTAGTCTCTTTGTGTTTTTTTGTTAGCTCATCAAGATTCTTCCAAAGAGTACGGAACTTGCTATCTTAGTTCTGCTTACATAGCCTCTTGAACATGTTCATCAGTTCCTTGTTCTTAAATTGCTTATAGAAGTTCGCGCCCTAATGCCTCATGCACCATCGGCTCTGCAAGTCAGTCTAGGGAAATGGCTCCTCTTCCCCTGTTTGCAACTGTCTGATGGCACTAAGCAGACCAGCATGCGTGTCATGCAGTATGCACACATGGTGGCGAGTTTTCACCGCCCCGATCTTCAAGTTCTGTAGGAACTACAACCAACTCTCATAGTTCTCGCTTTCCACAAAGGCAAACGCAATAGGCAGAATCTGATTGCTCACGTCGACGCCCACAGCTGTCATTATTTGTCCTTTGTATTCCCCGATTAGGAATGTGTCGTCCACACACAACAATGGACAGCAGTGATAGAACGCCCTAATGCAAGCTTCGAATGCGAAGAAAACTCTCTTCAGATGCCTCTTGTTCGGCCACTTGCTTGACGGACAGTCCTGATAATCATAATAAGTACCAGGATTTCTTCCCTGAATGCAACTGAGCAGTGCGGGCAGATTATGGTACGAGTCTTCAAATTTCCCAAATCTTATTTCCAAGGCCTTCTGCTTCGCCCTCTATGCCTTCCCGTAGCTAATTGTGTACTGAAATCTGTTCTCAATTGCTCGGATAATAGCACGGGGCTCAAAATTCAGGTTCTCAACTATCTTTGGGTACATGACACTCGCGATATACCCGGACGACAGGTTCCTGTGAGCCACCAGGGTTTCCTCAGTCATACAACTATATTGTTCAACCTTTGAACATAGCCAATGGGTGCCCCATTTGAGTTTGTACGCGTGCACTCTCCAGGGGCACCCTTGCATCTCGCACACCACGTCGTAGCAGGTCGGGGTGGACTTCTTAACCCTGAAAGTTTTTCTTAGTGATAAGGCCCAATCTTTGATAGCATCCTGCACTGCCTCTTTTGTGGGGTAAATGATGTTAGGCCTCACCTCATTGTTGCTATACTGTCAAGCTGTATCATTGCCTTCATTTACAACCAGGTTATTAAATTGATGCGTGCTCCAATCTGCTGGCACAAGTGGCTCAACATCTTCATCTTCCTTATCCGAGTTATCGTCGTCTTCCACTTCTATTTGTTGATATTCAAGGTCTTCCTCTTCCATCTGTGCTATTACTTCCTCAATTTCCTCACCTTCGTCTACTTGCCCCCGCGCATCTTGCCCAATGTTTCCATCATCCTCCCCAATCTCAACTTGCTCACCACTCTGGTAGACGATATCCTCAGTGCAACCCTAAACATGCTGCTCCCGGCTGGACTCCCCAATTTCATTGTCACCGTAAGTGAACTCATTTTGAGGCTCACTACACACCGGCGTCCAGCTGCTGCTGCGGGGCAACAGCCCTATCATACGCTTGCACCAAAAGCACACGATACCATCCACGTTGCCCCGCCCCCCTCACATATGACCTCCAAGATGCAGTTCCTTTCAGCTCAACTAACTTCCAATAAACAGGATCATCTCGCATGGTACAAAGGCAAGATAACTTGAGCTGTCACTTCTCTTGTTTCATCTGAAACGTATAATACAACCAATTCAACACAGAAGCAAATGTACGCTCTTCAACCCTACTTAAACTTCTATCCACATACTGAAAGTTACTCAGATCCGCACCCTCCGAACCATACATGACAACCCCTTCTCCATAAAAGATTCTAAATGGAACTCGTTCTAACATATCTGCGAACCTATTCATTAACACACGAATTAATTACTCTTCGTAAAAAGTATTATATCTATTTGCTACAAAAAATTATACATCTCTCTACTTCTATTTCTAAAAAATATATACATTCCTATGAATATCATTACTTGAAAACCAAGTGTGCCCATTTCAGATGCAAAAAACTATGCGAAAAAATATCTACATTACTAAAAATATTCATATATGTACTTGTATTTCTAAAAAAAACATCTACAGCCCTAACAATATATATATATATGTGCACTTCTATATGTAAAAAAACATATATATCTACATCTATCTCTAAAAAATGTAACAACATATTATTATTCATAAAAACAACCCTAACCCTAACCCTAAACCCTAAACAAAATAAACCGCGAAAACAACTACATCTAACCTTAACCCTACACTAAACAAAATAAACCGCAAAAACAACTACATCTAACCCTAACCCTAAACACTAAATAGATTAAACCACGAAAACAACTACTTCTAACGCTAACGCTAAACCCTAAACAATTTGAACTGCGGAAATAATTACTTCTAACCCTAACGCTAAACCCTAAACAATTAGAACCGCGAAAATAACTACATAAAATCATAACCCTAAACACTAAATAAATTAAACTATGAAAATAACCGTAAAAAAAATACCTGCGTGCAGCCGAATTCCTGCTCTTCCTCCCTTCTTTTCTTCTTTTCCTCCTCCCTTCTCTTTTCTCTCTTCTTCCTCCCTCTTCTCTTCTATTTTTCCTCCCTTTCTTCTTCTTCTTCTTCTGTCGGTCGAACGGCTCTTAAAGCATTCAAGTCGCCCCCTGGTTGGGCGACAGGAGATAGCGCCCACGCCTGTCGCCCAATCGTCGCGCGATTTTTTCGTTGTCGCTCGTTGGGAGGGCGACAACCGCAACGGTCCGATGACGTGGAGATGTCGCCCAATGGTTGGGCGACAGCTGCTTTCGTCGTCGAACCAGTGAACGACACCCACCTGTCGCCCGTTGGTCGGGCGATAGGGGTACATTTTTGCAAAAAAAATTCGTGATATATTTTTGTAATTTCGATTAAAAATTGTATTATTTTAAAAAAAATTCTGGGAAATTCGAAGCAGTGGCACGGAAATCAAGCATACCTCCCTACCATACCTACCTGGTGAGTTGTGTGTCCAAGACATCAAAGTGCACAGCGGTCAATAAAGCCCTGTTTGGATTCATTAGTGCTAATAGTTAGCTGGCTAATAGCTAATAGCTAGCTAACTATTAGCGGGCTAATTATTAGCAAGGGCTATTTGGATACACACGCTAATAAAGTCCACAAAATCAGCCATTAAGGAGAAATGACCATAATGCCCTTTTGAATGAGTGGATAGGGTTGGAGAGAGGGCAAAATTGTCAATTGGCTATCTATTAGCAGTATTTAGTAGAGTACAACCTGCTAATGAACTAATTGTTAGCAGGGTGAGATGTTAATAATTAACAGGTCTATTAGCAAGCCTGTTTGGATCCATATCTACTAATTTTAGCAGCTAACTATTAGTGCTAATGGATCCAAACAGGCCCTAAGAAGCGTTCTCGGCAGCAAGGGCATGATCTATGTTGTGAACTTCCATAGCTTGTTTCCGATATATATATGTATATATATATGAAGCCAAAATGGGGCATCATGATTTTAAATGCGCGAATTCAAGACATATTCGACTATATTTTTGAAAACTTTTAGTTTTAGAGTATATACCCATCTATAACAATTCAAATGAAAGAATACCTTTGAAAAAATATACTCGAATTCAAAGATTTTAAACGAGTTTGGATCACATGCTTTGCTGAGTTATATATATAATCAGCACATACCTACAACCAAACTGTCATAAAAAAGGGAAACTCTAGTTTAAATTTCAGTTCAAACTTGTTTGAATTAGTTAGTAAAATGGTTAAACTCAGCATCCTAAAAATTTTAAAAAAATTCGCATGAAAATACATAGAGAAAATATCATTTTTAGATCATGGTGGCCAGACACCATGGTGCCCTAGGTAATTATACTATATATATATATAGGACGCCGAAATGGGGCACTTCAAATGCGCGGATTCAAGTCAATTCGGGTTTATTTTTCAAAAAGTTTAGTTTTAGGGTATATACTCATCTACAACAATTCAAATAAAACACATACCTTTGAAAAAATATACTTGAATTCAAAGATTTTAAACGAATTTTGATTGTATGCTTTGGTGATTTATATATATAATCAGCACATACCTACAATCAAACTATCATCAAAAAAGGAAAATCTAGTTTAAATTTTAGTTCAAACAAGTTTGAACTAGTTAGTAAACTAGTTAAACTCAACATCTTAAACATTTCAAAAAATATACATACAATGTATAGGAGAATATACCCATTTTGTATCCTGGAGCACAGGCTCCATAGTGCCCCAAGTAATTATACTATATATATATATATGTGCTAGACGCCGGTCAGTTTACGCAGTCCGACCGAGCAGAATTATCCGTATTTATTACTTGCGTATGGGTGCATGGACCACTTATTACTTGGGCTGTCAAACCGACTAGTTAATGCGTTTTGTAGTTTGTACACGAATATGTTTTCTTTTTGTTTTAACCATATCATTTTATTGGTAGCTCCAATTTACAAATGATTTTCACCAATAGCTTACTGACGATGAGAGTAACAGAATAATATAAGTCTCCAAATTAAAAAGTAATTTTGCCGACTGGTAACAGAAATTACTATATCTATAACATGAAATTACTACAAACAAAATTAAAAATTACTATCATACAGTATAATAGTAAAATCCAATTACTGATACTATACAGATCAGACATTTGGGCAGTAAAATTTCGTGAAGATTATATGTACAAGTTCTGAAAAATTCTCAAAAAATTACCATACGTAAGGGATGTGAGCTTCTACAGCCTTGTAAAATTTGAATACCAAACTCAGTCGCATTTGAAAGATATAAAATTGAAAAGCGCTAATCAGTGATGAATAGTAAATTTGACATTTTCATATCTTTTAAATGCGACTAAGTTTGTTATTCAAATTTTACAGGACCGTAGAAGCTCACATACCCTACCTATGGTAATTTTTTGAGAATAATTTAGAACTTATACATATAATTTTTAAAAATTTTAATGTCAAAATAACTGATATGTGTAGTATCAGTAATTAGAGTTTACTATTATACTACTAAGATCAGTCATTTTGCTAGTAAAAATTTGTGAACACTATATGTACAAGTTCTGAAAATTCTCAAAAAATTACGATAGATAGGGGATGTGAGCTTATACAGTATTATAAAATTCGAATATCAGACTTAGTCGCATTTGAAAGTTACAAAATTGACAAGCGCTAGTCAATGATGAATAGTAACTTTGTCATTTTCATATCTTTCAAATGTAATTGATTTTGGTATTCAAATTTTACAGAACTGTAGAAGCTCACATCCCCTACATATAGTAATTTTTTGAGAATTTTTTAAAACTTATACATGTAGTTTTTAAGGAATTTTAATGATAAATGACTAATCTATGTAGGATTTTTTTCAATTATATTGTATAATAGTAATTTCTAGTTGTAGATGTAGTAATTTTATGTTGTAGAAATAGTAATTTATGTTGCCAGTAGCTAAATTACTGTTTAATAGCGATACTTATATCATTATGTTCCTCTCGTCATTAGTACCCTATCGGTGAAAACCATTTCCAAATTCGGGCTACCATTAAAAAGATATCGCTAAAATAAAGAAGAAACAGATTCATGCACAAACTATAAAACGCATTTAACTAGTTGGGTTGATTACGTAACTTATTCGGTAGTAATATTAAAATATATAGAATACAGTAAAATGTAGAAAGCACAATAGTAAATCATTCTCATTCGTATACACACCCCGACCTCGTTAGTATCAAGGTTATTTCTATTGCAGTAAAGGACACTGACCAAAATAGGAAAATCACAGATACACTATAGTAAAATTTATAGCAGACGTGACAGTAAAATCATTCACACTATAGTAAAATTACTACAACCAGTAAAGGGTAGTAATTAATTGTTTCGTGACGATAGTATGTTTTCAACTTTGCAATTAACCTTTTTTTAGTACCATGCATTAAGCTTTTTATACTATACGTGAATCACCATAGACGATCGTAAAACATTGCTATAATAGATGATAAAATTAATTGAGAAACCTTCGTAAAAATATTAAGCATCTGTTCCGTAGTAAAATCCTACACAGATCAGTCATTTAACAGTAAACCACATTTGTCGTGTAAAGTCCGTGAAAACTATATGTACAAGTTCTGAAAAATTCTCAAAAAATTACCATACATAGGGGATGTGAGCTCTACAATTCTGTAAAATTTGAAGACCAAACTCACTCGCATTTGAAAAATATGAAAAGGACAATTTTAGTATTCATCAGTGATTAGCGCTTGTCAATCTCATATCTTTCAAATGAGATTGAGTTTTGTCTTAAAATTCTAGTGAGATGTAGAATATCACTTCCCCTGCTTATGGTAATTTTTTGAGAATTTTTTGAAAATATGTATATTTCATACGAGTTTATTACTTGGTGTCTTATACGAGCTTTCATTCAAGTTTATAAACATATTCTTATTACTTGTACAAGTTACTATCATATAGTATAGTAGTAAAATCCAATTACAACAAATACAACTAGAAATTACTATCATACAATACAATGGTAAAATCCAATTACTGATTCTATATAGATCAGTCATTTTGGCAGTAACATTCTATGAAAACTATATGTACATGTTCTAAAAAATTCTCAAAAAAATACCATACGTAGGGGATGTGAGCTTCTACAATCTTGTAAAATCTGAATCCCAAACTCAATCGCATTTGAAAGATATGAAATTAACAAGTGCTAATCACTAATAAATAGTAAATTTGTTATTTTCATATCTTTCAAATGTTACAGATTTTAGCATTAAAATTTTATAGGACTGTAGAAGGTCACATCCTCTACCTATGGTAATTTTTTGAGAATTTTTTAGAATGGTTACATATAGTTTTCGAGGACTTTACTTTCAAATAACTTCAAAACTATATGTACAAGCTCTGAAAAATTCACAAAAAATTACCATACGTAGGGGATGTGAGTTGTCAATTTCATATCTTTCAAATGAGACTGAGTTTGGTATTCAAATTTTACAGGCCTATAGAAGCTCACATCCCCTAGGAACGGTAATTTTTTTTGTCAATTTTTTAGAAATTGTATATATAGTTTTCATGGACTTTTACTGCCAATTAACTGACCTGTGTAGGATTTTTCCAATTATATTGTATGATATTAATTTCTAGTTGTAGCTGTAGTAATTTCACATTATAAAAATAGTAATTTTTTTATCAGTCAGTAAAATTACTGTTTAATAGCGATACTTATATCATTTTATTCCTCTCGTCGTCAGTAAACTACTAGTGAAAACCATTTGCAAATCCGAGCTACCAATAAAAAGATATGGCTAAAATAAAGAATAAACAGATTTATGTACAAACTATAATACGCATTAACTAGTTGTGTTGACCAACGCATTAACTGGTAATAGATTTGGTAGTAATTGCGTCTGTTGTTCTACAGTAAAATGTATTCTTGATTTAATTCCAAGTTGCATTTCTCAGTATGGTGTTGTTTGCATGCGCTTCTTAGTACGTTTTGGCCAGCACGTGGAATAGCCTAATATACGCGTAAGCGCAGATTAGCGCTATCATATGTATGTGTACATATACATACATACATACATACATACATACATACATACATACATACATACATACATACATACATACATACATACATACATACATACATACATACATACATACATACATACATACATACATACATACATACATACATACACATGTACATGTACATATAGTAGTGCTACTCTACGCTATACCATTGAAATCAATTCCAATGGTGTAGCATGTTTCATTAGGTTTCAAAGTATTCTATTCACATTTCGTAGGTTTCATTCGGTTTCAAAAGAGTTTCAAACAGATTTTATAAATATTTCAACATATCTCAACAAATTTCAATGAGTTTCTAATATGAAACTACAAGTTTCGTCAAGTTTCAAATCTGAAACTTGATTTAAAATGAGATTCAAAATAATTTTAATTGAGTTTCAAGAGGCTAACTTCAAAGTTTCACAAGTTCCAGATAAAAACAAATAAAAGTAGTTTCATAAGAGTTTCATGAGATTTGCCAAATATTAAAAAAAATCAAGCATGTTTCACAGGGTTCGCACACCTAGATGAAACACTATGAAACCTTATGAAACTTATATGTGAAACTTAGCCCTAAAACATGAAACCTAATGAAATATAGTCGTACAGACTATCAATACTTGATGAAACTGTAAAATTAGACATGAAACTATGTGATGAAACCTCATGAAACGTATAAATGAAACGTTCGTGAAACGTCGTGAAACTTATCCGTAAAAAGTTGTGATACTTGAACCTATTGTAATTTATGAAGCATCATGAAACTTATTTCGTGTAACCTTTTGAAACTTATCTGTGAAACATTGTGAAGCTTAGCCGTGAACTCATGAAATCTTAGAAAACTTAAACATGAAACCTACTGAAACATAGTCGTAAAAACTATCAAATACCTGATAAAACTATAAACTTAGACGTGAAACTATGCAATGAAACCTCATGAAGCGTTTTAACAAAATGTCATAGAACTTAGCTCTGAATCTTCCTGAAAATTCTTAAAACCTGATGAACTTAACGAAACATCAATCTAGCTTATGGAAAAATGAGAGACAATCCATCATAGAACAACCAATCGGCACTAATAGCCCAACTGCATTAACCATCCAACCCAGATCACAAGGACCAACCCTAGAACTAGCATGCCAAGTTCAGGGACGAGGCGGATGTATAGGCATGGAGAAATCCTAGGAGAATCGAAAGCGATAAGGATAGGAGGGCGGGGGTAGGTTGAGAGTGTACAGTACTTGCCTAACAACCTTCAGGTGCAAGCAGCAAGCATACTAGCAGTCGTGCGAACGATCTATCGTTGGAAATCTAGGGAACAGTATACCCACTACCCAGGAAGTCATTTAATGTCTCGCTAATCAAATTCAAAGTATGATTTACAAGTCAAGACTGATCGATTCATGCAAAAAAATAACATCAATTTTTTATTTTTCCCTGACGAATGAATGGATTTGGTCTGGTTCCACTCTCTACACCACATGTAGTTCCGCACCAACTACTTGCTAGTCATGCCATTCTACGACTATCTGTACCACACACTAGACAAGTTGAGTGACGACCTGTATGAGTGCACCCTGAACAGGAGAGAGGACGAGCCCGACGTCGTCCACCTCACACACCTCACCACACGTCGGAGTCCATCTTCCACCTCCGCCTCGGCTTCGCCTCCGTCATGTTGACCCCGCTTGCCTCGAAGCTCTACCTCAGGGCGGTGTCCGCGCTCACCTCGCTCTTCGGTAGGGCGTTCATATCGGAGACCAACTGGCTGGAGAAGCTCAAGCAGGCACAAGCAGAAAGCATACTAGCAGTCGTGCGGATGACTACCATTGGAAATCTAGGGGACGGTGTACCTACTACCCAGGAAGTCATTTAATGTCTCGCTAATCAAATTCAAAGTATGATTTACAGGTCAAGAATGATCGATTCATGCAAAAAATAACATCAACTTCTTCATTTTTCCCTGACGAATAAATGGACTCAGTCAGGTTCCACTCTATGCACCACACGTAGTTTCGCACCAACTACTCGTTGTTCATGCCGTTATACGACTATCTGTACTGCACACTGGACAAGTTGAGCGACGATCTGTACGAGCGCACCCTAAACGGGAGAGAGGAGGAGCCCGACATCATCCACCTCACGCACCTCACCACACGCCGGAGTCCATCTTCCACCTCCGCCTCGACTTCGCCTCCATTGTTCCGGCCCCGCTTGCCTCAAAGCTCTACCTCAGGGCGGTGTCCGCGCTCACATACCCATTGGTCGCGCTCACCTCGCTCTTCGGTAGGGCGTTCAGATCGAAGACAAACCGGCTGGAAAAGCTCAAGTAGGCGCAAGCAGCAAGCATACTAGCAGTCGTGCAGATGATCCACCGTTGGAAATCTAGGGAACGGTATACCCACTACCCAGGAAGTCATTTAATGTCTCGCTAATCAAATTCAAAGTATGATTTACAGGTCAAGATTGATCGATTCATGCAAAAAATAACATCAATTTCTTGATTTTTCCCTGGTGAATGAATGGACTCGGTCAGGTTCCACTCTCTACACCACACGTAGTTCCGCACCAACTACTCGTTTTTCATATCGTTCTACGACTATCTGTACCGCACGCTGGACAAGTTGAGCGATGACTTGTACGAGCGCACCCTAAACGGGAGAGGGGAGGAGCCCGATGTCGTCCACCTCACGCACCTCACCACACGCCGGAGTCCATCTTCCACCTCCGCCTCGGCTTCGCCTCCGTCATGTTGGCCCCGCTCGCCTCAAAGCTCTACCTCAGGGTGGTGTCTGCGCTCACATACCCGCTGGTCGCGCTCACCTCGCTCTTCGGCAGGGCGTTCAGATCGGAGACCAACCGACTGGAGAAGCTCAAGCAGGCGCAAGCAGCAAGCATACTAGCAGTCGTGCAGACGATGTAGCGTTAGAAATCTAGAGAATGGTATACCTTTCCCTAGAATTTCTTATATATATATAAAGCCACTTTTTTACTCATGAGAGTAGTTACTCCCTATGTCGTATCTCACAAAGTAGGGAGTATCTCGGAAAACGAAGAGTATGTACGTGTAGTATACAAGTATATAAGACTATCTAGGTGTTATGTATTTTTTTCAGAGGTGGTATGTATATTTTTTTTTGGATATACTTCTTTTTATGGACTTCCTTGCAATTTTTTCATTTGGCTCATATTAGAGTATCTTATAATTAGTGTATGAGTGTACCCAAAGTGATAAATGAGTATTTCAAGTTCGTTTAGGTGGTATTTCATAGGTGGGAGTAACTACTCCCGGGAATAGAATGTATTTTTCATATATATATATATACTATTCTGTAACTACGTGTAGTTTAAGCAATTCTACGCGTCGATCGGTTTTGCAGTCTGACCGAGCCGAGCTTTCCACTAATTAGCGCTATGAAATTCACGACTGAGCTTTGGAATATTAATCATTCGGAATTAATGCATGCATGTGTGTGACCGAGGGATGCAAAGACATATGCATGAATCTGATTTCTATTTGTTTTAGCCATAAATTTTTATTCGCATGTCCGATTCACGAACAAATTTCACCATTAGATTACTGATGACGAGAGAAACAACATGATATAAGTCTCGCTAATAAACGTCGCATAAATCAAAATTTTACTATCAAATATACATTAATTACTACTGTATGATAGTAAAATCTATGTATACCGATAGTAACATCTATATATACGGATAATAAAATTCGTTTTATGCGCCGAGACATATCAGTGTGTTGCTCTCGTCGTCAGTAAGTTACTGATGAAAACGGTTTGTGAATCAGAGCTATTAATAAAACGTTATGGCTAAATCAAACAAAAAACAGATTCATATACAAACTACGAAACACATTACTAGTGACACAAGACTGACTAGTAAAAAAGTCTTATGTAATTTGTTTCTAGTTTGTACATGAGTCTATATTCTTTGATTTGGCTATAAATTTTTATTTACAGCTCCGATGCACGAACGATTTTCACCAATAGCTTACTGACGACGAGAACAACATAATGATACAAGTTTCTCTAATAAACGCTGCACGAATGAGTTTTTACTACCATTTTACCGAATGTATCGTAACATTTTACTACCGCACAGACTGCTAGACCTCTAGTATAGTAGTAAAATCTATGTATATGGATAGTAAAATCTGTTTTTTGCGTCGAGACTTATATCAATGTGTTGCTCTCGTCGTCAGTAAGCTACTGGTGAAAACGGTTTATGAATCGGAGTTGTCAGTACCATGTTATGGCTAAATCAAAGAAAAAACTTATTCATGTACAAACTGCGAATGACATTTATTAGTCGGCACATGTATATGTTTACAGTTAATGTTTGCGTTCAGATTGGCTAATTTAGCAACACAGAGCTACGGCTCTTGCGTAGAATAGGCAAAGCTGTGCATAAGCGCATATTAGTGCTACCGTGTGTGCATATATATTTCGTACTCTTGGGAGTACATACTCCCACCTCTAATATACCACCTAAACGAATGTGTTATACTGTTTTATCACATTCGGTATACTTCAATAATAATTCTAAGATACTCCAATGCGACATGGTTGAAAAAATTCATTGAAACCTTTTATTTCTGCTATATACACTTTTCCATATGTAAAAGAAGTGTATAGATAAATTATGCTATAAAAAGTGGATATATATATAGTGGATTTTGATGAAATTTTTTATGGAACTCACTTTAGAGTATCTTATAATCACTAGTATAGTGCCTGTGCTAACGCTACGACGGCAGTACCCCGCTTATCAATTAAATGAGAAGATAAGTATTAATACAACACTTAATAATAAAAGAGAAATTTAGAATTTTAAATGAATTTAGAAAGAAAAACAAAACTAAATGGAGGTCGAATGGGCGAAAACGGGCTCCCAAAAGATTTTAAATCAAGAAAGAGAAAGAAAAAAGAATTTTCTGATTTTAGATTATTTTTTGTAGCTTCCAGAGACACACAGTGCTCTCAGGCTTAACCAGCGCAAGGGGAGGGAAGGCCGGGGTGGCCGGCGGTCATGATGGATTAGCCTTTGTGCGGCGAGATCACAGCGCTGCATGGGAGGAGTCACGGTTGCGGTGAATTTCGTCGGGAAAGATGCGGTGATGGCTTGGGTTACCTCCAAAATCCGCGATCTTTACAAGAGGGAGCACTTGGGGATTTACGCAATGCGATGGGGTGGAGGAGAGCTCATGGCTTTATAGCCCCGAAACAAGCATATTTCGAAACCATAATTTGGGATCAAATCAGTTGGGAGGAAAGTTTGTGTCTGACCTGAAATTTGGGGAATTAACACCATAGATGGAAAGAGGAGATTTGGTGCGGGATTGATGGAGCTTTGGAGCTTCTTTCTTGCTTTAATGGAGGAGGGAAGAGAAGAAGCTTCTGCAGTCTGGCTGCAGACTAGAAGAAGTTCTGGTGAGTTGCACGAAGGAAGCGCGGTATGCTACGCTAGCACAAAAAAAACTACCGCGCAACCGTAAAGCTACTACGCAAGAAGGGATCATAGATAAGATTACCACTAGGCAGCGCGATTCGCGGAATCCTTTAGCGTCGATGTAGTGGTTCGTCCTCGCCGCGATCGTTGCGTCGATGTAGTGGATCGTCCTCGCCTCGCCGTGGATCGTCCTCCCACGCCGCAGATCGCAGCAGCGTCACCGCAGAGTCCACACGCCCGAGATGGAGCGCCGTGCGTCGTGTGCAAGCACCTAGTCGCTCGGCAGGGCAACGAGAGGAGGAGGCTAGGGTTTCAAGTGAATCAAACCTAAACCGTGGAAAGCACACTCTGCGCCCTCCTCCTCCCTCCTTATATAGCCACGAGATGAAACCTAAACCAGGGCCCACCAAAGACATACTAAGCCCACGAGGTTCATTAATTACGGATCCAATCCAAATTAATGCGTCCCCACCCATTAAGTGTGTGACCTGCAGGTTCACATACGTTTGGACATGGATTCGAAAACTCCTTTTCAATCCAATAGTTGGTAGCGGCTTCTTGCAAAGTATGCCAACTCCCAAACATCTTGTGATCAAATCGAGCAGAACCTATCAAAAGAACTCATGTAATAATCCCTTTGCCAAGTATATGAAGATTGATCTCAAGGCGAGAAGCATGTCATCCTTTGATGATTCAATCCATCTCTCGTATCCGTGATATATTAATAAGTTGTGATTGACTCCTCAATCACGGCATGGCCATGCACTTTCTTAATCATATCACACGAGTGGCCTTGTCATATATCTCCGTTTCATTGGAGTGGCAAATTCCATCTTATTGCTCACTTCCCTCTGCACGTTTCATAGTAAACATGAAAGCTACCTTTATAACTATCCGGTTAGGAAGTAGTGTTTGATAGCCCCAAGGAAAACTATTACACATGTAGGGAATATGACAATCTCGGTCTAAGGATCATACATCTTCTAGGTATGAGATACACGATGACACATAAGAATGAAACATTCTCGCAGTTGTCCCATAGCGGGTCTATCTAACCCATGTTCTTCAACATGGTCCACAATGTAGAGATGATATCTCCATATCCCATGATCTATGAAGCATGATCATCGATCACTACATGTGCTGATCTATTCATCGTAGTCCTATACGATGATATCCGATCAGAGATATTTATCGAATTACATCATTAAGTAAAGAGCTTCATAATCAAGTCACATACTTGTTGATCAATACAATGATATACATTCATTGGACCAATAATCATATTATTATTCATAAACATAGTCATGTTACAATCATCTAAATGATTGCCTCAAGGGCATAACACTAACATTGCCTTCATTTTTTTTAAATATAGAAGGATTTTTGAAAAGATAGCACATTAGGTTAAAAAATTCTAGAAAAATTCTCAAAAAAACTTTCGAATATTTTGTACTTAATAAAATTATTTTCAAAAAAATTTAAATTATAAATTTGCCGAGGCACGGCGGCCGCGAGGTCGCTGACCAACAACCTCGCCGCGTCGGCAAAGCCACCGATGGCGACCGTGGAGCCATTGCAGACCTGCGTTCTCCTGGCCGCGCTGCCCCATCTCCCGGTTTCCTTTTCCCAGCACGTAATGTATGGTCCTTTCCTTTTCCAGGACGTTTGTTTCCTTTTCCTTGATTCCAAGACGTTTGTTTCCTTTTCCTTGTTGATCTTTGGAGGTGAGGAAGGTGCATTGTAGGCCACAGGATGATTTGAAAAATATGAAAAAATAAAGCTGCGCTCGCCGACCATTTGGATCCGCAAGGAAAAAAGATAAAATTTAAATAAAGTGCTTTCATGGCATTTGGTTCGCGAGAAAAAATGAAAAATTAAGCAAAGACTCACAGACGGTTGGTTCCTTAGATAAAAATAAAACAAAAATTCAACGCTCTCCGTGCGCTGAAATTAGGCTTTATGGGGCTAGATCCGTAAAAAAGTCTCAAGAAGGGTCATATTCGGAAAAAAAATACGATCACAATGCCAGGACAATAAAAAATTCAAGTCGTGTTTTCCTATATAGATATATATATTCTACTCCCAGGGGTAGTTACTTCCTATACTGTATCTCATAACATAAGGAGTATCTCGCATAACGAAGATTATGTATGTGTAGTGTACGAGCACATATGATACGAGGGGGTGTCCCGATCTTGCGATGACGAATATGATAACACCCGTGAACCCTGACGAATACTGGCGTCAACCACCGTCTCGATACGGCAACCTGTGACACGTGAATTCGCCCAAGAACACGCTTTGATCCTCGCCTAATTGACTACGCGAAAGTAGACGCACGTTTCCTTGCAATCACTCCGAAGAAGTTGCAAGAACAACGGTGATAATTTCAGATTGGAACTCCCTATTCTAATGGGGGTATTGGAGCACAAGCCATAGAATCAAGAGTATATGTTTAATCTGAAAATTCGTGGTTCCCTTTACAATGGACGGAGTATACATATATATAGGAGAGGGGCACAAATAGTTGCTTGGATGAATAGTATTGTTCGTGAACAGTAAACACGTGAATAGTTCGGATATGAACAATACTCGGACTTGAATAGTGCCATGTGAACAGTACTCGGACAAAGGTTGCCATATGGAGTCCTTATCTAGTTGAAAATAATCTCTTCTCTCCATGTCATGATTATCTCTTCCTTTATTTGAACTTGGCTGAATTTTCTCCATCCTTTCTTTCTTCTCCTTTCTTCTTTCTTTGTTTCTTTCCTTTCTTCTTTGATGGCATATATGGAAGGAGATGAAGGGGAGGCCACTAGGACCGTGTATGGGCTGTATGGACCGCATGGAATTGTCTTGGTCCACAACCCCGAGGGCTCCTGTGGGTTTCTCAGTGTTAGCAATGCTCTTGTTGTCTCCTTTTGGTCTCTGTCCTCTCGCTCCTCCCGCTGGACACACCAAGTTCCAATACCTTCATATCTGATAACACAAAAAGTAGTCACACAAGGAAACATCCAATTCTCATTGGAAGTTATGTTATGATCAGTTAAAAACAAAGCGATATTTTGAGCTAATATCTTTGCACGTGATCGTGTTATAGGCTCTTGAAAGATGTTTGGAGCCTCATCATGAATACTAGAAGATGGTGAAGATGACGTCGGTGTAGTCGAATTAATGCCCACATCAACATAAGACTATCTAGGTAGCATATACATTTTTCAGAAGTGGTATACATATTTTTTCTGAACAAACTCCTTTTTATGTGCATATATGAAGGTATTTGTAAAATACGCAAAAAAAAAAACTATACACTCTCTTGCAATTTTTCATGTAATTCACATTGAAATATCTTATAATTAGTATATATAAGTATACTCAAAGTAATAAATAAGTATTTCAAGTTCTTCTAGATAGTATTTCAGAGGTTGGACTAACTACTCTTGAATATATTTTTCCTATATACACACTTTCTTTAACAAACTTGTCCTGGCTTCAAGCAAGCTGTACATGTACACAGGCAAACTTGTCAAACAGTTAATGCTACTACCACTTGCTTCTTTAACAACCAATTTATTGGAAACTTGGACGTTTGGTTCAGAACGACCGCCCCAAGAACAAACGCAGGACAAATCATCAATCTCAAGTTCTCAACAACTGCTGGTAGCACATGTCATTTAAAATAAACACAACAACTACGCAAGCTACGCAAAAACGAGACAGTAGCAACAAAACAAACATGCAAGAAATTACGATCTTTAACAATATGTAAAGCTAGCCTACAAAATTAGAGGCTAATTCTGACAACCGACTCCGGTATATAAAGGCTAAAGTAACACACGGTGAAGGAAAGACACATGCAACATCATTATTTGTTCCGATTAACCGTGACACAGTAATTCAACGTCGGGCAAAATTTAAAGGTGACACCAGTGAAGACAATGCAATTCTCGAGACAGCTCACGCCCTTCAATTCCCACCCAGGGTTGGGAACTGCGCTTGATCTTGGATGGATGGTGCAGCAGCCGGGCCGTGCTGATATCCCCCGCCATATCCACCTCTGAAACCGCCACGCTCCCCACGACCCCTTCCGCGACCACGGCCGCCATAGTACCGTTCTCCTTCAGCAGGTTTCAGGAACTCGTTGATGCTCAGCGACTGTAGAAAATATTTTACCACATTAGCACCCAGCAATCTTTTTCTCCCAAAGTTAAATTAGCAGCTATGTTTTCACTTCAAAGAAAAAAAATGATCACACAATCCAGAACATAACCATCACTATCACTATTGACTTGTTATGCAATTTGTGGGTCGTTTAACTAAGATCTCCCCATGCATTTCTTCCAAACACCTTGGAATTTTGTATATTGGGGATTCAGAATTCTAACTCGACTCAAATCACAATCTTAAAAATGCAGTGTTAAATCAGAATTTTATATTCCAATCCCTAGACTAAATTCCCAAGAGGCTCGGTCCAAATCCACCCTATCTGGTACCTAATTAACATGAGGCAAGAGGATTAACACGAGGACAAGAGGATAGCTTAAAAAGGATTTAAAAATAAAACCTATCTGATCCATACCTAATTAACATCCAATTTGGGTTATAGAAGTAACAGAAAGCCTGATAAGAAGTCAAATAAACAGATCACAAACACTCCAGTTCAAGAGGCAAAATAGTTCAGTGGGACGATCAAATGTAATAGCCAGCTTGATCGCCAACAAATTGCACCCAGGATTGCAAAATGCTACATACGTAAGAACATGTTAGTTATATACCTTCTTGGCACGCTCATCACGCTCAGCGCTTTCCTTCTTCTTATCCTTGTCAGAACCCTAAGAAGACACAAAGTTTTAATCATTTGTATATTCCAATATTACAGAATATCAAATGAGAGTAGCACATACTGGGAAACTTACCAATTTAATGAAAACTTCATCACTTCCTTTCTTAGTGGAAAGTGGCTGCATAGACTGCAGGTCCTTATCAACTACAACCTTCCTCTCTTCAGTCTTCAATGCAAGTAGTGCTTTCCGTTTTTCCTCCCTTATTTTCTCAAACTCCTCGAGAGTCATCTCCTGCATAATAAAATATTAGAATGCAAAGAGATCAATGCTGATGGCATTATATATCAAATACACTAGCAAAAGCTAAGGTTCATCTACTTAGAGTCGATGGAAATGGGGGCCATTAGCTCTTTGGAACATAACTTTTAATGGTGCTATATACAAGACTTACGAGTTATCGCATGAGCAGGATACATGCCACTAAAATTGATTTTGAGTAATTTTCACAGTTTAATTGTTCCATTCTGAGTGATTTAGGTCTCATGGACAAGAACTCCAAAGTTATCAGCTAAGAGAGATAATCCAACTCACCAAAGCAGATGCATCTTTTACTTTTATCATAAAATTTAGACAGCCTGTCTGCTAATTCAAAATCAAGTGAACCTTGAACACATGTGCTGCCAAATCATCTCATATAAAATTGAAGTGGAATCTCAATGCCATGCAACTTAATATTTTCTTGCACGCAAGATTAGTTCAATTGCAGTGCCTAAACACATCAAATTTACAATAAAATGGAACATGTCCACTGATGTTCTGTTAAACTACATAACAAAAAACATATGCTAAGCTTATAACTCAGTGCAAACACAACCACCAACATAAGTCAGAAAATATTTTTATTGTGCTAAAGGTGAAGGAAGTGCATCATCCCAGCAGCCTATTGAGCCAACAGAAAAGTATCAGACAACAAGCAAAGTAGCAAACTAAGGTCAAATTTATAAAATATACTAGCATCAGATAATGAAGCAACAATGGACATTCAAGGGACCAGAACAAGCCTCAATCACAGGCAAAACCACTATGAACCAAAAAAAAACATTTTGACTTCAGCAAACCTCTAAAAAAACAGAGCAATCTCCAAAAAGAAGTTAAACTCAGAATGGAGCCATTACCTTATCCTCTTCCTTCTCTTCCTCTTCCTTTGCAGAACCATCCTTGTTATCTTTGTTCTCATCTGCTGTTGGAGCATCATCCTGCACACCCTGCTTCGCGGCGACAAGAACATTCTCCTCAACCTTCAGAGCTTCCTCAGTTTCCCTGGTTACCCAGAAATCAGAATAACCCCATGAGTTATCTCCGGCATCATCAATTCAGACAGCAATGAAGAATAACAAAGATAAAGTTTCCTTACTGTGCAAGAGCCTCATCAGTGGCAGTTCCCCAGTTCCCACGCCCCGCACCATCACGCTTCATCTCATACCCATGGCCAGTCCCGCTGTGGCGCTCATAATTTCTCCGAGGTGGCCTCTCAGATTCATCACCAAACTCACCGTTTCGGTAGCCACCACGCCTGCCTCCACGGAATGGGGGACGAGGGCCCCTCTCCCTGTCCCCTTCTCCGCCACCAGTTACAGCGCCATCTCCAGAGCCTCCGCCACCATAACCTCCCTGGTAGCCATTCATGTTGTCACCACCAAAGTCACGGCCCTGGCCATATCCCCTAAAACCTCTGCCGCGGCCACGTTCACCACGGCCAAATCCACCACGTGATGGTGCACCACTGCTCCGAGCCTCCCTCACTTAAACAAGTAGAATTCAAGGGCTTAATGAAAATTCGTGTTATGCGGAAACTTAGCTAAAAACTAATCAAAGGTTCCAACATCAGGTTTGAAGGAAGGTACAAATTCTACGTTCCAGCAATTAAAAGCTCACACCTTTACAACTCAAGGCATCAATATTTACAACTGACATGAGTTACCACCAAGATGGGGATTTGGGGAGCAAAGAATAATTTCTACCCAACTCATATCCAATCATTTCACTAAAAATGCTCTACGTCATTATAAAAAACTTAGTCCGAATCAATCGAAAAACATCAGAAGATGGAAGGATATCAAATGACCAAGACCCCAGATCTATCACCCTGGCAACCACAACTCACCAGCCTGTGCGGGGGGAGCAGGCTTGGTCGGGAGCTTGGGGGCCGCCGCAGTCTGCGCCGCCTTCCCAGCAGGCGCCGCGGCCGGCTTCTTCGCCTCGACCTTCTGCGCCGCGGCGGCGGCGGCGGCCAGAAGCTGCGAGGGGTCGTCGTTGTCGTCGGCACCGAGGATGTCGAACGGGTTGATGGTCGCCATGGCGCGGCGCCGGAGAGGGGGACTCTGTAGATTAACGAGCTACTCGGGGCGCAGACTAGAGACGGGCGCTAGAAGCTTCGCCGGATGGATTGGGCCGCCATTAGAATACGAGGTGGGAGGAGGAGAGGTAGGGTTTTGGGCGGCGGCGGCGGGTTGGAGACGGAAGCTAAAGGAGTGCGTGTGAGAAGGAGAAACCCTAGCCGCACTCCTACGCGAGCTCATATCCTCTCCGTCGGATGAGTGGATTTTTTTTACCATATTTTCTCAGAATCATTGAAATTACAGTCATAGCCTCCGGCTGAGGAGTATTTACGATACTATTTTAGGGGCGTTTTTGTGGGTTTGACGGCTCGTTCGAAAACTGAAATTTGAAAAACGGAAATATCGAGTCGAAAATTATTCAAAAATCGTTGAAGAGTAAGAAATCAAAAAATTGGATTTTTTAAAAAAATATCAAAAATCGGTCGGTTTTCTCGAAAAACCGTCTAACCAATTGAATGTTCTTCAGAGCCGATTTTCGATTTTCGTTCGAATCGCTCGATTTCATCGAAAATCGAGCAGTTTTCACCGATTTTCGACCAGTTTACGTTGCATAATTTTTTTAAAAAAAATTGAATTTGTTTTTGAATTAGACCGGTTTAGAATCTCGAATCGGGTCAGCAAAGTCGAAAACCACGATTTTCGAGCGGTTTTCATCGGTTCTGCGAACCCTGGGGTTACAGTCTGTGTAGTTTGCTTCTAATAATTATTATTGTTTGTTTTATTAAATTTTGGTAGTGTTAGCTCATTTTCTTGTCAATCTTTGGCTAAAAGATTAGCAACCAATTTGGTGACTAAATTTTGGTAAAGTTTTGTGAGGCAAGTTTAGGGATTCGTGGGCTTAGGTGTGAGGCGCTTGTTGGTTGGGAATCTGGCAATCTGGAACTATGGGATTGGGATCTGACGGTAAAATTTGCGTTGTTTAGCAGAATAGGCATTTAACTCTGGTCAATGTTTGTGTGTTGGCCTTAGGGCTGGTAATAGGCCAAAGCCAAGCACAAGTCTAAAATTCCACTTCTTTGATAATCCAGTTCAAACCCAAAACAAAAAAGCCTGTATCCAATCCAAATCTAAAAAAAGGCTTAGATGATCCAGGTTGAAGTTGAACCAGAGCTCATCTCTCCCCTCCCTCTGGTCTCCTATCTCTCTCTATGCTCGGTGGAGAAGGCCACCAAACATCATCGGTCAGCGACCGTGAGCGGTGGTCTCGACGCCACTAAGCTGCTACCGAATTTCTCTCCACCACCCCATCTCGCTTCCGATTCCGCAACGGCCACAGGCACATACAAACTCATCAACGAGGAATTTGCCGTACTCATCTATACCCCCTTTATAATGTACCTAAGCATTCTTTTCTACATCCACCCTAAATAATGCACCCCACTAGAGATAGCCCAACCTTCATGCACCCAGCGAAACGTCTCCAGAAACTTGCCTCCATCAAAATTAACCTCTCAGATCTTTCCTCAACTTTACTCACCCACATCTGATGGCCATTGTTTAATGTGTCTAACTCATCTCTGTGGCCCACAACAGATCTCCCCCCACCTCCAGCATCATCTCAAGGAAAAGGAAACAAATATCTTGGAATTAAGGAAAAGGAAACAAACGTTCTACAAAAGGAAAATACCATATATTACGTGCTGGGAAAAGGAAACCGGAAGACAGTGCACTATACTAGCTGGCATCAGGAAGAGCATGGTGGTTTTGACGTGCAAACCCCCGCTAGCCAGCGCTACATCGGGTTCAAAAACCTTATCACAGACGGTTTTTTGAATCGTCTATAAACATATGTCAATGATAAGAAGAGTACATCACAGACGGTCAGTGAAAAATAACATCACATACGGTTCTAGGCTAAAACCGTCTGTGATGAGGTGCCTTATTATTCAAGATACTGTCTAAAGTTGTATAATGTAATGAAAACACTATATTAAGATGTAATGAACAGAATACAATAAAGGATTTTAGTCAACACACTTCAACATATGTAAGAAACAGACTCGAATAGAATTGAAGTTTACGCTACTGAGTCAACATGTGTTCAATTTTACCATGACTTGGAATAGACCAAATTTAGCTAAGTCTCCAATTTTATCATGACTTGGCTATGCAATTCATGGTAATTTATATCATAACTTGGGCTATGCATGGTAAAATTGAAGACTTAGTTAAATTTCGGCTATCCAAGTCATGAGGCTCAAACAACAGATTACCAGAGAATTGCAACAGCAGGCATGAACTAATAGAATATTAAATAACTTGATATGAAACAGTACAGAGTCAAGTTGATGATATACCCGCTGAGTAGATGGACACATAACAAATTTAGAAATCGATAATCATGAAGGGCCCTTGATCTTCCTTTTGATGAGAAATAATTCAAGAGTATGTCAACTTGTCAGCATGAACACATAAAACATCAAATTTTCTGAAACAAAACAGATACAAACTCTGATGTATTCAAATGACATAATCAATCTAAAAGCATATTAATTTCAATACTTACATGTCATGTAAATCTTTGCCAAAATTTTGTTCTATCATTCCCTCCCCGTGCTGAGATTCTTGCAGCATCTAGGTCGATCGAGTGATTGAATCATTCCATGCTCATGTGGAACCATATGGTCCATAAAACAACTAGATCTAGCAAATGCATAAGCACAGAAGTAAAATTGCCCCCTAAATGACAAAAATTCCATCAAATTCCTCCAGTGAGCACACAGATGACCCAACATTACGCCATCCATTAGTATTCGCACTGATGTTAATCATAAAATAGCCAACTTTAAGCTCAATTATGCATAGATTGATTTGTCCAAGAAATAATGAGGAGCTGAATTGAAGTTAACGCTACTGAGTCAACCGCATGTTGGGGAGAAAGACAGTCCCCTCCTTTTACCTGGATGATGAGCAGATAGGGCAAGACGAAATCGGCGACCAGGCGCTCCATCTTGGCGCCGTACGACAGCGTATCGTCCAGCTCGATGGTGTTGCACTCCCCCAGGAACCACAGCATGGCGCCGACCATCTCGCCGTTGTCTGCCACCACGGCGTGCGTCCTGGCAACGGCGGCCTCGTAGAGCGGCTGGCCCTTGGCGCGAGGAGGAGGAAGGAGAGCAACGCTGCGTCGACAAGGGCGTCAAGCAGCAGCCGGCGGGGTGAGGTCAGGGGACGCCAGGGGGAGACGGCGGGGGAGAGACGGCGCGTGTGGGGCTAGGCTAGGATTTGAGCCAGGGGAAAGACGACGCGAGCGGGTAAATATATATTGAGATCCAAATGACAGACGGTTTTTGGCTAAAATCGTCTGTGATATGGCCCTTATCACATACGGTTTTAGCCAAAAACCATCAAAGATATTGCCCCCCTCATCACAGACTGTTTTTGCAAAAAATCGTCAATGATGACGAGTCTAATATAACGATATGCGCTTTGATCGGGAGCGCTTCAAATCATTTTGATTTCAGTCTCGTCAGCCAGCGCTAGAATATAAGGGGAGAGGCCGGCGCTCGTGAGGTTATGGACTACTCTCAAGTTTGCTTCTTCCCCGACATCCATCCGATCTAAGAACTAGCGCCCAGGCTGCCGAAGGCCACTACTAGCACCGTGATGATCACGGTGTCCTCTTCTTCACCGACGATTCGACAACCACGACCGAAGCTTAATGGCTTCCGCTTCTTCGCCGGGTCAGTGCATCCATCTATCTAAGTTCGGTATTATTTTTGTGATCATGCTTAGGCTAGCTAATGATGTTTAGGTATTAGTTCAACCTATTTATCTATCATTTGGTATCAGAGTGATCTAGCCTAAGTCTTATCCTCCTTAAGCCCAGTTTAGACCCCTTTTATCTTGGTTTTTAGATCTAGTTTTCGTCGGTTAAAAGTTGTTCTAGGGTTTTACTCGTCTCGGATTAGCATTTAGAAGGAGGGGATAAGATCAAATCCAAAACCCTAATCCTAAATTTTTCCCCAAAATATCAAATCCAATCAAACCCTAAAGCCTAAGAGGGGGGTTTTGGTGCTTACCTCTCCCGGTGCTTGCCATCGCCGCCGTTCTTGCCGTTGGGATTATAAGATAAATTTATTGGGATCACTTCCCCTTCTTACTAACATGAATTTTTGTATAGGTTATTGGTGACAATAATCTTATAATGGGGTCCTGCCATATAGCACATGACTGCAAGATTTGCTGGCCATGTTGTTGTTGTTGAAGTGAGTAACCATTTTACTGTGATACCCTTCTTCACATTTTGTTGGCTAAGAGCCCTTTCCTATATTGACAAGACTTTATTGTTTCAGGACTGCACTCATACTGCATGGGCTGTTGTTGTCCATCAATTTTGTCATATTGGGTCATTCTCATTTCTAGGTGGAGGTTCTGTGGTATGTTGGACTTATAAAGTATAAACATTCATCTGTGTTCGGTATTCCTTACGATTGGGAGTTTCGAACAGTTATTATGGCATCTCATGTAGTTTGATCAACCCTCGCTTGAAACTGTGGGCAAATTGTGCTCTTAGAGAATGCAAATAGGTAATAAGAAACCTAGAATGTAAGCTTAAGTCAGAAAACCAGCATACGCTTTATGTGATGTTACTTTTCTAGGAATAGGTGCATGATCATACAAAATGAAGTAGAATTAGTTCTGCTTGGAGGCACTCATGTCAAATGTTATTTAGCAGCATTTATTTTGCATAGGTTCGCTCTTAGAATGTTACATTCTGGTACCGATCTATATCGGCATACCGTTTCAGATTTAATATAATAAAATATATTATAAGTATATACATGTTTAACTATATGCCCACCAAATTTCACTTATAATATTACTCCAAATATATAGTAGTAGTATCAAATATAACTTATAGTTCAATGAGTTCAATAGACGGTATAATCAATTCCGCCGGTGTGGCCAGTATTGTCTAGTATCGAAACCGGTATTGACGAGTATCAAGCCGGTATGACCGATATTGGCTAGTATCGAAGCCAGTATGGTACATAAAGTTACTTTGTACCGGTTTAAGTGGCGAAATGGTGCATACTGATCATACCGTCCAGTACCGAACCGATATTGATAAGTTTGGTTCCCACCGTGCTGGCATTGCAATTCTTTGTACTTTTAAGTTGCACCAATTGACATTCACTCATTTCTATTTCAATCAGGTTGCACAAGATGTGCCAAGGTACACGATGGTTGCAGGTGATAGAGCAGAGCTTCGTGGTCTGAACGAACTTTGAAGGTCTTAGGTGCAATGGTTTCACAGACCAAGAGGTTTCCATATACTACCGAAATTTGGAGCCCTTAGTGATAACTTGCCTGCATTACTTATCTTCCCTTGGTACTTGAATCAAAGTTTTGCGGAGAATACTTCAAATTGTTTCTCATGTTCCATTTACTGATATTGGTAAATGTTTTAACAATATTATCACATTTACTGTGAGTTCACAGTGAGGAAGCTGTATACTAAGAGTGTGTTTGGTAGAGCTCCAGCTCCATTAGATCCGTGGATTTGGTAGAGCTGGTTATTCCTAGCTCCACCAGATCTGTGAAGCTGAAGCTGTAAGTACATTAAGAGTGTTTAGATAGATCATCTTGTTTACATTTTAGACCAAAAAAATAAACTTAATTCACTTTATTTTAGCTTACAAGTTTCAGATCTCAGGTAAAGCTGGGGTCTGGAGCTCTACCAAACAAGCCCTAACTTCAATGCCTTATTGGAGCAGATCTGGAAACAGTGAGAAATTCGTCACAAAGAAAAATTCCTAATGCACCCTTTCAATCCAACTACTTCTTTTTTCAACAATGCATCATCTAATAATTTGGTCCATTAAAACTAGTCACATGTTATGCCAACAGTCATGAAGAACCATGTTGTGAAAAATTATCATTACTATTCTTTTAGAAACTACCACCAAAATGATGAGCTGATAGATACTTTCTACACCATTTGCTTAAGGGTTCCTCGCATTTTAAGGGATTTGGTTTTAAAGTTCCCAATAACACTAATAGATAAATGTTTGCAACCAAGTAAATTTTGTTTGTCCCATAAGATTGCTATGGATTTTCCATAAATCAAGGTACGGAGGTTGAGGAAAGCTTACCAGAAAGTATTTATGCCAACTACTAGTAGTCGAGTAGCTTTGAAGACAGACTCGCTGAACTGGTAAACACATTTGCTCGCCTTTTTTGTGTTACTTGCATGTTCCATGTATTTACTAGTATAGTGCCTGTGCTAACGCTACGACGGTAGTACACCCGCTTATCAATTAAATGAGAAGATAAGTATGAATACAACAATTAATAATAAAAGAGAAATTTAGAATTTTAAATGAATTTAGAAAGAAAAACAGAACTAAATGGAGGTCGAATGGGTGAAAACGGGCTCCCAAAAGATTTTAAATCAAGAAAGAAAAAGGAAAAAGAATTTTCTGATTTTAGATTATTTTTTTTGCAGCTTCCACAGAGAGCACGTGCTCTTTGGGCTTGGCCGTAGAAGGGGAGGGAAGGCGGGGTGGCCATGGTCGCAGAGGGTCGGCCTTTGGTGCGGCGAGATCGCCAACATCGGCACTCATGGGAGGACTCACGGTTATGTGAATTTCATCGGAAAGATAACGGTGATGGCTTGGGTTACCTCCAAAATCACGATCTTTACAAGAGGGAGCACTTGGGGATTTACGCATACGATGGGGTGGAGGAGAGCTCGTCGGCTTTTATAGCCCCGAAACAAGCATATTTATGGAAACCATAATTTGGGATCAAATCAGATTGAGAGAAAATTTTGGCAATAGAGCACGAAATTTGGGGAATTAACACCATAGATGGAAAGAGGAGATTTGGTGCGGGATTGATGGAGTTTTGGATCTTCTTTCTTGCTTTAATGGAGGGAGGGAAGAGAAGAATCTTCTCAGTGCAAATTGCACTAGAAGAAGCTACAAGTGAGTTGCCTTCATTTTTTTAAATATATAAGGATTTTTGAAAAGATAGCACATTAGGTTAAAAAATTCTAGAAAAATTCTCAAAAAAACTTTCGATTATTTTGTACTTAATAAAATTATTTTCAAAAAAATTAAATTATAAATTTGCCGAGGAACACGGCGTGCGTAGGTCGTGACCAAAGAACCTCGCCACGTCGGCAAAGCCACCGATGACGATCGTGGAGCCATTGCGGACTGCGTTCTCCGACCATGTTGCCCATCTCCGGTTTCCTTTTCCCAAAGACGTAATGTATGGTACTTTCCTTTTCAGGACGTTTGTTTCCTTTTCCTTGATTCCAAGACGTTTGTTTCCTTTTCCTTGTTGATGCTGGAGGTGAGGGAAGGTCTGTTGTGGGCCACAGGGATGATTTCGGAAAAATATGGAAAAATAAACTGCGCTCGTCGACCGCTAGATCCGCAAGGAAAAAAAGATAAAAATTAAACAGTGCTCGCCGGCCGCTGGTTCCGCGAGAAAAAATTGAAAAAAAATTAAGCAGCACTCACAGACCGTTGGTTCCTTAGATAAAAAATAAAAACAAAAATTCAACTCTCTCCGTGCGCTGAAATTAGGCTCTATGGGGCTAGATCCGTAAAAAAGTCTCGAGAAGGGTCATATTCGGAAAAAAATACGATCACAATGCCAGGACAATAAAAAACTCAAGTCTTGTTTCCTTGCATGCGGATCCTCCCTGTTTATTTCTTTGTTTGATTCACCCTCCTTCCAAATATGTAGTACGTACAATTTTGACAAGTAAAAAATTCAAGTCTGGTTTCCTTGAATGCGGATCCTCCTTATTTATTTCCTTGTTTGATTCGCTCTCCTTCCAAATATGTAGGTGGGGGGGTCTGTTGTGAGCCACAGGGATGATTAGACACACTAAATAATGGCCATCGGATGTGGGTGAGTAAAACTGAGGAAAGATCTGAGACGTTCATTTTGATGAATGCAAGTTTTTGGGGACGTTTTGCTGGGTGTACGAACATTGAGCCATCTCTAATGAGGTACATTATTTAGGGTGGATGTAGGAAAAATTGCTTAGATGCATTATAAAGGGTTATAGATATAGATTCATATTAACAGGAACGGGAAATTGGGCTATCGGAATCTCCTTCTGTATCATATATGGTGGAATCTATTCGCATGTCAATTGACCGAGAACGTCGTGGAATCTGCAAGTTCAGAAGTTGGAACAGCTCATAAATGTTGTAAGTTTTCAAGTTCTATTGGCGTGATGATATTGTTCGGTAGATGTGATGTCATAAAAACTAAATTTTGTTTATATAACCATGGAAGGGGTATCCCAACTCCCGATTATAGAAAAACCATTTCAGGAGGGTGGAACACAATTAACATGTTAAAAGTGCACTCGTGAATGCTGACTGCTTTCAGGAATGCTGCTGCCGAAAGGTTTTCTGGTATAATTTTTTTCTGGAATCTATATTTACTTTCTATTAAATCGATTCCAGTATCATGTTATTTTGGTGCTGTTATTTATTATATAATTGTGTTTGAAGCTTCACGTCAAGAATTTTTCACTGTTGTAGCCTCCAAGAATTTTTATTTCAGAATTAGTCCTCGTGCGATTTTTTTTACAGATATAGGCCTGGGCCCACAATCCCGCGCTCCCCGTGCGCTGCAATGCTAATGCCGCGCACGGGGAGCGCAGCATTGTCATTGCCGTGGCTCCCCTCTGCTGCACCACAATTTTTTTAAAAAAATGCCGCGATACTATAGCGCTGTATTTCTACAGTACCATGGTCCTGTAGTTTTTTTTTATTGCCGCTGAGTGGAGGCGTGGTATTTATCTTCAGTGGCGCAATATCTAAATTTAAATATAGTTCATTATATATAAATTGCCGATACCATATATTTAAAATAGTAATATATATATATATATATTAAACCATGACGTGTAACATAGCAAATATAGTTAACCATTTTCTTACTCTCTCTATTATCTTTCTTTATGTCGTCATCCACGCTCCTCTTATTTAATTGCCATTGGTAAAAACCGATGATTGGTTTTTTATCATCGGTTTTTAATTGTAATCTCAGGCCATATCATTGGTTTGTGATGATAGCAATTAAATAAGAGGGAGGATGACGACATAAATAAAGATAGCAGAGAGAGAATAAGAAAATGGTTAACAATATGTGCTATGCTACACGTCACGGTTTAATATAATATATATTTTTTTTACTATTTTAAATATGTGGTATCGGTAATTTATATATAATAAACTATATTTAAATTTAGATACCACGCTACCGGCGATAAATTCCGTGCCTCTACTCAGAGGCAATCCAAAAAAACTTCAGGTACATGATACTGTAGCAATGCAGCGTTATATTACCACGACATTTTTTTAATTTTTTTAAAAAAATTGCGGTGCAACAGAGGGGAGCCGCGGTAATGACAATGCAGCGCTCCTCATGCGCAGCACTAGCATTGCAGTGTACGGGGAGTACAGGATTGCGGACTCAGTGGCTATATCTTAAAAAAATCGCACGGAGACTAATTGTGAAAAAAAACTTTTTAGGGCTACAACAGTGAAATATTATCACCGCAATGGCTAAATTGGGGTTTTTCTGTTTGCAGGCAGCCCGCCCTTTTCTGTGGAGTGTTCAGATCCAGTTTCTCGTTGATCTTCTGCACCAGAACACATAAATACATCATACAGATAGTAAATGACTGAATGTGCCAGTCAATCCAGATCAAACCTAAGTCGTCGACAAAATGAGTCGCATCCGAGGAATTTTTTTTAGATAATGCATTTATAAAACTAATTGCGATATTAATACGTGGGAATTTTTTTTGCAAAAATAATGCTCCGTCGCCAAACCGTACGGCGAAGTACAAGTAATCGCCAAACCATACGGCGAAGATAGTAATTTCGCCCAACGATTTGGCGACATCAGCTTAATTGCATCATTAGCGCTATTGTCGTCGTACGGTTTGGCTACAACTAGTAGTAGCCAAACCAAACCGTATGGCGACAACATGCCTCCCCTAGGATTTTTTGTCGCCATACGGTTTGGCTACAACTAGTAATAGCCAAACCGTTGTAGCCAAACCGTATGGCGACAATAGCGCTAATGATGTAATTAGGGTGTTGTTGCCGAACCGTTGGGCGAAATTAGTTTCTTCGCCGTACCGTATGGCTATTACTCCATTGTCGCTATACGGTTTGGCGGCAGAGCATTATTTTTGCAAAAAAAAAATCTTCACATATTAATGTCGCAATTAGTTTTATAAAATACATTATTTTTAAAAAAATCCGCATCCGAGCATAGGACACTTGGAAGTTGTTTGTAGTGGTTGTGTTCTTGTATGTACAAATCATTAGAACTCCATTTGTACACTAATTTATGACAGGCCTGGAATGATGTGGTTATTGAGATGTGTTGTAAAAGGATGACACCCGTAGTAGATCAACCATGATGCATCGATCGACAATCATAGAGAACACACATAATATATGGAGACGAAACTTTCTTTTTTATTAGATTGGTTCTTTTGTACACTAGAGTATCATATTTACAGTGAAAGCTAATAAGAGATAGAGATAAGGTTCGGATTCGCTCGTATCGAAATAGAGTCCAAACATACTTAAATAATTAGGAATAAGAGCAATTATATCTCAACAAAGCACGTTTTTTTTCAGTGACGTTATTTTCGTATATGTTGTGAGTCGGCTTTCTTCTGACAAGTAGTATCTTCCAGATTTGAAACAAGTTCTTACAACCCGTATGTGACACACTTCGCCCATCTGGTAGCCATTATAACGCCCACACGTCTTGTTACAGTCTGTTCACGTCATGCGCCATGCCGCTAGTTAGGTCTACCCTATTATATTTCTCAAGGCCCAGGACCATTTAGGCAAAGCCCCAAGCCACGTAATGCAAATTGATGTAGATGACCAGGGCACGCGTGGCGCGTGACGTGGATAAGCCGTAACGGAACATGAGGGTGGTATAGCACTAGCAGCTTCTAGGTGGGCTTAGTGTCAGATACGGTTACATGTGACAGGATTTCTATAATATGTACCTTCGCAATATATCTAGTCCTTAAATTTGGAGTTACATGAAATAGTTGCTGAACACTGTATTTTTCTAATAATTTATACAACAAACTTATAGTTTTCCGAAATTTATTTATTCTGATATGTCTAGGGAGGTCAGGTATCCAGGATCCACAAGCAATTTGCCTAGTTTGTGCAGGAGTGCAGCCGAAGCACACCCCTGGATCTTGAGTTCTGGAGCTCATGGGCCGGGCCGAGGGGAGCAGAAGGTGATTTTTTTTACCCGTGTTCAAAGCAAGGTATTGAATTATAAGGCAGAAGACATACAAAGTGTTGCTGTGGTGTAGTGGTTATCACGTCAGTCTTACACACTGAAGGTCTCCAGTTCGATCCTGGGCAGTAACATGAATTTTTTTATAAGAAATGTTTTGCATTTTGTTTCAGAACCAATCATTATATAGGAAAGCGGTAAGAGGTTAGCTCTCAGAAGTCAGAACTTTGAAATTGAGGATTTAAAGCAAAAGAGACCATTATACCCCTGGTTTTAACAAAGTTTATTTGTTTCTTACTCATTTCCAAGGTTACAGCTTCATTTTCGGACCACATCTCAGGCAACCGAAATAGAAAAGACAGATTTCAAATTCGATATTTTGGCGATCGGCAAAACTGAAATTTTGGCCCTTTTCAACTCCTGTGAAATGGTCTCCCGTTTCAACTGAAATTTGTATATGTATTTTTTTTGCAACAAAAAACCTGCATTCCTCAGAAAAAGCATTACAATTTTTCACAAAAAAATTTGATGCTAAATCCGTTTCTACAAACATGAAAATCGGCCGAATTTATGATCATCTCGGTTAAAAACCCGAAATCTCGCCGAAAAATCACTGTATCAATTTAGAAATTTTCAAAAAAATTATCTCGCCGAGATTTAATCTCGGTACTGGCCGAAGCCGAGATTTGGCCAAGATTTTCAAAATCTCGGCGACATTTTGAACCCTACTCGTTTCTATGTACACAAGTTTACGAAATTTCTTTACAATTTATCACATGATTTTGATACAAGTGTTCAAAGCATCCGATGCATGATGCTCCTTCAGTCCTGCTGCAATATGCGAAAATTAATCTCTCATACCGTGATGTCGGTTCAGAACTAATATATATATATATATATATATACATATATATATACACTTCTTATTATAGTGGAGAGGATTGTCGTGCCCACGTCAACATGTTCGCGAAAAGGTCCTCCGAAAAATACGAAATCGCGTTTAGGTCATTCGGTCGGTTTTTAGCAAAAAGGATCTGGAAAAAAAAACGAAAATTACGTCTAAGTCCCTCTACGATTTACATTTAGGTCTTCCTGATGGTCTTTAGCAAAATGGACTCCGGGAAAATGATACATGGATAACACTAGATCACAATGGAACATAATGAGCTTCAGTTACACGAGTACACCAAGCACAACAATATGCAAGAGAAAAGCAGTACACCTAAACTCCAGGACAATATCCATGTTACAAGCATCTCAGCCGCGACTGCATGAAGTCAGCATCAAGAACATGGGAATCAAGCCAAGTCATGTTTTCCCTTTCTTCAAGATTATGTTCTGTCCCAAACATTCACCTAGCATAATATTTGGTGTTAGCTTATGTAAATGCTTCATATGTTATGAATTTTGTGTACTGTTGATAAACATTAACAACCTTGCACACTTATAAAATGTCCTACCATTCATTTTGTTTAAGAAATTAACGATAAAACACTGTATAATGATGTTAGCCTTTACATTTGAAAAATAATACAGTTGGCACAATTGACAATTTTGTTTCATTTCTAAAGTAGTGCAAGAGATCATCATTACAAAGTACTAACATAGAGTGAGAGACAATTAGGTAACATTTTTTTCTCAAGGGATCTTCTTTGCAACAGCTTAACAATCAGCAACATATTCTCATCGGTCACATTAATCAATGAAAAAAATTGTTCATGGCATAAGACAAAGAGCATCATTGATAATTCATTCATTCCAAAGAAATTATTCATGGTAAAATAAATTAATATCAAGCAGTGGAATGAATCAAAATCAAATAAATTACTATTGAGCACCAATGTCACACAAGTTCATTCCAAATCTACGCACTTGTTAGCACTAGCTTAATGAAAAACAAGTACAAATCCAAGGGGTTGGCTCAGATGGGGCTAATCGGACGGAGGAGAGGACAAGATAGGATGAGGGAGGTTAAGGTGCCCACGAAAAGGAGGTTTGGAGCCAAAGAACTAGAGGTTTTGCACAGCAATGAAATTAGGGTACAGGTGGCGGTAGCTAACCTTTGCAGAAGGAGTTGGCTATCAAGGACGCCGCCATGGATGTTGAGGCGTGGACACACAATGATCGCTAGGTCTCTTGGGTCGAATACGGGTGCAACAGGTGACACACATGTCAACGCTTCCGCTGTCGGGGAAAGGGATATTTTTGCAATTGCATTCGCATGGGGTTATATTTGTAAAAAAAAAGATGCTTAGGGGCTAGAAAAGCATTCCATTTGGGGTTGGGGCTAGGCGAGATAGGAGGGTTCACGGTTAAAAATTAGTAACTTGAAGGGGCATTTTCATTCGGGTGGCCGGCTCCCCACTAGAATCCACCGAAACATAGGGAGATTTGACAGATAATGTTCTATTCACTTAAAAGAAGAAAAATAGAAAAGCCAATCCCAAGTAAAATTGACCTATACTTCTTAAGAAGTGTAAAATAGTAATAATACTTATATATCTATTACTTCGCATAAGTGTGATTATATTTATATATCTTAACACTTCCACTCATGTGCACAAGGAGTGCTTCTGTTGATATACGACTAACAAATTAATTAATAGCGGGAAAAAAGAAGCCAAAGTGGTGGTCTTCTAGTGTTTCTTTTAAGTGTTGCTGCTAGATCACTGTGATCAATTGTGAGATTTTGAACCTAATGTGAGATAACAGTAGTTTCACTACTACATAATGGTACAACACTATCGCTTTATCTACGTCGGTTCCTAACTTTTCAGGAAAAAACTGATTGTGATAGATGATTCAGCGAGGGTGTTAATAATTGGTGGAGAATCATCACAATCAGTTCTAATGCTAGAACTGATTGTGATGTGCACATTCACATCACAATCGGTTCTTCAAGAGAACCGACACAAATGCTAGCCTCATTGCAATCGGTTCTATTGAAGAATCGACACAAATGATAACCTTATTGCAATCGGTTCTATTTAAGAAGCGAAACAAATAATAGCCTCATTGCAATCGGTTCTCTTGAAGAACCGACACAAATAGTCTCTCAACCCTAACTACTATTCCTCCTCAGTATTGAACTCCCAGACCGCAGCCAGTCTCCACTCGGGCCTCCTCAGTCTCCTCCCCGCTGACGCCTCCTCCCTTGGGCCCCCATGCCACCGGCACCCTCCACTTCCCCACGTCGCCGGCCCGTCCACTCCACCGCCTCCACGTCGCCCCCACACCGCCTCCTCCCCGAGCTCGAGCCGAAGCTCACACGCAGCATCAACTCCCCCGTCGGCGACCACCAGCTCCCCTGCGCGGCGGCTCCAGGGCTCCACCGCTCTCATCCTCATGCTAGGGTTTTGGTGCTCAATTCTTGAGATGCTTACCTCTTATAGTTGCGATGCTTGTTTTCTTCTATCTTCGGTTTAATTTGGGGTTTCTACTTTTCTTCGTCAGCTGCTTTGTTCTCTCTATTTTGTCCCTTTTTCTTTCAGAATTGTGTCCTTTTCCCAAAATGGGGATTGTAATTTTGAGCTAAATTTCTCAATTGACTCGAGAGCTTTTGGGTTTCTAGTGCACAGTGGCGATTTGAGTGTTTTGTGTTAGTAATTTCAGGGTTTCTTTGCTGGAATTTCTTTTTTCTCAATTAAAAAATTGTTCTTTGGTAGTGGATTGTGGTGAGATAATTTCACCGTTGTGTAAAATTACTTATTCTTACTATCTAGGGTTTGAGTTCTCATGTTGATTTGATGAGATTTCACCTTGTTGTTATGGAATTTCTTGTATGGAACTTGGGTATTTGTTGCTTTTCCTTGTTTGCATATAGGGTTTTGCTATCAATCTAGGTGCTATCTATTTTTCGTTGTAGTACGCTAGCAACACAAATGGTCATGTATTCAAATCAACTACTCTAGATTGTTTCTTACATGAAATATTTTCCTACCCTTTAATGTTGCACAACACAAAGTAATTAATAAAACCATGTCTAATTTGTCTAGGTTTGTGCTATTGCTTGTGCAATTGAAGAATTAAAGTATACTAATTTAATCTCATCTTACGGTTAGTCGATTACCCCTGCTTTGTTGGTAAAAGGATACTGCTTTAGCGTAAGCAAAAGAGCACTTGCTGAAATATGTGATTGAAGTGTGGAAACACCTGAGAAGGCAAGGCCTTTGGTCAAAGGCGGGCCTTTTGGAGTATAGGTATAGTTATATTCTTTCACGAGTTTGACCCAGACTCAGAATTGGCACCAGCGGCGTTGCACAAGGTTTAGGATAAAAGGTGTGGGACAGTAGGAAGATTCATGATGTTAGTGAACTGCGATGCAGTATATTTGTAATGATTGTTTAGATTCTTGGTTGTAGTATTGTTGGGTTACACTGGAAATTGTGATTCACAAAGTTGTAGGATATTTTACTCCTGTTTGTTGCACACTAATTATCGGTGTTACTTTGTTTCTATGGGGTAGGAGGGTAAGTTAGGAGAAGTGGATGTGGCACACAATATTAGTTCACGAGTAGACAAGTTGTCATGGTTGCTTTTACTTGAGTATGAACCAGCTGGCCGGCATATCCAATACCTAGTAACACTACGTTGTGCTCCTTGATGAATCTGATATTGACATTGTACATGCATTAGGTTGGAAAAATCCAGATCGTCCTTTCAAGTGACTTCAGACCTACAGTTTTTGCACTTTGTAGTTACTAAAGAGTTATATTCACTTGTAGGCTTGTATGTATACAGAAGCATGCTGATGATTCTTACTTTTTTTTGCAAAGTTACTGTGGGTTTAGGGTTTTGTTTTCCATCAGTATACCAACTCAATGGTCATGTTTGTTGTACTGAATAGTCGTAGATATAAGATTTAATTCATACAGAAGGTAGTATTACATATCATTATGTTTTTTTCCCCTTGTATAGTTTAATATGTTGAGCTTCAATGTTCTGTTCCTTCTTTATTTTCAAAAGTCGTTTTTTCTAACTTTTGTAATGGTTGTCCAGACATGTTTAATACTCTGATTCGCAACGTTGATCAAGATGCCAGCACTGAGGATGAAGAGGAAATTTGATAATGATGGTTTTGGGAATGACTTTGACACCAAGCCCATGAAATCTATGAAAATATTGCATTTTCAAGTCAGAGAGTTAGAGCAGTCAGTTGCGGTGAATTCATCTTATAAAAACCCTCAAGATGGTAAGTGATTGCTCTCTCAAGAAAAGAAAAGAGGTGACTGCATGTGCCATGGACTAGGTGTCTTGCTCTCTAGGAATGCATGGAATTTTTCATAAGTTTCTCATAAAGAATTCTTTCAAATTAACTCTATTGTTTATTCTTATATATCTTTGATGCTTGATGAATGCACCCTTAACTTGGTGTATTGTTTATTCTTAGTTTTCTTTGATTTTTGATGAACATGTGTCCCTTGACTGGGAAATATGTATGTCCTTAATGGTATATTACAAAGCTATCTTTGATAGTGGCACAATGCATAACTAGATAATCTCATGAAGATTTGAAAATGTGTAGTGTTACCTTTGTTATATATTTACGTCATGCATTGTTAGTGATTTAAGGTTAGTGAACATGTGTATTTTTATGGATTGACAGTGTCTCCTTTTTCCATAGAGCCTGATCTGACAACTCAGCTATCTGGCCAGGATATTAGGATCATGGAAACTTCTGGCTTGCATTATGTGCTTGGAGGAACATCTATTGCTCTGTTCAAGGTGCTGCAGCTTTGACTGATCTCATATTAAACTGAGTGTTAATATGTTGTGCACTCATTCTCATGTTTAATCAGTTAAATACTTTCCATTTCATTTGTGATAGTGGCATCTTGTATTTCTATTGCCAAAGGATCACATTCTTCACTTGGTTAGCAAACCTCCCTTGTTTATAATAATGCCACTTAGGGTACTGTTGGTTATTTCTATTGTTATATTGCCTTTTTTTGTACTCGTGCGAGAGCATCTTTAGTTTTGCCAATAATCATTTATAAACGAATCTTTACACTATTATTTGTCTCTCCATTGAATCAGTTTTTTTTGTAATAGAAAAGGAACTGGGGATCCTTTTTAGTTTTTGGCTCTAAAGTGAGTAGTGACAACCTTTAATTGAGTTCCTATGCACCGGTTATGTTTGTATCCACTCGTAAATTACCATATAGTGTCTACTATTAAATGGCAAAATAGAGCTAAAGATATAATGGACACCACATCACAATCGGTTCTTAGCTAGAACTGATTGTGATGTAACGGGAGAGAATCGACTGTGATAGAGACTCCTCATCATTGTCTAATGATTTTGTATCGCCACCAAAACCGACTGTGTGACGAAAAAGAACCGATTGTGATATACATTTCTGTACTAGTGTTTGTAGATTGTAAGTCTTCTGTGTGGCATTTGAAATTTGATATTGGCTTTTAATGGTTGATTCTTTTTCCATTTATGCGTATTTTAGTTCCTAGCCTTTGGCTTTGGGGATGTTTTGATATGCATTCGATACAACTTTAACTACTGAATGCATCTTTCATTTCTTTTAGCAGGTGGGAATGAACCATGTTTTATGTGCAATTGGAGGATGGTTTCGTGTGCATTTCTTTTAGCAACGGGGAAAAGAGAGCATCGAAAAGATACAATCTGGTCTATGAAAAAAAGTTATGTTAGAAACTGAGTGACCCTAATACCCGAGGAGACCTATATACACCTATGGAAGACCAACTCTTATACACAATAACTCAACTATTTATTTCACTACTATAAACTTTAGTACAACACAACTTTACACTCTTGTACAGAAGAATTTAACTCTTTATTTTATTACTATAAATTTTAGTACAACATAACTTAACACTCTTGATAGCTACACTAGTACTCTATCTACGTGCCATCTCTCATAACTCTACCTAGCTAACACTCTATACTTGCGGTGGCTTGAGGCTTTATGGTAGCTCATATGACTTATCATGACACGCATGTAGCACACTTTATGACACACCAAAGGATGGGTAAAGCACCCATATATAGTATTACATAGCCATTGAATTGTTGTCATGTGACACAATCCAAATCCTTCAACTAGAAATATCTTGACTCTAGAATTCTCTTCCAAAATATCACCCTGTTAAATATTCCTTAATTCTAGAGACATCTTAAAATATCTGTTTCACACTTTGACATGAAGAATTTGGTATAGAAACTTCTATGGCAAATATTTATCTATTCATACAAGTTTCTAAATATTATAGAGTATGCCAGTTATGCAGAGCTTATTCTTAATATTCTAGTACCCTGGTGACGGTAATGTTGCCAAAAGATTGCGGCTGCACGTGTATGAAACTACTAGCAAAGTTAGCTTGGCTTTTATCGGAGGGAATGAACCATGTTTCAATTGGTTTCGTAGTCATCATTCGGCTGGCTAAGTTCCGTTAACATCTAGATTTACGTCGACGGCCTCCTGGAGAACCATTATTGTTCCTCAACGAGACCGTCATCTTCGCCACCAAAGATTTTTGTTGGATTCAAAATGTGAGAGTCGAAGATGAATCAAATTTGTTTCACACTACTGAATCATGAAATGGTATGAGCCTATGGGATCATTATTTCACATCTCCTGAACCTGAACAACGTAACAGAACTACAGTTTACATGGTAATATGATTCAGTAGCAGATGCATGTTCATAACGCCTTCAGCATTCCCACAGTCACATGGACAGAGAAGATATAAACGAATGCTGGTATAAGATCTAATGGTATACGTATTGAGAAAAGCACGAGATCCACAGTTACGGAGCTTAACCATGCCATCCGTTGCATGGATGAAACTCGTCAATCGTCATTGATTTTTCTCAGTTTTTTTTCTAAAGAGAGTAATAAGAGACATGTACAAGATCACATGTACGCTCATGAGCCTTAATCTGTGATCGAATTCTTTCAGTTTGTAATTATACCATCAAAAACCCCTAACACCAAGGAGTTATGTAATTAATCATTAGTGAATTTTTTGAGGATTTGTCGTATACTATGTGTTACTGCGATAAGATCCACACATATAGAGTCTAAGGTAGAGTTGCGGACACTCAAAACAATAAGTTAATTTGGGCTATACTTGATCGAAGAGAATTTGAGAAAAAAACACTAAAAAATTAATGTCAATTGAGGAGACAATTGAAAAAAGAGAGAGAAAAACCAATGCCAGTTGAGGAGACAATTGAATTTGGTGTTTAGTCACCGTTTGTATATGTTGCAATTTTGGATCGTTTGTGTGACCATTATGAAGTATTTGGCAACATTAATTCTCAAGAATTTGATGACACTCTGATGGCAACTAGCATTTACTCTCTAGAGTTTTACTGTTTAAAAGTGAAGGCTTTGCTTTAATATCAGTTTGAGATGAAGGATTGAAGTGTAAGAATGAGTTTGCTTCTACATGGATACTACAATGTTGTTCAGTTGTCATAGCTTGCTATGAGGGGTCTACTGTAATTTATACTCTGTTGACAGCACGAGAGTTCCTTTCATGTTTACAATTTTGCAAGAGCAGTTTCAAACATGTCATGGAATTTAATTACTTTTGACGTCGGCATTTTCAAGTACATGAAAGTCACAAGTGCAAGTTGCTCTCCATTAAGCATTGTTTGCTGAATTTTGTATTCCAGTTGGAGCATATAATATAGGCATGATATGAGTCCTTCGCTATCTATCAAGCACTACGGGTGATGTTTTGGCTTATGAGAAGCGTTTTGGATAAGATCTTTTCAGTCATTCTTGTTCATGTTAGTCCATTGGACTTTCGGTGCACAAGGGGTTTATGGTGATTTGTTTCTAGGAGAGTTGCGTTATATTTTGGCTACAAGAGAAATTTGTCTCAAGGTAGAGATTGTTAAGTTTGAGTCTGATACGAATTCGTTTCCTACTCTATCTCAAATCTACTCCTATATAGAGTCTATTAGGTACCGCTATAAATATGTTCCTGTAGTTCATAGAAAGAAAAGAGCTTCATTGTAAATATCTCCCCATATAGTGATATAGTTTTTGTGAGCCCATGTTTTTTTTTTCAAAAAGGTTTTTCACGTTAAATCCCTATCTCTTATTCTTTTTATGCTCTATTTTTGTTGTGTGTTTCATAATAAGTTCTCATCACATCAAACATTGTATTTTTAACCTCAAGCATCTTGAAGAGACAGGGACAAATAGACAACTAAGTTCTCAACACATCAAACAATATTGCCTTGTTAATCTTAGGCATCAGTTACAAAAAAAAGGGTCCATCAAGACAAGGAGTGCATTCCAGCAACAACACAGCCATACACACAATTGGGATCGCTGGGATCCACTATCGGGTACAGAATAACTTAGCAGGAAGAATTCACCTAAAGCAGATAGAAATAACTTAACAGATAGAATAACTTGCGACCGCTACGATCCTAAGGTACACTAACGGGTTGTTTGGTTCTAAGGTGTGGGACCGTGAAAGGAGCGCTCAATTCTAGCTTCGAACTTAACTTACTTGTTTGGTTTGAGAAATGAAATGGGTTAGTCTATCATCATCTCATACTTCATAAGCATAAGTTTTTGTATAAAATGAGGGATGGTGACATTCCACTAAATTTCATGAGATGATCTTGTGATGAATTAACTCATGCTTAAATGAGGTGATCCCTCCAAACAAACACCCCCAAGAGGTAGTACAGACCAGCAATCATGCCCACTTCCACAACAAAACTGCAATTGCCGGCTCCACGATAAGCAGCAGATAGTAAAGTCTACAAGGGGAGGGCAGTGGATTGCAGCAATCACAAAACCATATCCACAAAACCGTAATCGCTGTCCTCCACTAGGTTGGATATGCTTACAATTACTTACTGTTACTTAGGGGTTAAACAGACAAGACTCAGTACTCGGAAGCAGAACCCATGAGTGTTGGCTCCCGTAGCGCGCGCTCCAGCTTCCTGTCAAGCGCCTAGACTCTTCATTGCTTGCTTGAATGCCGCCGGCCACCAGATATCATCTTCTAACTAGGTCACCCTCCGGCCTCTCAAGGATAATGATGTTGGACCGTGGTTGTTCCAATATCATCTTCTAACTAGGGTGCAGGCGAATGCATTAAACCTGAAGAATGGAATAAAGGCGCTGGCCGCAAAGGAATGAAAAAGCACAACCTAGTTGCAATGGAATGTTATTCCATGCCCCTTTCCTGTTTGTGTTTTCGCCTTTCTGATATATGTTTCTGAAAGCAACAGCGTCCTTAAGTACCTTAACAGACTGCCTATGTAGCTCAGCCCCGCTCATCGCAACCTCCCGCTCTGAACCACTCGCGTGTGTATAACAGCTTGGCACGGGCTGCTGCGGCACCATGTCCTCGACCTCCAGGCCGAGGGGTGGCATCCGGGAGGAGACGCTGCTCCGCGTCCCCGGCGCGTCGGTGCACCTCATGGCCGCCGACTCCGAGGGCCCCGTCGAGCTCGCCCGGGGCGACCTCGCCGTCGTGAGGATCACCAAGGACGACGTGGCCGTGGCGGCTGTAGTGCGCGTCGGCCGCGACCTCGGCTGGCCTCTGACGAGGGACGAGCCCGTGGTCAAGCTCGACCGGCTGCACTATCTCTTCACACTGCCTGACAAGGACGGCACTTTCGTCAACTACGGCGTCTCCTTCGCCGCGGCCGACGCCGCGATGCTGGCGTCCCTCGACGCGCTCCTCAAGGCCAACGCCTGCTTCTCCGCGCCTTCGGCCGTGCCGTCGAGGAGCGCTAGGCCGCCGCCGTCGTCGAACGGCTACTGGAACGACTTCGCGCCGAGGATAGAGGGCTACAACAGCGTGCTCGCCAAAGCGATCGCCGCGGGCACCGGCCAGCTCGTGAAGGGCATCTTCATGTGCAGCGAGGCCTACGCCAGCCAGGTACTCCGGTCTCTGTCCCTCCTGTTTGTTCTGACAAGCCCAGTGTAAAATGGTTATGCATGGCTCTCTCTCTCTTGTGTTTCTTTCAGGTTCAGAGGGGAGCCGATCTGATTCGTCCTCAAGCTGCCGGCAGCGCGAGCAACCGATTCGGCGGCACGGGTGGAGGAGCAAACCGGAGTGGCCAGGCGAGCACGAGGCGCGGAGGAGTCAACAAGAGCCTCAAGAGGTAACTGGACTAGCTAGTGCCCATCCTCCCCTGCTTGTCTGAAATACTACTTGCGCCGGCTGATGCTGCTGCCTGGCTGTGCTGGTCTTGTTTGTTCTTCAGGGTCAGGAAGCTGTCGGAGATGACCGAGAAGATAAGCCAGTCGTTGCTCGATACGATCATCTCGGTGACGGGGTCCATGGCCGCGCCGCTGTTTCGTTCCAAACAAGGGAGAGCCTTCCTCGCCACCGTTCCCGGAGAGGTCATGCTGGCCTCTTTCGATGCCATCAGTGAGTGCCCTGCAAACACTAGCTGATCGAACCTTGCTATACGATCAGATAATTGTTTTGGGTTGAACATAATGCTGAATACACAGACGAAGCTTAATGTTCGGTGTAAAGGTGGAACAGAAAATAGGAAATGTGCAAGACTCTTTACATCGGTTGCATTTCTGTGACAGATAAAGTCATGGACGCGGTAGAGGCTGCCGAGAAGAGATCACTTGCTGCAACTTCCAATGTAGTTGCTGGTGCAGTGTCTAAGAGGTGAGAAGTCCTACTTGAGCATTATACACATGAGCGTCTATAGCTAGGCTAAGATCGATTCAGCATCTGGAACGCGCCCATTGATTAGCTTCTTCCTTAGGTTTGGAGAGAGCGCAGGGGAGGCGACTGAAGACGCGTTCGCGACGGCCGGCCACGCCGTGGGAACGGCGTGGAACCTCTTCAAGATACGGAAGGCCGTCACGCCGTCGTCCTCACTCCCCCGCGACATGGTGAAGAACGCCATCAGGAACAGAAACTGACTCTCTTGATTTGCATCCGCAGCACGGCGACAAAGCTACAGTTGCATGCCAAGAGATAACATGCGCACTGATTGTGCTGCGCAGGATGATTGTGTACTCGTAATACTCGTGCCTATTGCATGTACGCCACGTAATGAAGGCATACTTTTTTTTCGACTGCAATGAAGACAATACTTGGTATTACTCCTTTACTGTGTAAAATGTTTCTGCTGCAAATGGTATAACTTCTGTACCCTGTGATGTGATACAAAAGGTCAGAGCAGTCGTCATGGGTCGACCTAGATATCAGCACAGAGCACACTGCCTGTCGTTGAAAGGAACTATGTAAAGCATTTTGCATTAGAATCTGAAAATAGGTTGTCCCAAGTCCTAACTCAGTAGGATTGTAGGAAGACAGCTTAGACAAGAATGTAGGCTGAGCACACTTAAGTACTTAACCAACTACATGAACAGAGCAAACAAGTATAGGAGTGAACCAGTGAAGTGGATAGACATCAGAAAAAGTCAGCAAACCACAACGATAATTTGCAGGAGAAAATAGGTTGACTTGTAGCTCTAAGCATAAATGCTAATGTCATAACACGCTACATCCAAACTGGCTAGGTTGACATCCAGGAATCACAAAACTTTAACTTCAGCAGAGAGGGAAAAACAACAAAAACTGTCAGGAACATAATTATGCCACTGCCACTAGAGACCATCCAGAGTTCCAAGACACAGTAAGACAAATGTAAATGTGTTCACTTCTTTTTCCCAGCAGCATCACCAGCCTTGGTCTGCAAATATATTAACAAAAACCACCATATTCGTTAGTACCACAAAGTAGCCAACTGATCGTGCATAAAGAAATTGCAGGCCTCGAGTATCATGAGTAGCTCACCTTCTTGACACCACGGATTTTCTTAGCCCTGTTCTTCCGCTCTTTCATTTGCTTACGAGACTTTTCAACCTTAGTAGCAAGACCATTCTGGCAAAAGGAACATAGGGAATTAATCACAGGAAAAACATACAGGAGCTGCAAAACAGAAAATAAAATATATAGCACTATGGACTCAAAACTCATAACCTCATACAACGACAGCTACTTCATTACTCTTCATAACAAGAAATACATAGCATGATAACACACGACTCCGGTAGTAGATATAACATCAATTCTACATTAATCAAAACTTGCATAACCAAAACTTGTCATGCCTTTCTAATCATGCATTAATCTTATCACCATAGATCAACAACGGAAAAGGTCTAACAAGAGGATACACATCATTATATAGTATCTACTGTGTTTGTTCATTGTTGCTGCATCTCATAGGAGCACTATCTGATATTCTGATTGATGATTACTGTGTTCCGATACATGCAAATCTTACATCAATTACATGGAATAACGACATGATATATTTTATGAGCTTGAACGGCATAATATATATACAATGTTAATGCAATGCGAGGTAGAAGCTTTCAGCTGGAAAAGGCACAGTACAAAATCATGCAGCTGCATCCTACATCCCTAAATTTCTACCACTACACCGTATCGTTACACATTGGCAGTCAGTGTGCTGTTGCAAACACGTGGCGCACATCACAGCGACCCAATTTCCAACAAATACGAACCCTCAACTTCGGATTAGAGTATGTTGCTACAGATGATGCTAGTGATACTAATCACAATGGGGACAGGAGTACAAAGGGCAATAACACTATACAACCTCAAATAAGCCAGCACTCAACAAATAACTAGATTAGTGCGGTAGAAGCAAGTATCAGAATGCAACATACCCTGATGAGGCGGTACTTGGGCTCGAACTTCTTGGCCGCGTCGAGGTTGTCGTAGATGAGGCCGAATCCGGTGGACTTGCCGCCTCCGAAGTGTGTGCGGAACTTGAACACGAAGATGCAGTTCGGGTCCTTCACCTCGTACATCTTGGACAACCTCTCCTTCAGCTCCGCCTACACACAAAACCCGAGACCCTGAGATCCAAAGACCGGCACTTGAACAGCACCGCACGTAAGATCGAGACTGAGATCTCACCTTGGAGACGTTGGCCCGGCCGGGGTGGATCACCTCTAGCACCTGAAAGGTAGAGAGAGGTAAAGAATTAGCGAGAGAGAGCAACAGAGATGTGACAAAGCCATGGGAAGGAGCCGGAGAGCTCCTGAGGAAGCTCGGGTGCTGACAAATTGCTTGCGGGAGAGGAGGCGATTGGTCATGAACTTGCGCGTGCGGAGGGTGACAGCAGCAGTGGCCTTCGAGTCCGCCATGGCTGGAGTTGGCCGCGCCGCCGCCGGGGGAGAGGAGGTGTGGAAGATAAGCGGGGTTAAGGTTTGGCTGGCGGCGCGAAAACCCTAGGGGTGGGTGAGGCGGATACTTATACTGTGGGCTTGGAGCTGGGGGTGGTGTAGCCGTGTAGTTACTTTGGAGATCGGAGAGTATAGATGGGCTAGAGGCCCATAGTTGAGGTCTACGGGCCTCAATGCTCCTGGCCCAAAATTGGTCTAGATCTTCTTTTTAACATAGATAATAAATAGTGATGGTAGAAATCAAATCAAATCATCTATTTTAAGGGTATTTGAGGCTTTTTCTATCCATTATTAGGAGTATTTTAAATTTTTTCTAATTCGTTCACAGTTTTGGATCTACCGAATACCTGATGATCTTTAGAGGCTTCTTATCTATTCATCTTTCACTGTTGTCCCGCATCTTTTTAAACTAATATATCGTCCACATCATGTCCACGATGATGATAAAACCGCGTTCAAAACTACCCTAAGGATAAGTGCTCCAGTATTCAAGCTTAGGCGGTGGAATATCTGGTTTGTAGCTTATGGGAATTAAATGGCTTTTTTATGAAAGTTCTAGAGGATGTCATGGACTTATTCCTTCTTTTCTCCAAACCTATACCTTTTTATAATACACCTAAGCAATTTTTCCTACATCCATCTTAAATAATACACCTCATTAGAGATGGCCTAATGTTCGTGCACCCAGCAAAATGTCCCTAGAAACTTGCATTCATCAAAATGAACATCTCAGATCTTTCCTCAGTTTTACTCACCCACATCCGATGGCCATTATTTAGTGTGTCTAACCATCCCTATAGTCCACAACAGACCTCCCCCACTTAGATATTTGGAAGGAGAGCGAATTAAACAAGAAAATAAATAAGGAGGATCCGCATGCAAGAAAACCAAACTTGAATTTTTTACTGGTCAAAATTGTACGTACTACATATTTGGAAGGAGGGTGAATCAAACAAGGAAATAAACAGGGAGGATCCGCATGCAAGGAAACAAGACTTGAATTTTTTATTGTCCTGGCATTGTGATCGTATTTTTTTCCGAATATGGCCCTTCTCGAGACTTTTTTACGGATCTAGCCCCATAGAGCCTAATTTGGTATACGGAGAGCCGAATTTTTGTTTTTATTTTTATCTAAGGAACCAACGGATCTGTGAGTGCCGCTTAATTTTTTAATTTTTCTCGCGAATCGTGGCCAGGTGAAAGCACTGTTTAATTTTATCTTTTTCCTTGCGGATCCAATGATTCGGTGAGCGCAGATTTATTTTTCCATATTTTTGGAATCATCCCTGTGGCCACAAAGCAGACCTTCCTCACCTCCAAAGATCAACAAGGAAAAGGAAACAAACGTCTTGGAATCAAGGAAAAGGAAACAAACGTCCCGAAAAGGAAAGGACCATACATTACGTCTTTGGGAAAAGGAAACGGGAGATGGGGGCACACGGGAGAACGTGAGGTCCGCAATGGCTCCACGGCCGCCATCGGTGACTTTGTCGACGCTGGCGAGGTTCTTTGGTCACGACTACATGACATGCGTCTCTCAAGAATTTATAATTTAATTTTTTTGAAAATAATTTTATTAAGTACAAAATAATCGAAAGTTTTTTGAGAACTTTTCTAGAATTTTTAACCTAATGTGCTATCTTTTCAAAAATCCTTCTATATTTAAAAAATGAAGGCAACTCACTGTAGCTTCTTCTAGTGCAGCAACTTAGACCGAAGAAGCTTCTTCTTCCCTACCTCCATTAAAGCAAGAAAGAAACTCCAAAGCTCCATCAATCCCGCACCAAATCTCCTCTTTCCATCTATGGTGTTAATTCCCCAAATTTCGTGCTCTATTGCCAAAATTTTCTCCCAATCTGATTTGATCCCAAATTATGGTTTCCATAAATATGCTTGTTTCGGGGCTATAAAAGCCAACGAGCTCTCCTCCACCTCATCGCATTGCGTAAATCCCCAAGTGCTCCCTCTTGTAAAGATCGCCGGATTTTGGAGGTAACCAAAGCCATCACCGTCATCTTTCCCGGTGAAATTCGTGAAATTCACTGCAACCGTGACTCCTCCTCCGCAGGCGCCGGTGCCGGCGATCTCGCCACACCAGTGCCGACCCACTGCGACCGGCCGACCACCCCTGGCCTTCCCCTCCTCATACTGCCAAGCCCAAAGAGCATGCTGTGCTATCTGTGGAAGCTGCAAAAAAAATAATCTAAAATCAAAAAATTCTTTTTTCTTTCTCTTTCTTGATTTAAAATCTTTTGAGAGCCCGTTTTCGCCCATTCGACCTCCATTTAGTTCCGTTTTTCTTTCTAAATTCATTTAAAATTCTAAATTTCTCTTTTATTATTAAGTGTTGTATTCATACTTATCTTCTTATTTAATTGATAAGCGGGTATACTGCCGTCGTAGCGTTAGCACAGGCACTATACTAGTCTCTCTTAGTTAAAGATTTGTGTTGTGATAGCATTATCTCACCATGTGGGACGTGGCCAGGGATGAGGAGGTGAGAAAAAAAAGGGGGGGGGTTTACGAGGAGCTTCCGAGGGTTCTATTTTCTTGTCATACAGCTGAGCCATCTTTATCCCCGCGTCCTAAGTCCTAACTTTGCCCTCCCACTATCACTGCTAAGCTAGCTAATCAGCTTGGTTTCAAAAGAAGAAAAAAAGAAGGCTACGATTACCTTGGGTTTTTTTTATATATAAAAAAGCTATGATTAGCATGCACCGAAAAACAAATATCTAGGGAAGGATCAAAGTTGAAGCAATCGTGTAAGGAAAAACATCAAAGTGAGAACGGCAAGACGTCGTTGTTGGTTGTTGCCAAATAGAACGGGGGATTGACAGACACCTGAACGAATGAATGGCAGAATGGCTTCATATCTTGAGCTTTCAATTTGTGGTGCCCTTGTAGACTTGGACTCTCTCGTGGATGATTACTCCGCTAAGTTGACTGATCGAAAAAGACTAAATACTCTTCGCAAAAGAAAAATACTATCGTTTCGTCGGTTGATACCATTGCCAGCAAGGTACGCAAAACACTACAGGGCATAGGCTGCTTATCTTTTATAGTCAGCAAGGTATTTTGGGAAATGATTAGTACACAAAACTGTAATAAACCTGAAGTCATTTCCTGAGATTTTTTTTTTAAAAAAAGGACTTGTCGCTGTACAACAGCTCAACCTTTCAGAAAATTCAGAGTGATCAATCAACCACTGAACTCTACAGTCGAGATGCTTGATGGAATCGTTCCTCTGTCAAGACAATTATCCCTTGCGAAGGTTCGTCCCATGTTAACATTAACATCTACGCGAGGATGATCCACTAGCCAACAGTGAAACATTATTTTGTTAGCCCTTAGCCGCCATCAAGCCCCATTTCCACGTTTCTCTCTCTTATTTTTCTTTGCTCTCTCCCCTTTTAATGATCATCCCGCACGTTTCTGTCGGCGTCGGCTAAATATACCAAGATTCTCTGTTTGTTTACGGTTACAGCTCATGTGCTCAGAGATAAACAACTCCGAGAGTGCTACAATTGGGCTAACACTAATCGAGATTATTCTGTTTCGAAAACCGAAAATAATCTTTATATCGGTGCATGTGTAGCAGCTAGGACCGGTAGGAAAGCTAGTTAGTGCTCCAACAAAAATTACTTTGATTACAGTAGCTAATGAATTTAAAATTAAAACGAGTCAATTTTGAGGAAAAAAATGTTAATAAGGTTCGACTTGACAGTGGTTCAGTAACCCAAATTTAAAATAATCACTTAAACGATAAATAAAATATTTTATACTAAATTACGTTAAATATTTTTAAAAAAACGCGATGCCTTACTTGTCTGACCACCAAACGACAAAAAGCAAAGCGGAGTAGCAGGTATAGAGCCACCAACCAACCACGTTCCAAGGTTCAACCTGTTCCATTCCGCCCAGCCCCGCTCCACCTCACCTCTGACCTCTCCCGCCGCCGGGCGGGGCGAGCCGGCTTCCCGTCGCTCTCAGGGCGGAGGGGCCCGCTCGCCAGCGGCCATGCGCGTCATTCGCGCCCCCTTACTTCCGGTAATTTCGCGCCCCCACTCTCCTCACGATCCGGTCAACGTCTCCATCCACGGCACCAAAAGTCTTTGCTGAATTGTGCCTTAAAATAATCAATTATCTTGCTCCCGCACTAACCACACCACTTTGGTTGATAAATACCACTACTCCGTTGGTCACCAACGCGACAGTGGCAGTGGCAGCATCAGGGAGAGGGCTGCTTACGTAGAACGCGGTGCCACTTGTGCGGGGAGGCGCGGGGAGGAGCGGCGGCGAGGTGGTGGTGGTGGTGCATCGGTAGGAGGGGGTTTGCGGCTTCGGCTTCGGCGGCGAAGGGGGAGATGGAGAGCACCATGAGGGGGATACGAGGAGACGGGGCGCCGTGCGTGCTGGACATGGACGACGCGGCGACCGTGGGCGGCGGCGTCGGGGATACCTACGGCGAGGACTGCGCCACCGAGGAGCAGCTCGTCACGCCGTGGACCGTCTCCGTCGCGAGGTGAGCGTGGGGGTGGAAGGGTTCGCTTGGTCCGCCTGGTTCATTCCTAGCACTCCGAGTTAAGGATAGGCTTTCTGATCCGCCTGGGCCCTGGGGTTTCTCTGTCCTTTCAGTAGGACGTTCTGGCGTATCGTTGCTTCTGGTGATCGGAATTTGGATTTCCTTTTCACATTAGTATGCTGCCAAGCTGGCTTCTTTTCCTGCTTCTAGTGATTGATGAGAGCAAAAAAAGTAGAGTTTTGGTTAGGGATGCTCGAGGTTTGGATCAGATGAAACTTTGGTATGTTTCGAATTTGTATCCAGAGTTTTGCGAAATTAATTTGGTCTTAATCTATGTGGTAGTTGAGACTGGCAGCAGTTGTAGCACGGACACGTTGGTTTCTTGCTGTATCGGTGTCCGACACGGATACGACACCGACACGTTACTCGACACGTATCGGTCACATATTGGACAATTAAATAACCAAAATAAATAATTTTAATGTTCGACACGGCTTCGACACTTCATTAACACATATCCGACACATATGATGACACAACTTGGCCCAGCTCAGCAATCTAAAGGGTAATCCTAGCCACCTGAGAGGAGCAAAACATCAACATCAAGGCTTCATTATAGAACCATATTAACGTTCAAGATAATTGTGGTCCATCTAGAGAAAATGTGAAATGGAGATGCAAGTATTGCAAAATATGTTGTCACTAATAGCTACTCTAGAGTCAAAGTGCACTTGCTGAAAATTACTAATGGTGATTGAAAGATATATCCTAAGATGGCTATACATATTCTTGCTCAGCTTAGAAGTGGAATTGTAAAGGCTAAGGTACGTATTCCTAGTTTACGCTTTACATTATTTTATTTTGATAAGCACGTAGAACAATAGAGAATAATACATATGTATATTATTATTACTATTTAAATATATATAGCCGTGTTAGGATTTTTTTAAAATGACGAATTCCGTATCGGTGTCGTGTTATATCGTGTCGATGTATCCGTATCCGTGCATCATATTGTGCTACTTTGCCTGTCATAAGAGGGTAGGGTAGGACTTGAGTCATCTAAAGATGAGAATGCATGATCACGCTTTGAAAAGGAGAAACTGTTGACTATAGATGCTTGAACAAAAGCTGCTTTGATTGTTTGGAAGCATAATTTGGCATGAGGAAATTTTGACTTGTTTGGTGTGTGGCAGTGGTTACAATTTACTGAGGGATCCGCGATACAACAAGGGGCTTGCCTTCACAGAGAGAGAGCGCGAGACGCACTACCTCCGTGGCCTTCTGCCACCAGCAATCATATCCCAGGAGCTCCAGGTTCAACGATCCTCAATTCTCTTTTTCATGAATGAATTTGAGTTTGTGCACCTTTCTGATGCAATGCTCTGCTCATATCAGGAGAGGAAGATCATGCATAACATCCGCCAGTACCAGCTGCCCCTGCAGCGCTACATGGCTATGATGGACCTTCAGGTACATGCTCACTAATTTTCCTTTCTGTTCATAGTATAGCTGATGTGAGTAATCCAATTTGGTTACGCTGTTCTTTCGATCCATATTTCAGGAGGGGAATGAGAGGCTTTTCTACAAGCTCCTCATCGACAATGTTGAGGAGCTACTTCCTGTTGTGTACACTCCCACTGTTGGCGAGGCCTGCCAAAAGTATGGCTCCATATTTAGCCGTCCTCAGGGTCTTTACATCAGCTTGAAGGAGAAGTAAGCTTCGCTTCCTGGGCTTGTATATGGTTTTGGTACGCTCTTGTCTGTTCATGTTCATATGGAGATTTGCTTGGCTGTGCAGGGGAAAGATCCTTGAGGTGCTGAGGAACTGGCCAGAGAGGAGCATTCAGGTTATTGTTGTTACTGATGGTGAGCGAATTTTGGGGCTTGGAGATCTTGGATGCCAGGTATCTTCTTTTGGGTGTCTTGAACATTTACTGTGAACTGTCTCTCAGGCTCTTGTGTTGATTACTTGATTGCAATAACTTTTATATAGGGAATGGGGATCCCTGTTGGTAAGCTTGCCCTTTATACTGCTCTGGGAGGAGTTCGTCCATCTGCTGTAAGCTTTTTCATATCTACCTTAATTTTCGTTTGTCAGACTACCTTTTCTTGATAGCATGAATGAACGTATTATTGATAATCTTGAAGTGCTTGCCAATCACATTGGATGTTGGAACAAATAATGAGGAGCTGCTGAATGATGAGTTTTACATTGGCTTGAGGCAAAGAAGAGCCACTGGCCAGGTTGGACAACAAGATCTGCTTCTGCCTGTTTTCCTAACTTGATGTCTTCCTAACAAGATCAACAAGTGATGAGTTACCACCTGAAATTCTTATTTGGTCATTTTTGTACTACTCAGGAGTATGCTGATTTTCTGCATGAATTTATGACTGCTGTGAAGCAAAACTATGGGGAGAAAGTACTCATTCAGGTAAGATATATATGTAGAAAAGCTATATTCAGAATAAAGTTTGAAATAGAAAAACATGCAAGTGTTCAACGGCTTACCTCTGACTTGCCTCTGTTTTTGAAAATGTGAAATCATATTATAGAACAGTTGTTCTAATGACTGTCTATCATGCAGTTTGAGGATTTTGCCAACCATAATGCATTCGAACTCCTTGCAAAATATGGCACAACTCACCTTGTATTCAATGATGATATTCAGGTACTGTTATTGGATGCTAGGTACCTTGTTTGTGAGGTCATTGACTCTATGATATCTGCAAAATATAATTAAATGCAAGTAGCATCAAGATGTCATTAATTTTTTGGTTGTGTCTGTGCGCCCATGATCTGGGGGCTGGGGCTTATTCAACTGTGCCCATATTAATTTTTGTACTGTTTATATATTGCAGGGAACAGCTTCCGTGGTTCTTGCTGGGCTTGTTGCAGCACTAAAACTAGTTGGTGGAACATTGGCAGAGCACACATACCTTTTCCTGGGTGCTGGAGAGGTCTCTTTCGTTGTTTTCCTTATTTGGACATTTAGGGTCTGTTTGTTTTAGCTTTGGATTCTCTAAAAGCTGATTTTAGATTGTGGTTGTAGAGAAGCTGATTCTCTAAAAGCTGGAATCCAAAAGCATATACGAAGTAGATTATGGATTCTAGTGTATATGGGTGGGCTGCATTGTGAGAATCGGATTCTAGAATTGGACTGTTTGTTTTTTATTCTGCTTTTGGGGTCAGAATCCAGAATCAAAAGCTAAAACAAACAGACCCTTAGTTTGCACCAAAGAGATCACTCTTGGTTGTTCTATCTTTAATGTTATCTTACATGTTAAGATGTTACTCTTTCTTTGCTTGGTCAACAGTAGTTGTTTTTAGAGCTGCTTTAGCTGACCTTGACCTATTAGATTAGCTAAATTCTCCAAAGTGACATCAAGTGTACAATTCAGTGTGGGTGAGTTCTCTGCCGTGCATTAGCTTTTTACTGACAATTGACCATCGATCTTATAATGTAATGTGCCCCTCTGTATTTGAAGTGCATAATTTTTTGTGCGTACCAACTATTTTCAATTTCATATTCAAAATACTGTATTATCCTTATTGTATCAGCATTAGTTCTTCCACTTTTATGGTTCTATATTAAAATTTATTTATTTTTCGCTGAATTTATTTAAGACTGTATATTTCTCAATGTTGGTTTAACTCCCATATTTCTTCCCATAACAATAGTTCTGCTCTGGTGCTTGCAGGCTGGGACAGGTATTGCAGAACTTATTGCTCTTGAGATATCAAGACAGGTGATGCATAATTTTCTGTTGGCTTTCTCTGTCATTTGCAGCTTGTGCTATACACATGTCTGGATGGTCTTAACAATTGTTATATGTGCAGACAAAGGCCCCAATAGAGGAGTGCCGCAAGAAAATCTGGCTTGTTGATTCAAAGGTTAATTTTGTGAAGAATACCTAGCTTTTATTTTCACTATTTTTGGCTCATAATTTCAACCTATTCCTAATTGCTAACTGTAGATGCTAATCAATTGACAGGGCTTGATTGTCAGTTCGCGAAAGGAGTCTCTTCAACACTTCAAGAAACCATGGGCTCATGAGCATGAACATGTCGGCAACCTCTTGGATGCTGTCAAAGTATGAGTATACCCTCGAAAAAACATCTAATGGATTTACCTTTCTTATTCCCGGTCACCCGAATCTTTACAAGCTTCGCTTCTGACTCAAATGTGCCTTCCACTGCTCCAGGCTATCAAACCAACAGTATTGATTGGCACATCTGGAAAGGGGCAAACTTTCACACAGGAGGTTGTTGAAGCCATTTCCTCATTTAATGAGGTAACTTTGACCATGTCAACTTGTTTATTTCCAAGTCTGTTGATCCAACGAAGTTAGAAGCTGACGGTGTTCTGTAAAAAAACGCAGAAGCCAATCATTCTTGCCCTGTCCAATCCAACGTCGCAGTCTGAGTGCACTGCTGAGCAAGCTTACACATGGAGCAAGGTAATGATCTCTAACTGCAGGCATATCACCTCTTTCTCAGAAATTACTTTTGATAGAGCTATGTAACGTTGTCTATAGCCATGTTTATTCACTAACAGTCTGATTTCACAGGGTCGAGCAGTGTTTGCAACCGGAAGCCCATTTGATCCAGTGGAGTACAATGGCAAGATATATGTGCCTGGCCAGGTTTGAATAATGACGATTGCTCAGGTTATTGCATAGATTTTGTCTGCTTTAAATGGACTGAACTAAACTATATAACCGTGTTCCCGACATACAGGCAAACAATGCCTATATCTTCCCAGGGTTTGGCCTTGGTGTGGTGATGTCTGGGGCAATCCGTGTGCATGATGACATGCTTCTTGCAGCCTGTAAGTACTCCTAGGGATAAATAATGCAACATATCACTTGTTATTTACTGTTATTACATTGATCTCTATATGGCACTATCTGCATGAGCTGAAATTAGCCAATGAAGATGTGGTAAAAAGTAGAGAAGGCAACCTGAAAATAAGGGACTTTCCTTGTAGTCTGTTTTTTTTTCCTTTCATGAAGGTCCTTGATGCAAAAGCTGTAGAGTTCTGTCAGTTTAGGTACCCACTTGAATATCCTATATCAATTTGCATGCAAAAAATGTGGGCAAGCAATGAACAACTTTGTTGATTGATACACACTTTTGGTCGTCTTTGAAATATATGCTGAGCTGGCTAATTTACTTTGATCGTGCATCCTGGAACAGCGGAGGCTCTGGCTCAGCAGGTCACACAAGAGAATTTTGATAAGGGGCTCATTTATCCTCCCTTCTCAAATATCAGAAAGATCTCTGCCCACATTGCAGCCAACGTTGCAGCGAAGGCATATGAACTTGGTCGGCATCCTAATTACGTATTTCCTTAACAAAGGTAAATCTATGCTTTCTGACTGCTTGGCTTATCACCTGCTCCTTTCACTTGTAGGTTTGGCAAGTAGGCGCCCTCGGCCAAAGGACCTGGTGAAATATGCAGAGAGCTGCATGTACAGCCCCATTTACCGCAACTACCGGTGAATCCGAATCAATTCCAGTCATGTACAACTATGATCTATTTACTGCAAAACCTCCTTAAGAACACTACCTTTTTCAACATTCCGTGCTGAAACTGAGCTATGTCTACCGGAGCTAGTTCAAGCTCTGTTTTTTCCCGTGTTACGTGTTCTGTAGTATGTCCCTTGCGATGTGATGTAAAATGCCTCGGTGGCCATTCTCATCGGACAAATAACCGTCCTTCTGGAGAAGGATAAATTTGGAATAAAGTTTCTCCCTCGGTACTGCGCCTGTGTTACGTATATGCTATTGTTTTCTGCAAGAACTTGGTCGTATGCCTGTTTGGCTCTTTGGTGGAGACACCAGAAAAGATTCTCCATTTGGAAAAGCTGGGGGACATTCGTAGGGGGCATATTGCTTGAAATGGCTCTGGTCATTGTATGTTTCCAAAAGCAAAGATCCAATGTGATAGGAGCGGACCAGGTTCTCTTTTGGGGGTATTAAATTACGTCCATCCGAGTGACACTGTTCATGCTGGTTCCCAATTCTTCACTGTACTGTAGTCGCTAAAGTTGCAAATGATCACGGGTAAGACGTTAGCGATTTTCATTTGATTGAACTGGGACCTATAGGAAATAATCATGAAGTAAGATGTTGGCAACTTCATTTGATTGAACAGGGACCTATAGGCTATAGCTACGAATCTAGATTGCCTAAAGTGTGATAATGGAGATGCAAATAAAACTATTACTGTATTATTCTCTCCTATCCACAAAAAATTGTCAGTTTAGAATACGTGTAGTCTAAATTTTTAAAACTTTAGTTATCAATGTTTTTTTAAATATTTAGATTGGATGCATAAAAATCATATGTGTATATTCGTTTTGAAATGTATTTTCATAATATTATAATTTTATTTTATTTTTAAATATATTATAATAGAAATTAATGGTCAAAGTTGAGTTTTAAAGACTGTGACGATGTTCAAAACGATAACTATTTGTGACCAAAGAGAGTATAATGTACTACTCTTAACCCTGGCGAAATAAAGGTACATGCATATTGGTACGACGACATGTATGAGTATGCTGCAAACAGATAGCTTCACTACTACAGAAAGGTCTATATTAGACGCCTTATCACAGATAGTTTTCAGAAACTGTCTATATTAAAGTTAATCACAGACGGTTTTACTAGTACGACCGTCAAAGTTACATGATATGATAAGAACCGTATGTGATAAGATGATATCACAAACGGTCCATCTATGATATGAAACTCTTAACTATAAAAGGAGTTTACTCCTCTCTACCCAACCCTAGCACCTTCTCCTCACCTCTCGCAGCTCGCCCCTCCGCCTACCCTCGGCTGTGTCGCCCATCGCCCCTCCGCCTCCCCTCGGCCACGTCGCCCATCGCCCCTCCGCATCCCTGGTGTCTGCATCCTCGCCCTCATCGCCCCTCGGCCTTCCCGGCTCCCATGGTGTGCTCCATCCCGACGACAAGGAAGGTGTCGGCGCGATAGTGGAGCACCAGATCTGGCCATCAACGTCTCCATCGTCACATCCGGTCACCGCACCGCCCCTACCCACCAGCTGCCCTTCGCCATTGTCGTCGCCGGCTACAAGTTAGGCCAAGGTGCGGAATCACAACAACCTCCTCATTTAAAATGTCATATAATGAGTTACACAATTGTCATATATCGATGTGAACAACATACAATTGTTAGTTGTTGCTCTTAATATAAATCTAGGATGAATAACATTTAAAAGAAAAGAAATGAAGGTGACATAGATTATGGCGATGTCAGTTGTTGCTATTGGGGCTATGTACCGTTGGGGAAAATAAAGTTTTTGAAAAATTGAAGGGTGTAAAATGGACTTCTTCTTTACTTATTTAGTAGCATCATATGACATTGATCTCAACTTGATAAAAAGCAAAAGAAGAACTGAATTATAAATGAGTTTATCAAGAAAAGAAGGTAAAAGAGAAATGGAATTGAAAGAAAATACGGCCATGTGCATGTGTCTCTGTCAGTCACATCGCTAGCCTGTCGTCTCCCCTTGACCTTGCGTCTCCCTCTCGAGCCTGTGCGCTGTTGTCCTGGTATTTTCTGGCAAGAACCACGTTTCTTCCACTATATCTACATTTCGAATCATTCATGGCAAGAACCCATTTAGAACATAGATGTTTTTCCCCTAGATCTACATATTACCCCCGATTGTATGCTCAATAATGTTAGGAGTCTATTGATAAACTAAAACAATTAAAGTAGCAAATGTGGCCTTGAACTATAGAATTGCTTCCTGTTAATGGTAGAAAGTATTACTTTTATTTTACAGTCTTTGAGCTTGAGCATCATATTCAGTATTTAGTTTGAGACTCATTTGATTATTGCTAAATATACTAATTATGATTTCTTGCTTGCTCTGTTCATAGCCTCTATTTAGTCAGTTGTTGATACACCTGCTTGACCGAACTACTCATAATCTAATTTTGATCATTTAAATAGTGAAATTGATTTTAAATACTTTATGGTGCATAATTTACGAATGTAAGAGTTCAAGACCTTATTTGCTTAGTTAGTTATCTAGTTCAACTTTGATTATATGACCCTGGTGTAGTGGAGGTAAGAGATTAGTCTCTAACAACCCTACATCTTGTGGTGAGGAGGCTGAAGGTCTAACCTTCAGTGGCCCGACACTTGAGAGCACTCTATCATACAATTACTCATTAATCTATTAAGTAGACATGATTCAATGTCAAGTCGACATAATAATTATGAATTGTTTTATCCTTTAGATTATGTCATTTTTACAAGCTTTGAATTGTGCATATTATATTCCAAAAACATCTAGATATTTAACTTCTGTTGTGGTTCATCATATATTTATTTATACCCTAATGATTGCAAATTAAACACATTATATAATCATGTAAAAGTTGTTGGATGCTAAACAAAAACTTGAGATGGGATAGAATAATTGAAGGGAAAGTCTGAGTTAACAGAAAAGATTTATAATATGAAACAAAAATTGAAATACATAAATGACAAAATGCAAGATATTGAATCTCTTAACAAGATACTCATCATTAAGGAGCGTAGGGCAAATGCAAAGCTGGAAGAAGCCAAAATTGAGCTTACAGAGGTAATATAAAGGTTTCTAGTATTTTATTTGATGTGGTTACTGATAATATACCAAGACAGCCCATTTTCACAACAAAATAATCGCTTTTATGAAGATTAAGATATATGACTGAAAGTTAATCAGTTATTAGTCTCAAATAAATGGGCACTGTACTGGAGTTGTGAAACTTCAGGGAGAACTAAAAAGTCTTTTTGCGGAAACTATGGCACATGTAATGGCAGATATGGAAAAACCATAAAGTCTTCTTGTCTTGATCTATCAAATAATGTTGTTTCTCAATGTATACTTTTTGATTTTTGTGGTATTATATCTTTTCAATGTATTGTCACCTGAAATTATCCTTAATATTTGCTCATCTTGAATTAGTCTAATTACTGAATAGTATCTTGCTTGTTGGAACCAAAATGTTGTCATAGGAATATTTTTCTTCCTCTCTGGGAATAATTTTTATGATTAGTATTTGTTGTTGAAATTTTTTTCTCTTTAGATATTTCCGCAAAGATATTTACAAGGCACAACCAGTTATAGATTTTATAATTGAATATCTAAACATCCTAAATGCATCGAGGCAAAAGTTTATTTGATGAGGATGATCTTAAAATATGAATATTTGTAGCACTTTCATCTCCTTTCTTATTCTAATGTTGATGGATTCCAAGGCAAAATCCATTTCTTTCCACGGTTCGTCATGAAAGTTGTCATATTCTGATTTATTTTGCACTTCATCCTCATTTTTGAATGAGAATATCATAGGCAGGCTATTTTCACTCAGGTCTTGTGTAAGAACATATCATTTTGATGGTTCTTAATTTGATAACTCCATATTTGATGATCTTGTTTCTGCACAAGACCAGAGTGAAAATAGGCTACCTATGATATTCTTATTCGGAGATGAAGGTGAAGTTAAAGATAAATCAGAGTATGACAACTTTCAAGATAAACAGTGGATAAAATTGAATTTTGCCTTGGAATCTATTAATATTAAAATAAGAAAAGAGATGAAAGTGCTACAAATGTTCATATTTTAAGACGATCCTGATCAAACAAACTGTTAGCTCGATGCATCTCGGATGTTTAGATATTCAATTACAAAACCTATAACTTCTTGTGCCTTGTAAATATCATTGCCGAAATATTTAAAGAGAAAAAAAATCGAACAACAAATACTACTCGTGGAAGTTCTTCCAGGAGAGGAAGAAAAATATCTGAATCACAGGCAGCTCTTGATACAAACCGTCTGTGACAGACTATTATCACAGACGGCTCTTGATACAAACCGCCTGCGCGAGATTAGGGTATTATCTCCTGAACACAGGATTAGGGTATTATCTCCTCCGCGAGAGCCTGAACCTGTCTAAAATCCCTGTCTTGTGTGACCTTGTGTGACCATTGAGTTTGAGATCTAGCGCCTACCCTATAAATTTATTGTCGACTACAAAAGTCGACAGTTGGCGCGCCAGGTAGGGGAAGCGCTATAATCTTTTCCTACAGACTCGATGGCAGCGATCGGTGGAATCACCGCCACCTTCATCTCAGGCCAGGCTTTCTGCTTTGGGAGCCTGGACTTCGTCGCAGATGCGCGCGGAGAACTTGTCCGCCTAGACTTGAACCGGATCCAATCTGGTAAAGATCAGGCCGACTCGTTTCAGGTATGTCACTTTGACTTGGCCGGCAAACCAGTCGGCGTCACGAGGAATTGCTGCGATTATCGTGGTGCCTTCGCGATAGAAGAGCAGAAGACCGATCTCCAACGCCAACAAGAAGAACAAGAAGCTGCGGGGGAAGATCGTCTTCGTAAGGGTAAGGAGGTGCAGGTGCGATCGCTTCGATCTTGAGGCCGCAATGTCCGCGAGGACATCCTGCAATCCAGGTTGGGAGATCAAGCCGTCTTCCACACGCCAATGCAGAACGTCGTCGCCTCCAAGACGCTTCTCGACAAACTGGACCAGATGATTGCATCGGATAGCCCGGCGGCCCCGATCATGGCCCAGATCAAGGCCATAGTGACGGCGGCCGCAATTCAGCAAAATCAGGAAAAGACGGTAGGTGAAGCGCACTCGCGCTCCCACACGGCTTTCGGCATGGCCACGAGCCACGCCTGCGCCCCGAGCGCCACCTTCGGCACGGCCACGAGCAACGCCTGCGCCCCGAGTGCCACCTTCGGCACGACCACGAGCAACGCCTGTGCCCCGAGTGCCACCTTCGGCACGACCACGAGCCATGCCTGCTCCCCAAGCACCGCCTACAACTCATCTACAAGCCTACGCCTGCGCCACGAGCAAAGATGGCATGATCGTCAGCAACATATGGAGCATAAAGCAGCTAAGTCGCTTTTTACTCAATTATGTCATTATAAATAAAATTGTTGACTTTCTTGACTTGCTACTTAGTTGACCCACAACTAAGCGAAGAAGTCGGGGCTACCTAATAGTGTGCGCATGCGCACATCTTTTTTGAGTTGTATTTTTCTTCTTTTGCTTAACGATTGCAAGTGAATCCGAGTGCGATAACTCCGAGTTGTGAAGCTCTGACCCCATGAACGGCGAACTTTAGTCACCCAAAACACGTGCTTGGAAAAAAGAGCCATGAGCCAACTCCCAACGCTCGGGGGCTAGACTAGTCGGGCAGAGTGCTTAAACAAAAAGAGTCAAACTACTCGGATGAATTCAAAATCAATAAGGAAAAAGTGTAAAAAACTCTAAAATTATATATACACCAGTCGGACATCACATCCGAGTGAATTGTTTTTATATTGCCTAAGTTCTGCACATACATGATTTCAGGGCTACTAAATTTGGATGCGACGTGTGAGCTAACGCTCAACGATTTACATCAAGAACTTCGACGATGAATGAATTTAAAGGAGCAATACTGAATTTTGCCTTGAGCGGAAAAGCGCTTTGACTTCGCAGATATCGTTTGGGATACAGTATGTCCCAAGATGAGCCGACTGCCAAAATTCCAATAATGGGGCTAGGAACCACTCGGAAAGTTTAACGCGTGGAGCTCTATTGAGTCCTTCACGATCTCTTTGCCTACAACAGGGCACTCGACTGTAAAGGAAAACTAGTCGGGAAGCTGCATCAAGAACTGGAAGCACTCGGCGTGAAGCATGACTCAGTTGGGCTGCAACTAGGAAGGCGGCAACTCGATCGCAAAGGACTCGGGGGCTACTGTGGAATATAAGAACCCGGGTACCCTCATGACAGGCCCAAGAGGGAGGCCTGTAAGATACTCCCGCGTCAGCCCCATTGCCGCGCAAGGGGACATATCCTAAAGGAAGTTGAACTTATATTTAGATATGATAGATACGGTTGTAATCCGAGTCGTTAATAGGGTAGATAAAGATGTAAACTCTATCCTATTAACTTACTAGAATCTTGTAACCGATCAGGACTCTGTAAGCCGCCCCACCCCCGCTATATAAGGGAGAGGGCGGGCAACAACATAGGTATCAGATCATCCAAGCATAGAGCAATCAAGCCATAGAGCATAGCACACCTCATATCGCCCAGAGCATATTGCGCTTTGAGCAACCCCAGATCCAAGAGGTCAGCATAATTTCAAAGCACACAGATTAGGGTATTACCTCCATTGCTGAGGGCCTGAACCTGTCTAAAATCCCTATCTTGTGTGACCATTGAATTTGAGATCCAGCGCCTACCCCATAAATTTATTGCCGACTACAAAAGTCGACATCTGTGATAGGCTATTATCACATACGGCTCTTGATACAAACAATCCGTGATAGGCTGATATCACAGACGATTTGTACCACAAACCGTCTGTGATAGGTGTTTCACAAATGGTTCAAAAACCATCTATGATGTACCCTATTATCACTGACACATGTTTACGGATGGTTCAGAAAACTATCTATAAAGATGTTTTTGAACCGTCTGTGATAACCTTTTCTATAGCGGTGCCTTTTGTCATGTTATGACCCAAATTACCGAGTAGAACCCATCTGAAAATCCAATTAGAACGCAATAAAAAGAAGCATGCAGTTGAAAAAAAGCTTAGGCCAGGAGGGACTAATCCTTATCGATTTTCGGGCAACAAGAAATGCTCGAGAACCTACACATTTTCAGGACTCCTTGGCCAATTATACGAAAACCATCACATAACCTCCATTATCGAGCACTTTTCCTATACTCTAATCAACTTTTCACCATCAGTGATAGGGTAAGTCCTTGATGTGACAACAAATTGAAATCTACCCTGCAATCCTAAAAGGTGGGTCTCACACAGTGTGATATCACGATATCCCACGCACACTTTCATGTGATCACAGAATATGGTATGGTTTATATATTATCGGACATATCATCTCTACTATTGTTGTTATGTACATGTCCTCGTGACAATATTATCCTATATATGATCTGATCTTTAAACACATTTTTACAAAAGGCAATAACATACTTACACAAAATAATCCTTTTCTAAATAAACACACATGTTTACGTGACCATGTAGCAAGGTTTTCATGAGCACAGCGGAGTGTGTACCCAGCAATATCGAGTGTGTACACAGCAATATCGGCCGGCTCATCTGGGGTGGTGCGTGGAACTGCACAGATCCAAGGAACCCATATCACTGCCACGCGGGCCCAACATAGCCCTGCCGCACGGCTGGCCCACGTGGCAGCAACTTGTATGCGTAGCAGCCGTTTGTCACAGACACGGGTGAAGTGAGCAACTTTCGGCGTCGGTGTGGCCGAGTGGGAGGGGAGTTGCGCCCTGGTATCCGGGGGCTTTTGGGCGTACTTTAATTACACTAGCTACTGCGTAAAAGGGAGGCCGCTCCACTCGGCGCACGGACGCTGATGGGCGATGGCCGTGTGATCGCCACAGCCAAAAACTTCACCCCTCGCGCCCTCAAAAGCCGAGCTCTCGCGTCTCTTTCTCCCCGGCTAGCTGAGCCCCCGGCCGGTTAACTCGTCGCCCTCCTCCCTCCCTCGCTTTCTTCGCCGCGCTAGCTCACGCATCTCCCTGATAGCCACACCGCTGTAAGCGCGCGCGCGCGACAATGCATGCGGGTACTGATCGGCGTGTGTGGGACAGTGTTTACGTATAGAAGACATGCAAGGACGATCGATGCCGGTCGCCGCGGAGGCGCAGTCGCCGTTGGCGTCGGGGGAGAGGCGGCCGCATTTCTTCAAGGTGCTCATCGGCGACTTCAAGCTGCGCCTGGTGAGTGAACGATCGAGTGTTAAAGACTGTTAATTAGTATCTAGCTTCTTGCGTGTTATAGCTCTCTTACCTGCTAGCTAGGCACGTTAGACCTTGTGTCCTCACGAAATAAGTAGCCGCTGTTTCGCGCGGTTGCTACATGTGATGGCTACTTAATTTGCAGAGAGATATAATGCGCTCGGTTTGTATGTGTTTTTTTGCCAAACTTAAAAGAGCAAAGGGAGAAAGTGCATGCCAATGTGTGCATGAGACCAGTGAAAATTTGTCACACGCTTTCAGCATGCATGCACCGATCGATTGCATTTTGTGCAATATGTAATTAGCTTTTACATGCATGCTTTCTCCCGCCTGCTTCGAACATGCATGGTATAAAGATTATCGATCGTAGTTGTTAGCTACAATTAATTAATGTTGATATACCGCAACATGCATGGGTGTGCCTGAGTTTAACGCAACTAATGCAAGGATTGCTAGGACGATGTGTTCTTTTTTTCTTCGGTGACAGGGACTCCCAAGTGCTTAATTGTTTGGTTTCGAAGCATGGCTCAAGGAAAAATGTGAAGCTAGTGATAAACCAATAAGCGTATCAATATGGGCTTATATATATATCACGCTGCTTGAACACACCTGCCTTACGCTACTAAAAAGCTAAAGACTGACATAAGCACCTTGTAAAAAAAGAATACATTTTTTTCTGTAAGTCATGAATCTTTTACAAAACGTACGAGTGCTGTAATTAATCTGTTTTTTTTTACTACCTAACCACATGAGTGCTTTTCTTCATCCCTCAAAGGATATTTGGAAGATTTTTTTCCTAGAACATAAATCAGTTAGTAATGATTTTACGGATATCAGTAAAAAGGAAGTTTCACTGTTTCCTCTCAAAATAATTCTTCCATGCATGTAAATGCAGAAAATCCCGCCAAACTTCTGCAAGCACATACCCTGGGAGGCGTCAAGAAAGGCCAAGAGCCTGAAGGAGGCGTCCATGGCGGCCACCCTGGAGGGCCCCAGCGGCCGGACGTGGCTGGTGGTCATCCGCCGGACCGCTGAGGGCACCTTCTTCACCTCGGGCTGGCCCAAGTTCGTGCAGGACCAGGCGCTGACGGAGCTCGACTTCCTCGTGTTCCGGTACGACGGCAACACGCACTTCACCGCGATGGTGTTCGACAAGACGGCGTGCGAGCGGGAGGACCTGCTCGGCGGCGAGCCCCGACAGCGCAAGAAACGGGGCAGGCCGAGGACGGCCTCGCGTGATGCCGCGCGGGCCAAGAAGGATTCGGTTGGGAAAGAGCTGGTGCCGTACCGTCCGCCTAGCGACCACCAGTTGCAAGTCGCATGCTCCAATTGGACGCCGGCATTGGGTAAGTGGTACTACTTCTACCGTACTGCACTAGTACATCCTTTTGTTTGCAGGAATTACAAACGACGCACCTCTAAGCATAGCGCAGGTGCACCCACTCCCAGCACAAGCTTAAAATTGTGGAGGCTGAAGATAAAAACCCTTGTCAATAAGTGTGTGTTTGAACAGACTTTAGCTCCCAGCTTCTTGGGATAAGCTAGAACCGGGCAACCAAACACTCTGGGCTATACTAATTTTTCAAGCCGAAGTGAGAAAAGTTGAATGTGCATTTGTATATGGAAGTTGGAACGATATTGAAACAACCGTGGTTTTATTAAGTTAAATAAAGTCATTAACATAAATTGATAATAATCAAAATGAAATTAAGCAGCAAAGATTAACTTCATATTTTAATTATTACAAAATTTGTACAATGGAATGAATTACATTACACAAGAATTTAATTACAAATTAAAATACAAATTACATGATTAATCATTTACATCTTAGAAATAAAACTTTACAAGAATGCTAAATTCCTAAAATCTACTCTTGTGCTGATCATCTTCGGTAGCCCTGCAAGTTAGTTTTTGTGCAAATAAAAGTAAAATCAATAAAACAAGAAATTAAAAGTAGAGTTGCCATCGTACCCGTATGAGATGGTATCGCTCACTGAGTTACTAGATTTGTCCGAGGCCAAATCGGCACCTCTCATGAATTTAGGTTTCATCATCCGACAATTATACAAACCTGTGAATTAACCGTAGACACGTGAATAGTAAAAATATCGTGTGGTAGAAAAGTAAAAAATTTCATCGTAAAAGGGTAGAACCCCAATGTAGAAAGGATAAGCATGAGCACTGTGTATTAGGACAGCATAGCCGATCAGGGCAAAGCCCTAGCCAAGTCTTCTCCCAGTCAAGCCTTCTAAGGAAATCCAACCATCTGGAGCCTTAGGACATAAGGCACCAAGCCTCAGGCAAGCCTCCAGAGCAAGCCACATAAGCTTCTCAAGCACACAACTCTCATACAACTCAAGCAAGCCTCAGGAGCCCTAAGCACCACAAGCCTCTAGGAGCAAGGAAGCCAAGACCAGCCGCACCCAGGAGCAAGGAGGAGCTCAAGCAAGGAGTAACCCCAGGAGCCAGAAGATCCAGAGGAGCAAGGCAGCCACCTTTTCATCAAACCCATCACTAGCTTTACATCCCCTCTTGCATACCATTTCACTTTCCATCACAGGTAATCATCCATTCTGTAACCATCCATAGCAACATAGGACTAGCAGTAGAAAAAATCAACTAGAGACTAAAAACACTAACGGTCTTAGTGGTCTCAGTTAGTCGATGCTACGGGGGTTGCGTTGTGCGTGCCCAGTAACCCACTCATGCTCCCCGACGCACGCTAGGTTAAAGGGTGTCGCTATGGCACCGTTCAAAACCCGAGCATCAATCTTAAGATCATCATAGACCGAGTATTACCATTCAACATCACAACACATAGCACAATAAAGAAAAAATTAGTAGTGAGTCATAGTGAACCAAGGTGTACCAAACCCTAGCTTGACCAGAGGGAGCCAGCCAGGGAGCAAGGGCAACCAGAGAGCGAGAGGAGACGGCCTGGAGAGGTAAGGCGGTCCGGAGGCCGGGGTGAAGTGGTCGAGAAGCTGGCGGCAACGCAGGCTGAGCTGCGGTGGCATCGAGGCGTCCAGGCGTGCGCGGGGTCGAGTCGGCCCAGAGGCAGCTAGGCGGCACCAAGCAACCGGGCGTAACATAGGCCCGGGAGCAGGGAGGCCCAGGGGCGGCCGGGCGATGCCGAGGAGGGGGCAAGCCCATGGGCAACAGGGCGGAGCGCGCGAGGCTGAGCGCGGCCTAGTAGGCAGAGCCCAGGCGCAGTCGCACGGAGAAGGGAGAGAGGGGCCGAGGCGGGGTCAGGCCGAGAGGGGTGGCAGAGGCAGGCACCGACCGGGTGAGGCTACGGCGGCGACCGGCACCGGCGCTGAAGAAAGGGGGATAGGCTGAATCGGGAGAAGAAGAAGAAGAAGAAGAAGAAGAAGAAGAAGAACAGAGGAAGAAGAGAAGAGCTAGAGCAGAAGCCAGGAGAATCGAACGGATGGATAAGGATGGAAAAAAGCAAAGGAAGAAAAAAAAGAAGAAAATAAAAAAAAGAGAAAAGAAAGAAAGAGAAAAAGGCTAAATTTCTAAAACATGTAAAAATAGATAATTAATTAGGAAAAATAATAACAACATAATATTGACGCTAGTAATCGTGTAAAATAGCTGCAATTAATGAATTATAAAAAAATAACAAAAGAGAAAAGAAAAGAGAAAAACAAGAAATATGTATTTTTAATAAATCAGCTAACTATTGATCAATCTGTATTTGTGAACGATTCAAAATAAGTTGAATCAATTAAAATACGTTAAATCAATAATTTCAATAAGTTAAATTTTCGATTAAAGCGCGACGAAAGAAAACTATATAAATCCTTAAAAAGCGTACGTAAATTTTATAAATCTTAAAATATTAAGAAGAGGGGTTGGACACCTTAAAATATGTAAAAATTTATTAGCCACTAAATATGGTATTTATGTAATTTCAGGAATTAATTTCAATCAGTTTGCTGATCCGCTGAACCAATCGAGTGAAGATGATTCTTTTGACCAAAATCTAGGCAAGCATTCCTTGATCATATTTAATTAAATTAAAGAAATATATTTAATTATATGTGATATCACCAATGCATGTGAAAATATTTCTAAGAAAATCATAAATCAAATGTGGTTGAAAAGATGGTTTGTTGATAAACTGCTGAGGCAGTAATTGATATTGATGTGATTGGGAATGGCTCATCAAATGAAAGGAGCTGGTGATGTATCTATATATGTGGCGGGGAGAGAGTGCCAATGAGAAGGATTGTCATGCCGGTGAGACCCTCTACATAGGTTATGATATAATGATAAATTCCTACACTCGGACAATGGACCGTAATATTTATATCGACTATAGTGTGTAGAAACGACCAGAAAGGTTGTTCTATGGTGGTGATATGATCTCCACATTGGGATAAGAGAAGATAACTAAGAGGGGTCTGAAACTGGGATACGCCGGTTCGGCCCAGTGAGGTACACAGAAAATCAACTGCGATTGATCAAGCGCTATATTTAAAGTCTATGGTTGAGTACTCTGATTTCGAGATGGAGTACAACTGACCACCCCATGTAATAGTACCACTGAAGGAGTACAACTGGTAGGTGGTCAGGGTTGGAGATCTAATACCTAAGTAGTGATAAACATTTGGGTTCCCAGCTGCGGTTGGGATCATTATAGGTAAAGTGGTACATAACCTACGTATGGTTAAAAAGTCATGAATTCATGCCTGTCTCCTAGATTGGAGGCTACGGAAGCTATGTCCGCCTCATATACGAGTGCTAGTAGCAATTTTAATAATTAAAAATAAAAAACATAGATCTTTCTAATAAAACCTATTTTCGGTGAAAGGAATTGAGGAAGGATTTAAGAGTTGGTTTTTGGGAAGAAAATTCATGTAATGCATTTTGTTATTTACGCTTGCTGAGTACCTATTGTACTCACCCTTTTATAAATCCTTTTTTGCTTAGAAGCTGAGCTCGATGGATTCACTGAGGAGGAGTGGTTGGAGAGTCACCCACAGGATCAGGGTGACGAGGCGGCGAAGGACTACTCGGAGGACTGGGTGGAGTAGTAGTCCTTATGGCAGCGATCGTCGTTCACTGGGGTATATATATTAATATTTATATTTAAGCTTTTGCTATAAAGGTTATGTAATGACTTATGAACTTTAGACTTGTAGCTTGCGTGGCATGGATTGTAATAAAGTTCTATTGCTAGTCTCTAATTATTGTTCTACTGCAACACTGTGAATATGGTATATTAACTAATAAAATATTGGGTTCGCTCGATGTTTTATTAGCTAATATGCCCAGATCAACGTAATTACCTCAGAGTTAATGACAGGGTTACTGTCGTTACCCTGGGTTAATTATGTGGGTCGCCACAGATATTTGGGCAGCTTCACCAACTCCTAAATCCTACCAAAGCTAGCTTTCCATAGTTAGGTTCTACTAAAGCTGCCTTTTTTTAATACCCTGCATTTTAGTACCATATTGACATTGCTAGTTTACCTTGTGTTTCACTAATATATAAGGTATGTTAGTCCAAATCATAGCATCCCTGAGTTAATCCTTTTGGGTGAAGCGAGGACAAAAACCTAAGGATCTGTTTGGGGGAGCTGTAACTTTTCTGAAAAGCTTATATTTAGCTTTCTGGGCTAAAAAAAATTGAAAAAAAATTGTAGCTTTTTATGAAAGACCGTTTGGCAAACAACTAATTTCCCTCTGCAATAAGCTACAAAAACACGTCCTGCCCTTAGCGTTGGGCTTTTACCAGTTATATGTGGCTTCTATTAGGGGTTTATTGGCTTTTTAAAAGCTGAAATTGGCTTTAATCCCCTCAAACAGGGACAAAGTAAGGTGTTATGCATGCGTACCTGCCCCGTGCATGGGCTAGGCATTGAGCGAATTTTGAGTCGGGTGTTACAAATGATATCAGAGCATCAACTTTCGCTTCATGGGTGAGTGTGGGACAGGGTGCAAGTATATGGTGCATGACGTGTGTGGGCCCGAAGTTGACACACGACATGGTATATGTGCCAACACTAGACGTACAATACTTGTATCAAGGATTTATCTAGGCATATTGCTGCCGGGAGTGTTAGCCCTTTAAGGGAGGGAGAATGTAACACCCCACCCTTTAGTACCACATATCATATTTCTTTAGGAAAAATCCATCTTTGGTCTCTCAGCTCTTTCCGCAGTTTAATTTTCGTCTATCATGTGCAATACTGGGTAAAATATGTCCAACTCTCAAAATTGTTTAAAACCCACTAGCAAAGGTGGTTTTGACCAATTTTGACCCACGTGACAAGACACGTTGGATACGAGCTAGCCGTATCTTGTTGCCCCACTTGTCAGTGACTCCTGCTTCTCTCCCTTGTTCAGAAGTGGATGAGGGGCAGCGTGGCCTTTTGTTGGTGACGTCGGCAGCAACCGGAGGCCGAGGTGGGGCAACCATAAAAATGGAACCAGGAGAAGGAGTGAAATCAGATGGTGGTGATTTTTTTAGGCAGAGGCACATTTGAGAGCGGTGCTAACTATGAGCAGTGATGGAGATGACGACCGTGAGTAGAGAGTTTTAGTCAGAGTTGGAGAAGATGATGGTGTCGTTCACTAGATGACCAAGTTTGACTCGGCAGCAAGGCCTGGCTATCACAAAGAGAAAAGAGAGCGAGAGCGCTTGGCCCACTTGGAAGAGACACAAAGAGGGGAGGATGGCCATGATTGTTCTCAATGGTTGGCATCGACCCATTTCTCGAGATGGTCAATTGAGTGAGGGGAAACATCGAGGAGGAAGAGAGGAAGATATAGCCGATGGAAATTTCATCGTGACACACTACAGATGGAGCATCACCACTGCGCAAAGTGCCGCCAGCATGGTGAGCCCGAGGAGGAGCCTGCCATCGGCACCAATGCTGTGGCTCACGCCACGGATGACCCAGGCCTAGAAGGCGACCTGACGACGAAGAAGACAAGGTTGAGCACAAAGAATATGGCGGCGGTGATCCAGAGCTTGCCCCGAATGAGCGACTTGCTCTTTGTGCATGGCGTCGAAGCCCTTGTAGTCCTCGAGCATAGAGACGACGCTGGTGATGTGCCAAACGACTCCAATGTAGCCAGGGACAACGAGAATCAGTGGCGCCAGTGCCAGGGAAGAAGTATGCAGAGCGGAAGGAGATGGTGACTGGGCGGTCTGGGAAGGCCATATCTGGCAATGGCATGGACAGAGAAGGCTGGCTCCGGCACTAGTGCCGTCGGGGACGGGGAGATGCGGCGTGCCCATATCGGGGAAGTAGCATGTAGGGGGCAGACGAGGGCTAGGTTGCTGGGGGTCTAAGAAGACCGGATTTGGCTGCGACATAGCCAGGGACCGCCGGATCCAACACCTGTGTGACCTAGGAGGGTGAGATGTGGTGGTACCGGTGTAGGGAAGAGGAGCAGTCGGTGTACGGCAAAGAGAGGAGAGAATGGAGCATGAGGAGAGAGATGCTGGTTAGCTGTACTTAGAGATGGTATGACCCACCTGGATGCTAAAGTGGTGGGCCGCGTGGATCCACTCTAGTCAAAACCATCGTTTCCCAGTTTGAGGGGATCACGTGCACTTGTATTGCAAGATGGGGCACAATTTCTAAACGGTATTGCACTTGAAGGCCAGAATTAAACTGTGGCAAAAATTGAGAGACCAAAGATGGACTTTTCCTATTTTTACTTAAGATATCTCTAAGCATGGGAGTTTCTGGACCATCAACCATAATATTGCACAATAATTATTGGCGCAATAGTATTTGACTAGCATACATGAATTTTGCTGTAGTCTGAAGACACATATAATCCTACCCGTTTGGAACGAAGGATTTGCAGTAAATTTTCGTAAGAAATCATGCGTTGACTGAGAGTGGATTCCCCCGCTTTCTACCGGGATCGAAAATTTCTACCTAACACCGTCCATTCCAAACAGGGATTGAAGACAGGAACAGTCCAACCCATCCCGTTTTAGGGCCCAGCAAATCCTACCAGATCAAGAACATCCCGCTAGACTTCTCTCCCTTTCTGCCTAGGCCCGCCTGACCCATCCACTCGGCCACTAGCGTGCCTGATTGGTACTCCACTCTCGATGAAATTCCGCGACAAATTTACCGGTGTAGCATATCATGTCACGCAGTAGCTATTAGGTTCATGATTTGGTTGCGACTTGACACACCACGACAAATTTGCTTCTGTAGCCTGTGCAATTTCTTGCGAGAACGGATGATTGTGTTGCATGTTACAATTATCAGAGCTAGCTACTTAATTACCGTTTTGCAGGATCAACCGGGCAGTACAGCGCGGTCAAGACAGAAGTAGACGCCGACGAGCTCCCGCTGTGCGTGATCCCTGCACCGTCGCAGCGCTCGCCGAGCCACGGGCCAGGGGCTCAGAACGGCGGTGCGGCGAGGAGGTGCGTGGTGAAGACGCGGAGCATCCAGGACGACCTCGCCCTCGCCAACATCCCCCCGTCCGTCCGGCGCTACAAGGGGTACGTGTCGCGCCGGCGCCCCGTCACGAGCGCCGAGCGGCAGCGGGCGACGGAGATCGCGTACGCGTTCCGGTCGTCGCTGCCGTACTGCGTCATCCGCATGAGCACCATGCACGTCTACTACTCCTTCATGATGGTGAGCCGTTCAACTTGGCCATAGTATATATGGAAATTCCTAGCTGGCTGCACGTGTACGTAACGTACAAGTGGATGTGTCAGATGTCACGAAGCGTGCAGTGGATGACCTGTGAATTGACCTTGTGGGTTGCGAAATGTGATGCATGTGTGTGCAGAGGTTCCCGACGGGCTTCTCACGGCAGCACCTGCCGCGGGAGAGGACGGACGTGGTGCTCCGGGACCCGGGCGGCAAGGCGTGGGTGGTGCTCTACATCCCCAACACGAGAGATCGCCTGTCGCGCGGCTGGTGCGCTTTCGCGCGCGGCAACTACCTGGAGGAAGGGGACTACTGCGTGTTCGAGCTCGTCGGCACGACCGAGTTCCGCGTCCACGTCTTCCGGGTGGTCGAGCCGGCCGTGCCGGCGGTCAGGCTCCGAAGAGATTGCTAAGCTATGCCTGTGGAGGGAGTGTGGACGTAACGTGCGCATTGGATCATCAGACTCTCTGAATAAATGGTAGGGCGCATGCATTGCTGCGTACGAATAAGCAATTCAAGACAACAACCACTGTTCAATTATACCTTGGCATTGCAGAATCAACTATAGCAAATAAACTAGCTGGCTCACTGTGCAGTTTCTTTTCCTTGGAACGATCGAGGGAACTTTCGCGTCCTAATACTTGTCACTGTATACAAGTAAACAACTTTTATTTAATCTTCGGGTGGACAATGCCGAAAGATACTTGCAGGCACGTGGAAAACGGTGGGAGTCGACGTGGCTCGTCGCAAAAATTGTGCAGCAATTCGAACGCAGACTAACTGGCCACTGCTGATACAGTACCTAGCTTGTCGATGCGACCTAGAGAAGAACTGAGGATGATGTGTATAGATTAGTGCAGTCCTTACCTACTTGCAGGCACGTGGAAAACGGTGGGAGTCGACGTGGCTCGTCGCAAAAGTTGTGCAACAATTCGAACGCAGACTAACTGGCCGCTGCTGCTACTATACCTAGCTTGTCAATGCGACACTAGAGAAGAACTGAGGATGATGGGTATAGATTAGTGCAGTCCTTACCTACTTCGTCCTAGTCCACCCTACCAACCCCCCAAACGCCGTGCGGCCGCCGCAGGCCAACTTCGCTTCCCGGAAAGTTGATCGGGCGGCAGCATCCATCCTGGTCAAAGTAATTTTCGATTTCTCTACCTGATTTTTGATATACTGTTTCTACTTCAAAAAACTTGGCAGAACAAAAACTTAAACATGAGTTTTGTTCATGAGGACACCAGGCACGTCTTGACTCTTGAGGGAAAAGGCTTAAGCCTTGCGTTAGAACGCATGAATTTCGAAGAATTATACAACGATTTTTAGACAGGTTTCTTGCAAAGCTTCTTTTTTTTTTAAAAAAAAATCTATGAACTCTTGCACTCCAAAATATGTCTTTAGCTCACTGTGCTTGAAGGGGTCAGAGGCGGTGCGATCTTACAATAGATCGATTGGACCGGTCCAAATAATTGAGGAAGAGATGGCTACAAGTCAGAGTGGCCTTGGAAGTTGGAATTCTTCACTCTTCAGAAGTCGTTTGCCCACATTGATCAATTAGACCAAACTAAGCTTTTCTTAAAGCAATACAATGCAAATTCACGATTTGAGTTGTTTAATCAGTGAAGATTGAAAATCCGATCCATCTTGTTAGAATATATGTATGGTAAGATGATTTGTATCCGATATTTAGTAGATTGATTTGATTTCCATGTCACATTGTATTCTATCTATAACTCTTCCAGACTCAAATAATAATAATATACATCAAAATATTCTGGCTTTTCCATCTTTCTACGCATCTACGCGACATCAACACCAACTTTCCCGTTGGCGCCGTGCATGAATCATGAATTCATGATCAGGAGGATCGGACAAATACATTATTCTGTTTTAAAAGGGAGTCCTCGCCAAACGCGCTCTCTAACCTTGACCTCGAGTACCAACAAGGCCGTAGGATTTCAAATATCGATACAAATCGCTTGAAAATCGCGATATCTGATTATATTGAGTCGGGTCGATAAATCGGTTAAATTCAAGAACTTCGGAAATTTTATACGACGTAAACTACTCGATTATCGGTAAAAATTGCTCAAAAATCGACCATCAGAAAATTTCGTTTGAACAATCGATTTTCGTTATTTTTGACGAAAATTGGTGCCGATTAGGATTCGATTTTGTAAACCCCGCATGATAGCAATAAAATTTTCAGAATAATCCGTAACCAATTTTGAGACGGACAAAAACCAAAGACGACACGGACCTAAATATGTGACGCGAGCGGCGAGCCCCAGAGCCCCGACAAAAACCGGCGATTCGAATCCTCATCGCATACGCCAGTACGCCACCCGCGCTCGTCGACCACCGCGCGCGCTGCAACCCACCCACCACCGGGCGCCGGTGCACCTACGCCGCTCCGTCCAACCGCTATAAATCACGCGAAATCTCACAAAAAAAAACCTCGCCCCGTCACGCGCGGCATCACGCACGCACCAGCAATCCACGCCTCGCCTATTCACCTGCCAGGCTGCCACTGCCAAGTCCCAACAACCAACCCCTCCTGCCGCCGCGCGGTGACGCGTGCGGGCTAGATGGCAACGGCCTCCCCCGCCGCGCTGCGGGCCAAAACCCGGATCCCAGCCCCGAGCACGCACCAGAGCCCGAAGCCCAGCCCCGCATTCCCGAGGCCTTCCCCTCGCACCTCCGCTCCCGGCAGGCTCCGCGCTAGCCTCCACCTCGGCGGCGCGAGCGCGACCAGCACCGGCAACGGCAGCGGCCTCCACGTGGTGCCCCCCGCGATCTTGCCGCTGACCGTGCCGAAGATGGCCGGCGCCGCGGGGGTCCATAAGAACGTCCTGCTCTTCCACTGCGAGGAGATGCGGGAGCTCGCCGAGCAGGTGGTCGCCCGGAACGACGACATCGAGCTGCGCCCCATCTCCTGGAGGTCACAAGCTTCCCTTCACTTCTAGCATTGCAATGTTCTTTTTCCCTTCTATGTTAGCTTTTTATGCGGTGCGTTGGAATTGGGATTCTGGGGGTTTTGATGGAGCAGAACCGACCCAATTCGGTGTAGTTTTTAGAATTAGTTTGTCAGGGTTCGAAAGCTGCAACCTTGGCATATAATGGAACAGGAAAAGGTTTGTCACGTTTGTGTTACTCCGGACTTGGGACAACACAAGCATGATACAGTCAACTCAACGATACATACTATTTGCATAGAAACTTTAATTCCTTTCTCAATGTATACATCTATATCTATATAAATAAAAACAATAGTTGATATTCAAGGTTCCTTCTCCGTTTCAATGGCAAGAAACTCCCACAATAATTCTAAAAAATAAAAAATCTAGAAATTCTCACATTAAAGAAAAAGAGAAGGATCCCATCACTTATTTTGGTGGAGCTAGATTATAATGGTGTAGATTAATTATATATAAAATACAATTGTATTTCAATTACTGGAAGTACAGCTATATATCAAAGACAATTATATCATAATATCTAGCTGCGTACTTGCGTGGGTAAATCTGCTAGTTAAAGCAAATGACAACATGGCCCAATTTGTGATCAAGTAGTACTTGTGTGATTTCTCCATCAAGGGATCTAGAATTGAAATGATAATCCTTCTAATGTTCTAATCTTAGTTATAGTATATAGGTAGGAACCAACTTTATTCTTTTGGAATATTTCCTATAATCTGTCTCAGCAACAACTTCTTTTATTTTAGCATAACTAGACTGATCTTCTCTCTTATGCTAGCTTTGGTACCATTTTGCAGGACGTTTGCTGATGGATTCCCAAATTTGTTCATCTCAGATGCCCACAATATTCGTGGGCGACATGTAGCTTTTTTAGCATCATTTAGCTCGCCCAGTGTCATATTTGAGCAGCTATCGATCATATATGCTCTGCCAAAGTTGTTTATAGCTTCGTTTACTCTTATACTCCCATTTTTCCCAACCGGGACTTCTGAGCGTATGGAAGATGAAGGAGATGTTGCAACCGCCTTCACACTCGCTAGAATTTTGTCAAATATACCAATATCAAGAGGTGGACCTTCAAGTTTAGTGATTTATGATATTCATGCTTTGCAGGTAAGTGAGAATCTTCCATATTATTCAATTAACTTCTTGTGCTGTTCCTTTTCTTTTAATTCAACATGAACAAACTTGTACTTAACAACGCAACAGGAGAGATTCTACTTTGGAGATTCAGTCTTACCATGTTTTGAGAGTGGCATCCCCTTGCTGAAAAGTAGGCTTCAGGAGCTACCAGATTCCGATAATGTGAGTACACCTAACTAAATGAAAAAATGAAGTTTTTTATTGCCAGTGTTGACGTGATATACATTCTGATATGATCCTTAATATCTTTATCAGATAGCCATAGCTTTTCCAGATGACGGTGCATGGAAGCGTTTCTATAAGCAACTTCAACATTTTCCTATGGTAATCTTTTTTGTTTTGTCTAAGTACTTAAAATTACCAATAAAAAATGGCATTCCTATCTATCCCCTTGTATAATGAGTGAATGACTTGCTTTTCATAAAATGTCTTTCCATAGATTGTATGCAACAAAGTTAGAGAAGGTGAACAGAGAATTGTACGTATAAAAGAGGGAGATCCTCGAGGCCGTCATGTTGTTATAGTAGATGACCTGGTGCAGTCTGGTGGTACTTTGATTGAGTGCCAGGTAATGAAATTTGTTTACTTAAAACTTCTTGTTTTATTTTGTAGTGATTAATTGTGGATCTTCAACTCATGTGCCTTGTGGTTGAGGAAGTTTATTTCCCGGCAGTTTATTTATTTTTTTCTTAAAGGGCATTTCCTGACAGTTTGCAATTATGTATTTCTACCATACTTCCTTAAGTTTGTAAACTTATATTCAACTTTTCTGTACAGAAAGTATTGGCAGCTCATGGAGCAGCAAAGGTTAGTGCGTATGTGACACATGGCATTTTTCCCAACAAGTCATGGGAGAAATTTCAGCATGATAATGGAGGTATGTACCCATCATTAGCTATATTAGCATGCTAATAAATTTCCCATACTGTTATTGTTTTTCTATTTAGAGCTTTTGAATCTAGAGGCAATTAATACGAACAAGTTAGTTTCTTTGTCAACTGACACCTTTTAAATGGTATATGATCAAATTAAAAGGGCATGATAGAACTGGTTGTTTTCTTCCTTTTGTCAATGGATAACCGTTTATTCTTTCACGTATCGATCATGTTTGACTGAGCAACTGAATCCTTGACTTTTCCAAAGAGCAACATAGAAACTGCCCTTCACCCTAGAGGGTAAAGTCATATTTTTTTTCCTTTTTACTAAAGACTGCGTCGACCAGCAAAGTAGTGCAACTTCTGGCTGTTTGCATGGAATGAAATCCTTAATATATCAAAGAAAAAGCATTGAAAAAAAGAAAATCCACAATCAGAGATGAGCAAGATGGCTTCTATTTCCTCCCGGGACACCTAAAATCTTGTATTTTCATTTCATCTTAATTTCTTGATGATGCGATAGTGCTGCATCATACCCTATAATCTTTCCTCATTAGTCACCATAATTTTCTTACAGCTTTAGACATCGATGCGGTATGAAACACTATCCAAACCCCCCTATTTGATTGTTCTTGCCAGTTGCCATGCCTATAATGTTTCAACTTCAAACTTCTGTCACATGGTTAAAGTCTGTATAAAATACCTTGCGCCAATCAATTTCCAGAGATTTTGCTATTCCAGTACTTATTTTGGGTTGAATAACTTGCTGTTTATTTGCCTGAATACAATTACCAAATTGTTTATTGTAAAAATTTCAGAGGGTCCGGAGTATGGCCTGAGCCACTTTTGGATTACTGATTCATGCCCTCTTACTGTCAATGCGGTGAAGGGCAAGCGGCCGTTTGAAGTTCTTAGTCTGGCAGAATCTATTGCTTCAGCCCTGCAGATTTAGCAAACTAATGTGGTCTGCTTGGTCCCTGGGATATTGTTTAGTTCATTCTTCATCCACCTTTTCAGGGTTTTCTTTTCTCACACTAGGAATGATTTTTGTAATCTTTAATACTAGAAAACCCCAAATGGTACATCTTCATCTCAGGGTGTGTGCCGTGGATTATTGAAACGGCAAAAGCATTTGGAGGATAGTCTGCTTAATAATTTGGCTGCAAAAGTCAGTTAGTCGTGCTGTGTTCTATAAATAAAGTTGTCGAATAATAAGTTTATCTAAGTTCTCTTCTTGCATTTTCTTCTGGATTCATGTCATGTTTATGGTAGCTGCTCGTTCCGTTGATTTGAAAGATTTAAAAAGTGCTCGCTAGTGTTGCTGGCTTGTTGCTGCTACTGTTTCTTGTGGGCTGTCAGGTCCTCACAAAGTGAGGCACAATGCGCTTGCGTAATCAACAATCTAGGCAGAATGCATGAACAGACTTGGAAGTAAGAATTAAGAACCTCAATTTCTCGTGAAAGACTCCGTCTAAAACACCTCAGTTCATTTATTATGTGAATTCGGAAAAAAATTCGCGTGTCCTAGAATTGGTACTGCTAACATCGAATCGAGCAACTGCTAAGCAACACGAGCCCGATGTGACGGATGCGTGTGCTCCGTTGCACAGTTTCATCACACTAGCTGACAAGTCATGTCCGCCATGTAAACAACACGAACCAAAGCCGGCTAGGTGCGAAGAAAGAAGAACTCTTTCCGCTTTTGACGAGAAAGAGAGGCGGCTGCGACGATTGTGCGCTCCTTTTTGGTGCATCCGTCGTGCTCTCGGGAAGCGAAAGTGCCACTCCGTCAATTGGTTCACTCACTCCGCAGTCCGCACCAGCAACAACCATCCAGCCGCGCTCCATCTGCAGCATTGCTCATGGAAGAGGAGAGGAGGCCTCACTTCTTCAAGGTCTTCGTCGGCGACTTCGCCCGTCGCCTCGTGAGTATTCCTTCCCAAACCATTCCCTTCAGTTCTTGCGGTGTTTGCATGTGCGCACTGTCAGGCAATATAATTGCCATATCCTGTAATCCAGTCTAACCATAATTAGAAGGATAAGTATAGTATGTAATCTGGCTAATATGGACATATGGTTAGGATCGGCAGGGATTATATCGTGTTAAAACTTGTATATATACTATATCTCTACTACTTCTAATTACGACTTGTGGCAACGGTCCATTTTTCATACACTTTCTTTCTTTCTATTCGCTCAGTCCGCCCTCACCCCCTTTCCTTCTATTCGCTCAGCCTTTCCTTCTTGCTCAGCCTTTCCTTCTGTTCGCTCAACCCGCCCCCACCCGATCCAGATTCCTTCTATTCCCTCTATTTTATGGAAATATTACTGATCACATCTCCTTAAAATGGTAGGATTTTATTCATATCTCTTATAAATGAAAGAGTTTCCTCATCATATCCCGCTTGGATGGAATGACATACTCACCATATCTCATAACATGAAAATCCTATTTCATTGTATCTCATTCGGATGAAAATGCAGAGATTAAAAGGCAAGAATTGCATAATCAAATCACGTGCCAATCCCGGAGATCACAAGGCACCGTATCATAGAGGTTGACCACTCACACGCCTGGCTGCCCTCTCCTTCACCTATAAAAGGTCACCTTCATCTCCATCATAGAGGACATTCGAAGAGACGCAGAAAGAGACAGAGGAGAGGAAGGCTCATACACATATAGGAGAAAGAGAGAAAGAAGCAATACAAAGGTTCAAAGGGGCGCAAGAAACGATATGGAAGAAGGCTATGACCATAGCTCCTCCTCTCTTTTTTTAAGACAGTTAAAGTTGTGATTAAATTATGAGGATAGAAAATAAAGTTTAAAGTTACAAGGTGCAGAAGACTGCAATCGAGACAAAAGGGGAGAGAAAAAAAAGACCAAATTTTTTAAAGTTGTCGTTGTACTATAATGTTGAGGCTTTTTAAAATTATAATAGCATGAATGATTAACTGATAATTTGAAGCACTCTTAAGTAGCTAACAAGTTTGCTTCATACATGTCTTTCTCATCAACCAACTTGGCTGATGCTTTGAAAAACTTTTCTTAATAAGGTTGTGTTTGAGAATTTTCGTAGCAACGTACGGGCACTTAACTAGTACTAGTATAGTGCCATGTCTTCCGGTTTCCTTTTTCCAGCACGTAATATATGGTCTTTTCCTTTTCTAGAACGTTTGTTTCCTTTTCCTTAATTCCAGGATATTTGTTTCCTTTTCCTTGAGATGATCTTTGGAGGTGGGGAGATCTGTTGGGCCACAGGATGAGTTAGACACATTAAACAATGGCCATCGGATGTGGGTGAGTAAAGCTGAGGAAAGATCTGAGAGGTTAATTTTGATGGAGGCAAGTTTCTGGGAACGTTTCGCTGGGTGCATGAAGGTTGAGCCATCTCTAGTGGGGTGTATTATTTGGGATGGACGTAGAAAAGAATGCTTAGGTGCATTATAAAGGGATACATGAGTAAAAGGAGGCACGATGTGTGGTCTATTCCTCCAATTCTTTCATGGTATCAGATTGCGTTCATTCTTGACTACAATCGCTTCCGCACCTTCCTGCACCCTGGCCATTTTCTTCGGCCGCGTCGCACCTTAACCCTCCCACCTACCAACCGTCATGGCTAAAAACCAGGGAGAAGCCCCCAACCCTCTCGCTCATCTCTGGGCACAGGAGGTCGCTGTCCAGAGCATCAAAACTCTAGTGCCGATAACCCTCGACCTCAAGGCGTCGAACTACGCCAAATGGCGCACCCTCTTCATGGTGGCCGTCGACAAGTTCGCCCTCGCCGACCACGTCACGACGGCGACTCCGCCCAATGACGAGGAGTGGAAACGTCTAGACTCTATCGTGCTCCATTGGCTCTATGGCTCCATCACACATGAGATCCTCGACATGGTGATGACGGCCACCACCACAGCCTATTCTGTTTGGACCCGCATCAGGTCTCTCTTCCGGGATAACCAGAAGGCCCAAGCTCTCTACCTCGGTACGGAATTCAGCAACTTGGTACAGGGTGACAGATCCGTCTCGGATTATTGTCATAAGCAAAAGGTCCTCACTAAGGCTGGCAAAAAAACTCGTTAAGGCTCGAATCAAAATTTCTTCGATTATATTAGTTAATAAGTTCAAAATTGAAATGAATCCATTTTGAGCGAAAAAAGTTAACGAGGCTCGGCTCGATAGTGACTCGTTAGCTCGAATTTCAAGTAACTACTTAAATGAAAATAAAATGATCTTACATTGAAATATATCAATTTCGAAAGAAGCTCGATAATAGCTTGTTAAGCTCGATAGCCAGCCGTAGCCCTCACCGACACTCTCACTGATGTTGGTACTGTCATAAGCAAAAGCCCCGCATCAACGGACTGAATTCGAAGTTCGATAACGTGGCAACCCTTGTGCCATTATTGACCCCCTTCCCAAGCTTCCTCCAGACTTGGAATCTTCTACTTTAGGAGTTGAAGACTCCCAATGACAGCAACGACTCTTCCTCTACGGCCACGGCTTTCTACACCAACAACAAGGGTGGTGGTAGCAGCAGAAACACCAGCGGCTGGCGCGCCAGTGGTGCTCATCCGATGTCAATCGCTATAACGGCGGTCATCACGGCAATGGCAGCCACGACAGTGGCAAGGGAAAAGGCAATGGCGGCGGAGTCCAGCCGTGGCCCTCGATGCTCAATCCCTGGACAGGGGCCATCCACCACATGTGGCCCATGCTGGCTCTGGCAACCAGGTTGGACTACTAGGTCCGCACCCGGGCACATCGGCCCCTCGTCCTCTTGCGCACGGCTTCATGGCTATGCCCCAACCGACCCCGGGAATGTACCAGTACCCATTCTATGCCATGTAGCGGGGCATGCCACAGGGCTCCCACCAACCGGGAGTGCCATCGAGCAGCTTTCCTACTGCACCACCATCCAGGACGCCAAGCACGCCATCCTGGGATCCCTCAGCGCTCGTCAACCACTTCAACACCATGACACTCCAGCAGCCAACCACGAACTGGTTCATGGACACGGGTGCCAATGCACATATGTCTGCTGATGCTGGTAATCTCCAGACCTCTCCTCACCTCCCTTTCGGTACATCATCGTTGGTGACGGTTCCTCTCTCCCCGTCACCACTTCCGTCCATGCCACTCTTCCGACTATATTCCCTAATCGTCCTTTACACCTCCGTCATGTTTTAGTCACTCCTCACATGATCAAAAACCTTGTTTCTGTTCGTCAATTCACATCCAACAATAATTGTTCCGTTGAGTTTGACCCTCATGGCTTTTCGTGAAGGATCTTCCAACCAAGAGTGAGATTCTCAAGTGCAGTAGCACGAGCGACCTCTACCCATTCTCCTGCACTTCGCCATCACCTCAAGCTCTTGCCACCTCCACTAACACATCCGTTCTTTGGCATCGACGACTTGGACATCCTGGTCATGATGCACTCCATCATCTCATGCATTCCTCCACTGTCCCATGCAAGAAAGAAATAAAAGACAGCACCATGTACCATGCTTGTCAATTAGGACGCTATGTTCGGCTGCCATTTTCTCCTATTAGTCGTGCTACTTGTCCATTTGAACTTGTTCGTTGTGTTCTTTGGACCTCTCCCATTGAGAGTGTTTCTGGTTATAAATATTTCCTAGTGATTCTCGATGATTTCACACATTTTCTATGGACATTCCCTCTACGACAAGAATCTGATGCGTTCAGCACTTTATCCTCTTTCTGCGCACTCGTTGCTACTCAATTCACCACCACTCAATTCACCACCACTTTGCAAGCTATACAATGCGATAATGGTCATGAGTTTAATAACAACATGCTTCATACTCTAGCAGCTGCGCACGGTATACACATTCAGTCCTCCTGTCCATACACCTTTCAACAAAACGGCAAAACCGAACGTGTCATACGCATCGTCAATGACATAATTCACACTCTTCTCTTCCAGGCTAGCATTCCACCTCGATTTTGGGTGGAAGCTTACACACCACGACATATCTCCTCAACAGACTCCCCACCAAAACAATTTTGGAACCATCTCCGTTTGTTGCTCTCTTTCACATACAACCATCATACACTCACACATTTTCGGTTGCCTATGCTATCCCAATACAGCCGCAACCATGCCACACAAACTAGCTCCTCGTTCTGTCGCATCTGTGTTCCTTGGTTATTCCTCTAATAACAAAGGATATCGTTGCATGGACCTCTCCTCTCGTCGCATCATCATATCATGACATGTGATCTTTGATGAATCTACTTTCCCTTTCACGCGCACTGATCCTCCTACGGATTTGTATGACTTCCTGCAAGATCGTACTCCTCTAGCCCTCCCATCTCTCCTGTCGGTTCCTGCGCCACCCACACCTACACCCACTATGCATGGGTTCCCTGCTACTCCATCTCTAGCGCCAACAACACTTGCTCCATTGCTTGTGCCCACCGTGGACACCAACTCCACTGCAAACCACCACATGCTAACGTGCCGTCACGCAGGTCTTACTATTCCCCACCCGAGCATCTAAACCTTAATGTTGTTGATCTTAGCACGCACTCACCAATTCCCAAAATAGTGCGCAGTGCTCTAAAAGATCCAAACTGGCATGCGTACATGACCGCCAAGTATGAATCGCCAAGTATGAATCTCTCTTGCGCAATCATACATGGGATCTTGTGCCTCGCCCTTCCAACGCAAACATTGTTTCTGGGAAGTGGATTTTCCAGTATAAATTGAAACCGGATGGTTCACTTGAACACTATAAGGAACGCTGGGTTTTGTGAGGTTTCTCTCAAGAACAAGGGGTGGATTTCGATGAATTTTTTAGCCAGGTTGTCAAACCGGCTGCCATTCACATTATCCTCTCCATCACGCTCTCTCATAACTGGCAAATTCATCAACTTGATGTCAAAAATGCGTTCTTGCATGGGACTCTCTCTGAGGTGGTGTTTTGTCGACAGCCCACCGGTTTCATTGATTCCTCGCGGCCCAACCATGTTTGTAGATTGAATCGATCTCTCTACGGTCTCAAACAAGCTCCCTGTGCCTGGTACCAATGTTTTGCTACATATATTGAGACAGTCAGGTTCATCTTCTCTAAGTTTGACACTTCTCTTTTTGTTCTCCATAGCATGTTGGATACGGCCTTTCTTCTCCTCTACGTCGATGACATCGTCTTGACGGCTTCATCACCTCAACTCCTTGAGCGACTCATCACCGTTCTCGGATCCGAGTTCCCCATGACGGACATCGGGGACCTCCACTATTTCCTCTACATCGCTGTCACGTGCAACTCTTTTGGCCTACTGCTTTCACAGTCCAAGTACGCCACGGAGATCATCGAGAGAGCTGGTATGACGACTTGCATGTCGTCACCCACACTGGTTGACGCATCACCCAAGCTGGTAGCAAACGTCGGTCCTCCTGTTGCTGACCCGACGTGTACCACAACCTCGCAGGAGCGCTGTAGTACCTCACCTTCACTAGACCCGACATTGCCTACATCATGTAGCAAATGTCTTCATATGCACGACCCGCGCGAGAAGCATCTTCTGCTGGTCAAGCATGTACTCCGGTATATCGGGGGACGCTTCACCACGGTCTACAGATCACGCCTTCCCCCACTCATGCCCTAATCACTTACACCAACGCTGACTGGGCTGACTGCCTAGACACGCTGACTATTGCGTGTTCTTCGACGAGAACCTTGTGTCTTGGTTGGCCAAACACCAACACATGGTCTCTCATTCCAGTGCAGAGGCCGAGTATCGAGTAGTCGCCAACGCTGCCACTAAGGCTAGCTGGGTTCACCGACTACTCCAAGAGCTTTGGCGTCCTCTTTCTACAGCTACAGCCGCCTTCTGCGACAACGTCAGCGCAGTATACATGTCGATGAATCCCATTCAGCATAAGCGCCCCAAGCACATCGAGATCGACTTGCATTTTGTTCGTGATCGTGTTGCCAAAGGACAAATGTGTGTTCTTCACGTACCATCATCGCACCAGTTCACCGACATTTTCACTAAAAGTTTGCCATCGTCGTTGTTCATGGCTTTTCGAGACAGTCTCAACGTCCGTATTCCTCCCACTGTGACTGCGTGGAAGTGTTAGGCAATATAATTTCCATATCCTGTAATCCAGTCTAACCATAATTAGAAGGATAAGTATAGCATGTAATCCGGCTAATATGGTTAGGATCGGTAGGGATTCTATCATGTGTAAACTTGTATATGCGCTATATATACATGAGTAAAAGGAGGCATAATGTGCGGCCTATTCCTCCAATTCTTTCACTCACTTGGTCTGGTTATTGGAGGGAAGGCAAGCCAAGAACGCGCTTGAGTTGCCCCCTGGGAGGAGAGGACCCCCTAGCGTGTACCGTTGAAATGTTGTGATATTTTAATATTTTTATCCTATCGAGATCATTGCATTGCATCTGTTCTTTGCAAATGTGCTATTCCGATGGGTGGGGTGGAGGCACCTAGGTGTAAAATCTTGTATTCTTGATGAAGTTCTTTCGTGGATTGGATGGTTCATACTTCATAGGGAGCCCATGGATGTTATCTCTAAAGAAGAGGATGAGTAGATGATGGTTTGCATGTGCATCTTCTTGAGATAATGTCTAGCATGTGCATGCGTGTGAAATATTTATTTATATACATGTTTCCTGTAAAGACAACTGTTTGGTAATGTCTGATGACATGCTTATTTGTATAACTAGGCCAAGAAAGAACTGTTGGTGGTATACTGTCACGGCCTAGGACCGTAACCAATATCTGTGCGATGTAGGGGACTTCGGCCAAGGCTTCTTCTTCGGAGCTGTGGCTTAGGCTAGTGGTGGCAGGGAGAGGGAGAAATGCGCATGGAGGGAGAGGCGCAAGGGGCAGGGAAGGAGAGAGAGATTGGAGAGGAGAATAATTGATAATTTCTAGCTTAATTCAATAGCAATCTGTCCTCCGCTTTAAATTGGGCTGAAACCCTAACAATCGTATCTAACTCAATATCTTATCTCCTAATATATTATTTCCTAATATATATCTATTCTTAACTCAATCTCTTATTTCCTAATATATTGAATCTAAAAACAGGAAAGTAATCTTATCTATATTTAGCCATGTTGAGCAGCTGCATCTATTGGGGCCGAGCGCCGCTTGCGGCTATAATGCAAGCCCCACATGACATCTCTCCTCGCCTTCTCAAACAGCTCATCCTCGAGCTGGAATGATGGATAGTGAGCACGGAACGTCATGAGTAGCTCCCATGAAGCTTCAGCTGCAAAAAGGTCGGCCCACTGAACGAGCACCTCCCAAACATAACGGCTGTGACATGCACGCAGCACTGCTTGCAGCGTTGGACAAACACGCCCATGGTGAAGTTCCGGTAACGGTTGTGGAGATGATGGGGTATCACCGTTGAATGGTTTAAGTAAACTGATGTGGAAGACATCATGTAGGCGTGCGCAAGGTGGTAGATGAAGACAATAGGCCACGGTACCAATACGAGCGAGCGCTTGGTATGGCCCACAGAACCATGGATTCAGCTTGTTCTGAGGACGACCGTCAATCGACACCGCGGCCCGATGCAGCTGGCATAGCCACACCCAGTCGCCTACTTGGAAGTTGTGAGGACTACCCCCTAAAATTCAAATCAACTAATAGAATCATTAATCAACTAATTGGAATCATAATGAACAATTAAACATGATAATAATGTTTGTGCATGAGCATGTAATGTGACCATCATACCTCATGTAGCCGGTAAATGAGTGAGGGTAAAATGGTAAAGGGTAGAAGGGTAAATAGGTTGCACAGTAAAGAGATAAAGCCACAGCCATAGGTTCACTCCCTCTTCTCATTCATCAAAACCGAAGCAAGAGCCAGCAGCAGGTTCAGATCCTTTGCACATCACCAAAACTGAGAGCAACGGAGCATTCGGCCCCCTTTCCTCACTTCCCAGCCAAAGTAAAGCAGCACACAACCATTCTTCCCCCTTTCCCCATTTCTTAGTCGAGCAAGCACAGCCTAGCAGCCACATTCATCGCCCTTACCAGTGAGCACAGCAGCCAGGCAAAGCAAATCCATTCCCCATTGCATCCATTTCCAAGCCAGAGCCAGCAAGCAAGCAAAGCAACCAGCATCCCCATTTTCCAATTTCCCACCTCAAACCGAAGAACAAGAGCAAGAAGGAGCAAGCAGAAGCCAGGAGGAGCCCGAAGCGAAGGTCAAGAAGAAGGAGGAACCAGGGAGTAGCAAAGCAAGCCAAGAGGAGGAGGAATTGGCCACCTCTTCACCAACCCTAGCAAGCTCAATCACATCATCACCCCGACCAGAACCGAGCTCACTCATCAGGTGCACACAAAATTGAAAAGGCTAGCAAAAGTAGTATGCAACACCAGTAGATCGGGTAGAGTAGAGGATAGATCGGGGGGAAAACCAGGCGGTCTCAGTAGGGGATGAACCCTAGGGGCCCTCGAGGAGCGTCCTGGCCACCCCCATGCCCTCACCGGAGCACGATGGCAGCCAGTGTCGTCACTCCCTCCCCCCAACCTAGAGCTCAAATCCCTTTTTGAATCATCATTGACCCTACTTACCTCAAAGATTAGCATCCATTCAAGCTTACCTCAAGAGTAAACCGCAGATTCGTAAAGCAAAGCCCCAAATCCAAGTAGCAAAAAGTAACAGTAGAAAACCTAGGATTCGGCCAGGTTAGGGCTCAACTCAAGGCCAAGCTAGGGATCGGCCAGAGGCTGATCTGGAACCAACTGAGCCAGTGGGGAGTAGAGATATGAGGGAGTCCAGAGAGTAGCCTGGGAGGGGAGATTAGGAGTAGAGAAGTCGGCCCAGTAGAGAAGTCAGCAGCAAAAGGAAGAGCAGTTGGTCGGGATAGAGTATAGGCAGGGAGTTCAGCTGGGTAAGCTGAGTGAGAAAAGGAAGTAGAGAGGCTTCGGTCCAGAGGGGTAAGGCAGAGAGCAGGGAAAGAAAAGGAGAAAAGGAAGTCAGGCAGAGAGGTAAAAAGAAAAGAGAGAAGAGAGAAAAAGAAAAGGAGAGGAAGAAAAAGAGGAAAAAAGGAAAGAAGAGAAAAGAAAAGAAAAGAAAAAAGAAAAGGGGGAAAACTAGGAAAATGAGTAGATTGTCACCATTTGCGATTAGTGTAGATAATTAGCTAGTCATATGCATAAAAAAATCAAAAATATGATAACTAGCTACATTAAGTAAATGATTGGTTAAATATAACCTTAAAAATGCATGACAGCTAAAAATGTGAACCAATACCCTTCATATAAATGAAAATACAATTATGGGAATGGTTGGACACCATAACTCATATTCAAATTAAATTGTCGTAGATTAATATAATGTGATTTTCAAGATAAGAACAGAACCCACCAAACAACCAAAACCAGTATTCGAGCGAGGTCATACCTTCCGAGTATATACCAGGCAAGCTTCCCTTGATCATGATTTATTAAACGTTTTCAACTGCTTTTATGTACATATTTCTATTATCACTGCATGGGAAAGATTATTTTACAAATGAAAATATTAAATCGGAAGTGGTTTTCAAGAACGGGTTGAAAAATGGGTTTATGGGTTGAAAATGGATTGATGGATGGATAATTGGAGTTGATAGTGGATTAGTTCATTTAGTTAATGGGTTGGTTGGCGTGTGTTAGTATGGTTGGTAGAGGGCGCCGATGAGAAGGGTTTTGGCCGATAGGGTCCTCTACATAGGCTATAATATAAGATCCAAACAACTAACATTTGGACAATGAGCCATAAAATCAGTATCAACCATGGTGTGTGAAATCGGCCAGAAAAGGTTGTCCTATGAAGGTGTTAGAATCTCCACATTAAGTAAGAATTCTAAGGTGCCCTCTGGGAAATGCCGGTATCCCCCGAGGTGCGAGACCAACTTGGGGTGGTATATTTGAAGCCGTGGTTTGTACCACCGATTTCGAGAAAGAGTACAACTGTATCTGCGAGTTGTGGAGCAGCCTGGGATAGGTGTTCCCAACTCGAGTGCAGGGTTGGAGATCTAATACTGGAGTAGTGATAAACATTCTGGGGCATCTCTTGTGGGTGTCACTATAGGTAAAGTGGTACAAACTTACGCAGGGTAAATCTTGAATTCAAGTCAGTCTCTTGAATTGGAGATTGCGGAAGCTAAGTCTGTCTCATATATAGTGTTAGTAGTGTTTTCTAAGATCTAAAATGAACAACCTTTAAAACTAAAACTTAATTTCTGTAGAAATGGATTTTGAGGGAAGGTGATCATTAGGTGGAATTGGATTGATTTGGGAGGGAAAATCATCTATTGTATTCTCTATTAATGCTTGTTGAGTACCTCGTACTCACCCTTGCTTAAACCCCTCCCCCCCTTTCTTAGTAGGTGAGTCCTATGGACACTTCTCCGAGGCCTAGGGTGAGGATTGTTCGCAGGACCAGGATTTACAGGAAGACAACTATTACTACTACTATCAGGAGGAGTAGTAGGTTTAGTAGACCTTATCCCCGCTCAGGTAGGCCATCAGGGAATAGGTGGTTGTAATATATTTTTGCTTCATTTGGAACCTATGTAAGATTAAGGTAATGAACAGATAGCCCTGGGTGGCTTAATGGAATGTAATAAAGAATTCCATTTTCAGTCTCTAATTACTGTTCTGCTGCGATACTCTGAATACAGTATAGTAACTGATAAAGTATCGGATTGCCCGATATTTTGTTAGCTACTATGCGGAGATTCGCGTAATTAACTCAGTTGTAATGGCAGTGCAACTGTCGTTATCTAGGGCTAATTATGCGGGTCGTCACAGAAGTGCAGCGCTCGGTGCTTGCCGTCTTAGTACTTCTTGTAGAGTTGTTGAGCTTGGAGAAGACGATTGCAGATGTCTGCCAAGAAAAGGTCGAGGTCAATGAGTAGGCACTCAACCGCAGCCACTTGAGCGCCTCGGCCTTCATATGATCGCAGAGATGGTGGCTTGTGCCCATAGACCACCTTGAATGGCGTGTCTTGGAGAGATGAGTGGAAGGAGGTATTGTAACAATACTCCGTCCACGGAAGCCACTGAAGCCATTGACGAGGACAATCACCTGTGAGGCAGTGTAGGTACATAGCGATCACCTTATTGACCGCCTCCGTTTGGCCATCAGACCGAGGATGAAATGCCGAGCTCATCTGTAGTTGTACGCCCACCAACTGGAACAATTCGGACCAAAACTTGCTGGTAAAAATGGAGTCACGATCACTTTTCGGTGCCAAAACTAGCAGATCGATCACGGGATCCGACTTTTCGGTGCCGGACGCCATGATGGGTGAATCTGATACCAAGTTGTCACGGCCGAGGGACTGTAACCAATACGTGTGCGGTGTAGGGGGCTTCGGTCAAGGCTTCTTCGGAGCCGTGGCTTAGGCTAGTGGTGGCAGGGAGAGGGAGCAATGCGCATGGAGGGAGAGGCACAAGGGGCAGGGAAGAAGAGAGATTGGAAAGGAGAATAATTATAACTTCTGGCTTGATTTAATAGCAATCTGCCCTCCCCTTTAAATAGGACTGAACCCCTAACAATCGTTTCTAACTCAATCTCTTATCTCCTAATATATATCTATTGCCTAACTCAATCTCTTATTTCCTAATATATTGAATCTAAAAACAGGAAAGTAATCTTATCTATATTTATCTCTAGATTAGCCTTGTTGGGCAGCTGCATCTCGTAGGGCCGAGCGCCGCTTGCGGCTATAGGCCCCACATGACATATACTAACATTGCTTTCCATATGCATGCCTGCGGTCTCAAAATGAAAGTAAAGCTTCAGATTGTGAGCATATGTTGGTGTTCAATGACATATTGTTGTAGATAACTAAGTACCCACATGGTGCATTTGCATTTGACTGTCTCTGAACAATGACTAGTCTTTTACATCAAAAGTGCCATTTGCAGTCAAGTGGAAATAGCTTAAGTATGCCCTAATCTTGCTTCTATATGTAGGAGATACCTCAAGATTTCCTCAGTCACATTCCAGCGTTGGAACGCAGAACTTCTGACACTCCAGTGGCATCATCTGCTAAAGTCACCCTTAAGCGTTCAGAAGGGAAGACTTGGGTTGTTCAGTTAAATAAAGTTTTGGTTTCGTATTTCTGACCACTGGATGGCCGAAGTTTGTGGAGGACAATTCTTTTGAGGGAATATGAGTTCCTTCTCTTCACATACGATGGGGACATGCATTTCATGGTTTTGGCTTTTGGTAGGAATGCTTGTGAGAAAACAATTCGGTCTTCAGGAAATGGTGCTCAAGCTACTGGGAGTATAGAAGGAAAACTCCCATGTGATATATTCCCCTCTAATGGTGATAAACTAACAGTGACAGCTAACAGTCTCACTCGTAGTCACTCGGTTGATATACCAGATCAATCTGATATTGGAACAATATTATAGTCTAATCTTGTGCAAATAATTAGATCAATTTTGTACTAGTCATTTTTGTCTCTATATATTTGCCTACTCTCTAGTTCATATGGAGTCACTTGTTGTCAGAATAGTTTTATACAAGTTTGATTTGCATGTGTGGTAGTATAAGCTTAGGTTTAGAATCATAGAACACCTGATGATCTTTGAAAAGCACATGAAATTGTTGTTGACTGAGAAGCTTAAGGCTAAGAAGACTTTTCCTCCCAATACAAGTTGCACAAATCTTGAAGCAAGCGAAGGGGTAAGTAATCACCATCTACTATTAATTAATGCTTTAATATTTGTGCAACTGTCAAGAGGAAAAGCATGGAAGCACCTCTCTAAGAAGAATTATGTCTTCATCACTTTAGGAGGTCCTATCTACCTTTCATTCATATTTTAATATTTGTGCAACTGTAAAAAAGAAAAGCATGGAAGCACCTCTCGAAGTTTAAAGTTCTTGATTAGTACCTTAGTAGCAATGTTGTCTCCTTATACTGATAATTTTGTACCAACTTTTAGATAGTTTCCTTGCAAAAGAGTACTTAAGGTGATAGCATATTTCATTACAGAACTTTCCTAACCTACATGAAGTAGGTGGCTCCAAAGATGTGGCATACTTATCATCGAAGGGGCCTATGGAGGATGATAAAGCTAAAGCAATAGCTGAAGTAATGAGAATATTGCATGTTGACAAAGTGACAGTTGACTTATTCTGTGCTACACTCAGTTTGTATAAATGGAACGCGGCTATGTCTGCAGAAGATTTTGGCGTATGTAGGGGCAAACCATAAATTCAGAGCAAGTTTTTAAAGCAGAAACTTGTTTTACAATGTAAGTTTTTTATTACCTCCTTTTCTGTCATTTTTGCATTGCTAGCACGATGAAAACACATGCTTTTGTTGTTCAGTTGACTTTGTAAAGGGACAGTTATGATACTTCTTCCCTCCACATGACGATTGTTCTGCTCCAATACCTGTTAGCAGGAAGAGCAGTCTTGAGGAGCATAACTTATCTAATCAACCACTGCAATGTGACCTGGCAGGAGTCAAGCGCAGGTTAGTTGATGAATATGAATTATGTGATTTGTCTCAAACAAAAGAGGGGAATAGGCAAGTTGCGACGAGGCTCACCGCAGACTCCTGAAACACCATGGAGATCACCAAGACTGGCACGCCTGAAGAATTCTGGTGACAGCACAGATAACGCGTTGAAAGAAGGAGCTGAATCGATAGAACCATCACCAGTCAGCACAATAGATCAGGTGGAGGACAGAGCAGAGCAAGCATGTTTACTCTACGAGAAACCACATGATGTCTTGGAAGGAGCTCATGAGCAAATGATAAGTATTGTTGGGCTGGCTCTTAGTTAGAACTTAAAAGCTCCTTCTAATGAATCATGCTGCAGTTACATTAATCTGTGCCATTTTAGGTTCCTTATCTGAAGACTTCAAGAGACTCAAAGCAGCATGTGGTGAGGTGGGCCTAAGTGAAGGCCCTCAACATAATCAACGAGAAAATGAAGAAAAAATAGATCAAGGCAATGATGGAGAGATCGGTGAACAAATGGGAAGAAATGCTGCAGAGACTTCTGAGTCATTCACGAGGAGAGGTTGCATAGTCATTGCCGACCAACTCTGAGGTGCCATCACCTTCGATAATAAAGGAGTCATATTATACATGGAAGACCTCAGGACATGACAACCCCCTTGAAAAAAAATTACTTGATATTCAACGAGACAACCTTACAAAGACCATCTCATATGTTCAGGGAATCATTTGGAATCGTCCTTCAGATCTACTGACTGCAGATGTAATTGAAGCTGTTTTGTAGAAAGAAATTCTTAAATTGGATTTATGTCTTAAAGTTAAAAGGATAAGTTTTATAGGACGGCGAGCAGACCTGCGATGCTATATGGAGCAGAATGTTGGACAAAAAAAGACAACATATATAGAAGATGAGTGCAGTAGACCGCAGTGGATTTGTGGTCATATAAGGCGATATCAAATCCACAATGATAATATACGCGATAAGGTTAGGGTAACACCAATTGAAGAAAAACTTGTCCAACATCTTTCGAGATGGTTTAGACATCTCCAATGGAGACCTCCTGAGGCACCGGTGTGCAATGATATTTTAAGCTGTCTCAAAAAAATAAGAAGAGACAGATGTTGACCAAGACTTACGTGAGAAGAAGCAATTAAAAGAGATTTGAGGGATTGGAATGTGTTGGAATTATTAGGAATTTTCTCAATATTTTAATCCACAGAATTATGTAAATCATGATTAAACGATGACGCAATTCTAGTTCAAAGCCAAAGGTACTAGATAACAAATTATCTATCTCATACGCAAAGACTAATGAACAACAAAGCAACATGATTAGAACACGGTATAAGTTAATATACCCTTGAGCCGGTGCCACCATAGGCACAGGCGCAGGCAGAACATTCTCGTTCGCCATGATGGTCGGAGTAGACGATCACAAGTTGTCGCAGTGAAGCCTTGGTGCAGTGGAGAGATCGATGCGGTCGAACGTTGGTGCATAGGCAGATGCGTTTCGAAAACACCGACACACTCGAGCAGTCGCGTGGTACGCTCCCCAAAAACCTTATCGGCCTTCTATCTCGAGCAAGATCTCAAGAAGGACGAGGTTCCGGAGGCCTGCTCCCTCCGCTACTTGTGCGCGCAAGAAAACGGAGTCGGGAATGCAAAAGACAACAGCAGCTACAATGGATGGATGGAGTATTGTGGGAGAGTTCTGCAGGTGAAGAAAAGCACAGCCGTTGCTCTCCTTATATAGCCTCGCGACATGCAACGGGCAGACGTACCATTACCGACCATCAATATCGGTCACATTGATCACTGCGGCATTCTTGGTCATATTGATCATCGCTGCGATCGATCACATTGATCACTGAAACGACAAAAACAAACCGCTCCCGCCCAGCACACCACGCACGTGCCACGCCACGCCACGCCACGGCTCGGCTCGGCTCATGCAAGCTGCGTGCACCTGCCTTTACCCTTTTCCACCTTGCTAATTGAGAGACACACAACTCAACTATTTAAGTTGGTCAAACCTTCTCTCAATTACCCATATGGTACTAAACCAATTTCATGACTCATAGTATTTAATGGGCCTTTTGGAATTTCTATTAAATTATTATGGGCCATCCCATAATAATCTAACAATCCCCACCAAATTTCAAAGGCACAATTGAAATACTCTCAGTTCCAATGTAGTTTGATATACTAGTGTTTTGATGGAGACTGTTAAGTTGAACTTCCATCTAGAACAATGGTTACACTCATCCACAACTGAACAATGGACTATGCCTTGAATTGACAGTTTTGTGCGAAAAAGTTTCACCAAAGTCCTTTACTCATACTAGGCTGCTAAATGCATCCCCTCGGTTTGGAGCTTATAAGGCATACTCCTTGGCCTTTTATGAGCCTCTAGAGATCACCTAATCTCATAGACTGTGACTAGCAGTCAAACTCATATAGGTGTATTCCTCATAAGATGTTCTGTAGGACAACATCTCTGCTTATCAAAGCCACTCGGAATACATTAAGGTATAACCAACCTGCCATACAGAATAGGAGAGTTATTGCATCTCAAACGGAGTGGGCTAAGTACAAAAGTACTCTCCTCTCAGCCAGTCACTAGCTTGTCTCAACATCCTAATTCACGGGATCTCCGATCAAATAGGATGAGTTACCACTAAGACATGACTTTATGTGGGTCTCAAACCCATCTCCCTCGATGCTTCATCTATCACATTCCGTGATAGTCCCTTTGTAAAAGGATCTGCCAAGTTTTTAGCCGTCTGGACATAGTCCAAAGCTATAACTCCGGAGTTTCTCATTTTCCTGACAGACTTCAACCGCCTCTTAACGTGCCTTGATGACTTCATGTTATCCTTAGAACTGTTCACCTTGACAATCACCGTCTGATTGTCACAGTCCAAAAGAATAGCAGTAATCGGTTTCTCAACCACCGTAAGTCCTTCACAAGTTCACGCAGCCATCGGCTTCCACAGAGGCGGTATCTAATGCCGTGAGTTACGCTTCCATTGTAGACCTCGTTAAGATGGTGCGCTTGCAAGACTTCAGAAACAGCTCCACCACCCAATATGAACACATATCCACTTGTGGCTTTTATTTCATCAAGATCGATATCCGGTTTGAATCACTATAACCCTCTAGTACCCTAGGGTACCGGTGTAGTGAATTCCATAACTTGATGTCCCTTTTAGATAGCGCATTACTCTCTCAAGAGCATGCCAATGATTATCTCCGGGTTTGAAACAAACCGGCTTAGTTTGCTCACAAACAAACGAGATATCGTGCCTCGTTGCACTAGCTAAATACATCGATGAACCAATGATTTGGGAATATCTCAATTGATCCTTTGCTATACGCTGGTTCTTTCGTAATAGCACACTTGGATCATACGGTGTTGGAGCAGTTTGCAATCGCTATAGCCAAAGCGACTCAACACCTTTTTCACATAATGGGATCGCTCAAGAGTAATCCCACCGTCACCTTCTCTTAACAATTTAATGTTTAAGATGACATCCGCTACTCCCAAATCTTTCATTTCAAAGTTTTGGACAAAAAGTCCTTGACTTCCTTAATCACATTAGGGTTCGTTCCAAAGATCGATATGTCATCAACATACGACACATAATCACTCCTTCACCCCCACCATAGCGGTAATACACACATTTGTCGCCTTCATTCACAACAAAGTCGGCAGATGTTAAAGTTCTGTCGAACTTCTCGTACATCGCTAGGTGCTTGCTTAAGGCCATACAAAGACTTCAACAACCTACACACTTTTCCTTCATGACCCTTTACTACAAATCCATCAGGCTGATCCATATAGATTTCCTTTTCCAACTCTCCATTAAGGAAAACCGTCTTTACGTCCATTTGATGAACAATCAGACCGTAGGAGGCAGCCAAAGATAGTAGTACTCTAATAGTGGTCAATCTGGCAACAGGTGAGTATGTATCAAAGAAGTCCTCGCCTTCTTTCTGGGTATAACCCTTGGCCACAAGCCTTGCCTTGTACTTTTCAATCGTACCATCAGGCCTCAGCTTTTTCTTGAACACCCACTTACATCCTACAGGTTTACACCCATATGGACGATCAACAACTTCCCAAGTTCCATTGCTCAAGATGGAATTCATCTCACTCTGGACCGCTTCCTTCCAATAGTCAGCGTCCTGAGATGAATAAGCCTCATCAATGGTTCTTGGAGTATCATCCACTAGATATACAATGAAGTCATCACCAAAAGACTTTGAAGTTCTTAGTCTCTTACTCTTACGAGTTACTTCATTGTCCTCATCTATTGGATTTTCCTAAAAAATGGGCTCAATTTGTATAGGAGTGGAAGGTTTAGGAGAGAAGATAGATTCTTGGCCAGATGAGCTAAGTGTCTCTTTCATAGGAAATAAGTCCTCAAAGAATGTGGTATCATTGGACTCAAAAATTGTACCTTTACTCATATCAGGTACTCCAGATTTCACTATTAAGAACCTATATCCAACACTGTGAAAAGCATAACCAATAAAAACACAATCAACGATTTTTGGTCCAAGTTTACGCTTCTTTGGGATAGGCACATTCACTTTAGCCGAACAGCCCCAAGTACGTAAATAAGAGAAATTTAATCTTTTCCTCTCCCATTCCTCGAATGGTGTGATTTCTTTATTCTTTGTAGGACCTGCTTAGGACATGACAAGCGATCAATATAGCCTCACCCCACCATTCCTTGGAAAGTCCCGCTGTTTCTAACATGGCGTTAACCATCTCAGTTAGAGTACGGTTCTTTCTTTCGGCAACCCCGTTTGATTGGGGCGAATAGGGATGCGTCCTCTCATGGATTATTCCATGTTCCTCGCAGAATAAATTAAACTCATTAGAAAAGTACTCTCCACCACGATCTGACCTAACCCGTTTGATTTTTCTCTCAACTTGGTTCTCAGCTTCAGCTTTATAGATCTTAAAATAGTGAAAAGCCTCATCTTTTGACTTTAATAAATACACAGCAATATCTAGTAGAATCATCAATCAAAGTCATGAAATACCTCTTACCACCCTTTGTCAACTCCCCGTTCATCTCGCATAAATCGGTATGAACTAGTTCTAACGGTGCCAAGTTTCTCGCCTCAGCTGCCTTATGAGGCTTGCGAGGTTGCTTAGATTGCACACACACTTGACACTTAGAACCTTTGACTTGGGTAAATTTTGGGATTAAATTCATACTGGCTAACCGCATCATGACAAAGTCGTGAATGCCAAACATCAGTCTCATAATTACAAACATGATTCACAATTTTATTCATGTCCGTCAAAGACAAGCGGAACAAGCCTCCGCTCTCATAGCCTTTTCCAATAAAAATTCTAATTTTAGAAACAACACATTTATTGGATTCAAAAACTAGCTTAAAACCATCTCTACACAATAGAGATCCGCTCATAAGGTTTTTATTTATCACGGGCACGTGATGCACGTTCCTCAGTCGCACGACTTTTCCTGAAGTAAACTTCAAGTCAACTGTGTCGACTCCACGTACAAATGCCTGCGACCCATTCCCCATCAACACGGAGGAAGCCCCTGTGACCTGGTAAGAGGTGAATAAGGATCTGTCAGCACAAACATGTATATTGGCCCCGTGTCAATCCACTAATCAGGTGAATGATATACTGATAGAACGGTAGGTATTGAAATATACCCGGATGTTCTCTCCTCAGTATTGCCAATAATGACGTTGGCGGACTTTTTCTGCTTATTGTCTTTACGATCAGGGCAATCCTTTGCCCAATGATCAGTACCATTACAGACAAAGCAGTTTCCCTTTCCTTTATTCTTCTTCTTCTTGAAGCTAGTAGTTTGAGCGGCCTTGTTCTTGTTCTCAGGCTTTTCAGACTTATTTTTATTCTTCTTGTTGAATTGAAAGGTTTTCTTTTGTACCACATTGGCACTAGAACTTTCTTTTCCACGTATATCTTTTGCCCTCGCTTTCTCCTCAACATCTAGAGACCCAATGAGACCAGCAACGCTGAACTCTTGTCTCTTGTGTTTTAGAGTAGTGGCAAAATCCCTCCTAGAAGGTGGCGACAAGAATGATGCATCCGCCACAAACTTGTCGGGCAATGCACATGTAAAATTCTCAAGTTCTTTCGCAAAGGCTTGAACCTCATGAGCCTGTTCTACTACAGAATGGTCATCAACCATTTTATAGTCATGAAACTGCTCCATGACATAGAGTTCACTACCCGCGTCAGAGACTCCGAATTTTGCCTCAAGTGCATCCCACATTTCTTTACCACTAGGCAAAATCATATACACATCAACAAGATTTTCTCCAAGAACACTAATCACGGCGCCTCTAAACAAGTTATCCGCACTGTGAAGGCACTCTCCGCTCAGAGAGAGCCCACTCCTCCGTGGCTTGCCTTGCGCAACGTGATACACGCTCATGGCGATCAACCACAAAATCATCTTGGTGCGCCAACGCTTGTAATTTGCGCCGTCAAATACAGTTGGCTTAAGTGCGGCAGCAAAACCAGTAGTTGTAAAATTCCTAGAATAAGGTTTTTGGATTGTTGGAAATATTAGGAATTTTCTCAATATTTTAATCCACAGAATTATGTAAATCATGATTAAACGATGACGCAATTCTAGATCAAAGCCAAAGGTACTAGATAACAAATTATCTATCTCATACGCAAAGACTAATAAACAACAAAGCAACATGATTAAAGCACGGTATAAGTTAATATACCCTTGAGCCGGTGCCACCATAGTCACAGGCGCAGGTAGAACATTCTCGTTCGCCATGACGGTCGGAGTAGACGATCACAAGTTGTCGCAGTGAAGCCTTGGTGCAGCGGAGAGATCAATGCAGTCGAACGTTGGTGCAGTGCAGATGCGTTTCCAGAAACACCGACACACTCGAGCAGTCGCGTGGTACGCTCCCCAAAAACCTTATCGGCCTTCTATCTCGAGCAAGATCTCAAGAAGGACGAGGTTCTGGAGGCCTGCTCCCTCCGCTACTTGTGCGCGCAAGAAAACGGAGTCGGGAATGCAAAAGACAACAGCAGCTACAATGGATGGATGGAGTATTGTGGGAGAGTTCTGCAGGTGTTGCTCGCACTCGCCACGCCACGGCTCGGCTCGGCGCGCGCGCGCGTGTGGCACAGCCTTTACCCTTTTCCACCTTGCTAATTGAGAGACACACAACTCAACTATTTAAGTTGGTCAAACCTTCTCTCAATTACCCATATGGTACTAAACCAATTTCATGACTCCTAGTATTTAATGGGCCTTTTGGAATTTCTATTAAATTAATTATGGGCCATCCCATAATAATCTAACAGAATGTATGTAAAGAGTTAGTGTTAGATATGAGTGCATGAAAGTTAGTGATTCACTTATCGGAACCATGACTTAAGATCGAAATTTTATGAGTCTTTTGACTTTGATTGGGTTTCATTCCTAACCTACCCAAGTTTGTTTGGTACAAAAGGCTTGGTTGTTGTTGACTTGAGGTTAGGGATGCTCAAAGGATAGTGAATGTATTACTGGAACATGCTAAAAAAATCGAGGAGATGCACAATTTCAATATGGAGATGTGGAAGGAAGAGTTTTCTACAAAGCTACATGATCAATTGAAGTGGCAGCTCAAAGAACTATAAAGTGCATACACTTCCTTGTAATTAGATTATAAGAAAGCAACAAGTGATGCTAACATTGCTGTCTCGACATTGCAAGAACAGAAAAAAAAAATTGCAAGCCCATCAGGATGACATCAAGGACTTTCAGCAGTCCTTGACGGCAAAGGAGGATGAAATGCAGAAATTGGAACATCAAGTTGCTGAGCACGAGAGAGTGTAGTATCCTTAATGGAAAGATAAAAGTGTAGTTCAGAAGTCCTTAATGGAAAGAGTAAGGGTTAAGATTCTGAAGAGCTATGAGCAGACTCTTGATGAAGTAAAAGAGTGACTAGCCTCAACTAAACTTGCATTAATTGATGCAGAGGCATTGGTTAAGGTAGAGATGGATAACTCGAACAGGGAGATTGAGCTGTCTAAGGGAAGCCTCCTAAATATCAATTTCAAGTAATAATAAAGACTGTTGTCCTGGTTGTGTTCAGTTGTAGGTATTTCTTCTTCTGGCTATGTTCTAGTTTGCGGTAATCCTTTTTCATTATCTTAGAAGTTAAAACATAAAATCCACAACATGTTAGCAGGAGAGGAGATAAACATGACCATTAATGCACATACCGCTTGCTCATTTTTTTAATAATATAACTTTGTCATCATTTGTTTCTTAAAACTAAGCTATGTTAATAAAGAACCGAAATGACGACTAGAGAGGATGAATAGGAGCCAAATAAAAACTTCCTCTTTAAAAGCATCCAAGCCTCTTTTTTTAAAAGACAACAAAAAGGAACAATAAATTCAGTACTAGACAAAAGAGTATTCTAGTCACTTTCCCTAAAGCACCAATTAAAGTGCTAAGTCAGGGCAGTACTGGATAGAAAGCTTTTAGGAAAACAGTAAAAACAACACGATCTCAAAGACAAGAACTGAGATAACCTTTGATCAGCTAAGAATCTTGATTTGTTCTTGTTCGTGGGGTATTAACGATCAACGTAATCTAGGATCAACTCCGACACGTCCTAGCAAGCTAGATCAAGGCACGATCAACTCCCAAAACAAAGAGAACACGATCTGTTTAGGTCTTTCTTTTTGCTACAACAGATCGGTTTAAGATCAAGAACTTAGAGAAAGGAGTTGCTGAGGACCTAGATGATTGATATGTGTTCCAAAGCTACATCATCCATCAATCACTCATCATTGGTTCAAGATCAAATAAGAAGGATAAAAAAGAACCAAGAGAGTGAAGGAGATAATTGCAAACAAAGCAAATCAAGAACTAGAATGAAAGCACAAACATGAACAAGATTCTTGTGTTGAAACTTTTCTATTTCTTGGAAGGATGATTTACAAAGCCTCACAACTAGGTGGGCAAAAGCTCAGAGAGCATCAAGATACCAAAAACCTCATCAGCTTTAGTTTCCTTAACCGTTCTGGGCCTAGACTCCTCCCTGAGCCTAGTCCCGGTCCATACCGTTGCCTGCCACGTCCAACACTTTAGTCCCTTATCTTCCTGGCTCGCAACCACTTCTTGGCGTCAGTCATCTTCCGGCGTCTCTTGACCGTTCTGGACCTCAACTCTCCTAGCCTAGTGCGGGTCTTGCCTTCGCCTCACCATGACCTTATGCTGAAGTCCTGCGACCAACACAGACAAGAAAACCATCACATAGCAATATCCAAAATTATATCAGAAGATCCCACCTTGGATCATATAGCCTGTGACCACCCTTGGCTGTGATCACTCAAAACCACTCTTGGCTGAGACCTCTTAAGACCACTCTTAAAGAGGTCAATACCACTCATACAGAGGTCTAGACCACTCACTGAGTGGTCACGACCACTCCTGTAGAGGTCTAGGCCACTCATCAAGTGGTCATAGGGGTTCACGACCACTCTCTAGGAGGTCACAGTGGTTTACGACTACTTCTAAAGAGGTCATAGTGGCTCACGATCACTCCTGGAGAGGTCACAGTGGCTCACGATCACTTTCATAGAGGTCTTTGAAGGTACAGTGGTCACGATCACTCCCATAGATGTTCTTGGAGGTCTAGACCACTCCCACAGTGATCACACCTCTCTAGGGACGACCTCCCGAGGGATCCCTAGTGAACGACCTCTCTAGGGACGACCTCTCTAGTGAACGACCTCTCTAGCGAACAACCTTTCTAGGGTCGACTCCCCTAGTGATCACAAAGCTCATGACCACTCAAACCAAATTGATCAAAGCCAAAGCAAGTTCAAATCAAACTCAAACCTGAGCAGCAAAGGTTTAAAACACAGTCAATTACTTATCACAAACATGGGCATACCACCACATGGTCTCTCAATTAGTGATTAGCAAGTCTAGTTATGCACTTTTCTACATTTATGCATATCTTAAACCACTTGAAAAAATAAGAGTTGGGTCAGATACTGTTGGCGTCAAAAACTTGATGTAGGGTTTCTGACAACAACACACCAGACGAACACCTGGTTCAGAGCGTGCCAGTCGATTTGACCTTTAATCGACAAGGTAAAAAATATAAAATTCACTCAAAGCCGATCGTGAAGATCAATCGGCTTAAACTCAACCAACTTGAAGCCGATTAAGATTGAAGTAGCAGGGTAAGTCTAATTAGCCGATTAAGGCTAATCAGAGGATAAAGGTAGATCGATTCTGAAGAAGGTGATGCGCAACAAAATCAGAATAAATCGAACCTGGGGCGTAATTTGAAGAAGATCAACAATTGGCGATGTGCAACTTTATTGATCAAGATCGAATTACAAAAAGACTAAATTACAAAGACTACTCCTAGTCGATAGGAAAAAGTAATGTAGATTGGTGTGCGGATTGTGTTGTCCTTTGCAGCTTGCTTCAACCCTTCTTTTATACCCGTCGGTCGATCGTGTCCTTTTACAATACGTTTCGAGGTTTGATCCGTATCGGCCTTATCCCGGACAGTTTTTCTTCAAAGATCTTGCTGTTACCAAATATCTTCAAATCTTTCCGATTCGTCTGTTGGCTTCCGCATGTTTTGACTTTCTTGCCGATTTTGACTAGACTTGCCAAATTCTGGTGCAAACAGATATATTCGCTGATGATAGAAGGAATTGCTTCAAAACTTGTTAAGGAGCACTGATTTTATGCTTTTAATATTAGGCTATCATGTCACTTACAGCTATAGTTTACATTATACTGCAAATTTATTTCTGAAGAGTTGCTAGATTGTAGAATGCTCCCTTCTTGTTCATGAGCAGTAGGAATGATCACATCAGTCGCAGCGTGATCCTATCATGAGTTCATGACATAGCAATTGAACTAGAGCACGGGACTTAATTGAAAAAAGAATCTGAACAAGCAAATACAGTAGATCTGAAATATTGTATTTTGTTCTACGTCTGAAACTCATCCAGTACCTTCTTTACTTTGTTTAAACTGAAGATTCACAGACTTTAATTAATTAGTTGCTGTATGGAGAGTAACTGGTCAATTGGACACGGTTCACAAGTACTTTAGTGTAACATCCCAAAAAATATATAATAAAATGAAAATGAATATTTTGGATTTGAATATAATTATTTCTGAGTTTTCTTAGTGTTATTGGTTTTTATTTGAATTTTCTTTGAATTTATGCTTTGTATGAAAAGTCCAACAAATAGAATTATTAAATGGAGAATGGTAAGAAGGTAAAGAGGTAAAAGTAAATATGGGAAAATTACCATGAGACCTTATTCATGCTGGTAAACCAGTAAAACCATCTAGTAAAAATCCTATGTACTGAAATGTAAATAAATAAAATAATTAATCATCTCTTTTGACTAGAAACAGTAGATGTTAAGATTACTAGAAAATATTAGAAACTTATATGGAGCTATAAAAATTACCGTGACACCCTAAGAAGAGGATACACGTCTGGTAAAAATCTTGGAAATTTATCATGTCGCCAAAGCCTTCTAAAAATTCAAGAACAGAGGCATTGAAAAACTAAAAATCATCATGTCAGAATTGTTATAAAATATCTACATAATATTTTGACTTGAAATTTTTATGGAGATATACATAAAAAAAATTAAACTCTTATAAAAAGTTTTGAAAATAATTAGTATGATTTACACCCTTAAATAAATAAAATACCGAAATGCAATTTTTGGATAGTGCACAGTGTCAGAATTTTTATAAATCAACCGTATGGTATTTTTGCTTAAAATTTTTAATTTACGATTTAAACTACCATAATACCCCATTAAAAAAGTTTTGAAAATTTTAAAATTGATTTGATGGATAAATTAATGCGAGTACTATCTGTCTGGACTGAGGCTTATCCCCTTGAACGTGTGCACTCGCTGACCGGTGGGCCCCGCGGCGTACAGGCCCATTCCCTGGCGCAAGGCGGTAACCCAGCAACACTCACTGACCGGTGGACCCCGGTCCTGCTTGTCAGCCTCGGCTTCCCCTTCACCTCTCCTTTTCCCTCGCCGCCGAACGAGTCGCGACCCTTCGCCGCCGACTCCTCTCTGTGTCTCAGCGCAAATCTCGTCGGGCCCACACTCGTGCGCTGCCACGGCACGTCCTCGGCTCTCCCACACCATGCCCCGGCCATACCGCGCTGCCTGGAGCACGCGAGACCCTGCGCCACCTCATCGTGCCGGCACAGAACCAAGCCGCAATCTTCGCGTCGTGTTCAAACGCTGTGGAGCGACTTCGCGCCATCTATAAATACCGGTTTTGCGTCGCAATGAGCTTCCCCTCCTCTCTTTGCTTTTCTCCTGAGCCACCGCCTCTGTTGATCCTCTTCTCCCTCGCCATTGACGCAGAAGCCAGGAAAAGGGGAAACCGGTGAAGTGAGCCAAATCGGCAACAATCTTTAGGATTTCTCAGTTCTTAAGCTTCGCCGTACCTCCTAGATTACTGATCAATCTTTATTTTCACTTCTTCTCGCCTACAGTTCAACTCCTTCGCCGTTCTTCTTCCTTCCGGCCGGCGCACGTGGGCAGCCACCTTCGGCCCTTCTCCGCCTCCACTCTCAGGTGAAATAGGTCGCCCTTAGCTCACTGATGCTCACGCCTTTCTTCCCCAGCAAAATCATGGCCGGCGGCGAGCTTTTGCTCGCACAGCCATGGCGGCCGCCGCCCCTCCACGGTGCCGACCCCCTTTCCGGCCATCTCCCGGTGAATGGGTACCACCCCTAGGTGCGCCTCGGCGCACTGATGCTCATGGTGTTGTCCGTTCCGTCGCGGCGGAGCTAGTTCGCCGCCGACGAGCTCAACTCCGTGAGCCCTGTTTTGTGCCACCGACCGATGGGTCCGGCTTGTCAGTCACTCGGTAGTTGAGAGCGCGTCGCATAGTCGCTAGCAGGTGGGGCCCAGCCGTCAGTCTCTAGGCCATTCTCGCGTGCGCGCCGGCTCGATCGCTGACCAGACCGGGCCGAGTTCAAACACTCGCGCGCCAAAATCCGAAAGCCGTTTTCCAACTGTGAAAGCGTATTTCTGGATTTTAGTTGATTTTCAAAAACCGAGTCTATTCATTTAGCTATATCTTTTGCATGGTAACTCCAAAATTAGTGAAACAAAGTTCTATATTCATGTAAAATCAAGTTATTTCATAATATGCAAAAATATTTTGAAAATGATCTCTGGGTAATTTTGAAATTCAAATTTGAATAGAAAGGCTAAAGATATGCTTTATACAAAAATTCTGCAAACAAACTTAGAAGTTAATGAAACTAATTTTTCTGGGATCCTTATGTTTCCAGGAAGCCAAATATATAAAAATATTTAATTTTCATGCATGTTTGAATTACTTTCTATTTAAGTCTTGCTTTCAATACACTACGAATATAAATATGTATAATGGTATGAAAGGAATATGAAATAAGTAAAAATTTATTTCCTGAATAATAGGGTGGCAGTAGAATAATTGAACTTGCCAAAATAATTAAGGAGTAAACTTGTTTTGAACTACCATTAGAAATATGAAGTGACCCTTGTGCCAATTGCACACACACATATATATGCATATATATGTGCATAGGAAATTAAATAATTAGAGTATAGGTTAAATGGACTCAAACCCAAGAACAAATCTAGTAACCCAGTTTAATAGATTTTAGCTTAATTAATCCTTTTTCTCATGCCTCGCTTTAGGGTAAGTGCTCTTGCGCAGAACCCTTTATCTTATGTTCTAAATTTCATAAATCCAAATAATTTTAGCATCTATAATTCGAAGTTATAAACACAAAAATTTACAATTTTTAGCCTCTTGAATTCGTAATTCAAGGATAGATAATCTATTAAAGAAACCATATTTGTTCATCCTAAAAGTCTTTAACAAAGTGTTTATGTGATTATCTAAATTATGTAGTCCTGAAATCCTATAATGCAACCCCTAAACTACCCTGTTTTCTGTAGTTAAGCTTTATTTGGTTTACTGTCTGTTTTCTTTTTGCCCTTACTAAATTTGGATTTTTACTATATTTTCGTTCGATTGACGTGTAGATTCCGATGTCCTCGAGGAAGAAGACAACTTCGTCGCAGATCCAGATCCTGACCTAGACAGCGAGTTGCAAGGCAAGCACCCCCTTGAACATATCGAGCCTGATAATTTACCTACATTATGTTGTTTTTATCTATGTACGATGCATCCGGATAATTCTCCCTAGAAATGCTAATTTGGGTTGGAACTGTAGTTAATCCTGTAAATTATGGTTTACCTCAATCTGTATGAACATGTGAACCTTGTAAACCTTAGTTGAACTAGACATGTTTAATGTCATTTTGGGTATAACCGCTTGCATAATATTCCTGCTTAAGCTGCTCATCGTATGTTTTCAGTCTTTTCAACAAATGTATGATCCTCATTTGGGAAAATGTTGCTGGTACTTTGGTTAAAACCCCAAAATAAAACTATGGTTTGACGCGGGCGATCATTGGCAATAGCTGGTGGTGCAAAGGGAGTTGCACGTAGTGTAGGGTGGAGTATCGCCCGTGTCGGATTAAGGACCGAGCAATGGGACGCTATAGATCCAAAAATTTCGTACAACCACGAGGACTTGTATGGGCGGGTCTTAGCCTATTAAGTTGTTTAGATGTGGCTTTGCATCTAAGGAAGGTGGGAGATTGCACAGACATTCCGGTCAGGTCTGTCTATAGGGGTTTCTACATACCAATGCAACGGTGTACACCTTGCTATGAATAGAAATGTGGTGTTGGGTGTGATGAAAATGGATCCACGGCTTGGGTGAGTGTTTCTGTTTCCATGACGGGGGTTAAACGTCCCGGGCTGGTTCAAAGCCACGTCTAGATAATGTGATAGCTCTGTATGATCTCCTTGCAGACACACCAAAGGAAGTGTGTCAGTTGGTCTGCCAAAGAGGTTGATCATTCCTTGTGGGTAAAGTTGTACGCCTCTGCAGAGTGTAAAATCTAATCGATTAGCCGCGTCCACGGTCAGGGACACTTGGTGAAGTCATTCCAATGTTAGAGTTTTTGGTATTTTCTAGAAAATGGGTTTGGGAAGGAAACCGTTTTTGCAACTAGCTTTTGTGTCAAAGGATAGACACCGGGGACTTTTGCAGTTGGGTAGACTGGGTTGAAAGACTTGAATATTTGCTTATCGTTTTATGTTTCAATTGTCTATTTAAAAATGCAATGTTTCAATCTATTAAATTCATACTTTTCAATGTCTATGCAACTGCAAAATAACCTATAACCTGCCTTTGCTTAGCCTGCATAATTACTTATTTGCATTTGTCAAACACTTGAGTACCAATGTACTCAATCTTGCATCTGCTGTCTCAGAGGACGAAGCTTGCGAAGTGCCAGATGATTCTTGCTTTCACGCAGGGCATGGGGTGTTCGACGATGATTTCCCCTAGGTTTGCCTAGTCAGTTGCCTGAGGGTTAGTGGGCAAATCACGAGGCTTTTGGAGTTCTTTAACTCTCTATTTTCCGCTGTTCAGTTTTGTAAATTTTAAACTCCATATAATTATTTCCGCTTGTATATACATATTTATCAGTTTGTTCTTCTGTGGTTGCGATATGAATGTTGTAAACATGTGAGTGCTAGCCACTGATCATGGGACTAGTACAGTGATCACATGGAGGTTCCTGTTTGTAAGAACGGAGTCTCCCATTTAGAATAGAAAGACCAAGATAGTAGCTGGTCAAACAGAGAGCACACCTACAAAACCTGTAAAGACCATATATATATCCATATTGTTGCTCTATGTTATGCTCAGATGCAAGGTTAGTTAGCTAGTAGCTAGTTAGATGCTACATGTGCTACATGCACGGGCATCCATCGTGACATATAGCCTACTAGATGCGTCTGCGCGGCGTCACGCCGCGCCGCGCAGACGCGTCACGCTACGCAAAGACGATTTTCTTGTCAACTAAAAGAACTGTGTAAAAAAAAACAAATTTAAGTTTGGAGGGACTTTCCATAAAAAAACAATGCCAGTAAGATTAGTAGGTGAATAGTACTATTTACATATAAACCTTACAATAAGAAAAAAATTGTAGGCAAAAATATAGTTTTAAGTATCAGTCGAAAGATTTAGTTATGAAATGAAAAAATTGCTCATGCTACCCTATTAACAGTCAACATAATATCTTAACAACGACATATGAGTGACGTGCAGTGCTAAACAACATGCTTGAAGATGTTATTTGAAGTGAGCAATTTAATTTGCCATTCTTTGAAATCGTAGGAAAAAACTTTAATGGCCAACAAAGCGAGAAGAAAAGAGACGTTCGGCAATCTCTTAGTATGTGCTTGTGATTATAAATCAACATTGCTCATAGCGATTATATCACTTGTAAACTGAAAAGAGATGATATTGCTGCTCGAACTTCTTCCAATATATGTCCGAATCCGGTTATTTAGTCTTTTCTAAAGCATGAGCAATATCAAGATTGCAAAGAACATCTTTGAAATAATCGACAAAGGGAAACAATATGAGTTTCAAGTACTATAAGTATTTAACAAGGCATACAGGTAATTCCCATCTTTTAAGATAGCAGTGGTGCCACAAGATTTATCACTGTAGTTTCCAATTATGAATCCCTTAGTGCCTTATAATCTGTAGCAATTTCAACAGTGGTATCCTGTAAAAAATAAAATCTTCAGTATCACGCCTTCTCATCAAATAAAAGGTAAAAGCATTGTATTATAGTAGCAAACATCGGATGACACTAATACATATTCATACAAAGAACTGAAGTAGGTAATGCAGAAAATGGCCCTCCAAAATTGTTGTTTTGCATAAGTAATTACCCTGGAAACAATTTGAATCTAACCCTTTCGAGTTCCAAGACCTTGTTGCAATAGTTGTATGGTTAAAAAACAATACCCTATTAACATTTCACACTTTATGTCGTGTAAGCACACTTTTCTCAATATAGTTTTTTCATTAGAAGAAGGAAAACAGTTCATGACCATCTTAGGAATTTCTACAAGCAAAGAAGCGTCAATTATATTCACCTCATAAATTTCTCCGGTAGGGCGGGCATCAAATCTTGATATCCATTTCCTTAGTATCCCATTATCATTTCGAAAGGGCACTCGTAATATGTAAGTATGTTGCGCCGCACTTATACTCTCAAGTCGTTGATTGCACGATGTGCCCTTTGAATCTGTATCACCGAGTAACCTTAATCACATAAAAACACATTATTAGCAGCGCTCCTTTTCCCACAAAAGAGTCACAAGGAGGACTTATGAACTTGCGAATAAATTCCTTCGTCAAGTTCCTCAACAGAAACATGATTTTCTTCCCTTTGTGCAAGAAGAAACATGATTTTCTTCGATCGTGCAAGAAGAACATATACAAGTTAACTGTCAAATGAAAATTGGTTAACTTGGTATCTCATCGACAAAATGCTAATGAATCAGAAATATCTTGATTGTATGTAAGACATTATACACGTCTATACTTTTATCTTAGCCTTATTTTGGTACTTATGTACGAACATATGTAAAACCGTAACCCCATGTTGTATCGAACATTATTTCGCTTGCAATGAAGGAAGGGCCATATAGGATGGGGTCTAAAATCTTCGATTAGGAGTTAGGACACATACATCACTCTTCACACAAGTATGAATGATTTCAAGCGTTCAGTATGACTGGTTTTGTACCTATGCTTGGGAGGACTGGTTTTGCACTTACGCTTGGGAGGAAAGAAAATTTTAGCTGAGTACTACATCGAGTTTTGTATGTTCTAAGTCATAAAACCATTTTCCTTATCATTGTTGCTTACATAACATGCTCTGGGTGATGTTCCATTACAGACCACTGTAAATAGAATCTCTTGAAATATATTATTGTGGTAGTCTGCAAGCAGCACCAAGCTTATTGTTAGCACATAATCACTACGCTAGCAAAGACACTATTGGAAGGGGAATTCTTTACCTGGATTTTATGAGGGAATTTGAATGATGCACATACTTCTTGAATCTTTTGCTCGTAAAATACCCGTATCAATCGTGTTAACCAACAAAACTTAAAACCCCAAATCTGCGTAGCACAGTGACGAACCAGAGGAGCAGCTCGTAAACAACCTGCAGGTGATACCATGAGGGCCCAAGCGGCGCCCAACTGGACCTTGGGTGGAAAGACCCTGAAGAGGTTGATGGCGAACATGAGCATGCAGGCCGAGACCATCGCCTCCATGATTGGCTCCCCCGTCGCACCGACGCAGTCGACGAGGGACATGAGCACCTGCCGCTTCCTCTCCTTGTCCAGCGAGCCCCTGCCCCGCTCGGCGGAGAAGTCGAACACAACGCAGCAGATGTTCAGCTTCTGGAGAAACACGTCCACCCAGCGGCGGAGGAGGCACACTCAGCAGCTCCGCCTCCCCCCATTGGCGCCACACGATGACGGGGATTTCTCCGGCGGTGAACCCCCGCTGCTTAGATCCAGAGGAGAGGCCACCATAGATGGGATCTCGCGGCGAGGAGTAGGAGGAGAGGTGGGGGGCAAAAAGTACAAGAGCTTTGGCGTTTTGGGCGGATTCGCAGCGAGAGCGCTCAGGCAAGCGAGGGCATCACGCGTCGGCCAGCAAAAAACCAATTCCGGTCGCGCGGGGAAGACTCGAACGCGGGTGGCCGGACTGCACGCGAGCGACCTCACCGCCGCGCTGCGCACTCACACACGAAAACTGACCGCGGAAAAACACTTGAGGTAGTTAAGCAGCTGAGCCACGTGGGCGACGTGACTCAACGGCGAGCCAACCGTACGAACGGCAGACCAATTCACTATTTAAGCGCTCGACGGGGCGCCTGCGCGCGCGGCCACGACGCCCGCACGTCGACGTGGACGACGCGAGGGACGGCGAACTCTTCAAACTTTATATACAGTAGTATATAGTGAGTCATTTGTTCATTACTACGATCATGTATATTTCTTCTTTTTGCTAGTAAGCAAAAACTCTTCATTTTTTTGAAAACCAAAGCAAGGGGCCCATAGAACCTTTCATGGCTAGTATCTTTTTTCTTTCTTAAGAGGCTTACTTCGTGTTTGAGCAAGTCCAACACTTCCTCTTTTTCTTACTTTGTGAAACAAGATCAACGTTGGCGAATTTTGTTACTTGCTAGTTAACTGAAAATGTGATTCCTGGAAAGGTGGTCATTGACAACAATGCTAGTACTACACCTTGCTAGTATCCATTAGGCATCTAATTATCCACTTTTAAACAGAAAGTGGCTAAACGATTAGCGCTGGTGCATCCCTATTCCCTACCCTGAAACACTAAATTACTTACAAAATAGACATAGCTAGTTAGCTACCACTGCTTGGGGTCAAGCCACTAATCTTAATTTTCTCTCTTTCTTTGCGAGAATCAAACCACCAATCTGACTATCTGAGCCTACGACGCCTTCTCCGATTGGCACAGATTAAACTTCCTGCGGTCGTGCTTAGCCATAACGATTTACGTGATAAACTCACTTAGTGTTCATCGACAGACCGGTGTCTATCATCTAATCATAAATTAGAAAGGCTAGACACTGTCTATACGGGATAAATCAGTCCAAGCGGCCAACAAGATAGGTAGACCACAGCGGCTAGACGCACTCTAGGTGACCGACTAGAGTAATAGTGGACACACGGACGGGACAATCATCGTAGTACGACTGTACGAGTAGCAACTGCTACGTTTTACCTTCGAATTGCGCACACGCCACGTGCGGACTACCAAGACGTCGCCATCCCGGCCTCGCTACTGCGACCTCACCTCACCTCACGAACCGTACGCATACGGTCTCGCCGAACAGCTGGATCTCGGCCGGCGCGCGGCTGCCGCTTCGGCCTCACCTCCTGCTGGCCGCGCGCGGTGTGGACGGCTAAAAACAGCCGCGCGAAATAACGACGTCGATCCCTGCTTCGCCAGCAGCCGGCGGTCTCGTTGGATGACCGATCGAGCGTCAAGCGGACGCCGGGAGGGCCGAGCGTGTCGCGGACGGATGAGTTCGTGGCTTAACAAAACCGCTAGTGAACCGTGGCATTTATTGGGTTATTATCTAATACAGGAGCCGAATGAGCCCACAGTCGATTTTTCCTTCTTTCATTTTCCAAAACGGAACAGTCTGCCTGATGTTCAAGGAATAGACGACATACTTATTGGGCCAAAAGGCAGGGCCACATGGGCACATCTTGTAGATAGAACCTACGCTTCCCTCAGAAATCTGTACTGTGGGGATTTTATTTGGCGGTAATTAATTTTTTAAAATAAAGATATTGATTTTTAAAGAATAATTCAAGTCCATGAAAAAAGTGCCCAGCTCATTCAAACTCATGTTATTTGTATGGTGTAACAATATTTTTGCAACAGTAATGGCATTTTGCTCCGTTTAGCTGCGTAAGTAGTACAAATGCACAAAAGTTGTTTTGACTAAGTTCTCAACGGTGGGGATAGCTCAGTTGGTAGATCGTCGGGCTGAAGATCTGAAGGTCGCGTGAATCCACGGTTACCGCATTTATCATTTTTTTTTAAAGTAGTGCTTCTATTTCGGTGAGATGATCGCCGAGTTTTTCGTTTTTTAGACTGTGAAAAAGAAAAACATTCTTTTCAGACACATCAGCCCTATAGTATTCTCCGTACGCAGAAGATGCCACTAATGACGTTGCAGGAGAAGAATGGAGAGATTAGTACAAGGTTAAGAACATCGTGTTTGTCGTTGTTGTCCCGCTCAGACAGGAAAATTGATTCTGACTCCAACTTATGTTACTTTACACTTTATCGTCGAGGAGGACAACTGCGATCTTTTCTCCTTTTCAAATGCACCCATCTGCCAGCAGATCATAGTCAACTTCACTTTCATGTCGCAACTACAGTACCACTTAACCAGTCTCCAGCAGACCATGAATATTATTTCAGGTTACTCCGCCCGATACTCTTTTGTCGCCTAATTAGCTATACTACAAAACCACGTATTTTATCCAAATCATTGAATGCTTCAAAGAGGATGCTCCAGTAAGCCAGGAATTTAGTGGTGCCACCGAGATGCGGCTGGTATATTAATTTCCGCGATGCCAAGATGCTCAGGCCGCACCATTTGGCTTTCTTGCACTTGTTTGTTCCCGTCGAAGGATCTCGCCACAAGCAGAACGAGCATCCCAGATTCCCACCCTTTTCACTTCACAGGGTGCATACGTGTTGTCCTAGAGCTAGCTGTCATGCAAAAACGGCTCGATCGGCATATCTGTGTTTTTATCGTTATTACGAGGTACTATTAAATTACTCTTAATAACTCATTTATGATATACTAAATTTAATATAACCTTTTATTCTTTTTATCTAATAAATCAGATTAGCTAGAATTTATTTATACTTCGAGTAGTGTATCTATTTTCTACTTACCCACTATATACTAACAAATTTCTCTACTCCTACTCACAGTACCTCAAATTGACAACGTTTAGTTCTGTAATAGTGCTGGGCTTCGACAGTTTAGACATCGGCACACTGCACGCAGAGAAACCAAACACCAGCATATCCTAATCCTTCTTTATTATTTCCTAAATCTAGCTAGTAACAATCCATCAACATCGAAGCTGACAATCCTCGGGCCGATTTAACCGGCATGTTCTAAGCACAAGTTTTGTCGCGTTATTTGTACTTCTAGTATATGACACCGTTTCCATACATCGGAACGTTGTGCAGTGCACTACTATCTGCATGCATGCCTGATCAACGCATGCACACACTCGTATAACCAACCGATCGAAGCACTGCGCGTGCATGCGTGCAAGCTACGGCGGGGGCCATGGAGATGCTAAGCCGGAGCCTGCAGAGCATGGGGAGCCCAGACGTCAGCGTCTACTTCTCGGGCGCGTCCTCGCGGTGCCCCAGCGCGGCCGACGAGGTCGACGACGAGGAAGCACTGCTGTGGGCCGCGCTGGAGCGGCTGCCGTCGTTCGAGCGCCTGCGCACGGGCATCCTGCGGTCGAACGCCGAAGGCGGCGCCGCGGGGGGGCGCAGCCGCATGTGGTACGCGCACGAGGAGGTGGACGTGCGCACGCTGGAGCTCGCGCAGCGGCAGGCGTTCGTGGAGCGCGTGTTCAAGGTCGCCGAGGAGGACAACGAGCGCTTCCTCAAGAAGCTCCGCGCGCGCATCGATCGGTACGTACGTCATACGTGTCGTTAAAAGCAAGCGAATGCAGTGGGCATGCCTGCGCGCGTCTTATTGATTGTTCGTGACGTTTTACCAGCGCGGGCATCCAGATTCCCACGGTGGAGGTGAGATTCAAGAACCTCAACGTGGAGGCGGAGTGCCACGTCGGGACCCGCGCGCTGCCGACGCTCGCGAACGCGTCGCGGGACGTGGTCGAGTCGCTCCTGGGGCTCGTCGGCCTCAACTTCGCCAAGAGGAAGACCCTCCACATTCTCAAGGACGTTTCGGGCGTTGTAAGGCCGTCGAGGTACTGCACGCGCGTGCATGTCAGCGTTGTGGGGAAATATTTCTGCCGGATGTTACAGACCTGACCTGACCTGACTTATTGTTGTTTTGCCCCCCAGGATGACACTTCTGCTTGGTCCGCCGTCTTCTGGCAAAACAACACTCTTGCTGGCTCTAGCCGGCAAGCTAGACCCGACTCTCGAGGTGAAATTTCGTCTTCTTTTTTCCGTGATCCAAAAGAGATAAAACGTTACGGCAGTAACCGAAAACTTAATTTAGGGTTTTGATAATAAAAAGTAGACCTCGGTCACGGGTGCATACATGATACTTGTGGTGAGACTCGCGTTTGGAATGACTAAATGGGGCGTTGCAGGTGAGCGGAGAGGTGACCTACAACGGCTATGGGCTGGACGAGTTCGTGCCACAGAAGACCGCGGCGTACATCAGCCAGAACGACGTCCACGCGGGCGAGATGACCGTTAAAGAGACACTCGACTTCTCCGCGAGGTGTCAGGGGGTAGGCCAGAGATATGGTGAGCCGTCGCCGTCGTAGCATGATATTTGCGCTCTGCTTCTTCTGATACAAAATAATGAAATAGTAATACTCCAGTGGATGATTTCACTCTATTGTCAATGATGGTGTCGTGTGCAGAGTTGCTCAAGGAACTGGCCAAGAAAGAGAGGCAGCTGGGCATATATCCTGATCCAGAGGTTGACCTGTTCATGAAGGTGTGCAGTTATCAATTCTTGATCGTAGAACATGTGCTTAGTCCTGTAATTTACTGATCATGTCTGAACTTTTTTTTTCTTTTGCGTTGATTTGTAGGCCACTTCAGTTGAAGGGAGCACTCTCCAGGTAGACTACGTTATGAGGGTAAGTCCCAAACAGCAAAGCAATTTGTAGCAACGATATTTTTTCGCGGTAAAATGGTATCAATTGCTACTCTATTGCTGACCAATCGGTGGCTAGTCTAACTTGTCCCGCTAACTACATATTAGTGGATTTATAGTTGTTTTTTTTCTATGATTTGATCCCATAGTCTTTGGGTTGTCGAACCTTAAAGGTGACTATAATAACCTACTGCACCCTTCGAAAAACAATTACGCCGTAGATTATTATTAGCCCATAAACTCTTCTCTAGATGTGAGAGGAACAATAAAAAAAGTGAGGTTAGCATAGGGGTGCGAGTGGGGATTGGGGAGGACTGACTGTCTGAGCTGATAAGGCCCATATAGCTCGTCTGTTTAGGTCGAATGGATAGCTGATAGCTCTTTGTACGGCTCCATCTGCTTGGTGTGGCTTACATAGCCCACACCAACCTAGCGGCGTTGGTGGTTCTTTAGATTCTAGACTCTAGAGCCACGAGCCCATGAGTATGCACTTCCGCAGGAAAGCCTCACATTTTTAGCCCCTACGATTTTTAAAAAAATATATATTCTTCTTTCAAATATAATACCAGGTGAAGCTTATTATCACCTACCATGCTATGAGAACACAATAAGTTTCTACAAAGGTACCACTCATCGGTAAGAATTATATAATTAATTATTCACTTTCACTTAATTAATGAATTACTTGATTAATCATTTAATTAATGTCTTTTGCTTAATTAAATTAGTTGATTAATGCTACCAAGGTAGCAGGGCTTAGCAGGTTGCTCCTTCCGAGCTCATGCTACGTGGTACCTCGTGCCATGGTATGGGAGCATATGTATCATTTGTTGGTGTTTTCCTGGTTGAAGAGACGCCTATTTTTATAGTTGTATTGAGAAGAGAGCGAGATTAGGGAAAAAAAAGTTTGTCAGGCGAGGTGTTCGTTTGTTTGCCGCAGAGAAGGCGGCCTCGCCTTTTCCCGCTCCCCTCGCAAATCGCGACGCATTTTGCGCTGGTGTCCGCGCCCTTGATGCCGCTGATGCGTGCAGATCCTTGGGCTGGACATGTGCGCCGACGTCATCGTCGGCGACGAGATGCGGCGCGGCATCTCCGGCGGCCAGAAGAAGCGCCTCACCACAGGTACGCCCGCCTGCGCGTCTCTTCCTCCACCTCGACTTGCCGCTGTTCAGTTACGTTCTCTCTCTCTCTCCATTGGTGAAATCGGATCGATCGGTTGGTTCCAGGGGAGATGCTGGTCGGCCCGACCAAGGTGCTGTTCATGGACGAGATATCCACCGGCCTGGACAGCTCCACCACCTTCCAGATCGTCAGGTGCATCCAGCAGATTGTTCATCTGGGCGAGGCCACCGTACTGGTGTCGCTGCTCCAGCCAGCACCGGAGGTCTTTGAGCTCTTCGACGACGTCATGCTGCTCTCCGAGGGGCAGATCGTATACCAGGGCCCCCGGGAGTACGTGCTCGAGTTCTTCGAGAGGTGCGGCTTCCGCTGCCCCGAGAGGAAAGGTGTTGCTGATTTCCTGCAGGAGGTTCGTCGCATCGAAATTTCCTAAACTTTTGCGAATGTTACTTATGACGAGGATTATTGACCACGTACGTAATATTACGGTCAAAGTCTCTTTTGAAGGGTAGGTTCACATATTAAAAATTCACTTAACATAATAGTTATGTCTATGAACAAGATTCAAAAGAAAGACTTATCTCCTTTAGTTACAAACTTGTTGGAAACCATTGACGACAAGTTAAGACGAAGAGACGACCGGTCATATGATTTTATAAGTCCCGAACAGCCTGGTCAGGAGACATGGCAGTTTCCCATGCGATTAACGTGAGGGTGGTTATTAGCGCATTGACAACTTACGATGGTTGGTTAAGAGAAACGCTGGTTGACCAAAGAACGTAATGGTTGAAGACTCAACAAAGATGTATGCGTCAAGAGGCAAAAGGCGCCTATAGTAGTATTAACTGCCTCCTCTTAGTTAGGCATAAATAGGGTGGCCTACGTGTTCTAGAAGGGAGAATATGGATAATCTTATTTTATTCTAATCTGAATTTATTATTCTTTTTGTCCACGTAATAAAATCCCTATTTGATCGTGCCCTCATATCTTATTTTCCCGCAAGTTCGATAGGGGACCTTAGGTCCTGATCATCGAAAACTTATGTGGCAAACTTGGCATGCCTATGTAATGAAGTCAATAGAAACATTTCTAGGAGCTTGTTCATCAGTTCATGTTCCTCTCGTGTTGTTCAGTAAAAGTTCTTAACACATCTAGTTTACTTTTTAGAGTTAGAAGGAAGAGCAGCTTCTTGGTAAAGGTTCATGGTACATCCAATTTACTTTTCTGGCTAACCAATAAAAATTCTACTAGGCACTAGCGCCATAACCTCTGACAAATGCTAATTTTCACAGGTTACATCAAAGAAAGATCAGGAGCAGTACTGGATACAGAATGAAAAACCTTATCGCTATGTATCAGTACCTGACTTTGTTGCAAAGTTCAAGAAATTTCATATGGGAAAGAGCCTAAAAAAGCAGCTTTCGGTTCCTTTCAACAAGAGAAGGATCCACAAATCTGCTCTGGTTTTCTCCAAGCAGTCTGTTTCTACTTTGGAGCTTCTCAAGGCCTCATGCTCCAAGGAATGGCTTCTCATGAAGAGAAATTCGTTTGTCTATGTTTTCAAAACAGTTCAGGTACCCAGATCCTGGATAGCCTTAAATGAAGGAATTGTTTCTTATCTATCATTCATACAGCAAAAATGCTCTAAATATTTAACCATAAAGCTAGGCCATCTTAAGTTGTACCCCTTTCAGTGCAACCTAAAAATTCACTGCTGTCCACAATAGAGTACTAATTGGGCATATGATTCTTTGTCTGATCTTGCTTCTTTTCTTTTGAAGGGAATCATAGTTGCACTAGTAGCATCAACGGTTTTCTTGCGGACACAGCTCCATACAAGAAATGAGGAAGATGGCCAACTCTACATAGGAGCACTTCTTTATGTCATGGTAGTTAACCTGTTCAGTGGTTTTGCTGAGTCAGCCCTTACTCTGGCAAGGCTCCCTGTATTGTACAAACATAGGGATTTCTTATTCTATCGGCCATGGACTCTTACACTTCCAAATATTCTCCTGAGAGTCCCTAGCACCATGTTCGAGTCAATAATTTGGGTTGTAATAACCTATTACACCATAGGCTTTGCCCCTGAAGCTAGCAGGTGCACCATCTCAATGATTCTGCCCACTAAAATTGTATATCATTTTGAATTTCTATGTTTGATCTCTGGCCTTAACAGTGCAATGCTAATCTTGTTGCAGGTTCTTCAAACAGCTGATTGTACTCTTCTTGATCCAGCAGATGGCTACAGGACTGTTCAGACTTATCTCTGGCTTATGCAGGACTGTTGTGATAACTAATACTGCAGGTTCTCTTGCAGTTCTGACCATGTTTGTACTTGGAGGATTCATCCTACCAAAAGGTAATCATGCATGTTTTCCATCTCATAACGGACACTGCTTGCATTGGTGCCATGGGCATACTATTTGAGAAAATTGTTGATTGTTTCTCAACGTGAACACAAATAATGGGAGGTGACGATTCTAAAAAACAAATCATAAATGAGCTATCTTTTGAAATGGAACATGATTACACGACTGTCAGTACCTTATACCTCAAAAGACTTGAATTATTTACTTAAACCTATTTATAGTGGACACTTTACAGTGTTGGGTCTTAACGTGGCAGTCGAAATAATCACTGCTAACATAGACATTTCAAATGTTACTCCAAATTCAATCAATTCTCATAGACATTTCAAGTGCTACTTTAAATTCAACCAACTCTCATTCTTATTGGTGTAGATGCAATTCCAAAATGGTGGATATGGGCTTACTGGTGTTCACCTCTCCCTTATGGATACATTGCTCTTGCCGCCAATGAGATGCATTCTCCAAGGTGGATGGACAAATTTGTAAGTTAACTCGTCACTCGTGATCATCTTATTGCCGTGTTCTCATACAAGTAATGGTTCTTGATTTTCTTGTTGTGTATCATTAGGCACCTGATGGAAGGCGATTGGGAATTGCAGTTCTAGAAAACTCAGGTGTCTTCACCAATAAGGAATGGTACTGGATTGGAACTGGTGCCCTTCTGGGGTTCACCATCCTGTTCAATGTGCTATTCACTCTATCCCTTATGTATCTAAACCGTAAGTAGCTACACTTCACTTAGAAACAAGTAGTTATGGTTTGCATCTGACAACTCCATTATTTGCTTAATCTAGTAATTTTCCTTGTCTACGATAAATAGATATTGTCATTCAAAGACGTAAGTTTGTTCTTTGGTATTGGTAATTTATTCAACTTATTGTTCTGTTTCTTGAATTAGCTGTTGGAAAACCACAAGCCATCTTACCTGAAGAAACAGATACCAGTCCGGAGAACGTTCAAGAAGGGGAAAAGGAGACACATATAACACAGAGGACTACAGTTCCAACACCAGAATCTGTATCCCCTAACTCAATGATCACATGTAAGCTTGTTTCCATTTTGTTGTCATATTCACTCTTCCTTCATGTCCAGAAAAAGATATGCTATTTTAGTGCTCTCTCCAATGATGTTTTCCATTGTCTCTAGTGGATAAGGTGCTTGAACAATTGCGTGGACGTTCTCCAAATACGTCTGATAGGTCATACATGAATGCTGCTGTCAGAGTTGCTCAAGGAAGAGGGATGGTTCTTCCATTTGAACCTCTCTCCATGTCCTTCAAGGACATAAATTACTATGTTGATATGCCTGCGGTGTGTATGCCTGTCCTTATATTCTTTTCCCTCTGAACTGCATTTCCATGTCTTTGGCCAATGTTGTATCATCAGTGAACATGAGAATTCCATACCATGCAATAATTAAGTAGATCATGTTTAATATGGAAAACTTGGGTTGAGTATGAAGTTCATGTTCTGCATGATGCTGCTTTCTTAGAACAACATTTTCCAATGATTGATTTTATCAGCTAATGCATGAGTCTAGGCATTAGTGTGTAGAGACTTGATGGTGTGAGTTAACATATTTGCTGCAACAGCCCTTTGCAGGGGCGGTACACCCGGGAAATGCTACAACATCACCCCTTCAATGGGCCAAATTTGTTGATTGAATTGGTTCCGATTTCGGTGGATTGGGATTTCCAAGACCTTAGAACTATTTGTATTGTTCTTTTAACAAATTTCAAATATATGTGTTGGATTTATAATATTGCGAAATTATTATACAAGACTATAGAGTTGTACATGTGAAGTGTGCACCTCCATAGAAATTTTTCTAGTTCCGTTTTCTAGTTCCGCCAGTGGCCCTTTGAATATGCAGTATACATATCTTCCCAGACTTTGGACGTTATGTTACTACACTTTTTCGTGCATTGCAGTGCAGTTATTTCATAACCTGTAATCTCATTTGCAAGCTGTGAACATGTCAGGAAATGAAGAATCAAGGAATAACCGCCGATAAGCTTCAGCTGCTGTCAGGGATATCTGGGGCTTTTCGACCTGGTGTTCTCACTGCCCTTATGGGTGTGAGTGGGGCTGGAAAGACTACCCTCATGGACGTCTTATCTGGAAGAAAGACTGGTGGATATATTGAAGGAGAAATCTATATATCTGGTTACCCTAAGAACCAAGCAACATTTGCAAGAATATCAGGGTACTGTGAGCAAAATGACATCCACTCGCCACAGATCACTATTAGGGAATCCCTGCTCTTCTCTGCTTCCCTGCGTTTGCCTAAGGAGGTCACTGATCAAGAAAAAAAGGTTCGTTCTTCTGTTTACAGTGTCAACTAGACAACTATCAACTGATGTCTGTAGATAGTGAGTTGCTATTCGTATGGTACCTCATTACAGTGTTTTCTTGGGTAAAAACATGATTGAATTTTTTTTCTTTGTCTACGAGGGGTGAATGAAATTTATTAAAATGTTGTCTACGAGGGGTGAATGAAATTTATTAAAATGTGTTTTTGTATCTGTGTAGATATTTGTGGATGAAGTTATGGAACTGGTCGAGCTTAACGGTCTCAAGGATGCTATTGTGGGTCTCCCTGGTGTGAATGGCCTGTCGACAGAACAAAGAAAGAGGTTGACTATTGCTGTAGAGCTTGTGGCAAACCCGTCAATCATCTTCATGGACGAACCAACTTCAGGTCTTGATGCAAGGGCTGCTGCAATTGTTATGAGAACTGTGCGGAACACTGTCAATACTGGAAGAACTGTTGTTTGCACTATCCATCAACCAAGTATTGACATTTTTGAAGCTTTTGACGAGGTAATGCATCTTTTGGATACGTTCTTCTCAAGTATATATAATTTTTGTGCTTTGTTGATATCGTTCGTACTTGATGATATTCTTGTTTTTTCACCTTGCAGCTGCTGTTACTGAAAAGGGGAGGCCAGGTCATATATTCTGGACCCTTGGGTAGGAACTCACATAAAGTTGTTGAATACTTTGAGGTCTGTGATCTGATGCCAAACTACTTCCACTTATCCCTATGTATAGCTTTATGTTGTAGTAGTACCTTGTAAGAGATTGTGCAATTATGAGGATATTTTTGATGTTTCTCTATTTGTAGTTACTTCTTTTTAAGTCTGTAGATCATGAAATATTCTTTAATTTTTGTTCGTTACTGTATCAAACTAGGCAATTCCTGAAGTCCCAAAGATCAAACAGAAGTGCAATCCAGCTACATGGATGATGGATGTGAGCTCAGCTGCGGCAGAAGTTCAATTGAAGATTGATTTTGCTGAATTTTTCGAGTCATCAACTATGTATCAGTAAGTGCAGTGCCCCACCAGCCTCTTACTGTAAATTGGATTGGCACAATTTTCAAAATAAACAAACATCTACCAGGAGTGCAGGAAGCATTACATCATCGCATGCACTCCTTAAAATTTGGTAGTTATATACCACTCCACCTTGAACTTCAGATCCTGCAACTGATGCAAGAATGGACTTACTGATGCATAGTTTAGCGCTCTTTAGCTAACAGCTATTTTCTTCTATGGCTGATTATTTTCAGGCGGAACATTGCATTAGTCAAAGAGCTGAGCAAGCCACCTCCTGGTTCCAACGACCTCTACTTCCCCACCCAGTACTCGCAGAGCACCTTTGGTCAGTTCAAATTCTGCCTCTGGAAGCAATGGTGGGCTTACTGGAGAAACCCTGATTACAACCTCGTCAGGGTTTTCTTTGCATTAATTACTGCTTTACTGCTGGGGACCATATTTTGGAGGGTTGGCTTCAAGATGTATGTTTTTATCAGGCTAAGTTATTATTTCCAGTCATTGATTCTTTTCCTGAATGTATATTACTGGATTCTCATTTGTTTGTTATTTGGTGCAGGAAGAGTTCAACAGATCTTTTGATCATCGTGGGATCAATGTATGCTGCTGTGTTGTTTGTTGGTTTTCAGAATTGCGTTAGTGTTCAACCCGTTGTTGCTGTGGAAAGGACTGTCTTTTACAGAGAGCGGGCAGCTGGACTGTACTCGGCTATACCCTATGCTCTAGCTCAGGTCAGTAATATTAATTGGCAGTTCAACTGAAAACACCTTACTACCTTATATTGTCACGTCAATGAAATTATCGTTTAAGATTTATGCCAAAAGGGTACATAGCAGAAATGGGACATGAAAGCATTTCAGTAGACTACGTATAACTGTATGATAGCATTTGAAACATCAATCCATGGAATTTTGTCTTTTCAGGTTGTTGTGGAGATACCATATGTGTTCGTCGAGTCTGCCATTTATACTCTTATCGTCTATTCGATGATGTCTTTCCAATGGACACCAGCAAAGTTCTTCTGGTTCTTCTATGTTACATTCTTTACCTTCCTCTATTTCACTTACTACGGAATGATGACTGTCTCCATGTCACCAAACTGTCAAGTTGCTTCCATATTTGCTGCTGCCTTTTACACCCTCTTTAATCTCTTCTCAGGGTTCTTCATCCCAAGATCGGTGAGTCAGTTTTTGACTTGATCCCCAATAAACTTTTAAGATTCGAACCTCTTGCACTGCAATTCTAAAAGTTAATCCAATTAATCCCTGTTTTCAGAAAATCCCAAAATGGTGGGTTTGGTACTATTGGCTTTGCCCGGTGGCATGGACAGTTTACGGGCTGATTGTGTCACAGTATGGAGATGTGGAGGATTTTATCAAGGTACCTGGCCAACCCGATAAGCAAGTCAGACCTTTCATCAAAGACTACTTCGGCTATGACCCGGACTTCATGGGGGTCGTAGCAGCAGTGCTGGCTGGCTTCACTGTCTTATTCGCATTTTTATATGCTTACTGCATAAAGACCTTTAATTTCCAACAAAGATAGAAGTGTAAGGCTCAATTTGTCGTGTCGATTCATATGTGTATTACCGTTTACTTGTAAGTTTTACTGTTTTAGTGCTAGTTTTCACAGGTATGGTGCTTGCCGGTTGCACCCGACTGGCTGCCGCTGAAGCAAGGAACTACAATGCAACTAAGGCTCTTGCCTAATCTTGTTTACCTGAGTTTATTGTAAATAGTCCATGCAAAAATAATGATTCAAAGTTGCAAAAAAAATTGCGGGTGCAGAATTTGGCCGTTCCAAAGGAAGAAGAAACTTAGTGTCTACTAGTATGTTGTTTAGGGATCAGAATGGCATGCATTAAAGCAATCTGTAATTAACCTTGTGGTCGTGGGTTCTCGAGCCCCGCGGTGGGTGAAGGAGAATGTTTTTTTTTATTGTTCATCTGTTTCTTTATCAGTCCTTTTTGTTGTTTTACAAGTTATTGAATCGTAATTTCATAGTTTCAATTTGCTCCAATTCTTAAAAAAAACATGTTCGTTACTCTTTTTTAAGTATTTCTATGTTAAATCATATGTGACCCAGATTAACGTAGCAGGACTTGTAAGTGTAATAAAAACTTCGCTTATTTGTTACTGGCAATCTGTATCTGGTCTCTTGTATAGAAATGGATGGATTTTCATCAGCTATTAACATACTGGTGGTCAAGCATCTTCTCCCGTTCCAGAAAGGAAAATACGTGAGCAATATGACTAGCCACTACCCAATATATACACAAACGTTAAAACGTTTTCATCTGTCACACATCAAAAGCTCGAAAGTCGATAGTTTATCATTTTTTAGTCTGGTGTATAATATTTTTTTTAAAAAAAATCTAGCCCCTTTCAAATACAATTGTAAAAATAGCAAGCATATAAGTGTGAGAAGGTGACATGTGCCACCTTCTGTGCCGTGGTAGGGGAGCGCGAAAGGTGTGTCACCTTTCGGCGCTTCAGCGGTCAAGAATAGGGTTACTTTTGTAATTGTGTTCAAATAAGATTAAATTTATAAAATAAAATCTATTATATATTAAAAACTCATGAGAGTCGCTAAGAAAAAAGAGAAATAGACTAGAAATTCCCACAAAAAAGCAAAATATCTAGCCATTAATCTTATGGGTCTTATTTACAATTGCCATTGGATCTTTGAGAAATAGACTAGAAATAAAGCCCATGAGAGTTAGACTAGAAATTCTCACAAAAAAGCAAAATATCTAACTCTTAATCTGGTAGGCTTTATTTACAACTGCCATTGGATCTTTGAGAAATAGACTAGAAATTCTCATTAAAAAAAAGCAAAATATCTAGCATTTATTCTGGTGGACCCTAATTAAAAATGCATCATATTGACCATTAGATGCTATTGAGTAGATATATATATTACTTTGTAGTATAAAATCAAAATAAAAGACAAAACTTATATGGTAGGGGCGGATCAATACATCTGGATCTCATGCGTGATTAAGCCTAATTATAATTTTGATTAGTAAATCATAACCAACAAATCAGCACATGAACTCTAACATTACATTGGACGCACTTTGGCCTTATACAGACAATACACACTGATGTGACTCAATGCATGCAATTAAAGAAAATACAAATGACCTCATGTTGGTTCAGCCATAACATAAAAGTCACACAGCCCCAAAACTAATTTGTATTTGATTTGGTTTTTCTAAGAACTCTCTAAAAGTAGATCAGTTTTGTCGAGAAACAAATAAATCAAGACATTTACTGTATATAGACTTATCCCCTGGACGCCATGGTGTCTGCTGGTGCTCTCCGTCCAAGTGCCCTCGAGGAAAGAAAAGAACGGAAAAATAATAACATTGCACGAGCTCGATCGCCCTTCGAATCCTTTTACTTACGTAGCCAAAAAAAAATAGAAATCGCTGCTTCTTTCTTGACGTGGAAGAGTGCGCCTCATAATCTCCCAATCTAACTCCCACAAAATCAGGATTCCTTAGATTTGTTCTTTTTTATCTCTTGGTTCGTCTATGATAGATTCAACACCAAGTATGGCACCGACCTGATCAAATGAAACAAATTGATGTGGTAATAGTGTTCTGGGCTTCATCAGAAGGTATTACGCCCATCCTATACTGGGTCACGGGGGTCAAGACCAGTCCTACAGCGCTTCAATAGCATATCATGTAGAGTTGTTAAGAAAATAAAATGCTGGAAATTCTCATAAAAAAGCAAAACTTATAACCCTTAATTTAGTGAACATTAAATAACATAAGAATAAAAATAAAATGAAATTAGAGATTATTTTTTAATTCCATACTAAGTGAAAAATATAAAATTCCATTTTATTCAGAATTAAAATTTTAGAAATATGATAATTTAAGGGGGGAAATAAAATAAGGTAAGTAATTTGATATATATATATATATTATTAACTATTATGTAATAAAAGTCGATTACATGTTTTTTATAGTCACTAAAATAATATAGAATATACTAAAAATTCTCAAAAAAATTCTAACTCTTTATTTGGTGGATCTCCACGGAACGAAGAGATTAAGAGGGTGATACATCGACAGTTGTTCACTCAGTTATACCGGTATGAGCAATATGATGTGCAATAAAAGAAGTACCGAAAGAAAGAGACAAACATTGTAATAATGAAATTAAGAGACGGTGATATAATAGAAAATATTATGTTATGCTATGTTTACTATTTTTCTATGCAAGTATTCGTAGAAGAAAGTTTCGGTCACATGTGATAAGAACTGAGAAACGGAGTAAATATATTCTCTCCTATAATATACAATATCAAAATATCACAAATTGTGTTTTGTATTGATCTATTTTTGAAAAAAAATCGCATATATATTATCAAGTAATTTAAACATACTTTAAAAATAATGCACACGCAAATGCGCGGGCCATCTTGCTAGTTTGTTATAAAACTAGAAAAGTGATGATTTGAAAAGTTGAAAGTAGCAGGTTTCTTCTCCGAAAAGAAGGCCGCCACGACACAAAAGGACGAGCTTCTCCGAGGACTTTGCTAGCGAGATATAATATTTATATTTTGAAGAATATACAGATGATTTATTAGGGCATGTACAATAAGGCCATGTCAACTGGTTCTTAACCTGTACACATCAGCTTTGGTCTATGTAGAAAAGTGAGAAAAGAGGAGAGAGAAGAGAGCTGGCTCTTATTTAGTAGCCAGCTTTGCACGGGATCATAGGTAGATCATTTATGTACAAGAGAGAAAAAATATTTATTGCACAACATCTAGAGACAACTTTTAGAGACAGTTATTGTACAAACTAGTTTTTAGCTTACTATTAACCATTAGTTAGTTTTGCTACTGTACTTGCTCTTATGGTTCAAAGCCCGTGCAAGCGACACAACTAGCCATTTCGACCACTCCGATCCGCGATTGGGAGACGAATCGCGCGACCATTCGATACAGCTCGGCAATGCCGTTTTTTTTTTCACTAGCCATCGCAAGGTGCATGCTGCATGCACATGAAGCTGTGCCAACTAATCCCCACGCGTTGTATAAAACCTCTCGCCGTCGCACAGCTTGAGCTCACGCACCTGACACCGCTACTCACGAGCTGGCAGCTGCGCACAACTGCACAAGTAATCAAGCACCGATCATGGTTCCGAATTTCGCCGAAATTTATTCGGTTATTTCGGTGGGATCCAAAAAAAAATTATCTCGGTTGAATTTTCATTGGTTCATATGAATTTTGTCAAAAAAAATTAAATTTTGATCAAATTTTATCTAAACATTTGAATTCGGTCAATTTTTTCAAAAATTTCAAATTTTTGAACGGCCATTTCGTTCCGAAATTGCACCAAAATTCGGTAATTTCGCTGGGTGCGAAAAAAAATTCGAAATTCTTAACCCTGGCACCGATCGATACATGGCTCACGTCCGGGCCCTAGAAGCCGCCGTGTGGCGCGGCTGGGTGCGCGATCTGCTCCCTTGACAGGTGGGTCTAGCTCGTCGGTGCGGACGTGCGGGACGCTGGAAGGCGCGGACGGCCGGCCCCGGTGAATCCGGTACTGCACGGGGCTGGTGAACACGGCCGTGCCGACCAAGGCGGTCGGCTGGTCCAAGGAGAGGCTGGTGGAGCTGTACCCAGCCGGCCGGTCCTAAAGCTACGAGGTGGTGGAGACCAACAAGGGGTTTCGCCGGGACCGGGCCACCGTCACCGTCGAGCCCGACCCGGGCGGGTGCGCGGGTTCGGTGGTCGTTCAAGGCCGACCCGATGCAGGGGTGGACACTGGACGGCTTCGTGGGGTTCCTGGAGAAGCTCGCGCGTGGCGTTGCCAAGAGGCTAGAAGAGGAGATCATGGTGGGGGTTGATTGATGATACTCCTGCTTTGCGAGTCTATTGATCTTGTTTTTTTTTACTCAGTTCTTTTTTCAGTGTTGACGGTTAATTGCGAATCCAGTGTTAAGGCTTGTCGGCGTTTCGAGCACCGGTAAATAAATTTGTAAGTCTAAGGGGCCGCGCGTTCCACTCTCTGAATGGTTAAACTCAGAAGTCCAAGATGTATACTGGTTCGGGCCGAAGGTCTCTACTCCAGTTCGTGTGGTGGCGTTGTATTCCCTTCAGTACAGATGACTGCACAAAGTTTACAAGCGAGAGTGCTAATGGCTTAGCGAGATGAGTTCGATCCCCCTCCTACGGGGGTTCCTGCCTCCTTTTATACGGAAGGAAGGGGCAGGTTACATCGAGAATTGGGAGAGGACGAGATGACCTACACTAGGAGCTTCGGTCCTTCGTTCTGCTGACTGATCACCACCCGTCTTGTCCATGCTGGGTCGGTAGCCTAGTTGGCCAGGGCGGTTAGGTATTTCCCCGGGAAACGGCGTACCTGCCCTCTGCGAACCTTACGAGTGTTGACGTTGCTGTGCATGACGTGTGTGTTGCCTCGGGAGAGAGCGTGTCTTCGTACTGTATGTGACCGGCTGATGGGACTAGGAGCATGACTTCGGTCAGTCATTAAACCTTCTTGGGAAGGGGCCACCTGCCCTTGTATGGTCATTTCGATTGACCCCGTTCGTGGGGTACGTGGCTGTAGACTGGTGGGGGCTTCGACACACGGCCCTTGGCGGATGTTACCTTGGTTTGATCGGAGTCCGGGAATCCCGTCCCGCCAAGGGTGTCGGAGCCTCGCTGGTCGGGCCGGAGGTCCGTCCATGGCGGGGTCGGGAGCCACGCTGGTCGGAGACACTTCCCTCGACCGGTCGGAAAGGGGTGGCCTTGCAGGTGCTTCGGTCGGTAGTGGGCTGGGAGCGGTCTGTTGGGCTTGAGCTGTGCTTGAGGCCGCCGGCTCGTCACTTCGGGCCGTTGGGTACCCCTGTTATAAGTATTCGTCAAGGCTAGTTGGGGCATCAACCTCACCTCCGACCGCCGACGGAATCTCTCAAGATAAATTGAAATTGCATCACTAAATTATATATTTTTATCTACAAGTCGAAACCGTTGAATGATCGATTGTCCTCGTATATTTATGTTATTCTATCCATTATCAAAGTACCACACTTATTATATTTTGATTATTCACTTTGTTTCCTTTCTATTTATATATGAATTTGGAATTTGGTTAGCAATAGACCGGTAGATATGCCATTAGTATATTTGCCTTGAGTTAGGATTTTGACATAGGAGCTCCACCTCTATTTTTATCCTAGATTCGCTATTATTGACGGTGTGTAGTTCATATTAGTTTACATTGTAAAGTAGACTTCGCTATGTCGGATTTTACTGCAGTGTTTTTACGTTCTCTGTAGATTACATAGTGCTAATTGGATTAAAATACGACTGCCTTTGTCGCAGAATAATACGGCAAAAGTATGTGTTTAAGCATCTCTTTGTGAACTAAAGACGGCAGAGGTAGTATAATACTCCTAACCGCATTTGCTCTTCCACTACGATTCAAATTTTCCTGATGTGGCCATCTCGCTGGTATGCCCCTCCCGCCTCCCCACCCGACCGCCCTAGCCCGCGACGCCGACCTCGCCGCGGCTCAGCTCGAGTCCTGCTCCAACGCGCGCCTCCCGCCGCTGCTCCACGCCCGCCTCCTGCGCCGCGGTCTCCTCCTCCTCCCCTTCCACTGGAACGCCCTCACGCGCGCCTACCTCCGCCTCGGCTCTCCCCGCGCCGCGCTCCGCGTGGCCGCCCACATGTTCCGCCACGGCGCGGACCCCGACCGCTACACCTTCCCGCTCGCACTCAAGGCCGCGGCCCAGGCCGAGGTTCTCGTTTCCAGCCTGCGCCGCCAGCTCCACGCCTTCGCAGCCAAGCGCGGGCTCGCGCGCCACCCCTTCACCGAGAGCGCGCTCATCAGCTGCTACGCTAAGGCTGGCGACCTGGATGCCGCCCGCAGGGTGTTCGACGAAAACCCCCACCGGGGCCTCGGTTCGTGGAACGCCGTCATAAGCGGCCTTTCGCAAGCTGGGGAGTCAAAGGAGGCGCTGGCATTGTTTCTCGAGCTGCGGAGGTGTGGTGTGGCACCAGATGATTTGACAATGGTGAGTGTCGCGTCCGCATGCTGTGCTGTTGGGGATATTGGCTTGGCGGAGCAGCTGCACAAGTGCATGCTGCAATGCCAGCGCTCAGGCCGGCTCGATGTGACGCTGTCCAATGCATTGGTCGATATGTATGCCAAGTGCGGCCGCACGGACCTCGCAGGAAGGGTATTTGAGAGAATGCCTGCCAGGGATGTGTCATCGTGGACAACCATTATTACAGGGCTTGCAACGCACGGTGAGGAGCAGGGTGCTGTGGATATGTTTGATGAAATGCAGAGGGAAGGGGTGCTACCGAACAGGGTGACAATGTTGGCGATGCTCTCTGCTTGCGCGCACGGTGGGCTGGTGGATATTGGTATGGGTTTGCTGAGGCAAATGGAAGATGGGGAGATCAAGGTAGCACCAGCCGTTGAACACTACGGGTGCGTGGTGGATATGCTTGGTAGAGTTGGGCGGGTGGATGAGGCACGTGCTTTGGTGGAGCAAAGAATGCCGATGGAGGCAAATGTGGTGATATGGGGAACATTGCTTGGTGCGTGCGAGAAGCATGGTGGTGTGAGTGTTGGGGAGTGGGCGGCAGAGAGGTTACTAGAGGCTGATCCATGGAACGACGGGGTTTACGTGGTGCTGTCCAACATATACGCTGCTGCTGGGATGTGGGATGAGGTGGAGAGGGTGAGAAAGATGATGTCAGACAGGGAAGTGATGAAGTCTCCGGGCTGCAGCCTATAGCTCTGGTAAGTGACCGCCATTGAACTATTTAAGGTTTGCTCTCTGCCTCACTGATTCTTGTGCAATACATTATAGACCAATCTTATTTATTAAAACCAGGAATTAATCTCATCTGATTTTTTTTTTTAAAATACGGATTTGAATTATTTTCTGATCATATGTTCATGTTTATTGTCATTACAATCGCAACCACAGATATAATGGATGGCACATCAAAATTACCACCGTCTAATGAAGCAGAATATGACCGGGTAAGATTGCAGTATGTTAAGACTCATTAACTAATTTCTCAAATGATCTCTTTAAGTCGAGATATTTTTGGTTTTCAGGGAGTGAAGAGTAATTAAGTGAACGGCATGTCTGCTAGTTTGGGGGAAATTTATTGCGAGTCACATGCCATGTTGCGAGTAATGTGTTTAATAGCACCAGTAGTCCTTAAGTGGTTGATAGTGATGATGTCAGAGAGGAAAGTGACGAAGTCTCCAAGCTGCAGCCTATAGCTCAGCAAAGTGAATGCCATTGAACTATTGAAGGTTTGCTCTCTGACTTGTTCATTCTTGTGCAATACATTATATACTGATCTTATTTCTTAAAATCAGGAGTTAATCTCATTTGATTTATTTTCTGACCATATGTTCGTGTGTGTTGTTGTTATGGCGACAGCTACAGGTATAATGGATGGCACATCAAAATTAACTGTGTCTAATTAAGCAGAATTTTACCGGGTAAGATTGCAGTATGTTGAAGAGTTAAGACTCGTTAACTAATTTTTTGTAATGATATATTTTAAGTCGACAGACAGTTGATCATTTGGGAGTGAAGAGCAATTAAATGAAAAGCATGACTGCTAGTGTGAGGTTGCGAGTTGCGAGTCTCATGCCATGTTGCGAGTAAAGCGTTTAACATCACCAGCTATCCTTAATTAAGTTGCTGGTTATTGCAAATCTAGAATATGAAAGGCTATGCCATTGTTTACAGTTCTGCCAACACTTGATTTGCTCAGGTTAGATAGCCTCTGATGTTTTTATCCAATGCGAGAGATGTGTTCCTGTCAAATTATAGTGCTTATGTGCATATTGAGTACGTGAGGCACTAAGTCTTCATAAAAGATCCACCTTGAATTATAAGTGACGGTTACTTATGCTTTGAAGAACCATACTCCAGATCAGTCTTCAGGTAGACTTAGATTAAGATTGGGACAATCATATTGTATCCCAGAAACCCAGATAACTAACCGCATGTGACTGAAATTTTTCAGTCTTTCTGTCTCTTGCCTTCTTCAGTTCCATTGCATTTGGTAGAATACACAGAAGTAACTATCCACAAGATTCTCACGTGAATGGTCTGTTGTTTTAACTGTAGTTGTAGTTAGTAGTGGTTTTCTGGATGCGTAAATTACGCATTCTCGTGACACTTGGCGATTACTGCAGCTGTCAGCTAAAATCCTTTCATAGTAGTAGCAAACAACTTAGTCTTGGGTAACTCGAAAGTCGTTTTGCTTTTGTCAAAGCATGGTCTGGTATCTCTGTCTCACTGCTGTCAAAACAAGTATAGAAAGCACTCACGGGTGCATCACAGATGCATATAACATGGGTCCTCACTCCTCAGCCAGACATATTCGAACTTGACTAGAATCCATCCTCCGGCTTCCCCTTCAGTTGCAGCACCATGCTAAAAAGAAAAACAGCATAGCCAAAATCCCCTACTAGACTACTAGGAACACAAAACCACAATCAGGAGCAACACTGATGGGTTCCATTCGTAATGACCAGGACGGCTCGGAGGTTAGCATCCAGATGCCAGCGATGGGGAGCAAGGCAGTGCTGGAGCTAGTGTCATTGTCCGTTACCACATCTGCAGTACCAAGATGGTCACGGCTAGGCATGGCCATGGTAGCAATCAGAACTGCAGCCTTGGTGATGGCGCTGCTCTCGATGTCACTAATGATCTCCGCCAAGCAGCGGGGTAGTCTCATCATCTTTGGTATTGAGATCCCACTCTATGCAAATTGGTCTTTCTCTGATTCCCTGGAGTAAGTGTTTGACTGTTCTAGTTTGAAATCTGTAAATAAGCTTGTAGGGAATACTGACTTGTTCTGATGGTGTTGTTCGTGACTTCAGATTCTTGGTCGGGATGTCTGCAGCCGCAGCTGCCTACTCTTTGGCACAACTTCTGTTGATTGCACACAAGGCCTTGAAGAAAGTCCCTGTGGTTCCATCCAGGCGCTATGCGTGGATACTGTTAGCTGGTGATCAGGTTTGTCAGTTCTTGGTCATTTTGATCTGATTTTGCAATGTCAAGTAATTAATTACCTTGGTTATTTGTGCTGTGATGATTAGATTGCATATTGTGTTTTTTTTATATTCCTTTATTGTCCTGTACTCTTGTTTGTGGTGGCTGCATCAGTGTACTACTTGGAGATTCCTCCATGTATTTTATGGGCGGATCAGTAGCCAGTACTGGTATAGGTCGTATTGGTTGTGTTGGTTCTAAGTTAGGATTGGTGCAAGATCTTGGTGGCACGTGGCATCTTAGAACAATTTATTTAGTCTCGATTAATGTCAGGTTGCCACGTCTGTATGTTGGCTACATAAAAATAGTTTCCTCCACTTGATTTAGATGCACTGTTTTTCCGGGTGATAGACCATTGGAAATGCTTCCTTTTTTAGAGCTTTACGTTGGAAATTATTCTGATCCTTGTGCATGTGATTGTGGATTGCTTTAGGGTATTCCCATTCTTCTCTTGATTGCTGAACTTTATAGCCTTATGTATGTGAGAAATACACAGCGTGTAATCCGTTTATAGCCTTATTTAAGAGAAGTAATTTCTTAACGCTTTTAAGAGAAATATACACTAGCAAATTTGAACACCATGTATATTCATTTGCCAAAGTATGGGATTTTGTTTGAGTTCAATATACAATAAAAAATATCTAAGCACCTCTCAAAAGTATGGTATTTGATTTTTTTTTTTTTGAAGTTAAGCTCCATAACCAGCAGGTAACTAAACCATGAGAAAAGAAAAATCGTATTTGAGTGGCCTTTTTTCGCAAAATATCTTGAGGAATTATATGGTGAAAGTAGGCACATGGTGAAAGGATGAAAGTAGAAAAATATGGGCGTTGGATCGGCCTCGAATGGTCCAAATCCAGGCAGAATCCCACCTTCTCCACTTCAACACGTTTTACATATAACCCTATAGAAAAACTACAAAATTCCACGCCTTAAGTGGAGGAGGTGGGATTTCGCATAGATCTAAACCGTTCGAGGCCGATCTAACACCCATGTTTGCCTACTTTCATTCTTTCACCATGTGTCTACTTTCACTATATAGTTCCTCAAATATCTTAGCAGTTGATACATCCTTTCTTTGTGACATTGATGTTTCATGAAAAATATAGGTAATTCAGCGTATTGTTTTCTCATGCTGTTTAGGGTTCAGTACTTACTGTTGTTTTTATAAGATGAAAAAATTAACTCAGTGAAGCTCGTCACCCGAAGTACAAAGTACTTTATTTCAGAATACTTAGAGTAGCGTCTTGCATATTTGTGTACTCCGGCCCAGTCAGAGATAATGCTCTGTAAAAAATGATGCATCTTTCTTTTGAGCACTGGTATATTCTTGTTATGCCATTTGACTAATACATTGAAGTGACTGGAAATAGGAAAGCACCCCACCTAACAACGATCAACGAATCATTTAATCCAGAATCAAAAAGTGCCTCAAGATTCATGCAAAGGGTATGACAATGATTAGAAGATGAGATGGTGGTTTGAATTTTGAAAGTTGCATCAATATCAAGGCACATTTAAGGGTGTTGATTATACATGTATCCATATGTATATATGGAAAAACGTATTCAATCTGGAGAATCTAGGATTATCAGGACTTGATTTGAGCTTTGTTTATGATGTTTGTCCTTAAGCTTTTGTTTGCTTCCAAAACGCTCCAGTCTAGCCTTGTTGTCCAAGTGACAAGACTTTTTACCCATCCTCCCAAGCTTAATCTAATATCGGTAGTTTCACCTTTAGAAGATGATAACCTTCTTTAGCTCGGCAAATAGCATCTGATCATCTGGAACACTATGAATGCCTGACATTTCCCTGAATTCAAGAATAACAGCTGGTGCCTTTTGCGAACATGACAGGTGTTTGCATATGCAATGATGAGCGCAGGATCGGCAGCAGCAGCGGTCGCAAATTTGGACCGCATCGGCATCCGGCACACGGCCCTTCCCAACTTCTGCAAGCCTTTGCCACGTTTCTGCGACTTCTCATCGGTCTCCATCGCAAGTGCCTTTCTCGGTTGCATCTTCCTTGCGACATCCGCCGTAATTGATGTTATCTGGTTGTCAAACCTGTGAGACGGTAGTAATTCCCAAGGAGAACTTTCAGTTTCAGGGTGCGGTACCTGTAAGATAATGAACTGAGCCCATAAATGTCCTTTCTAGATCATGCGACGTTCGCTGCCTGTACAAATGAGAGTTATCTCAAATTCTCAGTGCAGTGGATCACATCACCTGGATGTTGATGTGCAGTGTTCCAAGGTTGATTTTTTAGCATGAAGTTCTGTTCCTCTGCCGAGGATGCTCTATCCTACGCAGAAATTGAATTGACTGCCTCTTCAACTAGTAAACGATGGCACTCATCTACATCGCACTCTCCCAATCAGCACACCTACCTACCTCTTCCAACCGCTTGACCAGATGTATGATGTTTGATGTGTCAGCGTGGTACCAGCAGCCATCTCCAGTGACGCATCGCGCGACACGCTCAAACCCATCTCAGGAATAGGATCACCCATCTCAGGAATAGGATCATCCCGGAGAAAAAAGCGGGGAGACGACAACATCGACGAGCCCGAAAACAGAGGTGACTTGCAGTGCTATCTATTGACTCACTCGATTCCTTATCGCCTTCGCTTCTAATGCGTCTTAGACCTGTCCAAACGGGCCGGGCCAAATGGGCCGGCACAGGCCCGTTACTGTGGATATGGCCCAGGCACGGCACGGCCCAGCGCTAAATGGGCCGTGCCGGCACGGCCCAACTCACCGTGCCGTGCTTGGGTCGTAGGGGCGGCACGGCACGGCCCGTTTACGGGCGGGCCCGGCACGGCACGGGTCCGGCCTGTTTAAAAAAAAATAGCCGTTTATAGCCGTTGCAGATTTAAAAAATTCATAAAAAAATTTGAAAAAATTCAGAAAAATCCCGAATTTTTTCCTATAAATAGGTGGCTGCCCCCTCCTCATTTCTACACCAGCAACCTTGCATTCTCTTCTAATCATTCTCTTGTGGAAATTCTTTTGCTCTTAGTGGTAATTTGGCAAAATTAAAAATAGTTTTGTCAAAAATCCAAATTCGACTTTAAACCTGTCAAGAAATCAAGGTGATAATTGTGATTTATTATTTTATTTTGTTAGTATTTTAAATCATATTTTAGTATTAATAGCGTAATTATTTCTTGTAGTTTGCTTTATGGAGCCCGAGGATTTTTAAATCGTTCGACTTACGATTTAGGTATTTCACCCGATGAGCTTCTTGCATCATATGCCGAAGAAAATGCAGGAGCTGTGCCATCTTCAGGCTCTACAAGTGCTACTGCGTCGGCAAGCACCGGGGCGAAAAGAGCAAGACGCAGATACATCGGAGTCTGGGAAGATTTCACCGATTTTGAGATATCAAACGACGCCCAAATCGGTATCTTTGTTTGTAAATATTGCAAGCATAAATTAATCTGCGAAATCTTCAGGTGGAACGGGGCACTTGAAGAGGCATGCTGACAGCTGTAGAAAAAAAGCGGGAATGACTTCGAGGCAGACGCATTTGTAGTACAACCCCGACGGTACGGTACGTAATTGGGACTACAATCCTGAGGTAGCTCGTGAATCTCTTTGTCGTTTAATCGCTTCTCAAGATCTTCCTTTAAACTTTGGTGAGTCAGCTGCGTTTGAAAACTTTATTAGGACCGCTCATAATCCTAGATTTTCTGCAGTTTCTAGGCAGACAACAACTAGAGATTTGATTAAATATTATAATAATTGTCGCAATAAGCTAAAAGAAAAATTTAGTACCTGTACTTTTTCTGTGTCTTTGACATCTGATATAGCTAAAGAGGATTACCTTAGTGTAGTTGCTCATTATGTAAACGATGATTGGCAACTAGAAAAGAGAATTATAGGATTCAAATTAATTGATGTAGCACATACTGGTGAAAATATTACTGATTGTATTGTAAAAGTTGTGGAAGATTTTGGACTTAATGATAAGATTTTTGCAATAACACTAGTATAGTGCCCTGTCTTCCGGTTTCCTTTTCCCAGCATGTAATATATGATATTTTCCTTTTCTAGAACGTTTGTTTCCTTTTCCTTAATTCCAGGATATTTATTTCCTTTTCCTTGAGATGATGCTGGAGGTGGGGGGAGATCTGTTGTGGGCCACAGAGATGAGTTAGACACATTAAACAATGGCCATCGGATGTGGGTGAGTAAAGCTGAGGAAAGATCTGAGAGGTTAATTTTGATGGAGGCAAGTTTCTGGGGACGTTTCGCTGGGTGCATGAAGGTTGGGTCATCTCCAGCGGGGTGCATTATTTAGGGTAGATGTAGAAAAGAATGCTTAGGTGCATTATAAAGGGGTATAGATTAGATAATGCTTCCGCAAATACTTCTGCCATGAACATACTTACTCCGCTTTTCAATTCATATGCTGAATCTTTCTTATTACATCAGCGTTGTGCTTGCCATATTATTAATCTTATAGTTAAATCTGGTTTAAAGAGGTTAAATCAGTATATTGAACCTTTTCGTACTGCAATATCTTTCTTAACTCATTCTAATCAACGAGTAGCAGCATATAAAACTTATTGTATTGCAATGAATGTACGTCCGCGTAAGTTTGGTTTGGATATGCCTGTTAGATGGAACTCTACTTACTTGATGCTTAAGAATGTCATACCATATGAGAGCATATTTTCTGTTTTTATTAACACGCACCGTCGTATACAGGATGGTCAACCAGGTACTCACAGTATAACATTGGTATGTTGCTAAATACTTGCTTTCATTTTAGAACTTTTTTGATTCCACTGTTGCTTTATCTGGAGTTTATTATTCAACCTCTCCTTTAATTGTGCGTCATATTTTAGAAATTGCTACCCACTTAAAGAGCCACGAAAATGATAATATATCGCGGGAAGCTGTTTATGCTATGAAAACTAAAATTTTAAAATATTGGCAAGAAATTCCTATGTTATATGCATTTGCATTTATTTTAGATCCTAGAGCTAAAATTCGGGGATTCGGTAATGTTCTCTCACTTCTAAGTGATGCGGTAGGTACTGATTATTCTAGTTATTTTTCAACTGTCCGTGCTAACTTAACTTAAGTTTATGATAAGTACGATCGAAAGTTTGCTGGAGTTCGCATGCAATGACCTCCACCAAAGACCTACAATGTAAGAAGAAAACCGCGTGGGAAAGATATAGGGTGCAGGTGGCTCTTCCTCAAGGAGTTCAACTACATCAACGACAAGTGCGAACACATCAAGTGGTGGATGACTAGTCGCCTATCTCAACAATGACAATCATCAACTACCAAGAGAAGGAAGAGGAGGACTTCAACATTTTGCGGTGGTGGCACGAGCACAAGATAACATATCCGGTGCTTTCCATACTAGCACGGATATGTTATCAGCCTGTCTCCACGGTTTCTTGAGTCCGCCGATCTATCAGGAAGAATAATCGAGGAGAGAAGAACAAGTCGACTAGTGAGATGGTGGAAATACTTCTCCTTTGTGAAAGATTGGGAACAAGTCGATCAACGAGCTCAACATACCGCAGAAAATACCGAGTCAAGTGAGACGTTCGAAAATCTTTATCTAGATAATGAGGAAGAATAATTGTAATCTTCACTTTTTTATTGTATCACTGAGCTATAGGTCGTACTCTTTTTTCTTTGCTAAGGTTTTCTCGTGTTGAGTTTTTACTTGGCAAAGTTTTTAACGAGACAGCCAAACATCAATAAAGCTCATTATTTAATTCAAATTATTTATCTTATTTTAGAATTTATCTTGTATTTTAGCTTTTTCTTAATTTATATATATATTTAAAAAGTTTTTATTCATCATTCGAGTTTTTTCTAATTATTCTAAATTTTTCCATTTTTCTGATTTTTTTTCATATTTTTTACCATATTTTGTCTATTTTTCTATTTTTTTCAAATTTCGACGCTTAACGCAAGCTCGGGCCGACCCTACCATTTAGCTCTCTGAAGGACCAGGCAAGACGGACGCAGACGGCCCGAGGCTCAAACGGGCCGTGCCTGGGCTAGATGTTCGGCATGTGGGCCGACACAATACGGCTCATTTACGAGTCAGGTTTAAACGGGTCGTGTCCATTTTTAAATGGCCGTGCCATGCCGTGCGGGCGGCCCGTTTGGACAGCACTGCGTCTTAGTGTCTTACTTCTACCGCTGCCGCCTTTAACTCCGCCTCCTCCTCGCGGTAATGCTTCCGCTTGTACTTGTGCCCTCCTGCTGCTTCTCATCTGCCGTCTCCTCCGCTCCGCGCTGCTCCCCGTAGATGCCGCCCAAGGTGGTCGCCGTCGCCGCCGGCGAGGCCCACACGCTCGCCCTCACCGGTAACGACTCCCGCTTGGCCACTTGGTCGTTCGAACGCTTCCCGGCCTTGCCGGATTTTTGGGATCTCATCTGAGGCGTGGTTTTGTGGTTTGATGTAGGTGACGGGGAGGTGTACTCGTGGGGAAGGGGCACGTTCGGCCGCCTCGGGACCGGCCGCGAGGCGGACGAACACGGAACACGTGCCCGCGGTCGCCGTCGGCGGGAGGCCGCGACCCAGGTTCGTCGCCGTCGACGCCGACGCCTACCACAGCCTCGCGCTGGACGGTTCGTGCTACTCTGCTGTTTCATTCGTTTTCTACTAGACTTCTCTTCCTGATAGAAGCTAGAAATTGAGCATCGTGTACAGCGAGCGATCTAGGGAGTTGTAGTTAGAAGTACTGAAGTAGTTACTGCATTATGATGGACGATCTGGTTCCATTAATGTTGGAAACTAGCCTTGCAATGTGCACAGGCCATGCGCACGTGTGTGCTTGCACTTGATTTCACAAGCATGTTGGTGTTTGGCTGTGCTCCCGCACAATGTGCACAGGCCATGCACACGTGTTTGCCTTGAATTGTTCTGCAGCTGATTTATGCAGTTGTCATGTGATCTAACCTGACTCTACTTTGATGACTGAATTGATATAGTGAGGAATGTTCAGTGCACAGAACATCCATAGTTTGTCTAGGCTTTTGGGTGCATGTAAATTATGTTTTCCAATTGTTGTGCCTATTTAGAGGTTTACTAGTCTTAACTGTAAATGGTTTCTTAGCCCAAGTATTAGCCGAAAGCAATTAAATAAGATGAAGGTTTCTGAATAATATCCATCATTATTGTAGATGAAGGTTCGCTTTGGTCATGGGGCTACAATATCTGTATCCTTTGAGCTTTGTCAACTTGAAATTACTCTAGTAATATCCTAGTCATTGTTGAGTATGTTACTTTCTTGACTATTTAACCGATGGTCAGCTTGGCTATGGGGAAGAGAGTTCCCTTTTTCCATGTTTGGTTGAGCGTTTTCAAGATTTGGGTTCTCCTGAAACGCTGCAGGATGAAGCACAGAACGCACGTACACAGACTCCTTTGAAGGTATAAACAGATCACCCTTTTTCAACAGTGCTGAAAACTGTAAGCTCGAGAAAGTCAGATTTCTAATTAAATAATCCTGATGTATGTTCTGTTATAGTTGTCTTCTGTCAAAGCTGGGGGCATGATGTCATTTGCCATAGACAGTCTGGGGGCCCTGTGGATGTGGGGAAATTGCCCGCAGGAGACTGATGCTGGAGAGTTTTGTATAGCAGCTAGCTCTGTCCCACTACCTGTGTGGGATTTCCATGGTCACACTGTAGTTAAGGTTGCCTGTGGTAGCTGCAGTTAGTGCTGGAGAGACATATACAGGAGGTGACCTTATGTGTTATTCACGGGGCAATAACAACCATGGCCAGTTGGGTCTAGGTGACAAGGAAAGTAGATCTCGACCTGTGCTTATCTCAGCGTTTAGTGAAGGCTCTTCTTGGGAGGTGTATGAAATTGCGTGTGGAGCTTGGCACACTTCTGTGCTCACCAATAAGAAGTCTTTTGACCAGGATCTGGAATCTCGGTGTTGGACGTTTGGCATTGGTGATAATGGGCAGCTTGGCCATGGAAGCACCGCGCCATCATTTGCTCACCACAACCTGTTGATGGCTTACCAACCGGTTCCTTCTTTATCTCCCTTGATTGTGGATTGTTCCACACAACTGTAGTCTCCTCTGATGGAGAGGTGTGGTGCTGGGGAATGGAGAGAGGTCTCGGATTGTGCCCAGATGTTAGCCTTTCAGGAGTTGATGCAGGGGATGCTCTATATCCCATAAGAGTTCAGTCTCCTCAGACAAATGGGTTCAAGTTTCTGGGTCCAGTGCAGGTCACCTGCGGAGCTGCCCACACTGTTCTTGTTGCTGGTGATGGGTATAGGATGTGGGTATCGGGCTGAGGCCGCAGTGGTGTGCTCGGGAGAGACCAGACTACTGACAATTACACACCGTGCGTTGTGATGTGGCCTCCTCTTGATGAGAACTTCCAAGAAATTCATGAGGACCGAGCGCAGGCATCGACATCAAGAGTGAATGACCGCACTAGCACTGAGTTGGAGCAGAAGCTATCTGCTGCCTCACAGGAGCTATAGTACCTTAGGTCAAAACTGATGCTCGTGGAGAGATATGCCAACATACTTCACATTTCAATCTTTCACAAGCCTCTGGAAGAACGGACGCTTCCACGTTGTCTTTGATATCAGAAAGGAATTTGAGAACATCTTGGATGCGGCTGATACCGATGAACTCTCTTGCTTGGAGATCTTCTACCACAGCATGCTTTCTGGTGTGAAGGACAAGCTTCTGAAGAGAAGAGTCCAAGAGATGGTCCAAGAATGCATTGTTTCACTCTCTGCAGGGAGGCAAACCCCGCGAGGTCAGTGAATTGGATGATTAGTTGTTATCAAACTGCAATTTCCATTGTACAGTATCTATCAAATTTGATGTGTCAAAATTGCAATAAGCTCTAATGATGCCAACATATTGTTTCACCTATATCTTCAAAGCTCAATTATATTGCAATATAGTCAAATTATTTGGTATCACTTGTCAGTGATGGTCACTTGGTTGACCATTTGAGGAGCAGGGCCTTGCTATCATATAATCATTCTGTAGTTTATACTGTTCTTTCTTCCTGCGGAAATGATCTCTCTGTGTTATCTGTTACATAATCCTAGCTCGTTCTTGGTGGTTTTCTTTTTTCATCATTTCCGTTTGATTTGTGTGAGCAAGGCCATGTTCCCAGTCATGCGCGTCTGTTCTGCTCGACGCATGCTTGGTCCACGCTGGAGCGTTTTCTTCTCTGTGTTTTGAATCATGCACGGCGTGGCCTTGATTTGTGGGATGGCGCATGTTGTGGAGGTAATGGCGCACACAATTAGGGCCACTAAGGCTAAGTTTTGTTAAGCTTTGTTCCTATTTAAGCAATAGAGTGAACATCAGAAAAGGCTGCGCAATTCCAGAAGCACAGAAACTCTCTGTGTTCTTCATCCGTTTTCTGAGAGTTTCAGGCATTCGTCCGAGTTCAATTGGTGCTCGCGTGTGTTGATTGAGCGGGGATTGCTGACATTTGGTATCGGAGCTGAGGCAAGCTTGATCCACGATGCCGCGCTCAAGCTCCGCGTCGCCCCAACGCACTCATTCTTCATCGCCTCGTCCCAAAGCTTGCGCTGACGATAGCGGCGAGAGTGGCAGCGACCACACTCTGGTGGTACACAGGACGATGAAGGAGGTCGGGGGAACGATGACGTATCCAACACTGGCACGCACCAACTACAGCGATTGGTCACTGATGATGAAAGAGATGCTACAAGCCCGTGGCCTCTGGGACGCCGTCGAGAATGGCGGCGCCGAGCTTCGAGAGGACAGGATGGCGCTTGAGGCCATCCTCCGCGCCATGCCGCCGGAGATGATATCCACGCTTGCCGTCAAGGAGAGTGCCAAGGAGGCGTGGGACGCTATCAAGACCATGCGCGTCGGCATCGACCGAGTGCACAAGGCGGAGGCGCAACAATTTCGCAAGGACTTCGAGAGCATCGCCTTCCTCAACGAAGAAACGGTGGATGATTTCGCGTTGCGGATCACCGGGCTCGTGAACCAGTTGAGTATCCTCGGCGGCGCAGAACCCCCCAGAAGGTGAGAAGCTCCATCGCGTCGTGCTTCCCAGGCTCTCTCAAATCGTCCTCTCAATTGAAACCTTGCTCGATCTCTCGACGCTTTCTGTTGAGGAGGTTACTAGGAGACTCAAGGCGGCCGAGGATCGCCTAGAATTGGCGCCTAGCGGTGGCGCTGGAGGGAGGCTACTTCTCATGGAGGAGTGGACTGCGTGGATGAAGGAGCGGCAGTAGGGGAAGGGATCTTCTGGTGGTTCCAAGTCTAGCAACAGACGTCGCAGGCCGTCGCAACGCAAGTTCGATGGCGACGGCGCCGAAGATGGAAGGGACGGCTCGGGCATCGACAGCGGCCACGATGCCTCGAAGGATAAGTGCCGCAACTGCGGCAAATTGGCCATTGGGCCAAGGAGTGCCACAGCAAGCCAAAGCATTCTGAGGCCCATCTGACCCAAGGCGACGATGATGAGCCCACCCTCCTCATGGCAAGGGCATGCGTCGCGGCGGCAGAATCCCCTCCATCGCCGCAATCCTCTGGGAAAAATTCCCCACCACCGCTGCGATGCCGCCCACTTCGGCTAGTCGAGGGCAAGGTCCTCAGCCAACTGGATCAGGAGGAGGAGCGCCGACCGGCTGTGGTATCTCGACACCACGCCACGAACCACATGATGGGATCTTGCGGCGCCTTCTCCAAGCTCGACACCAGGGTTGTCGGCACTGTCAAGATTGGGGATGGATCTGTCATTGACATCGAAGGACGTGGCACCGTTCTCTTCGCGTGCAAGACCGAGGAGCATCGCGCCCTCACGGGAGTATACTACATCCCACGGCTCACCACCAACATCATCCATCATCAGGCAACTCGATGAGAACGGGTGACAGGTGCTGGTTCATGGCAGCATCATAAGGATCCGAGATCAGCAGCGGCGTCTACTGGCAAGGGTGATCCGCTCCATAAACCGGTTGTACATGCTCAAGCTCGACATCACGCAGCCCGTGTGCTTGTCGGCAAGGAGATCGGAGGACGCATGGAGCTGGCATGCAAGGTATAGTCACCTGAATTTTTAGGCTCTTCGCAAGCTCGCACAAAACACCATGGTGCGAGGGCTCCCACAATTGATCAGGTGGATCAAGTTTGTGATGGGTGTCTTGACTGCAAGCAACGGCGGGCATCGTTCCCTGAGCAAAGCAAGCATCGTGCGGAACATCTCATTTACCTAGTTCACGATGACCTCTGCGGCCCGATTGCACCAGCGGCAACTGCTACTTTCTGCTGCTGGTAGATGACAAAAGCCGCTGCATGTGGCTGCATCTTCTTGCAAGCAAGGATCAAGCTTCATCGGCGATTAAGCAGTTTCAAGCCCAGGTGGAGGTAGAGACGGGGCGCAAGCTCAAGGCTCTCCGCACTGACCGCGGCGGCAAGTTCACCTCAGTGGAGTTCGGCGAGTACTGCGCCAAGCGCGGAATGCAACGGCAGCTCACGGTCCCGTACTCCCCTCAGCAGAATGGAGTCGTCGAGCGTCGCGATCAGACGGTGGTTGCCATGGCACGGAGCATGATGAAGGCGAAGGGGCTTCCCGAGATATTCTGGGGAGAGGTGGTCTCCACTGCCGTTCGTCCTCAACCATGCACCCAAACGCAGCGTCGACGGGATGATACCCTATGAGGCCTGGCATGGTAAGCGACCAGTGGTGCATTTCCTCCGCACCTTTTGGTTGCGTCGCACACGTCAAGAACGTGAAGCCGCATCTGAAGAAGCTGGACGACCGGAGTACGCCGATGGTGTTCATCGGGTACAAGGCCGGATCCAAGGCGTATCGAGTGTTTGACCCCGTGAGCAAGCGTGTCCATGTCACGAGTGACGTCATCTTTGACAAAGCGGCACAGTGGGATTGAGCGCCCATGACGAGCTAGGTACGATGAACCACACGAGTCGTTCATAGTCAAGTATACCTCTGTATGTGCTCCAGAGATGGAGGGGATCGACGAATCGGCTGGAGAACAGGGAAGCTCGCCGATGCCTCATCACGCACCACCAAGTACACTTGCTGCGGCGACACCAGGCGGGAGCGTGGGGACGCCCGTGGCTTCACCCGCGGTGGAATTCGCTTCGCCACCGTCCGATCTGGATGAAGCGTTGGATGCTGACCACGATGATGCCCTCGCACCGTCGACAACATCATCGGGCAGGCCACTCCGCGCGGCTTCGCACCACGCGTACTTGACTTGGAGGAGCTGCTCTTCACCATAGCCGACAAGCCAACATCCTTCCGCGACACAGAGCAACATCAGTGCTGGCGCAAGGCGATGCTCGAGGAGATGAGCTCGATTGAAGACAATAGCACGTGGGAGCTCGTTGACCTTCCCGTAGGTCACTGCCCGATTGGACTGAAGTGGGTCTTCAAGGTGAAGCGCGATGAGCATGGCATGGTGGTGAAACACAAGGCCCAGCTCATGGCTAAGGGGTATGTCCAGCAGCAGGGGGTCGACTTCGAGGAAGTGTTTACTCCTGTGGCGCGACTGGAATCCATGCGTCTCCTGGCCGCGATCATGGCTCAAGAGGGTTGGGAAGTCCACCACATGGACGTCAAGTCGGCATTCCTCAACGGTGACCTCCTGGAGGAAGTCTATGTCGAGCAGCCACCGGGCTTCGTCATCAACAAACAAGAGAGCAAAGTGCTCCGACTCTGGAAGGCGATGTATGGTCTCCGCTAGGCGCCGAGGGCGTGGAACACCAAGCTCGACTCTAGCCTCGCGACACTGGGGTTTCGCAAGAGCGCTTCCGAACACGTCGTGTACACGTGTGGTGGCAAGGCGTCGCAGCTGATCGTCGGCTTGTACGTCGACAATTTGATCACCACCGCCCCCGGCACTATGACATTGGTGCGTTCAAAGGCGAGATCTGGGCTTGCTCTCCTACTACCTCGGCATCAAGGTGAGCCAAAGCTCATATGGTATCACTCTGTTCCAGTCCGCGTACGCGTCGAAACTGTTGGAGACCGGTGGTCTAGCGGACTGCAATCCTTACCAAGTGCCGATGGAAGCTCGCTTGAAGCTGAGCAAGTCGAGCACCTGTGCACCCGTGAATGCCACTTAGTACCGAAGCATCGTTGGGAGCTTGCGGTATTTGGTGCACACACGGCCGGACATAGCCTACGCGGTGGTCTACGTGAGCCGGTTCATAGAGGAGCCGCGCGAAGATCATCTGGTCGTTGTCAAACACATACCGCTCTACATCGCTGGCACGCGCGACTACGGCATCCGCTACACGAGGAAGGACGACGAGCGACCGGCATTGCTGGGCTTCAGCAATAGCGACATGGTCGGCGACGTCGATAACTGCAAGAGCACCGCAGGGGTGTTCTTCTTCCTCGGGGAAAGCCCCATCACCTGGCAATCTCAAAAGCAGAAGGTGGTGGCGCTATCGTCGTGTAAAGAGGAGTACATCGCCGCGACGACAGCGACGTGTCAGGGCATCTGGCTGGGTCGACTTCTAGGGGAGCTCCTCTGCTTAGAGTTCGACGCTCCGATGCTCAGGGTGGACAACAAGTCTGCCATCGCCTTAAGCAAGAAACCTGTGTTCCACGACCGGAGTAAGCACATTGATACTCGATTTCACTTTATCCAGGAGTGTGTTGATGAAGGGAAGATCCAGCTCGAGTATACACGAACTGAGGAACAGCTCGCTGACATACTCACGAAACCGCTCGAGCGCATGAGGTTTCAGGAGCTTCGCGCCCAAATCGGTGTCGGGGAAATCAAGTGAACGAAGCAAGCATTAGGGGGGAGATTGTTACATAATCCTAGCTCGTTCTTCCTGGTTTTCTTTTTTCATCATTTCCTATTGATTCGTGTGAGCATGGCCATGTTCCCGGTCATGCGCGTCTGTTCTGCTCGACGCGTGCTTGGTCTACGCGGGAGCGTTTTCTTCTCTGTTTTTGAATCATGCACGGCGTGGCCTTGCTTTGTGGGATGGCACAGGTTATGGAGGTAATGGCGCACACAATTAGGGCCACTAAGGCTAAATTTTGTTAAGCTTTGTTCCTATTTAAGCAATAGAGTGAACATCAGAAAAAGCTGCGCAATTCCAGCAGCACAAAAACTCTCTTCGTGTTCTTCATCCGTTTTCTGAGAGTTTCAGGCGTTCTTCTGAGTTCAATTGGTGCTCGCGTGTGTTGATCGAGCGGGGATTGCTGACATTATCGAAGATGAGCAAAAGATAGTATGGTACTAGTAGCAACTGAAAACCCATAAGTAGTAAATCAGTAGCAGGACTAGCTCCCGTCAACATAGTGCCTTTTTTATTTTTAATCTTCAGGAGAGCTGATTCAGGTGGATGTATATGTTATATATTTCATACGCTAAACGTACAATGTGAATCACAGGGTGATCCTAGTATCTTTCAGCTAAATTAGATTTTTATGGTGTGTTTGCCTTTATTTTTCATGCTAAATTGCTAATCTGTTGGACGAGAGGTGTTTCCAAGGTTATGTGTGCTCTCTTAGAAAACGGGGGAGTTCAGGAGCTGGTCTGCACTAGTCCATTAACAATCTCAGCGGCTCGAGGAACTGATTATCTCCCTCGCAAAAGCGAACAAAGAAAAAGGAAAGAAACTGATTATCTATATAGTGCTTTTGTTGCTATTGGAACACACTAGTATTCAATTTAACTGCATTCTGCCAAGTCCTCCCGAATTTACCGTATGCTACAGATGTGCATATTGTTGAATGAGCTCACCCTGTAATTGATGGATCTGGTAGTGAAAAACTTACGCTACTCAGGGGGAAGCCTTGTTGTTTAACAGAAAAATAATCTCTAGAAGTCAGATAAACAGAGTAAGTGTTAACTGTGTAGATAACAGCAGTAAGTATTAGGAAGCTAAACTGAAACTTGAAACTTAAGTCACGTTTGATACGCAGGAATTTTTCCCGATCTCTACGGGAATTGAACCGATTCCTGTGAAATTATTGCAAATTTTCTGTGAAATTCCTGTGTTCCAAACTTGAAACTCGTGGTTGAGCTACTCGGTAAACACCTCGGCACGGTTTCTACTCGCTTCCTCCACTGCCTCGAGAAAGTGCTCTTTTCTCCGTGTAAAGTAGCTCTTGATGTTCTCCACGCAAAGCCAGATGACGTCGATGAGCGACGTGTGTGGTCTACCGGTCACAGACTCGCAATGCCACAGCTCTTCGATACAAGGCTACAACAAAGCCACATCGCCCGCTCACTTTAATTGAACCGCGAAAGTCGTTCCTGCTTTCAGAGAGCAGCAGGGGTCGCCTCTACTGGATCTTCGCCTCAGAAGGTGAAGGCCTAAGCCCCCAACTTTTCTGAAAGCGGTAGCCAGATTATCCACCGAAAACTTATGTGCAGTGCACCTACTAAAACACAGGCGCGCACACTCACACCTCCACTGGCTGTGCTGCCTGTGCACTTGTGCTCCGCGCGACGCCAGCGATCGATCCATCCGTTTTCCTTTTTCTTGCGCGAGTTCACATGGGAGCACGTCCGGCCCGTCATGACCTCGTTTGTTTTTTCCTTTTTTGGTCTCTTAACTAATATTTTTGCAAATTTGGCCTTTATTCAAACAAAATTGTAAATCTAGCATTTTTCTCGACCCACATAAGAATCGGGTGACAACATGTGTCCTGCTATGTATAGTACTACGGCAGGTTCACCTAACACAGTATAGGAACACGGTAGGTAACTTCCGCTACTTTCATAGTTGGAAAGAGATCATATTTGAAATTTTGCTCCAAAGGAAACCAAACTTAAAAAAATATAACGGAAAAAGCTAGCAAACGCTATCCTATCAGATACTATCCTAACGGGATATGTCTCCACCGTTCGATATAGACGTCACCGTTACTCTCGCCTGTTCTCCTGGCCACTCATCAACGTCTACCTTAAACAAATACGGAGAACCAAACTCCTCCATCTCTCTCTCTATGTGTAAAAGCCAGACTCCATCTCTCTCTGAGAACCAGATTCCTCCATCTCTCACTACCTTTCTCTGTGTGCTCGTGCCGGGCGAGTTGAAGCGATTAGTTAGGAGGTCATGGCAATGCCCTGTGTCACATTAAAAGGGGCCAAGCGCACGACTGTTGAGGGCACAGTTGGAGAGGGGTGGGCGGTGAGAGGGACCACGTCGGTGTAGCCAGATCATGTAGCTCTGGCACCATGACCGGAGAGGGGGTGGGGGTGGAGCGATGGCTAGATAAGGGCGTGGTCGGAGAGGAGTGGGGGGCGAGGAGGAACACGATGATGCGTCAAAGAAGGGCGGGTGGAGCAGTTGCTGGAGAGGGCATGGTTGGACATGAGTGATGATACGGGCTACCTAAACCATCCGCAGCAACGATTGGTCGGCGCACATCTCCAATGCTTTTGGATGCCTCTATTACCCTCCTCTCCATGTCATGTCCCCGCCCAATGCTAACCAAATTGGGCACAAGCACCGTCATTGTCGTAGCCACGGTGAGATCATCGAAATTCGTCAAAACTTTTTGGTTGAAATTTGTTGAAACTCATCCAGCTTACTGAAATTTTTTGAAAGTTTTGATTGAAACTTACCGAAACTTGCTTAAATTTTGGGTTGAAACTCTTTGGCAGAAAATCTAAATTTATTGAAACTTGATTTTGAAAGTGTTAGATTATTATGGGGCTGGCCCATAATTAATTTAATAGAAATTCCAAAAGACCCATTAAAATACTAGGAGTCATGAAATTGGTTTAGTCCCATATGGGTAATTGAGAGAAGGTTTGACCAACTTAAATAGTTGGGTTGTGTGTCTCTCAATTAGAAAAGTGAAAAAGGGAAAAGGCAATGCCACATGCGCGCGCACCGAGCCATGGCGTGGCGTGGCGAGTGCGAGTCAAGTCGAGTCGAGCCCGTCCGCAGCGCAGGCCAGTCCGGACGTGATGTGCTGGGCGGAAAGCGGTCTGTATTGCCGTTTCAGTGATTAATATGGCCGGTTTATGATCAGTAACCGCCGTCAGTTACCAGTAACGGACGTGGTTGATGGCTGGGTCATAAACGTCGTCAGTTACTAGTAACGGACGTCTTGATGGCCTCCTATTAATCGCCGTCAGTTACTCTGTCGCAAGACTATATAAGGAGGGCAGCGACTGTGCCTTTCTCCATCTGCTATCTCCCACCTGCAATACTCCGTTGTTCCATCCATCTGTAGCGCTGCTTTGTTTGTCTCCCCACCTCCGTTTTCTTGCGTGCACAAGTAGCGGAGGGAGCAGGTCTCCGAAACCTCGTCCTTCTTGAGATCTTGCTCGAGATAAAAGGCCGATAAGGTTTTTAGGAAGCATACCACGTGACTGCTCAAGTTTTTGTCCCGACCAGGAGCACCGGCGTCGAAAGGAGCCCTTCTGCACTGCATCAACCTCTCCACTGCACCAAAGGCTTCTCTGCGACAACCTGTGATCCTCTGCACCGACCGTCATGACGAATAACAATGAGCAAGTCATTGTTCCGCATGTGTCTGTGCCTATGGTGGCACCGGCTCATGGGTATACTCTCTTATACCGTATTTTTATCGTGTTAATTTCTTGTTCATTAGCCTTTGCGTTTGAGATAGATAGTTTATTATCTAGTACCTTTGGCTTTGAACTAGAATTGTGCAATTGTTTAATCATGATTTACATAATTTTGTGGATTAAAATATCGAGAAAATTCCTAATATTTCCAATAGAGTTTCTTGTAATCTTACGTAAACACGTGAAACTCACTCAAACCTAAAGCCTTAATCCCTTCAAAAAAAATTAATTTAGGCCAAAAGAAAAAAAAAACAAAAGATTCGTCCGTCCGTCCGCCCGCCCAGCGAGAATACAATAGATAATTGTGCCGTCCACTCGCACACTCAGCAAGTGGATTAGAAGGGAAACTTGGTTGTGCCAGCTAAACTGCTAATCTAAGTAACCCTGCAAGTTTACCACTTATGGCTAGTCTCCTCGCCGGCAGATCTGATTAAACTAAGCTAATCCCGATTCCCGGGCCCGTTTGGCCGGACAGGTGAGACAAGTGAGCGACGAGCCCGAGCCTGCGAACGGCGTAATAGATGGGATGCGTGGTCCGTGCGTGCAGTGCATGGGAGGCGCCTCGAGTCCCCCACCCGACGTGCGGCCTTCGCCGTGCCACGTAGGCCCTGTAAAGTGCGGGCGAATGCACCGCGCTAGCCCCTCGCTGACGGGGGGCGGGCTCCGGGTGGAACATAGGACGTGGGCCCACCGACAGCGGCTCGTCACCCAATCGGTTAATTAGTGGCATTCATTCGTTACAGCAAATACACGTCCGAGTATCGTATATAGATAACCACCGAAGATAACTTGTATAATAATTTTTATATAATTAATAGATTATCGATACAATATTCATACAATATAAGATTATCTATAAGATCATCTATTAAATAGTAGATAATACCTTACTCTCTCGTTCGAATAGTCTAAAATCCTACCACACGACGTAGGTTGGGAGACAGCAGGTCAGGGTTTTAAAAACGAGTGAAAACCGCGAGATACAAAATCGCTCGGTAAAACGATCTAATTAAAAAAATTGAAAAAAAAAATTATGCGTTGAAAATCGCTCGAAAACCGTTGAAAAACCATGATTTTTGTTTAAAAAAAACCGCTCGCAAAATTATTTTTAAGGAACATTCAATTGGTCGGTTGATTTTTCGTGAAAAACCGCGGTTTTCAGTTTTTTTTAATTTCTTAACCCTTCGGTTTTTTATGGTTTTCAAATGATTTTTACGGTTTTCAAAATACGAATTTCGAACCGATTTTTGAAACACTGCAGCTGATACATACTATTACAGTACATAACCTTAGTCGCTAATCGGACCATGTTGTAAATGCTGCTCACTGGTAGGAGTACTACTTTAATTATCGGCTCAGGTACGCTCCTTTGGAAAGCTAAGCGCTCTTTCTAAATCTAATATACACTCGTTGGAATGGTTTCTTTCCGACGTGAGCCGACGCAAAGCTGACTCACCGACCGCTGGGCGGGCCCATGTGTCATCGGCCGTGGGGGATACCGGCCGCGTGGGCCACCTGTTTCCGTCGTTTGGGTGCCCCGGCTGTTTCCGTTATTAGAACGCCACGGCGCCAGCGACAGCTTTTCTATTTTCCTATCCTGGTCTGGATTTCTTTCTGCTCTCGTGTTCGAGGCAGATCTTTCTTTGGAATCGCATTCGCATCAGCGAAGAGAAGGAAAGGGGAGTGAGTAGAGTAGTATAGCCGGCGGCGTGCTCTCTCTGCTCGCTCACGCGAGCTGGTGGCCTCGCCTTTCTCCTTTTTCTTCTTTCCGGCCCGTCAGTGATGACTGATGAGGGGTATTTCCGTGGCGTCAAGCGTCGCTGTTTCGTTTCGTCGTCTCTGCCGCTGGTTAGGTTTGGTGTTTAGTGCAGGGGCTACTACCACCATCACTGTAGTAGCTAGGCAGTTCGGGGGTGGAGCTGTGCTGCTGCCTCGAAGTCGAACTGCCACTGGTGTTCAGTTCGAGGGTAAGGGTGCCGAGCGTTTGTGCGGTTGGGAGGCGGCTACCGATCGGAGCGAGGCGAAATAAAGCAGCGAAGGCGAGGAGGCCCCCCCCGATTTAAAGCGCGTTTGTGTGGCTCCCTGCTCGCCTCTACTCTACTCCTCACCTCTCCCCCCTCTCTTTCTCTCACGCACAGACACACGCTCGCGCTCTCGCGCGCGCGGGCCAGGGCGCTGCCGCGGGTTTCAGATCCTTATCTCCTCGCTGCTCCGAGGCCACTTGGGGTCTGGATGGCGTTTGGGGAGCGGTGGGTGGCGGGGGAGGCCGCGGAGATTCGGAGGTGATCCCGCCATGGGGTAAAGTGGTGCGGGCATGGAGGGGTTCCTTGACGCCGCGGGCAGCGGGCGGCGGTGGGGGGATGGGGAGGAAGGGGAAGGAAGAGGAGGAGGACGCGGGCGGAGAGGGGAGGAAGGGGGAGAGGTGAGCCTGCGGGAGTGGCTGGACAGGCCGGGTCGGGCAGTGGAGGCGCCGGAGTGCCTGCACGTGTTCCGCCAGGTGGCGGAGGCGGTGGCCGTCGCGCACGCGCAGGGGGTGGCCGTGGGCAGCGCTCGCCCGTCCTGCTTCGTCGTGTCCCCGCCCTTCGCCCGCGTCGCCTTCATCGAGTCCGCCTCGGGGTCCGACGCCTCCGGCTCCTGCTCTGGCTCCGACGCCTCGGAGGATGCCAACCCCGCCGCCTCGCCTCCACGGCGGGGCGACGGCGCGGGCCGAGAGGACGAGCGAGGCGGGAAGTCGTTCCCGCTGAAGAGCGTGCTGGTGATGGAGCTCAATTGGTACACCAGCCCCGAGGAGGCCGACGACAGCAGCGGCTCTACCTTCGCCTCTGACGTGTACAGATTGGGGGTGCTCTTGTTCGAGGTGCAGTGCTTGAGATGAACATGCTGCTATTTTTGGTGTACTGTATCGCTAATGTTTACTTCTACTGCTGTGGTTACAGTTGTTTTGTACGTTCGAAACGATGGAGGAGAAGATGCGGGCAATGGCCAACCTGCGGCACCGTGTGTTGCCGCCACAGCTGCTGCTCAAATGGCCCAAGGAAGCATCCTTCTGCCAGTTGCTGATGCACCCTTTGCCGGACACCCGACCAAAGATGAGGTGCGTGTGTGCTAATGTGTGAGTGAAGTATTGCTGACAACGGTAAAGCTAGGGGTTGCTTGTTTCACATTGGATAGCGGGAAGTGCTTTAGTTTTCCTACATGTCAAGACACTGTATTTTCTTTCCTAGCGCATGGTGGTTGTAGTGGCACACTCTACACGATAAAATACACGGGTTTGATAAGCATGAAATACCGATTATCGATATCAAGGAGCTTGGGGAAATTTCGGGTATATAAATGTCTTGAGTTCTTGACATAAGGAAAACACTATAATATTCATGAGCACTACTCACTAGCACTGTCACTAGATTTAGTCTAGATTGGATATTGCTTGTTTAAGTTTCACTTTTAGAATCCTTTCAAAGACGAAAAAGTTTCACTTTGAGAATGAGTGCAAATCGAAAAAGTTAGAATTACTAGCCATCAACTCATGCACTTGTGTCAATAGGCCACTTCTTCTGATTTTCTAAAATTAAGCTGCATCATTATCATGTCTTATTTTTATTTCATAGTTACTCATGGCTCATGGTTACTTATGTTTTCAGTAATTAAAAGAAAAAACACTAGCTCTCTTGCAGCTGCCGGCTGACGAATGTGCCTGCACAGTTCTATATGTTTTTACATTTTTTTTTCATCAACATCTTTTAGATCTATATACTCTATTATTCATATGCGTGACATTACTTGTACAACTTGTCCATGGAATCTGCTCTATCGATAACACCGTTTCATTGAAACTGAACTCAATAGGAGGTTCAGTTTTTTTTTGTGAAGCTCTTTTTACACATGAATTATCTAAATAGATGGAGGCCCCCCAACAAACACACACACACAATATACCATTGCTGGAGTAAGTTCAAGTTAACATTCAAAAACTCTCTCTTTATTGCTTGCACACGATGTAATATGCTAGTTGGTCATCCATTTTTTTGTTTTGATTTTTTACATGTGACACCATTTATTATCTGGAGAAAGAGTAATATGGGTAGCATTCGCGATTCATGTTATGTTTCCTGATCCTTGGTTTATCTTGCTTGAATTTAGAGTAAATTTCACAAAACTACAGGTTTATTGTACAAACTATCAATAAACTACAGGTTTTAGCTTTTATTTCACGAAACTACAGATTTTAGGAGAATTTGTATTACAAAACTACAAGTTTTAGAATCGACCGTTTCTTGTAACAAGTCTAGCAGTGTGGGCCTACATAGCAGTCTCATGCGCAAGTGAAACAGGGAATGAGGACACGTGAGGCTATCATATGGGCCCACATTATCAGACCTGTTACAACGAACAGTCAATTCTAAAATCTGTAGTTTTGTGACATAAGTTCTCATAAATCTGTAGTTTTGTGAAATATGGGTTAAAATATGTAGTTTTCTGATAATTTGTACAAAAAAACTTGTAGTTTTGGGAAATTTACCCTTGAATTTAAGGTGACATACTTATTTAAGAAAGTTCAGTTGGTAAAGCTACATACCGATAGATCAACTTTGAATCATTAATATCTTTTCCCCCAATGAGGTGTCGTACCTGCATTTGTTGCACTGCGTTGTTGACTTGATTTTCTTTTCTCTTTTTGTTTGACAGTGAGGTGCTACAAAGTGAGTTCCTTAATCAATCGAGGAATAGTCTGGAAGAGCGTGAAGCAGCTCTTCGCTTACGTGAAGAGATAGAAGAACAAGAATTACTGCTAGATTTTCTTCTCCAATTGCAGAAAAGAAAGAAGGATATAGCAGACAATTTGCAGGACACCGTTGCCTTTCTCTCTTCTGACATCAACGAGGTACTCCACCAGCAGTCAGCTCTCGGGCAGTGTGGAAGCTTCTCATTTGAGTTGGATAAAGAGGTATGCTCTGGAACTGTTGAAGATCAGAGCGATTGTGGATCCAGGAAACGTTTCAGACCTGAACTACAAGCTGTTGATATGGAGGAACAGAATCGTAGTCTGGAGGAATGTTCCAGAACAGTGCCATCATCTGTGTTAATCCAGGAAAGTGTGTTGTCAAAAAGCTCCAGGTTAATGAAGAACTTCAAAAAACTTGAAACGGCATATTTTCTAACAAGATCCAAGTTGGCAAAGCAAGTTGGCAATCCAATAAGTAGTTATCAGCAAGTTGTCAAGAGGACTACTGGATCAACTGTTGGGACTGAGGGAAGTTCAATAGATGATTTTGCTTTGGAAGGGCATTATGGTAGAAGGCAACGAGGTTGGATGAGCTCTTTTCTTGAGGGATTGTGCAAGTACTTGTCATTCAGTAAGTTGAAAGTTCGGGCGGAACTGAAGCAATGCGATCTGCTGAACTCTTCAAATTTAGTATGCTCTGTAGGCTTCAACCGGGATAAAGAGTTCTTTGCAACTGCTGGTGTAAACAAGAAGATAAAAGTGTTTGAATATAATATGATTGTAAATGAACATCGTGACATTCACTATCCTGTGGTTGAGATGTCTAATAGATCAAAATTAAGTTGTATTTGCTGGAACAGTTACATGAAGAGCCATATAGCATCTAGTGATTTTGAAGGTATCGTACAGGTATGCTTCTTTGAGGAATGTTTTTTCGAATCTGCATTTGATGCAATTATCATAATATCCCCTTTCTTTCAGGTTTGGGACGTTACAAGGAGCGAAGTTTTTGTTGAAATGAGGGAGCATGAGAGGCGTGTGTGGTCGGTGGACTTCTCACTTGCGGACCCAACAAAATTGGTTAGTGGGAGTGATGATGGTTCTGTGAAGCTGTGGAACATGAATCAGGCAATTCTATTCTTGCACCTGCTGTATGTCGGCTTTTGAACTACCGATAACATGGTTATCGAGCTTATGTCTGTAATAGTATAATTATTTTGCCTCCACTGCAATAATATGTTTCCATGAATTCTGCAGGCTGGGAGTGTCAGCACTATCAGAACAAGGGCAAATGTGTGCTCTGTGCAATTTCAACCTGATTCTGCTCACTCCATTGCAATTGGCTCAGCTGATCACAAAATTTACTGCTATGATCTTCGAAACATACGAGTCCCTTATTGTACACTAGTTGGCCACACAAAAACTGTAAGCTATGTCAAGTATGTAGATGCATCAACTATAGTATCTGCATCTACTGACAACTCGTTGAAGCTTTGGGACTTATCTATGAATCAAGCAAGGATAATTGACAATCCAATTCAAACATTTACAGGGCATACAAATACAAAGGTTAGATATCCTGCATAACTTTTTTGCCGCAGCACCTGCAGGCACTTGTTCTTTTTTCAGGATATTGTTACCTGCAGGCACTTGTTCTTTTTTCAGGATATTGTTCTAGAAGTGATTATTATCTAGTATAACGATTATCCACTCTAAATGTAATTGTTTGACGGCCTTAAATCATCGCTTGTTTTATCTGTTTCCTGCATACCTAGTTACTGCAGCATTCCGCTGGCATAGCGTTCTGTGGTCAGATCAGTCTCTTGTTTAAATTATGTAGTTATGTGGCTTGGTGGATTTCTAGTTCTCTTGCACCTACCAAGAAGATACTCTCCAACTTTAGTAGTAGTGAAGGTTTCAACATGGCCTTTATATGATCATGGCTTTGCTTCAAACAAACAAATATTGCCTGCTTATGTAAGAATATCCTTTGACATTCGAGATTAGAATTCTACCATATGCCCTTTTTTGACATGATTTTGAGTTGCATTTGTGCTGAAAGGAAAAGTTTTTACTGGATCTCCAATTTACTTTTTTCTTCAACTTGTTGACCAGAATTTTGTTGGCCTTTCCGTATCTGATGGGTACATTGCTACTGGCTCAGAAACAAATGAGGTATGCATTCTAAGTTCCCACCAACTTTTCTGCTGAATTCTGAAGGGCAATTACAGTATCCATTATACAGTGTTACCAGCCTTTATACAATGCAATTCGCTAGAGTAATTCTACAAGTCATTCAATAAACATTTTGTTTGCTGCAAGGATTCTGCTGTTTATTATTGATAGATAGCTTCCCCATACTTGTGTTTTGCACGCCTACCTGCTATGTTAATTTCGTGCAAATCTATCTCTCAGAAAACAATATAGTTTTGCGATAGATATTGTATAGTCCACATGGCTAGGGCTCAACATATATTACTCGATGCATGCAGAGAGGTAAGAGCAGCATTCACATTACTCTAGTAGCATGGTGTGTAAAGTCAAAGCGACATAGCTTACTAAAATTTTCAAGTTATCACTTCATGTGGAAAAAATAGAAAATAAATGTATTAATATGAAACACTAATGTGAATGATGATTTCATAGCGACTGAGGGGAGATAAGATTGTTGCAAAGTTTTAAGCTGCATTTCCTGTGTAAGGCAGTAATGGTTGCCGAATTGGTGGGAGGAGGAATACTTTGGCACCCCTACACCCTAATCTGCAGGAGATTAACGTGCCCGAAAATGAAGTTTGATATGGAAAACATATGCATATATGCAGAAAATTAATTATTTTGATTTTTGATAATATCATATATGTTTTTAGCTTTTTCCCCTTGGATGTGTATCAAATTGAAATGCCTAACTTTCCGTTCCATCCCAATGTACATCAGGTTTTTGTCTACCACAAAGCGTTTCCGATGCCAGTCTTGGCATACAAGTTCAGTGTCACAGACCCTATATCAGGCCAGGAGATCGACGATCCATCGCAGTTCATTTCATGCGTGTGTTGGAGAGGGCAGTCTTCAACACTTCTTTCTGCTAACTCCAGCGGGAACATTAAGATTTTAGAAATGGACTGACCCTGTACGCCGGGGGGGGGGGGGGCGAAAGAGTGGGCTCGTTTTTCGAATAGAAATGGTCTGACTTCTTACCAAGGGAATATGCATGCATGTTTTCGAAACTTGGCATTTAGATTCAGAGGGGCCAAAAGGGTGCACTAGAGGTAGCATAGGATTACAGGTTAGCGTGATAGCAAACGTAGCATAAATAGGGAAAGTATTCGAGATGTTGGAGTCCAAGAGGGGAAGGTTATGTACATCATTGGTTTGAGGTATACATGTATAGTCAATCAAGCCAAGTTTTTAGCTAACATCAGGCTTCGGTTGTTCCGGCCCTTTTTAATTTACATTATTCTCTTGCTATTCCAGTAGTCTTCGAAGCGTAGAAATGCAAATTGGATTAGATCTGTTTAACCAGAGTTCAGGATTTTGCTCTGATTATTTGTTTGTTCCTTTATTTATTTATTTTGCTAAACTCAATATCCTTTTGTAGTAGTTTTGGCAGTTTCCATTATCTATTATGGTTTAATCAGCTATTGCTGCATTTTGCGAATCCACATACTGAGCTGCGCTGAAGAATATTATAACTGTTGTCACTGATGCATATTCGTAGTTCGTTATCAACAGTGTTGGCCCTTCTTGAACCTCTGTTGAGTCATTGGTGTGGTTTAGTTCAGCGGTGCTACGCTCTGTAACATTTGTTCGGCAGTTTGCTCGGGCTAGCACTGATCGCAGAGCACACTGGCCGTCCCTCCCTGTAATACACCCCATGGTTCGCGTCTTCGCGAGCAACATATCCGTCAACTTCTGGCGGTATGCTGTTGCCTTTAGAACGTCAACATTGGGATTATATGACTTGATCGCAGAAATAGTGAGGCAAATCAAAATCAAAATCGGTTGCCGATGGATGTGCACTGCACAGAGCTGCAGATGGAGTCCAAATCATCCCCTCCTGCGCGAACATTAGCAATCACTTGAACAGGGAAGGCACTGCACGGCAAGTTCGGTCTTGTGCGTCCCTCCCCTGTGAGGGCAGCCATCCACACGTTCCACAATTCATAAATAACGAGTGCCATAGGCCCGCCCATCCCGTATTAGACTAGGCTATAGACGAGACGAGACTGTCATGGCCGATGATCTGATCAGGTTCGAGCCCCCTGTTCTTGGACGAAAACCCTGCACGCCAATGGATTCCACGAAAACCAGACGCGCCGACCGGACTAGTTTTGAACAGTTTTTTTTTTACACCCAACAACCTGCTGAATCAGCGACAAAGCATGCTGGTGCTGCCCCTCGTTAAAAGTTTTCACGTAAGGCATAGCTTACATGTATGGTTCAAGCGTAGGGCTAATAACTTAATATATATCCTGATGTCATATGCGAAAACTACAGTAAGGTTCAACTTTCCGGTTGAGATGGATTATTCATGGTTTCGGTCACTGATACATCCGGATCATCTGTTGATCCACGAGGACGGTATAGTTCTTTGTCCGGGGGGTGACGTGACGGTGATTGGTGGAGGTCAGACATAAGTATATGTACGTGGGGATTTTCTTTTTTTGAGACAGAAGAATGTATGTGAGGATTGAGTTATTATGGTCTTATGGACCACCCAGCAAGCAAGTCCAGCGGCTGGCGCGCCAACCCATGGGCCTGCGCTGCTCCTGCGAGTCTGCGACAGAGCGGACAGTGGACACGATGGATGGCAGTGAGGCCAATTACGTTATGTAACCATCGGATGCGTTAATGAAAGTACTTGCGCCCAGTGATAGCTTGCCACCGTTAACAAGTGCTGGTTTCGCAATATTTTAAGATAAGTCCACTGGTTACGTACATATATGAGACATTGGATTATGTAAGCAATAGTCTCGCTGAAACTAGTCAGAATGCCGCGCGTTGCTGATGGTGACACCTCAATTAGATTTTTTTTAAGAAAATGAAAAAATGTACCTCAGTGTTAACAGGAAGGAAGAAACATTTTTTACTGTAGCATTGTACGGTAGAACCTGCAGTGTTCCTCACATATGGCAGGGCTGGACAAGGTGAGGTGTACTTCTATAATATTATAGATTTATTCGTTAAAATCCCACATGTTGCCGTGAATGACTCATCAATTTTAACACAGAGAAATGATTTTTTTTTAAAGAAACAATTGTAGCTCAATGTTAACAGGGCGGTAGTTTTTTTAAAAAAAATAAAAAGTACTGTAGCTGATGTACCGTAGGAACTAAGTATTTGCTAACATGTGGCGGGGCTGGGCAAGGTGGGCTGTAATTCTCCAAAATTATAGATATACTATCTTGAACCTCGCGCGTTGCCACGGACGGCTGATTAAAGAGATACTAATCGAAATACACTTTGTGTGAATAGACTCTAAATGTTTTGAAATACGTGGAAGTTGATATGAAAAAAAAATCAACTAAAGTTAGTTAGTTTTTTGGCCCAATAAATCTCAAGGCCCATGTGCAATACTAGAAGTTATGAGTACATTTGTCCTACATGGGTAGTTGAGAGAAGGTTTGACCAACTTAAATAGTTTGGACTCGTGTCCATCTGTTGTGAGGTTGAAAAAAGGAAAAGGCGATGCCACATGCGCGTGCACGCCGAGCCGAGCTGTGGCGTGTGCGTATGCGAGTGCGAGTCGAGTCGTGACGTGACGTGTGCGGGCGCGGGATCAATGTGGCCAGTTTATGACCAGTAACCGCCGTCAGTTACTAATAACGGACGTGTCAGTTATCAGTAACGGACGTGGTTGATGGCTGGCTCATAATCAACGTCGGTTACTTGTAACTGACATGGTTAATTGAGCGTTACCTGGTTGATGGCCTCCTCTCCTAGTGCCTATAAAAGGGCGCCCTTTGCTCCTGTGTTAAAGACAGACAACATCAGTTTCTCCTCCTCATCTCGAGTTCAGCTGTTGCACTGCGGCTTAGGCATTCCCGGCTCTGTCTCCTGCGCACACAGGAACCAGAGTGAGCAGGCCTCCGGAATCGTCGTTCTCTTGCGTTCCTGCTGCGGGATTGCGGAATCGGCACTGCAACAACCGTCTACACTGCTTTAAGTTCGGTTGACTACTACGACAAACTGCGATCATGTCGACTGATCTGCAGAATAGCGCCTCTGGTGCCACCGACACTGGTCCCACTCAAGGGTATAATCTGGAGACCCTTCTGTTGAGTTATACACTTACTGTTTGCTATGTAATCACCATGCTAGATATCATGTTATATAATGTTTTTATGTGGATTAAATTAAACCGAAAAATACCTATTTTCTCAACAAGTGTCACCTGAGATGAATAAAAAGAAAAGGTAATTGGACCTCATCATTTCAACATAGAGAGAGAAAAATAAAAATAAATTAAAGATTGCTCTCGTTGAGATTCGAACTCAAGACCTAGAGCTTACTAAACAGGTGTTCTAACCAACAGAGTCATGAAAGCTATTGTCTGATTTATTTGTCATTTGTATAGTTTCTGCAGAAGAGCACTGTAGTTTCTACAGCGCAGAACAGACACGTGGTCGAGAAACAGGCGTCCGACTGTACCTCTCTAACAATATAGATATAGATAGATTGAACCGGGGACAAACAAAACAGGGTCAATGGTGCTGGAACCCTGATACACTAGGCAGGCCATGGGTACCTCTCATAGCCCTTCCATCTAGGCATGGCATCAGGGATTGTTCCTCGGCAACTCGTGAGAAATTCTCTTATCAGGCGATGAGTATGGAGACATTTTGTATCTACGATCTTATATAGGGACGGGGATAGAAATGTTTCCCTCGTTTCCATTCACGATAAACACTCATATACGCGTACATTTTGGTACATCTACATATCAAAATATTGGTATTATGTCTCCATCCTAATATAGTTTTGTGTAATCTGTAATAACTCATATACTATATTTTTACATAACCATAGGATACATATATGAAATAATCTTAATATCATTTGAATTTAGTTTTTTATTGGGTCCTTGTTCTCCGCCAAATCCCTAGTGGGGATAGGGACAAGAGAAAAATTGCACTCCATAGCTAAATAGTGAATGGGGATGGAAGATCATTCTCCACAGGATTGAGTTTGTTAGCAGATAGAGTTTGTTAGCTAGTCGGTTATGTACTCATATATATATATATATATATATATATATATATATATATATATATATATATAATTAAAAAAGGCTGAGCAGTTGTGTAGGTAAAAAAAAAAAGGTTTTTTTAGGTGTTTCATATAGAATAGCCTGGGGATAGGGACAAGAGAATAATTGCCTCGATGGCTGAATAGTGAATGGGGGATGGGAGATCATTCCCCGCAGAGAGTAGCCCCTTTGCCATCTCCACCATCAATGGGCGCCATGCCTGACCTGGGAAAATATTTAGACCGAAATTCTCTATTTTGGGCCACACCAATCGGCTGTTTCCGTGCTGTCGTGATGTGTCAAACGGCCTAGTCCACTAAAGTCCATTACCCATCTATCTCAGCTCAGATCTCTCATCCCAACAACCAAGTCCCTAATGGACCAAATCAACAGTGAACCCTAGATTGCAGCCGTGGCATGCAGGCGTGCTGCGGCGCCGGGGTGGCAAGAGGGAAGCGCAGCAGCAGCGGAGCGGCCTGCGTGTGGCGCAGCCGCAGCAAGAAGGCAGATAGTGCCGGCAGGCAAGCGTCAGGCCGTCGGCAGGGTCAGTAGGCAAGCGTTGAAGCGTCGGCAGGCAGGCGAGCTTCATCAGGTGCAGCGTAGGCGAACATCAACAGCAGGCCAGCCAACAGTCAAAAGGTATTTGGAAATTAGAAGAAAAACAAATGCAGTTTTCGATATGTACTACCTTTATTGTATTTCGCATTTTCATTGTGTTCATCTTCTATTTATGTGTGATTTTAGATTGCAGAGGATGGTTCATCTATGTATCGTACCCTAAATTTTAGTCAGGGCTCTACCATGACCACTGTTTGGTTTGAAGTCTATCATAACTAATCTTAATCAAGTGTGGTTTGATATAACTTTTGTGGCAATAAAATTTAGTGTCACAGGTGTAGTAAAGTTGACATGTGGGACGTAAGATTAAGAAAATGTGACAAGCTCCAGCTGTAACAATAAACTAAACATCCATATAAGAATATATAACGAGCGGTGTTTCAATGTTTTCCTTCTCAATACAAGTTGCACAAATCTTAAAGCAAGCGAAGAGGTAAATAATCACCATCTACCCTTCATTCATACCATCTACCCTTCATTCATACTTTAATATTTGTGCAACTGTAAAAAAGAAAAGCGTTGAAGCACCTCTAGTATATAACACGTCTAAACTTTGAAGTGGCAAAATTAAATTCAAACCAAAAAAATCCCATAGTCCACCTCTTCCTACAATGGCCCTAGGCCTAAGGAACGGAAGAGATGAGGCCTTGGTAGAATGGAATCACGAGCTGGCTCTGCCTGCTCTTGCTCCACTTCGTACAACGGTAAGGGCGTCACGGTATGCCGGTCTTGCACGCTTTACGTTCGCGTCGAAACATCTGGGTGATCAGGGCTATGATAACGCGATTTGCACGTCCAAATGGGCCAAAACCCCGGGATTGCACCGCTTACGTACGCGCAGGTGAGCACAGGTGCGTTGACACGCGGCGGGCTGGTTGTACAGTGGAAATTCCAAAACCGGCAGGATGCCCACGAGGGTGGTCGTCGACCTGCGCGCGGACGGTGTACGCCGGCCTGGTAGCCTGCCTAACAGGGCTCTTCGTGAATCGTGGGGAGGTAGGACTGCCTCAAGGCCGCGGTGTGGGTGATGCGCGGCTCGGCCGAGCGGTGCATGCGCGCGGGAGAAGAGCACGCTGTCGCTGCGACGGGGCCGTTTCTCTCGGTGCTGTCGGAAGAGGTGAGGTGGGACTTGCGAGGAAGCGGCCGGCGGGGCGAGGACCAGGCACGGGACTTCCACGCTCACCGTAGAGACGCAGTATGCACACGGACACGGCTGTACACGAAGACGGTTGTAATTTATAGCGGCCGTTGAAAGAGTTGAATGGTACATCTGTTGGGTGTTGGGATAACAATGAAGCCCAACATAGTGAACAGAAGCAGAGGCTCGGCCCAGTACTAATTTTAGGGGTGTTTTCTGGCTTGAAGCCCTCCATCGTGAATGGGCGGGCTGTTGGATGAGATAACCTGAATTGAATGATGTAACGCTGTTCCTCTAAAAAAGAGAGGGTAAGGCTGCATGCCTGCACATGATCACACATAATAGTGTACTGTCTTCGGTCCAAAATAGTAGCCTTTTAGTGAGCTGGCTTTAGTTTGAAATTTTCATATAAGTAGTACATACTTCACAATAAACACCCCTGTTGGTCGTGCTCATGTTTATTACAAATAAGAGCCATCCGCCTTGCTACGATCAGCACTCAGCAGCTTGCACACAAGGAATTGACCAATGATCAATCCCTCGCAAGCGTAACCGTTGGTTTATTGCACGCGGCTTAGAGCGTATACAATGGTATATGTCAGCTGTTTATAAGACTATGCCACGTAGGTTTTTAGATGATGTGGAGAAGAGAGAAGAATGAAAGAGAAAGCTATTGTCTACTATTTAATAGACGATCTTATAGATAACTTTACATTTTGTGTACCATTATATAAACAGTCTGTTAATTGAATAATAGACTATTATAGATAACTATATAGATGATCTATTGTATGAGTTATTTTTAGTACACTGTATATGCCTTTTAGATAAGTTAATTATCTGTATTACCGCCCGCCCAACACGCAAGGACACGATCCACGAGTACACGTCCCACCCAAGCGTCCAAAGCCCAAGCTTAGCACTTGGTGGGGTCTTGCGGCCCGAACACGAAGTTGCCGGCCGTGTAGAGCGCCTGCAGCCCGTCGGGGAGCGTCACGAACTTGCGGAACTTGAGCGGCGACCCCTTCTTCCGGCCGGGCCGGAGGGCCGCGCCGCACGCGCGCACCGGCGACTGCGGCACGTACACCTTGCAGTCCTTGCTCGTGAAGGGCGCCACCTGCTTCGCCGTCTGCATCAGGAAGTAGCCGTGCGCGTCCGTGGCGCCCCAGACCGACAAGGCCCACTTCCCGCGCCGGCAGCGCAGCAGCGCCGTAGCGTCTGCGCAGAAAGAAGACGTTCAGTACACATGTACGACGGATGAGCAGATGATGGATTGATGTACCCCGAACGTGAGGACTGAGTACTTGGGAGAGGCGACGCGTCCATGTACTCGACGTAGCCGGCGTACCGGCACTTCTTGCACCAGACGGCGCCTTCGATGCCGATGGTGAAGTTCACGTTCGGCGGCGGCTTGGGCAGGCCCATGGCCGAGCCGCGGAGAGGGAGGCAGCCCAGGGAGAGGATCACAAGGGAGAGGCAGGCTACAAGGCATCTCGCGAGCCAAGCCATCGCAACTCTGCACGTAAGTATCAAGTATCAACTAGTACCAAAGGATTGAAGCTGTGGTGTAGTAATGATACATTGAAAGTCTGAGAGGACAGTGCAATATATATAGGCTGGCACGTTGAGGCTGGTGATCAAGGCTGGCTGATCCAGAGATTCCGAACGGCACCAATTCAATATGCTCCGTTTGTGCGGAAGATGCGTGCATGGCTCATATTGCGGAAACGGAGCTCAGACGTCGGGGCTTACATGCATGGTGCGGTTGCATAAGTGCATTGCAAGCCAACTGCATCCGTATAATAATAAGTTAATAACGCCTTTTGTACTCGATAAGTGGATAAGTACACGCACCAAAATAGGTATACAGAAGCGCGCCCATTTTGGTCTTGCATTTTGTAATCAACCGGCCAGTGTTAATTTTGGATAAGTACACGCACCGAAACTTCATGCAAAAGGTGCGAAAGCCGACCCCAAGTTTCAAGTGGCCTGGCCTGGGTTGGCCCATGTACCGTATGTGATTAGTCTCATCATGCTTGCGGTGTATAAGCCTAGGCAGATAAGCGTCGTGGGTCAGGCCGAGCCGGCACTGTACGCCGTTAGGCTACATGTCTAAACCGTGCCGTGCCAAACTAGTCCGGCTCGTCTTTGACGAGTTGCAATTCGTGTCGGCTTCGTGCCATGTCGGTCTAGGTACAACTCATTTGTATTATTGCGATGAGAGGAAAAGAGTTCGAGACGCAACGGCAGTAGACACAAATATTGAGAAAAAAAAGAATTAATTTTTATCCATTTTTAAACAGGTACAAAGTGATATTGTAGTGCTTATGTGAGTACACGATCCCCCTCCCCCGCCCCTGTCGACCGTGTGCCATGGGCCTTGTCGCAGGTCGTGCCATCGCCCGCGGACCCTGCCGGCCGACGTGTGGGCCGTGCCGTGCACGTGCCGCATGCCGCGCACAGGGCGGACCGTACTGCGGCACGGTCGCTACTGTAGAGTGCCGTGCTTGTCCAAGATTGGCCCACTCTACCGTGCCGTGTTGCCCGCCGTGTCTGGTTGGTAGGCCCGGCATAGCCCAGGCAATAGTACCGAACTGGCACGGTCTATTCTAATACAGACCGTGCTGGGCCTTGGACCGAGTCGTGCCCTTCGTGCTACGTGTCGGCCCGAAAAAGCCTGGCTCAATGCCCGCCTCTAAGCCTAGCTAACGCAGACAAAAACATCGCGACTTGAGCTAATTAATCATTTTTGACAAAATGTGGAGTGATCATCAACTACAACAAGCTGTGCGCATGCATGTATAGAGTGTGTGTTAATTAACAAAACGGAGACTTGTCTTTAGGCCGAGTTTTTGAACCGTGATTGGAGCTTATTTGTTTAAGTTGATGCTTCAACATAAAAACCAAGTCCGTAGGCTACGGCGCCGTTGCGCTGGATGGTGCACGGATTCAGCTTTTGCTCCTGCTACCAGCAAAGGGGTGCTGTTACTTCAATTTGCATGCAAAGGGATGTCTTGATTCTCTTGGTTGCTGATCGATGGCTTCTTCACAGTATAATGTAGCCGGCCCACGGCACGCGCGTATACGTCAACCCAAACATTTCAGGCGGCAGGCGCACACTGCTTATCCATATCTGTTACGTGATGTACGTACGTATCTCTGCAAATAACTTGTTCACTTGGAAAGGAATAATCAAGAAAGGCAATGGTATGTTGCATCCTAAGGATTGATTTGCACAACCATTGTTAATTCGTTTGCAGGGCCGTAGCTTAAGCATGTGCAGTGTGCAACTGCATAGGGCCCCATCAACCATGGCCCCATTTGGTCAACTAGCTGAGGCAACGTCTGCTATCCATGGAAAAATCCAATTAAACTTTGAGTTACACACTAGTCAGTTATTGTTCCATACTAGTCTTCTTTCCTTGTTTTCTTTGAGAAATTGCCAATCTAAATAATAGTATTCTATATCCAAATAAATTTTGTGTAGCTGAAAGCCTGAAACATAGCATTATTAAATCTATTCCACCCACATATGTTTATTTTGGCAACAGTTAGACTACGCAAAATACATCTCTTGATTTAATTTTTAATTCATCCATGCATAAAATACTTTTACAAAATATTTCTTTTATGTATTTTAATTTTATGGCCTAATTAACTTTAGTTTATGCACAGGCCCTCCAAATACTACTACAGAATTGTATATCAGAATCGGTTCTTTTTTATTATTACAGTCGGTTCAAGTGGCAATACGAAATCTTTAGACAGTGATGAGGTAGAGCTATCACAGTCGGTTTTGGCCCGATTGTGATAAAGCCTCATTAGAATCGGTTTTTAGGTGATTCTTTCAAGGAAGCGATTGTGATGACCCCATCATTAGAATCGGTTTTTATGTGGAACCGATTCTGATGACGTGGTTATCAGAATCGGTTCCACACAAAAACCGATTCTAATGAGGGGGTCATCACAATCACTTCCTTCAAAAAACCGATTCTAATGATGGATCATCACAATTGCTTGCTTCGAAGAACCGATTGTAATGGTATGGTTATCACAATCGCTTCCGTCAAAGAACCGATTCTACTGATGTGATCATCACAATCGCTTGCTTAAAAGAACCGATTCTGATAACCCATTGGGGTGTGCCATTTTTGCAAATTCTCCAAAAAAGCACAGATTAAACAGTATGCACAATATATATCACATTCGCAGTATAGAACACAGAATACATATATCACATTCATAGAACACAAACACTTTAATTACAACACATATATCATAGTGGTTCACAATATACAATACAAACATGCTTAACAATCAGTACACTTCCTCTGATATATATCACATTGACATATATTATTAATATTGTTTCATGGATCCCATTGTTATCTACACACGCATTCTCCACTCCCTTGTTTCTCCCAGCATATTTCAGAGTGAAAAATGACGAGACAAAATTTTAATAATCAAATTTAACCTCAGGACAATACCATTTAGAGATAGAATTCTCATCTGAACCATCCATTCCCCTACCAGTGTAAAAAATCACCACCTTTTCTTTATCAATTGTTATCCTGCAATGAGGTACAACCTTTAGTAACACTACCAATTTTGTGCAACTATCACACATAAGTCATTACACAGGAAGAAAATACTAGTAAATGATATAATAGCAAAATTGGAAGGTAAACTCTATGTATTAATAGAATAACTCATTCCGGAACGACACCAAACTAGTTTTATAAAGTTATATAATCGAACACATCAACATATAGTCTCAAGGAAGTAATGCAATCCCATTTAGCTTACTCGTTCTTGTCATGATTGTTATGACTATCACATGCAGAGCCAAAATACTTCCAGTCTGATACATCTGCATTATCTATTTTCCTTTTCTTGTTTATACTAATGCACCTAATTATCCTCATGGTTTCATTCAAATCCTTTTCTTGATAATAGGCAATATAACAGTACAACTACCCAAAGGTTCCATTTATGCCTTAAATAACGTGATAACAGTCCTAAGAATCTACTTTGCCACCATCTGTGATATTAATCCTTTTTAAACTAACAGATATGCGTATATCAGTATACCTACATAACTGTTCAACTAACAGCACTCAACTGATAGTGTGATTGTTATAAAATAGAATGACACAAAGGCTCAAACCTACAGACTTGTCCATGTTTGGAGTTATGAAATGGCAGGTGTAAAAGTTAACCAAACCACCATTTCATCAGATTGTTCGTCCCCAACCACCTCCTCAATCTTGCACTCAAAATCAACGGTTTCTTGATCAAAAAACTCAAGTCTGTATTGCCTATCCATTTCTTTTCCATTCCTCCAGACCTAACGTGTAGAAGCTTCCTGAACTTGTGGCTCTATAAATAGGCCAAAAAGAAAGAAAGAAAAAATATCATGCTACTACTAGTCTACTAGTATTTTCTTCTTCTTTCTCTTTCTCACAATCCACAAACTAGAGTGTGGCTAGTGCCATGTCGCCTTTTTCTCCTTTGCACAAGTGAGAAAAATCAATGGTGGTGATGATGATGCAAGGAGACAAGAGGTAAGACACTGGTATATGAGAAACAAGCATTCAAAGCAAGTATATATGGTGTAGTGAAAGTAGAGGGTATATTCAATGCAGAAACTTCCATTTTGTGCACAATGTTTCACGATATGTTCTAGTTTTTCTCTGGAGTATCACTAAAACATCAAACAAGTGTTGATCTAAATAAAGTATGAAATTGTTCAGTTTTAGGTCCTTGTGTTTCATTATAACATTACCAAATTATTAGGCATCACCCGTTTCAAGACTTTAATTAAAAGGAACTAATCGATCTTAGAAAAGAAAATTACCAGTCGATGAACTTCTGGGAGGGGCGGCGTGGGGCGACTGGGAGTCCGGGAGGCGGAGGCGGTGGCGTCCGCGAGGCGGCGACGGGCGGCTGGGCACAATGACGGTCGTGCGGGTGTCGGGTGGTCAGGCGTCCCGCGAGGGGCGAGGCGTCCGGAGAGGCGACGAGACGACTAAGCGCGGCGACGGTCGGCGGGTGTCGGGCGGCGGGCGTTCGGGAGGCGATTAGGCGCAGCGACAGTCGGCCGAGCCGCCGAGGCGGTGAAGGCGTCCGCGAGGGGCGCGGGGGTAGGCGCCGGGCGTCGTGAGCTAGGGTTAGGAGGGAGTTGGGCGCACGAGAGCGGGGCGGCGGGAGTGAGGTCGGGTGCGCGGTAATAAAATGTTGATTCTGATGATCTCAATCAGTTATACTAACAAAACCGATTATGATGTTGTACTAATCCGTATCGCTTTTGTTCCAGAAACCGATTCTGATGTTTAACTATCCGTATCGGTTTTCTACAAAAAACCGACACTGATGACAAATATCAGTATCAATTTTACATAAAAACCCGACACTAATGCTTCAAGTACCCGTATCGCTTTTTTAGCGAAAACCGACACTGATGCTTCATTAACCGTATCTCTTTTGTTAGAAAAACCGACACTGATGCAAACAACAGCACATGACACAACAAATTGTATATCTCTATCGGTATTTATGTGAAACCGATACGGATGAGTTACTTTTCACAATCATTTTTTTGTTGAACCCACACAGACCTGCACATGACAAATAACATGAACAGGAATTCGGTATTTTCAGTCCTTTTTTATCAAAGAGAAAAGGCCATAGCTGTCACAATTGTAGTTGGAATTATTTAAAATTTTACAGAAATATATTGTGAGATACTAAAAATCTTTTCTTGAAAGAATTTTTGAAAAAATAGTTAGCACTAAAAAGATATGACAAAATTCAATTTGTAGGTTCCGCAGCCTAAACTCTAACATTTATCACATGATACCAACAATAATTCCATATTAACACGAGAGCACTACAATAATTAAATAGATGTGTGCTTGTCAAATAAAGAGTGTCAAATCTGAAAGCACGTACATAATTCCAATGCAACCTAAACTTTATTCATGACATATCGAAATTACCTAGTGCAAAATTGAAGAGGTTTAAAGAATTGCTCATATTTTGAAGAAAATCGCAAATGAGGGCAAAAAGAGGGGAATCTCCTCAAGATAGGGTTTCAAATTTGCCCTCTTAATACCCACCTATGAGGACTTCAAATTTTCTCACATAAGTATTGCTTCCAACCACACAATATGAGCTGTTTTCTCGGGTGGCGGCGGAGAAATCTCCTTTGAAGCAACTACAGAGAAGAGTTCAGCGCGAAAGGAATATATGACCTAGCGAGGCACATCAGAATCGGTTCTTTTCGAGAAGCGATAGTGATGTGCACGATCATCACTATCGGTTCTTTTTATAGAAGCGATAGTGATGAGCAATGCACATCATAATCGGTTTTTTTTAGAAGCGATAGTGATGATCACGTGCACATCACTATCGCTTCTTTTCTCAGAACCGATAGTGATGTATATGCATATCACTATCACTTCTTTTGTTGGAACCGATAGTGATGACCGTGCACATCACTATCGCTTTTTAGTTGAGAACCGATTGTGATATGCCCAGTGCTACATCACAATCACTTATAATCTCAGAACCGATAGTGATTATTACTAACACCCCTGCGAAGTTATTTATCACAATCGTTTTTTTCTAAAAACTTAAAAACCGACACAGATAAAGCGATAGTGATGTGCCATTATGTAGTAGTGAAAATGTTGGAGAGCCCTGTTCGTTTGCATGGCCAGAACTGATTAGTTGAGGCAGCAAGTAATGTTGACTTGGGCTTGTAAAGCGGCAAGTTGCACTATTAAGTTTAGACAAGACCGACAAGTAACTGGTTTAAATTTTGGACCACCAGATTACTTTGACATTTTTGCCAATCACAAAACCCTAACCTTTTCTCCTCTCCCGACCTCACCCACGAGTCCTAAGATGCTTTGCCTCCGGAACGAAGTACAAATTCCATTTCATACTCCTGATTGATGGCGTTGAACAAGGTCTTGGTGGATGGTGAGGAAAAGTTACACGGGGAAGAACGAAATTTGAGAGGTTAACTTGTCAATAGCCGTCAACTATTGTATTCTAACCTGTGACTCGTGGATTCTAAGCCTTCGACGATTGCACTACGCTGCTTATGTCCCATGCATTGTTGGGCCCATGCGTGTATAATGTCTTGGGCCTAGTTATTAACTCGAAAGGCCACAATGGAGAGAGTGAGCCATAACTTGATTCAACATGAATCGATTTCAACAAAATTACATCAATATTTAAAATTCTCGCTAAATTGAATAAATTTAAATTGCTCGGTACGTCAGTCATGAAAAAAATACATTGAACCATGCATGCCACTCCATATACCCCCCTATTATCAAGAATTCTGACTGCTGCCAAAACTCATACGAGAAAATTCCTATGCACTTAGAAAATGCGCACATAGTATATAAACTCTATGTCCACTTGTCTTTGCACATATCACCCTTCACCAATCACTTTAATTTGGTTCTTAGAATCAGAGGTACGTATATACGTACGTACGAACTGCTTGTCTGCTTCCATGCTAAGGCCGTGTTTCCTGCGTGCATATTCTTTTCTCCAGCAATCCCGACCTTTGGTGGCGTCGAGAGCCTGGCTTGGCGCTTAACGAGAGGAATTAATTACATGCACATGAGATCTTAAATATTTTTTTATTACAAGTACGTTCCAGAATATATGATGTGTGAATACCAGTAGTGGTATACTACTAGAATTTATATAGTCCATTTTGCAGGGTAACCATTTCCTCGATCACAGCCACAGGCTTACAGACCCACAGACGACTTCCAAGATTCCTACCTCGAGGTGTAATTTCAAATTTGATCCATTGTTTGGATCGAGGCATCGAGCAACCGGCTGGCGTAGATGTCAACAGACAGGAAGAATTGCAAACGGGCAAAATTTAAGGAGAAAGAAATAAGAGAGATGCCATGGAGAACTCTGATAAGTGATAATTAACAAACGATCACCCCACTAACCGAACGTACACTAGAAGGCTAGAGACACGCCAAGTACAACACCACAAGTAACAACACAAACAATCCCTAGCCTAGGTATTACTTGCTGCCTCGATCGATCGATCCTACGTACGCAGTCGCGGGCGCGCGTCAAAAACGTAACGTGCACATCGTCCATCGGTCGGTGCTCCTGGCTAGTTAGCTAGGCGGTCAGTAGGGGGGGCACTGGTCGGTGGCGGGGCCGTAGAAGAGGACGCTGGTGGGGCAGTAGATGGCCTGCAGCCCCGCCGGCGGCGTGGTCCTGGTCTCCCTGACGAGCGAGAGGCCGATCCACTTGTTGGGCGGGTAGATGGGCTTGTCGCACAGCGGCGTCGGCGACGAGCCCAGGTACATCTTGCAGCCGCGCGAGTTGAAGTTGGGCAGGTCGTAGAACATCACCAGGAAGTAGCCGTTCGCGTCCGTCTCCGTCCCCGTTACGTTCACCACCTTCTTCCCGTAGCACACCAGCTGCGCCGTCGCGCCTGCATCGTACGTACGGCCGAAACAGGCAATTGTTTGATGTCAGCTTGCATTGATCGATCCATGCATGCATATGCGCGCATCAGCTTAGTTGAACTGTATATCTGAGAGATCTAGCTAGGATTAATTAAAACCTTGGAGGGGTGACGAGTTCATGTCGCGGTTGTAGCCCCTCTTCTTGCAGGTCTTGCAGTAGATGACGCCCTCCACGATGATGAACGGCTGCACCGGCGGCAAGTCGTACGAAGACGACGGCGACGGCGCTATGGCTGTGTCATTGGCCGAGTAGTCGTCCATCACATTGTGGGCAGGGAGTAGCAGTGCGGCAAGGACGAGCAGAACCGCCCCGACTATGGCTTCGTGGCTTCTCATCTTTGCTTAACTCTCTGATTAATTTGCCTATCAATTAAGGTGGCTCCTTAATTTAAGCACTAGCGTAACCAAAGTCGGAATGCAGTGGGTGATCAGACGTGTTCGGGCACGGGCTAATTTATAGGACGATCTGGGTCTCCTTCTGGCCCGTTGCCTTTTGACCAGACGAGCAGCGCGGTTAAACTAGATTCCGTTCTCTCTCACTTCTATGTTTTTTTTTCTAAAGTTACACAAATGTTAAAAGCATGATGAAAAGTAGATGACGATTACTTATCTATTTATTGACTTTAAGATTTATGTAACTTATATTGTAAGGGAAAGCATATACTCAGTTAGTACGTAGCCTGTACTACGAGATTAGCCTTAAAAAATGTAGCGTGTGTTGGGAAGTTTATTTTGCATCCTGTCTTTTTGGTTGTACAACAGTAAGAGCTCCGTTCAATTGAGATCTAAACGCCCAAATTTCAGTGGTAACGTTCTTCTCTCGTTCGTTTTTTTCTTGGAATTGCTCGTTTGGGAATTGTGTTGATGATGAATTTTAAGATGTGGTTTTCGGTGCAGTGAAATCGATCCGTTCACGAGGATGCAATTAATACTCCCTCCGTTGATAAATATAAGGTCTATAGTTTGAATGGTCTTGTTGAAAAATATAAGACGTGCATTAGATTTAATGAGCCTTTCCACTTATACCCTATTTATTCTCTCTCAACCATATGCATTTATTCATTATCTCTCATCTTCTAAGACAATTAAGAGGGATATGTAAGTTATTTCCTCTCATGTTTTTCTCAATTTTATCACAACCTTAATCTTTATGCAAAGTTAAAATACATCTTATATTTAAACGGAGGGAGTACTTGGTTTGAGCGCAGCTGCGACTTCGTTTGACTTCACCGTAATGATGGTTGCGCCTTTCTTCGGCAGCAGCCGTGCATCCCGACCGATTCTTTACTATCGGCAATTAATGCATTGCATCACTAATCAAATGATGCCTGGGATGGCCGTGGACATCAGTGCATAGGCCTGGACGCCTGGTTAATCTCCCAACTTGCTTCATCAGATTCTGATTTACCGTGTCAGGTGCTAGCTGGACGAATGCATGCATGCTTGGATGATTGGATCTGAGGTGAAACCACACGTAAATCCATCGATCGCGGCGCTGACCGTTTTACAGTCCACTCCGACGCCGAGGGGCAAAAAGGTCTCCAGTAACAGAGATGTTCCGCGCATTAGAACGTACGTGTAGTCACTCTGTAGACTGTAGCGTAGCAATGCTTTTGCGTCTAGTTTAACCACGTAGTACTAGTACGTACAAAGAGCAGTTTAAAACCACTCTTCCGGTTACCCATGCAATCAAAATTTCAAAACTTTTATCGATGTTTTTTAAAATATTTAAATTAGATATATAAAAATCATATGTGTCAATTTATCTTGAAAAATATTTTTATAACATTATAATTTTATTTAGTTTTAGTGGATCATGTTGACGTCTAAAATGACGTATTCGTGACTAGATGGAGTAGCATACGTTCATTTCAAGCTGAGGCATCCGTATACCATCGAAGAGCGCTGTTACAGTGACATCGTTCTTCGGCTTTTTCTGCAAAGCTGATGATCTCTCTGATGTAATGCTCACTGAAGTCTACTCTCAGCCGAAACGAATACCATAGGAAACTCTATACTGGTTTACTTCTCTCCACTTTGGCGATTCGCCTTCCGCCGACACACGAGAGTAGCCGGATTTGTCGCCGTGGTTGTCTTCTCGTCAGTGTTCAGTTCCGGTGCAGCACTGCTCATCCACGCACAGACGCACCGCACTCGTTGCATTGTGTTGTTGGGTGGGATCGCCACAGTTGCCTGCGTTGATCACATGCACTAGATCGGGTCCACGAGGAAAGGGAGATGATTAAACCGACTAAATCACTACTACAGAACAGTCAATCCTTGCCGGCATATCACTGCCGGTTAGGACCGAGCCGGCAGTGATAACGTATCTCTGCCGGTTCGAAAGTTAAGTTGAGGGGAGAACTTATTACTGCCGGTTCATGCAACCAACCGGCAGTAAAAAGCAAGATATCACTGCCGGTTTGAGACAACAACCGGCAGAGATATATCACTGCCGGGTCGTTCTTAAACCGGCAGTGATACTTGCATTTTCACTGTCGGGTGGAAGCGAGAACTGGCAGTGATATTATCTTCCCGCGCAATATGTTTTTCCCGCGCATTCAGAGCTTATCACTGCCGGTTCTGCGCAGAACCAGCAGTGATAAGTCTTTTATATAACTGAGACCCCTGCCTCTCGACCGATCGAGCAAAGACAGAGAGGCGCTCTGTCTTTGCTCGATTTGTAGATTGCAACGATCTGCTACCGAAAAATTTGTTAAAATTTGTATTGTACTTCTTTTCGAAGTTAGTAATTTGATCTCTATTTTTGTAAATAATAAAAAATTGCCACGTGGATTTTTACATAATGAAAAAAGGTGTATTTTCAAATGTTGAAATAATAAAAACTTGTTAGATGGATATTTACCTAATAAAAAAATGTTGATATATTTTAATGTACTCAAAGTATATCCTAAGTACTTACAATTTTTTTCCAAATTTGTAAATAATAAGGAATTGCAAGATGGATATTGACGCAATGAAAAAAAGATTGATATATTTTGATATAGTCTAAATATATCCTAACTATTTACAATTATTTTCATTTTTTACAATACTAAAAAATTGCTACATGGATATTTACATAACGGAAAAAGGTTGATGTATTTTAATATAGTCAAAATTGCTACATATGTTTTTAAATCTAATTGTTTACAATTATTTGTTATTTGCAATTATATGCGTATGTAATGTTTGATTTAATTAATTGTAGATGGATCGAAAGTGGATGTATGACACGGACCGTTGTGGGGCAGAGTTTTTTAATGGTGTGAGTTATTTTCTAAACGTGGGCTGCGGCGACAAGTCGAAGAATCTGGCGGACTACATGTCTGTCCATGCGTTGACCGCAAAAATCGAAGTATTTTCTACCATAGAGTCGATCGTGCACACTTGCTTCAAGAGGTTTCAAGGTGGCTATACTGTTGGACCAAGCACGCGAAGATGAGATTGTACATGAAGGGCAACACATTATTGAAGATGACGGAGACAACGGTATGGCGATTGAAGATACGTTTGTCGGCGACCACGACGACGATCTGGATCAAATGTTGCGTGATGGGAGGAGACTTCACGAGTGAAAGAGAGTTTCAAAAGTTCCAACATATGGTACAGGACTCCACGACACCATTGTACCCAGGACGCAAGGAGGAGCACAAAAAATTGCAGACCGTGCTTACACTGCTGCAGTTGAAGGCAAGCAATGGTTGGTCCGATAAGAGCTTCACTGAGCTCTTATGTCTCTTGGGGGATTTGCTTCGGAGGGTAACGTGTTGCCTACAAGTACGCATCGTGCCAAGCGGGTTGTCCGCCCGTTGGGATTGGAAGTACAAAGGATACACGCATGTCCAAACGATTGCATGTTGTATCGCAATGAGTTTGCGGACTTGGATGGCTATGCTGTTTGCAAAGCAAAGCGGTATAAGGGCAACGATGATGACATCGATAATGAAGATGTCGAGGTGAAGCGTAAGAAGATGAGATCTCCCCGTAAGGTGGTGTGGTATTTTCCTATAATTCCCCGTCTGAATCGATTGTTTGCGAACAAAAGGCATGCCCAATTGCTACGATGGCACGCCGAAGAGCGTAAGAACGATGGAATGCTCAGACACCCTGCTGGCTCTGTGCAATGGAGGAACATCGACAGAAAATATAAGAAGCACTTTGCATATGATGTAAGGAATATAAGGTTCGGGTTGAGTACGGATGGGATGAATCCTTTCGGTAACATGAGCAGTCGTCATAGCACTAGGCCGGTAACTCTATGTATCTACAACCTTCCTCCTTGGCTTTGTATGAAGCGGAAGTACATTATGATGCCACTCTCGATCCAAGGGCCGAGCAACCCGGCAACGATATCGATGTGTACCTCAAACCATTGGTTGAAGATCTTCTAATCTTGTGGAGCGATGGAGTACGGGTATGGGATGAGTATAAAGAGAGAACTTTATCCTCACGCGCATTGTTGTTCGTAACCATCAATGATTACCGCCCTTGGTAAACTGTCGGGCGAGACGACAAAAGGCTTCAATGGATCGTCCAATGCTTAGATGGTACAGACTAGTCGGTGGCTAAAGAACTGTCGAAAAATGTCTTATATGCGGCATCGTAGGTTCCTCATGAGGATCACCCATACCGCAATAATAAGAAAGCTTTTGATGGGACAAAGGAGACCGCTTTAGCTCAGAAGAATCACCTGGGAGAGAGATATTTGCAGCTGTAAGGGATCTTAAAATTATCCACGGAAAGGGAGCAGGCAGTACATCTATCCCGAGTTCCCGTGATAAGGCTCCTTTGTGGAAAAAGAGATCAGTATTTTGGGTCCTACCTTACTGGCAGCACTTAGAAGTTCGACACGCAATCGACGTCATGCACATAGAGAAGAACGTACGGATGGACCTTGAAGATATGAAACTCAGGAAAGAGCTGCATCACAGAGACATGGATACAGGGAAAAAGTACCTTCCCGCAGCCTGCTACACTCTGAGCAAGAAAGAAAAAATTAGCCTGTGCGAATGCTTGCTAATTGTGTTACACAAATCTTTTTTGTAACTGATCCAGCTAACAAGGAGCGCCACGTGGTTATTCAAGGAAAAAGAAGGATTGTCGGGGTTGAGAATGTTGTCGACGAGGAAGAGTACAACCAATTCGATGAGCTTCCTCCTTTCAGAGAGGACGTTGACCTCGGTCTCATGGAAGAGAGTGAGGACGAAGTTACATACATACGCCGCGATCATGACGAAGGTCGAATCGTAGCTTAGTTGTCCTAATTAAATACATTTTATTTTCTCATATGTAACAATTAATGTATTCTTTTGTCATATGTATCAATTTGTGTGAATTCAACTTCATCTGTGTTTTTTTGTATTTGTGTGAATTTTTGAAGCGATGGTTGGTCTCTGCATTTGTTTGAATTTAAATCAAATATTACATGTCATGAAGTATTCTTCCAAAATTTCGGAAAATTTGGATAAAATTGATAGGATTTCAAAACAGTGAGCAATTTGATTTTTTTTTATTTTGAAATATTAAAACTGTGAAAACAATGAGCAATCTGGATTTTTATAATTTTACAACTTTGTCAAAACTTAGGGGAAATATTTAAATCAAATATTACATGTCCTGAAGTATTCCTCCAAAAATTTGCAGAAAATTTGGATAAAAATTGATAGGATTTAAAAAATCCCAAAGCAATCATCCTTTGAAAACTTTGACATAATTGACCGGAGCTTATCACTGCCGGTTGTATCATTAAGCCGACAGTGAAGTGATTTATCACTGCCGGTTTGTAGTATTAACCCGGCAGTGATAATCAAGTATTACTGCCGGTTTTTGTTTTGAACCGGCAGTGATAAATACTTTCACTGCCGGGTGTAGACACAACCGGCAGTGATAAGGTAATTATTACTGCCGGTTTTAGATTGGACCGGCAGTGAAAATAGATATTCTTGCGGGTTGAGCTTGAACCGAAGTGATAATTCAACTATCACTGCCGGTTCTATTTATTATCCGACAGTGATAGTTTATCACTGCCGGTTTTTGTTGTGACCCGGCAGTGATACTCTAACTCTATAAATTCAAACGCCGCGCCACTCAGCCCCTCATTTCCACTTCAACCTCACGCCGCCACTTCGTCGCCTCGCATCACCCCGCCGACACTTCGCTTTTCCCCGGCCGCCCCGCGTCGCCCCGGCCGTCGCCTCGACCTCACCGCCGCGCCGACTTCTCGGATTCTACAGGTGGGGAACATACAGGTAAACAATGGGGTAGTTTGGGATGAGTTGTGTCTCCATCAGAGGATATAGTAGATTGTCCTCCTGTATGCTTGCTGATGGTATTGTAGTTGTGAGTGTACATTCATGTGGTTCTGTAAGATAACTACTAGTAGCTGTGATGTCGAATCTGCGGTCTGTTGGTTCATGTTTTTGTCGGCATGTACCATAGAAAGTTCATCAATTCAAGTGAATGTTGAAACCAATGTTTAGTTTGTGATTGCTCTATATGACTAAATCCCACCGCAACACTAGCATGGCGGCCGTACACTGATTTGTCATGGTAAGTTGCTCTTTGATTTGTCTATACAACCACACGTAATCTTGTCGATGTCGGCATGAGCATGCCTCGGTTTCACATGTCATTTTGTAGGTTGAGGATAAAAGCAGATGAAGCATCAATTGCTTGCAAATGGCCACTAGACGGGGGAAAAAAGGGAGCTTTTGCTTAATTTCCTACTAGATTGCAAAGAATTTCTCGATACGAATGATGCGTTTTACTTTGCAAGGGAAGGCAAAACAGAGGGAATGGCTAATTCTCGCGGATTATTGTCTGAGGGCTTGGTTACCTGGATGTATATGTGTATGGTTACCTGGACTGTATGTAACGTGCATATGTTTATTGCTATATGTTTGATTTGTGCCGTGAGACATAATGTGCATATACGCTTATTCAGAAAATATGTGCTAACACATCGACAAAGTATATATGTATGTGTACATCTCCTGCAGATGTGTATATATCTTGTGTACGTGTATGCTTATATTTGTGTTCATGGTCAAAATATTCTGGAGAATGCAGATTCAAAAAAAGATGTATATGTGTATGTGTCCTTCAAGGATGTTTGTGTATATAGATAAAAAAATATGTGTGTACATGTTCTTTAAAGATGTGTATTATTGAGTACTCCTTTCAATAAACATGCCATGTAGCTTTCTATTCAAGAGAATTGCTTGATTTAGTTTGGAATTTGGGGCGTGATACAATTATAAAGAGTGCAGTAACAACGTAATTATAAAGAAAAATGAAAGAGAGCAACACTTTAAGCGACCATTCTCAATTTCAAGTAGTTCTCTACAATATTAATGTAAAGATGTATATGTGTATGTATCACAGGATATGTAAACATCCTTTCACGGATTAACTTTAATGTCAATCCTCGTTTGTATGTGTCTTTCAAAAATGACCTTGTTAATTGGAAATTTTCAACAAACTTGCTAGGAATGACCTCCGACGAAGGACAAGTGCGGAGGAGTTGGGCCCTCAAATATGGACGAAGGAGGAAGGGTAGCCCGAATAATAGCCCAACGTCCTATCTGAACCTGCAGGATCCAGCCATGGACCAACCTGACGATACTCACGTAAGCGAGGTAAAGTTTTAGTACACTGTGGTTCTCAAAACATGGTAGGCCCAGATGACTAATAATTTAGAAGATCAATTTGTAGTCTCGGCGCCCGATCAACGAAGGCGTAGCGCAAGTCGTGGTCCGAACAAGATGCCTAAGGAATTTTTAACATAGTGGAGCTCTCGGCGGTCGGGAATCTGCTATACGAGTCATCATTGGGGCGTCAGGGACGACTGCTGGGGTTATTGCTAGGGATGATGTGCCCATCGGCTATAGATCATGGATTGGCCGCGGAGGTGACCCATGGGTGGTACCTAATGACTGAAGAACTCATTATGGGACAAGTGAAACAAGTTTTCCAGTTCCCCAAGGGACCGAGCTGGTTGCAAAGAAGCGAGCACTCTGCATCATGTGCCTGCGTGGAAGAATTGGAAGATAACACTAAACAAGAATTATGTGAAAAGAATGAAACGCGAATTTTGACACGTACCCAAAGTTAAGGGAGTTCGGGATGAATTTGTGGCGTACAAGAGGTCGAAGAAACTCACATAGTAAGTCAAAGGAACAAAGCAAGCGCGGATAAGAATATTCACCCTCACAAACTAGGAACAGGAGGGTGCGTGAAGAAACTACCGACATGGGATCGGTCAGAAGAAGAAATAACCCGCAAGGGTATAATTCTACACGCAGTACCGCCTTAAGCGAACGATCGAAGCAATCGTTGCTTGGGAGGGTGCTTCTATCTCCGATGATGGCGGCTTAAGCTTCGAGCGATAGAGAGCGAGGAAGTCTTTCGCGAGAATCACGATGCTCACACGCAGATCTTTCCAAGGATCTTCGCGCCACGAAGGGAGAATGACGAGCTAACCATAGCCCCAGGTAACAAGGAGCATCTAGGTCGCACGGAGGAGTTGGTTTGGTCACGTGGAAAGAAGCCTTCCTGCGCAGGCGCATGGATGTACAAGCGTTCAAAGAGATTAAGAGAAGATCGATCGAGCGTCGGATAAAGATCTTTGTCGCGAGAGCGCTAGAGGAACAAAGATCGGAACTAGATAAGGTGTGGAGCAAGCCGTGCAAAGCTCTCACTCACGACCGCCACCCGGTGAAAGCCACGAGCTCATCGGTCCGTGCTCGTAGAAGCATTGCGCGCCCACGAGGATTCTGAAGAGCATGGACTGCGTTTTCCTGTAGATGACATCAAAGAACCGACACCGTGCAAGCTACATTTGGCCGCACATGGCATTACCATAAAGGTGGCTGAGGGCAGGGCTTGGCCATGGGCAGAGTCACGGACTTTGCATCGCCGCCGATATCGCAGGATTCGCCAGGGTCGAAGTGGACAGTGTCATCCGCCAATACCGAAAAATGGAGGTAGAGATCCCTGGCGAGGATGGGAATAAAAAGCTAGGAGAAAACATGAATGGCTTCCTCGCGTGGCGCAAGAGCTTGATTAAGTTTGGCTCGGATGATGAGGGCGACGACGATGATGATCAGCCGCACTCTCCACACGAGACCTCCGCCCTTCTCGCCGCCAACCGGAAAAAGTCCAACTCCTCCGCGGTACCAACGAGAAAAAGCCCGACTCCTCCGCCAAAAAGCGTAAAGAATCGAACAACGGGAACATCTCGGCGATCGGCACCGTCCTCGAAGAAATCTCAACCATCTGTGAACCCAGGACAACCACAAAAGAAACTATCAGCTGACATAACTGAGGAAGAGCGGAAAAAGCATGTAAGCGCTGATAGCATCTCACTTTAAAAAGGTGCCATCAAGTAAGAAGACTAAAGTTGATCTTGACGCGCAAAAGTTTTTCTTGAGTATGGCAAAAGTGCAAAAGGCGGGCAAAGCTTCGAACCTTTCAAAATATCGGACTACGGCGCATATCCGAAAGCAATACTTGCAGCGGCTAGTGCCGAAAGACGTTAAAGCGGGATGCTCAAGCGGATGATGTTCAACTAGATGCTCTGGCGCAAGGTCTCGGTGGAAGTTCGTTATGGGAAAACCATTTGGTTGAACCGGCTCATTTCGACAACCTTACAACTCAAGCTGCGGCGCGTCCATCAATGGTACATGCGGCGATCCAACGATGGTATGGGGCGTTCCCGATCGGATACACGAGCAAGATTTTCACAATGGGGATAACATCTGCTGGGTTCTTTTCACGAGTTTGTATATGTTGTATGACAAGATGCCCCGGACGTGAACATACTTAGACTATGGACTTTGTAAGTCCGTCCGTATATCGTTGAGCATTTACATTGTTTAATTGCATCTCTAACTTCTTTCTTATGTAGAATGGAGGCAGACATGTAGAAGAAATAACAATGACAATCTAGCATTCCTAGATCCGGGCTCGTCAACGAGAAACTTGTGAACGACAATCCACGATTCGTTGAAGACTATTTATTTAATACTTTTTGAAGCGCAATACAAAACCTCGTACTTTTACCCTATAACTTCAAGCACGTATCTCGACTTCTAATATCGTTTTACTATTTTTGCGTAACACGACGATGTGGGAGTAATTGACTACGTTGACATATATATGCGAGTTTCACTGGGTCCTCCTCGTCATCCGGTTAGATGCTAGCAGGATTTTTGTCTTGGACTCCAGGAGAAAACAAACTAATCTGTACCAAGACCTTTGGGACATGCTGAACAGGTAAACTCGATCGTTGCGTTATTACTCTAGCAAAATTCCATTCTATTGCATTTAAGTTTAATTACTATTCAAAATCATTCACAGGGCTTTCGCACGGTACTGCAAAAAAAGTGTTCGGTATCGTCCATACAGGAAAAATTTTGAAATAATAAATGACTTTCCATGCATGAAGCAGGAACCCGAAAATAATTTATGTGCATTCTATGTATGTACAAATATGCATTCAATTGTCACGGAGAGTGTCGGCTATAACGAAGCCATGGTACGTAATTACACTTTGATGCCCTTTTTTATTTAACAAATATCATCATTAAGTAACTTCCTTTTTTGTTCAAAAACAGCGCTCCAAACTGAGAACCAATAAGTTATTGCTGACAGAAATTATAGCAATTCAAGAACAGATCACCGGATTCATTCATGATGAGATCATCAATCCAAACGGCGAGTTCCACGAGTAGCCTCATCGCCCTCATTCCTACGGCCTAGACGCGTGACATGTCTACTTCGACTCTTTGTAAAATCAAAGCGAACGGGATGACATGTAGTCGAGCTACATTTGTTAATAAATCATTGTAAAAACAAATTATGTGATGCGTAATTTAATATATTTGAATTATGATTTTAACGATGCTTAGTCGATACATGCATATATTTGAATTATGATTTGAACGATGCTTTATATACTACATATGGACACTGTAAACAATTATATAAATATATATATATATATTGCACAAAAAATATGCAAGCTTGTCACTGCCGGTTCTTGGAGAAAACCGGCATTGATATGTATCTATCACTGTCGGATTATGGTACAACCCGGCAGTGCTAGTACAATATCACTACCAGTTTTATATATAACCGGCAGTGATAATTATCATCACTGCCGGTTGTAGATAGAACCGGCGGTGATAATCCTTATCACTGCCGGATTTTGGTTTGATCCGGCAGTGATAGTCCAGTATCACTGCCGGTTGTAGGTAGAACCGGCAGTGATAATCCTCGAGTATCACTGCCGGCGCCAATGACCGGCAGTGATGGGGTTTTGGAACCGGCAGTGATGTGCTGTTCTGTAGTAGTGAATAACAGATCGGGCCTGTGGGGAAACATTAGTTAGAAAAAAAATCAAAGAGAATACTCGTGAAAAGAATACTATTACCTGTCAAATATACATGCGTATACCTGAAAAATAAAATGAGCATTCATTTCCAACCTTGTTAGGGGGGAAATAGGAAAAAACAGGGAAGAATTAGGAAAAATTATAAAAAAATAAGAAAAATATGTAGAGACGTAGAGTTAGAAAATATCATAAAAATGACGTACAATAAATTGAGACAAAAGAATTGTAGAACATGTAACAAAGAGCTTTATTAATGTTTGGATGGTTGCCTCGTTAAAAACTTTGCCAAGTAAAAACTCATCTAGAGAAAACCTTGACAAAGAAAAGAGTACAACTAAAGCTCTAAGCCTCTAATACATACTAAGAGGTAGATGGAGGGTCTTCGTCATTGTCGAGGTAGAGATTTTCGAAGGCTTCCTCTAGTTCTCGGTTTTCAGCGAAATGTTGAGTTCTTGCATCAGCGTGTTCCCAGTCTTTGATAGTCATGGGCATCTCCACCATATCACTCGATAGGTTTGTTCTTCTCTCCTCCAATATTCACGAGAGATCAAGGCGACTCGGAGGAAACCGTCGAGATCAGACGATTAACACATCTCGAGCTAATATGGATAGCACGGGATATGTTAGCTTGTGCTCATGCCACCATTGAACAATATTGAAGACATCGTCTCCTTCTTGTTGGTAATCCAACGCGTCACTATCCATATAGGCAGATAGTTCCCCAGAGGAGACTTGTTGGTGCGCTTGTATCACCACGATGTAGAACACATGCACGAAGAAGAAGAATCCCAGATTTTGCCCCACACGGTCTTTTTCTTACCCGCGATAGGTGCAGGAGGTCGTTGCAAACAAACTCCTTGATGATTTTGTTCGTACTTGTTGTAAACTTCGGTTAGTCTAGTACAAACAGTAGTAAAATAAATTGAATAATCTTCCCCTAGAACATCACCTAAAATGGAGAGGACGTTACCAAATCCTCTAAGTTTTGCTCTAGGATCTAAAATAAAGGCGAAGGCATATAGAAGTGGAATTTCTTTCCAATATTTCAAATGTTTTGTTTTCATTGCGGTGACAGAATCTCTTAAAATCATGTCATTTTCGTTGTTCTTAAAATGGGTAGCCATATCTAAGATATGATGCACAATTAGAGAAGATGTGGATTCATAAACTACGGATAAAGCAACTGTGGAGTTATAAAAAACTTCAAGAAACTGAAGTAACTTTGATGCAACATACCAATGTTCTTCAGATAATAAATCACGTTTAGGGTGATGTGTTTGAATGAAAACCTCAAATGTGCCCTTATATGGCAGAAGGTTCTTAAGCATTAAGTAAGTATAATTCCATCTTATTGGCATATCTAAACCAAATATTCTTGGACGTACGCCCATTGCAATAAAAAAGTTCTTATAAGATGCTATTCTAGCATTAGAATGATTCATAAAAGAAATTGCCAAATGGAAAGGTGCACTGTAACGTTCTAACGGGGCAAGTCCACTTTTAACTATAAGGTTAATAATATGACAGGCACAATGTTGATGAAGCAAAAATGATTCAGCATAAGTACCAAATATTGGAGTGAGAATATTCATTGCGGAGGTGTTTGCGGAGGCATTATCTAAAGTTATAGCAAAAATCTTATCACTGAGACCAAAGTCCTCCACCACCCTAATAATACTCTCAGCAATATTCTCTCCCGTATGTGCGACATCAATTAGTTTGAAACCGATAATTCTTTTTTCTAGTTGCCAATTTTGGTTGACATAATGAGCAACTACGCTAATATAATCTTGCTTAGCCCTACCACTCCATATGTCTGAAGTCAAAGATACGGAAAATGTGCAAGTACTGAACATGTTTTTTAAATTTTCACGACAACTATTGTAATACTTAACTACATCTCTACTAGTTGTCTGTCTAGATACTTTATTAAATTTTGGATTATGTGCACGCTTAATGTAATTTTCAAAATCAGCACTATCGCCAAAGTTTAAAGGTAAATCCTGTGATGCAATTAAGCGTACAAGAGATTGCCTAGCTACTTCGCCACTATATTCCCAGTTACGGACCGAACCGTCCGGGTTATATATTAGTTGTGTCTGTCTCATAGGTGCTCCTATTTTCGCATTGCAACTTTCAATATGCCTATGCAAGTGTCCCGTACCCCCAGTAGATTTTGCAGATAAAACTTGATGACATTGTTTACAAACAGCAACTCTTATCTCTTTTCCTTTCGTATCTGTCCTCGATTGTTTGTCGAAAAAATCCCAAACTCTCGATGTCTGCCTCGCTCTCTTCGCTCCAGTGGATGTCGAGCCAGAAGCACTCATGGTCATGGACATGGAGCCTGATGGTTCTTCTTCTACATGATGTTCTTCAGGTGCTTGTTTTTCGGGTACGGCGGACAAATATTGGAAGGATTCAAGGTCCTCCGGAGCGATCCCGAAATCGGAGATGGGGAAATGATCGATGCAAAAAACTGCAAATTGAATATTCCGAACATAAGTAAAAATAATAAAAACAATACAATTAGCAAAATTCAGTATGACAAACCTCTTGTGTTACCGAAAGCTCGAGTTTGAATTTCTCCGAAATTTTAGCAAAATTTCTCTGAATTTTGCTAAATAACTACAAACAATATCACAATTTTCACAAGATGACCAATAGAGAAGATGATGAGTGAATGGGTGCAAAATGAGGACAGGGGTCCTCCCTATTTATAGGAAAACATTCGGGATTTTTTGTTCGTTTTTTCAATTTTTTTTCAATTTTTTAACACCTAACGACTATAAAACGGTCAAAAGTTCAATAAAACCGGGTTGTGCCGTGCGAAGCCGCCAAGACACGCCACGCCTAACGGTCGGCGCAAGACGGCGTAAGAACGACGGCGGCAACGCCATCGCGTCTGCCGTGTTCGCTTCGCTCTGACCGGCTGTCTTGCCGTGCCGTGCGGTGTGCCTCGGCCACCGTGTTTGGGCGGCCGGTCCTCACCGTCGCGTGTCGGCCGTGGCGGTGCTGCTGCGGCCAAGCACGCCACCGCCTCGTCGTGCGTGCGGCACAGCCCGCCCGCCGTCGTCTCGCGTGACGCCGTGGGCTGGGCCAACAGTACCAGGCCGTGGGTGGCACGGCCGGCCCCGGCCCATATAGCCAGCTCTAGGCGATACCTAGGACCCAGATGATGACAGTGCACTGAAGAACTATAACAAAATGGACCCAGCTAGGCTACAGTATAACAAGCTAGCCCATAATCCGTTCACATGTTATGAAACGCTGGGACTAGATGAGCGAAAATGGTTGCACGCTGAAGCCCATTATAAGTTTGAACCTTCAAGAGGAACTAACGGAGCACGACTCGGCCCGGCTTAAGTGTCATTGGTCGTGTGCCCGTGCCTAACTTGCGCTACTCATGAATGACGATGGGCTTGGCCCAGTTACGGCGTGGTGGCTGGGTACAAGATCTTATCCGTTAACAGTTGATCACACGGTCACCGTTTCACAAGTCCTAGGGTTTTCCTCCGCTTCCGCTCTTAAAAGCCGGGGGCCGAGCAACTAGAACGGCCATGGCCGGGCAGCCTCCTCGATGTTTTCGATCCCTCCTCTCCTCCTGTTCTTCTCTTCTCTGTGATGGTCTCTGTTTGGGTCTGGCTTGCTTTCTTCTCTTATTGTGATTCTATCTCTTCTGTCGTCCTCCTAGAAAGACGGCTTTGATTTGTTAAGATTTGGAGCTATGATGAGATAATTATATGGAGTATGATCGCTGAGATGTGATTGTTGATCTCTATATCGCTACGTTCTTACTGAGCTCCTTTCCGATGTGCTTTTGTTGTTTTGTTTGTTTAATTTTCCTCTCCAGAAAGTCGTTTCTTTTACATTTATCTGTGTTGTTGGAAACAAGAACTTTTGTTCTCAATCTCTTTTGCTTTTAGTGAGATCTTTTTCCTCTTGTTTTTTCTTGAATCAATCATCGATGTTTTTTTTGTTTCAAATACAAACAAGATAAAGGAAGTGGACAGTTCAGCTGAAGTTGCCCAACATGTATGCCTAGATGCCTAATGCATTTGACATGCTGAGAGTTGCTTGAGATCCGGATAAATAAAGAGTTCTTCCATAGACACTTTCTTTCTCGAAAATAAATTCGATAGGCACTTTTAAGATAGTGCAATATTACAATCTTTCAACCTGACAGGACAATAGAGCTAGAATCTTTCGACCTCAAGCTTCCATCCTTTCCTAATTGAAGCCTGCATAAGTTCGCAAATATTGCGATAGGCAAACGTCGGATCACCTCATTCCTAGTTAGGTGCTGAATTGACTTAAGAGAACCTACCGAGTTTGAGGTCCAAGCCGTTGCTTAGCGAGGTGGATCCACCTTCAACGTCTTTCATAGTCTGAGCATGAGCAAGCTGTGTACAAAATTACGGAACAGAAGTAAATTAGATACTCAATGATTGTGATGAAAAAAGAATATATTGATCAACTTAAGATTCTCGATAGACACTGAAGAAACAAGCAGCCAAAAGTTGACGTTCAGAAAAGTAAAAATTCTTCGTCTCTTTAGACATGTGCCCAGGAATAGCTGGCCACTTTGACTAGCTCCATCAGCTACCTGCATATAGCTTGATGCAGTGGCTAGCATAAGGTGAAAGTGATTCCACCTCGGTAAAGAAGCTGTATGAATGGGTGTACATGTTATAGGTTGGTATGAATGGGTCTACACGTTATAGGTTGGTAGACTTTGTTTCACATTGTGCCTTGTAATGGAGCACTCCTCAATCCTCATGTCCACTAACACTACCATGAGTAGGGCATGCATGCCTCCTCTGGATGGACTCACAATTCTTGGTCTACTTTTTATACGGAATCATATTTCTTGATACCGGAGAAAGAAACGCCTATTTTTTTACAATCTGCATCCAGGCCTCCCTTTGCACAAAATGTTGTTCTCTTGAAAATATTCAAACAAAGGGCCTAGCAAAGAAAATGGGAAATGGAAAATATTCAAACAGAAATCTTGTTATGTTTTTTTTGGAAGAAGGGCATGGTTATAGTTTCGCAACCGAAAAGTTAATTATTGCTCTGAGGCTGTTTGCTTATTTAAGGGCCTCTAATTCAGCAATAGTAAAATGTTTGGAGCTAAAATCACAAAAACCAAGGAAAAAAATTCCCCAAAAGAATTGGTATGGTGGTCTTACTTCAAGCTTCAATATTTCGGTTCAAGAGGTTGCAACCTCTTGCATGCAGAAGCACTAGTGTGTTGTTCGATTTTTTGCCATTTGCAGGGAGCAAAAACATTACGAAGATGAACTGTACGGGACTAACTGAACACCACAATTAGGCCGAAAGATTACTGCTCACCTTGTCGCACAATCCATACCGCTCCTCTTGTCGCCCCCTGATCTGCATGCAGAGAATGGAACACATTAATTAGCGACGTCACCCGCTAATGTAGCTTCATGCATAATATAGGCTTAGCTCGATCTATCGGTGCGTACAACGTTCTCGAGGTAGCTGATCTCGCCTCCGATCTTGCGGTCCTTCTCGGAGCGAACCTTGTGCATAGCCGCCTCCAGGTTGTGCTCCAGCGCCTCCAGCGACGGCACCGTGTACTGCTCCCCGTCGTCCACCGCCATGAACCTACCAAGAAAAAGTAGGCACGTAAATTCACCCATGAAACACACCACGCGGAACCAGCTAGCCGAGCCGCGCACGTACCTCAGCTCCCTCTCCAAGAGCTCGCACATCTTGCCCACCTTCTCCAGTTCGGCGCGCCTCTCCTGTTACCGATGTCAAAACAACGGCACGTTAGCTTGTGACAGACCTAGATCGATCGAACGTACATCAACCACACGCCGCTGTCACATGCTTCATTACATAAAGCTTTACGTACCTGGCGAATATCTGCCCAAACTTTGGTGTGCGTCGCAGCCTCGTACCTCTCGACGAAGTCCTTAACACTGCCAAAAAAGAAAAAGACGCCCGTAAGCACACGCACATACAGAGCTCACGAAACGAACATACGAGCATATATGCAGGCACTACCGTAGTAGTACTAGTGCTGCCGGCCGGCTGCGTGTGTGTGACAAGGAAACAAGTCGAGACGAGGTAGCTTACGAGGGGACTGTGGGCGCGAGGTAGTGGTAGAGCTTGCCGGAGGCGGAGAAGAGGAAGAGGAGCAGGTCGGCGTCGCAGAGGACGGCGAGCTCCCTGGCCTTCTTGAAGAGGCCGTCCCTGCGCTTGTAGAAGGTGGACTGCCGCTGCGTGGGGTTCTCTATCCGCTTTATCTCGCTCCGCCCCCTCCCCATTAGATCTCCAATTCCCAAACTCGCAAACGCGCGGCGGGGCAGCCCCTCCCGTTACCGAGACGTGGCAAGAATAAGGAAATGTTGGGCGCTACCGCTGTACAGAAAGGTACGTATATGGAGATCGAGGAAGCACCCAGCGCTAGCTGCACGGGATGTAACAGTTGGGTGAGTTGGGGGTAGTTTTACTGCTTTAAAGACGGTGGCCCTGGGAAGTGGACAAGATAGTCTAGTCTCGTGTCAGGCGCCTGTGTGCTCGCTTTGCTTGCAGGGCGAAGAGGGAGCACGGCTGAAATGGTACGTGACATGTGCGAGACGTCGGAGGAGACGTGTCGAGGCCAGCGGATGCAGCCAGGACTCAGCTCCTGCATAGTGCATACGTAGTACCCCTACTCCTATAGGGTAGTGGCTCGGAACGAGTACGTGCGTACGTACCTACGAGCGGGGTCAGTCGCCAGTCGCGTGACATGACGACCTCGATCAATGCTTTTTCTCTTCTCTACGCGGGCATGTATGGAAGTCTTCGCTTTTCTTTCCGCTATAAACATTTTATTTCAAATCCCGATCTGTGCAAAAGATTTGCAAAACTAGTCTTATTTATAGAAGTAGCGGTAGATGACAGTACGACGGTAGTCTCTACCTTGGCACGTCGGACAATCAGCGCGGTACGGCTCCGGAGGAGCTTAGCCTTCCTCGCTAAGAATTTGCCCATCACATCTATCGATTAATTAATCCTTTAGTCACGTAATTAATCTATTAATGAGTACTGTTCTTAATTAGTCCCGGACGATCATTTGTGCTAACCTGACGAGGAAGGGGTGCTTGGTAGGACCATGCTGCTGTCGAGCTCGAGGTCGCGGTAGCTCTTATGCCGCGCTACCGCGGCGTCATGAGGTGCTACGTTACAGAAGCGTGACAGATGACATGTGTCGCTTGCTGCTGTTTACGTGGTCAAGGACGGAGCTAGTTTTACAAATTCATTCGTATAGAAACTAGATTTAAAAAAAAAAAGTATGTCAGAGGGAAAAAAAAAGGCAAGAGTTTCGGGGTTCCCTATGCATTGCATGTGGCTAGCCGTTAAAATTTGCACTATAAAGTTGTGTGGTGTGTACACCTTTGTGCAAGCATGTCTGCAAATTACATGCAGGTCCCTTGTTTTCTATCCCATTGGTAGGTTATCGTGGTGTTTTCCCTATTTCAAAGTGTTGTAAAACCCACAGCTATTAATATAGCAGACAAATAAATTTAGATCTTCGACAATTCATAGTCCAAAAAAATCTAAGTTTGTACAACTGACCTTCTGATCCAAATATTTGATTAAGCCAAAACATCACCTGTGGTGCTAGATAAATAACAAAGTGCTAATCTCATGGAATATCTTACATGCGTCATATGGAACGCAAAACTCGTCAAAACAATGCTCATTGGATAGCAACTTGTATGTGTGGCTATCATATATGTCAAACTGTTAGCTTCAAACGTAACTGAATTCAATGATATGGTTGAAACTGCTTATGTAAAACTGCATGGACAAAAGGAATTCATCGTATCCTCAATGAAGCATAAACTCTAGTAGACTCCTCGTATTGAGCTATGACACAAAAATGAACTTCTTGTTGCACTTAAATGCTTCATCTCAAAAATAAATTAGAGCAAAAAATAAATGCTTCATCTCAAAAATAAATTAAAGCAGAACTTTCACTTTTAAACAGCTCGACTCTAGATAGTATCACACTAGCTACGTACCATCAAAGCGTCATCAAACTTTAATGCTGCTAAAACCTCTATAATGGTTGTGGAAGCGATCCAAATTGTAATATGTCCAAACGGTGATTGAAATACCAAATTCAGATGTCCCCACAACTACCATTGATTTTTTTTTCAAAGTCTCATCGGTCAAGCGTAATCCAAATTAACTCGTTGTATTGAAAGACTACAACTCTGCCTTAAACTCCTCATCTATGGATCATCCAAAAAATCACCAATGATTAATGTTGCATAGATACAGCTAATAATAGGCACAATGACCTAAATTATAATGAACTCCACCTCCAACCAAAAGCATGTGTAGAGTTGATGACATAGTCTCTCCATGAAAAACGATGATTGACTAAGGCAAGATATCGCGGACGAAGATGGCGCTAGGGCATGGTGTTGTGCGAAACGAGCAATAGTATTTGGTGGAACTAGTACCGGAATGGTCGTCAAGGTAGAGCGTGGGTTGGCTCCAAGTCGCACAACTACAGAACACTATATCACTGCCGGTTCCAAACTGGCATCACAGCAGGATTTTGGAACCGGCAGTAATTGGTCGGCAGTGATAGTCGGACTATGTCGGTATCACTGCCGTTTTGTATGAGAACCGGCAATGATAGTCCGGTTCATAAATCAATTGGTAAAATAGAAAAAAATATTCGCATCCGGACCGACTACCCCATATTCTACGCACGACCGCGCGTCATAAGTCACGCGAATTTCGCGCACGTGCGATTGCTAGAACTCGAACTCGTGATTTGTTGCCTCACTCGAGACCACCTTACCATCTCACCTATCACTCATTCCTCAACCAGCATAGGATATATTTTCCTTTTGTTCCTTTGTCTTCGAAACGTTTAATGATTATTTTGGATATATAAATGAATTCAAATGGAAAGATTGTAAACTACAAAGTTGTAGATCTCGTCGAGAGCTACAATTTTCATATAAATTTTATCTCCATCCGACTCCGTATGAAAAAGTTATGATTTTTCGAAAAATGGTTGACAACATTATTATTGCCGAATACGAACCGTCAATCGGCAGTGATACCAATATTTGGATATTTACACTACTTCAAATGAAAAAGTTGTCAACTATAAAGTTGTATATCTCGTTGAGAGCTACAATTTTCATATAAATTTTATCTCCATCCGACTCCGTATGAAATAGTTACGATTTTTCGAAAAATGGTTGACAGCATTATTACTGTCGGTGGGGAATACTAACCGCCAACCGGCAGTGATACCATTATTTGGATATTTAAACTACTTCAAATGAAAAGTTGTCAACTACAAAGTTGTAGATCTCGTCGAGAGCTACAATTTTCATATAAATTTTATCTTCATCCGACTCCGTAGGGAAAAGTTATGATTTTTCAAAAAATATCAGCTCTGTCGGTTCTTCTAAAAACCGACAGTGATAGTATTACTGCCGATTCGGATACGAACCGGCAGTAATAAGGGATTTGTCACTATCGGTTCATTAGAAAAAAGCCGTTACTGCCAGTTTTTCATCCGAACCGACAGTGATAACATTATTACTGCTGGTTTTTTATGAACCGGCAGTGATATGACGGTAAGGATAATTGATTTTGTAGTAGTGTCAAAGTCAAGACACATAACGGAATTGAGATGAGTCGAAATAGCAGAGTCGGTGTTGTGACAATCTCTTGGTATACTACTGTGTACGTGAAGCAATGAACATTTTTAAAACTCCTAGTAGCCTTGCTGCCTGCGTAGCAAAAACTTTGTAAAAGACTTCGGCACACACATCGTGTATGTAGTACTCCAGGTTATTTTCATTTTTTTTGGAAAATTTTGCTGGTAACACTGAAAAAGTATTTAATTTCGCTTGTACTATTATTCTTTTTCTCGTTTCACTTTTGCCACTACTGTTTTCACTTTATCCTCCTTTTACCATTTCCGTCAATTGAGTGTGAGTTGATCGTCAGTTAAGCGTTAGTCGGAACTGTTCTATCTATTTCTGATTTTTTAAAGATAACAAATGAAGTTCAATTCTTTTGAAATTTTTCTTATGATCCTAGACTCCTAAATATGGTACAATAAATTTTTTAGAGCATGATCAAGCGTGTACATTTATATAAAAATCTAGAGCGGGAGCCAAATGACTTCATTTTTATAAAAAATATATATATGCTTTATCATACTCGGAAAAAATTATGGTACCATCTTTAGTAGTTTAGGATCATACAAAAAAAATTCAAAAGAATTTAACTTCATTTGTTATCTTTAAAAAATTTAAAGCCAAAGGAACAATTCCGACTGACGGTTAACCACAGTTGAACTAGCGGTCAACTGACGGAAAATGACAATAGGAGGAAGAAGAGCACAGACTAGTGACAAAAATAAAACGAGAAAATGAGTAGTAACAGAAGCGAATTTTGGCACTTTTTGAATTGCACAACAAAAAATTTCCCATTTTTTATTTTGGCTTTTCTGACACCGGGGCTTTGACCTGAATATCATTGCTATTTTTTTCTTCTTCTTTTCCCAAGCACGGATAGAGAGGCGAGACGCGAGAGCAATTACTCCAACTGAAATCATTAATTTTCTAGCCTTGTTGTAATTTTTTTAAATCTGACCTTTTTCATTTGTGTGCGGAAGAGATCTAAATTTGAAAAAAAAAATACACACCGAGCTGAAAAGTTTAACTCCCAATGTTGGTGCATGCGTCGATGATGGCCAGCAGCTTCTCGTCGGGCTTGATGTGCAGACGTCGGGCTGTAGGATGCAAGGATGACTCGAAGGCAAAATTTCTTCCGTATGCGTCACAAGACAATCCGATCCAAAACGGCTTCAGCGATCTACAATTTCTCATCGAAAGAGCGACGATTTTGACGCTAACTATTCCATCGACCCGTAGGCGCTCATATTGAACTTCGATGCCGTGTGGATACCAGTGCCACACTTGCTGAGAACGCTCCAGTGCTGTCTTTTGTCGACACGCTATATATGGTCACCCCGGGAGTTGGACGGCTTCTCCCAGGGCAGCCATCTGGATCTCCAACTTGAGCCTTTGATACTATTAGTTATAATAGAGCGCATAATAAAAATTAAAGTATCAAAAGGATGGGTGATATAGATTTAAAATGAAAAACCTTAAAAAGGAAAAACCAAGACACATAAAGGTGATAATATTACGTTAAGGAACCTCGCTATCGAATAGTCTGAGGTTCTCGAACAGATCTGAAGTGGAGAACAGATAGAGAAAGAGAGACACGGGTTTAGGGAGGAATAGCGAGAGAATTCTTTATTGTTTTATGATTCCTTGTACAATAGGGGGAACCTCCCTCCTCTTTATATAGTAGTCGCCTAGGGTTTCGGCTAAGGGACCATCGTGGGCCTTCATGAGCCACGTGGTTTCCCAACACTCCCCTTTGAGCCCTTTGCCGCGAGATGAATATGCCTCATTAAAACTCCAAAAAAACTGAGTGGGAAAAATACTTGGAGAAAGAGTACATAGCATACGCTTACTGCGTTGCACGAATTGCCTCATTAAAACCTTATGCAAGAAAAACTTCATGAAAAACTTGCTAAGGAAAAAGAGTACAATCCACCCGAATTTCAAATTGCTAATCTTCAAGATTCATATTGGGTACTCAAACCTCATGTTTAAGATTTATGTGGGAGTATGTGAAATATCCCCCTTTGAAATCTGCACTTCTCTAAGTCTCATCATCCCAATCTCTTTTACGCACCTTTCAAAGGTAGATGCTGGGAGTGATTTAGTGAATAAATCTGCAAGATTTTCACATGATTTAGTATGCAATATCTTGATCCCGTTCATCTTATGCAATTCGTGAGTATAGAAGAACTTGGGGTTGATGTGCTTCGTGAGATTGCTCTTCACATAACCCATCTGTGCTTGAGCAACACAAGCTGCATTATCTTCATAGATGATTGTGGGAGTTTGCTCAATGTTCAAGCCACAAGACTTCTGGATGTGGTAAACCATTCTTCGGAGCCATGCACATTCACAAGAGGCTTTATACAAAGCAATAATTTCTGAGTGGTTTGTCAAAGTCGAGACAAGAGTCTGCTTAGACGACTTCCAGAAAACTGTTGTTCCTCTGCATAGGAAAACATACCCAGTTTGGGACTTGCCAATATACGGATCTGATAAGTACCCATCATCGGCGTAGCCAACCAAATTCAGTTCATTATATCTTCTAAATAACAAACCGAGATCTTTGCTTCCTTGGAGGTAACGAAAGATGTCCTTGATCCCTTTCCAATGACTTTTGGTGGGTTCTGCGCTGTACCGGGCTAGCAAATTCACAGCGAACGCAATGTCTGGCCTGGTGCTATTTGCAAGGTACATGATCGCTCCAACTGCACTCAGGTATGGGAATTCTGTTCCCAGGACTTCCTCCCCCTCTTCTCTAGGTCTGTATGGGTCTAGGTCTGCTTGGAGTGACCTTCCGACCATTGGAGTCTTTGCAGGATATGCCTTTTCAAAGCCAAATCATTCCAACACTTTCTGCGTGTAGGATGATTGGTGTACTAAGATTCCTCCTTGGACATGCTCAAGCTGCAAGCCTAAACAAAATTTGGTTTTACCCAAGTCCTTCATTTCAAACTCAGACTTCAAGTATGAGCATTCTTCTTCAATTTCTTCATCCGTCCCAATGATGTTCAAGTCATCTACATAGATGGAGATTATACAGAATCCATTCGGAGATCGCTGTGTAAATACACATGGACAATCTTCGTTGTTCGTGTAGCCTTTCTTTCAGAGAAAGTCGCTCAAGCGATTGTACCACATTTTCCTGACTATTTTAGCTCATACAGTGATTTCTCCAATTTCACACTGTACAGGTTTCTATTTGCTATATCTTGGTTCGGGATAGGAATACCTTTCGGTACTTTATGTATATCTCCGAATCCAAATTCCCATACAAATATGCTGTGACAACATCCATTAGCTTCATTTTCAACTTCAAGTTGACTGCCATTGAGATCAAATATCTAAAGGTAATTCCTTCCATGACCGGAGAGTAGGTTTCTTCATAACCAACCTCAGGACGTTGAGTGAAACCTTGAGCTACAAGCCTTGCCTTGTACCTTATAGCTTCGTTGTTTTCATTCCTCTTCCGAACAAAGACCCATTTGTGACCTACAGGGTTTATATGGGGAGGTGTACGGCATACGGGCCCAAACACCCCTCTCTTGTTCAGAGAGACTAACTCTGCAGTGACTGCCTTCTTTCATTATTCCCAATCTAGCCTTTTCTTGCATTCTGCGAGAGATGCAGGCTCGGGATCATGATCAATGATCGAGACAATCTTCTTTGCAAACTATGCATCAACATTGGTTGTTGCTCTATTCAGGGATTCTCTTGTTATTACAAAGTTTATGACCATTTTATCATGGGGTGCTTCATGCACTTCTACTTGCTCTTTGTTGCTATTTCCTATCGCAAGAGCAAGTTCCTTTATCTTTTCACTGTCTATGTGTGCGCACACATTATTTTCGACGGCTTCCTGCAGTGAAAGATTCAAGTCTGGAATTGCCTTTCCCGTCGGCTTCTTTCCAGTGCCAGGTCTCAACTGGCTCCCCTTCTTTCCTTTAGGTATTTTCGTGATTGGTTGTGGTAAGTCCTCTTGCTCAGTTTTCTCCCGACGTCTCCGGGTACTTTGGGTTTGAGTAGCCAGATTTCCTGTTATTTTCTTTGAGGCCTCTGAACAAGGTGAGGGATACCTTCTGCTTTCTTTGGTATTTCCACCCTCTCTGGTGCATATCTTGCGGGTACATGCGACTTAACCACGCTCTTCAGATCACAAAAATGATCAGACAGTTCATTTGCTAAATTCTGCAAATCAATTATCTTCTAGACTTCTTGATTTGCTTCATTAGTGCGGGGGTCATGCGCGGGGATCACAGTGGAATGCTATATGATTTTTCGGTATTTTTCATCCAAATGTTGATTTCCTCCCCTTAATGACGGGAAACGATCCTCGTCAAATATGCAATCAGCGAATCGGGCTATATACAAGTCTCCAGTCATGGGTTTCAAATACCTGATTATGGATGCACTCTCATAACCAACGTATATCCCAGACTTACGGAGATGGCCCATTGCAGTCTGCTGACGGGGTGGTATAGGAACATATACCATACACCCAAATTTTGAGATAGGAGATTTTCGGGATGACTCCGTGTATCAGTTGCATAGGGGAATAGATGTTGTAGGCCGAAGATCTGAAATTGATGAGAGCTGCTGCGTGCAGGACTGCGTGTCCCCAACAAGTGTTGGGCAAGTTACAACTCTGCAAAAACGGTTTGGCAATGAATTTAATCCTCTTTATTAGTGCTTCAGCTAGTCCATTCTGCGTATGGACATGCGGTACGGAGTGCTCAACTTGCATGACATCAATCAGTTCGCTATACACCTTGTATGCGTCGTGACGATAGCTGCGTGCACTCTAGATAGCATTTGGGTGGAAGGTGGAGAGAGTCTTTTCAATCTTCTCCTCGTCAGTGATCTTCTTGCCACATAGGGAGAGATTGGTACAAATTTTGTGCAAGACAGAATTGTACTCGGCCACTGTTCTATAGTCTGCAAACCTCAGACGGACCCAATCTTGCTGTGCTTGGGGCAAGATGGTGTACTTGAGCTTCTCGAACCGCTTCTGAAGTGCAGTCCAAAGCTCAAGTGCACTCTCCTCAGCCATGTATTCATTCTTCAGAGTGGCTGAGAGGTGGTGCCTGAGGAAGTGCAAGGCTTGATCGTTCTGTTCGGCGGTAGGTTACGCGTCCTGCGAGGACCCTAGACCAATCGCAGCACGGAGCTTCTTGCCCCCAAGAACGATCTTCACGTCCGATGCCCAAGTGAGGTAGTTCTGACCGTACGGGACCAGTTCTTCAAACTCACGGTTCACGATGCCGGACATCTGCATGATTTCAAAATTCCAACATTAGATTATTGCGTGTAATCTAATAGAAAATGGTTGCAAAAACGTAAAATGCAGAAAATAAATTGCCAGTATACTAAATAAAGCAACGAATCCAAATTCATAAAGAATATTCATAAATGCAGAGAATAAAGCAAGAAATGTTAAAAACAGAGCCAAAATAATTTTCTGGCAATTTTCCTTAATTTTTTTGCTATTTTTTCTTTTCTTTTCTTTTCCTTTCTTTTCTCGCCTGGCCGAACGGCCTTCGGGCCGTCCCTTTTTCTTTGGCCCGTCACTCGTGCGGCGCGGTCGGGGGAGGGAAGCGAAGTGTCGGCGTCGGTCAAGCTTGAGCCGCCGTGAGCCGAGCGGCGACGGCATGGCGGAGGCCGAAGGTCGTGTGGCGGGCGGCTTCGAGCCGACGACGGCGACGACGAGGTAGCGGTAGAGGCCGAGCCGGCGGCGTCGGCCGGCGAGCCGGCTGCAGCGCGAGGCCCAAAGCGGGTCGGCGCGCGTGAGGCCAAGGTCGGGGCGGTGGTGCCCGGTGGTGTCGGGTTGGGCTTCGACCCGCGGAACCGAAGCGGCGATGATCTGTGCAGAGGCCGAGGTCGGCGGCGCCGCGGAGGCCGAGGCGGTTGCAGCAGCGCCGAGCTTTCTTTGCGGAGCCGGCGGCGCGCGACGCTGGTCAAGGTCGAGGAGGCGCGGCTCAGGCCGTCGGCGCCGCGGTTGGCGCGACAATGGCGTAGACGGCGCGCGATGGCGCATCTTGGTCGGACCGGCGTCAACGCGCGGTGGCCGGGCTTCAAATTGGCGAGCGCAGGAACTGGGGCAGCGGCGCTTCGGCGACTTCGTGTCGTGGGCGCGAACCGAGGAGGCATCGGCGCTTCGGGCGCGTGCTGCCAATATTTTTTTAGGGATGAGTAGTAGCTTCGTGTATTGTAGCTTCGTGTCGCCTAGCTTCTTGCCACGTGACGAACACATTACAAATGCGTAGGATAGATGCATGTATAGAATCAATCAGCGATTTGATTCAATCGCCGAAACCCACCTTTTCTCACCTTTTCAATCTGTTCACCGGTTGAGTTTCGTGCTGATAACTTGTTAAGGAACTTCGCTATCGAATAGTCCGGGGTTCCCGAACAGATCTGAAGTGGATAACAGAGAGAGAAAGAGAGACACGGGTTTAGGGTGGAACAACGAGATAATTCTTTATTACTTTCTGATTCCTTATACAATAGAGGGAACCCCCTCCTTATATACTAGTCGCCTAGGGTACTATCGTGAACCTTCATGGACCACGTGATTTCTCAACATATTATACGAGAAGAATTACAAGTATGGAAAGATTTAACGTATCTTAACCCTGTATGTATATATATAATCCCGAACGAAGAAGGATATCTTATCAAAGTCAATGCAAGGAACAGGGCAAGTGTGTCAGTAGAATTTAGCGATAAACGTAAGTATACCAGCCCGGCCCTTTGGTATGCCTGATACTGTAATTTTTCAAAGCATGTGTAACCTGCTCTTATTATACTCTTGCGCATACCACATCATCGCACGGCGACAACGGAACAACCTGTACGTCCGAACTGAGTAATAACCCGTTACAATCCCGACTATCCATTTCATAAACTAGGTACTTATACATTGCGTGACATGCTGTGGACGTCGCTCTCCACGCGTGCAAATCGAGAAAACACGCGATCGACGCTCTCTACACGAGTAAACTGAGAAAACGCGCGAGAAAGACCTAAAAAAAGGATTTTGTGTCTTCCACAAAAGGGTTTAAACGTAGTGCTAGAAAAACTCAAAAAGGACCTAAACGTAATGTATTTTTTTTCTAAAAAAAGGATCTAAATGTTTTTTTTCTCCCGAAAAGGATCTAATCGTAATTCTATTTTTACGTAAAAGGACCCGAATGCAAAGCACAAAGCCAAAATAATTTTCTGGATTTTCTCGCAATTTTCCTTAATTTTCCTGCTATTTTTTCTTTTTTTTCCCTTTTCTTTTCCTTTCTTTTCTCGCCCGGCCGAACGGTCTTTGTGCCATCCCTTTTTCTTTGGCCCGTCACCCGTGTGGCGCGGTCGCGGGAGGGAAGCGAAGCGGCGACGGCGGTGGGCCGGGCTTCGAGCAGACGGAGCCGAGCGGCGACGACGTGGTGGAGGCGGCAGTCGTGGCGGCGGGCGACTTTGAGCCGGAAGGCGACGCGCGGCAGCGGCGGAGGGCGAGCGGTAGGCGCGCGCGGCCGAGGTGGCGGCAACAAGCCGCGTCGGCGCGTCTGGCCGGCGAGACGGCGGCGAAGGCCTGGCCGAGGCGGCGGCGGCGCAAGGCCGGAGGCGGGCGCGCGCACGTGGGCTAAGGCCGGGAGGCGCGATAGCGGCGTGACCGCGCTGCGGCGCGGCGAGCAGCCGCAACGGCGCCTTCTTTGGTTGGACCGGCGGCGATGCGCGGTGGCCGGGCTTCAAGCTGGCGAGCGTAGGAACCGGGGCAGCGACGCTTCGGTGACTTCGTGTTGTGCGCGCGAACCGAGGAGGCGTCGGTGCTTCGGGCGCGTGCTGCCAGCGTTTTTTTAGAGATGAACAGTAGCTTCGTGTCGCCTAGCTTTTTGCCACGTGACGAACATATTACCATAGGATAGATGCATGCATAGAATCAATCACGATTAGATTCAATCGTCGAAACCCACCTTTTCTCACATTTTCAATTTGTTCGTCGGTAGAGCTTCGTGCTGATAACGTGTTAAAGAACTTCGCTATCGAATAGTCCGGAGTTCCCGAATAGATCTGAAGTGGAGAATAGAGAGAGAAAGAGAGACACAAGTTTAGGAAGAAAGCGAGAGAATTCTTTATTGCTTTCTGATTCCTTATACAATAGAGGGAACCCCCTCCTTATATTGTAGTCGCTTAGGGTTTCGGCTAAGGAACCATCGTGAGTCTTCATGGGTCACGTGGTTTCTCAACATATTACACGAGAAGAATTACAAGTATGGAAAATTTTAACGTATCTTAACCCTGTATGTATATATATAATCCCGAACGAAGAAGGATATCTTATCAAAGTCAATGCAAGGAACAGGGCAAGTGTGTCAGCAGAATTTAGCGATAAACGTAAGTATACCAGCCCGGCCCTTTGGTATGCCTGATACTGTAATTTTTCAAAGCATGTGTAACCTGCTCTTATTATACTCTTGCGCATACCACATCATCGCTCGTTGACAACGGAACAACCTGTACGTCCGAACTGAGTAATAACCCGTTACAATCCCGACTATCCATTTCATAAACTAGGTACGTATACGCTGCGTGACACGTCGCGAGCGCCGCTCCCCACGCGAGCAAATCGAGAAAACACGCGATCGACGCTCTCTACACGAGTAAACCGAGAAAACGCGCGAGAAAGATCTAAAAAAGATTTTGTGTTTTCCGCAAAAGGGCTTAAACGTAGTGCTAGAAAAACGCAAAAAGGACCTAAACGAAATGTATTTTTTTTTTCTAAAAAAAGGGATATGAACGTATTTTTTTCCTAAAAAAGACATAATCGTAATTCCGTTTTTACGTAAAAGGACCCAAATGCAACGCATAAAGGACCTAGACGTAATATACATTCTTTTTTCGGGAATAGGACCTAACCGTAACTATTTTCTTGAAAAAGGATCTAATCGTAATTTTTTATGAAAAAGGAGCTAAACGTAAATATTTTTTCATGCAAGTCTCCAACCCAGACTCCAAGTGGTTTTTAAGCAAGGCCACGAATTAACCAACAATCCACGATTTTTTTAAATAATATATTTTTAAAAAATAATTTTATAAAAATAATAACCTCAATTCTTTTTTTTTTATAAAAATGTACCTTTATCACCGATTCAATTTACAATAGCGATAAAAGACTCAACCTGTTGACCAAATAAATCTGCGACAAAACAATCTGATGGCTAATTCATTCAGCGACAAAATAGACATATGTCACCAATTGAATTAGCGATTTGGCGACAGAAGCTCTGTTACTATTTTATTTGGTGACAGTGCTTTTGGTCGCCAATTAAGTATATTTTTATAATTTTTAATATTTTTTTATAAAATTATTAAAAATATATATTATTTTAAAAAAACCAACAATCCACTCTCTTGTAGTACTCCACAAAACTGTTCGACCCCGCCCAATGCGGACTAGTGTTGTACTAAACACAGCTTCGCGAAATGGCAAAAGGTGCTTGCCCAGTAGGTGGGTGGGTGGGTGGGAATTAAGGCATTAAGCGCCTAGACACTGTAGGTTGAGTCCATCTTTCCATGGGATTTTGCAGGATTCGGCCGGTTGAGTGGTGGCGCCGCAAGGACGATGGCAAGCGGCAGCATCGTGGCTCCGCTTCTTTCCTCAGCACTAGCCTATTTGACTAGTTTAGCTAGCCAAGAGAGAGACGACGACTCGCAAGGTGGCCGCAGTGCAGGTGCAGCAGCGCTCTCTCTCCCTCTCTCTCTCCCCCCGACACTCCTGTAACTGACGCTACGCGAGGACTGCACCTGACACGACTTATCTATCCTGCATCTTGTGGTGGGCTCGACCTCATCGCCTCGTCAAGCGGATGAAGCTAGCTTTTCTTTTCTAAAAAACAAAAAGGCTTGCTCAGCTTCATGGAATCATGTACTGCCACGCACTTTGGACCATGGTCATAAATTTCGCCGAGATCAAGCCAATGAAGCATTGAAGCTAGCTTTTCTTTTCTAAAAAACAAAAAGGCTTGCTCAGCTTCATGGAATCATGGTACTGCCATGGTTATAAATTCCGCCGAGATTTTCGAAATCTCGGCGCGACAAAAAAATTCATGTTGCTACAGTGATTTCAAGAAATTTTGGCTAGATTTCGATCAACTTTGCTGAAATTTCGGTCTTTTGGATCGAGATGATCACAAATCTGACTAGTTTTCGTGTTTTTAGGATCGGATTTCGCAACAATTTTTTTGCGAATTGTAATGTCTTTTTCTGAGGAATACATGTGATTTTTTTGCAAAATACATACATATACAAATTATGTAAAAAAAAACCTTTGTTTGAGTTGGAGAGGGTATAACGGCTGTCGGTACATCTAGCAATAATACTTAGACATGAAGGATAAGTACACGAATAAGGAAAATCCAGATATGAATTTAATTTAAGTTCACATGCACATATATAAGCTTTAAGAAGTGCACATGCACATTTTGACATGCCAATGTCCCACAACCACATGTAACTCATGCTATAGCTCAATTCACAAAAGGGTATCACAATGTGCCATATGAATTTGTCATGTAGATGAATTTTAATGACTGTTCAATGTTCGAAGCAGAGGAATTGTCAAAGTCATCGTGCCCTTTGTAGAAATATTTCTATCGCATCCCCTATCTACCAATAAAGAAAATGTAACAAAAGTAATGTGTAAACGAAGTAATATTATACCTCCAGAAAAGTACAATGCTAAACACCACAGCCATAAGGGCGAGCGCTACTCTTGGCATGCCCACGGCAGAGGATCTTTACACATGGTGGCCACGGCCCACGAGAGGGTCCTAGCGCCAGAGAAGGACCCAATCCCTACTTCAACGATGGTGAGATATGGAATTTTGGTGCTTTCGTGGGAGAAGCAGAGAGTGGAGATGAAACCAGAGGGTTGTCGATGATTGAGGGCGACTGGACTGCTAAAAATGGTGTTGGAGAAGGTGAGTGTGAAACTGTGAATGATTATATGAAGGGGAGGGTGCCTTAGGGGGAGAGGATGAAGGTGCATGGTGAAGATGTGCTGGTGCATGAGGAGTATACGTGTGGGAGAGATTGGTGGTGGATGTTGACGGCGAATGGGAAATATGAGATGAAGATGGTGTATGGACAGGGCTAGAGATAGGCAAGACTTTAAATGAGGAAGACAACATAGGAATTGAACATGGTGCGTAAGCAGGGCTAGGAACTGGTGAGATCTTAGGGTTTGAAGGAGATAGAGAAGGTGTGTGTGTGTGGTGTAAATGGTCCATGAGATGGGTTGAATAACTCATTCTCAAATTACTTGAAAACAGTATAACTTGAAATAACATGCAATAGATTAAAACAAAATATAAATTGTAAAATTGGGTTCAACATGGTCAAAGTACAATTTACCTTTGAACAACTCCTGATCTTGATCTGAACCTTGAACTTGAGTCAAATCTCCACCTTCGTACGCTCCTAGCATTTCAACGTCTATGCGAAACGAACAACAAAAATTAAAATAAATACAAAATATAAAAAAATACAAACTCCAAAAATTAAATAAAAATCATCAAAAGGTACAACTTGAATTTAGACAAATTTAAAAACTTTAATGGGCTCAATCGGAGTTCGTATGAAGGAGAATGAACTCTTGAAATATCCATCAGACAAATAAAAAAAATATTCGTAGAATATTCCCTCCCGAGAGATTGACATGCGGCTTAGCCTTTTTAATGAAATAATTTTCTGAATTTTATAAAAGAAATAGAGGCTGATATATAGGCCCCACATATCATACTCTCGGCTCACATAGACCAAGTCCACATATAGACAAGGGCTTGTGTGGCATGATGTCAACGTCCACGTGTCGAGCACTGGGCCAGCCATGTCTTCTCAACAGTACGCGAGGACCAAAGGTCATCGGCGTTGGTCTCTAGCGACTTTGGGTGGTCTCTCTGGAAAGAGCTTGGCACAACAAAACTTATGACGCCGATGTCGTAGACCTTGGCGCCCTTTGGTGACGGCGGCGAGGAAAAGAGCGGCGGCAGTGACTTCACTAGGATGATGACCTCCTGTCATGCTCCGGCCAAGACAACGCGAGCACTGGCTAGAACACAACACGGCAAGCAAGGTAAGGTAGACCAAGGGGCTATAAACTCACCATGGGCGGCTAATCGGATGATTTCCTTCATGGAGACACTTTGTGAACAACTTTCAAATCTGGCTGACCGATGGCGGCTTGAAGAAAATCGATCTAGGGCTTGGGTTGGATGACTCAAAGAGGTCACGGGGCGTGGCTTAAATAGGCATCGACGTCTGTATCATGCCTAGAACAGAGACCTTATCCGTAGCGGACACGACATGCTAAGTGTTCGACTCGAACATGGGAAAACCATGAATCTAACAAGTGGGTTCCACCTGTTAGCGACTCACACAACGTGAGCTGGGTTGCAAACTACTAGACTGGCGCACAGCATGGCTGGATAGGCTAGGCCACGCGGACCTGGGTAGGATAGGTTGGGTTTCGGCCCAAAAGCTTTTCTAGAATTTTAAATACTTTTTAGAAAAAAATAAGAAAATATAAATAAGCTTCAAATAAATAGAAAATAAATTCAAAAAATTATGTTAAATACTTTAGATCACTTAGAACCCAAATAAAAATAATTTGATAATTGTTCACTGAAACATTAATAATATTATATTCGTTTTGAATTAGAGAAAATCCACATTAAGGTTTAATTAGCAACAAAAATTCTATTTTTTTTTAAAAAAAATGCTAAAATACACAAGGTCAATTTAAATGCAAAAAATGGGATGTTACACATTTCCAACTGTCAATCATGTTCTAGTATGATATATAGGTGTTACTCAAAGAAATGTACTACAAAAACAATGGTGAAACTAGAAAAATTTCTATGAGGGTGCACACTTCACATATATATCTCTATGATCTTTTATAATGATTTTGTAATATCATAAATCCAACATATATATTTGAATTTTGATAAAAATACAATACAAATAGTTCTAAAGTCTCAAAAAATACTAAACCACCGGAATTGAAACCAATTCCATATACCAATTTAGCCTATTGAACCAGTGATCATATAGCTTTTCTCAAAGTTATAGGGGTGCCCTAGATCCGGCCCTGTTACAAACTTTTGTAATCGTACTCCATGTACATAGAAAACGCCCACCTTCCGGCACGACGATGACTACGAACAAGGTCCTGATATTTGGGCTTTGGAAGTGTTCCGTGCGGGCTAATTAAGCTGGCCCATGATCCATGGACCATACCATTGCCAGCCGTTCTTATATAACCCAGAACACCCAGCCCTGGTTACTAGTCACGGCTGCGTGCAAATTCCAGAAGTGCCGACTGGTCACTGCAGGTAAGTACTGGAGTACTGGACATAAACTCGTTTGAAGCGGTGAAGATGCATTGAAGTGATCAATTTTTTAGCCCCTTTGTCTTTTTTTTTTAAGTATAGTCTTCTCTTGAGTGAAATTATAAACGTAGCCCTTTTCCAATCACAGAATGTGTCTTCTGCGCTTGCCGACTGTGGCAACATACTACTCTTGCGCTCCTTGGGCGCGGCAAGGACAGATTTCTCCTGCTGCATCTTTCGTAGTGAGAGAGTGGGCTAAATTTGTAATTCAGTTCGGAAGGAGGCTAGATTTTTTTTAAAATAGATAAATAAGCTAGAAAAATGATCACTTGAGATGCGTCGATCTAGTTCAGCTGTAGCCCCTAACACGAATTGTTGATTACCTCGTGTATTCACAACTCTCACCTCCTGTATTTGACTGGCTTCAACCTCGGCTTAAAAAAACATGATTCCTGAAGCTGAATGCCACCAATAGCACAGTTCTGAAAGGGCAGTGTCATTGAAGCACAATCCATCGTTCTGGACCTAGACTATTGCTAGGCACGTATTGCACTAAATTCGTATCTTTGCTGCTGGTATCTTCTCGATCGACTTTGCTGCTCCTCATGTCTCGCGATATAAATCCAACACGCACACATTAGAAGTATATTATTTAAGTAATATTTAATAAAAGTTCTTTTAAAACTGTAGTTTTGTGATGCAAGTTCTTCTAAAATCTATAGTTTTCTGATAGTTTGTAAAAAAAATCTGTAGTTTTGTGAAACAAGTTCTTTTAAAATCTGTAGTTTTGTGAAATAGAAACTAAAATCTATAGTTTTTTGATAGTTTGAGCAAGAAACCTATAGTTTTATAAAATTTACTCAAAAAATTAGATCATATTTGTTTCTAATAGAAAGAATAGTGCTATGTCTATCTAATAGTAGCAACTATGATACAATTTTATTAAATATTACTTAAATAATATGCTTCGGAGATATACACTACCTAATCACCACCAACCTAACCTTGGACTTGGTTGAATGTCTTTGCAGGACTGTCTTAGAGGTCAACATGTTTATTTTCTAACCATGTAGCCAAAACCGCGACGGCAAAAATGATTGCTAAGGTTTTGTCACACAAGGAGAAATGGATGATTTGGCACCAAGAAAGTATATATATGCAGTAATATATGGGGATAATTTATATCGAGTGATATAATATGTATTATCCCTAATATATGCAGGGATATAAGTTGTCCTTAAGATTGCATGGCGTCATAGCAGCTGGCTAGCTCCAAATGGTATTTTCATCAATCCAGCAACGCGAGCAAGGAGTAGATTCTCCAGTGTATTTTCGGATAGGCAATAGAGCTAGAGTAGCTCATGAAACAAATTCTGCAGAGAGAACCTAAATTTCTACCCCAGCAAGCGAGCCAAAAGTCGAAAACTTAGAGTAATGACCTGAAGAACGTGTCATATCAGTGTCAGGCTAACGTGCACACATGACACATGGCTCCCGATGTACGTACTCCTCTTAGGTCCCCATTTTCTATCCTCTCTTGAATGGTTATTTCCTGATATTTATACTAGTAAGAGTAAAACAAACAAGTGCACATCTTATTTATTCTCTTCTTCTTTCTGAAAACTAACACCGATTCACATCTATTTTCTCCACCTCCTGCCTCTTTCTTTTCATTTTCTACATTCATTTCTAAGAAAATATGAGCCCGTTGATATTTCAAAGTTTATGAAATGGCTAAATTTTTTTATTATGTAATTGCTTATGTATTTTTTACTACTACAGAATGATATAAAACTATCTCTTCATCTGAATCGATTCCCAACTTTTCAGAAAAAAACGATAGTGATATATGATTTGACGTGGCTGAGAAATACGATGCAAAACATCACTATCGGTCTGACCTCAAAACTGATAGTGATGCGTCGATAGTGATTCAGAACTGATAGTGATGTTATATATATCACTATCGGTTCTAACATCAGAATCGATAGTGATTATATTCATCACGATCAGTTTTTGAATAGAATCGATCATGATAGTAATACCAAACGCTTTCCCGCGCTTGACCTCTCGGCTTCTCCTCCCGATACATTCAAATACCAAAAGCCGAGGCGTCCACCTCGCGCTTGACCACTCGGCTTCCCCTCCATTCTATAAAAGGAGTTCTCTTCTCGCCCGCGTCACGCACCTCTGCCTCTCCTTACCCGCGCCGCTCCCCTCGGCCTCCTCGGCTCCACAGTGCCTGCGTCGCCCCTTGTAATGACCCCTATTTTTGTATAAAATGCGAAAATAAGAATCTATATTTATACAGTACTAGTCTCATGATCAGTGGCTAGTACGCACATTTATAGCAATTGGGACCACAACCATACACCATATTATTAAAGAGGAAGCTGTTTATACATTGTATTTTACAACTCAGTATATAAATATAGCAGCAGAAGAAGCAAAGTCTTGTAGTGTGCCCATCCAACCCTCAGGCAACTGACAAGGCGTAAATCCCCAGAAAGATCGCTTTATTGAAAATTCCTGCGTCCCGCGACAAGAAGTATTCTTCGGAGCTTTGCTTTTGTAACATCCCGAAAAATAAAATAATATAAAAATAAATATTTTAAATTTGAAAATATTTATTTATGAGCTTTATTGGATTTATTGGATCTTATCTGAATTTCCTTGGATTTATGCTTTGTATGAAAAATCCAACAAATGAAATTAAAGAATGGAAATGGTAAAAAGGTAAAATGGTAAGAAGATAAAAGGTAAAAGTAAAATCTTGAAAAGTATATATATTTAAAATCATTTTAACTGGTACATGAATTTTTAATGCATAGCATAGTGAATAAAAAGTTGAAAAGACATCCTTTTGACCTCCAAATAGTGCAAGGACAGATTTATTATAAAATTTTAGAACGTTATATGCACCTGGAAAATTTACCATAATGTCCTCAAGACATTAGTAACCTCTGGTAAAAATATTAGAAATTAATAATGTCATTTAGTGCCTTTTAAAATTCATAAACAGAGGCTTAGAAAATCTGAGAATTATCATGTCAGAATTTTTGTAAAATAATAGCAACGTATTTTGACTTGAAATTTTTATATAGACATTCCTAACCCAAAACAAGCTAGTAAAAAAAGTTGTAAAAATAAATAATAAAATTTTCACCTTTAATTAAATCAAAATCCGAAATCAAAATTCTGAGCAGTGCACAGTGTCAGAATTTTAATTAATTAACCATGCGGTATTTTAATCCCAAAATTTTAATGAAAGCTAAGAATTCCCAGTAGACCATGTTCAAAAAGTTTCGAAATTTTTCAACTCAGTTGGTGGCCATTTGGACGCCCAGCACTGAAGCCATCTTGTCCACTGTGCTTGGGGACACCTTGCATTCTAGAGTATTCCTTCACATGGCAGTGTATAAGCCAGTCATTTCACACAACCAAACCAGAACACAGCCATTTGAGTCATTCCATGCCAAAGCCAGGCATTCTTCTCTTCCGTTTGCTCAATCCTCACTCCCGTGAACACAAAACCAGAGAGCAGAGCTAGAAGATCAAGCGATCCTCAGGCCAAAATTTCTTCAGTGGAGTAAGTGAAGAGCTCGGCTGCTGCATCCTCTTGCACACCTTCCAGGAACCCCGCAGCCTGATCATCTCCTCAGCGCTGCCGATTTCAGCTCTTCTCTGCCATTGCCGCCGCAAGCAAGAAGAAAGGGGAGAAAGCCGATCAAGCAAAATCGGTGAGTCACTCTCAAATTCCTCGCAACCGTGGCGTCTCTGAGCATCACTAAACTCATCTCGCTCATCGATTTTAGCTCTTCTTGCCTGTAGCACCGCCGCGCCCCATTTCTTCTTCCTCGGCTCAGGCTCACGGTGGCAGCCCAACTCGTCACTTCTCCGGATGAGCCGACCCCCAAAATGGTACTCCCTAGCCTCACTGATGCTCATCATGTTACCGATTCGGCCGGAGATTTACCCCTTCTTCTTCTCCGGCGAGCTCCACCATTGCCGCCGCCCCCCCTCTCGGTGGCAGCTCACTCCAGCCATCTCCGGTAAAAACCAACCCCGCCATCGAGTGCGAGTCGTCGAGCTGGTGCTCTAGGAGCCATCGGCCGAGCTCCTCCATCGCCGTAGCCTCGCCGGCGAGCTGCCCTAGCGCCACCCCTGTTTCGGCTCACTGGTCAGCGGGCCCCTTCTGTCAGTCACTCGCAAGAAGCTCTAGTTCAAACCGGTAAAATACGCTTTCTCAACTCTAAAAACGTATTAGCGATTTTCAATACATTTTCCAAACCGAATTAAATTCAATCTTGAATATCTTTTGCCTCGTTAATCCAAATGAAATGAAACAAAATTCTAAATTCATTTAAAATCTAGTAATTCCAGAATATGCAATAATATTTTGAAAATGATCACTGGATGAATTTGAAATTCAAATTTGAATAAACGGGCTCAATTTATACTACATATTAAAATGTTGTAGATAAACTTAGAATTTAATGAAAATAGTTTTATTAAAACCCTTATATGTCCAGGAATTCAAATATATAAAAATATTTATATTTTACTTTTGTTTAAATCATTTCCCATTAAAGGTTATTCTCAATAGAATAAATAATAAAAATGAATAATTGTATAAAGGAAATTCTAAAATAAATAAAAATTGATTTATAAACACTTAGATGTCAGTAGGCTACTTTAATATGCTGAAATAATTAAAGTATGAACTTGCTTTAGATATGTGATATGAATAATAATACGGTTTAAATGGAAAAGATGTATGTATATATGTAAGCGCATATAGTAATCAGTAACAATATATATATACATGTGAAAAATATCTAATAGCTGTTCAAGGATATGAATAGCTATCAAAATGAGTAAACTGTCACTATAGAATTGTTTCTAATGAAATATCACATATGCACAAATTTATATTGCATCTAGAGCATAAGCATTTTATATTTAGAAAAATGTATACATGTACAGTTAATAAAGAGCAAAGACATGAAAAGAAACTGGATTCTAAATATCTAATGTGATCAAACTAAATGATTCAACCGAGTCATTATAACAAAGCATGAATAACACTTAACCAAACAATTGAATTTCCAATACTTGTATAATTCAAATAGTTATAACTTTCACAAACTAACTTCAAATCGACAAAACCAAATCCTAGTAAATCAAGTATAATATCTTTGATGTTATGTAAAATATATTATATTTGAGTAAGTCCAATCGAACCCATGTTAGGCCCTAATGATCGTTTATATGGAAAACATTTGGATAAAAGCCAAATATCACAAAACTAACTTTAAAATGCTCTTACGATCATTCCAGGTTTATACGAAAAATGGATAGATTATCGTATAAAGTGCAATCGCAAATTTAAATCGAAATCGAACTTTTACGTATAAAGTTAGAAACACTTAAGCATTTTCAGTAGCTTATAAAGTATCTTGTCCAAATGAAAAGAATTATGAAAACAGCATAGAAATGCTCTATATAGTGTATGCTACTATGTTAGAAGAAAGAATGTTATTTCGTTAAGGTTTGTATATAAAAGAGTCTAGTAACGTAACCCTAAATTGTTATGTTTTCTAAATAAATGAAACACTTAAGCCTTTTTAGCAACCCGTAGAATATCTCTTCTAAATACTAATGTTATGAAGATCAGTTTAGAAATGATATTTGGGATATGGACTATCATATTCGGAAAAATATTCATTTATAGCTTGATATTCATCGAATCCACTAGTGCAATAACCTTAAGTGATAATTGTTCGCTACACTTCTAATCCAATTCCTCATAACATAAACCTTATTATCATATAAGCTTTTTCAAAGAAAGAGTATAATATCGTGTTTAAACACTAAAATGTATGAAATCAACTTAGAAATGTTCTTCAAAGTATATATTATCCCGTTCAAGAAATAATCTTGTTTCATCGTGTTCGCATATAAATCTTGTCACCCAAATAACACTAAGTATTATGATTCATGAACTTCATAATATGAATAAGCAAACCTTGTAATAAAGAAGGAATCAGTAATTAATATATTTGTAGCACGAACCTTCTTAGAAACCATAAGTAAATCCAAGAACCTAACTTAATGAGATATACCTTATTCGAATCATTCCTTGTGTAATATCGTTTGATTAAGTGCTATTCACATAACCCCTTTTTCTAGTGTTTTAATTCTATTAATCTAAATAATTTTAGCATCTATAATTCAAGTCATAAATGCAAGAATTTATAATTTTAGCTTCTTGAATTCCGTAAATCAAGAATAGATAATCTATAAAAGAAACCTGTTTTGTTCATCATAAGTCATTAACTATATGAATGTGTAATTATCCAATTCATGAAATCTTAAAATCATAATTAAACCCTAAAGCATTCCTGTTTTCTGTAATGAATCTTTATTTGGTTTACTGTCTGTTTTCTTTTTGCCCTTATTGAAGTTGGTTATTTTCTATATTTTTCGGTTGAACGACGTGTAGAACCCGATGTCGCCGTTTCGTCGTCGACTTCATCTATTGCGACCTTGTCTTCACCGTAAGCAATGATTAAGCAAGGCAAGCGCCCCTTTGACCATCTTGATCCCAGTATTTGATTTACATTGTGTTTACTAAAATGTTTCATGCATGCGTTTACTTTCAGTAAATTCGCTATTTTGTGGTATTGGTAGATATACCTGTTGTCAGATGAAACTCCTTGATAATTATAGAAATGTGAACCTTGATAACCATAGAATATGGCTAGACATTACTTAATGCCAAATTGGGTATAAGCGATCATGTTAAACCTGCTTAGCCATGCTTTAGCTTTTTGTGGGGCAAATGATCATGATTAAAATTGTTTCCTGAAATGTTTTATATGGAACCTAAATGGTCCTTTGTGGGGAAATGGTTGCTGATAGTTTGCTAAAAACCCCAAAATAAAATTATGATTTGACGCGGGCGATTATTGGCAATAGCCGGTTGTGTAGACGGGTTTGCACGTAGTGTAGGGTGGAGTATCGCCCGTGTCGAATTAAGGACCGAACAATGGGATGTTGTAGATCCATGTTTCCGTACAACCACAAGTGTTGGTATGGGACAATCTTAAACCAATTAAGTTATCTAGTTTAACTTTGCATTTATGGAAGGCGGGAGATTGCACAGGCATTCCTTTCCAGGTCTGCTTGTAGGGGTTTCTACATACCAATGCAACGGTGTACGCCTTGCCATGAACAGAAACGTGGTGTTGGGTGTGATGTGAATGGATCCGGGTCTTGGGTGAGTGTTTATGTTTCTATGGCGAGGGCTTAACGTCCCGGGCTGATGCAAAGTTAACCTAGATAATGTAAAGGTTTTCGTCATGAACATTCTGGCCACACGCCTAAGGTGCGTGAAACTTGCGGCAAAAAGAAAAGGTCATGACTTGTGGGTAAAGTTGTACACCTCTGCAGAGTGTAAATCTAATCGATTAGCCGCGCTCGCGGTTATGGGAACTTGGGGAAGATCCTCCCAATGTTAGAGTCTTTGGTATTTTCTAAAATGGGTTTGGTCTGAACTTGTTTTAGCAACTGTTGCTTTATGTCGAAGGGCTGACATTGATGGACCTTATGGTTTGGTTATTCGAACTCACGTCATGGAGGACTGTGAGTATTACTTACTGTTGTATATACTTCTTATCAATCAACTTGCTTTTATAAATTCCGTTTGCAAATGATAACTTGTTTTACAATTCAATTTCGCTTTATGCAAATTATCTGTATTAGCCTTTCCTTTGAAATGGCCTGCATATATTATAGGTTTTGCTCAAGTCTTGATGAGTACGTAAAGTACTCACCCTTGCTTAATTATTATTTTAGGTGGAAGAGTTAGCGAGGCTTCGAGTCTCTTTTCGTCGCAGGTTGCGGGATCTTCTTTATCGTCATGTTCTACCTGGAGTTTATGCCTTGTCAGTTGCCTGCGGGTCGAATGGGCAAACTACAAGATATCGCTTCTTTTGCTGGTTTATTCTCTGAGTTGTAGCTTCTCTTTGTATATTAGTTTCCGCTGTAATTATTTGTGGTGTGGTTGTGATTCCAATTGTTGTAAACATATGAGTGCTAGCTACTGATCCAGGGAATAGCACAGTAATCACATGGAGGTTCCTGTTCATCAGAACGGGGTCTCACAGCTTTCTTATCCACCTAAAACAACATAATAAGCAAGGTTGAGTACTTTCATACTTAAGAATACTTAAGGTGGTATTTGCAAATGCAGTAATGCAGGTTAAATCAAAGGTGGCTTCTACGGTTAATTTGCATAAAGCGATATTGAAATTGTAAATCAAGTTGTCATTTGTAAACGGAATTTGTAAGAGCAAGTTTGACTGATAAGGAATAAGTAAAGCATAAGTAATACTCACAGTCCTCCATGACGTGAGCAACGAGATATCCAATTTCTGCCAAAACCATTACTTGCCAACACGAGGCAAAACAGATGAAACCAAGCCATTTTGAAAATAATAAAACAACTAACTATGTGATGACGTTACCAAGTGCCCTTGACCGCGGGCGCGGCTAATCAATTAGATTTACACTCTACAGAGGTGTACAGGTTTACCCACAAGAAATGATCAACCTCTTTTTCCAGGCCAGTTGACACACTTCCTTTGGTGTGTCGACAAGAAGATCATAACATAACAGTTACATTACCTAGACCTAACTTTGCACCAGCCCGGTGACGTGAAACACTTGCTATGATAAAAGAAACATAAATAATTAAAACATGACAATCCATCCCTATATTTAGATCAACAACATAGGTAGTCCATCCCTACAATTATGATTTCTTCCCGTAACAAGGTGTACACCGTTGTACCGATATGCATTTACCCACACCGAGGTGTGAAAGCCCTTTATAAGCAAATTGAAATGGAATGTTTGTACTATCTCCCGCTTACCAATGTGCAAAGCCAGATCTAAGCAACTTAATAGGTTAAGGCTGTCCCATACCAGCACTCGTGGTTGTACGATTTTCTTGACTTGAAAATAACCCATAGCTCAGTCCTTAATTCGACATGGACGATACTTCTCCCTACACTACGTGCAAATCCATCTGTACAATCGGCTATTGCCAATAATCGCTCGCATCAAAACCATATTTTTATTTTGGGTTTTTAATTAAAATACCAGTAACCATCAGTGTCATGTCCAATATTTTTAAATTCTCAAGAGACAATTTGATCTGACTATCTAATTTGTCGGTTCTAAAGCATGGCTAAGCATGATCAATATGTAATCGTATATACTCATGTTGACATTATGTAATGTCTAGCTCTATATTATGGTTATCAAGGTTCACATGTCCATACTTATCAAGAAAGTTCCATGAGATAGCAGGTATATCTAACGGTACCACAAAATAGTGAATTTACAGAAAATAAACGTATGCATGAAACAATTTGATAAACAAAAGGAAAATTAAATACTAGGATCAATGTGATCAAAGGGGTGCTTGCCTTGCTTAATTGTTGTTTACGACGAAGTTGTGGTTGTAGATGACGTTATTGACGATAGAATTAATGACGGCGAGTTCTACACGTTGTTTCAACGGAAACATAGCAAATAACAACTGTAATAAGGGCAAAAAGAAGACAGACAACATATCAAATAAAGACTTGCTATAGAAAATAGGCGTGTTTTAGGTTTCGGTTGAATGATTTCACGTTCTCGTATTTTTAGTCGAACATAATTATATATATATATACTAGCAGCTTTCGGTTAAGCGGTGACACGATTTCTTTTAAAGGTTATCTATTCTTGTCTCGCAAATTAAAGAGACCAAAATTATGTATTTTCATATTTATAATTTCGAATTTTAGATGCTAAAATTATTTGGATTAATAGAATTAAGACATTAGTTATCATGTTATATGTTATGTATGAATAATACTTAATCCTTAATTGATTTTGCATAAAAAGTGATTTCGAATATGTTAGATCTGTTAGGTTAGGCTATTGATTATATATTCATGGTTTTTAAGAAGGTTCTGGTGATACAAATATCCTAATTGTTGATTCCTCATTTATTATTAAGTTCGTTTACTCGTATTACGGATTTCAGATATCATAATACTTATGGTTTTTTTTTGCTGACAGGACTTACATGCACAGCAGATGAAATGAGATTATTTCTTTAGAATAGGGTTGTGTTTATTTTGGGGAGCATTCATAAGTTGATTTTATAAATTTTAGGATTTAGACGAGATGTTCTATTCATTGCTGAATTAGCTTATATACTATTAGATTTTACGTTATAAGGAATTAGATGTGTTTTGCATGCAAGGTGATTTATACATGTTGGGATTTACAAAATAAGGCTATTGGCTGCATTTACATGGTTACACAATGATTCTTGCTACACAAGTACATTATCTAAAGGTTTCTTATGCTCAACTATTCTTATGTTGTGATTCCGTTTACCATAACACTTAGGAGTATTGCACCGGTAAGATTTAGATGAAAAGCAAGTTGTAATAAGAATATTTTTCAGATTGTGATAGTCTATATCCTAAAAAACATTTTTGGGTTGATCTTCACAAAATTTACATTTAGATGAGATGTTTTACAAGCTGCCAAAAAGGTTTAAGTGTTTCTAAAAATCTTAGGCGATAAAGGTTCAGCTTTCGTTATAAGATTGCGACTGCACCTTATAAGATTATTTAACCATTTATCTGACATTAGCAGGCTACGACCCTAGAAGTGTTTTAGAACTAGTTTTGCATCATTTTTCTTTTTGGCGTGATACTTTATATGCACATGAAGAATGAAGTTTTTTTATGAAAGCAATCCAAATTAGTTCATTTTGTCGACTATCATGAGCTTAACTTTACGGATATTTTTGGAATTAACTCTACCTGATTCCAACATTCAAGTTATGAAATTTTATATATTTTTAAAACCTCATATTTACTTATATCAGGTGAAGGCATGTTTCGGTTAAAGGACTACGAACAATTATTATAATGATTTTTGCTGTATTAGGTAGTCTGATCATATAGGTCATTAAGAAACTAGTTTTTTATGGACTAGCATCTACTTATGATATTTGATTCATGCCGGTTTGTTTACATTTTTGGGTTCTTTAAGTATACTCTACATGGAAGCATATTATGGTTAAAGATCTAAATACAAACTAAAACTCATTATAGTTATTTTCATTACAGCAGCAAATCTGGTCCTTCAGGATAGGAATTTAGACCATACAAGTGGCCTTGTATGTCTTTTTCTTATTCTCAAAACAATAATTTATATGAGAATCTTTATGTGTTATATATACATATAAGGTCCATTATTTTGGTGTAGTTCAGAAGGATGGTTCCAATGTCGCCCCCTTTCCTGAACTTTCTGCCTTGCTTGCGATAAGGATTAAAGTTTGCTTATGGTCCTGTTATTTGTGTTTGAAGGTTAATTAAAGTAACTGAGTTAGTTAATTTCGGATTAGACTATAGTCAAACTAACAGGTTACTAGTATAGTGCCTGTGCTAACGCTACAACGGCAGTACACCCGCTTATCAATTGAATGAGAAGATAAGTATGAATACAACACTTAATAATAAAAGAGAAATTTAGAATTTTAAATGAATTTAGAAAGAAAAACGGAACTAAATGGAGGTCGAATGAGCGAAAACGGGCTCCCAAAAGATTTTAAATCAAGAAAGAGAAATAAAAAAGAATTTTCTGATTTTAGATTATTTTTTTTGCAGCTTCACAGAGAGCACAGCGTGCTCTCCTGGCTTAACAACGCAAGGGGAGGGAAGGCGTGGGTGGCCGGCGGTCGCAGATGGGTCGGCAGTGCGGCGAGATCGCGCGACCGGCTTCATGCGGGAGGAGTCACGCTTATGTGAATTTCACGGAAAGATGACGGTGATGGCTTGAGTTACCTCTAAAATCCGGTGATCTTTACAAGAGGGAGCACTTGGGGATTTACGCAATGCAATGGGGTGGAGGAGAGCTCGCCGGCTTTATAGCCCCGAAACAAGCATATTTATGGAAACCATAATTTTGGATCAAATCAGATTGAGAGGAAATTTTGGCAATAGAGCACGAAATTTGGAGCACCATAGATGAAAAGAGGAGATTTGGTGCGGGATTGATGGAGCTTTGGAGCTTCTTTCTTGTTTTAATGGAGGGAGGGAAGAGAAGAAGCTTCTACAGTCCGGGCATGACTAGAAGAAGTTACTGGTGAGTTGCCTTCATTTTTTAAATATAGAAGGATTTTTGAAAAGATAGCACATTAGGTTAAAAATTCTAGAAAAATTCTCAAAAACTTTCGATTATTTTGTACTTAATAAAATTATTTTCAAAAAATTTAAATTATAAATTTGTCGAGAGACGACGACTGCGTAGTCGTTGACCAAGAACCTCGCGCGTCGCAAAAGCCACCGATGGCGGCCAGTGGAGCCATTGCGGACTGCGTTCTCCGCCAATGTTGCCCCATCTCCGGTTTCCTTTTCCCAAGACGTAATGTATGGTCCTTTCCTTTTCCAGACGTTTGTTTCCTTTTCCTTGATTCCAAGACGTTTGTTTCCTTTTTCTTGTTGATTTGGAGGTGAGGAAGGTCATTGTGGGGCATAGGGATGATTTCGGAAAATATGGAAAAATAAAGCTCGCTACGCCACCGCTGGATCCGCAGGAAAAAGATAAAAATTAAACAGTGCTCATCTGGCTATTGGTTTTGCGAGAAAAAATGAAAAAATTAAGCAAAGACTCACAGACCGTTGGTTCCTTAGATAAAAATAAAGAAAATTCAGCGCTCTCCGTATACCAAATTTTTTTATGGGGCTAGATCCAGTAAAAAGTCTCAAAAGGGTCATATTCGGAAAAAATACAATCACAATGCCAGGACAATAAAAAATTCAAGTCTTGTTTCCTTGTATGCGGATCCTCCCTGTTTATTTTCTTGTTTGATTCACCCTCATTCCAAATATGTAGTACGTACAATTTTGGCCAGTAAAAAATTCAAGTCTGGTTTCCTTGCATGCGGATCCTCCTTATTTATTTCCTTGTTTGATTCGCTCTCCTTCCAAATATGTAGGTGAGGGAGGTCTGTTGTGGGCCACAGGGATGATTAGACACTAAATAATGGCCATCGGATGTGGGTGAGTAAAACTGAGGAAAGATCTGAGACGTTCATTTTGATGAATACAAGTTTCTGGGGACGTTTTGCTGGGTGCACGAACATTGGGCCATCTCTAATGAGGTGTATTATTTAGGGTGGACGTAGAAAAAATTGCTTAGGTGCATTATAAAGGAGTATAGATAACTCACCCTCTGTCTTTAGGTTCTGGACCATCTAACTCATCTTTTAGTTATCCCTAGAAACCTAACCTGAAAACAACTAGTTGCCAAACTCCCAGGTCCAGGGAAAACCAATGACTTTCTTAAGATAGCTATTACCTTTAGTAGGTATAGTTCAGGGAAAAGACTTCAGTGCTGCTTGTTTTCTACTTACATGATTTATCCTTACTTAAGATAATGACTATTTGAATCAATAGTTTGTTCTTAACTTATGGTTTTCACATTGGAATTAGAGGTTATCTTAACTAGTCAGGTTCTGCTGAGCTGACCATCAGATTATGAATTGAAGCTTAAATCAGAACTCACTAATCTACTTGACATTTGAATTCAAGTAATTTAAACTAATTGAGTCTGCCAAGTTGATTTTTAATCTAGATGTACTAATTAAACTGAACTGATTTATGCACTTACCTAATTCCTGGAGGCTTAGACCAGACAAACCAGAGCTACCTATTACATTGAACTAATGATGCCTGCAGCCACACATCACACGGTCCAGTCAAGCAACTAAGCCCCATTCTATTTGACCCCTTTTGTCATGGAAAGAAGGCTGGCTAGTTAAGAGTGCTTCTGCCTTTACCTTGGATGGATGGGCCACCGGTCAGTTGGAGCAATCGAATCAGGGGAGCCCGAACACAGCTCAGCACAGGGGCAGCGCTGTTGATTCTATGTGCTATTTGTCACGTATAAGTGTGACGATTAATTTGACAAATAATATATGTGTGATAATTTATGGACAACAATATTTATTATGGAACAAGGTACCATGAGTGTTTGTTTTATTTGTGACAGGAGTGTAGCTAGGTATCAGGAAGTGCAACGTAGTGACGCAAAATGCACGTTGCAGCGTAGGCATGTCAGACGGACGCACACTGCAGGTCGGGGAGAATTCGCACAGGTGACGCGTAGCCCAAGAGCAGCACACGCGAAGGTCGCAGAGGTGCAGACGCAGCACGCGAGGTCGCAGAGGTGCAGGTGCTATGCGAGGTCGCAGGTGTAGGAGGATAGGACGCGAAAGAGGCAGGTGCAGCGAGACGGGACGCGTAGAGGTCTACGCACATAGACGACGCAATGTTGCTGCCAGCGGGTCGTGCAGGCGAGTGAGTCACGCGAGAGCGGCAGATGGGTCATACGTGTGCATGTGTGAGTTTTGAACTGTGTGCATGTATTGGACCATATGTAATTGGACCAGGTGGATATGCATATATGTAGATTATTAGGGATAAGAAGTTAGGGTTTGCTGAGTATAAATAGAAGGGGATGTATCCTGGTTTTGGGTGAGCCGCGGAAAAGAAAATCGAAGAAGCCTCCCCCGGCGGCGCAAGATCAGAGCGCGTGCATATGTGTGCGGGTGAGGAAAATAGAAGAGCCGGCATTAGGGATGGCAATCGGGTGGGTACCTCTGGGTACCACAGTCTCAAATTCAAACCCAAATCCGAACAAAGTGCCACCCACCCAACCCATTAAGCTTCACGAGTATAGATCCGTGCCCATGCCTAAACCTGATGGGTACCCGATACTCAATGGGTACCTATGGGTATCTATAGCAACAAACAAATATGCCTTGTCGTAGCCGCCGGAGGGAGAGGGCATAACGTGCCGGAGGTGGAACCGGGGAAGGGGAAGTGGAGAGGGCAACCACACCTGTCCGAAAGGGAAAGGGGAGGGAGCCGCGCCATCCCACTCGAATCATGCCGTAGCCACCGCCGACGTAGCTGTAGCCGTCGTTGCGTCGCCTACCATTGCCCGCCCTGCCGACACGTCGAGCCGTAGCCGTAGCCGCCATTGACGCTCGCGTGGCGTGCCATTAGCGCCGCGTAGACAAGCAGGCATGGTGGCGGGATCGACCCGCCCACCGGTATCACTGCCACACGGATGGCCGACCCCGAGGGAGGGAGCTGAAGGGGGTCGAGCCGCCGAGGTGGGGGGCGATTGGGACCGTGGGGAGTGAGGAGGTGAAGGGGGTTGGGGATAGGGGTAGAGGGGGAGGCGGGGTGATGGCGTCGAGGGAGGCGGAGGGGGAGGCGGTGGCGGAGGGCGGTGGGAGGGAGAGTCGACTGCCGAGAGGAAGGGGCGCGCGAGGGATTGCGGTGGGGCTTGGGGAGTAAGGGGGATTCCGGAGGAGACGAGGAGATTACGGCGACGAATTAGTGGTTAGGGTTTTGATTTTCTAATATATATCTTATAAAAAGTAGAGCCTGTATTTAATAGGATACCCATCAGGAACCTATTGGTACAAATTGACACACACGCCTATCCTTTGATCTTATCGGGTACATAAACCCGAAAACCTATATGTCTGAAGTGCTACTCATACCCATTTTTATCGGATCGGGTATCCACGGATAAACCGGCATCCTAGCTGGCGCCGCAAGAAAAAATGGACGCATGAGGAAAGAGCTCCGCGAGGCGGCTGTGACGCAAGGAAAAGAAGGAGCAGGCGGCAATAGCAGTTAACGTGCATACGGTAAGGAACAAAAGCAAGAGAAGCTACTGGGTATTGGCTATTGAGCAAGCAAAGAAAAAGGAGGTTTGTACGTGCATCAACAGAAAAGAAAAGGCAGATTGATGTATGCTTTGACTAGTCTTATGAGTAGCATTGTTGATTCCCATGAGGTAAAAAATTGAAAGCACCTGTCTCAGATTCAATCACATTACTAATCTATCTTTTATTATTCTTTCATGATCTTAGGTTAATTACTCTAGATTGATTCTTTAGGTTTGATCATTATTTTAGTAATTTTTAGAATTAGTAAAAGACAGCAAAAATTAACAGCTCTGGAAGCTTTGGCCGGCGACCAGGGCAGCTGCAAGGAGTGAGATGCAATGGCAAAAACGGGTCCCCAGGGTTCCACTGAGGCCATAGGAGGCGACGGCCGGTGCTGCGACAGCCCGTGGCGGCGGCTCCACAGCGGTGAGCAGCGGCGGGAGTAGGGCGTCGTGGCAGTGGCTCACCGGTAGAGGAAATGCTAAATTTATTTGGGGGAAATGATTCATGATCAGTGCTGATGCTCCACGCAGGTTTAATGGAGAATGGAGCAAGGAACAGGAAGCTCGACCATGGTGGGGGTGGCGGCTGGAGCAGAGGCTTGCTGAAATTGAAGCAAGTGCTTGGTAGGAAAGATAGTGGGGATATTGGGAAGGAGGTGAGTTCCATTGTGACGCCATGGTCGGCTTAAATAGGCGGAGGAAACTGGCATGGTGTGAACTCAGGCTAAGATTGTGACGGGTTTTGCTGACGCTAGAACAGGGGTCGGTATGGCCTTGGCGGCGGGAAATACGGGGATTTGGCGCTGTGGTAGCAGAACGTGGGAAAGGCAATGATTTTGAGTGCCCTTGTGATGTGGCGGCAGTAGTGCACTCAGGATATAAATTTAAAGTGTGCTAAATCAGTCTATAAGTTCTAATCTTCTGACCAGTTTTTATAACGTCAGCATGATAACACCCCACGATGGGAAGGAAATGCTACGGGTGGTACCCACGGTGTGGTCGGGGGTAGAGGGTGCCCTAGCTCCCCTGACCCCTGGTCGGTACGCCCCTGGATGAAGCGAGGCTTGCGGCTTGACTGGGGAAACAGAGAAGCAGGGGAGGCTGTTTTCGGCTGGCTGCTTGCTATCGTGGAGAAGAAGAAGGCTGTGGTGGCCAGGTGGGGTCATCTACCGAGTAAAGCCCTGTGGTAATGAAAAGATACAAAACTGTCTTATCTACTGAGATAAGGTAATGGTTTCACGCCAAAAACGTGGGTTAGATCTACAGAGCAATTACTGTTTTATTGACAAGAGGTGAAACCGCCTCATCATTCAGGATTCAACTATGATGTTGAGCTTTAAATGATCATCAATTCTTGATGAAATTTTTTCCATAATGTTTCTCAGTGATCCTTGAAAAATTTTATTTATCCTGTAAGTTTTCAAGTCCAAATGATGTGTGTAGAATTTATATAAATTCTAGCAAGGCACTATGTTTAGATTTTTATATTATGTTTTTAATTTATCTGGGAGTAGATATTTCATTAAAAAAATTTGAAACTTTTTGTAGAGGTTCCTTATGGGCATTTTAGTCTCCTGTAAATTTTTCAGCTCCATATATTGTATATTTAGTTTTAAAAAATTCTGGCATTGTTTCTTTCGTATTATAAATCTTTCTATTTTCGAATTTTTAAATTTATTAAATTCATTTATTATTTCTTTATATGTTTACTGTTGATATATATATCCAATCAAAAGATAATATAAAAATTTCAGATCGATATTACAAAGGATTATTTTTATTTAATTCTGACACTTTCACTGTTTATGGTCAACTTTCATTAATTTGCCTTTCATTTCACAGTTAATTACATTGATGTGACTTTTAAATTAAAATTTAGGATTCTAGAGATCTCTAAAGATTATGCAGAGATTTTTCTCATTTTATTATTTTACACTTCCTTCCTTATCATTTATCCAATACTTAAATGATCATTAAAAGGATTTCTCCTTTAGAGCAAAAATCAAGGAAATCCAAGATAAGTCAAGAAATTCCAGAAAAATTCAAAAAAAGCATCATTAAATATAATTAAATGTAAAAATTTAATTTATCATTGTATTTTAAGTTTTGCATTGAAGAGAATTTGAAACCAATAAAAGATTTTCTTTTAAGAACTAACATTCAGGAAAATTTCAGATTAGATGGAATTTCAAAGTAAATTTTTATTTCCAACTCCTTTTCAAAGTTAGTTTATTTTGAAATAAAAAGTTTTATTGTTGCATCTCAATCTTTTTCTTAAGATTGGATTTCAAAAAATGAAGAAAAGATAATCAAAATCTTATTTTCAATTTAAATTTTATTTCCAGCTTTTAAATTTTCATTTTTCTTATTTTTAAAATTTTTGGGATGTTACACCCCTTCGCCTCTCCTCGACCGTGTCGCCCCTTGGCCTTCCGGCTCCACAGTGACTACGTCGCCCCTCCGCCTCCCTGGCTCCTGTGGCGCGCCCCTAGCTCAGCCTCGCCCACGTCGCCCTTGGCCTCCCCAGGTCCACAGTGCCTACATCATCCCTCCGCCTCCCCATCTCCCCGTCTTTGTTACGCCAATGTCAGTCACTCGTTTGATTATTGTGAAATATGCTGATTATGATTGCTTAGCTTGCTCTGCTCATAGCCCCTGTTTAGTCAGTTATTGATATACCTGCTTGGTTGAACTATTCATAATCTGATTTTGATCATTTGAATAGTGAATCGTTGCCGATTGTATTGCTGGTGATTGTATGCTCAATGATGCTATGGGTTTATTGATGAACTAAAACAATTAAAGTGACGAATGTGGCCTTAAACTATAGAGTTGCTTCCTATTAATGCTAGAAAGTATTGCTTTTATTTCACTATCTTTAAGCTTGATCATCATAGTCGGTATTTAGTTTGATACTCGATTGATTATTGCTGAATATACGGATTATGATTGCTTAGCTTGCCCTGTCCATAGCCCCATGTTTAGTTAGTTGTTGATATACTTGCCTGGCCGAACTGTTCATAATCTAATTTTGATCATTTGAATAGTGAATTGTTGTCAGTTGTATTGCTATCGGTTGTATGCTCAATGATGTTATGGGTCTATTGATGAACTAAAACAATTAAAGTAGCGAATGTGGCATTGAACTATAGAGTTGCTTCATGTTAATGTTAGAAAGTATTGCTTCTATTTTACTGTCTTTGAACTTGATCATCATATTCAGTATCTAATTTGATACTCGTTGGATTATTGCTGAATATACTGATTATGATTACTTAGCTTGGTATGTTCATAGCCTCTGTTTAGTCAGTTGTTGATATACCTGCTTGACCAAACTATTCATAATTTGATTTTAATCATTTGAATAGTGAAATTAACTTTAAATACTTTATACCTGCTTGACTGAACTATGCATAATTTAGGACGGTAAGAGTTCAAGGCCTTGTTTACTTAGTTAAATGTTTAGTTCAATTTTGATTATATGATCCTGCTGTGGTGGAGGTAAGAGATTAGTCTCTAACAGCCCTACACCTTGTGCGCGAGGAGGATGAAGGTCTAACCTTCATTAGCTCAACACCGAGAGCACTCTATCCTACAATTATTTATCATATGTTTATTTATGTCCTAGTGACTGCAAATTGCACACATATATAAAATAGAGCCTACAAACAAAATAGACGACATACAAATATTGTTAGATGCTAAACGAAAACTTGAGGTGGATATAGAATAATTGAAGGGAAAATCTGAGTTAACAGAAAAGATTTATGAGATAAAACAAAAAATGAAATACATATAAGACAAATCACAAGATATTGAATCTCTTAAACATGTACTCGTCATTAAGGAGCGCAGAGCGAATACAAAGCTTAAAGAAGCCAAACCTGAGCTTGTAGAAGTAATATAAAGGTTTCTAATATTTAATTCGATGTGGTAACTGATAATATACCAAGACACCCTTTTTTCACAACAAAATGATCGCTTTGTAGGGATTAAAAAATATGACTGAAAGTCAATCAGTTATTGGTGTTAAACTAATAAGCACTGTGGCGAAGCTGTGAAACTACAAGGAGAACCGAAAAGCCTATGTTGTGGAAGCTATGGCACATATGATGATAGACACGGAAAAGCCTTAAGGTCTCTCCTTGTCTTGATCTATCAAATAATGTTATTTCTCATTGTATGCTTGTTGATATTCGTGGTATCATATCTCCTTAATATATTATCATTTAAAATTATTTTAACTAGTTTATTATATCTTTGTAACTTAACAGAAAATACTTCATTCAAAAGTTAGCTATAAAAACGACAGGTCTTGTGCTAAGAAGTATGTGCCTTATATCAGTGGACAATCTCTATGGTATTCTAGATGCAATTGATTGGGGTAAAGAGTCTTCTACTGGGATGTCGGGGCTGCCTGAGGAGAGTTACATTAAAGGATTGTGTTACTGATTTCTACATTGAATATGTATCCATAAATTAACATTATTAACAGTATAGTGAATGTGAATATACTATGAATTTGTCAATCTGTGAGTGTATTGTGAATATGAATATACTGTGTATTTATCAATTGTGCATATACTATCAATCTGTGAATATATTGTGAATGTATTAATCTATGAGTATATTGTGAATGTGAATATATTGTGAATCTGAGACTAATCTCTATCGGTTCTAGACTAAGAACCGATAGAGATCAGGAGGATATCTCTATCGATTCTGAGCGTGGAACCTATAGATATTCTGAATTATCGATCTATCAGTTCCTATCTCGGAACCGATAGAGATAATTGGCCTTCTAGGTCGGTTTCGAGATCGAAACTGACACAGATGACGCTATATCTCTATCGGACGAAAACTGACTGTGATAACTGCTCATCATCATTGTCTAAGGCCTTTGTATCGCCACTAAAACCGACCTAGATGATAAAAAAGAACCGACCCAGATGATCATTTCTGTAGTAGTGTTTGTTGACTATTCCGGTGAATATTGCATCTGCAAGAAATAGCTTATATAAATCAAAGTTATTAAAGTTCTACTTGCATCTATAATGACTCAGGAAAGATTTAAAGGTAGCACTTGCAATTCATGGTTAATTTGGGAAAAACCAATCACGAAGTTAATTGAAGATTTTGTTTCAGGGCGTGCCAGACGAATGATGCTTTACACTTTAAAGTTTTGGTACTAGTTTAGAGACCTAACTTTCAGGACGATCGAATCCTTTGTACCGTATGGAAAAAATTATTACAATTATAACGTAAAAAATAATGCCTTTATGTTGACGATTGACTTTTAATAAATATATGGCCTAATTTTAAATTTAGCACAAAGCGCTTAAAATATCAGGTACGACCCTATGTACGTATGCACAACAATGATAAGTAAAAATAAATTTGCGAACTACTCCCTTGTTCTCGAATACATGTCATTCTAATTTTCAAAATTTGGTCATAAGTACATGTTATTTTACAATTTTGATGTGATTGTTTACCATTTTTTCCTTCTGTGTCTCTCATCTTTAGCTATTTTCAATGTCATTTACTATTATGAACTAGTGTAAGACACACCATTTAAATACTATATAATAAAGCGAAGTAATACAGTTTTTGTAGATTTGATTCGATGGAAGTGAAAAATTCTATAATGATACCTATCTAGGAAATACCGGTAGCTGGGAACACACTCAGTCACGAGTGTATTAAAGATCAGAGCGGAACTGTACATCGGGGAGGCCCCTTCCCTGCCAGCATATCGCTGGTGGAGTAGTGTTCATCTAAGGAGGAGGGGATGAGGCACCATTTAAATACCACCTGCGCATATTGCCGGGCAAAATTAAGCCCATCACCATACATGTCCTGAGAGGAATTACTCCCCACTGCGCCGCATTTACGTCGCGGCGACCACGACGACTCGACGACACGACCAGCCCATCATATCAATCGTGAGAAGCTGACACGCCTCAAGATCAGTTCAGGATACTGGACCGTCACTCGGTGCACATCAATGTGCCATACACCAGTAAGGTAAGGAGGCTATATTTTGCGTGTGCAGCGGCGTGTGCGCAAGTTTTCTACTAGACACGGAGATAGCAATCGTGAAACTAGGGCTCCACTGTATAGAGCCAGTGTAAGACGACGCGCGCTACGGCCATTTTTAATGTCCTGCGCAGGCATCCATCCATACAGGGTCGTCCCCAACTAACCCCGACTCCTTGCATTTACGCATCGCTAGTGCGATACTGCAACTGCTGCAACATGTGTGCACCGTCCTGAAGATATATGCAAGCTAGATCACGCGAGGTTTTATATATAGGACACTAGCCAGTTTGTACTACTTCAAAGCTCCAAGCTAAAACCCCATCAACGTCGCGGAGGCGCTTAATTTGCAAAGGGTGGTGATGGATAAGGTTCTTGCGTTCGTGTCGTGCTGCCTGCTGGTGGCGTCCGCGGCGGCAGAGCGTGGTCTCGCCGCCGACGACGAGGCTTTCGGTGGGCGCAAGGACTACTACCCTCCTGGCCCCACCGACCCGCACCACTCCCCTAGTCCATCGCGTGCGTACATTGCATAACCCCGTCGCTTCTATCTCAGTCGCGTCAACTGGGACGTACGGAACGTTTTGACGTGTGTGTTTCCTTGCAGATTCGCACGGGGCTCCGCCGTGCTCGCAGACGCCGCCGCAAGGAGGTGGTGGAGGGTACAACCCGCCCTCGCCATCCATCGGCACCTCCCCGACCACGCCTGGTGGCGGCAGCTACTACCCGCCTTCGCCGTCCATCGGCACCTCCCCGACCACGCCTGGCGGCGGGTACTACCCGCCGACGCCTTCCATTGGCACCACACCACCAACGGTCGCGCCGCCTCCGATCAGCACCCCGTCGACACCTTTCTCCCCTCTGGTGCCCACGCCGTTCGACCCAAACACCCCGCCCTTCTTCACTGGCCCTTGCACGTACGTAGCCTCTTAAACCTTAAAACGAGATGATCGCATTGTTATCACTCGTCACATGCATTAACTGCTATTACTAACCTAACGTACGTGTCGTGCGTGCTCGTTTTGGCTTGCAGCTACTGGATGACGCATCCAGGAGTGGTCTGGGGCCTGTTCGGGTTCTGGTGCCCGCTGGTGCGGCTGTTCGGCCCGAGGGCCGCGGTGCCGTTCGGGCACGACCTGACCGTGCCGGAGGCGCTGGCGAACACGCGCGAGGACGGCGTGGGCGCTCTCTACCGAGAGGGCACGGCGTCGCTGCTCAACTCCATGGTGAACAGCAGGTTCCCCTTCACCACGCAGAAGGTGAAGGACGCGTTCGGCGCGGCGCTCAGCTCGGGCGAAGACCGTGCCGCCGCCGCGCAGGCGCAGCTCTTCAAGAAGGCCAACGAGGGCCACGTCAAGCATTAGGCGTTCGCGATGACGAGATTGCACGGCCAGATGGCATGCGATGTGGCACACGAGCATGCATGCAGGTTTTTTTGCCAGGATCTCTTCATCATGGGTTTGAAGTTGCGAGTATCTAGTGCTGTGTATTTGCTGTGCATGTGGTCTTAGCATGGATGGGACTATGGAAGTGTGTTTTCTTAATTTTCTTTTTTGTTTAGAGAGAGAGGATGGGAGTGTTTATGTGACTTGTGAAGTTGTGAACTTTTAATTTGGTGTACGTACGCGCGGTTTAATGGTTCACCTGCGTTTTTAGTTCTTGAATCTAGTACTCGTGCAGGGATTGTAGGGCAGAATCATGTCAGTACTAGTGTGCATTTACGCCGCACTGTTGTTCTGCATCATTGTTGACGCTGCTCCATTGAATTTCGAACAGAGAATTAGGCCTCACTCCCCCTGGAGAATATCCAGAGCAATGTTTCTCATGCGAATGGAAATACCCCTATCATGCAGAAAAAGACATAGATAATTGGCGCAGATTTTCTGCAAGGTGCAAAAAAATAACACAGATTTTATTATGCAAAATCTAAATTTTAGACTATCTAAGAGAACTTTTGCAGTGATGAGCCTCACGTGAGAAGTGCCCTTGTATAGCCGTCTGATCATGGTCTCAAAAATGGGGGATGGTCCGCGTACAAGATTTTTTTCGCGGAGTCTTGACTCTTCAGCTTTCAAGAATCGTACGTTGAAGACGCTCGTTTGACAACCGCACGGCTTACTCTGGGTCTCCCATACCTTCTCGCTCTCGTTTTTTCTCTTCCATCTCCTCCCTAGTCCTACTCTATCTCCAACACACAGTGTTATAGTTCACCAGAGCCTTCATACCTCCTGTGCTTGGCCGCTACTTCGAGGCGTCCTGCGAGGAAGGTCATAGCCAGATCAATCACCACCGCGACCGAAACTCATCAGATCTGGAGGGGCTCAAGATGATGGAGCTCGGGATGTAAAATGGCGAGCAGCAAAAACCTTCCACTATAGCAAATCCCCGCTTCTTTATAGCCACACAAATCAAAACAGGACCGGTCGGTCTCATCCTTGCTAGATCTAGACTCTAGCAACAAGAGATTAAGCCAACCGCTATTTCTCTAGTCAACTCACTACCACTTGTTAAAGGCACAACATCACAACTAGTAGCTTGATCTCCACCACCATAGAGGTCTTCATCTACTACACTTCTCCTTTGCCCCTTTCTTCCTCCCACCTGACCTCTTTATTCTCTACCCAAAATATCTTCCCTAATTCAGCCCTTGTGAACCAAAGTCTAAGCCTGATGTGCTGGTGGCTACTGCAGATGCTACTCACCTGCGCTATTGCCATGGATCCCCTTCCTTCACACTGCAAATGATGCCTCCACCACATAGCCGCCCCCAAATCATTGGCCGGAGGAGTTGGGGCAAAGGGCCATTGCCCCCAAATTGCCTTGTAGAGAAACCAAGGCGGCAGATCACGAGCGGAAGTGAAGGTATTGAGTAGTTGTGTAGGGTAGAGACAAGGCCTTAGGTACGACGCCATCTCTTCCTCCGTCGAGGACAACCTATTGCTGCCGGCCGTGCACTCTTCTCCTTCGATAAGATTTTGTTGTAGGCATTTCTTGGAATTGTTGCAATACATTTTTTTAGTTGTTGCATGAAGCGTTTAATTTTGTTACAATTTGTTTTCTAAAATTTTGTTGCGGTCGATTTGATCGAACATCTCCGCCTACTTAGTGCTCGTCCGAAATGTTGCACAAGTTTGTCGAATTGTTGCAGTAGGTCTTTTTCCATGTTGTGATACCTCTTCTAACCTCTTGTAGTTATTCTAATGAGTGTTTTATTTGTTGCAACGATATTTTATTTTTGTTGGGGTAGTTTCTTGTATTGTTGCCCAAATAGTCTCATTTATTGCAAAAATCTGGGTTTGTGTTTTATGTTTGTTGTATACGAGGCAACTTTTTGTTGCAAGCCAACTTATCGTTGAGTTTCACTAATTTTTATTTCATCGGATCGAACGGTGTAGATCGGTCTCCTAAGTGAGATTCGACGGTGATCGAAGCATACGATAGGAGTGCCCCCAATCATACGTCCAGATGTTAATCACTCCCATATGTCAAACAAATAGAGTACTTGAAGTGTACAACTCTTATATTGGGCTAAGCCAAGCGGTCTGCCCGGTTTGGATCAAGCCACTTTTAGATAACGTCTCCTATGTATTATGTGGATTGACCAAATTTCACATAGTTCTAGAGCTCTGTATTTCTATACTATATGAATTGAGGGTAACTAGCCCACGCTATATGGTCGGAATCGATTCCAATGGTATAGCTTTGGCTCCTTTGGTTGTCCTCCTCCCTCTCCCTCACCTATGCTATCTCCCTCCTTCATCGCTGCCACCACCACATCGATCGTGGCTCCGCGCACCTCCTTTGTGGCCCCCACCTCCCCCTACGGGTAGTGGCAAGCTCGCTGCATCGTCGGCTCTCCCTCGTCAAATCTAATATTTAGTGCGCCACTGCCTTGTCGTGACTCCCTCTGCCATCACCCATTGCCTTCCGTTGCCACTCACCGCTAGGCTGCTGCCACCCGATCTTTCTCTATAACCGGAAGGGGGGTGAACCCATCGGTGGCGGTCATAGCCCGTCAGCATGAGCAAGAGAGGTGGAAAGAGTGGAGCAAGAGACCGAGATTGGAGGGGTATACTTTTGCCTAGTCTTTCTCATATGAATTGGACCGTATTGGAAGTTCCAATCTCAGGCGTATTCTAATTTCTCCAGGTCACAGCATCTCCGTTATGACGTGGTAGCCGAAGCCCAAGTTTCCTTGGGTTGGGCCGCTTGTGTCCAATCCTGCGAGTTGCCGTTAGCCTCACTTTTCTTTTTCCTTCTATTTTTGGAGAGGAACTTCGCTTCACAGAATCACAGGTCATGCAAGTAAGCAAATTCGAGAGGTAAAAACTGGAAACTAAGCAACATTTTCTCACTCACTTGTTTCAGATCGCCACGCATGTACATCAACATCGTCAAAGGGGTATTTGTGGGTGAGCGTTGCCCTCCATCAGTAGTGCAAGGCAACGACCACCCCCCCCATTCGCCATGAGCTCTGAAGCGTTGTAGTTGGGATGCGGTGGCAATTCAATAAGCCCGGTGCGAAAGCTCTCGCGCAACAACCGTATCGTCTCTGCATTTATTCATCTGCAACTGAACATATCACAAGAATGCATGTGCCGATGTGCGTCTCTTGGTTTTGACATTCGGTAGATTTACGACGTTGAATGGAAGAAACCTTAAATGGATGTAAGATAGCGTTCCTTGTTGCTGATCGATGGGTTGGTTTGCATTCCCATTAGCTTTGACAAAAGTTTCGCTTTTCACAGCCCAGGACAGTCACGGAAACGGGGACCTGCATCCTGCAGCCCCACCTAAACAATCCAGAGTTCAGACTTGGAAAAGCATGTACTCCATGCATTACAGATACAGCTTCAGTTGCACAGCTTTTCTCCTTTCGAAAGAAATGCAAAAGGCAGCACCGTCAGTGATTCATAAATCGGTCCGGTAATTTGTTGTGCACGCAATCGGTTATGCCATCGTGGAAAAGGTAGCTAGATACTTTCTATCGTATATGCATGGATTTATATATGCTTTGATTTTTTTGACAAATTGACTTTCATCAAATGTCAAACTGTGGTTATCTTTTGCTGTACTCCATCTGCATTGCGCGCATGCTTTTCCACCGCCCTCTTTGTGGGCCACCGCAACCGGGTTTGTGGAGCTAGTACATCTGATCAGGCAAGTGCTCTGAGGTAACACACCACTAAGTACACATGCACAAAATGCAGTGCTGTAAGGAACAATTCAACGAAATATCACCCTAACTGACTTGCATTATCCCAATCCGACCCGATCGGGGTTCTAGTACATGAGTTAACTAGTCATCATCATCTCAGATATAAAATTATTTAAGTTCCGCTACGATCGACAACCTTATCATAACTTAGTTCCATATACATCTACTCGACCGGTCGACCCCCTTTCTAAAATTACGGGATGAATTTACGGAATGGTGTCATGTACCCTGTACACTTTTCCAGACAGTCTCCAGTAATAAAAGGAGGAAGCGCACCTTTCCGCCTTTACCGTCAACTCCTTTCACTCCACTACGTGGCCAAACAACGAAGGAAGCGCATCTTTCCGCCTTACCGTCGACACGGACGGCGATCTCCTTCGAGAACCAGGTGGAGGGAGGTCACCTCCCTTTAGAATTTTTTTTTGAAATAATATTTTTTTAGTGAAAAATTACAGGAATAATATGCTAAATTAAAAAATTACAAATATACTCGTCTGTCGGCATTCGAAATGGCGACAAAGAGTCTGTCACTATTTGAAATGGCGACAGCATTACTGTCACCGTTTGAAAAGACGAGAGAGAGTATGTCGTCAGTTCGGTGGGGCTCCCTGTCGCCAAATGGATTGGAGACAGAGAAGCAGATGTGAATTTTTTGAAACAAAAAATGAGAAATAAAAAATATATGAAATTTTTAAAAACAAATTGTTTGCAGATTTAGCCCCGTGCGGTTTTTTGTTGGGAAAATAGTCGCTTTGCCCGCACGTGCCGCGCACAGGTATTTTCATGTTCTATATTCTATATGGTAAAGTAGGTTGCAATGTGGTGTCACAACCGTTGATGTTGTTCTTACAATTGGTACAATCATTGCATATTTAAAGTTCAAAAACACCGGAATAAATGAAATATAGCATTTTATAATAAAGGGGATTACATGCAGCATACAGTTTGAACGGTACAAATGGCAGCACAGAGCAGCCACGAACATGGACAAAAGTACGATACTAGTCGTCAGTGTACCGCCTTTCGCGGGAGAATGGCATCGCCAGCTTCCCGTCGTCCACCCCCATCGTCATCGACAATGGCGCCTCCACCTTTCGCATTGGGTAGGAGAGCCTCGCCGCTCGGAACTCCCTAATTCCTAAACTCTATCTCTAGCATGCCCCCGCGTGTTATGTAACGAAAGTGGTTGGCTGCTCCATGCAGGTAGGCGGGCGAGGCGGAGTCGCGCGTTGCTTTCCGCAACATCGTGCAGAGGACGCGCCACCGCAGCTCTGGTACGACACATTATGCTTAAAAAGTATTAATCTATGTTGGTTTGGTGATTGGGTGCTATGAATAGTTTGGATTTTTTCCCATCTCGCGCTTGCTTAATTGCTCCTTGCTTTGCGGTTTCAGAAGTTGAGTATGCCATTTCATTAGCTTCGTGCAAATTGAATATAATAATTACAAATAGAATTTGAATGCAATAAATACACGTAAAATTTGAATACGATAATTAGACATACAAATTGAATGCAATAGTTACACATCCAAAGTCCATACATTTAGTACACATACGAATTCGATACATTACATTGACATGCGACTAAAGTACAACAATTTCATACGCAAAGTCCATACAACAATTTCACGGCCTCTGAACAGTCAAGCAATACTTGAAAGTCTGCACCATCTCCTTACAAACTGAACATTTCTTCACATGACGCCCACTTTTCGAAACGTCCATGTCGTTCTTTATACGCCTTGTCTGCCGCCGCCCTACGCCCTTCATCCTGTTGACATCCGAACCCACCGTGTACCCTCCTATCTCTGATGCTCCGTGAACAAACACACCACTCGAAAATCATAAATTTCTGTATTTCAAGTTGCCGTCACCACTTCCTTATTGAAGAATTGTGACAAGAATATACCCGGATCCATACGGATTGTTGAGCAGGCAGCCATGACGTGTGAGCATGGCATGTGTAACAGACGAGACTTGTTGCAGGTGCAGACACATGTTTGTCTATGTAGGATGTATTCATGAGCAATTTTTCACCGATTCATCTCACGACCGGCTTTCTTTTTATACAGTACCTCGAAACGAGGCTCCCTCGTGCCCATCTTCAATGCTATATGTATCTCCCCCTTCTTTCTTTTGTCCTCCATGTATGTAGAAATCATCTCGAAGAATTTCACAGCATGATCATTCATGCGAGCGAACGCTCTAGCACGACGATCCACAAAGTACTTCGTGATGCCACGAAGAACACCATCCACTATAGCAACCAGGGGAAGGGGTCTCAGAACTCGCATGACCTAATTGTAAACCTCAGCCAGATTTGTCGTCATGACCCCATATCTAACACCATCGGTGTCATAAAGTAGAGCTCATTTCTCCTTAGGCTCATACTCTATGCATTCGGAGAAGCATTTCTTGGCCCTTCCGTTCCTCCGAACCAGGTGCAGAGGATCTGTGGATAAATCTTCAAGCGTTACTGGAGCATCCCCTATGCCAGGCGTTGCCCTCTTCGCTGCTTCTGCTATATGCCTTGATGTCAGCTTGTCCAACTTCTTTCACAGTGCATCAAACTTTCTCTGCTGATTCTAGTCGCACAGCCTCTTGAAAAACTTCGTCAGCTCTTTGTTCCTGAACTACTTGTAGAAGTTGGCACCCATGTGCCGCTTGCACCACCTACTTTACAAATAACGCCATAGCTGTGTCTCATCTGCACCTTGCTGCAACTGCATGATCGCCTTCAACAGCCCGGGATGCCGAATGTGTATGACACACACTCTAAGCCACTGATCCACGACGCTGACTTTCATATTCCTGATAAACCAGAGCTAGCTAACTGTGTTTTCACCCTCCACGAATGCGAACGCTACAGGAAGAACCTAATTGTTGCCATCTACTCCTATGGCATTCAATATCCAGCCTTTATATTTCCCAGTCAAAAATGTCATGTCCACGTATAACAATGGACGACAATGTCTAAACTCGTTGATACATGCACCGAAAGCAAAGAATGCCCGCTTGAGTACCATCTTCCCGGGGAAGCGCTGCGAAGGCTGCTCACAAATGTCGATATAAGTTCTAGGATTCCTTTCCTTGATCACCTCAAGCATACCTAGCATGTTCTGATAGGAATCTTCGTACGTACCAAACCTTGTTTCCAATGCCTTCTGCTTCGCTCTCCACGCCTTGGCATAGCTTATGGTGTATTGGAATATCTGCTCTATTCCGAGTATGATGGCACGTGGCTCTAAATTCAGGTTGCCCACAATCTCCCCGTACATTGCATTCGCAACACAGCCTTAAGATATATTTCTATGGGAGTGCGTAGACTTTGTCAGCTTGCATGTGTGTCAGACGACTATAGAATACTTCCAAATGGTGTCTGATGGGGGCAGCGATCCCGATCTTTCGGGGGGATGAGGATACGTCGATTTGGAGGTGTTGATGGCACCGAATTTAGGGCTTCCTACCAAACAGGTTGGGAGCTTCACAATCGCAATGCCAAATCCACACAGATACAAGATCCAATGATCAGTAGTTTCTGCAAGAAATCGAGAACCCGCAAGAACAAAGTATGAAGCAAACCGAAAAGGTAGTATTGAAATCAAACAAAGAAAACAAGTTGAGGTTCTGTTTCTCGGCTAGGGCGGTCTAGTCGACACGCGCAAACACGAGGAGGGACGCACACGGGGTCTACCAAAACACAACAAAACCTAAAAAATGAAGAACAAGGGTGAGAACCCAATATAAAGGGGTACCCACACAAGGGGGGGCACCCAAGAAGGGTGTGGTAGCTAGGAGAGGGGTGCTGAACAAAGGAGGGGTGGAACCCTAAAAGTACAGGGGCCTTGGGCCCAAAAGAAAGGTGACGCAGCACCTGGAATTTCTGTCCTGTGAGATTGTTCTGTGATTTCCCTTCGCTCTAGGAGGAATTTGGCCTCAGGATTAGATCCATTGGAAAGGTTATCTCGATACCTTTCAAACGAGTTGTCGAACGTCGAAAACGGAGTTCGGATGTGGCCGTGGCGTCCGTTTGAAGTACTGCTGCTCCTGGATGGCCGAACCGGACTCGGCGACGAATTGGGCTTTATCTTGGGCCTTCCTTGGCGCGTTAGCTATCATCGGTGGATGTTCTTGGCGTGCTGGTCCAGCAAAGGTGGATGGAAAGGACTTGCTTCCGGATTAAGCCCTCCAGATGTCGTAGACGATGTAGCGGCCCAAACAGCGACGGTCGGGGACGAAGTAGCGGTCGTAGAAGAAGAAGGGGCAGCGGTTGTATCCTTGGTTGGGATGTCCTCATCATCCACCCCTTCTTGAATTGGAGTCGTCCTCGACTCCATCTCATTATCCTTCAAAGTATTAGTAATAACAGAAGACAAAACAACAGAGAATGGCAATGGTTCTATACTATCCATGTTATCTTGTGAGAGAACTTTTGCAGCCAACAATACTTTACCCTTCAACTTAAGATCAGGTTTTTGAGCAACTGGTGTAGTTGAATGGGTTGATTTACTAGCTACACTTTTAATTCCACTCTCTTCTTTTTCTCTTTGAGCTCTTTTAACATCAATGTTTCTTAGTTCTGTAGGGCTCATGGGTTTCAAAATAATTTTCTTTCCCTTATACAAGAAAGTATACTCGTTGGTCCTACCATGATGTGTAGCATCCATTTCATAGATCCACGGTCTACCCAATAAAAGAGAGCAAGCATCCATGGGTACAACATCGCAAACAATATTATCATGATAAGAACCAATCGAGATAGGTACTCGAACGGTTTTGGTTACCTGAACCTTACCAGTGGAATTGAGCCATTCAATTTCATACTGTTGAGGAAGTGGATTTGTGGTCAAGCCAAGCTTCTCGATCATGTCTACACTCACAAAATTGTTGCAGCTACCTCCATAAACAACGACATGCACAGCGCGCTCATTCACCACACACCTTGTCTGAAAGATATTATGGCGTTGATTTTGTTCATCGCGTGCAGGCTGTGCGCTAAGTACACGTGCGACAACAAGAGCCGGATATTTCTCGGATGCTGCAGAAGTGATAATCTCTTCTGCTGGCTCTGCAGTGTTAGTGGCAACAAGAGCATATTCAGTTTCATCAATGTCACTATCACTAGTGTACTCACCATTTTCTCTGATTATTAGAGCACGTTGATTAGGATAGTCTCGCGTCACGTGCCCCATTCCTTTGCATCGAAAGCATTGTGTTTCCCGCGTTCGACCGGTGGAGACAACTGAGGAAGCACTCTTGGCGGGTGCTTGAAGTGTGACTGAGTTGTTTGCCTCCGGAATGCGTGATGACGTCGAAGTAGTTGGAACAGCGGGTGTCGGTACATGTCCAGGTATGGAAGATGTTGCCTTGGTATGGATCTGGACCGACTTGGACGTGGAAGAACCTTCAATATTACCTCGCGTTGTCGATCGTCGACCCTGCACTTCCCTTTTTGCTTTCAAAGCAAGATGGTACAAACGAGTGATAGAATTGTATTCTTTATAGTCAAGTATATCTTGTATCTCTCGGTTAAGCCCACCCAAGAACCTAGCCATTTTTGCATCTTCACTCTCTTCTAACCCACAGCGTAACATGCCAATTTGCAATTCCTGATAATATTCCTCAACCGTTTTATCACCTTGATTAAATCGCTGCATTTTATTCAATAAATCACGAGCATAGTATGTAGGAATAAATCTAGCCCTCATGACACGCTTCAACCCATCCCAAGTTGTAGGTACATCACGGTTGGCTCTACAAAGTTCTTTCCATCAAATAGATGCAAAACCAGTAAATTCATTAGTGGCAGCGTGAACCCTTCTACGCTCAGAGAAGTCATAGCAAGAAAATTTTTGATCTACCACCAACTCCCAATCTAGATAAACATCAGGATTATAAGTACTATCAAAAGGAAGCATAATAAATTTCATTTTTGCCATAGAGTCATCACGTTCTTCTCTTTCATCATGTTGATTTCTAGCCATACCTTGCCTGTTATTGCGGAGTCAACGATGAGGTCGATCGTTGTTCACATTTACCCTGTAGTCGTCCTCGGTATCGGCGGCGTAGTTGTTCTCCTCTTGATCCACCCCGTTTAAAGTAATAGGGACAACCGGTGGAGCGACGCGTTGGCCCAAAGTATGACCAGCGGCACTATTGTTGGGGGCAGCACCTTGAAGAAGTTGTGCTAGCTGTGCTTGAAGCTCAGTGAGGGGTGCCAATTGCGCTTGAATCGCATCAAGAGTGTCACGAGTTCGTATCTCATGCTGATTGTGCATCCTCTCGAAATGAATGACCCAACGCCGTTCCTTTGGCGTGAGGCGGTCCTCATGTTCACTCCCACTGCCGACGTTACTCCCACGATTGCTTGGACTACCTTCCATAGTTAGTAGAAACAAAGAAACTTCACACAGATATGAAAGCTCCTATAAACTACTAGGTCGTATGATGTGTTAAGCCTCACACACGCTCACACTTCTACCAAGTTCTTACAAGTCCTCGATGTGGCAAGCGATTGCAAATTCCGGAACCTGTGTGGTTAGAAGATGGTGGAGCTTGAACAGGCAATAATATGTAGCAAAGGAGGAACTAGTACCATCGAACCAAAGCAAGTGAAAAGTCGTTCAAAATCAAGATAAAGGTCTTGGTCCTAGGCTAGACCGTACTAGAGACGCGAGCCTAATCACCAACAGCAAAAATTCCAGCTAAAACGGAGACAGTTGAATTTTTTTGAACTTCCGAGGGCTTTTTGAGGCCCTAAACGATGTTTTTTTGGGGTCGAACGAATTTTTTGGGGCCTCGGGAACCCAATCGGAGGCCGTATGCAAAAGTTATGGCAGTTTTCGTGCAGGGTGTCCGAAGGGGATCCGAATCCACTCCAAAAGGAAAGTTGAATGTAGAACCAGAGAGGGACGGCCTATACCTTCCTTTCAAAGCCAGACCTAAGCAAAAAAAAAGCTACACTTTCCTTCCATCTGATCTTTTCTTAAACCGAAACAGATACCTTCCTTATCTCCTGCCAACCGAACCTAACTAGGGAAAGAGATCTCTTCTCGGATTTTTTTTCCTGAACATTGGTTTTACAATTGAATCTGTGCGGTTTTTGTAGGATGCACTTGCCTTTTCTTCTCTGATTTGGTGCGGCTTTTTTTCTATCTGCACTTGCCTTTTTTATATATATTTGAAAACTGATATCTTCTTTGGTAGACACAGAATCACACGGATTAGGGAACGGATCAAGATAACTAGAGACCAACCTAATCTGATCTCCAGAAACCACCGAGAGTCCTGATATGATCAACTAGCAGAAACTGACTCCAATTCGAATGCAATTGTGACCAAAACGTGACTCGAACTCGAAACTCTAAAGGGACTAGACTCTAAAACCAGCAAAGACACGATTATGCAACCGACGATTCAACAAACCAAGAACAAGTAGTAAAAGTTAGGGCACAAGGGGGGGCGCCCAAGAGGGGTGCGGCAGCCAGGAGAGGGGTGCTGGACAAAGGAGGGGTGGAACCCTAAAAGTACAGGGGCCTTGGGCCCAAAAGAAAGGTGGCGTAGCACCTGGAATTTCTGTCCCGTGAGATTGTTCTGTGATTTCCCTTCGCTCCAGGAGGAATTTGGCCTCAGGATTAGATCCATTGGAAAGGTTATCTCGATACCTTTCAAACGAGTTGTCGAACGTCGAAAACGGAGTTCGGATGTGGCCGTGGCGTCCGTTTGAAGTACTGCTGCTCCTGGATGGCCGAACCGGACTCGGCGACGAATTGGGCTTTATCTTGGGCCTTCCTTGGCGCGTTAGCTATCATCGGTGGATGTTCTTGGCGTGCTGGTCCAGCAAAGGTGGATGGAAAGGACTTGCTTCCGGATTAAGCCCTCCAGATGTCGTAGACGATGTAGCGGCCCAAACAGCGACGGTCGGGGACGAAGTAGCGGTCGTAGAAGAAGAAGGGGCAGCGGTTGTATCCTTGGTTGGGATGTCCTCATCAGTGTCCCACTTAGGCTGTTACGCATGGACACACAAGGGCAACCCTCTATCTGGCATCTGACATCATGTATTGATGAACAAGAAGAAGAAGATTCGATCCTGGAGAGAAGAAGATTGAAAATCTTAAAAGCTCCAAGTGGATTGCTAGAGACAAAGGTATAACTAGTTAGGGCTAAGGATGTATTCCTAGTCTTTTACCGGTTTCGGTGTTTGGATGAGAGACTGGGTTGCTAGTTAGGTCGTCGTACTATTAAGAGGGGTTGAGTCTTTTAGCTTGAGCTTCATCATGTGTTGATGAACTCAATCTGGTTCACTCTACCTCACTCTCTTGGTTGGATTTTTGCATGAGCTAAGTATTTGTATGTGTTGCAAATAAGGGTGCTCATGCTTGCTTCTTATTTGAATTCTAAATTTGTTTTGGTATTGCTTGGAGCTAAGTTTTGCATGTGTTGCAAAAGGAGAGAGCTCAAGCAATTTGGTTTAAAGTGGTTGCATGGAGCTAGAGTTGCATGTGTTGCAAATAGAGAGCTCATGCACTTGAGTTTGATTTGTGGTTTTCTTGGAGCTAAGATTTGCATGAGTTGCAAAAAGAGAGCTCAAGCATTTGAGTTTATTTGTATGTTTGCATGGAGGTGAGTTTTGCATATGTTGCAAAAAGTGAGAGCTTATGCATCTGTATTTTAGCTTATGACTTGATCATGTGTTGATCATCACAAGGCTAAGAAAGGATTATGTTTTGTGTTTGCAAAATGAGTTTTTGCAAAATGTGAGTTTATTGCTTCTTTTCTTGGAGCATGAGATAAGCATTTGCAAATATGTTTTGCAATATGTTAGGATCATGTGTTAATCATCTCATGGCTAAGATGTGCCTTTAAGTTGTTGGATTTGTTATTTGCAACTGTGTTTTGCAAATGAACTAGAAGTTATGTGTTTCGATTCTAGAGCATGTGTTGGTATTTGCAAATATGTTTTGCAAAGTGTCAGGATCATGTGTTGATCTTTACATGGCTAGAGGGTTGATCGCATAGGATCGTGGTTTATTTGCGAATGTGTTTTGCAAATTAATTGGGATTTAATGCGAGTATTTGGAGTATGTGATTGACATGTGCAAATGTGTTTTGCATAGTATTGTGTTCATATGGTGAACCTCACATAACTCAAATAATGTGATCTTTGTGTTTTGGAGAAAAGATCGCGCGAAATCGGACTTTGGTCAGTGAAGCGGTATAATCGGACCCCCTCCGGTCATACCGGTCGGTGGTGTGATCGGCGCCTCCCCAGTGTGCATTTTCCAGAGAGGATGCTTTTGGCGCTGAGGTGGGGCGGTATGACCGGGTGGTCTCTGGTTATACCGGCCATGTGCGGTCATACGGTCAGGGTGCGGTATGACCGGGTTTTCTGAGTAACGGCTAGTTTTCTAGCCGTTGGCTCTGAGGAGCGGTCATACCGACCCTAGGGTGGTATGATCGGGCTCCTAGGGCATTTATGCCCATTCCCCCCTCAACGGCTAGTTTTTCTTGTGAAGGCTATATAAGGAGTCTTGGGGTGGCATTTGGGTGTTGCTGGTTCCATTGAGATTTGGGTGAGGTGTTGCACACTCACATTTGGTTTTTGAGTTAAGAATGAGCCTAAATTGCATGTGTTGCAATTAGGAGTGGATTGAGAGCCTCTTGTGTATGTGTTGCACTTGTGGAGGATTCTTGTGCATGTGTTGCACTTGGTGATCATCGGAGTGCATGTGTTGCATTAGGTGAAGTTCAAGCGCGAAGGCTTGGCTTGTTACTCTTGATGTTTGCCAACACCTAGACGACGTGTGGAGGCATCGTGCGTGGTGACCTTCTCAAGAAGAGTGTGAGAAGGCCTGGCAAGTTGTGAAGGTCGGTGCTCACCTACCCGGAGGGGGAAAGAGCAACCACTAGTGGATTCGAGGTGGGTGCTCAATTCGTGGAGCCAGTCCAATTCGTTTGGGCTAACCTCAACGTGAACTAGGGGAGACCGACAAGTCTTCGAACACCACGGTAAAAAGTATCGTGTCTCTTGTGCTTGCATTCTATTCTTTATTTATATTCATAGAATTGATTGATTGCTTGTCTTTAGAACTGCAATTTATTGTTAGAGATATAATTAGTTAGTGCACATAGTGAGCCTAATTGATTTAAGCCTTAATTGTCAAAACCATAGTTTATCGCTTTCGCATTAATTATTGTTAAGGTTTTGACATAAGGGTAATTAGGAGTGAATTTAATTGTAGAGATTCGTAGAAGATTTTTTTTAAAGTTGTCTATTCAACCCCTCTAGTCGGTATCCTCGATCTTACAATACGCCCAAAGCATCACCTCCAAACCTCCAGCCTGACCAATGTCTTTGGGCACGGGAAAGTGACTATCGTGGGCAAAGTGATTAGCTAAGCCCTAAGAGGCAATAGGAGAGTGAAGTCAAGAGAGTTAAATATGATGTCCAAACCTGGTATCTTCTGGCTAACCATGTGCGTCAGGGTCTTGTCATCTACGGGATAAGGGGGGACCCTTGTTGGGGAACCCTTGGACACTGAGCTATCGTAAGAGACAGCGGTAGCTACACGGAGGTCGCTCGCCTCGGTGACAACTAGAGCATTGACCCTCGCCTTCTTTGAAGAGGGGTACCTCCAGCGTAGCCTCCTCCTAGAATCCTCCCTCATCTTCTTCCTCTTCCTCCTCCTGCAGGGTGCACGTAGGTTAGCAAAGTCTGTTTAGCACCCCCTTTCGCTTGGCACCTCTCTTTGCCCAGTAGCCATCGGCCTCAGTGTCGTTTGATAGAGGACTAGCCGTTGCTAACCACCCCTGGGCTTCATACACTCTATTGATGCAAGGCCTCTCCTGGGTGGCATGCTCCATGGGGATGTACATGCCAAAGAATGTGCAGACCCGTTTCTCCATCTCGTTCAACTGTAGCACCTCATCTGCGAAGCAAGCAAAGGGTGTGAGATGGCGGGGGAAACATAGAAATAGAACGAACCTTCAATAGGGAAGCGAAGCATGTTGTACTTGGCCCTCTAGGGGGCATAGCCGAGGGAAAGAAGTCAGGCTCCCATTTCCCGAAGGCTTCCGACCTTCACGGACCAGCCCCTCTGGAAGGGGTTGAATATGTAGTATGCAGAATTCCTCAGCAAGGACCTACATGTTTATTTTGCTAGCGACGTTGCACAGCTTCGAGTGCTGCTCTTTGTCATCGTCATCCGGTCTGATCAAGGTGACAAAACGAAGTCTACGTCCCGCTCAGATGACTGGAGCCCTTCCTTTTTTGGGCAGTGATGATAAAACCACCTTCGCACCCAATTTGAATCCCACTTCATGCAGATGGAGTTGATTGGGGGGGAGTCGATCAACATCGTCAGGTGAACCTAGAAGTTCACGTTGGTGAAGTTCATGTACTCTCCATCAGTCAACTTCTTCGGTTAGGGCTAGTCGTCATGGAGGAAGGCAAATAAAGGAGTCATTGCCCTGACGGACTCGACACTAGGGTACACTCGAAGTTGGCCAGCCAAGCAATGGCATTGCCCATCTACTAGGGGAGATCTAGATCGTAGAGCTGGAGCACCTTCATAATGAATTTGACACAGGGGAAGACAAGGCCAACATCGAAGTACAACGTAAAGACCATTGTCTTTTCACCGTGAGGGCACGACCCCTCCTCCTCATCATTAGACCGGCACACCAAGTCAATGTGTGCCAACTCTTGATTGCAAACGAGGCCATCGTGGAAGCCTTGGGTCAACAACAACTTCCTAAGGCGGTTCGTGACCCCTTTCTTCAGCCCCTTCCATCTCTTCCCCGGCTCGACACCAAAGGCCGCGTTGGCGCCCTGAGCTAGGACTGCACTAGGGCCCAATGCCCCAGTCGCGGTCACCACTGACTCAGAAATCCCCCTTACCCTTGTGGCCAGGGGGAGCGTGCATGATAGGGAGGCAACCTGCGGGTATCTGGGCGACCGTCATGACACGGTGGTGCATTGAAATCATGATAGTCGTCCTTCGACAACAGCGAGTCGGTTCCCACCCTTCATGATCCCTTCTTGATCTATGGCAGTCGGGATTGGCTCGAACGCCGCCAGCGAAAACAAGGGGCCAACGCAGGAAGGAAGCCGATCCCTCAGAACCAAAAGAGGCACAGAAAAACGCTAGAGCAAGTGACAATGAAGAAACAAGAAGGTGAACTGGAGAGGAAGCAATGCGGCTGTTTTCCTCGCCTCACGCATGTCCGTGAGTTTTATTGGTGGACGTGAGGAGTTGGCATGACTCCCCGTAAGCAAAAGGATGTGGCAATGACTGGTGAGACCTGCTCGCATAACCACATCGCTTCGTGTCGTGTGTGTAATGTCAATGGCTGACATTTGGGCACAGTTTCATGTGAACTGACAACAATCATGACTTGGCATGCATCCTAGGCATGCTAGAAGCAGGTTGTTCTGGCTCACAAGCTATGGCCTACACACGACATTGATCACTAGGATGTGTGAGAAGTAGACCGGGACACGTGATGTGGCCCACACACAACTAAAATTGGACGGAGAAGGAAACAAAACGTCCTAGAACCCTGTCGATACTCGGCCAAGGGGACGAAGTAGGCCAAATCTTTTGGCAAAAACATGGCCAGCCTTCGCATCGCAAGCCCTTGTCCATGAGAGGCTACTGTTGTGGGGGTGATCCCCACCACCCAGCATTTCGGTCACTTAGACATGGATCTTAGGGTAGCCCATCTGGACCATTGGATCTAGTTCTCATACCGGCTGTCGCTATTGGATCGAGGAGGTCTATTGGACCAAGGCCACGGCACCTCACCCAACCGTGGTTGATACAAGGCAACAGGTGGATACCGTCAGAGGGCAAAACAACTCTCAAAGCCCTAGTACTACAGAACTTTACAAGGGCATTCTTGTATTCCGCCAACCTCCATGGCCGCTATAAATAGGGCCCCTAGGCACCCCTTATCAGATTGACATACTTGTAACTAAGTACCATATATTCAAGTCTCCTTTACTCGTTTCCTATCTTCTAGGTTTTGCTAAGCCTTCTTCGGGACCCACTGAAACCTCCTCACTACTACTGTTTAGCTCTGTAACCACAATAGAACCAAACCATTTCGGTGGCATATATCTAAACTTGGAATATTTGAGTGGCATATATCCAATTTACTCTTAAAATTATGTAGTTTAATGCAACAATCGATTCACCAAATTTTAAGTTATTGAGAAAAGATGAACAATACACTGATGCTTCAATGCTTCTCATATCTAGGCTCCTCCCGCCCATGCATGGGCTCAATGAGTTGTTTTCTATAAGTCGTGCCTGCCATATCTCGAGCTCAATACCTATCGGCTCTACTACCATATTAAGTTTCATAAGCTAATTCATCCCAAGGTTTAAACTACAGAGTAATTTTTTTAAATAATACAAGTTTTAAATAAAATTACAGAAAAAACACATCAAAAAAATAATTACATAAATATAACTTTGTCGCTAATTCATTTGACGACAAAAGCTTACTGGCCAAATGGATCATCCGCCAAATGAATCAGCGACAAAACAGTTGGCGTCGATTAATTTGATGGCAGACTCGACAGGGGCAGATGACATGTTGCCAAATGAATTTGCAATAGAAATATATTTATATAATTATTTTTTGATATATATTTTATTTATTTATTTTAAATCGAGGAGGAAATACGGGTAACATACCCATACTTCATCGCAATACATGCCTTACATGCCGTCGCATGCACCGGCCTGTGTCGTGCTCCCAAACTGAACCAACCTATGTAACTGCAGTGAGTATATCTAGCTAGCTGTTAGGTACACCGTTGAAACTATTCAGAAGGTACGTAACAAATCCTGATTGAAGTTATAGTTAACCGGCTTGAACATCAGTACTATTGATCTTCCCATCAGCTGTTGATCCATTCTTGACTGGGCCCGATCGATGGTGACGTCCTCAGCTCGTCACCATTATCCGGTGATATCATTTCAGTTGGTCACAACTTGCATGGCAGCATGCGTATGGTCCCCGTCCCCGGTACGGTAAAGGCCCGGTTCAATCTCAAGTAAATCCAAGAGCAGCAGTAACTTGAGCTTCCGGGACCAACAGAAGAGCAACAGAGTCAACACATGCACACGGACCGACTAGTAGATCTTATAGTAGCAGCAGTACTGTAGTAGTACCACACAGTAGAGTTTGCTAACACTAGAAAGGCAGAAATAAGTTGCTGATGCGAGTGGCCCGTCCTGTGCGCCATTCGCATTGATTGCTCGTATTTACGGAACGTACTGTGCCTGCGCGAGTAAACAAAGCACCAGTATGGACAGCATTTCGCTTGGTTTAATGTTCGGTTATGCCGTGAACGGTGAAAGGGGGCGGAACGATGCCATATCGGTTGATACCCGGCAGAAGTGCTTGCCATCTGTATAATGACTGCTCATTCTCTGCTCAAGTAGTACTACTCAAGGATGCAAATTTCGTTTTCTAATAAAATATCGTCCGGACCGGAATATGAACTTTCGTCGAAATTCGGGTATTTCGAAAAAAATCTCGTTCAAAATTCAAAAACAAAAATTCAATCTGGTTCATTTTTTACCGAGAAAAACGAAATTTCGCTGAAAAATCCTAAAATTTTGGTATATTTACACCGGCTGAAAAGTGGGTCAAACAGCGACGAAAAATTTCGAATTTTTTTTGTGGAGGTTCCTGACACATCAGTGATGTTCCCATAAAAATTTCAAATGATTATCGCAATTGAGGAATTTTTAAAAATTTAAACATTGCTACTGTCCTGATAAAACGCTGACTGAAAAGTTTGAACCGAATGAAAAATGGTTCAAACCACGTTAGAAAATTTTGAAATTTTTTATGCATGGTTATGATGCATCACTAATATTCTCAAAAAAATTTCAGATGATGATCAAGATTTTTGTGCATGGTTATGATACATCACTAATATTCTCATAAAATTTTCAGATGATGATCAAGCTTCATGAATCTTTAAAAATTCGAACAATGCTACTGTCCTGTTAAAAGACTTACAGATAAACTTGAACAAAATAAAAAAATGGTTCAAATCACGTTAGAAAATTTTGAAAAATTTTGTGATTGGTCCTGATATAACATTAATGTTTATATAAAATTTTTAGATGATTACCATGCTTAAATAATTTGTAAAAATTTTAATAGTGCTACGTCCTCAAAAAAGCATGATGATCAATATATAGATTTGCTTTAGGAATAAAAAAAGGTTTAAAATTTTTGAAAAATTTATACAAGGGTGATAAGGAAATTCTTAATATCTCATAAAATTTTTGAATCATTATAACACTTCAACGAATTTATAAAATTCTTACAAGGCACAGTACTATTTATGTCCTTTCTCTTTTTGAGTTTTGAAATATAATATAACAAATGAAGTTCAATGCTTACATAGATTTGATTAACCAAACAAAAAAATTGAAATTTTTTGAAAATTTTATATAATTGTACTGAGGCAATTCTTAATCTCTCGTAAAAATTTTAGATCATGATCACACTCGAGAAAATTTATAAAATTCCGACAAGGTTACTGTCCCAATTATATTCATTCAGTTTTTGATTTTTTAAAGATAACAAATGAAGTTCAATTATTTTGAAATATTTTCTGTATGATCCTACACTACTAAATATGGTACCATAAATTTTGTAGATCATTATCAAGATTGTAAAATTTTATAAATATCTACCAATATTTCTGCCAAAATTTTAAAATATCTCAAAAATTCGGTTTTTCAACAAAATTTCATAGAAGATGACTTTCTTAAAGGTTATTGGACCAAATCCGGCCCTAAAAGTTTGAAAACCGGCTAAAAATCACGAAGTTTCGTCGAGAAAAATCGAAATTTTGATTACTGTAGCAATTTCAAATTTTTCACCTGACCGGTAGTTTGGATTTCGTGGTGGCCTGGAATCCAAAGTTTTAACAAAAAAATCGTCGAATTTCGGGGAGATTTGTATTCCTGGTACTACTACCACTGGCATACGCTCGGTTATCTTGAGCTGCCGTGTAGTGCTTGGTCTGCTTACTCTACTCGCTCACCCGGGTACCCGCGCGTTTACGTGTTCACCATGAATAAGCTTCTTAATGTTTATAGAGAATACGTGTATATGAGTGTGTTAAATGAGTATAGTGTGTGTGAGTCGTGCGTCGTCCCGTAAAAAAAACTTGGACCAGTCGCATGCCTCCACGCAGCATTCAACCAAGATAGCACGAGTCGACCAACTCATTCCTCACAGTCACATGGAAATTATCGTACGTGCGCTTAAACCAGACAAAGCACGTAATGCGAGCGCTAAACCTAACGATCTGCGAGTGCGACGCAGCACTGCAGCACCGGATAGGCGTCGACCCACGGGCCGGTCTAAAGCTTCTGGGGCCCCGCATCACCGTCAGGCTCTGTCGGTGGTCTCGCTCGCAATTCAGGTCGCTTTCCGGGGGCAAATCCGGCAAATCCCATCGCCCATTCGCTCGCTCGCCCACGCCCCCGCCCCGCGCTTCCTCTGCAGCTAAAGCTAGTATTCGTTCCAGATTCGCGTGCCGCTCGCTTCGCTTCGCTTCGCCACTCTCTTTTGCCACCTCCCCCACTTGCGCTCGCTAAACATTCGTGTCTCGCTGATGCTTGTGCCACGAGCCCACGACGCGTCTCTCTTTATCCCCTCCCCGCATTCCCACACGCACACTGCACGCTCCCATCCTTTGCTCGAACGTCCTGACAGATTGCTAGCCTTGGCTAGCTTTGTTCGTTCATGAGTAGCTAGCTAGCAGCGAGTCAATCGGCGGGCAAGCTCGTTCGGAGGGAACTGACTAGCAATGAGGGTGTACATCTCGACGGCGGCCACTGACGACGTGACGAGGCCGAAGGCGCCACCGCCGCCGCAGCAGCAGGCCGCGCGGCGCGGCTGCCGTTCCGTTGTCGTCACGGGGCTCCTGGCAGGCGTGCTCCTCTTCCGCGCCGCGCTCCTCGCCATCGAGGCCGGCGCCTCCCTCTGCCCTTCCGCCACCGGTAAGTAAGCTCATTCACAGTGTCTGTACCACGCACGTGTGAAGTACCGCGCGCACTGCTTAATTGCCCATTTTCGCGTGTAACCAGCTTGATGCGGCTAATTCATGATGCTTCAGGGTGCTTGCACTGGAGGGCGGGGCTGGGGGACTGGCTCTACGGCGGCGACGACGCCATGGAGGTGAGCACGTTCGCTCGAGCTAGTGTGTTAGGCTCGTGTTCGACCGCGCGGGTCAAAATGCGTTAGGCGTCGGGTTATTTGATATTTTTTGCATCTGCGCGCGGCGGGCAAAGCGTGGGACGACGAAATGGCCGGCCGGCACGGAGTTCCTCACGCGGTTGGGCGATTTTTATGCGTGCGGTTGGACTCGTTGGCAGTAGATGCCATTCACGGGAATGGAATGTTAGGGCCGGGTCGGCAACACGTCGCTGCGACTGCGTTTGATAGGGGGCTCCTACCACGTGGCCGCCGTCCTTCTGACAGGTGGGCCGTGCCGGCCGTTCGTTCTGGTTCGGACACTGTACTTGCACCCACGGAGCTTAACGTACGGTTGGCATACCGTCTGGGATTGAGCGTGTATAACAACGTAGACAACCGTTAGTCTATTCCTTTCGTCTAAATTTATAAGTTGTATTATTTAATAGTTTTATAAGTCATATTATTTAAATTTAATAGTTTATAAGTTCTACACTTCTAATAGATATCTATTTTTACTTTATATTTTCTGCATGTATTCATTGAGTCTAGTGCTTAGTAATAATAATTAAAGATAATCTAGTCATTTTCAATATCTTCTTAGTCTAAAATCCAAGAAAAAATACACCTTATAAACATGGATGAATAGGAGTATATAATTCTCTATATGATATAAAGATAAAACTAAAGATGACTTCTACAATAGTTTGTTTGTTAAACTTGTCTTTATAGGATCTCACAATCTTTTAATTATGAAATGAAAAAGGTGCTTATTATAAACAATAACCCATATAATAGTATTTTATGCTGTTTATATACCATAAATTCATGGATTTGGATTGTCTTTTCACAAAAAAGACAGTTACCCTCTCTCTTCACTTTCTCTCTATGTGTGTCGATAAAAATATTACACGACAAAACTAGTAGACAGCTAACATCACATTATTATATATGCCCTTATTAGTATTCCTTAATGGTCAGAGAAAAACTAACCAACACTGAACACTATACTGTTCAAGTGTATCCTAACGAGATAAGATACAACCCATAAGATCATACAACAGTTTCAGTTTGTTCGATTTCACTCATATCCATCTACTACAGTTGCTCCTTATCCAATGGCCCAGCGTCATTTGTACACTACTGCCCCCCCTCTCTCTCTCTCTCAACTCCCGCCATGTCGGAGTTTGAGCTAGCGCTAGGAGAATAGTCGTGGTCGGCACGGGGCCACGGATAGAGATGGGCACTCGGCCGGGCTCTTTTGGGCCGGTTGTCATGGCCCGATTCGAAGCTCAACCTGACACGAAGTGGGTCGTGCCGGGTCGGCACGATACTGTAGCACGGGCCGTGCTTGGCTCGAGAACCAGGCCCGATGGACGGCACGACCCGGTACGATACTGTAAAACGGGCCGTACCGGGCTCGATGACTCAGGGCATGAGGAAGAAGTCCAGCATGAAGGTCACCGACTCACAGAGCATAAACTTCATAGACGCACCCAGCAGCATAGACGCTACCCTTGTTGCCGACACCTGAGAGAGATGGGCAAGAGGGGAAAGAGAGCTGATAGAGATTGAGAGACGGTGTAGGAAGCTGCTCTGTCTCGCCTATCCTTCTCAATCCCTCTCAGTTCTCTCTCTCACCCGTCTCTCTCAATCTCCCTTTCAATCTCTCTCGCCTGTCTCGCTCACTCTCTTTCTCGCCCATTGCCCCCTCTCTCGTCCATGTTCAGCACACCCCCTCGCTCTATGTAACTGTTCAAGAATAAATAAATTATAGTTCTTTTTTCATAATATTTGCGTCCGCTGCCTCAATTTCATGCGTCTCCGACTCCTTCCCTCTCGTTGCAATAGTACAAATGGGTCGGACCTGGACCGACATGGTACGAAGTAGGCACGAAACGCAAATGGGCTGTGCCTGAGCTCGTCAAAGGCGAGCCGGGTCGGCACGGTAGGCACGACGGACCGTATCGGCCCGGCACGGTTCAGATACGAAGCACGATAAGCTAGCCTGTGCTGAGTCGGTCCGATATGGCACGACGCCCACCTCTAACCACGGACGAGCGTGTCGACGACCACAGGCTGGACTGAGCAAAGCAACGGGCGTGGTGTAGTAGCCATGGTCGGCTAGCAGGCACGGCAGCGAGGGGAGCGAACGCAATAGTGAACAACAGTGACAAGCAGCTATAGGGCTCGGCGTTGGGCTGACCCTCGAATGACACATGACAAGCGGTGTTGAGTTGGTTCTTCTCACTACAAGCAGCTGCAAGCACGCGGGAGGCCGCGGTCTGGTGTGATGGGGTGTGGTGGCGCATGGCAAGTGGGCTCGGCCAGAGTGACGCAAGCAGAGTGCCCTGGGAGTGCTGAGCCGGTGCTCCCCGGCACGAGCTCGGTGACAGGAGGGAAGGCCGATGTCGAATGGTAACGTTGTCTGGGGGGGGGCATAGCGCCACCATGGCGAGCGCTCGCGCAACCCCGCTGGTATGTCTGGATTTTGCACTTGTTTAATTTTTGATGAAATATGATAAAACTTCTTGAAACTTGTTAAAACTTCTCGAATTTTTTTTGATTGAAATCTGTTGAAAGTTTTTGAAACTACTTGAAAATTTCGGTTGAAATTTGTTAAAACTCTCTCGATGAAAGATGAGTTACAAAATCTAAAACATAATGAAACAATTACTTGATATCTTTTGGAAACTTTCTAGAAATACGTGAAACTCGCTGAAACCTGAAACATTTCAAGTGTTGCCACGAAATTTGTTGAAACTTTATAAAACCTATTGTCGTGGAATTTGTTGAAACTTTATGGAACCTGTTGCTATACGTATATCATTCTCTAGCCGCATCCTAACGGTTAATGCTGCATGTGCCGTCGTGTCCTCCGTTTTTTGACCTCTGCCTCTGTCCGCCGTGTTTTTAGACAGTTCGCGGTCACTCCATTTCCGATCCAAGTCCAACTGAATTCAAACACGCATCACTTAGCTGAAAAGCGAACTGTTCACTTATTCCAAAAGTTGATCGAGCTACGGAAAATAGTCGCGAATTAGTACTTTTTTAGTCAAGCTTGTACCAGAAAAACTGCCTAATCTGACGTACGACTGCTACGAATTGTATGCACTGGTTAGATTTGTGCGAGCTGCATTATTATTCCTCGCGGGCCCTACCAGTTGGTGGCTTGGGATATTGTGTTGCCAGCCGCTATGGAAACCCAACCCTTGTGACTTGTTCGCTAGGATTCCCTCCAGGACGCGCACTAGCGAGTAGCGACATGGCACTCCAGCTTGGATATGCTCGTAATATGGGGCCTCTGCGTTTGGAGCTAGGTGGATTTTTCAAGTGGTTGCGGGCTTGTGGTCCGTGAGCCATTCATTCGATCATGCCATGCATACCCCTTGTGATTTTTAGTGCTCTCCATCGTGCTAGCTTATCAGTCTTTTGCTTCGATGTGCAAACCCCACCCAATGCTTCTTACTGAATTGTTAAGCGCTTATAGTTTCTTGGGATGATGCCCCGTATATTTGGAGTTCGAGCTGTATCTGATGACCAAATATCCGAATAGGACTGGTTATTAGTTGAGCTTGAAGTTGCAGATGCAGATAGTATCTGCTCTTTATTTGCTCTTCAGTCTTCACAATTAAGCATGGGGGGGCATGAGCCAAACCGACACTGGACATGTACAGTATATTGAGAAGATGGTCATGTACTGTACATGGACTGGATGCAAGGATGTGCCTACTAAATTAAAGGATTCAGGACGCATGATACATTGATACATACGGTCCTAATTAATGATTAACCAAATAGCAATGGTCTTTTTTTGTGTGGCTGCAATGTTTAAGCAAAGAAATAAGATTTGTTTCTCCGTTACCATCGTCTAACGAGGAGGAACTAATGACTGTTACGCTGATGCCTGGAATGATCAGGAATTCATGAAAGAGTGGAAGAGAAGCCACAGGGTAGCCAGCCTGTTAGATCCCGTGGTGGTGGAAGCAGCACCGGATTCTTTGGACGGCCTCATGGCGGAGATGGACACCATGCTGGCGTCCTACGATCGGCTTGAGATGGAAACCGTGGTGCTCAAGATCATGGCCATGGTATAAATTTATCAATTCATATTCTCACGCACTTTCTCTATATAATCCTTACTGAACTTTAATAATATTGCATCATGCTTGCATGTTACTAGCCCATTAGCCGAAGTAAGTGCTTTCCACGCCAAAAGACTCGCATCATATGGTCCCTATTTTGTCCGTGTTCTCTCATTCTCTAGAGATAAAAGAAGTAGAATGTATGATGTACGTGTGCATTACTCATCATGATCATGCGTGCTCCCCCAATTTGTCAAACAAGCAATCCGGTAATCATTGAGACATGTGTGCAACTGAAACGTTTAGATCTTGAAGTATTTTGTACTATTGGCCATGTTTCTGAATACTCTGAAAATTGTTGACACTGGAGTACTAGGCTCCATAGGACCATAGATGAAAGATCGTAGTTTGATCCACTAATCGTTGCATACAAGTTGCAACGACTAGATTCGTTGATTTAAACTTTGGGAATGATTATTTTGAACCAGCTGTTGAAGATGGATAGGAAGGTTAAGTCATCAAGAATCCGAGCTCTGTTTAACCGACACCTGGCCTCGCTGGGCATTCCGAAGAGCATGCACTGCCTCACGCTGAGGCTAGCCGAGGAATTCGCGGTGAACTCCGCGGCCCGCTCCCCCGTGCCGCTGCCGGAGTACGCCCCTCGCCTGACCGACGCCTTGTACCTCCACGTCGCCCTCGTGACCGACAACGTGCTTGCGGCGGCCGTCACTGTGGCTTCCGCCGTTAGGAGCTCTGCTGACCCGGCAAGGCTGGTGTTCCACGTCGTCACTGACAAGAAGAGCTACGTTCCGATGCACTCATGGTTCGCGCTCCACCCGGTTTCTCCGGCTGTCGTCGAGGTTAAGGGCCTTCACCAGTTCGACTGGCGTGACGGTGATGTCATCGCTTCTGTCATGAGGACGATCGAAGAGGTCCAGAAGAGCTCACTGGATTATCACCAGTACGATGGATCAGTTGAGAGGGAGTACAGAAGGCTTGAAGCCTCCAATCCAAGCACGTTTTCTCTTCTGAACTACATCAAGATTCATCTCCCTGAGGTAAACTAAAGGAGGAATGCAGTATTAGCTAGGATGCATGGTTAGTTGGTCAGCTTTGATGAACGAAATGGTGGTGTGGAATATATAGCACTTGACATGTGACGCGTCTGGTTAAACAGTTCTTCCCGGAGCTTGGGAGGGTGATACTACTCGACGACGACGTCGTGGTGCGCAAGGACTTGGCCGGGCTTTGGGAGCTTGACCTGGAAGGGAACATCATAGGCGCGGTTGGCCCGCACCGTCCGGGCGAAGACGGTGGCATTTGCATCGACAAGATGTTCGGCGATCACCTGAATTTCTCGGACCCAGCAGTGTCAATACCGTCGCTAGGCCTCCAAAGTTCGCAATGTGCGTGGTCGTGGGGCGTGAACATCGTCGACCTTGATGCGTGGCGAAGAACAAATGTTACCGAGACGTATCAGTTCTGGCTGCAAAAGGCAAGCTCATGTCCTGAAATCTGAATTTTTTTCACGAGCTATGTTACGTACACTAAATTCGTTCATTCTTTTCGATAACTATTATTTATTTATACCTCCTATAGTAGTAGAATAGTAGAAATACTCTCAACAAATCAATAACTAGATCTGATTTTTACTAGCCATTATATACTACCGGTATAACACACTGTAAAATTTATTTTTTTAATACCTCAAGCAGTTGTTAGTTATACTGATAGCATTTCTTGGAAGGATGCGCAGAACAGGGAGTCGGACTTCAGGCTGTGGAAGATGGCCTCGCTACCGCCGGCTCTGATTGCGTTCGATGGCCGGGTGCAGGCAATCGAGCGGCCGTGGCATCTGCCGGGCCTCGGTTGGCAGATGCCGGACGCCGAGCTGCTGCAGTTCTCCGCCGTTCTGCATTTCAGCGGGCCGCGGAAGCCGTGGCTGGAGGTCGCGTTCCCGGAGATGCGGGAGTTGTGGCTCGGACACTTGAACGTGTCAGACAGCTTCCTACGAGGATGTGGTGTGGTCGAATAACAGCAATGGAACGTGACAGTCCAGCTGGCACTTAGGAAGCGGAGAAGTATAATTGGGTGCAAGAAGATTTGAGTGCAGAGATGGGTTTCTGAGGAGAGGGAAGTAGGTTCTGCCTTCAGTCTCTCCTCGCGCTGCCTCTGCCTCTGCATGAAAGAACTCACTGCATGAAACCGTGGTTGATTTAACACTGTATATTTGTAACTGGTAATTGTAAATCAATGTTATCAATCTTAGATATTAACGGATAGTTGCAGGAATTGTCAAAACAAGAGAGAGAGAGAGGATAGGTTGAGTGAAATTTTACGGTACATTATACTGGTAGTATATAGTGGGTAGTAGAAATCAAATCTTACCGTTGGTTTGTTAAGCATATTTCTACTACTCTACTACCATAGGAAGTATAAATAAATTCTAGCTAATCTGATCCATTAGATCAAAAAAATGAACGATTCATGTTGAATTTAGTGTACCGTAAAAGAGCTCTATTTCGAAACTCCCGATTCCTTGATTGATTAGTTTATTGGATCCCTTCATTGCTTGTGTGTGGTTGAACATGGCTGAGATCCCCTATGTAGGGTTCACAAAACCGAAATCGTGAAAAAACGCAAAATCTGAAACCGTGAAAATCGCTCAAAAACCGTCAGCAACCGAATGGTTAAGAAATAAAAAAATTTAAAAAAAAATCGAAAACTGTTCAGTTTTCAACGAAAAACTGCAGTTTTCCACGAGAAACTGTTCGGTTTTCGCGAAAAACCAGCCAACCAATTGAATGTTCCTAAAAAACGGTTTTCAAGCGGGTTTTTTGCGAAAACCGCGGTTTTCCAACGGCTTTTGAGCGGTTTTCAACGCATATTTTTTTTAAAAAATTTCAAATTTTTCAAATTTTTTGAATTAGACCAGTTTATCGAATAGTTTTTTATCTCGAACTGGAGCGTACAGTAAAAACCGCGGTTTCGTGAACTGTGCAGTGGTATCTGATTTTACCTGTCATGGTCCAGAGTCCAGAATCACACAATGGACAGACCCCTTCCCAGTAAAAGAGGCCTAGTTCCCAAATTCCCCTCGTACGTGTAGCCCTAGCGAGTCCTCCGCCGTCCTCCGGTTGCGAGTCCCCCGCCGGCTCGATCCCACCTCGCCGGCCGCCGCTGTCGGCGAGGTCTCCATGTCGAGGCTGCGGGCGCTGTGGCAAGCTTCCGTTAACGCCACCAAGGGAGGTAGCTCCCTACCACAAACCCCGGTCTTGTTTCTATTTGTTTGGTTCATTTCCTCGACGAAAGCCGCTTGGTGCTGCTCAATATTAAATTCTGTTGAGGCTTCGATCTGCTGGATAGTAACCTTTAAGACATCTTAAGTTGCTATTAAATTTGATGTTACCCCTGCATTTATGTAAATGTATGGTATATTGAAATTGATGACATTTCTATATGAACAATGAAAGGAAAATAGTGCATACCTTTTGTCCTCTGAAGGGAAAATAGCACATACTTTCCCACTTTAAAGTAATCTGGATAGCTCTTTTGGGGCATCTCCATAGCCCCTATTACGTGATATGAATTTTTCTAACTGCAGTACAGTGCATAAACTCATTTTTTTGGGCCTATGCATTACATAAGTACCAAATCGGCAGCTGTTGTGTGGAATTCAGAAGATCTGATTCCGCCTACTGAAAGATACATCTTCAATTTCAATTCAAAAGATGAGCTGAAAAGATGGCACTTGTACTCAGATTCGGTGTATGGGGGTAATGCCTCACATCGAATTTTGTTTGTATAAATATAACTTGTTGCGGTTTCTCTGAATAACTGAAATGATAGAATATATCATTCATTGTGTTTTTGTGATTGTGAGATAGTCATGCAAGATTCACACATTTTGCCTGGCATTGAAATTGCTCCTTTATTTTTGTTCTCAGAATATATGAAGAATATGCCCTCATAGAGTTTCTGATAGCTTTATTTACTTGATGATATCATGTTATTGATTTAAGTTTTCATGATGCTTCTATGTGTCGAACGAAAACGGATAAAATCAAGGAAAGTTCTTCCCTTTTTGGAGAACAGCTGAAAAATGAATTGCAGTTTAATTCTGGTAGGTTCCTAATATTGTTATAGCCAAGAGTCTTCCTAATATATATTCCTTTCAAAAGGTACATACTACAGTTGAAATATTACAGTTTATCTATTCATGAGAAGTTCTCCCTTTGTTGCCTACTTTTGTCCCTTACTTTTGCTTCACCATGAATGTTCTCCAGAAAGGGATGTCTGGTACCACTGTATCATAAGCTTGCTGTCTGATATTAGCAAGGCATGGAAGATATTATGGCTCCACATTATCACTGCCTCTGGGTACATTATGCACATTGTGAGCCAAATGGGAGTCTACCTGCCTCTTGTGTTTGCTTGTCTGTTAAACTTCTATACTATTTCTATTTTCTTGACACCTTTTGCAGCTAACATAAAGCTTTGTATTTGCATCTATGAAATAATATGATTGAACAGAGTTGTTATCCAGGTTTATCATCTGCGTCATTGGAGATAACTGATGGTGCCGCTGGTGGAGATACTTCATCAATTGGTACTATGTCCTCGACACCCTTAATTTCTCCAGTTTGGTCCAATATTTTGAACTAAAGTTCTTATTGCTGTTAATTTTCAGTAGAAAAGAGAAAATATGTTTTTACTTGTAATTGCAGTCATATAGAGCTTATGAGGGAAAAAAACTCATGAACTCTGGTTGCTAGGGAATATCTGCTGCCGTCTTTGCTTTAATAATTGAATATAAAACATACAGTTTGTTTGCTTATGATTTCCTTAAGACTTGCATTCCTGATTCACTCAGTTTAATTTTAAGATTTGACAGTTTTTGCTACTATGTTTCTTTCCAACATGTGCATCCTGGAAGATGTCTTCTCTGGTAAACTTTCTTTGGATATTTCCGAGAGATCAACATGGAGAATCAGGCGTAGTGGTTTCTGTGTAATGAGATCAAAGAAGGTATAGAGCTCTTTTAGGGGGATATTGGGATTTTAACCTGGTTAGTTACTTAGTTTCATTCCATTAAGGCTCAGGCCAGTTTGGCTTTACTGTGCTATGCTTCACTGAGCCTTTACCAAATTTAGTAAACGATGCTGTTAAAGCTCTTAAAAGGAGGTTGCCAGTTATTTAACCAAAATTAGCAAAATAAAGTGTTTTTAAAAAGCCACCACAATGCTAAGTATACCCTCAGGAGGATTACCATTAGCTCACCTTGTATTGTTCTTTAGAGTTTGGTGAGTTCATATCCAGTGGCTTAGGCTTCGGTAAATAAAACTCAGTTAAGGCATCCTTTGAAGTCTACCAAATAATAAAGATATCTAATTTTCTTAAGTGGATGCATGCTTGATATTAGGAGCTGTTCTGCTGACAAAAAACCTTCTTTCTAATCCCCTGTTTCAGTTTGATGGTTTCATCGATCTTGATGCGTATGATACAATAGCAATGAGGATCAAAGGACAGAGGGGATGGAAGGTGCTACATATCTACTGTAAGTATCCACTATGAGGCACTGTTGAATATTTGATGTCCAGTCAATATCATGCTGCATAATTTGAATTTTAAATACAGATATACACAGAGAACTGGGTGAATTCACATGGACAACAGGAAGATAACTCGTGGCAGGCTTTCGTGTACGTACCGCAGGACAGGTGGCAAATCATGAAGGTAATTTCTGTTGTAAAACGATAACGATTGCCATAGATCAATCCCAACGCCAATCAATAGACAAAGAACAATGACAATAGGTGAACACACGATGTAGGGAGATCAACTCTTTTCTCGCTTTATTGATTGATAGTTTGTTTCTCTTATACAAAGAGGTGCTATATTAATACACATAACCCTTCTGGGGTAGTTTCGGAATTCATCCACCAAAATCAAGAGTTTAGATATATTTCAACAACTAGGGTCAAGAGTCCGGTTATATCTCAACAATTTCTATCCAAGAGTGGAAATATTTGACTTCATGATAAAACGCCACTTGCCCTTTCTTTCAGATCCCTCTTGATCGATATTGACCTACATGGAGATGAAATGTGATCGACGCAAAGTTGGAAATGAACCCTGCTCGCATCATTGGAATGTCTCTCTGTAAATGCAGAAGGTGGTGTTCCTGGTGCTTAGACTGGGCCAGGCGATTTTAGATTAGAGGTTGATTGGATCAAAGCACTGAGGACATTGTGATTTCCACGACGCGGTCTTTTTTTGGGATTTTTCAGGGCTTGGAATTTCACGTCGACTTTGGCTTCTAGTTTGTATACCAGCTCCTTGACTAAAGAAAATCTCATTCCTCGGTGCATCTATTACTGTGACAACAGTTGAATGCCCTCAGGAACCAAGATTGCAACTGCCAGTAACCATGCTACAGATTGTCAACTCCTGTATCGACTTTAGATGCGTGGAATGTTTCAGTTTATATGAGTACAGTGGCCATGGAAGATCGGAACATGCTCAGTTCAACGCCAATGAATAATGATTTTTTTTTGACTTTTTGAGTGAAATGAATAGCAAATGCGACATCTGTTTTAGACGGGCTGGCCCATCTGAATCTTGCTAGGTCCTGAACTCCTGATCCATTGATGTTCATTCTGCGTCAACTGGCTTCAATAATAGTATGTGGCAGGTTAAAACTTGGTTGGTTAACAGTGCCCATTAACTACTAGTAGTATTTGATATTTTCCGTCGATGCGCGCAGGAGCTTATGAGCGTGTGCTAGGACTAGGCAGCTTGGTTACATCATTCAGAATTGTCCACCTGTTAAACTGCACGTTTTGCCCGAGTTCAAACGACCACACTAGCCCTGTTTGGTAAAAAAAATAGCACATTTTTACCACTAAAGGCGCGATTGAATTAGGGGTATTTCATTGAAATGTTTTAAAATCTAATTCAAATTTAAATCAAAATCTTCCAAAAAATTACCCCTCGTCCGAACAGTGCTAAAATGGTTAGAAATCCGTGACAATAGCAGTAACAGAAGCTTCACTGCACGTGGACGGGAAAAAGAACAGAAGTTACGTAACTACATCTCAGGAAGCACATAAAAACATTGTTTAACTAATCTATCATCAAAATCCAAACTCAGTGATTGATTTTTTAGGAGCATATACACACATGCACGTTTGATGAAAAGTATGTGCCCATGCTCTGTGAGACATTCAGAGCCTTCAATAAATTTCTAGCTTATATAGAGAATGTGTACACGTGTATACACATGTGTTAAGTGTGTGTATATATATATATATGTTGTACTCTTAAAAGTAAATAATAGAAAAGGTAAGCTACGTGATCAAACCGGTCCCTTGTTTAAATCAGGAAAAGAAAACCATAAACATTTTTTTAAAAAGGCAACTATATAGGAATATGCTTCAGCCTCTACACTTGACTTGATTTGCCCACGTAAGCTCATTCATTATGGTCGTTGGTGTTAAGAAATAGTACGTGAGTTTTCACAGAAACAGTACGTGAGTCTTGAAGAAGAGGTCTTCACTTTTCTAGCCACATGGACACAATTTTTTTTTTTTTTTTTTGCATATCTAGCCCATTCGAGTATAATTACAAAAAGTCTTCTCTCCTAAAGTGGAAGTGTCGACAGGTGACACGTGTCACCTACCGTGTCTGTGTAACGTGGTAAGAGCCCGCGCTCACAGCAACACGATCGATCGCGGTAAGAGGAGGACGAATGTGGCAAGAGCCAAGACAGCTCGGTAGGGCCTGCTACCGTGCCCGAAGAGCTCGTCACCTTACTGCCAAGCTAGGGGAGCATGGCAGCAAGCCCTGTCACAGTGGGCCCACCGACTGTTGTTGCAATCGATCGGGCTACCATGGATCTGGGCCCCTGCTGCAGTACACAGTCGCAACAGGTGGCATGTGTCATCTGCTAGCGCTTCCGTAATCAGGGAAGAGACTATTTTTACAATTATGTTTGTATGAATGTTAAATTTGCAAAAAAAAGAAACACACCCTAGGCTAAAAAAAGCTAAGGCTTCCTTGGAGAGTAGCTAGATGGCAGTCAGGTCCATCGCACGCCACTCCAAACTAGGTGCACTTTTCAGGTCTTTCTACGAGTTCTTTCCCCCCTCGAATGAATGATGGATTTGCTACAATTTCATAGCTTCAGATTTTAGGCATGATGGGATTCCTACGCTGTTGCAGGGGTTCATTTGATCGTAAATGTCCAGTCTCGCTCTCAATTGTCCTGTGTTAAAGCCTTTAAAAGGTGTAGACGTGTAGTTCTCTTTTTAGCTTTGGCTCTAGCTCTATTTTTTTAGTAGTGCTACCGTACGATATAACATTGGAATCACTTCCAACGGTATAACATGTTTTACTAGGTTTTAAAGTATTTTATTCACGTTACGTAGGTTTCAAAAGAGTTTCAAACATATTTTATAAATATTTCAGCATGTCTCAACAAATTTCAATGAGTTTCTAATATGGAACTACAAGTTTCGTTAAGTTTTAAATCTGAAACTTGATTTAAAACGAGATTCAAAATAATTTTAACTAAGTTTCAAGAGGCTAACTTCAAAGTTTCATAAGTTCCAGGGAAAGACAAATGAAAACCAGTTCATATGAGTTTCATGAGATTCACCAAATATTAAAAAAAAAAGCGTGTTTCATAGGGCTTGCATATCTAGATGAAACAATATAAAACCTCATAAAACTTATATGTGAAACTTAGCTTTGAAACATGAACCTGCTGAAACATAGTCGTACAGATTATCAATACCTGACGAAACTGTAAACTTAGACGTGAAATTATATGATGAAACCATATGAAACGTATTAATGAAACGTTCGTGGAACATCATGAAACTTATCCGTGAAAAGTTAACTTATGAAACATCGTGAAACTTATTTCATAAAACTTTATGAAACTTATCTGTAAAACATTGTGAAACTTAGTAGTGAACTCATAAAACCTTGAAAAACTTAAACATGAAACCTACTGAAACATGGTCATAAAAATTATCACATATCTGATGAAATTGTAAACTTAGATGTGAAACTATGCGATAAAACCTTATGAAACGTATTAATAAAACATCATATAACTTAGCACTAAATCTTCCTGAAAATTCATGAAACCCGATGAACTTAACGAAACATCAATCTAGTCTACAGAAAAATGAGAGCCAATCCATCACAGAACAACCAATCGGCACCAACAACCCAACCCCATTAATTTTTGATTAATATATGTATCAGTCAAACATGCAAATTAGATAGGGCTTGACCGACAAGTCGCTATATACTGACCAGAAAGAATGAGATGATCGAAGCGGCCGCGTGAAAGCAATCGATTTTGCTCTCGATGTTGAAGAAATGAAAAGCAAAGTTGTTTAATTGCCCGTAAATCTTCGTGCGTCATCCTTAATTTGGAAATATATTTGTGTCGTTTTTATAGTCAAGAGATCGAAGCGTACAAAAATCTTAATTTGATGCTGCTGCTCGTGATTAGGTGGAGAAAATTATATGATCTATCGGGACGATGTACCGTTGGAAATCCAGGGAACGGTATTTCTATTTTTTTTCATTTCCGTGCCCGCGAACAAAAAATAGTGAGAGTTGAGACCATTAAAAAAACCTGGAATTTTTTAAGCATTTTTACTGTACACAACAACTATTGTGGACCGTCTATTATTTTTAATCCAATAAATTTGATTACTTACGAGTTATGACTTAACTATACACCACTAAGTATGAGGAAGTACCGTTCTAATAAGGGTAAAATTGTAATCGAACTGGCCCACCGCTAAACAGAATTAACATTCATCTCTTCCTCCTCGTTACTTCGATTACTTTCCACATTTTCCTTCTCGGTCTCCCAACCGGGATATTGTGGCATGGAACTTGATACTAACGTCTGGTGCAGAACTTTTAACTGAATGTGATTATGGACAAGTTACTTAGCCAAAGTTATTGATCACGAAGCTAGACCCTAGCAATCATTGATTCGAAACCAAACACAACGTTTGAATGGAACCTTCGAGTGTAAAACCCCATGCCACCCTTAATTTGTTGGCTTTGTAAGAGATCTAGAGATGGTTGCGAGCTTTGACGGAGCATAGCTAATGACGAGATGGGCTAGTGCAACGGCAAGGGATCTGCATCTTTGACTGCTACAACAATGGTAGCTAGCTTCAAGGAGATCGATAGATCAGGGACACTAATTAATATTTGGACGATTCACAAAACAAGATCCTTTCAAACATCAAGGAAGGGGATAAATTAACAAAATCTCTTATTAGCCTAATCAATGGCTCGTTGCCAAGAAATATAACTTTTATATTGTGCATTCGCCGCATTTGTTGGGATTAGATGGGATGCACGACATGCATTGTTGCCAGTTCAGCAAGAGAAAACATAAAAAAAAAACAAATCGCGTGGTCTTGGAGCGAGAGGTGGTGGCCGGCGTATAAGAGGAGTTGTGTCGGTGGCCGCAGGCTCGCAGCGTTGGAGATGCATGATGCGAGCGGCGGATTGAGGTGGCTGTGTACGAAATTCCAAAAGCTGTTTGGTTGACCTAAATTTGGGTTTAGAAAAAAGTCTATATTGTCGTAAGAAATCAATGATCAGATTTAATTTCTACTACCATTATTTACTATCAATAAAATATACGTAAAATTTCTCTCTTTTTTAAGCCAATCTGATAAGCACAGTATCTATCATTGTTTTGGATAGAAGAAACAATAGAGGCATGTGCTAAGTCAATGATTGACAACTTGAGTTGTTTAGTACAGTACAGCAGTACGACTGCGAGAGTATGACTGTATGAGAACATGAAACTAGGAGGATGAACAGGTGGGCTACAAGCCGAAAGAAATATTTGATGTAGAATTTCCTACTCTTGCCATTGCAAGCAATGAACCCCAATCAGAATGCTCACATTTTGATTGGGTCCAGAAGACCAATGGGGATCATCAGTGCTAAAAAAAGTCAGCCACAACCAACAAAACAGAGACACCTGTACTGCATCAATTACATGTAGACACCTGTACTGATGTACATCTGGATGGGTACGACTGGGTGAGTCCGTGAGAGTTACTTCACGATGGAGGTTGGAGAGAAATTTCTATACATCATCTAGGGAGAAGAAGATAAGGTTTTATACGACGGTCTATGTTATGGAAGAAATAGTCTTCTTCAGTTACTTGTGCTGACGTGTACTGTGTACTTGTCCTCTAATAGCTGTAAATATGATCTCACGAGGTTTATTTTGAAATTTTCAACTCTTCATATATAGTCCTTCCGGAAGTTTATGTTTCTACTCCACTAAGGGTTTCACTTTTCATCGAAAACCGCTCGAAATTTGTGAAATTCGCTTATACTGCTCTGGTTCGGAAAATAATTTCATTCGGTTTACAGGTCGAGTTCAAATTCATATTCAAAAAATTCAGAAAATTTGAAAAAAAAAATTATTCAAAAGTTCTCTAAAATTAGTATTAATAGTTTTATGATCTCTGGGGTGAATATTTCTTGAAAAAAAACGAAGTTTAGAATTTTACAATATTTTTTGCGATTTGTCCCAATCCCCCTAATTTTTCAAGCTGTCGTCAATTTTCAAGAAAACCGCTCGAAATTCGCCGCTTTTCATTTGAATTTTGCTCTGCGGTTTGACCAAATTTCAAATTCATTTGACTTTTGAAATCGTTCGGTTTTTCATGAATTTCGTCTGGTTTTTCGCGAATTTCGGTACCGTCGACTCGTCGAAATCCGAGATCGAAACGGTATTGTTAACCCGGACTCCACTTATTCTGGGAGATTGCTTTTCCTTTTGCGTCTAAGCATACTGCTATAATCCAGGCATGTCCGAAGTTTTCGTAGGGAAGGGACTAGGAAGAAAGATATGTGCCTAGTCTTGATTTTCATGACATGAGCATCAGAATTTTATCTTCACTAGTTTTCCATGCCCATATCTCATAGTTCAACTTGCGTGGATGCAGTTGATAATTTGATACGAACTTCTCGCTGAAGTTAACTTGAAAGTACTTAGAAAGGTATTAGGAACCATCTAAGTTCAATTAGATGACTTGAATAAATAATTAGTGGGGTTTTTCTCTTCTCTCTGTGCCCACGCGTGCGTGAAAATCAATGAACTCAAATAACCAGTGTACGAATAGGCAGTTACACTTCATTAGTTTTACAGCAATGGAGAATGAAAAGCAAGAAAAGGTGTGAATATGTTAAAGAATAATGCTTTTATGCTCTCCAAACAGATTAAATTGTACAACCTCGCAAAAAGGAATAAATTGTGCAAAACCTAAAACAATAATTCTCATAGTGGAACAATGGGTTGTTTTCCAGTGCTCTCAAATTGCTTCAGAATATGAGAATTAAGGACGATGCCAAAAAGGATGTGCACAACAAACCAGAAAAAAAATAGAGATATGACTTCTTTTGCTCTACAAAAGCATAATACGTTACAGTACGTTTGAACTGCGTGTTACCATCACACCTGCAGCGTCTGTTCTTCCTCCGCAATGGTCTTTGAAATAAAAATGCGACCGTAGAATTAACTCGCTCCAACTTCAGTTGCATTCACGTGAATGCACACAAACTGAACTAAAAATAATCCAAGTGAAATGAACATTTCCCACAAAATTTGCAGTGCTACTCGCGCATCACCATCGCTCTCACTCTCCCCTTGGGCACGACGAGCATCATCATCATCATGGCCGTATCCCTCTTGGCCCTCCGATCAACGATAACATGCGGCGGCACGAAGACTTGGCTGCCGATGGTGACGCTGCTGCCACCGGCGCCGGCACGGCTCGCGCCGAACTTGCTGAATCCGGAGGGTGCTTTTGTGCCTTTTGCACCAGTAGAACTGGTCTTCCGGGGGATGTCGATGGGGGAAGAAGCTTTTTGCCGGTTGTGCGGTTTCATCTGTGGGTGCTCGCCGGAGTACTCACCATCGTCGTCGCTGTCGACGTGAGAATAGTACTGGTACATCTGGGGTAACTCCAGGTCTTGTGCTGCATCTGGCCACAGGATGTCTGCTTCTTGGAACTCTTCCTCCTGCTGCAGCTCTGTGCGTAGCATCTTATTGCTTGACCAGCTTGGTTTGCATTTACGAGAGGATAAGTACATATTAAGTACTACTGGTAGTATAGTGGATAATATATCCAGGACTATCTAAGCTGAGTGGCCATCCAGTCATTTTGAAGATTTAATTAATTTTTAGTTGGGAATTGCCAGAAGTTACCGCTCTTGTTTTAGTTTACAGATACTATTGTCTCAACGAATCTAGAAGCACCGATGCATGCAGGTCACCAGGGTTCACAGAACCGATTACAAAAAAAAACAGTTTAAAAATCAAAATTCGAAAATCGAAAATATCAAGTCGAAAATTATCAAAAACCGAAGAGTTAAGACAGATCGGTTTTGACCAAAAATGGACAAGCCAATTGGTGGGTGCTGACCATTGGCATACGATTTTGACCTAAAATCGGTCAGTTTGACCAAAAACCGGTCGGTTTTGACCGAAAATCGACTGGTTTTACGTCATATAATTTCTCCTTGATTTTTGATTTTTTTAATTAGACCGATTTATCGATTGATTTTAGATATCGAACCGGCTCGGTAGGATCGAAAACCACGATTTTTGAGTGATTTTCGACGGCTCTGTGAATCCTAATCATTACTGAATCAGCAGCAGCTTGTACACTTACGGAGCATGCCAAGGAACCACGTTTGCGTTTTGACTATGATTCATGAGCAGGGCGGTACTAGGGATAACTAAAAAATTTAAAAAGTGCTACAAGATCACCTCTTTAATAGACTAAAGTTGATTGAGTTAGTTTCAATTTTAGTAGTTTGAAATTTTAAGACCTTAAAACTATTTGTATTGTACTTTTAGTAAATTTCAAATATATGTGTTAGATTTATGATCTTACAAATTCATTGTACAAGATTATAGAGGTGTACGTGTGAAGTGTGCACTCCCTATGAAATTTTGTAGTTTGGCCACTATTCATGAGCCTAAGCAATGCGTCTGATAAAGTTGAGGGTGATACAAATTTATTTTCTACTCTATCTCAAATCTATTTCTACACAAAATCTGCTATGTATCACTATAAATATATTGTTGTAACCTAGGGCAAGAGCAAGAGCTTCATTTTAAACATCTCCTCATTTAGTGAAATTGTCTTAATGTGTCACTAGTTTTTTCTTCGAAAGGGTTTTTCATGTAAAATCCATATCTCATGTTCCTTTAATCATATATTTTTACCATAAATTTGTAATAAGTAATATAAGAGCATAAGGTTTTAGATTCGAGCTGTTGCCCCGGAAGGAGAAGACTCCCGGACTGCTACCGCACGGCATCAATGGCAAGCATCGCTCAACATCCGAGGCAGCACAAGAAAAAAAACAGAGACGCTCCTAGCGCCCCACGTAGAGAATAAAAGCTTATGAGCAACCCGTGAGGCTGTACGGGCGACATGACGTGGTTCACATAGGGATATAAATTTTGTCAAAATTTGGTGAATTTTCACATAAATTTTGGATTTCGGGCCATCACGAAATCCAAACTACTGGATGGGGTTTTTTTTTGAAATTGCTATAGCACCGACCGAAATTTCATTTTTTTCGATGAAATTTTATGATTTTTGGCCGGTTTTCAAACTTTTAGTGCCGGATTTGGTCCAATAACCCTTCAAAAAGTCATCTTCTATGAAAATTTGTTGAAAAACTGAATTTTTTTAGATATTTTAAAATTTTGGCAGAAACACTATCAGATTTTTATGAAATTGTACAAGCTTGATAATGATCTAAAAAATCTATGGTACTATCTTTAGTAGTGTAGGATGATACAATTTTTTTTAAAATAATTTAAATTCATTTTTTATCTTTAAAAAATCAAAAACAGAATGAACATAATTGGGACGGTAACCTTGTCAGAATTTTATAAATTTTCTCGAGTGTGATCATGATCTAAAATTTTTATGAGAGATTAAAAATTTCCTCAGTACCATTATACAAAATTTTCAAAAAATTTACAATTTTTTTGTTAGATCAATCAAATCTATGTAAGCATTGAACTTCATTTGTTATATTATATTTCAAAAATAAAAAAGAGAAAGAACATAAATGGTATTGTGCCTTGTAAGAATTTTATAAATTCACTGGTGTGTTATCATGATTCAAAATTTATATGAAATCTTAAGCATTTCCTTATCACCCTTCTGTAAAATTTCAAAAAATTTAAACATTTTTTGATTGCTAAAGCAAATCTATGTATTGATCATCGCGCTTTTATTAGGAGGTAGTACTGTCAGAATTTTAAAATATTATTTAAAAATTATCATCATCTAAAAATTTTATATAAATATTAATGTTACATCAGAACCATTCAAAAAAAGTTTCAAAATTTTCTAACGTGGTTTGAACTATTTCTCATTTTGTTCAAATTTGCCAGTAAGCCTTTTAACAGGACACTAGCACTGTTCGAATTTTAAAACACACATGAAGCTTGATCATCATTTGAAAATTTTATGAGAATATTAGTGATGCATAATAACGATGCACAAAAAATTTCACAATTTTATAACGTGGTTTAAACTATTTTTCATTCGGTTCAAACTTGACGGTCGGCGTTTTATCAGGACAGTAGCAATGTTCAATTTTTTTTAAAATTCCTCAAAATTTATAATCATCTAAAATTTTTATTGTAACATAAATGATGTGTCAGAAACCTCCACAAAATTTAGAAAATTTTTGATATCGTCTGAACTATTTTTTCTTCAGTTGAAATTTGCCAACATTTCGGCAATTTCGACCGAAATTTCGGATATTTCACTGGAAATTCGGTCCAAAAATTCTGGATTTTAATTTTGCTTTTTGAATTTCATTCGGATTTTGTTCGAAATAACGAGATTTCATCAAAATTTTGGATTTTGATCATCGGCGAAATTTTATCCAATACGAAATATGAATCCCTAGGTCCACAGCAAAGGAAGCCGAAGAAGCTGATCGTGAGCAAGGTTACAAAGAGCAGAGAAATTTTGCAATTTCCAAGCGAGATCTCAGATTTCGTCTGGGGCCGAGATGTAAAATCCTGGTTGGATAAAAAAATTCAAAATGCTACAGTATTTTTTAGAAATTTTGAACGAAATTTCAACAAATTTCACTAAAATCTTGAGATTTTTTACCTGATTTGGGTCAATAACCCTAAAGAATGACATCTTCTATAAAAATAAAAGAAACACCGTCATATTTTTATAAAATTATACATACTTGATCATATTCTAAAAAATTTATGGTACTATATTTAGAAGCCTAGGATCATAAAAAAAATTCAAAATAATTGAACTTCATTTGTTATATTTAAAAATTCAAAAACAGAATGAACATAACTGAAACAGTAACAGTATCAGAATTTTCAAAATTCACTCGAGTGTGATCGTGATCCAAAACTTTTAGAAGACCTTAAAAATTACCTAGCACCCTTCTATAAAAGTTTCAAAAATTGTAAACATGTTTTGGTTGCTCAGTTAAATCTATCGAATCAATACATGTAACATCGTAAAGGTTTTTATCAGGACAACATCACTGTCATAATTTTTGAAAATTCCTCAAACTTAATCATTATCTAAAAATTTTATGAGAATGTTAGTGATGCATAATTACCTTTAAAAAAAATTCAAAATTTTCTAACGTGATTTGAATAATTTTTCATTCAGTTGAATTTTGTGAGTCAGCCTACAATAGCACTTTTTGAATTTTATAAACTTCCTCAGAGTTGATCATTATCTAAAAATTTTATTTGAATATTAATGATGCGTTATAACAATAAAAAAATTCAAAATTTTCTAATGTGGTTTGCACCATTTTCCAGTCGGTTTAAATTTGCCAATCAGTTTTTTATTAGGACAGTAGCACTTTCAGAATTTTTAAAAATTCTTCAAGCTTGTTCACAATCTGAATTTTTTATGTGAATATTAATTATGTGTCAAGACCCTCCAAAAAACTTTTCAAAAAATTTTAATATTATTTTAGCCATTTTTCTCTCAGTTGAATTTTGCCGAGATTTCGGCAATTTTGGCCGAAATTCGGTTTAAAAATTTCAATTTTCAAATTTTCTTCTGAATTTTTTTGAGGTTGGCCTATAATCCAGGAGATAGGTATGAATTCATAATTTTTAACCCTGCGCAGGTTTTCTACCACTTTACCCATGTTGAACCCAACCTCAGTCGGAAACCGAGAATGTTTATCAATATTTCGTTATTTATATCTCCAACCCTGAGCCACCTACCAGATGTACTCCTTCCCCAATTCGATGGTACTATTACATGGGATGGCCTATTGTACCCTTTCTCAAAATTGGTGATACTCATCTACCATGACCACCTGCAAGTTGTACTCAATCTCGAAATCGATGGTACTAAGACGTGGGGGTGACGAGTTGAACTCCTCGAAATCGGAGTTACTCATCTCATGGCTTTAAATATAGCACCCCAAAAATAACCAACACTGGTTCTTATCCGTGTCCCTCCCTGGCCCTCTAGTATATCCCAGCTTCACACCACTCTTAGATAACTACTTTTACCCAATGTGGAGATCAAACAATGTTATATGACAACCTTTTCTGGTCGCTTTCACACACTATGGTTGATACGATTTAATACGGCTCATTGCCCAAGTGTAGTGGTGTTATCCTTATATCATAACTGATGTAGAGGGCCCCTCCAGCAATACTCAAACATGGCACCCTTTACCCACCCCATATTTCACACCGACTTCACCTATCGGGTGAAAAAAATCAACATTTCCAAAATCCACATGCTTCATTTGCAGTTTATCAACACTCAAACAACCCGATTTAGTTTTTTCTTAAAATATCATTTTTTCATGCATCAATTGATGGGGAACGCGGTATGCTACACTAGCACAAAAAAAAAACTACCGCGAAACAAGAAAGCTACTCGCAAGAAGGGGATCATAGATAAGATTACTACTAGACGCGCAGTTGCGGAATCCTTCGCGCGTCGATGTAGTGGATCGTCCTCGCCGCAGTCGTTGCGTCGGTTTAGTGGATCGTCCTCGCCTTGCCGTGGATCGTCCTCCCACGCCGCAGTCGCAGCAGCGTCACCGCAGGAGTCCACACGTCCGAGAGATGGAGCGCCGCGGCGTCGTGTGCAAGCACACAGTCGCTCGGCGAGGGCGCGAGAGGAGTAGGCTAGGGTTTCGAGTGAATCACTCCTAAACCGTGGGAAAGCACACCTGCGCCCTCCTCCTCCCTCCTTATATAGCCACAAGATGAAACCCTAAACTAGGGCCCATCGTGCTAAGCCCACGAAGTTCATTAATTACGGATCAATCCAAATTAATGCGTCCCGACCATTAAGTGTGTGACCCTGCAGGTTCACGTACATTTGGACATGAATTCGGAAAACTCCTTTTCAATCCAATAGTTGGTAGCGGCTTCTTGCAAAGTATGCCAACTCCCAAACATACTATGATCAAATCGGATGAACCTATCAAAAGTACTCATGCAATAATCCCTTTGCCAAGTATATGAAGATTGATCTCAAGGCGAGAAGCATGTCATCCTTTGATGATTCAATCCATCTCTCGTATCCGTGATATATTAATAAGTTGTGATTGACTCCTCAATCACGGCATGACCATGCACTTCCTTAATCATATCACACGAGTGGCCTTGTCATATATCTCCGTTTCATTGGAGTGGCAAATTCCATCTTGACTGCTCACTTTTCTCTGCACGTTTCATAGTAAACATGAAAGCTACCTTTATAACTATCCGGTTAGGAAGTAGTGTTTGATAGCCCCAAGGAAAACTATTACACATGTAGGGAATATGACAATCTCAGGTCTAAGGATCATACATCTACTAGGTATGAGATACAGCGATGACACATAAGAATGAAACATTCTCGCGTTGTCCCATTGCGGGTCTATCTAACCCATGTTCTTCAACATGCGTCCACAATGTATAGATGATATCTCCATATCCCATGATCTATGAAGCATGATCATCGATCACTACATGTGTTGATCTATTCATCGTTGTCCTATACGATGATATCCGATCAGAGATATTTATCGAATTACATCATTAAGTAAAGAGCTTCATAAGCAAGTCACATACTTGTTGATCAATACAATGATATACATTCATTGGACCAATAATCATATTATTATTCATAAACATAGTCATGTTACAATCATCTAAATGATTGCCTCAAGGGCATAACACTAACAATCTCCCACTTGCACTTGAGTCAATCAATTAAGTATCTAATACCAATAGACCTTGTGTGTGCCTCATGCTTAGGCTGTGGCAGTGGCTTTGTCAACGGATCGGCCACATTGGCTTCCGTATGTACTTTGCATATTCTCACGTCACCTCTATCCACAATCTCGCGAATAAGGTGAAAGCGACGGAGTATGTGTTTAGACTTCTGATGTGATCTAGGCTCTTTTGCTTGTGCAATGGCATCACTATTATCACAATAGATGTCCATTGGACTAGAGGCACTAGCGACCACACCAAGCTCTGTGATAAACTTCTTAATCCACACAGCTTCCTTTGCGGCCTCCGAAGCCGCAATGTACTCCGCTTCCGTCGTAGAGTCGGCCACCGTGTTTTGCTTGGAACTCTTTCAGCTTACTGCTCCTCCATTAAGTGTAAACACAAACCCGGATTGCGATCGAAAATCATCTTTGTCAGTTTGGAAGCTTGCATCGGTGTAACCCTTTGCAACCAGATCTTCCTCACCTCCAAAAACAAGGAACATACCCTTAGTTCTTCTCAAGTACTTCAGGATATTTTTTACGGCTATCCAATGACCATCACCAGGATCCGCTTGGTATCTGCTCGTGACACTTAGAGCATATGAGACATCTGGGCGTGTACAGATCATGGCATACATAATAGACCCAATAGCTGAAGCATATAGAATCTAGCTCATCCTGTCTCGCTCATCAGATGTCGAAGGACACTGATTCTTGCAGAGACTGATGCCATGTGACATTGGCATGAAACCTCTCTTGGATTCATGCATATTGAACATTTTCAATATCTTGTCAATGTACGTTTCCTGACTTAATCCAATTAACCTTTTTGATCTATCTCTATAGATTTTTATGCCCAAGATATAGCATGCTTCTCCCAAGTCCTTCATTGAGAAACTCCTTTTCAATGAAGTCTTAACATCTTCAAGCATAGGAATGTCATTCCCGATCAATAATATGTCATCCACATACAAAATCAGAAATACAAGTGCGCTCCCACTAGCCTTCTTGTAAACACAAGGCTCTTCTTCATTTTTGATAAAGTCAAAACCTTTGACTACTTCATCAAAACGAATGTTCCAACTCCGAGATGCTTGCTTTAACCCATAAATGGATCTTTGAAGCTTGCATACCCTTTTAGCATATTTAGGATCAACAAAACCTTGAGTTGTATCATGTATACATCCTCGGAAAGATTCCCATTAAGGAATCTTGTTTTGACATCCATCGCCATATTTCATAATCAAAATATGCAGCAATAGCTAAAATGATCCGGACAGACTTGAGCATGGCTACGGTGAGAAAGTTTCATCATAGTCAACTCCTTGAACTTGTTTGAAACCCTTTGCCACCAACCGTGCCTTATAGATTTGAACATTTCCATCTCGTCTATCTTTTCTTGAAAATCCATTTGCACTCAATGGTTTTACACCATCGGAGAGTCGACCAAGTTCCAAACTTGATTGTCATGTATGGATTGAATTTGGATCTCATGGCTTCAAGCCATTTTTGAGTTTGGGTCCATCATTGCTTCTTCATAAGTCGTGGGCTCATCATTGTCTAACAATAATATGTCACTCCCATATCTTATAGGTACATGGCGTGGCCTCCCGACCACGTGGGTGGAGTCTCTTCCACAGGTTGTACAACACTTTGTACATCTTGTGAAGGTTCGATGGTAGCTTGAACATATTCATGTGATTCTCGAACTTCATCAAGATACACATCACTCCTCTGATTTCTTTTGAAAGAAACTCTTTCTCCAAAAGACACCATTTGAGCAACAAAAACTTTGTTCTCGTTTCTTTTGTAAAAGTAATATCCTTTTGTTTCTTTAGGATACCCCATAAAAAGCATTTTTACGATTTAGGTGCGAGTTTATCGATTGTAAGCGTTTTACATAAGCCTCACATCCCCATATCTTGAGAAATGACAACATGGGTCTTCTTCGATCCATATCTCATATGGCGTCTTCTCAACGGATTTTGATGGGACCCTATTCAAAGTGAACGCAATTGTCTCTAGAGCGAAATCCCGGAAGGATAATGGCGGATCTGTTTGGTGATCATTGACCGAACCATATCTAATAAAGTTCGATTCGTCGTTCGGACACGCCATTCCATTGAGGCGTTCCTGGCGGAGTAAGTTGCGGAACGATTCCACATTGCTTTAGATGATCACCAAACTCTTGGCTCAAGTATTCGCCACCACGATCGGATCGTAAGTGTTTTATTGTTTTGCCAAGTTGATTTTGTACTTCGTTCTGAAACTCTTTGAACCTTTCAAAAGTTTCAGATTTATGCCTCATTAAATAGATATATCCATATCTACTGAAGTCATCGGTAAAAGTTACAAAGTACTGAAACCCACCCCTAGCAGTCGAGCTCATTGGTCCACATACATCTGTATGTACTAGGGCCAATAATTCACTTGCTCTCTCACTAAAACCCGTGAAAGGGGCTTTTGTCATCTTGCCAAGTAAACAAGATTCACATGTTTCAAATGATTCAAAATCAAATGAGGTTAGAAGTCCATCACCATGGAGCTTCTTCATGCGCTTCTCATTTATATGACCTAGCGACAATGCCACAAAAGGTAGGGTTCAAATCATTAGGCCGATGCCTTTTACATTAATATTATAGACAGGTTTTCTTGAGTTCAAGGGCGTACAACCCATCCACCATGGGGCAATGACCATAATACATATCATTCAAAAATATCGAACAAACAAAGTTCTTTATTCGAAATTATAACCTTCATGTTCCAAACAAGAAGATGAAATAATGTTTCTACTCAAAGATGGAACAAAATAACAATTATTAAGTTCTAAAACTAATCACGAAGGCAAATGTAATGGGTATGTGCCAGCAGCAAGACCAGCAACTCTTGCTTTATTCCCCACGCGAAGATCCACTTCTCCTTTTGCCAAGTCTCTACTCTTTATCAGCCCCTGCAACGAATTGCAAATGTGAGCAATCGAACCGGTATCATATACCCATGAGCTGAGTGAAGAAGTAGCAAGATTAATTTCTATAACATTAATACGAAGTGGAAACCACATTTCCATTCTTCTTATCCGCTGTACTTTTCGCAGATTCGTTTCCAATGCCACGATTTCTTGCAATAGAAGCATTGGGTATCAGGTTGAGGGCCAACTTTAAGCTTAGAAGCTTAGTTTTGAGGTTTGCGATCTCATCTTGAGCCTTGCCCTTGCCCTTGCCCTTGCTCTTTCCGTTCCCCGACCTTAGCCTTCCTCTTTTTGAAAGCGGTTGTTTTTCGAACCATCATCACATGATTGGGTTTTTCTTAATGCTTTCCTCGGCAGCCTTGAGCATCCCATGTAGCTCGGTTAGGCTCTTCTCCATGCTATTCATATGAAAATTCATAATAAATGGCTCAAAGCTCGAGGCGAGACCGGAGAATAACATCTGTGGCCAAACCGAGGCTAAGGGAAACTCAAGTTTTCCAATCTCCCAATGTAACCAATCATCTTGATCACATGAGGATGACCGGATCGCCTTGACCGACTTACAAGCAAATAAAAGCTTTGAGATACCATACCTCTCAGCTCTTGCTTGATTCCCAAACATGCCCTTCAAGCCCACAATCATATTGTAAGCATCCTGGTCCTCATATTGCTTTTGGAGCTCAGATTCCATGGTGACTAGCATGAGACGGTGACTCTCTGAAGCATTAACATGCTTTTCATATTCAACCTTCAAATTGCGGCGGCATTTTAATTTGGTTCATCAGAATTGGATTCTCTAGAACATAGTCCTTCTTTTCATGCTTGAGAACAATTCTCGGGTTGCGATACCAATCAACAAAATTAGTTCCATTCAGTTTTCCCTTTCCAAAACCGATCTCAAAGCAAAACCGGTGTAGCGGGAGTAGGAGAAGGTGCCATTGAACTACAACAAAAACATGCAAAGATTCTAAGCACTATGTTTATGTAAAACTTTTATTAAACTTTTAATTAAAGACACTTCTATTTTATGTCTCTTTTATAGACACATAGTGAGTATTCAAGATCCATATTCATCAAACACTAGTGAGCTTTGGCATCCTTTGCTAGAAATTTAATGACATAGGTAAGCAACACCTTTGCTAATTACATCATATGTAACTCTTGTTTGTTGAGTATGAAAACAAGTAATGAATGCCTCCATCAACTTGACTCATGGCCAGTCAACACGCCCCAAGGGCTCACATGAGGAGGGAGCACTTCCGTATTCGGGTGCCAACTAAGAAAACTGCCTCATGTGTGTTTTCCTAGACACCACTTGTCTTGTATAGGTTCCTTCATTATCAAATCAAATCCCAACCACTTATGTCCTCAAGCCCAAAACCGTTTTGATAGCTTGATTAAATCTACCATTGTTATGCGTGATGTGTCCAACACATCCCTATCATCTATTGAGATAGCCATTGATATACTACTTTGGCGGTCATATCAATAGCTCGGCGTTTGCGGAGGAGCCGGCAAGTAAATTTGTAAGTCTAGGGGTCGCGTTCCACTCCTGAATGGTTAGACTCGTGAGTCCAAGATGTATCTTGGTTGGTGAAGGTCCCTACTCGATTCGTGTGTGGTGGTGTTGTATTACTCTTGTACGGATAGTGCACAAAGTTTTACAAGCGAGAATGCCAATGGCTTAGCGAGAGGGTTTGATAGCGCTCTCTCCTTTCTTGTTCTTGCTCGTTGCCCCTCTCGATCGTTCACCCTGCCTCCTTTTATCTCTGAAGGAAGGCGGGTTACATCGAGTTAGGAGGAAGCGAGGCGACCTACGCTAGGAGCTCCGGTCCTTCGTCACGTGGGTGGTCGCCACCCGTCTTGCCCATCTTTGGGTTGGTAGCCTTGGTGGTCGGGAGGTTAGGTATTTCGGGAAGTAGCGTACTTGCCCTCTGTGATCCTTGCGAATCTTGGCGTCGAGTGCGTGGCGTTGGTGTTGCCTCGGAAGGAAGCGCGCTCGTCTTTGTCGTGGTCGGTTGATGGAAATTGGAAGCTTTGTCTTTCTGATCACGGATCTTCTTGGGAAGGAGCTACCGCCCTTGTATAGTCGCTCGATTGACCTTATTCGAAGTGCGTGGCGGTAGGCGGTGAGGACGACACGCGGCACTCGGCGTTTGTCACCTTGGTTTGGTTGGAGTCGGAGATCCCGCCCGCCAAGATAAGTCGGGGCGCCTATCGGTCGGATTCGCTTCCCGGCGGTCGGGAGCGGATGCCTTCTGTGATCTCGCGAGCGATTCGGTCGGCGGGCGGCGCGGCGCTACTGTGGGGTATCCTTTTATTTGTATTAAATCGGTAGCCCCGAACTCCCAAGCGATTTGGCGATTCGGTTGGGGTTGAACTCGAGACGAAAGTGGTGGCGAACTGGTAGGTCGGTCCGGCCGATCCGATTAGCGATTTCCGTCGGATGTGCCGTTGGATCCGGCGGCTGTCACGGAGTTTGGCGGGGCATTTGAACCGCCGGGGCTTTTACTTGCCTCGTTGCGCATGCCGAGCATAGTTTGGCGCGCTACTGCTCGTCTTCTTGATCGCCTCGGGTTTACGGTGAAGGATGCTTCGTTTTCGGCACCGCATTTACTCTGGAGGCGCTTAGCCTCCCTTCGTCAGGATATATATATATATCTTGTGCGGCGTAGCTTGCTTGAAGGGGCGCGAGCTTTTCTTTGTTCTTTCAAATGGCTTGAGACATCCTCTAGTCTTTAGCCGGCGATGGCGTCACGGTGGAAGAAGAAGATCCTCTGGCGAGAGCTTTAATTTGAGTTCGACGAGCGATGGGCGAGCTCGGGGAGGAAGAAAAGCTGCGACCGCGACGCCCGTTATTGCTATTGCTCGAGGTCGTTCGAGGCTCGAGGTGGTAAGGGGGCCCTTCGGAGGCGATGGCGCAAAGCGCCGGCCGTGAAGTTAGTGCGGCCGCGTCGATGTCGCTGAGCAGCGGCGAGAGGCATCGGCGTGTTGCCAGCGGCCGTGGCGGTATCCGTCGACACGGCAAGGGCCTACCAACAGATGCCGTCGGTGCCACCGATGCCGCACGGATGTTTGATAGGTTCTAGGCGTGGGTAGAGTCTGTAGTGGTGCGGCGTGGCCACTCTTATATCTGTCGGTCTTGTGTGTAAAGTTGTGTAAAGTTTGAGCTGTTGGCCTATAATGAAATTTTCTTTTCTTTATGAAAATGTCTGCGATGAGTTTGCTTTAATTTTAATCGTTGTAGATGGTGCCTCGATCGACAGGCGACCGGATGCCTCTGTGAGGTTCGGATGTCGAGTGCCTTGGTCGGCGGGACGGCCGGATGCCTCTGTGAGGTTCTAGTGTCCGATCGCCTTGGTGGCGGGGCGACCGGATACCTCTGTGAGGTTACGGTGTCCGAGTGCCTTGGTCGGCGGGGCGGCCGGATGCCTCTGTGAGGTTCGGTGTCCGAGTGCTCGTTTAACGTCGTAGCTAGGCAGTGCCTTGGTCGGCGAGGACGGCCGGATGCCTCTGTGAGGTTCTAGTGTCCGATCGCCTTGGTGGCGGGGACGGCCGGATGCCTCTGTGAGGTTACGGTGTCCGAGTGCCTTGGTCGGCGGGACGGCCGGATGCCTCTGTGAGGTTTGGGTGTCCGAATGCCTTGGTGGCGGGGCGGCCGGATGCCTCTGTGAGGTTCGGTGTCAAAGTGCCTTGGTCGGCGGGACGACCGGATGCCTCTGTGAGGTTGGTGTCCGAGTGCTCGTTAACGTCGTAGCTAGACGGTGCCTTGGTCGGCGAGGACGACCGGATGCCTCTGTGCGGTTCTAGTGTCCGAGCGCCTTGGTCGGCGGGGCGGCCGGATGCCTCTGAGGTTGGTGTCAGAGTGCTCGTTAACGTCGTAGCTAGACGGTGCCTTGGTCGGCAGGGCGGCCGGATGCCTCTGTGAGGTTCTAGTGTCCGACTACCTTGGTGGCGGGACGGCCGGATGCCTCTGTGAGGTTACGGTGTCCGAGTGCCTTGGTCGGCGGGACGGCCGGATGCCTCTGTGAGGTTACGGTGTCAAAGTGCCTTGGTCGGCGGAGACGGCCGGATGCCTCCGTGAGGTTCGGGTGTCAAGTACCTTGGTGGCGGACGACCGGATGCCTCTGTGATGTTGGGTGTCCGAGTGCTCGTTTAACGTCGTAGCTAGACGGTGCCTTGGTCGGCGGGGACGGCCGGATGCCTCGTGAGGTTCGGTGTCCAGCGCCTTGGTCGGCGAGACAACCGGATGCCTCTGTGAGGTTCGGTGTCCGAGTGCTCGTTAACGTCGTAGCTAGACGGTGCCTTGGTCGGCAAGGACGGCCGGATGCCTCTGTGAGGTTCGGTGTCCAAAGTGCCTTGGTCGGCAAGGGCGACGGATGCCTCTGTGAGGTTCGGTGTCCGAGTGCCTTGGTCGGCGGGGCGGCCGGATGCCTCTGTGAGGTTCGGGTGTCCGAGTGCTCGTTTAACGTCGTAGCTAGGCGTGAGTGCTCGTTTACCGTCGTAGCCGGGCGTGAGTGCTCGTTTACCGTCGTAGCTGGGCGTGAGTGCTCGTTCCGTCGTGGCGGGCGTTAGTGCTCGCTACCGTCGTGGCTGGGCGTGGGGCATCCTTCTCGAGTCCTCGTCGGGCGAGGGTAGCTGCGAGAGGAATGGCGCCGTCTATCCCACATGTATACCCCATCCGCGGTGTGGGACTGGAGGAGGATGAGCGGCGCGCGTTTACTGCGTTGGTTTGAGCGCCGTGCTCGTGGAGCTAATAGCGGGTAGTCAGTGGGTCTGGGAGGTCCGCCCAAGGGGACCCTTCCGAGCGGACGGTCCCGAGTAGGGTGTCTGGCCTGCTTTGTGGGGCGACCCATAAAAACCTTTCTTTACTCAATCCGTATGGACTCTAGGTCGTCCGCCGACCCAGAGCACGGTGGTGTCGCTCATTGATGAGCTCCGGGAGAGTGTGAAGTATGGTCTCGGGCGAGTAGAGGTGATTAGGCCGTCGGCCGACCTAGCAGAGGGCCCACCGTGGGGCTCACCTCATACACGCCCTTGCTCAAGTTTTCTTTGGGCGGCTTTATACCCATCTGGTGGGGTAGGCCTTTTGAACCCACTCCTCCTCGGGGGCCTGGCGCAAGCCACAAAGCTTTTGCCGTTTTGGGGCCGCAGCGGCCCGATGGGCTTCTCGCGCGCCGAGCAACGTTCGGCCTAAAGCGAGACCGAGAGGTTACGGACACGTTGTTCGAGGCGGCGTCTTTATGGCCCTTGGCGCTGACAAGACGAGGATTAAAAGCGAGTGGTATTGGAAACCAGGAGTTACGGTGGCGCGACAGAGCGAGGGTGGTCGCGACGCCGCTGACAGGCGCTGCTTGGCGGCGTTCGTTAAATCTTCTATAAATACGCTGTTGGGTGCTTTCTAGTAGTCACGCTTTCTTGCCCTTCATCTCGCCTGCGAAACAAGAAGAGCACGAGAGCTAAGGAAAAAAACCTGACCTTTCTTTCTCACCTTCGGTCGTCTCCCTGTGAAGATGTCGTGGCGGAGTGCTCGCGCAAAGACGGCCGTGCGCTTCGGCTTGGTGAAGAAGGGCTTCCTCATGCCGCAGACCTTCCGGTGGAGGGTGCCGGCCGGGGCTACCACCCCGCGCGCGTGGCGGCGAGATCGTGGTGCCCGCCTCGTTCTTCAGCGGCTTTGGCGCCGCCGCACCCGTTCGTCCGGGCTGTTGTTTCATTACAAGGTGGAGGTGCACCATCTCAGCCTAATGGGGTCCTCCACATCGCCATCTTCATCCGTTGTGCGAAAGCCTTCTTGGGGATCGAGCCGCCTTTGGGCGTTGTGGAGCACTTCTTCGAGCAAGGCTCGGAAGGACAGCCGTCGGGCGCCGTGGCGCCTCTGGGTGGCTGGCCCTCCGGCTTCGCCCGGTCGAACACGGAGTACTGGAGGTAAAGCGCCTCGTCTAACAAGAGTGGCGTTCGAATGGCTCTACGTTCAAACGTCGGCGGCAGCGCCCTCGTTTCTCGGAGAGCTTCCGTGGCGGAGGCGGTGGGCTGGGCGCCAAAAGAGGGAGAAGAACAAAGCGGCCCGATCGTGGAAGCGGATCGGGGCTCAAAAAAGCGGGGCTCACCGGGGCGTGGTTGTGCGCGCCTTCATGGGGATCGCGTGCAACCACTTGTGCTGAGCCGCGCCGCACTGTTCGCTCCGTATTGGGCCGTCCGACCGGGCGAGGATGGCGAACCCAGTGGCCGCGTCGAGGTGGAGGCTCGGGTGGCGGCGTTCTGGCGGCGGCGCATGCTGTGGCGCGGATGGCCACGGAGCCATTCTCGCGGCTTTTTCGCGAATCTGTAAGCGGTGAAATTCCTTTACGCTTCTCTTTTCTCTGTCCTTCGTGACTTGACCGACATTCTGCATCCTCTCGGGGCTCATGGGGATGTCTTCGCGCCGCCGCTCGGGGATAAGAAAGCGGCGCGCGCCGGCGAGGGCAGCGGTGACTCCTCCGCAAGAAGCGGAAGGAGGAAAGGAGGAGGAAGAAAAGTAAGGAAGCAGCGTGGCCTTGTGGCGAGATGTGTCGAGACCCGCTGCCGTGGGGCGACTTCCAGCAGTGGCGGGAGTGCCTCGGCCACCCCTATGGTGGGTTTTTCGACTGCCGATGGCGGCGGCCCGTGTGGACTCGGCCGGGGGCATCACGGGCCCGTGGCCACGGATCCTCGGTGGGGTGATCTTGCGCTTGCGGTCGTCGTCGCGTCTCGGTGGAGGTGGCCAGGAAGCGGCCGGCCGACTGCTTATGGCGGGGCGGCAAAAGAGCGCGCGTGCCACGCGCCCTTCGGCCTTGTAAGTGTATTATTATTTTATTTTTGGAGCATTTTCTTCTTGGCAAAGCCGCCGGCGACTCTTAATCTTTGCAGCGTCGGCGCCTATCTTGGGGTGATCGTGGGCGTGCCACATCGGCCCATAAAATGGCGCCGGTGATTCAGTGACCCGGTTGGGTCGGCGAAGGTCGCAGCGTCGGCGTCGAGCGCGCGATCGCCGAGAGGACAGAGCCCCACCCGAGGTCGTGCGAAGAAGAACTTCCGCGCCTCGGCGAGACCCCTCCGGACGGCGTGATCGTCGTTTGGAGGATGAGACAATGGCGTTGCGGTGATCGCGCCCGATCGTGGCGAGCCGGCGACGGAGGTGCCCGACCCCTCGTCCCGGGAGGTGCCGGCCGATGCCCTCAGCGCAGTCGCCGAGGGATTTGAAGGTTGACCTCGTCACCCTTGCCCATGTAGTGCTTTGGGCGGGTGGCGTCCGCCCGAGCAGGCGGCGGAGGCGGCGCCGCGGGTGAAATTCGGGTCGGGCATCATGGGCGGCGGAGGAGAGCGAGTGGGCCACCCGCCGGCAAAGCGCTGAGCGGCCGAAGCGAGATAGAGGCAGATCCGTGAAGGTCTAGCCCTTGCTCGAAGTCTTCCACGGTATTTGGATATGATGGTCGGGAGTCGGCCCGATCGCCCGGTAGGTCGGTAGAAAAAGTTACGATTCGTTGCACATTTTGATAGTTCTTCCGTGCGACTAGCGGGTGTCCACATTTTGCGAGACTTGCGGGATCGCCGGCGTCGGTCGAGCTCTGCGGCGCTCAAGCGATCGGTGGCGGTGCGGCGGAGGATCTTGATCGGCTGCGCTTGAGTGCGCCTAGCCCAGAGGCCTGCGCATTAGGCGGTCGGGCGGTGGTGATCCGCCAAGGATTTGAAGAGGCCACAAGGCCCTTCATGATGGCGCCTAGGAGCCAAGGCTTTGAGGCGAAAGTGGCGAACCGAGTCCTCACGATGGAGGTCATCGAGGCCAAGGATGCCGTTGTTGCCGCGGAGGATCGCGTGACGCAGTAACACGTCTGCGGACCGAGCGGAACAAGGCTCGAGGGCCATTGCCGAGTTCGCTCGAGCGGCGATCGCCGTATGAAGTGGCGAGTGAAGACTTCATACGAGGCCGAAGTCGGAAGCCGCAATCGACCAACTCATGCCGGTAAGTGTCTCAATTCTTCAATTAAGTTTGGGGTGCGACCCGCAGGCGAACTTATCAAAATCTCCATAATCTGAGGCGAGAAGAATCTGGCGTCGCCGTGGAAGCGCGAGAACGGCCGACCGCCCGCGACGTGGCGATCGTGGCGGGGCGAGGCGGCGGCGTTGAAGGTTCTTGAGGACGGTCGGGCGGGATGGCGCCAGTGGAGGCCCTCCGCAAGGCGGTCGGAGGTCTGCGACCGCATCCTTGGAGCCGGCGGGCCCGAGTGCCCTTGCCTCGCTACCTTGCCCGAGTGCGGACCGTAGAAGAGGCGGTGGTCACCGTGGCTGCGCTTGGAGCTTCATCGGCTGGTCAACACCATCTCGTGACTACGACGGCATCGACCTCGCGGTGGTGGGGGGCGGCGTGGCGGGAGCCGGATCGGCGAGGAGATCGATCGGTTCGAGCTCTTGGTTGAGCCGCACGCCGGGAGATCGCCACCGCATCCGCCGCGAGCCGCCCTCCAGAAGCGAGGCGACCAACTCTCCGCCGCCACGGTCGCCCGCCAAGAAGAGTAGAAAAAGTTAGCTTTATCCTTCTTAGATTGTAAAGACCGTTATTTAAACAATCTTGAAATTATCAAGTCCCGAATCGTCCTCGTCCTTTTTCGTATTTAGGATGAGCGTTTGGCGACCATAGCCCTAAGGGCGCGAGGGCCACTTATGCGTGGGTCGGGTTGTTTTGGGAGGAGCGAGGTGGATTGGAGACTTGGCTATCAGCGGTTAGGCGCACTTGTGAGGATAGGAGTGTTCTAGACCGGCCAGGATCTTTCCACTCGGGCACTTCCTTCTTCCGCAAAGTGCTACTTAGCAACCATAGCCGCCGGGCGAGGCCGTAACACTTGGGTTGAGAGGGTTACTGCTCGGGATGGACCTCATGACTAGTCGGGTCACGTGCCCTCATAAGCGCGTGGGATAGGCTGAGTTCGTGCGGGGAGGAGTGTTCCTGCCGACCCAAAGGTCACTCCACTCGGTACTTCCTTCTTCGCGAAGTGTTAGCAACCATAGCCGGGCGAGGTCGTAGCACTTGGGTCAAAGGAGTTACTGCTCGGGAAGGACCTTGTGGTCGGTTGGGCCATCAACCCGCGCAAGTGCCGACCGGGAGCGACTGAGCAGGGCGCCGAAGGCAGCCCGAGTCGTCACTGACGGTGACGGTGCTCGGAAGGAAGAAGGTAAAGAGCATGCTAGAAGAGGAAAGAGTTTAGGGATAGAATCGCCTTAACTTTTCAATGTTCGGGCATTAGGGAGGATCGACCATCGGCGTCCTTGAGTCGGAAGGTGCGGTCGGAGAACTTCCACGACGGTGAAAGGACCCTCCCGGCGTCGGCTGTGCTTATCTTTGGTTATCGGACCGACGCAGAACCAAGTCGCGTGGCGAAGGATCGATCCTCGAACTTGGCGGTGTGGTAGCGGCGCGAGGCTTGTTGATATCGGCCGACCGCGGGGCGGCCACGTCGCGCGCCTCGTCGAGTGGTCGATGGCGTCTTGTTGCGGCGAGCCCCGAGCCTCATCGAAGGCTTGCAATCTCGGGAGCCGTATTCGGTCGATGGGCAAAGCGGCTTGGCGGCGAACACCATAAAGAAGGGTGTGAACCCGGCCGCCGGTCGGCGTGGTCCGCAGACTCGAGAGGGCGGAGGCGGCTCGGCTACCCGGCGCCTGCGAAATGCTTGAGCCGGCCGAAGATCCGCGGCTTGAGTCCTTGAAGGATCATGCCGTTAGTGCGCTCGACGACCGTTAGTCGCGGATGGGCTCTGCGCCCAATCGACACGGATGTTGAAGTCGTCCACAGAACTCGAGAAATTCCTTCCCGTGAAGCGTGTTCCGTTGCCGGTGATGATGGGTTTGGGACTCCAAACCTAAAAGCGATGTCGCGGAAGAAGATGGCGCTTTATGAGGCGTGGCGCTCACGACCGGCTTGGCCTCTATCCACTTGGTGAACTTATCTACGCGACGGCGGTGGGTGAAGCCCGGCGCTTTCTGAAAGGCCCGACCAAATCGAGTCCCAGACGGCAAAGGCCACGTGATGGGGATCGTCTCGTAAAGCTTGGCTGGCGGATGTGTCTCAGAGCAAAGAAGCGCATCCTTCGCAGTGCGTCACGATATGCTCGGCGTCGACACGGTTGGCGATAGAAACCTTGTCGAAAGGCCTTTCCCACAAGAGATCGGGTGCTGCGTGGTGACCGCAGACTCCATTGTGTATGTCGCCCCGGAATTTGTTTTCCTTGGTCGGTCAAGATACATTTTGGAGGACCGGAGGAACTCCTTTGTAGAGGTCTAGGCCGATCGGGACGAAGGACTTTGCCGCCGGCGGCGCCGGGCCTCGGTCGGGTCGGAAGTGATCCATCCGTCAAGCGGTCGATGTAGGGCCTCCTCGATCGGACTCAAGCGCTAGCACACCGCGGCAGATCCGCCAAGTCTCGCCCGACCGCTGCGTCGGTCGGGCGGCCGTCTTTGGATTGGTCGGGTGGCGCCATGCCGAGTCGGTGGACGATGGGCGCAGGAGGTCGAGACGAAGATCCGGGCGGGACGGGCTCTGCTGGAGGCAAGATTGGCGGTGATCGGCCTCGCCATTGTAGCGTCGGTAGCTATGGTGAAGCTCGAAACCCTTGAACCGCTCCTCGGCGGCGTGCTTCTCGACGATCGCGGCCATGCGGGCGTCTCGGGGCTCCGCGACCTTCATGACTTGGTCGACGACAAGCTTGGAGTCCCGTGGACGTAGAGCCGGCGAGCACCGAGGTCGGCGGCGATCCGGAGACCGTTGGCGAGCCTCGTGCTCGGCAATGTTGTTGGTCGCGTCGAAGAGCAACCTAATGGCGTATTGAAGCTGTTCGAGTGGGAGATGATGATGACTCCGCGCCGCGCCATTCTTGGTGTAAGACCCGTCGAAGTTCATTGTCGATACTCGGGGTCTTCGACCTTTGGTGGTGCACAGGCTTGGTCCACTCGGCGACGAAGTCGGCGAGCTGCGACTTGATCGCCGTCAGGGGCGTATATTATGCCATGGCCGCTAAGCTCGGCGCCCATTTGGCTATCCTTCACGAGGCATCGCGATTGTGGATGATCTCGCCTAGTGGGGACGTGGTCACCACGGTGATGGCGTGTTGATCGAGTAGTGAGCGAGTTTCCTCTTTGCGATGAGCACCGCAGAGTAACTTCGCACTGTGGGTGCGAGTCTTGGACTCGGAAAGTACCTCATCGATGAAGTAGACCGGCCGTTGTACCTTGAGCTCACGGCCTTCCTCCGCTCGCTCCACCACGAGAGCGGCGGCGACAGGTAGTGGCGGCGATGTAGAGGAGCGGCGGTTCACGGTGCCGGGGCGACCGGATCGGAGGCGAGGCGGGAAGGCCTTCAAGCGGGTGAGGGCCTCCCGAGCCTCGGTGTCAAGCGAAGCGGTCGGATTTCTTGGCGACTGTGAAGCGGCATTCGCGTTCGCCGAGGCGAGACACGAAGCGGCTCAAAGCCGCCGGGCATCCGGTCGACCTCTGGACCCCTTTGAGGTTCTTGACGGGCCCATCCTTGCGATCGCCGAGATCTTCTCTGATTGGCCTCGATGCCTCGCTCGAGCGATGAAGCCTAAGAGCTTTCCTTTGGGGACCCAAGGCGCACTTCTGCAGGTTGAGCTTTATGCGAAACCGTCGAAGGTTCGCGAAGTCTCTTCTAGGTCGGCGATAAGGTCGTCGACCTTCCCGGTCTTTACGACAATATCGTCGACATATGCCTCAACGTCGCGGCCGATCGGTCATTGAAGCACGTTTGCATACATCGCTGGTATGTAGCGCCGCGTTCTTGGCCGAAGGGCATTGTGACATAGCGAGCAGGCGAGCGGAGTGATGAAGGAAGTCGCGGTGGTCGGACTCCTTTAGCGCAATCGGTGGTAGCCGAGTAGGCATCGAGAAGGAAAGAGACTCGCACCCAGGTGGAGTCGATGACTTGGTCGATGCGAGGTAAGGGAATGGGTCCTTGGGGCATGCTTTGTTGAGACTCATTATAGTCAACACACATTCTCCATTGCCGTTCTTCTTTTTACAAGTCTGAGGTTGGCTAGCCACTCGGGTGGCGCACCTCTTTACCAACCCCGCCGCCAAGAGTTTGGCGATCTCCTCCCCTATAACCCTGCGCCTTTCCTCGTCGAAGCGGCGCAGGCGTTGGGCGACCGGCTTTGAGCCTGGTCGGACGCTCAAGGAGTGCTCGGCGACCTCCTTTGGAATGTCCGGCATGTCGGAGGACCTCCATGCGAAGACATCTTTGTTAGTGCGGAGGAAGTCGACGAGCGCGCTTTCCTATTTGGCGGGGAGCGTGGCTCCGACCCGCACGGTCTTGGTCGGATCACAGGGATCGACCGTGACCTCCTTCGTGTCCTCGGTGGATTTGAAGGATCCCGCCCCTGATTTGCTGGATTCAGGGACGGACTCGGCGGCTTCCTTCCTGAGCTTGTTGAGTTCCGCAGAGGCAACGACCGCCGAGGCGAGCTCGCAGCTGCCGCGCTCGCAGTTGAAGGCAAGCTGGAAGGACGATGCCGCGGTGATGACTCCATGCGGTCCGGGCATCTTCAGCTTGAGGTAGGCGTAGCTGGGGATCGCCATGAACTTGGCGTAGCATGGCCTCCCCAGGATGGCGTGGTAGGCGCCGGGGAAATCCACGACCTCGAAGGTGAGGGTCTCGGTGCGGAAGTTTCCCGGCTCCCCGAAGGTGACGGGCAGGTCGACCTGCCCGAGCGGATGGGCTTGCTGGCCCGGGATGACGCCATGGAAAGGTGCCTTGCTTGGCCGGAGGCTTGAGCGCGGGACCCCCATAGCGTCGAACGTCTCAACGTAGAGGATGTTAAGGCCGCTGCCCCCGTCCATCAGCACCTTCGTGAGGCGCTTCGTTCCGACGACGGGGCTGACCACTAGCGGGTACCTCCCGGTGTGGGGCGATCGGGGTGATCGGTCCGATCAAGCGTGATCGGAACTCCGACCACCGAAGATATTGGGGGCGCCCGTGGCGGCGGTGTGGACCTCGCGAAGCGAGCTTAGTCGGCGCTTGTCGGCGTAGCAAGCGATCCTCCGAAGATCATGAGGCGGCCGTCGGGCTCGGGAACTCGTCGTCGCCTTCTTCTCCGCCGTTCGCGGGGCGCGCGGGCTTCTTTCCTTTGCTCGCGGCGTGGTGGGGGCGCTAGAGATAGCGCCTCGGGACTTCGCGATCCGGTACTTGTGCTTGACGGAGAACCCATGGTTCGGGCATGGGCGTCCATCAATTTCTCGAAGTGGTGGGGCGGCGGCCGGCGCCGCCGCTGGCGCGAGCGGTCGACCGTGGCGACCACTGGGTCTCACGGATCGCTTCCCGCCGCTTCCGCTTGTCGGCGGTCGGGAGAAGACCCGTTTGGACGCCGGGCTCTGCTGGGCCTTTCCTCCTTCGAAAATAGCCCCTACGGCCTCCTCGCGAGGCGTGGTTGAATGGCGATGTCGAGGAGTTCCTTGGTGGTCTGGGCTTGAGGCGGCCAACTTGTGCACCAAGGCCTTGCAGAGGTGCCGTAGATGAAGGCTCCCACGACATCGGCGTCGGAGATGTCGGGAGCTCGTTACTGGCGGAAAACCGCGGATGTAGTCCCGGAGGTTTCCACAGGCTGCTTGCAGCCCTTCGAGTCAGGAGTTTCGTGGCGCTTGTAAGTGCCACGGAAGTTACCGACGAAGAGATTCTTCAAGTCAGCCCAGTTCCTGACAGTTTTTGGCGGCAGGTACTCGAGCCAGGCTCGAGCCGAGTCCGCGAGGTAGATGGGGAGGTACTGGATGATGAAGAGATCATCTGTCGCTCCCCACCCGACATGCGGCCGGTAATCTTGAGCGGACACCTGGGTTGGTGGCCCCGGTGTACTTGGCAATGTTGGTAGGCGCCCGGAATCGGACGGGGAAATCCGGCTGGCGGATCCCTTGGCAAAAAGCCCGTGGTCCGGGACCATCAGGGCTCGGGCTGCGGTAGTGGCGCTCACCATCCGCAACACGTGAGTGGGCGGCGTCTGCGCCATCTTTCTTCGCGCCTCGAGGTGGCGCGGATGTCGTAAACATTACCGAGGCGCCGCGCACCGGGTGCGTGAGGCTGGGGTGGTTCATGGTGGGTGCGGTCTTGGCGCGCCAGCCGGCTCCGCGTGCAGACGGGCCCGGTGGCGGAAGTAGCGCCGGTGTGGTAGGGCCGGAGGCTCTGCATGTCTTTGCGGCGCGCGCTCCACCACCGAAGGTTCCGGTAGGTAGCTCGGCCTCCGGGTTTGCGGGCTCGGAAGGCCTCGGGCAAGATTGCGGCCGCGACCACGTTTTGGCTCGCGTGAGGAAAAAGCGGGGCGCCGGATTACGCCCCGACTTGTGGTGCTCTTGGCGCGCGCGTGCTGCGTCGCCCAGCACTTGCGCGGGCTCGGGCTCGTCCTGCTCCAGGTCGGCCTGGAGCCGGTCGAGCTCAGCCCTTCGCTCCTCCAGCTCTCCGCGTTGCCGTTGGAGCTCAGCGCGGCGAGCTGGAAGCGTTCGGTCGCCTTCGCTACTGGTATTCCCCTCATGTGCCTCGGTCGCGCCGGGCGGGGACCGTCGTAGCCGCGGTGGCTACGACCAAATCGGTATGCTCGCCACGTTGCACTCGCGAGAGTGCCGCTGTGGCGGGATACTCCGCGTCGGAGCTGGAGCCGTGGCTGGAAGAGTCTTCCAGCAACTCGTGGACGGAGGTTGGCATGTAGCCAGCCATCGCCACCAGTCGCGAGCCTACGGGGGGTGACATGGTCATCCGCCCGGGCCTACGGGAGTTTTCGCCGACCGCGGCGGAGCACTCCTTGGGTTCCGGCTTCGGGGCCTGCAGGGGCGCCCCAAGCCGGAGCTTAGCGAAGTCGCCGGAGAGGACGCCCAAGCTCTCGTGGCGCTGTCTTCCGAGACGGCGAGACAGCGTGAGCCCTCCGTCGGGGTGGCAAGTCGAGAGCCAAAGGATCCGGTTCCCGCGCGATCATGCGTCGCGATGGGTGGATGCCATCGGGAGATAAGCGGAATCGGAGATGGTGATGAAGGCGTCGAAGTCCCCTACAGCGCGCGCCAACCGGCGTTTGGCGGGAGCGCGGCAAGTAAATTTGTAAGTCTAGGGGTCGCGCGTTCCACTCACTGAATGGTTAGACTCGTGAGTCCAAGATGTATCTTGGTTGGTGAAGGTCCCTACTCCGATTCGTGTGTGGTGGTGTTGTATTACTCTTGAGTACAGATGATCGCACAAAGTTTTACAAGCGAGAATGCCAATGGCTTAGCGAGAGGGTTTGATAGCGCTCTCTCCTTTCTTGTTCTTGCTCGTTGCCCCTACGAATCGTTCACCGCCTCCTTTTATCTGAAGGAAGGGGCAGGTTACATCGAGTTAGGAGGAAGCGAGGCGACCTACGCTAGGAGCTCCGGTCCTTCGTCACGTGGATGGTCGCCACCGTCTTGCCCATCTTTGGGTTGGTAGCCTTGGTGGTCGGGAGGTTAGGTATTTCCGGGAAGTAGCGTACTTGCCCTCCGTGATCCTTGCGAATCTTGGCGTCGAGGTGCGTGATGTTGGTCTTTGCCTCGGGAGAGCGCGCGCTCGTCTTTGTCACGTGGTGGTTGATGGGGTGGAAGCTTTGTCTTCTCTGATCACGGATCTTCTTGGGAAGGAGCTACGCCCTTGTATAGTCGCTCGATTGACCTTATTCGAGTGCGTGGCGGTAGGCGGTGAGGACGACACGCGGCACTCGGCGTTTGTCACCTTGGTTTGGTTGGAGTCGGAGATCCGCCCGCCAAGATGGGGTCGGGGCTGTCGGTAGGATTCGCTTCCCTGGCGGTCGGGAGCGGATGCCTTGCGTGATCTCGCAGGCGATTCGGTCGGCGGCGGGCCGGGCGCGGCCTGTTGGGGTATCCTTTTTATTAGTATTCGTCAATAACGATCTAAATTCTTGATAGGTGCAACAATTGGATGGACAATTTGATTTAAAATTCTTAACTATAAGGATGAACAAAGATTACTATGAACATGGCATCACATGCAATGAGCATAAAGAAAATAGCAAGGATTAAACACACATCCACAGAAAATCAAAATAAGCTGTGAAATAGCATGGCCCTTAGCATTAAGATCTCCATCATCATGCTTGTTTGTTCACCTAGCCACCTTGCTTGATTTGTTCACCTAGCCATCTAGCTTGATACCATCGTCTTCATCATTATGGATGCAACTCCTTACAACTTTTGATAATGAATTTTACATGAGGGTTTAAAGCATCACAAGTCGACACGCAGGTCGTTATACAATTTAAATAGCCTTATGGCTTGACACAAGACGCAGCCATGTGGAAATTACATGCATCACATACACATAGGCCATACTATTTCACATAATTCCCGCAAAAGCAGGTTAAACAAAAGCAACCCTACGACTCGAGGTCAGAGGCGGGCCAACTGCAGTCAAGGCGGCGCCTTGAAATTTTTTAAAGGCATGTCTTCTGACATGGGAAAACACCCTCAAAATTTCCACGGATCAACCAGATTGACCCAATCCGATCTAACATGATTTGCTTGGTCCCATATGGATACGTTTGAAACCACGATGGCGGTAACCCGACCGTGAAGAGTAACGTCGTACCATGAACGGACTCACCCAAATCAATATTGAATCTGTTTGCGCTTACCATGGATCAGCAGTTGACCCAATCCAACTCAATCTGATTGGCTTGGTCCCATATGGATACGTTTGAAACCCCGATGGCGTAACCGACCGGTAAGGGTAACGTCGTACCATAAGCGGACTCACCCAAATCAAGATTGAGTCGGTTTGCACTTTCTCAAACCCTAAACCAATCGATCTCATCGATGGTTGCCGTCACCAATTCATCACATGGCGGGTGAACATGTAATAGATCCAATCTACTAACCTTACACATCATATGTGCAACATCCAGATCACAAAACTATACGAGATGGCTCTGATACCACTGATGGGGAACGCGGTATGCTACACTAGCACAAAAAAAAATACCGCGAAACCAGAAAGCTACTCGCAAGAAGGGGATCATAGATAAGATTACCACTAGACGCGCAGTTGCGGAATCCTTCGCGCGTCGATGTAGTGGATCGTCCTCGCCGCAGTCGTTGCGTCGGTGTAGTGGATCGTCCTCGCCTTGCCGTGGATCGTCCTCTCACGCCGCGATCGCAGCAGCGTCACCATGATAGTCCACACGTCCAGAGATGGAGCGATGCGTGCGTCGTGTGCAAGCACTGGTCGCTCGGCGAGGCAGCGAGAGGAGTAGGCTAGGGTTTCGAGTGAATCACTCCTAAACCGTGGGAAAGCACACCCTGCGCCCTCCCTCCTCCCCTCCTTATATAGCCACAAGATGAAACCCTAAACTAGGGCCCATCAGCGTGCTAAGCCCACGAGGTTCATTAATTACGGATCCAATCCAAATTAATGCGTCCCAGCCCATTAAGTGTGTGACCCTGCAGGTTCACGTACGTTTGGACATGAATTCGGAAAACTCCTTTTCAATCCAATAGTTGGTAGCGGCTTCTTGCAAAGTATGCCAACTCCCAAACATACTATGATCAAATCGGACAGAACCTATCAAAAGTACTCATGCAATAATCCCTTTGCCAAGTATATGAAGATTGATCTCAAGGCGAGAAGCATGTCATCCTTTGATGATTCAATCCATCTCTCGTATCCGTGATATATTAATAAGTTGTGATTGACTCCTCAATCACGGCATGGCCATGCACTTCCTTAATCATATCACACGAGTGGCCTTGTCATATATCTCCGTTTCATTGGAGTGGCAAATTCCATCTTATTGCTCACTTCCTCTGCACGTTTCATAGTAAACATGAAAGCTACCTTTATAACTATCCGGTTAGGAAATAGTGTTTGATAGCCCCAAGGAAAACTATTACACATGTAGGGAATATGACAATCTCGGTCTAAGGATCATACATCTACTAGGTATGAGATACATCGATGACACATAAGAATGAAACATTCTCGCAGTTGTCCCATTCGGGTCTATCTAACCCATGTTCTTCAACATGCGTCCACAATGTATAGATGATATCTCCATATCCCATGATCTATGAAGCATGATCATCGATCACTACATGTGCTGATCTATTCATCGTTGTCCTATACGATGATATCCGATCAGAGATATTTATCGAATTACATCATTAAGTAAAGAGCTTCATAAGCAAGTCACATACTTGTTGATCAATACAATGATATACATTCATTGGACCAATAATCATATTATTATTCATAAACATAGTCATGTTACAATCATCTAAATGATTGCCTCAAGGGCATAACACTAACATCAATGATATCACATATATTACAAATAATTTGCTGATATTTAATTAAATATGGTTATGGAAAGCTTGCCTAGGTTTTGGTCAAAATACACATCTTCACCCGATTGAAGATCTACTGTCCGATTAATTCCTGAAATTACGTAAATACCATATTTTAGTGGCCAATAAATTTTTACATATTTTAAGGTGTACAACCAACATTTCTTAATATTTTAAGACTTATAAAATTTATGTTGCGATTTTTAAGACTTTATTTGATTTTATTTCGTCGTGCTTTAGCTAACAGTTCCATCAACGGAAATTTATGAATTTAATAGATTTTAACCGATTCAATTTATTTTAAATCTTTCACATATACATATAATCATTATTTTAGCTGGTTTACTAAAAATTCATATTTCTTATTTTTTCTTTTCTGTTCTCTTATTTTATTTCTCTGATAAATTATTAATTGTAGCGGTTTTATGCGATTGTTAGCATGAAAATTATGTTGTGGTTATTTTCTGCGATTAGTTACTCATTTTTACACATTTTGGAATTTTTTTTTCTAATTTTCTCTTTCTTTCTCTTCTTTTTCTTCCTTTCCTTTTCCTTTTATCTTTTCTATCTTTTGCTCTCTCCCTTATCCATTCGGCCAGCTTTCCCATTCTCTGCCTCGTTCCTCTTTCCAAATTTCTTTGGCTCCCCTCTTGTCTCCTGATCTGGCCGCTGAAAGTTCAAGCTTCATTAATTTGGTTTTGGTGTTAATGACAAATCTAATATTGAGACTAACTATTTTGTAATCATAATATTGATTAGTCTCAATTGTTAATTAATGATAAATATTTTTATGAGACTAACTCTTTTGTTAAGCTTAACTCTTATTAGTCTCTTTTGGATGAAAAAGATGAAAATATCAAAGGTATGCATTCAAGTTCATAGTATCATATCTTGTTGCATTCCTTGGATATAATATTCATGATCATATTAAAAAATTAAAATATAAGACTATGATCATATTGATAAATCCAAATATAAGACTAACTCTTTTATTGAGTATATCTTTGATTAGTCCAATCTCATTGAAAAATGGAAAACCCAAGGTATGCACTCGTATTCATTTTACGATATCTTAATGCATATTTTGGATTTAAGTTAAAGAATGAACTCTACCATTATTTAGACCTCAAGATGTGCATTAATGTTTTAATTCCATATATACATGAATGCACACACTTAGGGGGAATTCATACTTTACCTTGATGTTTCAATAGTATTGATCTAATTCATCTTTCTATATCAAGGGTTATTACTTTGAAACAACCCCTTGAGTATATTTAACTTGTGTAGTTGTAGTATACTCATGGCAATATAGGATAAACTCCAAAGTAATCAAAAATTGAATATATGCGTATTGATTCAAGTTCAATTATTTGTATGCAAACATTTAATAGAGTTTATTCTATAATTAATGGTCTTAAGAGTATTGATCTCTTTCCACCACTCCATATAAATTAGATCATTACTTTTAGATTCCATCGAATTGGGTATATGAAACTTGTGTAGTTAATATATACCCATGACAATTTAATTCAATTTAAATTGTGTTTGGTTGCCATTCAATCAACAAAGAACTAATCATGTGTTGATATTTCACTATTTTGATCCTAGAGCAATCGAAAGTTCTTGAGTATATAAAGCATTAGTTGTATTAGTCTACTCAAGACACAATTAATCATTCAATCAATTTGTCTTTGGGTTGTAGTCAATCATCAAAGGATAAGATCAAAAGATCTTGGGAACATCCATTATGTATTAATGGAGTGCATTGATGATTGAGACAATCATGTGTTTTGGACTAACACTTTCAATGAGTTTGAAATAGGTTAAGTCTAAGGTTGAGATGGATAAACGGGAAAGGACGTCATCATGTGTTGATAAGCATCAAGAGAGGATCCCAAAGCTAAGACAAGGGGAGTTCATCATGTGTTGATGAGCAATACGAAGATCCGGACTTAGAGAGAAGTTGATCGGTCATCATGAAAGCTCCAAGTGGTTGCAAGAGGCAAAGGTATAACTAGCTAGGGCTAAAGATGTGTTCCTAGTCTTTTACCGATCTCGGTGTTTGGATGAGAGACCGGGTTGCTAGTATAGGTTGTCGTACTATTAAGAGGGGTCGAGTCTTATAGCTTGAGCTTCATCATGTGTTGATGAACTCAATCCGGTTCACTCTAGCTCACTCTCTTGGTTGGTTCTTGCATGAGTTAAGTATTTGCATGTGTTGCAAATAAGGGAGCTCATGCTTGCTTCTTATTGAATCTTATTTGATTTGGTTTTTGCATAGAGCTATGGATTTGCATGTGTTGAAAAAGGGAGATAGCTCATGCAAGTTGGTAGCTCATGCAAGTTGGTTTAAATTGTTATTTGTATTGAGCTAGATATTTACATATGTTGTAAATAGAGAGCTTATGCATCGGAGTCTTAGTTTGTAGCTTGATCATGTGTTGATCATCACAAGGCTAAGATAGGTTTATGCTTTGTGTTTGCAAAATGAGTTTTTGCAAAGCATAGTTTAATTGAATCTTATCTTGGAGCATGTGAATAGAGTTTGCAAATGTGTTTTGTAAATTGGTTTGATCATGTGTTGATCATTAAATAGCTCAAAGATATGATATTGATTGCTCTTGTTTGCAAGATTTATATTTGCAAATGTGTTTTGCAAAATATTGGTGTTCGTGAATTTGATTTTAGAGCATGTGATTAGAATTTGCAAATGTGTTTTGCAAAATTGTTTTGATCGTGAGTTGATCATCACATGGCTCAAGATTTGATCTTATTGACTCTTTCTAGTTTGTAGTCACGCTCTTGATCAAGTCTATGTGAGGCATTTCAAGTAAATCAGATTTTAGACTTGAGTGACTACATTGAAGTTTTTGTTTTTGTGACATTTAAAAATATATATGGTTGCTTAAATCTTGAAAAAGGGTGGAAATTTTAGCCCTCTTGATAAGCTTCGCATAGAGTCCAAGATCAACTAAATCGGACTTCGGAGTAAAAAGTTATGCCCATTTTAGTTGCTGAAACAGTGGTAGCACAGGCCCTAGATGAGACAGTGGTAGCACCGCTCCAAAAGCGGTGCTTATTTTCTAGAGAAGTGTTTTTGAGTTGAAATGGCCAGTGTTACCGGTCCTAGATGGGCGGTAGCACCGGGGGTACTGTAGCAACGGCTAGTTTTGGTGTATTTAATGCACGAAACTGATCGTTGAGTCTAGGGTCAGTGCTACCGGTCCTAGATAGGCGGTAGCACTGGGCTTGCTGCGCTTTTTGCCCGTTTTTCCCCCAACGGCTAGTTTTCTTTGGAGAGGCTATGTAAAAACTTGCCCAAAATCCTATTTCTAAATACCCAGATCATCTGTTCTAAATTCTCCCTCAGTAGCATCTCAAGATAAAGTCAAACAGCTGTGCTCATTTGGATAGCATTCAGAATATTCCATACCATTTCAACTTTTTATCTGTACATATTTAACCCTCATGAGAACTCTTTGATCATAGCAGTCATATTCATGTATACATATACATCTTAGCTCATGCTCATTAACTCAATTCAAATCCTTAATATGTGCTTACCTCCTAATGCATTCTAGTTGACGTTTAGAGCCTTTAAAGCAGCTGTGCTACTCCATATCCATCCCTCATCGAATCTCTTACTCATATACTCAATTAAGTCTATGCAGTCGTGTTAAGGTACTCATATGCTAATATTTGTAAATCTTACATCAACACTAATCATTCATGTATTCATACTCAAAGTATCAGCCTATTTTATTCACACACATATCTCTATATATTCACACCTATGCCCTTTATCATACTAATACAACTCAATCACCTTCTCGTAAGTGGCAGATCAATCAATACTCAAAATCATAACTTTTGGCACCCATTCAATTTATCAAGGAAAATGAACATATTTCATTTACTTTTTCACGCATCAAGTTTCACCTCAAATCACAAGTTGAGATTACATTCATCAACTCTAAATTACATTCTCTGGCACCAAGTTACATTGCTAAATACAGATCACATTACACCCAATCAAAATTCGATCATCTACTAATAGTATCAGTAGGAAACCAAATCTTGCTTTTTGAATCGACCTTCAGCTCTCCAGAAATCGACTTTGTCCTGGACCAGCAAACTACCACCTCTTTCCTCTCACTGCCCATCTCTGAAAGTTCAAGCTCCATTAAGTTGGTTTTGGTGTTAATGACAAATCTAATATTGAGATTAACTCTTTTGATAATCATAATATTGATTAGTCTCAATTGTTAATTAATGACAAATCTTTCATAAGAATAACTCTTTTGTTGAGCTTAACCCTCATTAGTCTCTTTTGGATAAAAAGATGGAAATATCAAAGGAATGCATTCGAGTTCATATTATCATATCTTGTTGCATTCTTTGGATATAATATTCATAATCATATTGATAAATTCAAATATGAGACAAACTCTTTTATTGAGTATATCTTTGATTAGTCTCATCTCATTGAAAAATGGAAAACCCAAGGTATGCACTCGTATTCATTTTACGATATCTTAATGCATATTTTGGATTCAAGTTAAATGATGAACTCTACCGTTATTTAGACCTCAAGATGTGCATTAATGTTTCAACTCCATATATACATGAATGCACACATTTAGGGGGAGTTCATGCTTAAATCTTGAAGTTTCAAAGTATTGATCTAATTCATCTTTCTATATCAAGGATCATTACTTTGAAACAACCCCTTAAGTATATTTAACTTGTGTAGTTGTAGTATACTCATGGCAATATAGGATAAACTCCAAAACAATCAAAAATTGAATATGTGCATATTGATTCAATTTCAAATTATTTGCATGCACATATCTAACGGAGTTTAGTCTATAATTAATGATCTTAAGAGTATTGATCCCTTTCCACTACTCCATATAAACTGGATCATTACTTTTAGATTCCATCGAATTGAGTATATGAAACTTGTGTAGTTAATATATACTCATGACAATTTAAATACAAATTTAAATTGTGTTCGGTTGCCATTCAATCAACAAAGAATTAGTCATGTGTTGATGGTTCACTTTGTTGATCCTAGGGCAATCGAAAGTTCTTGAGTATATGAAGCATTAGTTGCATTAGTATACTCACGACACAATTAATCTTTCAATCATTTGTCTTTGGATTGTGGTCAATCATCAAAGGAAAAGATCAAATGATCTTGGGAGCATCCATTATGTGTTAACTAGTACAATGCCTGTGCTAACGCTACGATGGTAGTACACCCGCTTATCAATTAAATGAGAAGATAAGTATGAATACAACACTTAATAATAAAAGAGAAATTTACAATTTTTAATGAATTTAGAAAGAAAAACGGAACTAAATGGAGGTCGAATGGGCGAAAACGGGCTCCCAAAAGATTTTAAATGAAGAAAGAGAAAGAAAAAGAATTTTCTGATTTTAGATTATTTTTTTAGCTTCCACAGAGAGCACAACGCTCTCTGGCTTAACGGCGCAAGGGGAGGAAGGCGGGGTGGCCGGCCGATCGCAGTGGGTCGGCACTAGTGCGGCGAGCCTGCGTGGGAGGAGTCACGGTTGCGGTGAATTTCGTCGGGAAAGATGACGGTGATGGCTTGGGTTACCTCCAAAATCCGCGATCTTTACAAGAGGGAGCACTTGGGATTTACGCAATGCGATGGGTGGAGGAGAGCTCACGGCTTTATAGCCCGAAACAAGCATATTTATGAAAACCATAATTTGGGATCAAATCGAATGAGAGGAAATTTTGGCAATAGAGCACGAAATTTGGGAATTAACACCATAGATGGAAAGAGGAGATTTGGTGCGGGATTGATGGAGCTTTGGAGCTTCTTTCTTGCTTTAATGGAGGAGGGAAGAGAAGAAGCTTCTGCAGTGCAGGCTCTGACTAGAAGAAGCTACAAGTGAGTTGCCTTCATTTTTTTTAAATATAGAAGGATTTTTGAAAAGATAGCACATTAGGTTAAAAAATTCTAGAAAAATTCTCAAAAAAACTTTCGATTATTTTGTACTTAATAAAATTATTTTCAAAAAAATTTAAATTATAAATTTACCGAGACACGGCGGCCGCGAGGTCGCTGACCAGCAACCTTGCCGCGTCGGCAAAGCCACCGATGGCGACCGTGGAACTATTGCAGACCTGCGTTCTCCGGCGCCGCCCCATCTCGGTTTCCTTTTCCCAAAGACGTAATGTATGGTCCTTTCCTTTTCCGGGACGTTTGTTTCCTTTTCCTTGATTTCAAGACGTTTGTCTCCTTTTCCTTGTTGATCTTTGGAGGTGAGGAAGGTGCATTGTGGGCCACAGGGATGATTTCGGAAAAATATGGAAAAATAAACTGCACTCGTCGACCGCTGGATCCGCAAGGGAAAAAGATAAAAATTAAGCGATGCTTTTGCATTGCATTGGTTCGCGAGAAAAATTGAAAAAAATTAAGCAGCACTCACTGACCGTTGGTTCCTTAGATAAAAAAAAATTCAGCGCTCTCCGTGTGCTGAAATTAGGCTCTATGAGGCTAGATCCGTAAAAAAGTCTCGAAAAGGGTCATATTAGAAAAAAAATACGATCACAATGCCAGGACAATAAAAAATTCAAGTCTTGTTTCCTTGCATGTGGATCCTCCCTGTTTATTTCCTTGTTTGATTCACCCTCCTTCTAAATATGTAGTACGTACAATTTTGGCCAGTAAAAAATTCAAGTCTGGTTTCCTTGCATGCGGATCCTCCTTATTTATTTCCTTGTTTGATTCGCTCTCCTTCCAAATATGTAGGTGGGGAGGTGCATTTGTGGGCCACAGGGATGATTAGACACACTAAATAATGGCCATCGGATGTGTGTGAGTAAAACTGAGGAAAGATCTGAGACGTTCATTTTGATGAATGCAAGTTTCTAGGGACGTTTTGCTGGGTGCACGAACATTGGGCCATCTCTAATGAGGTGCATTATTTAGGGTGGACGTAAGAAAAATTGCTTAGGTGCATTATAAAGGGGTATAGATGGAGTGTAATGATGATTGAGACAACTATGTATTTTGGACTAACACTTTCAATGAGTTTGAAATAGGTTAAGTCCAAGGGTGAGATGGATAAATGGGACAAGTACGTCATCATGTGTTGATGAACAAGACGAAGGTCCCGACTTGGAGAGAAGATGAAAATCATAAAAGCTCCAAGTGGATGTGCTAGAGGCAAAGGTATAACTAGCTAGGGCTAAGGATGTGTTCCTAGTCTTTTACCGGTCTCGGTGTTTGTATGGGAGACCGGGTTGCTATTTAGGTGCCGTACTATTAATAGGGGTTAAGTATTTTAGCTTGAGCTTGATCATGTGTTGAAGAACTCAATCCGGTTCACTCTAGCTCACTCTATTGGTTGGTTCTTGCATGAGCTAAGTATTTGCATGTGTTGCAAATAAGGGAGCTCATGCTTGCTTCTTATTGAATCTTGATTTGGTTTTTGCATAGAGCTATGGATTTGCATGTGTTGCAAAAAGGGAGATAGCTCATGTAATTTGGTCTATGTGGTTTTTGTATAGATCTAAGTTTTGCATGTGTTGCAAAAGGTGAGAGCTCATGCATCGGTGTTTTAACTTGTGATTTGATCATGTGTTGATCATCACAAGGCTAAGTAAAGTTTATGATTTTTCTATTTTCAAATGTGTTTTGCAAATAATTGAGAGGTTATGGTTTTGATCCTAGAGCATGTGTTGGCATTTGCAAATGTATTTTGCAAAGTGTCGGGATCATGTGTTGATCCTTACATGGCTAGAGGATTGATCTCATGGGTTCTTGGTTTATTTGCAAATATATTTTGCAAATTATTTTGATCATTAGTTGATCACCAAATGGCATAAGATTTGATCTTATTTACTCCCTCTAGCTTGTAGTCATGCTCTTGATCAAGTCTATGTGAGGGATTTCGAGAAATCAGATTTTAGACTTGAATGACTACATTAGAGTCTTAATTTTTATGATATTTAAAAATATCTATGGTTGTTTAAATCTTGAAAATGGGTGGAGATTGTAGCCCTCATGATAAGCTTCGCATAGAATCAAAAATCACCCAAGTCGGAGTTCGGAGTAAAAAGTTATGAGCATTTTAGTGGCTAGAACAGAGGTAGCACCGCCCCTACATGGGCGGTGCTACTGGCCCTAGATAGTCGGTAGCACCGCCCGGGGCGGTACTACTGGCGCAGAGGCGGTGTAAAAACTCCAGAGAAGTATTTTTTTGATGAAATGGCTGGTGCTACCGGTCCTAGATGGGCGGTAGCACCGGGGGGTACTGTAGCAACGGCTAGTTTTTGGTGTTTTTAATGCACGAAAGTGACCGTTGGCCTAGAGGTTGGTGCTACCGGCCCTAGTAGGGCGGTAGCACCGGGTTTGCTGCGTTTTTACCCCATTCTACCCTCCAACGGCTAGTTTTCTTGAGGGGCTATGAAAGAGGCCGAGCTAGGAGGGTTTTTTTGCTGCTCTAGCACCCATTTGAGGTATTCTTGTAAGAGCAAAACCCCATGAGCTCATAGAGCCATATTTGAGTGATTTGAGATGAATTTGATTTAGAGTTTCTTGTGTAGAATCTCTTAGGTGTTGATTTGCTTTCTCTTGAGCTAGTGTGAGCCTCTCCTCTACATTGTGCATGTGTTGCACTTTGTGAGCAAGGAGAGAAGCCTCTAGTTGCATGTGTTGCATCTAGAGAAGGATTGAGCAACCTTGTGCATGTGTTGCACTTGGTGAGGTTCAAGCTAGAGGGCTTGACTTGTTACTCTTGGTGTTTGCCGACACCTAGACGGCGTGTGGAGGCGTCGTGCACGGTGACCTTCTCAAGGAGATTGTGAGAAGGCCCGTCAAAGTTGTGAAGGTCGGAGCTCGCCTACCCGGAGGGGGAAAGAGCTACCACTAGTGAAATCGAGGTGGGTGCTCAATTCGTGGAGCCGGTTCAAAGTGGTTTGGGCTTGCCTCAACGTGGATTAGGGGAGACCGGCAAGTCTTCGAACACCACGGTAAAACATCAATGTGTCTCTTTATGTTTGCTTGCAATTCTCTATTTACATTGTTGCAATTTATATTCTTAGAATTAAATTGTTTGATTGTCTTTAGGATTGTATATTCTTGAGTAGAGACATAATTAGCTAGTGCACTTAGTAGGCCTAGTTGATTTAGGCTCTTATTTGTCAAAATCTTAGTTTATCGTTTCCGCATTGATTATTGTTTAGGTTTTGACATAGAGATCAATAGAGCGTGTATTTAGTGAGAAGTTTTTTTAAAACCGCCTATTCACCCCCCCTCTAGTCGGTATCCTCGATCTTACAATCTCTCCAGCAAGCAGCCAGTCATCACTTTTGCCCATCTCTCCAGCTAGCTGCCAGCCACTCCTTTTGCCCATTCCCACAACCAAGTGGTAGATCAAGCCATGCATGCAATCCACCTAGCCATCCAGCCCACAGTTTACTCCTGCACAAAAGCCTGGTTTCAGTTTCCACTAGTGGTAAAGGCTGCAGTATATAAGTGAGAAAAAATGGTACATTGGGAGAACTTTATTACCTCACCTAGAACACTAGAGCAATAGTGCTTCCTTGTCCTCCTCTACTTGAAGGAGTAAAGGCAGTCCAGGATAAAAGGAGGAAGCTGTCAGCAACCATTTCCCATCCCCTTCCCATCGACATCTCATCCTTCTTTCCTACAGACCAGGTGCAAAAGCATTAGACTACCTTTCTTTTCAGCTTGATCTTGTAGCTATTAATGCAATCTGCTTGTTCTGATCTAAAACACATATGAATAACTCTTAGTCAAACAAAGGTAAAGGCTTAATGCAGCAAACACCACATGCAGACTCTACTCACTGAACCTAAAATATTTGCATGTGTATCCTTAACTTAAAGACAATCACCAAGATCCATCACCTGAATCTTACACCCCCTAAGCAGGTAACAAATTAGAACACAAGAATGCATACACTCTATTGCTTTGCATGTAAATGAAGCACACCCATCATTCTTTAATAAACTACCTATTTGAAAATGGGCCTATAAAGCAGTAGTCTCACATTATCCTCTATGCTAAGGTTTCAATCATTATCATTCTTTAGTTAAAAGGGAATAATTCCAGTGATCATACTCATGACTAAAACCCCTCACTTATGCAATTTTAACCACAAGAGAAATCAAAAACCAAGCATGCATTTAGGAACTCAATACTTCTAGCTATGGCCGACTTAGGCAGAGAGAATATAATCACTGAAATTGCTACTAATAAATTAACTAGCATTACAAGAGCCCTACATGAGTCTACCTATATGAAAAATTCACATACACAATGTCCCTTGTATACCCTCAGACTTATGGCCCAAACACATACAAAATACCCTTAACTACACATGTGTACATGCTTTCTTCTCTGTCTCAAAAAGGCAAAGCATCACCATCAAGCTCTGAACCATACACATTTTAATCACAATAGCTAAGAATGAAAGGCGTCTCAAAACCACTGCTCAATGTCTCTAAATCACACTTATCTATTAACACAAATTATCATCATGATATTTAATCACAGATAACTCGATATTCGTTCAATATTCAAAGATCATAATTTTGCTCATGCACACGTCAATACATAAGAGTTCGGGCCTCTAATCTATTTCACAAATAGAAGTTACAGACAATCAAGCATGTATTATAATGAACACAAGTTCTGTTAAGGCATTGCTATAAATTTATAATCTAGAAGAAATCAACCCATGTGTATGCATATGATTTAACTTAACAGAGCCATATCAAAGTAGTACCACTCTGATCACAACTAAAGGGGCAGGGTGAGATAAGAACTCAGTACAATGTTAAATCAGGATGCATCAACCTGATATGCATGTGAGCTAAGGAAATGAATGAATAATAATCTACACAATCAGATACTCTAGCATTTCCATTTGGGGTAACCAGAACAAGTGGATCAAATTATATTCACTTATATATATTCATTCATCAATTGATTCAAGAAAATCTAAAAGGCATAATGGATCTAAACATAATGATACCTTGTTAAATAGAAAGTGATACTCAAATGACAGATTAACCATTACAGAAGAGAACATGGAATCTTTCTATGTCTCAATGATCAAACAATGAATACACACACCATTCCCTAAATATAATCATCTTTGTAGCAAAACATCTATACATATAAGTCAAATTCTTAACCTTACACATGATCTCATAGCATTAAAATGAAGCACTTAGCACATAAAAATTTTCAGATATATATATACATACAACCTTTAACCTCTTAGACATAAACACATCAAACTCTACCATCATCTCTATCCCAGGGAATCAGAGGTTATTTTTTTAGCATTTTGGCATTTTCTTTAGATAATCTTGAAGGTTTCCATAAACCAGAGCATATAAGAATAATGACCTCTAAAACGAACATGCTTTTTCACTCAAAAATTCAACGTTGCATCTTTTCTTCTCCCAGTCTCAACACAAATGTTCTTTGTGCATTAGTGTTGCTCAGTAACTCAATAATTTAATACAGAAGCTAGCATCTATGAATTCAAAACCTAGAGCTTTTGCACAAAGAATATTAAGGGCACATGTAGTAAAAAGATTAAAGTGGAGAAAATACTTAGCTTGTAGAAGGAATGTGGAGGGGTGAACCTTAGCCGTGGCTGAGGGAGGGTGAGGCCGAGATCGGTGTGAAGAAGAGGAGTGGGGGTTCACCGGTCGGGCCCCATCGCCGGCGAGGAAACCGTCGTGGCAGTGAGCCTGGGGGTAGCAGTGTCGCTCCACCTGCGCAAGAATTAGAGAAATGGGTGAGTGGGGAAGGGGAAGAAGAGGAGAGTTAGCCAAAGAGTCAGGAGGGAGATCACCTAGATTGCGGGTAGATGGAGAAGAGGCAGCAAAACCTAGATCCACCAGATCCGGGTGGCCCTCGGGTAGAAAATGGCGACTGGTGGCGACACCCGCGGCGAGAGAGAGAGCTCAGGGGCACGAGAGTGAGAGAGGCGGTGCTCGAGCGATGGGGGCCGAGGGCTAGGCGAAAAGGGGGGAGGAGCCAAGAAGGTGGCGCTCGGGTGTGCCCGTGGGTGGAGGAAGAGAGGCGACGGTGTGCGTGGAGAAGTAGAGGCGACGACGGCGTGCAGGGAGAGAGGGGCGGTGCTCGGGGCGATAGAGGTAAAAATCGGGGGAGAGGAAAAGAGGGGGGAGGCTGGGAGAACCGACGGATGTTGGTGGTGCAAGGGGCCGTAGGTCGGCGGCACTCGGGAGATGGGAGGGGTGCGCTCGAGAAAGGGAGGAAGAGGAGGGGAGTGCGGAGCCTGTTTGGATAAGAGAGAGAGAATAGAGGTAGGGTTAGGTTAAGGAGCTGGCCGGGTTTTGGATCGAGATTTTAGGCCGACCTAGCAGAAAATAATAATAATAATAAATAAATAAATAAAAATATGTTTATAAAAGAAGATTAGATAAATAAATGAACAAACAAATAAGATAAATGAATAAAATATAAAAGGAAATAAAACAAATAAAATAAGATATGTTTTTACCTGAGCTAATATATCAGAATAAGAAAATAGATCAAGAAAAACAGTAGAAAGCAAATCCAAAATTTATTTCTTGTTTTTCTCTTTTATTCTCTCTAACTCAATTTGTGATCCAACTTTCCACACAAACATATATACATAAACATATAAAACATCACAAACTTCAAATGCAAGTACATAAATATTTATTTCACAATCACTCAATAGAAAAAGTTACATTGGAAATTAAACCCAATCTAAGAAAAAATATGAATATTAATACTTCGGTGCTCTCATTAGGAAATCTTCTCGATAACAACAAAGAACATCTAAAGCTACTCCCTGTTGTGGACAACTTTGTGATCACCCATCCAGGCAAGTCGCCCTTCGACCATATCTTATGAACTGGTTTTGTGGCTTGGGTTGTTTTGAAACTCTTACATTCATCTCAAAAGATTAAATTCTAAAAGAAATTAAAACACATCAAATGGATCAGCTAGATCCAGTAGTAAAACCATGACCCTGGTGGGGTTGTGAAGATATTTGGTGGGTAGAGGAGTTCAGGGTATGAACAACCCCGGTTGGGTTATTATGGAAGTCAGGACTCTTCTACATAGGATGTCATTTAAGGTCGAAACCAAACTGGTGCTTACTTCAAAAGCGACACAAACCGTGCTGACCATAGACCCGGTATGGGACGGACTGAACTAAGTAACCAACGAGTAGTTGTCCCTGGCAAGGTGAGAAAGGTGATTGTGCCTAGTGGAGGGCAGTCACCCTAGGGCGAGGCGTCAGGGGAGGAGTCTCGACCCGCGTGTCTTTGGTGAGGCAAGGTGGTATGGCAGAGGTCAGAGTACGGTTGGCCAAACATTCTGTTTTCTTGGCTTATTAGTGTGCCTAAGGAAGCGCATTGGTTGAATAATAAGCCAAGTGATGCTCTGGGAAAAGTAGTACACCTCTTATCAGAGTTAAATGTGATATCACTCCTAGCTTTCGGGTTTGGAAGTGTGTCGCGTGGGTTTTCCTCTAACACAGGATGTAAGACCCCACGTTTTTTGTCGGCAGTAGATTTGAATATTAAAACTTGACACTTTCTAACAAATGGGTAAAGAGGTACTTTGGATAAAGTACTAATTTGGAGTAGCGGCTCAGTGGCCGAAAAGGTATAATTATATACCCATGCATAAAATTTTCGCGACTTAGTACTCAGCCTTGCTTTCTCTGTTGTTTTTCAGAACCTATTGAGTCCACCCACCCAGATGAGGTAGAAGGCGATTTTCTTTATGATATGAATTTTTATGATGATGCTGATGTTGCAGTGGGGGGCTATGAATATGAAGTGGCAAACGACTAAGACCTGGCGGAATAAAACACCCTCAGGAGGGAGGCTTTTAGAATAATATTGTAATATCTAGGCTGGTGGTGTAGAAATCACCGTAGTCGGACCTAAGATTGTACTATAAGTACTTTAAGAATGAATCCCTGAGTACTATTTGGTGAAAGTTTCTGTTCTACATGTGTTATTTTTCTTAGCCTGATCCTGGCACACTCTGCTCTATGATGTTTCCACTGGTTCTGGCCTGGTCAAGCAAAGTGGGAGCGTCGCAGGCTATAAAAGGAGCCTTGGGGCTGGTATTTTGTTGTTGTTGGCCTTGTTGAGCATTTGGGCGGTATTGTGCATGTGTTGCACTCCCACATTTGGTTATTGAGCTAAGAGTGAGCTCTAATTGCATGTGTTGCAATTAGGAGAGAATTGAGAGCCTCTTATGCATGTGTTGCACTCGGTGATCACCATTGTACATGTGTTATACTTGGTGGAGCTCAAGCTAAAGGGCTTGACTTATTACTCTTGGTATTTGCCAACACCTAGACGGCGTGTGGATGCGTCGTGTGAGGTGACCTTCTCAAGTAGATTGTGAGAAGGCCCACCAAAGTTGTGAAAGTCGGAGCTTACCCACCCAGAGGGGAAAAGAGCTACCACTAGTGGAATCGAGGCGGGTGCTCAATTCGTGGAGCTAGTCCAAAGCAGTTTGGGCTTACCTTAACGTGGATTAGGGGAGACCGGAAAATCTCTGAACACCACGGTAAAATATCGATGTGTCTCTTGTGATTTGCATTCTATTTTTATTTATACTCAAGCAATTTATATTCATATAATTGATGGTTTGATTGCTTGTATTTAGGATTGAAAATTATTGTTAGAGACATAATTAGCTATTGCACTTAGTGGGCCTAGTTGATTTAGGCTTTAATTGTCAAAACCTTAATGCTGTCTCATCATTTATCGTTTAGGTTTTGACATAGGGGTACTTAGGCGAGATTTTAATTAATTGTAGAAGAAATTTTTATAACCGTCTATTCACCCCCCTCTAATCGGCATCCTCGATCTTACAGTTCTCTTTGTGGTTTGCTTATTGTCAACTTTAATTTGTGCAATTTACATTCTTAGTGATTATTATGTTTGATTGTTTCCCTAGGAGTGCTATTCTTACTTAGACTTAGTTTGTTGGTGCCTTTAGTGAAACCTAGACAATTTAGGTTTTGATTGATTAAATTCGTTTCAATAGTCTCTCTTGCTCAATTAGTGTATTAAAGCCAAAAGAATTTTAAAAACCTCCTGTTCACTCCCCTCTAATCGGTTATCCTTGATCCTACAAGTGTTCGGTTGTTCAAAAAAAGGGAGCAGCGATTCTTATCAACAAAAAAAAAGAAGAATGGCATATATTAGGAGATTCAGAAGTCTTGACTCGGCGATTTCAACTCTCCTTAACTCTGTTCCACGAATAGACTCCATATGGAGCGTTGACTCGCGCTCTCCTCGGTGACTGTTCCAACGCCACAAAAAGATCGACGACATCATTGCCTGTGCCGTCCGACGCTATGCCCATGTGTAGTTTTAAGCCATCTTGGTTGATAATTTTCTATCACAGTCGATCATCACATTGCTTCTGTTAGTGGTGGATTTGATTGCAATTCAGGCTGTTATGCATATTATTGGTGGCATCCATGTGGGATTAATTATTGGCGATTTTTTCGACAATCCGTCGTCTACTATGGATTATTGTGGCAAGATTGAAGAAATTAAAAAAAGTTAATGTCAGTTAAGGAGACACCTGAATTTAGTGTTTTATTCACCGTTTGCAATTTTGGATCACTTGCACAATTATTACGAAGGCTTTGGTAACTTTAATTCTCAAGAATTTAATGACACTCTGATAGTAGCTAGCATCATATTCTCTGAAGTTTTACTGTTTAAAAGTGAAGTTTTTGCTACTATATCAGTATGAGATGAAGGATTGAAGTGCAAGAAAGAGTTTGCTTCTGCGTGTATACTACAACGTTGTCCAGTTTTCATAGCTCGATATGAGGGGTATACTGTAATTTATACTCTATTGACGACACGAGAGTTTTTTTCATCTTGATAGTTTTGCTGGAGCAGTTTCAACCATGTCATTGAATTTAATTAATTTCGAAGTCGGCAATTTCAAGTACGTGACAATCATACGTGCAAGTTGCTCTCCAGTGAGCATTGTTTGCCGAATTTTGTGTTCCAGGTGGATCATATGAAATATACATGATATGAGTTCTTCGCTATCTATCAAGTGCTATAGGTGATATTTTGGCTTACAAGAAACTTTTGGATTAGTCTGTTTCGGTCTTTTTTGTTCAGATAAGTCCTTTAAACTTTTGGCGCACAAGGTGTACATGATTTGTTTCGAAGAGAATCACATTATATTTTGGCTACAAGGGAAATTCGTCTCAAGTTGAGATTGTTGAAGTTGAGGGTGATACGAATTCTTTTCCTATTCCATCTCAAATCTACTCTTATGCGAAGTCTGCTATGCATCATTATAAATATATCACTGTAGCCTAAGACAAGAGCAAGAAATTTATTATAATCAATTCCTCATATAGTGAAATTATCTTCATGCGTCTATGATTTTTTCCTGAAAGAGTTCTCGACGTAAAATCTATGTTTCTGTTCTTTAATACTATAATACTATAATTTTACCATGCGTTTGGTAATAGCGTCCACGTACACAACATGTTTAATTTATACCGATAGACTGAATTCGCTTCACATTTCGAACCAATTTATAAATGGAGAAGAAAATGTCTCGCCGTTCTTATCTGAATGCACAGAGCGAATTTAACCAATTTACTACGTCAGGTCGTGACTGACGTTGGCCATTGCATTCACTTGGCGCTTAGCTAATTAATTAACCAATGTGCTCGAGGTAGCAGCTAGCCAGACGCAGCATGGCCACTGGCTGCTAGCTCTCGATGAAGCCGGTCATGCGCAGGACGGAGTCGCGCACGCGCCTGAGGTCCCTGCCCTTGAGCGTCCGCCCCTGCCCCGAGCACACCGAGAACGCCGCCCTGCGCCGCGCCAGCAGCACGTGCGGCGGAACCACCTCGCCGTCCTCACGATCGGCCTCCTCCTCCTCCCGGCGCCTTAGCACTCCCCGCTCGTCCCGCGCGCCCGAGACCGTCGGGATCTCGATGGGGTCCGTGAACGGCCGCCGCTCCTGCGCCCACGCCGCGCATTTCGCCGAAAACGCCACGCTCCGCGACATCACTGATCACCTGTGCACCAGATACGAGCTGTGAAATGTGGGTATATATGTGAAATCTGACTAACTGTTTGCCCAAATCTTTCCGTCCGCAGCTCGGCGTGGCGCGAGATTTATAGGCGAGACGAGCTGGCCCGGCCGGAGGCTACCTAGCTAGCTACCCAGGCAGGTTCCGTGTGGACTTGCACCGCTTTGTGTGACAGATAAGTATGCGGTTTCGAGCTTTGACCATAATTCCGTTGGCGATTCAGCGCATGCAAATGCCTTGCTCTAGGCAACTAAGGCAAATTATATTCCTGTGTATGTTTCAATTAATATGCTCTCTTCCAGATTCAAACGCTCTTTGCTACTCCCTCTTACTACAAATAGTTGTTCTTTTAGATATCGATACGGTCTTCAAAACACAGTTTTAACCACTAATTTATATTATAATATATTTATAAAACCTAATAAAATTATAATATTATAAAACTATTTTTCGATATAAATACACACATATAATTTTCATATATCAAATTTAAATATTTAAAATATATTGATGAGTCTATACCTATATCAAAAGAACTATCTGGAACTGAGGGACTAGTTTGCTTGTACAACCGCACAAGTTTAGTGATCCGCGCGTGCTAGGGAGATGCTTATGCGCTTTTTGAGGATCCCGTACGAGCGCCGTGATGCCAGGATTACTTGCTCCATTGCTGATTTGAGTCGTTTCTCAATTAGACGTTGCTCATGCGGGATGGATCCTCACGTGTGTACATAGCTGCGTCCTGCGTGCATGTGCACGTTAATTTGTAGACGATGGCACTGACGTCCGGAGAAGGATTTGCAGGCGTGGGGCACACTGACAACGTTATAAAAGGCCAAAACTATGATCGCCGTACTGTGGAGAACTCTTCTTGGGTTGGCAACACCACATGCCTATTCGGTCCTGGCATATCAATCGATGAGTTTGCATCAAGAAGTTCGCTTTACCGAAAAATGAGATATATACTGCTAGTTTGGTAGAATGTAGTACTCCAGCTGCGATCCTAGTAAGAAGTAAAAAGTCAGGTGCTTATATGCATCACTATTTTAAAGTTGTATAAATATTGAAGTATAAATGAAGGATAGATACTGATTACTTACCTTTTCGCTTGTTTTAAGATTTATGCAACTTATATTTGAAGGGAATGTATAAAGGAAACATGTTAAGATCTAGGCATCAACGTGTTAGGGTGTGTTTGGTAGGGTTCCAGCTCCACCAGATCCGTGGAGCTGGATATGTAAATATATTAAGAGTGTTTAGATGGATCATTTTTTCAAATTTTGAATAAAAAATATAAACTTAATTCACTTTATTTTAGCTTACAAGTTTCAGATCTCAGGTGAAGCTGGGATCTGGAGCTCTACTAAACAGGCCCTTAATCTCATGCTTATTGCATATGAACTACCTCTTATTGAGCTTTGGAAAAATTTGGCGAAAAAAAAAGTAAAGCATATCTAACTACCTAGTAACCGAAGCACCAGGTCAGCTAGGTTGCATGCACAGCTCGAAATGCTAATTGTAGCATACCAAACACGCAACTTTTTCTAATGAACGTACGTAGTTGATGATTACGACAAGAACACTAGTTCTTCTTAGTCTCAAAAAAAAAAGTTCTTTGCTGGTGCACTTCACACCAGCCTGCCTGTAACGAACTCAACGTATATCAACGGGTAAGCCTTGAAAGGAGACACGTCAATTTCTAAGACTGAAAAGCAAAAGCAAAAGGGTTGTGTCACGTTGCTTGACTTGACGGGCCTATCAAAATTGCAAACTACTGCATGTTAGGCTTATCCAGCCAGAAATACGTGCTTAGATTGGCCATAGTTGCCTATGTGTTCGCCTTGCCTTGATCAAGCTGATTCACCGAAATGCTTCGCGTACCCTTTTTATTTGCAAAACATTTGTATCGCACGGTCACACATTTTGCAATGCCTATCCGCGATTTCAGAGTTTGAGACCAATCGGTTGATCGTTGATTGCTGCTGCCTCTACAAGTTCTTTCAGAAAGCACTGAAAGGTCAATTATTGATCACGCAGGATACTGATGCAATCTGCAGCGTTGAAGAAAATACTAAGGAACTGTAGTTTTGGATACACCTAACTCGGGGCATGCATCGCGCGTGCCGAATCTTTCAAGTACTTTATGTAGATAGGATCAAATTACGACAAGCTAGCAGCCGTTGAATTTTCAGCATTTACATGGAAACAGACAACCTACTAAAGCTCCGTACAGACGAACTCATGGAATATCCTGTGATCCTGGACTCTAGCTACGAGTCCCATGTCAATTGCTTTCTACTGTGGCAGCATTTCAACACACACAGTGTCGTGCTGGCGTGAACCACTGGGTTGGATCATACACCTGTAACGCTGTGCGATTTGGACAACCGGACAGGGCGGTAGCGCATAGGCGCGTAGCCTGTGGTGCTCTGCACTCCACAGGCACCGATGGTGAAGACTGACGATAGTACGTTATGGATAAAGGACATGAGTAGCGATTAGCGTCGAGCGATTGTTCAAGCCTCCGAAATGTGCCACGAATCCATCATCTTTTTTTACGGATGGAACACGCACGGTGTGGTTCTGAATCGACGCGCATAAATTTCACGAGAATTCTATAGAAAGGGGATAATTTTCTTACAGGACTTCTACATTCCAAACAGTCGTTAAGGTGTGATGTGTTTAGTATCAACTGAATTTTTGCGGGCAGCTGCTGACCCGATCCAAGAACGAAGAATATCAAATGGCATTTGCTTTCTTTTTCGCAAAATCATAGTGTGAAACTTGCAGTCACAACATAGTTCAAGGTTGGTTGCCTTTCGCTTCTTTTCAAGCGCTGCATCCCGAGCAGTACATAGCATTTTTTATAGAGATTCTTCAATTATCGGCACCGACCTACTGGCTAATAAGAGTAAGAATGATCACGCGACAAGAACAGCAATAGGGCTCCTCACAACATGGACTCCATCGCTCCACGTATACGAACCTGACAGATACTGCCCGTTTACGCGCCCACTGCCTCTCCCTCTCGCTTCGATCTTTATCTTGAAGGCCTTCGTCTCGCCCGTTCGCGCGAAGTTGAGGTTCTTAGGCGAGACCTTCACCGAGACGCCCATGGGCTCGGCCACAGCGACGCTGTAACGGACCTCACCTCGGCCAACGTTGGTCACAGTCCGGTGCACGGTGACCGAGCCGTTGAGGCCGTGGACGGCCAGAGAGGGGTGGTTGAGCTCGTATGGCGGCGGCTGGCTCGCCGGGCACGGGAGCGAGTGGTCGAGCTGCGCGCCGCCGCTCGCGCACGCGAAGAGGAGGTAGTCCTGGTACGTCGTGTCGTACACGAGGCCCGGGTCCAGCGCGTGTTTGGGCCTGATGTGGCCCGAACCGTACTCCATGGGCCCCGCGACGGATCCTTCCGCGTCCACTATTGGGCCGCCTTCCGCGTTGCTAATTGTAGCTGCAAACAAAATATACGTACAAGTTTGCTTCCACGTACACATGTCCAAATTTTGACTTGTTTTGGGTCGAGGCTCGAGACATTACCGGTGGTCATGATGGCTGACCGAATTGCTGCGGAGCTCCAGTCGGGGTGGGCAGACTTGAGGAGGACGGCGGTGGCGGAGACGTGCGGGCACGACATGGACGTCCCCGAGACGATGTTGTACTTGACCACGCGGTTGTCTCCGTCGAGCTTCGTCGGCGACGACGCCTCGCTCCACGCCGCCAGGATGTTCAGTCCTGGCGCCGTAACGTCAGGCTGCAGGCACACGTTGCACGCAGTTAGCATGCATGGATGCTTGTCGAATGAATTCATTTGAAAGGATGCATGCGTACGTAACAGTGTACCTTGAGAATGTTGGGCTCGACGACGTTGGGCCCACGCGAAGAGAACTGCGCCATCACCGGCGACGGCCTAACGTCCACGACGGTCCTTGAGCTTTCCAGAATCGCAGTTGGGTTCGCGCTGGAGTTGACGTAGCTGAGGATGGTGTTGACGTCGGCCATGGAAACTGCCGTGCCCGGGAGCACGTGCGCGTCGACGGGGACCTCGCTTCCGTACGCCGGTGGGTTGCCGAGGACAATGGCCGCGCCGCCCGCGCGCTTCACCTCCTGGCCCTTGGCCACCCTCAGGCCGGTCCCCCTCAAGCACACGACGATCTTGCCTCGCACCTTGTCCGCCGAGAGTGAATTCGGCAGACATTGGCTGCGTCCGCACAGAAAGTTGAACCGTGTTAAGCTTTGGATTTTGTACTGTTTAGTGGTAACGATTACTAGGAGCTAGCTTTTAGTGCAATCGGTTTGTTAATTACTTGGAAACGTTAGCGGGAGTGCCAGGAACAACGGCGTCTGCTGCATAAACCAAGGGGTAAGCTTTGTTGCCCGGCAGTTGATATGGCGTTACAGTTTGACCCTGGTACAAAAATAATTCGACATGTTAGCCCAGTTTAGAGAAGAACAAGACAAACGGAACAACGTGCCATGCGTGCATGTTCGGGCGGCATGCAAATTCTTAGTCTGCTTAATTACCATGATCACCACGCCATTGCCAAGCTTGATCGGCGAGTTGAAAGCGCGGTCGATGCTGCTCGCGCCGACCGTGAGGATCCACGGCGCGAGGTTCGACACGGTGGCCGGCGCGGGGCCAGAGTTCCCGCCGCTGCACACGACCACCACACCGCGCCTCGCGGCGTGCAGCGCGCCGACGGCGATGCCGTCGTCCGCGAACCGCAGCGGCTTTCCGACGGACCCGATGGAGACGCTCATCACGTCGACGCCGTCGCCGACCGCGTCGTCGATGGCCGCGAGCATATCGGCCTCGAAGCAGGTGTTCTCGATGTTCGGGTTGGGCCCCGGGATGGGCCAGCACACCTTGTAGATGGCCAGGCGCGCGAGCGACGCCCCGCCCGAAGCCGTGCCGGGCGCGAACCCGCCGAGCGCGGCCACGCCCGGCACGGTGCGGCCCGCGACGGTGGACGCGGTGTGCGTGCCGTGGCCGTCGTGGTCGCGCGGCGAGCGGTACGCGTACGTGGTGTTGACGCCGCCGTGGGAGGCCTCGTAGGCCTTGAGGTAGTACCGCGCGCCTATGATCTTCCTGCGTGCAAACATCGGCACGCCGGTCAAAATTACCAACGGATTATCAAATCAAAGGTGTTTCTACGTATTATCATTTAAAAACTATATAAATATTAAAACACGAACATATGATGATCACTTATTTATTTTCTTAATTCAGTATTTATATAACTTATATTAAAAGAATGATACTTATAATCACTACTCCGCCTTTATTGTTTTACCTATGGATTAGTTATTAATACCCGTACATCTGATTAGACAAAGTGTGCGATCTTCTTTCGCAGAGCTCATAGATCTCGAGGAGGAGCATCTGACAAGGATCTCGTTTGGGACGCATTGCAAGGAAGATGTCACGGGGACGGGGCTACCTTACCAACTCTGCTGCAGCGCAGTTGCTTCAGAGAAAAACCTACTCTAACTCAGTGTGTTTGTACGTATGCTAAGGTCATGCCTCGATACCGTCCATTGTTTGTCCTGTCCCATGCAGCATGACACGAGCCACGCAGGCTGGGAAGTGATGACGTTTTTGTGTCTCTTTTCTTTTTTTTCTTTTTAAATGTAACTTTTTTCTAAGATACACAGTAAATCTAGACTTTTTTTCCCTAAGATGAACAGTAAATCTAGACTTTTCGAAGGCCTCCCACACTCGTCAGTTGTGGCAGACCACCTCTCGCTCCCAACTGCCGCTGCAGGCCGGCTTTCCAGGCTCGGTTGTCGCGGCAGCGCGAGCTGCCGTGCACTGGCCGACCAGCGCCAACCGTGTGTCGCGTTTGCTCGCTCCCGTGCTCTCGGGGCGCAGCGGACCAGCTCCTGCAGTAGCGAGCGCAGAAGCAGGATGAAAAAAAAAACTAGATTTGTAATTCATCTTAGATGTAGGTTAGATTAAAAAAAAACTATATAAGTCGTCGCTTCGCAGGCTGGGACTACAAAAATGCAGTGCAGTGACTCGAGGAGGTGTCAAGCTGGAGTCTTGCTCCTGAAGTGGCCCACACACTAGGTTTTTTGTCTGGGCATGTACACCATGGTCCCAGGTTGCAGCATGCAGGCGCCCACACTGACACTACCGCTCCAGTGACTCGACAACTCGATGATTCCACTATAGAGATTCTAGTTTGGACTTCGGTGTGTGTGTGTGGCTCTGGTCATCGCTGTCTTGTCATCTCGTTGATTGGTCGATGCACTGCATGTCTTTCCGTTTGTTTAACTTGTGATACAGGGACAATAAAAACCATTTGGCACTTTTCAGATTCACAGATGACATAATGCTCTGTTAGCTATTGAAACAAAGTCTACAATATACTCATGCTTCAACGCTAGAGACTAAACCAAAGCGTAAAAGTTAAAACGATCGTTGCTGAGGGTGTAAGCGCGGCTATGGATGATGTGATACGAAGGAGGAAGCCACCGATCAATTGTGTGTGTGAGATAGCTGACCTATTACAAGATGATGGATTGAAGGAATCTCCTCCTTGGCATACCCCCTTCCACCGTGCCGGCACCGGCCCTAACCCTTCGTCGCCGAAGCTCCTCGACTCCGGCCAAATCCCTATCAAACATACAATTAACACTTTTATATATATATATATATATATATATGAAGCCTTTTATGTACTCTCAGGTGTACATACTCCCACCTCTAATATACCATTTAAACGAATATTTTATACTTCTTTATCACTTTCATTATACTTCAATCATAATTATAAGATACTCCAATACAATATAGTTGAAAAAAATTTATCGAAGCCCTTTATTTTTGCTATGCACACTATTCCATATGCAAAAGGAGTGCATACACAAATTATACTATAAAAGGTGGAGTTTGATGAAATTTTTCATAGAACTCACTTAGGAGTATCTTATAATCAGTATTAGAGTATGTTCAAAAAGATAAAGAGGTATAACAACATCATTTAAGTAGTATACTTAGAGTGGGAGTACATACACCCAGGAGTATGAAACCATTTTCCTATATATATATATATATATATATATATATATATATATATATATATGTGTGTGTGTGTGTGTGTGTGTGTGTGTGTGTGTGTGTGTGTGTGTTTCGAGTAGTGCTTCTATGTATCACCCTCTCAGTATAAGTAATGCAAATTTTGAAGCAAACGAAAGGAATTATTATCTATCTTTCATTTATACTTTAATATTTATGCAAATCTATTATGTATTAAAAGCTTACGGGGAGTTGCAAAGAAAAAAAAGTCTAGAAATTCTCACAAAAAAAAGAAAAACATTTGGCCTTTAATCTGTGGAACCTAACCAAGTTAAACTATAGTTAGCCAGTGAATGTTATTATTTATTAAAAAACATCTAGCCATTTATCTAGTGGATCCGAGTTATAATGGCTCATATTGAAAGAAAGAGTTCATGTCAAGTACAATAAAAATAACGGAAATTCGAAATAAAAAATAAAAAGAAATTAGCCATGATTTTCATATGAACTCAGAATTCGGAATAAAATTAGATAAAATTAGCCGTTGGATTTGTATATCAAATCCAACCTAAAACTAATATTCAAAATTAAATAGAAAATAAGAATAAATTTTGATTTTCATATAAACTCCAAATGAAAACCTGGACATAGCTAAAATTCGGAATAAACTTAGACAAAAATTAGCCATTGGATTTGTATATCAAATCTAACGTAAAACTAACATTTGAAATTAAATAAAAAATAACAATAAAATTAATGGCATAGGTTAGAAAAAAGAATCCATACCGAGTACAATAAAAAATAATAGAAATTTTAAATAAAAAATAAAAGAAAATCAACCATTTTACTTTCATACGAGCTCTAAATTAAAACTTGTACATAGCTGAGATTCGAAATAAAAATTAGATAAAAACTAGCAGTTTGATTTGTATACAAATTCTAATATAAAATTGATATGCAAAATTTTAAAAATGAAAATTAACATAAATTTGGAATAAACAACAAAATAAAATTAGCCATTTAATTTTAACTATAAATTAAAACATTTGAAATTAAATAAAAATAACAACAAAAAACAGAAGAATAAAAAATTAGGAATTGTTTTTTAATTCCATAATAAGTGGAAAAATATAAATGTTTTCTTTATTCAGAATTAAAATTCTATAAATATGCTAATTTGGGAAATAAATTAAAATAAAATAAGGTAAGTGATTTGATTTATATATAAATTTCTAACTATTATGTTATAAAAATCGATGCATATTTTTTACAGTTGCCAAGAAAATATAGAATAAGCTAAAAATTCTCAAAAAAATATATTCTAAGCCGATATAAGCAATGTGATGTGTACTAAATAAAGTACTAAAAGAAAGAAGCATATTTTGCAATAATGAAATTAAGAGATGATGATATAAATGTAAAATTTTATGTTATGCTATGTTTTACTATGCAAGTATTTAGGTAAAAAAGTTTCACTCATGTCATATGTAACAAGTATTAGAAAGTGGAGTAAGTATATTATGTAATATATAATACATACTATCAAAATATCACAAATGAAATTATGCAACGATCTATTTTTCAAAAAGCAAAATCATATATTATCAAGTTATTTAAATATATTTTAAGAATGATGCACACTCAATGAACGGACCAACTTGCTAGTTTCAAATAGTGACGCATAGCAAAACCTTCTGCTGGTCACGACATGCTCAAACAAAACAACACAAAAGCTAACATCGGCACGTGAAGGCGATCCTGACATCGAAATAGTTAATTGGCCGGCCGGAAGCATGCATGCGAATTAGTTTATGGTCTTATTATCAATCGATAGATATGGTAACACATAGACAAGCCCCTCACCGGAGTCCAGCACGCCTACGATGACATCCTCGCCGGCTTTGGCGCCGGACGGCAGCCACTCGCTACCGTCCTGGCCCCTCAGCCCTTCCTCGAAGCCCAGAAACTCCCAAGACCTCGTGGTGTGCGGGGACCACCTCCCCTCGCTCGGAAAGGTCGACATCACCTCTGTCCTCGCTGCAAATATACATCATGTACAGTATTCATACATGAGCCAACAAACACAAAGATACAATTACATGGAGACCACATATAAGTAGCCAGCTACTGGATAAAACACAAAAACATTTATATATACAGATACAGTCCGTGTTTGGATTGTTCTTTCTCTCTGCAGTGTCACTGTGTCTGTGTGTGTACATGCATGTACCTGATAGTTTTGTGGCCTCTTCCTTGGAGAGAAGAGCCGCGAAGCCATTTAGGCTGTGCTTGTAGCTGTACAGCAGCGACGCCCGTGCCTCCTCCTCGCTTGTGATCGACAAAGAGTGTGTGAATGATTGATTAGCTACGACTTATATATATATATATGAAGCCGGCTGGTCCATCCATCTCAGTAAACATCGCGCAACACAGATGGACTCATGGCGAGGAGAGGTGTGTGAGTAGTGCAAGCCATGCATGTTAATGGCTGTACCTGCCCTTGACGGAGAGTAGGAGCGTATGGTGATCCTCCAGGATTGCTTCCTTCGCCTTCGCTCCGGCGTGCTCGCCCAGATACACTATGTAGACCTATTCACAACGGCGACATGAAAGCTTATCTGTTATGCCTGTTCTTTAATTTGCAAAACAGTCAAGAAGGCATATGGGATTGCATGTGTACACGTCCTTGACAATTTATCAGTAGTTTTCATATATACGCTCCCTAATTTATACGCAGTGTTGCAAAAGTAACGAACATGGTACAGAGTCATGCTGACAGAGTTCATGGAAAGCAGGAGGAAAATAAAACGAAACCGTCGCACCATAAATGATAGCATTGCCTATTAACTGGCCAAGCTAAAACTGTGGGTAATCTCTTGATTAAGTACGACAGAGAATGAACTGATGATGACCTGGCCTTGCTTGGTGGAGGCAGAGGCAAAGGAGAAGGAAGAGAGGACGAGGAAGAGGAGAAGGCTCGACATAGCTAATGCTCCTCTCATCGTCTTCGTTTGAAGGCCGTGTCCTACTCTGTAATTTGGCGACTTGGATTGGAGGCTGTTTATATACAAGCACAAGTGCTGCCGGCGAGGTGATGGATAGGGGAACAGAGGTTGACACGGTGGAGTCTTACCCTCTTTAACCTTCTATTTTATTGTGTTTTAGGAACTCAACCTATTTCCGTTGTTAGGAGGTGTGATGTACACCCTCACAACTTAAGTTGAAGTTATCTTCAACACGAATTTAGATGTCTATTTTCTTCTTAGTGAAAAAATATTTAGTTTCTCCTAAATATTTTCTTTTTTTATTTTATAGCGTTCTATCGTGCTCCCTAGTCCCCTTGTTTGCAATTTGAATTTGTGGCTAACTAACTTGGATATTTTGGAAGGGATTGGACCGTACAAAAACCACGCTCACGATTTTCTTTTTTTATATAACACACAAAAGTTTTCCACGTCAATTATTGAAAAGAAAGAAACGTGGTGAGAACACCTAAAGAAAGGTCTTACAACAACGACTAGTGTATTAAAATATCTGCAAGATCAAAACATCAATGACGTGATGCATGTATTAGAACACCCGCCCATGTAACAATCTAAAAAGAAAGACAAAGCTTAAAAATAACATAGGAAAACCATAAATTCAAACACGTCGCTTCTCTCGAGCCCATAACATGTCTTTATAGTTAATCATGTCCACCGAGTCTTGCAGTCTCCACTATAATCATTGTCATCCACTAGCGTCCTTCAACTATGTCAGAAAAGCGTTTACTCGTTATTGATGCTCATCGAAGAGGGAAAAAAACCCGTTAGGACGAACAGTGCGTGTATGTGTGCGCATGGACCATAATTCGATCCACAATCTGACATCATCCAATGGCTTGCTCGAGAGGGAACTGAACGATGTTGCGAGAATGCATCGACCTGCACAGGCTGCACACAGGAATAGGATGGCTCGAGCCCGACACCGAGCACGTCTCTTATTGCACATTTTTTCTTTGGACATCAACATCTGCGTAGCTATCACCCGTTTGTCCTGCATCAAACACGCTCGCAAAGCTATGATTGGAGACGGTTAATTTGGCCGCCCGTATCGTTCATTGGATATTCGGATGGAAGACGACCCGTGCGTCGAAACCATACCGTTTTCTTGTGTGCGGTGCGTATGTAGTTGACCCAAACGAAGGCTACTTGTGCATTGTTCGACAGCTAAAAGCTTACACAGATACGGCTATTATTGGTACCTCAACACTCGTCAGTATCGTCAAACTAGTCTAGTTGGAGTAGTGCGTATAAATCGAGGACAAGCACGACTTATTCAGAGCCTACTAATCTGCTTTATCCTCTGCAGTTCCTGAATAATGCTACTGGTAATAATTTGCAAGATAAGCCACACAAAGCGATCTGGTGCAAGCTAGGAAGGTTCAGTGTCGACCAACTTTATGATTTCCTTCGTTCATTACCTCCTTACATGTATAACAAGATTAATTTGGTTGCAAGCTTTGCTGAGGTACCAAAACGAAGTACTATTTTTGGAGGATCGAAATGTTTTTGTGGAGACAGAGATGCACAGTTTCTAGAAATCTTAGCTTTTCGAGCATTCTCGCATCTTGCAAATCTATCCCGTGCGAACACAGTTACAAAAGTAGCCTCCTTTCATATCGCGGAAGTGCCGATAAGTGAGACGTGGCATATGCCACACTTATGTACCGCGCGAGACGGGAACCACGGCCTACGCATATCGCAATACGGCGGCTCGACACGGTAGGACCTGTCGCGGTGCGGAGCGCAGTAGGTTCAAGCCATGTTCCTCAGACTCAACAGCAACTACAGTGGTATACGAGTGCTCCGCGATTAGAAAGGGAGCTATTTTGTAATTGCTCACACTAGAGTTAGATTTGCAAAACAAAATGTGGAAAGGGCTTAAAAAAACTCGCTTCCGGTTTATATGGACTGGGTTGAATAATGAATAAGCTTTGGATCGTTAGGCCCAATAATGTTATTCTGCTACTAAGTTCTATAATGGAGAAAAAAGCCCAAAAAGCGCGGAGCATCTCTAGTCCAACCCAACCCAAAACCTCCTCTCCTCCCGCCTCCTCCGATGACCCTAGTCGGAGCATCTCGCCGCCGGCGAGCACCCCGTTCCTATCTTCCTCTCCTCGCCATGGTCCTCCTGCTTGTCTCCCAGACGCCTCCACGTGCTTCGGCGCTCCGCGTCCCACTGCGCGAGGTCGCCGCTCTCCTCTCCCTTTCCCACTCCCTCCTCGCCCGCGTGGCCGCCGCCCGCTCAGCCCGGGGCGACGCCGCCGCGGCAGCCCGCGTTCGCCGAATCGCATCCCACCTCTCCCTCCCCTCCTCCCGCGGCGCGTGGGCCCTCGCCTGGGACTACCTCCGCCACTACGCCTTCTCCTCCGCCGCCGGGTGCGGCCTCTCCTGCGCCACCGCCGCCGCGCGCCTCCTCGCCGCTGCGGCGGAGGCCTCGCGCCTAAAGTCCGCCGCCGACGCCGCCCAGTGGCTGCGCCGTAATTACGGGGACGTCCGCGCCGCCGCCGCGCAGCTCCTCAACGGCCTCCTCGTTGACTTCTCCGAGCAGGTACATGGCTTTAATCACTCAATGTACCGAAATTACAGCAATGCTCAGTCGATTAAGATTTCTATTGGGGTTTAGGGGCCGTTAAGAGAGGTGGTGATGGATGTGAAGTGGGAGGTGGAGGAAGGGGAGTTGCTGAAGGATTGCCTCGAGGTGGGAGCGAAGGACTTGGAGGGGTTGCTTGTCATTGCCAAAGATCTCATATTTGGCGCTTCAAGGGCTTCTTCACGCCACAGCGAACTCTGAGGTTTGGTCACGCCCTGTGTTTTACTGATCTTTCGTTTGAACTAATGCATTCTTGCATACTTTACTTTACTTTAGAATTCTGGAATCCTAGATTAGCATACCATCTTATAAGTTATAACAGATATATATCCTATCATGGAATCTTGGATTAGCATCCTGTTACTAATATGCATTCGATTTTGATTTGGGAAATGCATACTTAACATTTGAACCTTGTGATAGTTGATGTGAGAAGAACATGAGATGCATCGTCCATACAGGTCTTCTAGCGTTAGTGAATGATAACTCTTGGTAAGCATTCATGGCTGACTTGATTAGTTGATTTAGTGGTGACTGGTGATCTAATAGATTATCCGTAACCATCTCATGTTTTTGAGGGAAAAGAGACATATTACATTCATATGCTATAGTTAACTCTTATCAATCTAGTAGCATATGAAACACACAAATTGCCACCTGTAAACTTTGCATGAATATAACATGACATGTAACCGGGCAGTTATTCTTCAGTTCACAAGTTGCTGATGGAGCAACACTTGCTTGGTAATTTAACAAGGAAGAGCTAGTGAGATAGAAATCAAACTTTTGGCATTTGGAATTTAGAAAGAATGATGTTTTACTTAAATCAATCATGCACATCAACATTAAACAAAATGCGCCTTCTTTTGCTCATAATAGGTGATAGACGCACTTGTCTAAGAAATGGAAAAAGGAAACCATCTGCAAAAGATGATTATTTAGTTAAGATGTCAAACAGACCACCCATGCAGCACCACAAAACCTATCCTGCAACCTATGGAAGTAAATAGTCTGCTGTTCTAAGTATAAAGGCACTGCTATGCCGTTTTGCAATCCTGGCTGTTCCTTTAGTTTTGGCTTTTGTGATTTCCATGCCTTCAGGATGCTACGATTTCAGTCCTTGCAGGCCACATTAGGCCCAATCTAGACTGTCAGCTCATGAACAGGTTATATATGTTCGTTAGATTCCAATTCTACCGTTTACGATGCAGATCCTTGCTGCAAAGAAATGTAATGATAAAATCTTGTCAAAATATTTTCAGATATTATATTTTTTTAACGATGAGACACATACTAAGCATTTGTGTAGAAATTTTCATCTTTTAAGACCTGTACAAAACATTATAGCACACGTAATGCGTCATTTTGCTGAAAAGTGTGTGATTTGACTGTCCTCATGAAGCATAAGCAAACTCTCACAAATCACAGGATTAACCATAGGCAATCTGGAGTTTGGAGAAGATGCCGGATTCATTGTTGCACTGAAGGCTAACCGCGAAAACGATCGATGGTATTCTGCAATCCATATCACTAATGCTTGAGCCAGCGAGGTACAGTCAACTATCAAAGAACTAAATCTCTGAAATCACCAGACAAGATAACATTTAGTTTTCGTGTGCGCTCGGCCAAGTGAACAAGTTCTATGTATTGGGCCTAACGGGGACCTGCAAGGCTTGGAAATCGCAAACATCTAAATTGCAGGAACGGCGAGGATTGCAAAATGGCATAGCAGTGCCTTTATACTTAGAATGGAAGATTATTTGCTTCCGCAACCTACATAATACGGTCCTCCATGCTCCCACAGTCCACAGAGGCACTGAATGTGTGAACTTTTGTTACTTTTTAAAAAATTACTTACTGCAATTAAAAGTTAAATTTTAGTAGTAAAATGAGTTTAACATATTAAATCATGATATCCTTTTTATTAGCATTTGTATAACAATGAACTTGCTTTTGGCATGCACGCGGCTAGTCATTTAAATCTAGAGTAAATTACACAAAACCACACTACCTTTGTTAAAATTATCATAAAATCGCACTTTTAAGCAATATTTCAGAGAACCGCACCTCTCTACGTATAACATTTCACAAAACCACACTTTTAATCATTACCGTCATATCCAACGACCAATGGACCGGGATAGGCTTGTGAGATCGACGAGCGGGCCCAACCTGTTCGATACTTAGAAGTGTGGTTTTGTGAAATGTTATGTAAAAGGAAGTGTGGTTTTTTGAAATTATTGCTTAGAAGTGTGGTTTTTTAGTGGTTTTACCAACGGTAGTGTGGTTTTGTGAAATTTACTGCTAAATCTATAGAAGTTACAGTAGTGTTATACTGTTATGTAATTCAATTATGAATAGAATATTAAACATTATTTGTATAATGCCACTAGTAAACGTAAAAAAGAGAATGCTTGAGATGTTTGCTAGTCAATTATAATCTCATGAAAAGTAGACAACATTGCCTATGTATGTTACTTAAATATTTACATAACTTGTTTGCACAATTATTATTTATTATACTATACTGCAAATCATGTTATTTAAATGAAAGTGACAACATTTAGATATGTTTTTGAAGGGTGCGAATTTGGTGCCCTATGGCCACCAAACCTCCATTTACGAAAAATACATGATACACTGTTCCAAGAAAATCCAAAAATATTCGCGGATATAGAAATGTAATATTATGTACCCATGCAAAATATCAAATCCAGTCCATCCGTACAGTAGTGAACCAACAAAAAAAAGGACAAACAATACATTTGAATAGTGCAGTACTTCTCTCTCTCTCCCTCTCTCTACTTTTTTGAATTTAATAGAGTGGTAACACCAATTGAATGACATTATTGTAAAGATACAAGAAATCAAGACTCTTTTATGAAACATTACGGTTATATAAAGCAAGTACTGATAGTAATAGCAATTGCAGAAAAATGTTTTATAGAATATTATAATTTTATATTTAAAAGAAGAATGATTCTGTTTTGTATACGAATATCTTTGTAGGTGAGAATAGTATTATATGAGCCATCTTGTAGTATCTGAAACTATTCTCAACTGTGAGCTGTACTATATGAGTAATCACTAATCATAGCACCGTATCCAAGCATGGAGTCCTGTAACAGAAAGTACAGAAGTTCCATTATGTTCTCCACTGGTGAAGAATGCTTCAGATCCAACCGTTCACCTGACGGTCCTGACCCCACATATTAAAAGCCCCTCCAGTTTGCTGATCCTCCATGCAATACAACAGTGTAGGTTAAGCTATCATATGGTCTTCAATACAATAGCATTTACAAACAGAAAAATTACCCCTGCCGTTTAGTGATATTGCAGCTTTAACTGGGAGTATAATAACATTGTGTTCCTTGGGTGCTGATCAGGCTCATAGTCACAAAGTTCCCGGGTCGACGGGGTCGAGGAACGGGGTCGCGGGTCGACACTTGAAAAAAACATGGTACGAGGGGGTATACCTCTATGGGACGTGAATCATGAATTTGGTACGTGAATTCGAGTCTAATGGGTCGATGATCCCGGGTCGACACCTTGGGTCGAGGGTGGATGAACACGATCTGAGCTGAGACAAGCGCGGTGGATGCGCACGGCGACGGCATCGGCGACGACGGCTGCCGCGCACGATTTGAAGAGAGGCTGCGGCGGCTGCGTACGGCAGGTACACGTCCCCTCTTTATCCAATCTGCAATGGTACGGCGACCCATTAGATTTTGGTACACGTCCCCTCTTCATGCCAATCTGCAATGGTACGGCGATCCCCTTTCGATCGGGACGACAACCCAGGGTGACCCCGACCCGCGATTTGGGACGGCGATCCCGGGTCACAGGACGCGACTTCGACCACGTATCCTGTGATTATGATCTGGCTTAGTTTCCAAGAAAAAATTTCTAGATGACTGCAATTTTGTTGTTACAAGCGCCTTTGCCAGTGTAGGATCGAAAATACGCGTAAATGTTGTGCAGTTAAAAAACAACCTCATTGCACATTGGATTTTCTGCTCCAATAAATTGTGATATTCCCTATCTACAGTGCAGGTGCTTCATCCATAGGAAAGAATTCTATATGGATCAAGGACTAGGTCATCTCCAAGACTCCAACATCAGCCACCGATAACTGCTTGCTGAGCACAGTAGATTTTGTGGCCTTTTTTTTCCTTCCAAACATAGCCTGCTCTTGACAAGTTTTATTCTAATTCCTCATAAACCATGAGGGTTCCTCTGCTCTTGTTTTAAGCTCTGGCATCCCTACCCTGGTTGGACTTTTAAGAATTCATAAGAATTTTATTGCTTGCGTGGATGCCACATGGATGTCATGTCCCCCATCTCTTGTTGCTTCCCTCCCGCTCCCCACCTTTTCTTTCTATAATTGAGATTTGCTGACCCTGCAATACATGAACATGTGGGCCATATCAGTGAAGCATGTCCACCTAGGTGCCACATCAGCCAATTCTATGGTGGTTTTGGGCGAGTTGGGTATTTTGCCCCGGTTTTGAGAGTTCGAGCGTGAGTGAACGGTTTAGGAGTTAAGTGGTATTTTTGGACTCGAGCAAGAATTGAGGGAGGTAATATGGACTTGTCCTAGTACTCCGTATATTACAGTCCACATATTTTTCGGATCCTCAGCGCCTCCACGTCGCCTTCGGCGCCTCGTGGCCGCGCCTCCGCCCGCCGCGTCGTGCGCATGACCAGGAAACCGGAGCGCCGTGAGTACGGATCGCACACGCGTGAGCCACGTCGCCCACGTTGCTAACTGGATTGCACGGCTCATATATATTTTCGGTGTCTATTTGCACAACTGGCCTCAAGGCGCAGCGGTAAGAGCGCTCGCGCCCGCCCAAGCGACAGCCGAGCACTTTGCCGCCGCACGCTCGCCCCGCGCATTTTTCCCGGCGGAGCGTCTTGTCGTGTCCTCCGCTCGCCCGCATCTCCTCGTGAGCTCCGCTGCTTTTTGCTCCTCCGTCTCTTTTCGCCCCAGTGAAGGTGATAGTGGCCTCCGTCCTCCGCTCCCACTTCGCGCTCGCCGACGGCTCCGCCGGGAAACTCAGGTTAGTGGTGTGATGCTCTCGTCGGCTACTTTTCTGGATCTCGGGCTATGCTTGTGAATAAAATGGATTCGAGCTTTGATTTGAGAGTTTCGAGCTGTTGCAGATGGTATCGGGAAGCTGTTCCCCAGCCTGTTCAGCCAGCTGTCGGCGGCTTTGGTGCCATCGGCCAAGCCTGCGCCGACGAGGCCGCTCAAGGTTGGTGTCGTGCTCTCCGATGGCCGGGCGTAAAGGTGTCCTCTTTTTTATGTTTGTATGATTGGTGATTAGTCTCATTTTTATCTGTGTGCTACATTTTTTTCTTCAAAAATTGTCATCTCAATCATTTTGATAGTTATGGATGGTTGGGTGATTTCATGCAAGGTGTGGCTTGTATCATGATACGCCCTATCACGATACGCCAAAATTGAGTTTTTTCGTGGTTCAGGATAGATGGATCACCGATGCCTAATGTATTTCTTGTCTGATAGCGCTACTCTTCTAGATGAACTTTCTGATATACTGTTACTGCTTACGATTTTTATAATTTTTTTGTGCTAATGTAGGATGTGCATCTTAGGATATTACGTTGGCCAAGCATGAATGTACTCTTAGATGAACCCAGAGCTCATAAGTCTTCCTAAGATATGGGTATTAGCAGGGGTTAATTGTGATGAAACATTGGTCAATGGGTGATTTCATGCGGGGTGTTGGTCTATTGAGGCTACAAGGTTCTGCGCTGTCAATTTGTGGCTTATTAGATTGATATGCGGTCACCATGAGTGATGTTCCAGCGACTGAGTTAATTTTCCGCAGTTGGTTGCTGACTTGCTGTTCCAGGAAGGTTCAATCAGGGCTCACTGCAGGTAATCTAGAGAAGCAAATTGCCTTGGTGCTCTGCAGTTAATTTTTGTGTGAAAAGCAGCTCGGTTCAAGTTAGTTTGAATGTTGGAATCTAAACTATAAAGGCCACTGTACTTTTTTTTTTGCCAGAATATTTTATGCCCTTGTTGAGATGGCTGAAACCTAGCCTTTTGCCCTTCTATTTTTCTATGCAGGACGAGAAGATCAATCGTTGACACTTTTCTAGGGATGGCATGAAACCATTCCTGTTTTCATGCCCTGAGCTAATTTTCCGCAATTGTTCTTCTGTTGTATGAGCTTCTGATAAAACTGAGGTTCTGCTTTACAGTCCCAGTTGATCTTGTTAGTATGCTCGCTATGCCTCTGAATTTTTACTCAACCTTTAAGCCTCTTCAATGTGAATTTAGAGATGGAGTAGGAGGGATGGTGATGCGCTGTACATAAATGGCATACTAGCAGTGCTATTTCGTAGTATATTAAGTTTCTCGTGTTCTTTTTCGAGTTGTAGGGGTGAACAAGTGCATTTGTTGTGTGCAGTGGAAGAGCTCATGCCTTCAATTGGTACTGTTGTTCCTCCCCCGGCACTTCTTACTACTATAATTTGGTAGTCAGAGTCTATTTTCTGTAACATTGACAAGCAATCTCAGGATTTGGCACAAATGCAATCGTCACATTCTATCATCTCTGATACAAATTCTAACCAGAATATGTATCAAGGAACAATGACATATATAACGTCGATCTCTGAAGATGGCAAGATCTGGTCCTAACATTTGACTTTTGATAAAACTGCATGTTCCATGAAAGTTAATCTAGGTGCGAACCAGTGTGGTCAATACAATGAAAAAGCTATTTCTAGCACAACTGTTAAATCAACTGCCGATTCCATTTCTGTCACTAATGTTGGGAAGGAACCAGGTACACCGAACCGTAGCGATGCTGGAATTTCCGATCCACGGTCCGATGGACTTGATTTTACAATAAAGGTTGTGCTATAAACCTCTTTATCCCTGTCACCATTGTTAGGATATTGTGGTCACCATTGTTAGGATATTGTGATGAAGTAGTAGTGGCAATAGTTAAGTTGAGTGTGAACTCCTTGTACTGTTTTGCATAACTTGAACCTCCTAAATCACTGGGATTAGGTTCTACATTCATCATCTAATTTTCATCAATATATCCCTCTGCGATGCTATATTTTTCTATTCTCGGTTTGCTTATATTTATTATGCTCTGCAGATTAATTCGATTGGCTAGCTTCATCTTTTGTCCTCTACTGTGACTACGCTAGCTGTTCCATCCCCTTCTTTACTTGCCACAGTAGCTCGTATGTCCTTCATGCCAATAATATTGCATGCTGTTTTTCTGAAATTATCTTTTAAGTTTTAAAGTTTTCCATGCTTCCATAACATCGAAAATTATTTTCTTTCCGAAGGCGGTGGAAACAATCCTGCTCCAGCAGTACCACTTGTTGCTCTAGGAAATCAGAATGGGATTATTGAGGTTGTCGATGTTTTGGTCGACGTAGATTTACATCGACTTTGCTACCCATAGCAGCGACATCAGAGGATTAAGATGGCTTGGAAACTCACGTCTTGTTTCATTCTCATATAATTAGGTGCTTCCGTGTTCTGATGATTTCAAGCTCTTGTATATTGTGAATTTTGATCGAAAATCAATTGTTTATCTACTTTGTCAATGGGGTTACCAATTCACTCGTGGAAATCAAAGTTAATAACAATAATGCTCTTCTTGTGACTAGATGATTGGTTGTCGATGTTTTGGCTAACGCAATTTCTGTCAGCTTTGCTGTCCATAGCAGCGCCATCAGAGGAACTCACGTCTTGTTTCATTCTCATATAATTAGGTGCTTCCGTGTTCTGATGATTCCAAGCTCTTGTATATTGTGAATTGTTATCGAAAATCAATTGTTTATCTACTTTGTCAATGGGGTTACCAATTCACTTGTGGCAATCAAAGTTAATAACAATAATGCTCTTCTTGTGACTAGATGATTGGTTTTCAGTGCTACCTTCATGTTAATTTTCTCGTTGGTTTGACTAATACAGGTTAATGATAAAAGTGGAGGGTACATAGATAAGCTTGTTATCACATGCCTTACAAGTGGGCTAAATCGCCCATTCCGTGTACTCCGAAAGCCTGAACGAGCATCGATAAGAGCATTGAGGGCTTCTTCATCTGGAAGGTTGGTTTTTTATTTTTGACCTATGACAATCGCTTTTATGTGCCCATAACTGTTTTTTACCTTTTACAATTGAGTACACATAAATCTCGGTACATTTGTTGCCACTATATTTGTCATGATTTCTCGAGCATAATATTCTTTCCCTGTACCTTCGATTCATTTCGTGATGCTTCTGTTGAAGTGTGGGTTATGACAAAGAACCCCATGATGGTATTCTTTTCTCTGCCTATATTTATGCAAACTGAAAAGCAATTATCTATTTTTTCAGGTACTTAGGCCAGTTAACATCACCATGAATTCTGACATAAGCCTTTATAATATTGACTTTCAGAGTCCCAAATATTATACAAATGAATTTGGATGCAACCTTTTAAGTAGCTCAGCTTTGTACTGTGCATAGCAAAATCATAAACAGACATTCACAGCAGGAATCAAGGTTACGACCATTTGTACTTTTTAACTGTTTGACTTTTTAGCTGTACTTTTTAACTGTATTAGGAGTGAGGTTGTCAAAGGAATTAGTAGACAGGGAAGGCTGGTCATAGAAGAAAATACAGCATTTAAGATTCATCAACCTTATGTGTAATAAACAAAGAGGTGTCTCAGGTTCTGAAAACCTCAGATGCTAGATAACGATCATGTGGTTACCAGATATGACATTCACTCCAATAAAAAAAAACATGTTGTTTTTGACATCAACGTGACCCCAAAACACAATTTTTACCACTAATTTCTGTTGTAATCTTTTTATAAAACCTAAAAAAATGGTAACAGTATGAAAATACTTTCTGAGATGAATCTAGACATATCTCAGTTGTGGTTTACTGATTACAAAAACGTAAACTTTATAGAAAATAGTGATCCTCGTTTATTTCCTCAGGTATGTTTCCTCCAACTCAACAACTGATAATTTCATGTCCTTCGTTATCTCAGAATTTTTTTTGCGCCAAGGAGCAAGTACGTAGACTCATTACCCTTTTGCGGTATCGCACCCTCACGCGGCGTGCCGCCGCTCATATGTACTCACACGGCGTGCCGCCGTCTGTTTTTTTTAACGATCGAGCTGGGTTTAAATCGAAACCAACTTTCTCATCTTCATATTTTATTTATATTTTTTCTATAAACTAAATATAAATGTTGAGTAGCACTTTTCCCCCCAAAGTGCCTCACATAATACATTAGCCACAGTTTTCTATAAACAGTCTCTCTAGACGTCATAGATTTATTTCTCTAGAACAAATCTTTTCTTTACTAAGAAAAAAAGCATTCCATATCATCGTACATCTGCGCGGTGCGGCGTGCTACCGCGCAAACGCATCTAGTATTTAGTAAAAAAAACATAATACTTGTTTGTGGTGTCACCGCTATTTTGCACATACAGGTCTACAGAAGGAACTTCAGATAATATCAAAATTTCGGAAGGAAACCCACAATTGAAGTCTCATAATTCAGCTTGCTACCTGATCACTTCAAGCCAGTAATAATATATATATATATCCTCCCTCTATTATACTCCATAGAATCCCTCCACAACGATTTGAGCCGGCTCGGCTCGCGGCTCGACCCGAACCGTGAAAAAAAATTACGTTTAGGTCTTTTTCAGAAGAAAAAAAATACGATTAGGTCCTTTTTTTCGAAAAAGAATATATACTACGTTTAGGTACTTTATGCGTTTTTAGGTATTTCGCTTGGGTCCTTTTTTCATAAAATCAAAATTACGTTTAGGTCCTTTTTTGGGGGAAATACGTTCGGGTCCTTTTTTTTGGAAAAAAAATACATTGCATTTAGGTCCTTTTTGCATTTTTTTTAGCATTACGTTTAAGCCCTTTTCGGAAAAACGAAATCGCAGATTATATCTTTTCAACCATTTCGCTTGTTTTCCTCGATTTGCTCGCGTAGGGAGTGGCATTCGCTCGTTTTCTCGATTTGCTCGCGTGGGGAGCGGCGGTCGCGGCGTGGCACGCCACGCTCGATTGTCTAGTATATCTTATGTCGGGAAGAAAGGGAGCGCATACAGGCCTCCAAGTATGTTTTTTTTGCGAAAAAGCCCTCCCGGAATTTCGAAAACACTAACAGGTCTTTCCACCGGATATTTTGCAAAAAAAGCCCTGTGGTTTTGCAGATCCGCGAAGGGGTCCTCCACGGTAAACCGAAATTATAGATAGGTCCTTCTAATTACAGATAGGCCTTTCACCCTTTTTTTCGGGATATTTCCAGAAAGGGCCCCGTAGTTTCGTATATTCACAGACGGGTCCTCCACTATTTTTTACAATCGCGGATAGGTACTTCGCCCGTTTTTTAAGAATTTTTCCAGAAAGGGCCCCGTAGTTCTTTATATTCGCAGACGGGTACTCCACATGTTTTTTTAATCGCGGATAGGTCCTCTCACTTTTTCCGCACCGTTTTTTTGTACAAATAACCCCGTGGTTACGTGCATTCGCCGGTGGCTCCTAGCCAGCTGATTTTTACAAAAACACCATCGAGAAAATCAAATTTTCTTTCTTTTTTTTAAAAGAACTCGACGCAAAAAAAATTTGCACGGCGCGGCATCGCGCGCAGTTCTACCTAGTTTTGATCACTCTTCCGGAGAATCCTCTCAGAAATGATCTTGAACTTGTTTGGTAAAGCTGCGGATTTTCTATTGAAAAAATTCAGATTGCACTCTACCACAATTGTGTATCGCAGTGCCTTGAGAAATTCTGCATGCAAAATTTGATGGATTTCAACTTGGGTGAAATTGCTGGAAATATGTCCAAGAGACCAACCATGAAGATGATTATCTTGTATTTATGCTTATGTTATTTCTTTAATAATGTCATATTACAGATCATCAAGTATGTGATTTGATCGTGAAACTCTGTAACTTAATTATAACATTATTATAAATTGTCCTTTATTTATTTATTGGTTGGGACACCAACAATATTTATTCAAAACAAACACATGAATTGTTTGAAAATCATGTTTCATGGATTATGAGTATGTGATACAATTCAATCATGTGAATACATGTAAGTGTACATGCTATTGGACTGACCCGCTTATGAAACACCTTTTGAGGATTTGATTAGTGTCATAAGTTGTTTCATACAATAATAATGATTGACCCTTAGACCTGAGATCAACACAGTTTCCTACATGAGGATGGTATGCTTTGATGTTGTCTAACGTTGTTTGTAACCGGATAATCATAAGGACAACACTCGGGTATACCTTGAATCATGCAGAAGGAAGTGTATGATCAAGATGGAATTTGTCCTCATACTGAGGGAATAATATCAATCGGCCACTCGATGAAATAAACTAAAAAATGTGCATGGCCATGCTCAAACGATTAAAGGTGTTAATCGATCGATCTTGTTAGTTCACTTCAGAGAATCGAGAAAATCGGTTTAACAATGCAAGAATGACATACCTCAATCTTGAGTTAAACTATGGTATCAAAGTGACAAAGGGACCAATATGTATTCATTGAAGGTTTGTCGGATAAATGACATTCATGCAATTTGTGTAGTTGTTATGTTCTGCTAGGAGCCGCTTGCGACTAATGAATCAAAAAAGAGTTTTTCGATTTATTGCCAACATAGCTTGAACCTGAAGGGTCACACACTAGAATAGACTTAAGATAGGTTTATGAAATATTCTCTCGCGACATACGTGTCAATGTGATTGAATATAATATCTGGTTGTTTACAAAAAGGGCTGCGAATTTGTTTGCAAAAACATGTTTTTGCGCAGAAATCACTGTAGCAGCACGGAAACACGGTAGCATATCGAAAGGTGCTGTAGCAACTGACGAATAAACATTGAGGTGTCGGTTTCTGTAGCAGCCGACTTGCTACAATGTTTTTGCTATAAAATTTGTGTTCCACGTTTAGAAATTAGTAAAAAATTGAGAGGAAAAATAAAGAAAAATGAAAAAATTTCAACCGAACCCGATAAAAGGTCATGAGAGTCGTATTGCGCGGTACTAGCATACCGGCACACGGTGTCATCCGCCTGTTCGTGTGGATACCTGAAGGTCGTGACCGCTACTGCTACGAAGATCTAACGTATCCATTTCCGCTGGTATGTCCAGGCGTTGAAGTCGTGAGCTTCGCCGAGAGCTTCTGCAAAAGCTTTGTATTTGCGCTCTCAGGACCACGGTACACATTTATTATTTTTGGTATTTTCTAAATTGTGGTTCTAATGCATACGATCGGTCCGGGAAGGGGATAAATTTTTTGAATTTTTTTACTGTTCTAGCCCGACAGCTTGTAATTTTTTCGAGATTAGCCGTTAATCTGACGAAATTGCAAAAATGTCCTGTGAACAGTAAATTCGAGCGGACCCAGATCGCAGGATTTTATTTTATTCATTTTCCCGTGGATCTTTTTTTTTGTTTTTTACTGCGATTCCAGCGATTGGCATCCGTGGTTTTTTTAAAAAAAAAATTGCCGCTGGAACTCCCGGCGGGGGCGGGGTAGGGGTAGGGGGTGGCAGGGGCGACGCAAGTGGGGAAAAAATATGTAGGACTCTATGGACGTTGAAAAATTTCCAAATTTTGTGTGGAGGTTCTTGACACATCAATGAAATTTCCATAAAAATTTTGGAAGATTATCACATATGAGAAATTTTTAAAAATTCGAACATTGCAACCATCTTTATGAAACGCTGACAAGTAAATTTTAACAGAACGAAAAATTAAACAAACCACGTTAGAAAATTTTGAAATTTTTTTTCTATAGTTATGATGCATCATTAATATTACCATAAAATTTTCTGATGATGAACAAGCTATATGAATTTATTAAAATTTAGACAGTGCTACTATCCTAATTAAAACCATACCAGCAAAAATGAACCAAATGAAAAATGGTACAAACCACTTTATAAAATTTTGAAATTTTTTGTGTATGGTTATGATGCATCATTAATATTCAAACTTTTATAAAGTGCTTTGTACCATTTTAATTTGGTTGATTTTTGCCGGTATGGCTTTAATCAGGATAGTAGCACTGTCTAAATCTTAATAAATTCATACAGCTTGTTCATCGTCAGAAAATTTTATGGGAATATTAATTATGCATCATAACCATACACAAAAAAATTCAAAATTTTCTAAAGTGGTTTGTACTATTTTCATTTGGTTCATTTTTGCCGGTATGGCTTTAATCAGGATAGTAGCATTGTCTAAATTTTAATAAATTCATACAGCTTGTTCATCATCAGAAAATTTTATGGGAATATTAATGATACATCATAACCATAGACAAAAAATTTCAAAATTTTCTAACGTGGTTTGTTTCATTTTTTGTTCGGTTAAAATTTACTTGTCAACGTTTCATCAAGACAGTTGCAATGTTCGAATTTTTAAAAATTCCTCATATGTGATAATCTTCTGAATTTTTTATGAAAATTTCATTGATGTGTCAAGAACATCCACAAAAAAACTGAAAAATTTTCAACGTCCATGGAGTCCTACATATTTTTCCCCACTTGCGTCGCCCCTACCACCCCCTACCCCTCACCCGGAGTTCGAGCGGTTCCAAACCGCTGGAACCAGGGTTCACAAAACCGGCGAAAACCGCAGTTTTCGTGCGCACCGCTGCGGTTCGAAATCAAAAACCGTTCGGTAAACCGGTCCATTCAAATAAAAATTTAAAAATTTTGAAAAAAAAATTATGCGCTCGGTTTTTCGTCAAAAACCGCTCACAAAAACCGTTTTGCGATGAACATTCAATTGGCAGCGGTTTTTCTATTTTTTTGGAATTTTTCAAAAAAACTTTGATTTTCTAACTCTTCGGTGTTTGACGTTTTCCGAGCAGTTTTTACGGTTTTCGTACCGCGAATTTCGAAATTCGGTTTTGTGAACCCTGGCTGGAACTCCAAATTTTTTAAAAAAAATTAAACCGCGGACGCCGATCGCTGGAATCGCGGTAAAAAATAAAAAAATTATCCCGCGAAAATGAACAAAATAAAATCCCACGATCTGGTTCCGCCCGAATTTACTGTTCATGGCCCATTTTTGCAATTTCGTCGTATCAACAGCTAATCTCGAAAAAGTACAAGCCGTCGAGCTAGAATAGTAAAAAAATTCAAAATTTTAAAACTGACTGGGTCTTTCCCACCCCGATTTACCGACAGAAATGCACATAAAAATGCCTGATAAAAATATTTCAATCTAATTCATCAATCACAGACCATTCTGGCTATAAGTTCATGTAGAATCCACTGGATAAGAGCTGAAGGATAACACTGTGATGAAATATTTTGGAAAGGGGGGTGGGGACGCCACATTCATTTTCTTGGTTGCTGAAAGATAGTTTTGTTAATTGGTGCTCTTGTCCTGTGCCTCCTTGATTATTGATGTACCGCTGGAATTGCAGCCAAGACGACAAGCGGTTAGTTAAGATTGTCAACCACTCCCCAAAGCATAAATGTTGCTTTTTGTACACTTATACCATATTACTATTTCTACGTCATTTCCTGGTGTCACTTCCCTAGTAAGTGCGTGCTGTGACGAATTAATGAGCTAGGATTTATTTTTGCTTCCACCTGGGGAAGTTGCCTTTGTTCCATCTATTCCTAATAACTTTGGTGATTAATATATTCAAAGATGCGGCATCTAAGATCTTACAGTATACTGTACATTACTTTTTTGATAGTTTGATTGTATTTTAATCTTACAATTGGAATTCTGGAAATTTACATACAGATTTTTAACACAAGGTAGTTACAGGGCTGTCACGCTGAATATTCATATTCTGAACCGAGCATTGTCTAATTAAACATCAGTCTCCGTGTTTTCCCAACATTTGCGGGTAATGCGCCCAAATGAAATTTACTCAAATGTGTGCTGTACAGTTCAGAAAGACCCGAAACCTTGTTAGTTTTTATTAGTCTAAATTAAAGTATACTCGATACTATACCGGTATACCCCTTCGCTTGCTTCAAGATTCGCACAACTTGTATTGAGAAGGAAAGCATTGAAGCATTGCTCTACAATTAATTATATAATTGACGGTCCACTAATTATCTTATAAAAAATTTCACCTGTCCTAGCGTCGGAATGTCTTGTACTCACGTTGTTACTAGCAACCAAGAATTTTTAGTTAAAACGTTGACAAAATACTTGGGATGGATTTGGCTCGTTGCTTGGTTTGGTTACTATACAGTAAACACCTGATTTTGCAGGCAATGTAACTATCTGACTAGTGGTTCTGGTATCCATGCTGACCTGTGGCCTGTGGGCCTGCTAGGAAGCCATCTTATTTGTCACTGGCTCACCATCGCTGTAAGGACAAACAGCCTCCCCATATGCACACATGCAACAGAGATACTACCATAGATTGAAAGGCCTTTCCTCTGAAAAATGTTATCATGTCCTGTCTTAGAAGGCTTGAATTAGTGCTTGCTGGAATTAGTGGTTGGTTGGGGCCCATGTATTTGTAAGTGATTGTTTAGCTGATGCAATGTGACCGTTTATTAGCTCAACCCACATTACTATAGATTTTTGCTAGGGGTGAAAGTTAGGGGTGGTGTTTAGCTGCATACCATATATTTCATGTGCATTTACTTCTGAAACTGCTTTACATTGAGTGCAAATGTTTCTTAACTACCAGGCCAGACATTTCTTCAATTAGCAGATAGGCACTGTTGATATACATTAGGTAACTGATAGGTGGAGGGGGAAAATCAACAAGAAAGAAGTACTAGTACATCACTGTGCTCACCACGAAGATATTTTTCATTATGCGTGCAAGTTCTTGAGCTTCAAGCTGTCTCCAATGCCGGGATGTGGCAATACGAACGGAGAAATTAAGGCAAAACAGCGCCCAACCATGTTATATGTTTCATTCATTTAATCGTCAATGCAGCTTGATCCGGCGTTAAAAATGGCTTGAGAGGACTGTCGTGGAGTGTCATTATCTCTAAACAGGTCTAGTCCACATCAGATCATATCTTTACCTATATTTGAGGCTAAGGTGCTCACCAACTTAGTGTATTTATTGTTAGATTTGATCCCTCTTAGGCATGCCACCCAATCAAACAAATGTTTGCTAGATTTTTTTCTTTCAATACTAGAACATGTGGAATTTTGGCTCATCTACGTGCTAACTAGGCCAGGCGGAGCTGGGCAGCTAGTTATTAATCAATCATGGAGCACCGATGAAAGAGTTGCACAATCTTGTATTCTTGTGCATGAAAAATGATACAATCTCACACGGCTCGTGCTCTAATGGCTGCCTGGTGCACTTAGCATTAGGCCAGCAAGCCCGGGTCGTTGGTTACTCAAATTATGCATCCATCACTACGGAATAAGAGCCAGTTCTCTCCTCTCTCATCTTTTCTCACTCTTTCATATAAGATAAAACTGTCGTGTACATGTTAATAGTAAGATAAGGTGATCTTATTGTACTTACTCTTACTATTCAACCGTGTTAGACTCTGGCTGGAGACCCATATCAAGTTATCAACCGTATCCCTGCGGCTACTCATATCTACGACCAAGCATTACATCGCTGAATGGACATGGTAACAAGAAAGAGTCTCTGGCTGCTAGCTCCCGCATGGAACGAAGCAGAGCAGGAGAACAGAGTGCCTGCAACCGCGAGTAAAGCACCGCCGTGGTAGGTTTGCTAGCTCTTTGCTTGATTCCGATAGATCGATTCCCCCCTTGATGATCATGTGCGCCACTAGCTTTGCGCGGCGCAAAATGCAGGCCAGCTCGGCGCGCGGGGAGTGTGCTTCGCTCTGCCGCAACGCAACTGTAGAGAAAAAAAATGATTTGGGAGCAGTACTGTCGGCGGCTCGGCGCTGGCACTTCAAGGCGCTAACGCTCCTTCCTCCAACCACCGTTAATGGATGTGCCTCCCTATGTAGCCACGCGGTGCTTTTTTTAAGCTCTGTTCGGGCACACTAAATTTACTATGTACCGTTTGTTTTTTATCTGATAGATCATATTAGTTATTATTTATTTATATTTGCAGAAGTACTATCAATAAATTAATAATTAAATATAATTTCTACTATCTACCTTATACTAATAGTATAATATACTATAAAATTTATATTTTTTTAGTCCAAATGGAAAGAAGAAAGAAACTGTCGTGTCGTGTGTCATCTCATGGACCAGTATCTAGGGTTTGAAAAATCGACGAAAATCGCTTGAAAATCGTGATTTTCGACCGCTCGAGCTGGTTCGAGATTTGCAACTGGTTGGTAAACCGGTCCAATTCAAATTCAAATTCAAATAATTCGGAAATTATGGAAAATTTTATCCAAAAGTTCCCTGAAATTAGTATTAATAGATTTTTGACGTCTAGGATGATTTTTTTTATTAAAAAACCGAATTTGGGAGGAAACAGCATGTAACCCATCCGGCCCAATAGCCCATTCGGCCCACGAAGTTGTCCCACGTATTTAACACCCTACCTGACCGTTCCGACAGCCAGAACCCTGGTCCTGACAATCCTCTCATCTCCTGAACACCTCGCCGCCGTCAACCATTTTTTCACCGCCGGAGCTTGAAAATCGCTCTGTAAGATTCGATTTTCTGTTCATATGGTCGATTTTCGGTTCAATAGTCGATATTCGATTCAACGGTTGATTTAGGTTTGCCGATCGATTTTCGGCTCAGCTTGGTTGAATTTAGGTTGAATAATGTCGATTCTCGGTTCAATAAGGTAGATGATCTGTGTAAATGGCAACAGATGATGGATTTAGGTTAAGGGCATCATCTTTTCATCTACTTAGGGTTACTTCTTACCCTGACAGAAGCACAACCACAATTATTTGTAGTTATACTTCAGCTTTGAGAACTCGCATGTCCATTTCAGTATAGATTATTGTAACCCAAATGCTACAGAGACATTTTAATGGCACGTAATAGAAAATTTTAAGTAGAAGATTTATGGTCTTACAGTATCACAAATTTCAGCATTAGAGACATCTCTTATTAAAGCTCAACCTCTCTCATAAAGCCAATGTTAGAGCTCCTATATGGAGTTTTCGATTTGTACTTGCAATTTTCGGTTTGTGACAGTAATTAACAGGTGTGTATGATCGTTGAATTGCTTTGATACTCTTGCTTCAATCCATTCTGTGCACATATGGTTCACCCATCCCAAACCTTAATTAATACTGTTATTGTTGTATATTTATGAGTGAGCTAGTATATCCCACGTATGATTTTAAAATTTTTGTAGAGACAATGGAACTATAACTGTGTTTGCTTGCTTAGTCCCTTTCATCTACTCGCACGTTAGTAATAAAGTAGTTGGTCATTTAGTCAAAAATGACGTACACTTCACAAATTGGATATTGGATATGGTATATGTCAGATAACATCATGTTAGCGATTGATTTAGCAGCTTCTCAGTGATGGTTAATTAGCTTCTCTAGTGAGGGTTAATTAGTTGCAGTTACACGAGGATTGAATGTCAACAATGACATATGATATTTGAAATCATATCATATCATATCAATTTATATGATATGATTTCAAATATCATATGTCATGGACATTGAGATGTGAACTTGGTGGATTGATTTGTGAATGGTATTGCAATAAATTGCTAAATGCCTACTTTACAACTTGAGATTGAGATTGTCTAAAATATAGCAAAGGTCATGTCGATTTTTTTTCATAGTTGTGATATTATTCCAAAATGTGTACTTTATAACTCGACGTTGTCTTAAAACGTGGGAAAGGTCATGCCAGAATTTTATCATATTTTTTATACATTTCTAACATTTTCTTGATTTTTTGGGCTTTTACCTAGTTTTTACAAATTTTTTAGCATTTTTTGCAAGTTTTCTAGATTTTTTTTTTCAATTTTCCTTGAGTGCGCCGATTTTCGATGCAAATAGGTCGAAAATCGGCCAAAATCGATCGATTTTCGTTATTTTTCGCCACTATTTGACTGTCGATTTCAAAATAGTTTGACTTTATAATTCATTCAGTTTCTACTGATTTTCGACGAAAATCGGTTCGATTTTTTAACTCTTCGGTAATGTAATCCCTGCTGGTATCCATGCGTACTCACTCACTGCTACAGGTAGCCGCCTGGTAGTGAGTAAAGCTGTTGTGATCATTCGATCTTGATGAGTTTAGGGCGCTACTTCTCTCGACCGGCAGATTAAATGTTTCGTTTCGAATTGATCAGCATTATTTCTATATGCGTGGTAAACATGCACAAACTAGCTAGGACATGTTTCGGAGGATTTAGCTTCAGCTTCATTCAGAAGCTAGCTTTCCCTTAGCTGCTTAATTTGTTTGAAGAGCTTAGTCATCGCATAACAATTGAAGCTAAACCAAAGGCGTTGACACACAGGACTTGCCCATGCTAAAAATAAAAATGAAATGTAGGTTCGACGGTACTAGAAAAGAAATGGCTTTTTGCCCATGCTAAAAATAAAAGGAGCCCTTCTTTGTCTGTCCAATCCTGCAAAGAAAAGCTAGTAGCACGGTAAAAACTGTTCATATTACAGCGATCGAATCATGCCACGCGCATACGGCATACCCACGCCGAATCTACAAACTCCGCCCTACCGATCACAGTAACTTGGCACAACTGCTGACGCACGCACGCAGTAGTGCCAGTGCAGTGATAACAAAACGTACTTTCACTGAGCGTTGGTCGCTGCCGGGAGAATTGAATGAACTAAGATCCAATACATCCATCCATCTAAGATGCAGGCCAGTGATTAAACTTCACTGCAGCAGCTAGCTTCCTGAGAAGCATTGGCGTACATTGAAAAAGAGGAAGTACTCAGTGCTGCTACGTTTACTTAAGTTTATCATGAATAATCAATATAACCCTTTGAAAATAGAAAAAACCTACAAATCTAAAAGAGATATCAAAAACACGACGATGAAAACCGGTGCTATATCTCTTTGCACCCTCTCTTTATATCCGCCACCAGTAAGTTAGGACTTGACCACGTCACGCATTCATGCATGTCGCAATGTGTAAGAAAAAGACACGGCCACTTTACCGCGATCCCATGCACGGCTTGAAAAACCTTGGCCCCTTTCCCAACTCAACACATTGGTACGGTGGTACCACTGTGCTAGTGTCTAGTGCTCGCCCCACCGTACACTACGCCTATGCAAGAGCTAATCTAGCGTCCATCCCCCTGCAGCTTGCAGTGCTGCACACTGCCTTCCAGCTGCCTGCTGCGCCTACATATACTCCTGAGTGAGACTCGTGCACTTCAGCTCGCCATTCGACCCATAAATTTCCTCCTTTCTCTGTCTCTTCGATCACCTGTGCAGCAACAAGCTAGCTAGCTACTAGCTCTCGCAATTTAGAAGCTAGCTGCCATATATGGAGCTGCGGCGGTTGCTGTGCTTGGTGGTGGCGGCGGCCTCGGCGCTGGTGATGGTGGCGAGGTGCGACCCCCAGGTACCGTGCTACTTCATCTTCGGCGACTCGCTCGTGGACAACGGCAACAACAACTACATCGTGTCGCTGGCGCGCGCCAGCTACCCGCCCTACGGCATCGACTTCCCCGGCGGCCCCTCGGGGAGGTTCACCAACGGCCTGACCACCGTCGATGTCATCGGTAAGCACTTAAAAACGGCCTGTCAGTACGCGCGTACGTGGTAGCTAGCTTGCCATGTAGAGCTATAGGCAGCAAGCTCGCAGCTTGTTGTCGTTTTCGCTTACTACTAGAGTGGCTCATTCATATATGATGTTTATGGTCGTCATGGGCGATAAATGCATGCATGCATATCTGGGTCAGGTGATGGATCGATATGCTGGCCTGGCGTTTCGATCGGAATAGAAAATTCCAGAGAGGTGTGAAGAAGAACCGGGGAGGTTTGTGGCTGTGGTTTTTTGGGCGAGACACCCCGGTCCCAGTCCACCATCACTCTCGCTTGCCTTGCCAGTGGTATATGCTGCAGTGCTCGGTGATCGTTGCATGGAATTTAATATGCCGGGGTGGACGTAGATACTTGCACCTACTAGCTGGATAGATCGACAGATCGTCCTTAGTTGTTACAACTAAAACCGGAGTCACAGGTGAAAAGAAAAGCAGACTAACTCCTAAATTCATATACTCAGACATAGTACTACTCCTACATGCATGTTCTACATCACCTGTGCAGAAACGAAAGTTGCGTGACAGATACAACTTAAAAACGAACGTACGTGCAATTAGTGTGGACGGAAATTAAGCATGGACGCCAGGAACAAACTTCCATGATCATACGTGCTGCATTAACTAGTGGGTTTATTCGATCGTTTTCTAATCATGTGCTTTTCGCAAACGCGCACAGCTCAACTTCTGGGCTTCGACAACTTCATCCCGCCCTACGCCGCCACGAGCGGGGATCAGCTCCTCAACGGCGCCAACTTCGCCTCCGCCGCCGCCGGAATCCGCACCGAGACCGGCCAGCAGCTCGTACGTGTACTCAAATCACTGGTGATCATATTGTAGCAACCAGTATAATGCGTGTCATTCACGAGTTGCTCGCTCGGCGCGTGCGTGTATATGTGCAGGGCGGCCGGATCCCGTTCGCGGGGCAGGTGCAGAACTACCAGACGGCGGTTCAGACGCTGATCAACGTCCTGGGCGACCAGGACACGGCGTCGGACCACCTGAGCCGGTGCATCTTCAGCGTCGGCATGGGCAGCAACGACTACCTCAACAACTACTTCATGCCGGCCTTCTACAGCACCGGCAGCCAGTACAACCCGAAGCAGTTCGCCGACGCGCTCATCGCCGACTACCGGCGGTACCTCCAGGTGCTGTACAACTACGGAGCCCGGAAGGTGGTCATGATCGGCGTTGGCCAGGTAGGGTGCAGCCCCAACGAGCTGGCGCGCTACAGCTCCGACGGCGTCACCTGCGTCGACCGCATCGACAGCGCCATCCAGATCTTCAACCAGCGCCTCGTCGGCCTCGTCGACGAGATGAACACCCTCCCCGGCGCGCACTTCACCTTCATCAACGCCTACAACATCTTCAACGACATCCTCGCCAACGCCGCCTCCTACGGTGCGTAATTAAGCATGCCAGTGCAACGCTCGTACTTGATTGCACCTTTTCGTACGCTTGATTTCGTTGATCGTTTGTGACGATTAATCGTTAGGCTTCACGGTGACGAACGCCGGGTGCTGCGGGGTGGGCAGGAACAACGGGCAGGTGACGTGCCTGCCGTACCAGGCGCCGTGCGCCAACAGGGACCAGCACATCTTCTGGGACGCGTTCCACCCGTCGGAGGCGGCCAACATCATCGTCGGCCGGCGTTCCTACCGCGCCAAGTCGCCCAACGACGCCTACCCCATGGACATCAGCACGCTTGCATCCATCTGATCGAGTGATCGATCCAGTACATACATATATAATTTCCGTTCGCCAAGGGTGGAAATGGAATATTGACTAGCCGTGCATTCTTTTCTGTACACGCGCGCATATTCATCTGCATTTTTCGCGAGGAGTACTTCAGTTTGTACCGGATAGACGATATATAGCTGATTCCAAAAGGAGTAGTGGTTTCATTTATGGACTGGTTTGGTATATCTATTGAGAGGAAATATGTTTTTTCAGATCAACAGCACTCATATGATTGTACACCAAATATGTATGTGGCTGTATTCCTCAATCTTGTGTTTATGGCAACCTTTTCTAATACAACAAAGTATCTTGCAAGCCCAACGAATAGATCAAACACACGCAGCATGTCATCACAAGTAATAATACAACGGGTGAAGTATACTACAACACACGAGCCATTCCATTTTGTTCTTCCCCGTCGGAAAGAATGCCTTCAGTTCACCACAAGCTAAGCTAGGCTCTCTTCGCTTCCTCTTCAGCCTGCACATGCAAAAACCTTAGCATCAGAAATAAGTCAAAAACCATTCCAAAACCAGAGACCGTACTCGCTGGCCTGAAAAACAAGGCAGATTAAGCAGGAAAACTCACAGCTCTGATGATCTTCTCGAGGGCGTTAGGCCCGCGCGTCTCGATGAACTTCTCGACGGACTTGCGCGCGTCGAGGCTCATCATCTGCAGCACCTTCCTCTGCCTCTCGTTGTAGTTGGGGCTCACGTACTGGCCGATCTTGAAATAGCGCCGGACGTGCGTCTCGTAGATGTAGGCCGCGCCATTGAAGATGGGCAGCACCAGCCAGCAGCAGAAGAGGAGCTTCATGTACGGCCACAGAGGGAACCTGAAACACATGCAGTAGAAATCTTGGGAATTCAGCATGTGACCACGGACCACATCGTGTTGGTCCCTGCAGGAATGACTGGATGAATTGAACGGAGGAGGGTCATGAGGTCATGGCTGATGGCTTACCATTGGAGAACCTTCCAGCATGAGAGCTCAAAGAGGGTGATCAGGGAGTACAAGACCCAATAGGTGAGCCATTGCTGATCATCCAGAGAAGAAGGGCTCTCTATCGCGCGCATAGAAGCATATCTAATCGTCCAAGAAAATCCTTGTTAGAATTTAGAACACAGTGCTAACTTTTTTTTCATGCCGATGATATTTTTGTGAAATAGTGTTGCGTTACTTACAGAGGATAAAGCAGCATGATTCCTGGCCTGTTTGGTGCAAAATAGGAGAAAAAAGAATTTTAGAATGAAATGCCTAAAATTCATAAGGAAAAAGAACACCAACAGCAGCAGAAAGAATGGAACAGCAATTGATGACAGAACTTTTGCTAGAACATGTGCTTACCCAACAAGGGCATCCAAATGTCTGGCGAGGGCACCAAGAACACCCATGATTCGTTGCTGCGACTTGCGAGTAGCTTGCTCTGAGGTTTTCTTGATCTCCTTCTCGATCGTTATGCGACGGTGTAGATGACAAGCGATACACGGGATGGTTTTATACTTCTGTAGGGGGCGTCTAAAAATTGGGTTAAAAGAGAACAAGAAAGGCATCCTTGCAGATACGATGCAAAGTCTTCTTTACTCTTGGTCCAAGGAAAGAAAGAACCAATGGAGTTGGAAAGGTCTGAAGCAATTGCCTGCATGGCCAGGAACCTTTCCCAAGGTTGCACCATCAGAGGGCTACCTAGGTGAGGCATCAAAAGTTTAGTGTGTTCGAGTTTAGAGTGGTCTCTGCTTTTTGAAAGAAATCGTACTTTCCCGGCATCTGTCATTATCTCACTGAGCTTATTAGCTCAAATCAAGACAGACGAATCTACAAAAGAAACAGGCTTTTCATTTCAGCTTTGCACTTTCAATTGGAAAGGGCCCAAGAGGTAGAATTAGAGCTAAGATTAGCGAATTTGCAAATGCTGAACAAAAAAAGTGTTAGAATCTGAAGACCAGGAAAAGAAAGGTAAACTGTTACTAAAAGTGAATCAAGCAGCTTTGCAGCAGCATGCAGCGACTGACATTTGCTAATCGAACTAGTAGTGTGTGCGCTACAAATAGCAGTACAGAACTGAACTGGTATGCATCAGAGGAGGGGGGTGTTCAGAAGCAGGGTTCGAAATATCGAATTTTCGATTTTTGAATGATTTTTTATTTTTGATTATCGTCGAAAATTGATAGAAATTGAATGAGTTCGAGGTCAAATATTTTGAAATCGCGGTCAAATTTCGTCGGAAAAAATCGAAAATCAACTGATTTACCGATTTTTGAGCGATTTTATTCGAATTTCTGCACACTTAAGGAAAAATGTTAAAAATTGCAGAAAATCGCAATAAATCTATAAACATCTCAAAGAAATTTTAACAATTTTTGAATTCATTTAGAACTTCTAGAAAATAAAAAATAGCAATCAATGAAAAGGAATAGAGACACTTTTAGATTTTTATAAAAATTTACAAGCTTGATCATGCTCTAAAATTTTAATGGTATCATAAAGAGTTCCCAAGGATCATGTAGTAAAATTTTCAGAAATATTAGACTTCATTTAGTGCCCCTTAGAAAATCGAAAACAGGAGAGCATATATAAAGATAGTAGCACTATTAGATTTTAAAAAAAATACACAGATCTGATCATCATTTGAATATTTTACAGAATAGCATTGCCTCTTGACCTCACAAAAAAAATTCAAAAATATTAGACTTCATTTATTGCTCCTAGAAAATAAAAAACAGAACAATATATTAAAAGACAGCAGCATTATCATATTTTTTTTTAAATATATAGATATGATAATCATCTGAAATTTTACAGCATCATTAGCATTGCCTCGGGACATCACACAAAAAATTTCAAAAAAATTAACACTTTTTGATAAAAATTTTCAATTTTTTTAATTTACATTTGAACTCCACCGATTTACCAAGTGGGAGTGGCGAATCTAGGATTTAAACTTAGGGTATGCCGATCAAATAATAATTCGATAAACGATTTAAAATTTATTGAGCAATTCGGTATACAAGTAAAAATAATAATTAAAAATAAGATGATATATTTAAAAGAAGCTTTTATACCTATAATATTACTTCTTCTTGTTCGGTCTATGACTTCTAATGGCCATAAAACTCTTGATTATATCATCTTCTTCCACTTTGAAGAAAATATCTCGCTCAATGTTGCAGTTTGTGACGGGGGAGGAGGTGAAGTAGCAGCAGCCTTCTTTGCTGCATGTTTCCGAAAAAGAGATGCAATGCCTCCGTTCCTCTTCATAATTTAAAAACCTTGCAAATAAAATACATCCATTGAGTGGTTAAAATACTAACTAAGATAAGCAATAAATAAAGATATAACTATGTCAGCTATAGTAGGAGTCGAATAAAGTATATATGTAGGATCGAAACATACTAAACTAGCAATCAGAGGGGGGTGAATGATTGTGCGGAAGCTAAAATCAAATTTTTTATCTACAAAAAATTCACCCCAATTCAGACACAAATAATTGCTTCGTATTCAACAAAACATAGTAGATGTGTTCGGTAAATCACGAATTCTCAGAGATCCAACCGTTGGATTGACCTGAAATTTGAAAAGAATAAACTAGATTCCAATACGCATCTAACTAAAAACGAATTAACACGATCAGACCTACGGATCAAAAGTTATAAATCCTGCAAGATTGCTGTGACAGATTATGACGAGAATCTGCCAAGTGGTTTCATATATCAAATAGGCTCGATACGGTCGATAATCTCTTCGCGATTATCAACGATACTACCCTGATAAGAGCACATAAAGTAGGAAATAGAATGCCAATTCTCAAGTAGTCGTATTTGTTTACAGTTGAAATGTCCTCGCGCTTGTTTGATATGACATGATATGTATTTCATAATCAATATTCTTACACAATGAGACGGAAAAGTTTACAAGAATAGAAGTAATCCAGTAATCGCTAAACTAACATGTTTAGAAATGTAGAAAAGCAATTACAACTTTCCGCTCGCTGATCATTCAAATACCCCAAAACTCAAGAACTATAACTGGAACAGGGACACTTGATTGTGTCTTTCTTGCATTCCACTATAGTACAACTGAATTAATACCATTGTCGAATGAAAATTTAGTGGAATACAGCAGTTTAGAATGATCATTCAAGTTTTGGCCTGGCTTCAACATTGTTTTAGTAGCTCCTGCAACCAACCTTAGAGTTCTTGACCTTGTTTCAAGGGCCTGAACTGGACCTGAACTGACCCTTAAATTATTATTTTCGTTTCTTGACATTTGCGTGGCATGTCCCGCTATTTTATTGCTAAAGTCAAGCATCCGAGGACCAACTGCATCATTTAGTGACCAGCCAAATGAATGGTTTTTCATGTTTGGGACCATTGGCGTCGTTAAATCATGTTTGTCTGTAAGAAGCTGTCTCTTTGCAGGTTGCTGCGAAACATTATCTGCATAAGCTGGTCTCTTGTTTCTTTGATCGACAAAGGCAGCACCCTTTCTGACATTTATATTAGGAATACTACCAATACAAGTTGGGCCAGTTGTTGAAATAGACTTACTTGCCAAACTAGTTGTGAGAGAAGGCCCAACTCCATGATAAGAGTTTCTGGACTCTGCATTATTTGTACCATAGTCATGAAAGGATATGATCGATGTGGAAGATAGCTTTGCTTCAGGTACTTGGCAGGGTTGGCGAATAGGAACAGAACTAGGATCATCATAAGACAATAAAGTGGATTTCTGATACTTCCCCTGCATGCTCGTATTTATCACCCATTGTGGAAAGGAAGGAGACGATTGATTTACTGCTGGACCCACAAAATTGTGATCTTCCCTATACATGCTTGATGCAGGAGTGCAAAAGGAATAGTGTTGATTCTGAGGAATGCTTATCACCTGTGGCAATTGATGTAGATCTAGGTGCCTGCTCCTGGACTTGGAACTGATCATGGATGCCTTGTTTACCTCAGTTTGACAAAAATATTGACAGCCAGAATTCCAAATACGATCTTTTACTGTTGAAGAAACACTATTTATAATATGCATCCTTTGGTTTTGAACATCAGTGATAGTAGACCTTGCCTCTGATAAAGTACTGTTGGGAATCCTTGGCAAAATATCTGAAAATTCATTAACATGAGCCCTTGGTATCACAGAACCCTGACAAGGGAACAATCTCTTTTGGGGCAACTGGCATGAAATTGATGAGAGATGGTCTTCTTTAATAATGCTATTGTCAGTCCACACATTGCCCATAGTTGATACCTTCTGCTCCTTGCTATGCTTACAAACTGAGACCGTCTTTCCCATTAAGCGCACTGTGGGTTGGTGGGAATGATAAACATCTTGTCTCACATAACCATCCGGACCTTTTCTCCCAGCTTGAGAGCATCTGAAACCAATCTTTTTCTGACCTTGCATAGTATTGGTCACGCCACTCACCAACTGCTGTTTCTGGCATCTTATTGTGTTCATCGATCGTCCATTCATAAACGTATTTTCGCATGTCCTCAAATTGCAGCTTGAGATCTCCATTCTTTCAAGGCCAGGTAGCTTCATAAAAGCCAAACCAATACTTGCAGGAGTGCAAACTGGGTGAAGTTTTGGGTTCCAGTTACCCTGGTCCTCCATTGATAATGATGTGCATGTATCCACAGATTTTCTATTTTCATGGCATACATTACTTGCAAAGCTACCAAAAGGACTGGAAGTAGGAACATCTTCCTGGGCAGGCATACTCCTGCAGCAAGACATGCCATCTGTGTTGGTTCCTGTGTTGACAGTTCCATGTGATATCGCCGAGGACAATACACTGCCTTCAGATGTAAGATAGTACTCAGTTGGAACCAGTGGACCAGAGATATAAGTGCTCTTCTTGCCATTGACTGCTGCATGTCTATCTTTTTTAGTTTCTTCAGTTCTGGTTCTCACAGCCGCTGAACTAGTAGCAGAACTTGTATCAGGTTTTTTTATTTCCCGACAACAATTTGTGTTCGCATAAAAACAACCATGTGGAGGGTTGCAAGAACCAGATTTTGGACCCTCACTAGAATAAGAACTTAAAGCAGGAACATCAGTAGATTTCAGCTGAATATCACCAAGACATGTTTTCATCATGTTGATACTTCTATGATTTAGCGGGCCATCAAAACCACCAGAGGAAGGATGACTTCTTCCTGCATCACAGAGAGAGATGCATGTTGACTCTTTGTCAGGATTTCCTTCCTTTTTCACTAAGTCTTCAAGCGGAAATGACGTCTGCACTGTGATGTCAGAAGCAGGCATTAGTTTCAAGGGTACAGTTTCTGATATAGCATCTGATCCACTTTGATTTGTTACAAAAGAATCTTCTATAACAGTAGGGAGTTCATCAACTCCTGTCTGAAACATAATCTTGGAGCTTTCCAAAAGAGGTAGATCCCCAAAAATATCATCCTTGGGAGGGTATGCAACATGCTTCACCACTTCACAGCCAGGATTTAGATGATAATTAGTTGACCTACTGACTTTTATGCTTCGCTTAATTACAAAGGAATTTGCTGCCTTTCTCCTGAAAAGGCTACTATTCATGTCATTAGAAGGGTCCATTCCTCTCCTGCGCTGTTTATTCAAGCTGTTTTCATGAGTTGACATATGATCCTGTGTCTCTTGTTCTTGCAGTTTCTTCCTCACTGCAAGTTCTCTCCATGTATGAATAGTAGGATTTTTTCGTTTTCCCAACAATCCCTTATGCAACACGTGTTGAAGTAAACGAGACGTTATTTGGGGTTTAGAGGTTTTCTCCTGTCAATGAACACATCTTGCTTACAGTTAGCTGAAAATAAGAAGGTAAGCTAGCTAGATGAGGGAAATACGAATATTATGCAACTAGTGGTTAGTTATTAATGAACTTCTTCAACAGAATGTGATCAAAGAATACTATATGGCCTGCACCTTCAATGTTTTTATGCTAAACTTTTTCAAGGAGAAAAGAATAAAGAACATGTTTAAAGCTAAGGAAATGCCTAGGTGGATTAACAGATAGTAGTTTGTCTCAGAAAACTTAAATCTTGAACATGTACTTAACAACGCTTCAAATCATGGAACGGTAAATTATCTTGTGAATAGGCCCAATACTGAAATACCCCTGGCATTTTACCAATAACAGTGCTACTGCTTTTTTGCAATGGATAAAGTAGCCACAAAATAAATGCACCAACTGCCCTCTTCTAGCATCAAGAGACCAAGAACAGAACTCCTAAAGATTAGACGGCTACTGCCTCATGTCCAGAGCTTCAAACGGCTAGAATGAGCACATTCCGCAGTTTTTCGCCCACTGCCATCTGTTGTGAGCATTGTTCAACGCATTGCAGGTACAATTCATGTCTACCGGCGGAAACATACTTCTACATTTGAACAAGCAAATATCATACATTACCAATGTGCTTGGGGCCCTCCTAAAACCTTACTAGCCCAACAACCAAACAGCACATCCACCCAGAAAATGAGACTGGTGACAGTAACAAACTGACCAAAATCAAAATTTACTCGAGGAAAGCAAGGACACCATACCTTGTGCTTGAAAAAGAAGCTAAATTGGAGCGCCCGCCGCCGCTTCTTGGCCCCCTCGGCTCCGCCACTCCCGCGAGATCCCTTCCTCTTCATCCCCTTCCCCAAACCACCCCCCTTGCCGCCGCCTTCGGCAGCCTCACCGACCGCCAGCCGCGACAGCTCGTGCGCCCACCACCGTGACCGCGGCGGCGGGTCCATCGGCGGGAGCTGCGGGTCCGGCTCCAGCTCCCCGCCCCCGAACGGCCAGCACTTGGCCGTGTCCACGGCCCGCATCCTCGCGGCGAACCCCCTGCGCCATTTAGTCGACCAGGTCAGCCGCGCGCGCTCACAAAACGGGAGATTACACTCCGTACAGAGAGAGAACCCAACCACGTGTAACAAACACAACAGGCAGAAGCGGAGGCACGAGTAGCTAGGAGGGCGGCGGGCTTACCGTATGGAGAAGAGTTCGGCGGCCATTTGGCCTCCACACGGTGCGCTTCGCCGGCGAGAGTGGATGGGGAGTGGGAAGCAGCAAGTGAGAGCAGACGAGACAGAAGGCGGAAGAGAATTTACAGAAGGGGGAGCGTGAGTGAGACTGTGAGGGGGAGAGAGTGACGAGGAGGAGAGAGACGGATGGCATGGCAGGCAGGAGACGTGGGGCCCTGCACGCGGCGGATTTGACGCTGGGGCTCACCTTCACCGGGCGCGTCGTTGCTTTCCATTAAAGTCCCGCCCACGCCTCGGGAACCGTGCTTTCTCTTCTTTGGTGGGGCACCGACGCACCGTGTACTGTCTGTCCTCTGCGCCGCGCTGCGGTGTGGGCCTGAGAACCGAGCCCATGCGATGCGATGCGATGCAATGCAAGCCTTGGCTGGACTCACCAGCTTGACCCAAGTTAATTACTCCCTCTCTCCACCATGTTTGCACATATCTATTATAATATTAAAGCAAATATAAAAAATACCATCACGTTCGCTTTTAAAGTTAAAAATTCTCACATTAATCGAAAGAAAAAAAGAAAGATCTACACCGTTGATAATGGTGGGTCTAGATTATAATGATTTAGATTAAAAGAAAGAGTTGTGTCATGTACAATTAATACAACAATTTGTGTTATATACAATAAAAAAATAAATAAAATTCGGAACAAAAATAAAATAAAATAAAATCAGAAATTTGATTTCCATACGATTAAAAGAAAGAGTCCAAGTACAATAAAAAACTTGAAACAAAAAATAAAAGATAATTCATAATCTAATTTCCATACAAACATCAAAATAAAATTGAAATTCAAAATTTAAAATTTCAAAAATCAGAATAAAAAACAAAATATCATTATTAATATGATTTCCATACAAACATCAAAATAAAACTTAAATTTAGAATAAAAATTAGTAGTTGGATTTGTATACGAATTTCAACATAAAAAACTAAAATTCAGAATGAAAAAATAAAAAATAAGAATTTGATTTCCATACGAACAACAAAATAAAGAGTCCACGTCAAGTACAATAAAAAAACAAAATTCCCTGTAAAAATAAAATAAAAGTAGCAATTTGATTTCCATACGAACATCAAAATAAAAATAAAAAAAATTCAAAACAAAATTGAAAATTAGTAATTAGATTTGTATACGCATACCAACCTAAAACTAAAATTTAGAATACAAAACAAAATAAAATTAGCAATTTAATTTCCATATGAACTCTAAAGTAAAATCCTTAAATAGATTAAGTTCAAAATAAAAATAAAATATAAAATATACCAATTGGATTTATATATTATTCCAACCTAAAACTATATTAAAAAATCTATATCATGTATGATCCAATAACACACAAAATATAACTAAAATTTGAAATAAAAATAAAATAAAAAGAGAAAGGCCAAAGCAAAAGGAGCTAAAAATCATGATGACGGGTGCTATGTGCCTGCATTGTTGAAGAAGTCAATAGCAAAAGAAACTTGATGATGGGGAGACCCTGGTAGAGAGGAGAAGAAGCTTTGCATTGAAGACAAGCTACAGAGGATATATATATCCATTGGGTAGCTAGAAACATGCCATCGCTGTTGAAGGACATGACATCACACACGATGATGGGGAAATTCTTCATATTGTTAGATAACGACAAAAGCAAATATGCTAACATCATAGAAGATGGGAGGTCGCCGCGTTAGTGAGGAAGCAACATCGTTGAGTTGACAAACATCCAATAAGAGAAGCGACCGATATGGGACAGCGTAAATCAAGCATGTATAATATCTTGCATGTGTATATGCATGCTTGAATTAGTTTGAATCAAAACAAGTTGCAAAAAACTCAGAGTAGAGATGGCGCTACTCTATGAAATAAGCTTGGGGCCATTGGTGAGAGCATGATGGGTGTCCTTGATAGGGATAAGCAATACTTTTACATGTATGTATTGCATATTGATGTCGTAACGTTCAACATTAAGTAATAATTGAAGATAAATAGAAGATAGTTATACAATAGAGTATTACATTAAAAGGGTAGTAGTTGAGAGGGATTGATAAAAAATTAGGCTTGCTATTGGCGGTTGAAGCAGAAAAGTTGTGGGACGATCAATAAGAGATATAAGACATATGATTCTATGGGGCAGTCAGCGTGTGAGGAAGATACATTCAAAGTCACCCATGATGTATCAATGTATACGTGAGCAATGTACCCTATGTAAAATAATCAGCGTATTACTGAGATTAAATAGAGGTACATGTGTTGCATATATTTTGAAAAAAAAAGTTAGTAATGGAGAAAGAACAAGGATATATAGCTATATGTTCTATGCAAGATGAAGAATTGCTACTTTTTGTTCTCAATTATTTTCTTCCATTAAAGCTTTTACTTCAATTACATCCAAGAAGTTGAATTTTTTTTTCAAGCTTCTATTGTCATTTCTAATGTTTATGATATCTTAAAAATCTAAACAGTCTACAAAATACGTTAATATATTATTAATCATATAAGTTATATAATTTGATACTACACGTTGTTAAAAAAAATCTAGCCAACGAATGCAAGTGTCACCCTGCTAGTTTTATCTTAATACATAGATAAAAAATATATTAAAAATAGCAAAACTAATTTTAATTATTATCACTAAGCACTCTATTCAATGCATGTAAAGGTAGATATTTATTAGGAATATAGAGGGAACATCATATTAATTTTACATTGGAATATGAATTACACCCTATATCTATAAATAAAATTATTCAAAAAATATGTTGTATAAACATGGAGAAAGTATTAATGGTGTTCTACTGCTCGATGTGTCATCGCCTCCTCGGTGTCATAAAAGTAAAATGTTGCTTTGAATTTTCTACGTATACATGTATAGCTTCAACTAGGGCAGCTAGAGTAACTACCAAGCAAGGTTTCAAATTTTGTTTTCGGTTCACATCTCGGAGGTGGGAAAAATCCAAATTTTTAGTGAAATCTCGGAACTTCGGACAAAATCTGGTCAAAATTCAAAAATAAAATTTGAAATCTGGAATTTTTTAACCGAAATCCGGCCAAAATTACCAAAAATGTGCCGAGAAACGCCAAATCTCAATGAAATCCAACCGAGTGAAACATAATCGACATGATGTTAAAATTTTTTGTGGATGGCTTTGACACATCACTAATATTACCATAAAAATTTTAAATGATTATCAAGACTATGGAATTTTAAAAAATTCTGACAGTGCTACTGTCTTAATAAAAGGCTGACCGACAAAATTTCAACCGAATGAAAAATGATGCAAACAACGTTAGAACATTTTGAAAAACTTTTTGGATTGTTCTGATGCATCAATAATATTTCCATAAAATTTTTAGATGATGATAAAGCCTAAGGAATTTTTAAAAATTAGGACAATGCTACTGAAAGCTGACCGGGAAATTTAAACCGAATGAAAAATGGTCGAACCACATTGTAAATTTTTGAATTTTTTTGGATGGTTATGAAGCATTAATAACGTTAGCATAAAAATTTCATATGATTACCATGCCTGAGGAATTTTAAAAAATTGTGACATTGCTATTATCCTCATGAAAGTCTAATGATCAATAGATAGATTTTATTGAGCAACCAAAAAGGGTTAGAATTTTGTAACTTTTATAGAAGGGTTATGAGGCAATGCTTAAGCTGTCATAAAAATTTTGTATCATTATCACATACAAATGAAGTTATAAAATTATTACAATGGTACTATACCATTTGTGTTTCTTGTGTTTTTTATTTTTAAAAGATAACAAATGAAGTTCCATGCAACCATAGATTTCATTGAGCAAGAAAAAAAGTTTATTTTTAAAAAAAATATATATATAAGGGTTATGAGGAAATTCTTAAGCTCTCATAAAAATTTTGAATCATGATCACACTCGAGAAAATTTATAAAATTCTGACGAGGTTACTGTCTCAATTTTGTTCATTTTATTTTGAATTTTTTTTCTATGATCCTACACTGATAAATATAGTACCATAAATTGTTTAGAGCTTTATCAAGCTTATACAATTTTATAAAAATTTAATAGTGTTTATGCCAAAAATTTTAAAACATCCCAAAAAATTCATTTTTTCAACAAATTTTCATGGAAGATGACTTTCTTAAGGGTTATTGGGCCAAATTCGGTCAAAAAAGTCAATTTTGGGGCGAGATCTCGTTGATTTTTTTTGAAAATGCTGTAGCAATTTTATTTTATTTTTTTAGGTTTTTTATCCTATCGGGTTTTTGAATCTCGTTACCGACCGAAATCCGAGATCTCGCCGAGATTTCATGAAATTTCACTAGATTTGTAGCCTTGCTGCCAAGTACCCACAACGTGGACTTTTGGAGCATCACAAAATAGGCTGGTCATACTTATTAATAGCGTATAGACCGGTATAGGGGATATTGACTATATCTCGGTATTTAAATCGATAGAAAGTAGTTATGTCTTTGCATCGATCATATAGATGAAATTGATAATATGTCTATTGACTGCTCACACCATTCACAAATACATGTTATTCTAGTTTTCAAATTTTGTTTTTAAACACATGTCATTCTACAATTTTGAGACAACTTTTAACTATTTTTTCTTTGCACATCCCTACCATTCATTATTCTCAATATTATTTATAAATGTGGAATAGAGTAACACACTATCTAATAACAATAAGTGAGCTAATAAAGAATGACGATTTTTTGATCATTTCAAAATGTGGCTTGGTTGAAGTGTAGAATCCTAAAACGTCATCTATTCACAAACAGAGGGAGTATACGTTATACTTCCTCCTTCCAAGTTTATAAGACCTATTTCTTCTTAGCACATAGATCAAGAAGATATTGAAGATGACTAGATTACCCCTAATTATTATCACTAAGCACTATATTCAATGCATGTATGTAGAGAATATGAAGTAAATATGAGTATTTATTAGGGGTATATAGGGAACATCACACTAATATTGTATTAAAATATGTCTTATATTTATTGACGGCACTATTTAAAAATAAGACTTATAAACTTGGACGGAGAAAGTATTTGATAGTGCTATCATAAGTGAAATTTGGTATATATACCTTATAAATATATAGTATGGTATTAAATTTGAAACGGCACGTCAATATAAATTGATATTGGAATGTATCGTTCTAAAGCTGAACCGGTATAGCCTTCGGGGTGCGATATTAACGAGTGTGGCCAGTGTACATTGCTGTTTGATTGCAGGACACGTGACCGGATCACGCTTCTTTGGGAGTTTTGAGCGATCGTAAAACCGACAGAATCACAGGGCCGAGCTTAACATTCATGCCCCCGGGACCGCGACGAGCTCAGGCCCACTTAGTTAGGTTTAGTCCTGGCCTAACCACTTAACCAGCCTACCAGCAAATCAGGTCTTCAATTGGCTGACCCAGAAAACACTTGGGGAACTGTGCGGGAAGGACGGAAATCCCCTCAGCTAACACAGTACACGCATGAGGGAGACACCTGCAAGTCTGCAACACTTGTGGGCCGTCCGATCAACCTCTGGACGGCTGCATATCTACCAAAGATGGATGCCCCCAGCTGTCAATATAGTACGTATTTCATCTCGGTACATAGACTAAAATGATATTAAAAAATAACAAAATTACTTATAATTATTATCGCTGCGTATTATATTCAATGCATATGCGTAGAGAATATGAAGTAAATGTATTAATACAACACTACTTCAAATGGTAAGTTTCATTGTTTTTCATGGTAAAGGTAAACAGCGCAACAGCACGCAGGTACGTACAGACGCAAAACAACCCTTAATGCGCACGGAACGTTCTTCACAGCTCCCCGGCCTCCCGTCGACTGTCCAGTCACAGCGGTCGCTCGACGGAGAAACACGACTACAGGACCGACAAAAAGGCAAAACAAGCATTCCATTTTCACCAGGCCGGTCTCACGGGAAGGGCTCGTGGCGCTTCATCTCCGCGGCTGCGACGTCCACCGCGAACCCCTTGCCGTGCAACCGCCAGTAGTCAGCGTTCGGGTTGCTCCACTCCGGCTCCTCCTCTCCACCCTCGCGCCCTTGAGCCCACGGGCCGAGCTGTCGACCCTGTACCTCTCGTCGCGGTCGCGCACCCGCTAGGGCTCACTGCCTGCGGCGACACCACGAGAGCCGGCACGCCGAGGGGCAGCCGGTCGCCACGGTCCACCTGCCAGGTGCACCAGAACTTGCCGTGCGTCTTGGCCATGCGCGCCATCTCCGAGTTCTGCAGCATCTCCGGCACGCCGACGTCGGTCCGCAGCCCGGCCTTGACCTCGTAGGCGTGCGAGTGCCACAGGCTCTGCTCCTCCGGGGGCAGGCTCTCGAAGATGTTGTCCGACACGATGTACTCCACACCTACACACCATATTAATTTGCACCCACCTTAAATTAGCATCCAAACGTGCAACGGTGCAAACATGGATAACGCAAACGTAGAGATCGACGAGGCTTTAACGTACCGCTGAGGCGGGAGACGAAGTGGTGAACCTCGAGCTGGCGGCGCAGGTCGTGCGTGAACAGCAGCACGAAGCTGCACTCTGGCTTCAGCGGCTGCAGCACCTGCGAGCTCATGTCGACGACCTGAGAGGACGCCGTCGTCGGCTTGCCAGGCGGCGCTGTCCAGCCGGTGCCCGACGCGGGCGTGGGCGCTGGGTTCTGATCGCTGGAGGACATCGCTTCGCACGTTCGCGAACACGTTGCGATGCAGCGATCACGCGTTCGAGAATGCCGTTTTATCTTGGTGACTTGCGCCAACTCTCCTTACGTGTGCCGCTTAGGTGCAGAACGTGGCATCCAGCATGCAACAAACCTTGCACACGGATGCAAAGCAGAGCTTTGTATATCGTCACAGCTCACAGCATAAGGCACCAGAATTACGAGTGGAAACATCGGAGGAGCTTACACGCCAGAAACGTGGCATCTAGTGACCTGTGGCTGTAGGCGTATCGAACTTTCCTTGCATTAATCTTGCCACCTTGCAAGAGAACTATGTTCAAAAGAATGAACATTCTCCAGGCTGCAGGCTCGAATGTTGCCTTCCCAAACACAGAAAATTACATCTGTGTTAATTCAAGTAATGGGAGTACACAATGTACTCTGCATCTTATCTGACGCTACAACTACGTTTAAGTAGACTACTGACGATTACCCGCTGACTAATTGTCATGGAAAATTGCAACATTTTTTCTTAGCCAGTCAGGCACATACAATGCAAAGGCAATCGAAGTCGCAATGTATTTTACATTAACACATCAACAGATACAAGGATGGCAGGGACTTTTATTTTTTTTAAAAAAAAGTAGCATCCTGAAGGCTTTCGGAGTTCCAAGTAATATATATAGTGGATATATTGGTAAAACTCACAAGGCGTCCAGACTCATGACTCATCACACAGTTCTAACCAGCTCAGTATTCAGAAAGTCAAAATCCTCGTTTGCAGAAGAATGCACCATAAAAACCACAATGTAACAACATTTGTAAATTGCAACTCATTCTATGGAAAGTTTTGTAGTTCAAAATGGGAGCTTATACATTGGAGTAAGATGCTCCTGTTTCAGAATGTCGAGTAATAAAAATAAATCAATATGCAAGAAAGCAATATGATATCCCTCCAACTTGAGATCAGACACTGAAGAATTGGATGAAAAATGACAATTTATCATAAGCATTGTTCCGATTTTGTATACTTCTGCTGCTGCACTAATTCAAAATAAAATGGAAAATCTTTAGGACAACCATGTATCCTTCTGCACTCATTAAGACAAAATGCATATCTTGATGATACGCCAGTGCTAACTATCTGCGCTTTTGAAGTTTGAGCAAATTATGCACATTGCACAGCACGAGCCCTGATAATGAAGGTGCAAACAAAAGAAAAAGGCAATAATGTATTCACGCTTAAAATGCTACGCTTATGTAAAAATTGCTTGCATTACATTTTTCCTTACTGAGGGTAGTGAACAAAAGCCCCTAAAGCTATCCAAGTGCCAATTCCAAAAACAAGTGCTAAGGTTTGACTTCAATGTTATTAGTGCATCAATACTGATAGTACAAGCCGTGACGAGAGTATGGTAGAAAGGGTATATCTAGTGTTAATGTCACTACGTTGAGAATCCCATGAAGTGCCAAACAGTGAAACAATACTACCTTATGCTGCTATGCATATCCAACACAAAGCAGATGGAAAATACATATGAACTATACTAAACAGAAAAACATGTCCAAATAGGTTTATTTCTGGAGCAAGTTTCCATCAGAAGGGACGTCATGTACTGCATTAGGCCAAACGTGCCTATGAATTGCTCAAAGCCCTTGCGCAATAATCACAGCATCACTTGGCAATGAAAATTTTACACTACACCAAAAGAACAGGGCGCACACATTGCATCTCAAAATTTTACCCACATGTTAGTTCGCCTCTGCACAAATTCTGAAATTCTCAAACTCGCGGAGGCAAAACTTCGAAACAAAAGTTAGCAGCACAAGTTACTTGCTTTGTTGCAAATCAGGCACACGGCAATAGAGGGCAAAAAACGATAGAAATCCAAAGGGGAAGTGAACCGCTGCCATCAGAACGGACATACATAATTTGTGATCTCATCGCATCAGGCAAAAACAAGCCATGGATTGCTCAAAGCCCTTGCGCAATAATCCCAGCATCACTTGGCAGCAAGAAGCATCACTTGGCAGCAAGAAGCATCACCTTTTCTTGGAAGCAATAAACACACTTACGATTAAGGATGAAGCAAGAAAACATGGACACCATCGCTCAGGACGCGAAGAGCGACGCGGATCTGAGTCCGCGAGAGCGGTTAGGGTTTGGGCCAACGAGAAGGGCTGGCGGCGGCGGCGAACCTATCATCGTAACCTAACTGGAGACGCACCCCTACGTCCGTAAATCTGAGTTTCACAGTCGAGAACTCGAAAGCATCCAGGGCTAACCAGGCTAACGGTGCAAGTGGGGCGGACCAGTCCACTAAACCACTAGCCCGTGTCGCAAAATCAGTCTGCTTATGCGTCCGCAAAACCCACTAGAGAGTAGAGACCCAACATCTTCAAGCAGGCCGTTGGTCACGGCACGCATACGGCCGCAAAGTCGTCGACTCCTCCAGCTTCCCCAATCAATTCACTTCAAAGTTCAAACCCTAACCGACTCTTCCCATATCGCTCGGCGTGGTCGCCTCCTACGCCGTCACCTCTCTCTTAAACCCCAACCCACCTGCCTTCGTCACCTCATCCATCCCCCTCATGTGCGTCTCCCTCCTACCTTGCTCCTCTTGACCTGATCTATTGCTCCTGTGTCTCGACGGATGTGGTGATCCATTATCGTTGTCTTCTGCTAGATTGATTGTTGTATAGTCTCAAAAGAGTGGGGAAATCGATTCTTTGGGGGGTTCTTCATATGCGTGTTGTTATTATCCGATTCTTGCCTTCGAAAATTAGGGAGGAGAAAGGGGAATTTGACGTTCGTTTTGCTGATTTTTGTTTTCAGATGTTGTCATGGTGGTACGGATTGCAAGTTTCCAAGTGGGAGTCTATGGTTTGAACATCTAACTGACCTAAGATCCTTGGCTGAAAAGGTTGGGGTATCTAGTTAGGTTGGTTTGGTTTAGATTAATCTTGTGCGTGAGCTAGATTGTATGGCTTCTATAAAAGATCAGGTATCATGTTTCTTGGACTCTTATTTTTACTATGTAGGAATGCTACGCTATTTTTTTATGGGGTGTTGTACATGTTTGAGAAAAAGAAATTATTGTAACATGAAAGAAAATTAGCGTATCTTCATGTACTTTGCGTTGGATAGCAATAAGCAAATAGATATTTAACTACACCGAAATAAGAAAGCAATGTCTACACTCTACACAATATAAACAGGATGGAGTGCACGCTTCGCTATGCCAGACTATAATCACCACGATATAGCATGTAATATTCATTTCTATGATACAAACTCAATATCTATGAGAAACTATGTAAAGTCTACACATAATTCAATCTATTCTTTGTATGCACACAAAGCAATATCAGAACGTGCATATGTACACATAAAAATGAATACGCTACTGTTTATTATTTTTAACATTGGTACTCTGAGCCAAAGCAACGGGGAACCAAAAAACACCATAGATGTTTGGTCACTACTATTTGACCTATGAGAGTGATTAAATCAAAATACTCAAGTGTCTAGGTGAGCTCTTAACTTGAAAAGAAGCAAACAATTCTAGGACCTTCGGCTTTGACCAAATTGCCAAAGGATGGAGGTGCATACATATGGAAAATAGAAAATAAATTGTATTCTAGAAAAGGAAGTATATATAAACTACATGTCAGATGAGGAATTGCCACTGAAACCTATTCTTTCAGGCTTAGAGTAGACCTTTTGCATCATATGCAAAGTAGACAAATAAAAATCCATGAGAGAAAATCTGTGTATCCTTGAAAAATAAGTACTTGCATATAAATGCTAGATGAGGAATAGCTGTTGAAGCTTATTTCTTCACGACCAATATAGGACATTAGCTGGCATATAACTCCATCCTGAGCGTTAGAAATATAAGTAGAAACACCTGCAAAGATAAAAGAAGGTGGTAGTAAATCTGTACAAATTCTTTCCGGTGTAAATTCCGTGAGAGATTTCTCTTTTATCTAGCTACCAAGGCACATACTTAAATCAGTAGTAAAAGAATAAACAAACTATCAGTTTGTCCATGATTCATCTTTAATGAGGTTAGAAATATAAGCAGCAACATTTACAAAGATAAAAGAAAGTGGTAGTTAATTTGTAAAAATTCTTTATGGTGCAAATTCCATGAGAGACTTATCTTTTATCTAGTTACCTAGGCACGTACCCAAATCAGAAGCAAAAGGATTGACAAACTATCAGCATGTCCATAATTCATCTTTAATGACACCTTCACAAAAAAAAGATAGAAAAGTCTGAAATGTACATCAGGAGTTTTATTTCCTATCTATATATGTATATGTGCATTTGACATTTGCATGGTGACATATTAGGTTAGCACACACCAAGAGAGCCATGGAACAAAAGAAGAGAAGGTAACAGAGCATGTTGTTCGTTGATGCTATAGTAAAGCCTGATAAGAATTCTGATCTTCATATCAGGCACATTCTGCAACCACTAAATATAGAAATATGCCCAAATTCCAAACTAAATCATGCAATTATACTCAAGGGAAAGCTACATAGAATATCCAATAGAAAACTATTGTGTGTGTAGCACAAATGAATAAGCAATGTCGGTGAGTATGTTACGAAAAGGAGAAACGAAGTAACAAAATCATCACATAGTTGCAACATGATTACCTGGAATGATCTTGTTCAGCATATCACTACTTTACACCAGATGCAAGATAGTAGCTGAAAATTTGCAAATGTGAAACTACAGGAGCTGCATGTAACAATGAGATATATCATAAAAATACTTGGACCTAGTACTGAATAGAACCACATTACAACGTCATGATACATAAATCAATGTGAAATAATCCAGCACAACACAAAATCAATGGGAAAACTGAGCAAGCAAGATAGCCTAGAATAAATTATGTGTAAAATGTAGAACCTGTATGTTCTATTTGCAGTGTCAACATCTCATTCCAAGAACACCTAATTAGCCCATCTAGTAGCTGCACAAATTAGTAAATCCCAGCTGCAAAAAATCTAATTCTAATTTTTTTCATCAGGAATTAAAACACTACCTAGTAATTTCAACTAAACCTAAGCACCTGAGAGGTCCATAATTTAGAGGAACTGATAGCCTAAGCACCTGATTCCATACCGGTTTCATGTCACTCTTTTTAACCGTTGTTTCAGTTTTCTGCAATTAGGATAAATATCTGAATGTTGTCAGAATAGATCAACATAACAAACACAAATTAATTATGGATGTCAAAGATGAAATAAAAGATACCTGCTATGCAAGTGTTAAAATAACATATGGATAGCTTGTTCATATCTCTGATGGCCAACTGAGCACCTTTTATCACTTTAGTGGTGGCCTCACGAACAAATTCTCTTGTATCTTCCTGTGACGATTTCAGCTAGCTTCCATCAAATATCCCCATTGCAATTGCTATGCAGCAATCTTTTCAGCCAAGAAAATAAAAGGGTTACATAAATCTCCACAACTGTATAATCTATGTTTCATCACAACAACTTAAAAGGACATATTTCCTTGAAGTGGTAGAGAAACTGTTATCTATGCTCTTCACAGAATTGGTAGATTTAAGAGATGACTTTGAGGAAATGCGCAAGCTTGGTTCCAAAAATTCCTATGTCTCGTACTTGGCTCTGTGTATTAAAAGGATATTAGATAAATATCGAAATAATTCTGATGACATTGCAGAGTATGAAATGGAGTAACTATCAAACCATATAAATTTGGTCCTATATTCCATCACTGAATTTGGTTGATCCTATGGAAGAAAAGCCTCATAAATTGAATTTGCATATGAGCTTTCACCAACATCAATCATGGAGCCAATATAAATATTAAACTAATCATCCAAAGTCATAGATAAAACCTGAGAATGAACAGGTCGAAGAATTAAGGTTAATTGGAAGGTGTGACTACATATTAGGTACAGTGTGAGGGAAAAATTGAACACAATTCATATAGGCATATGGAGAGAATTATTTGGGAAGAACTAAAAGTGACAAAGAAACTTGTTGATGTTAAAATAACCCTTGATATGTCTAGCCCAAGGGCCCTGCAAACATATCCACACATTAACAAAAGAAATACTCTAATAACAGCATCAATGAAGCCTATGTAAATTTAAGATGAAAAGTATGTGAAATCAAAACAAAGGGTCTTTACTTGCTTCAGTGTACCGTCATTCTATTCCACAACCTGGCTATGATAAAAAAAAATGTGTGTATTGCTGTATTTTCATATAATAAATCAAATTCATCTACGCCAAACAAAGAAACTTTGTGTAGAAATTCGACGCAAAATACCTCTCTTCTGAAATGGAAAACATAATAAGTGTTTATACATAAATGATGTCTTAATGTATGTAACAGTGGCACTTACGCCCATTCGAGATCTGGCGTACCTCAATCAGCGCATATCCAATTGTTGCTCTTTATTATGAGATCTTTCAACCTGCTTACTTTCCCTACACATGCTGAAAAATAATCCAAGCATTTGCATCTGGTATATCAATACCTTGTATGGTTCGAAAATAATAACACAACACATGCGTATCTATGTTTACCTTGGCCTTGTATGGATCCGACTGTAAGAAATTACTTCTCGACAGTACTAATAAATCAACGCAAATAGAGAACATAAATTTTCTCCTAATAAAACTATATCCACCTTTCTCCTGGCAGGAGCATAAAAGGTCTTTGAAGGTTAATAACGGGGAAAAACCTACAGTAGTGATAGGAAGGATGAAATTTTAGTATCTGCAAACATAAAGAATGTTATAACAAATGCTTAGCTGCTAACAAGATGACGATTTGTTTACCTTCAACAGAAATTCTATGACTAAACAACTCGTAACAAAGTTATCTAACCACAATCCCCTATTCCTTCTATAAACTAAGGAAAATATGACAATTTAGCATTTGCCTCCAGTTTTTTTTTTGAAGACATTGCCAAAGCAAAAAACAACAGATGCTTAATCAAATTAGAAATACTATATAACGGTATATCGTTACTCTCCAGAGCAACGGCACACCACGCCAAGGCGGCTCCACCGTTGTGGCACTTATCGGGAACAAGGTCGTGAGAGATTCTCATTTTCTTGATGGCATTGCGAGGCGCAGGAGTTTTTTTTAAAAAAAATTCACAAGTTGCATTCTCGAATATAGAGGGGGTTAGGTATGTAAAACATTGTATATGTGACAAGCAAATGCTATAATTCTTCATAAGTGATGGTATTTGATCCATCGATCGTCGATCATAATTTTTTACTTAATTGGTGCATAGAAAAGAATGATAGTTTGACTGTATTAACTAATTGTGGTTTTTTACTCTTTGACAGCAAAACTGAACTTTTTCGTAAAGGCATGTTCACTATTTTTTTCACTTTGATTTGTTTTGCAAAATACTTTCGTAGTATATATTTTTATTAATTAAACTAGTATTAATACAACCATAAATACTATATAACGGTATACTGTTACTCTCCAGAGTAATGGCACACCACAGCAAGGTGTGGTTCGCATCCAAGGCCCGTGACATCAAGGAGGCGACACAGCACCGCATTGTCCAGGCACAAGGGTCTTAGAGGAGGAACTGCTTAGTTGCACGGGACGACGCATGATTACCAATACAACGTACGCTTGTTGTTACGTATGTTTGTCGCCATAGTTATGTTAGCTAGTCGACCTTACCGGTTGTGCCTTTTCAAATTCCAAGTGCATGCGTGCATGTTTAGACTTGCTTGTGTACGTAGTAGTGTGGCAACCAAATTCCCAAAAGATTTCATCACGGTTTCATGTCTTATTTTCATTCAGTTTCATGAATAAGTTTCAATAGGTTACATGACTATGTTTCATTAGTCTTCATTATAAAGCTTTCTTTTTTATGGGTTGTTTCACAAAGTTCCAATAAGGTTTTATGAATATGTTTTATCAAGTTTCAGAAGTTTCCACATCTATATTTCAAAAGGTTTCAACAAGTTTCCTTTGCTAAGTTTCATCAGATTTCCAAAAGTTTCACAAGGTTCGTGGCTAAGTTTCATTAGATTTTATAGTGTTCATGATGTTTCGCGGATAAGTTTCATAATTTTTCACAAATAAGTTTCATTAGGTTTCATAGTGTTCCATTAATATAATTTAGTTTTCTTAGCTCTTAATAGCTTTCATGACTAAGTTTCAATAGATTTTATTCAGCTTTACTAGGTTTCACGTGGTTTCGTGAGCTAGTTCCCTTAGTTCTTAATAGCTTTCACAACTAAGTTGCAATAGATTTTCATTCCGAAACTTTTTGAAGTTAGTTTTCTGAAACTTAGTTAATATTCTTCTTAAACTTGTCTTTAATCATGTTTCAAATTTGAAACTTGGCATAACTTTTTTAGATTAAAACCCATTGAATTTTTTAGATGTGTTAAAACCATACCTCTTTGGAACTTAGTTTAAATTATTTTGAAACTAGTTTTTTTTAATCAAGCTTTAAATTATTTGAAATCCATCGAAATCTGTTTAAGCACGTCGAAACCTTGTGAAACTAATTTGAAACATTTTTGAAACCTACAGAACGTGCTATGAAATTTTGAAAGTTGGTCTCTTGAAACTCTATTAAAAAATTTTGAATCCCGTTTTAAATCAAGTTTCATATTTGAAACTGGACGAAACTTGTAGTTTCATATTAGAAACTCATTGAAATTTGTTGAGATATGCTGAAACATCTATAAAACCCGTTTAAAACTCTTATGAAACCTACAAAACGTGGTGAAATGCATTGAAACCTAGTGAAACATGCTATACCGTTGGAAGTGATTCCCAACGGTATAGCGTTGGATAGTAGCTCTCTTTTTTTAGAAAAACTACTCTACGATATACTGTAGATAGCTAATACAACGATATAGCTTGTTAGGTAGGAGCTTAACGTCTGGCAACTAATACTCACGTTGGATCCGACGACAGAACACTACCAAGAGCTTCTTTCTTCCACGATTAAAAGGTCAGCGGGATAATCTATACCCTAACCACTTTCTGGACATATATAGCCCTAAGTTTCATCAGGTTTCCAAATGTTTCACAAGGTTCATGGCTAAGTTTTATTAGGTTTCATAGTATTTCATGATGTTTCACGGGTATGTTGCATGATATTTCACAGATAAGATTCATTATGTTTCATAGTGTTCCATCAACATAATTAGTTTCTTTAGCTCTTAATAGCTTTCACGACTAAGTTTCAATAGATTTCATTCTGTTTTTTCTAGGTTCCATGATAAATTTTCACATAGTTTCGTGAGTTTCATGAGGTTATGATTAAGTTACATGACGTTCTCATATAGGTTTCATGATTAAGTTTCATCAGGTTTCTTGAGATTCAGGAAGTGCACAGACATGTTTCATGACGTTTCATGATATTTCACAGGTAAGTTTTATTAGGTTTCATAGTGTTCCATCAATATAATTTAGTTTCGGCATTTTTTAATAGCACTCACGACTAAGTTTCAATAGATTTCATTAAATTTTTAAGCTCATTTGATCTCTCTGAAACTTTTGAAGTTGGTTTTTTGAAACTCAGTTGAGATTCTTCTTAAACTCGTATTTATTCAAGTTTTTTTGGAACATACTCTAAAACTTATTTTTTTAGATTGAAATCCATTGAATTTTTTTTTGGAAATGTGTTGAAACCATATGAAACCTGTGAAAGATGCTTTGAAACTGTAGAGTTTGCCTTTTTTTTTAAACTTAATTGAAATTATTCTGAAACTCGTTTTTTTAATAAAGCTTCAAATCACTTGAAACTCATCAAAATTAGTTTAAACACGCTGAAACCTTGTGAAACTAGTTTGAAACTTCTTGAAACCTGCAGAACATACTCTGAAACTTTGAAGTTAGCCTCAAACTTAGTTAAAATTCTTTTGAAACTCGTTTAAATTAAGTTTCAGATTTGAAACTGGACAAAACTTGTAGTTTCATATTAGAAACTCATTGAAATTTGTTGAGACATGCTGAAATATTTATTAAACCTGTTTGGAACTCTTATGAAACCTAATGAAACCTACGAAACATGGATGGACGTGCTTGAAACCTAGTGAAACATGCTATACCGTTGGAATCACTTCCAACGGTATAAGGTTGGATAGTAGCACTCACGTAATAAAAGCTACCTTTAATTCACCATGGCTAATAGGATGGAGCGCAGGGAAAAAAGGCATGCAACTAATCGTCTAAGGGTCCAAGCTTCAGAAATTATCCTACAATTGGAAGGGCCTAAAGGGCCTAACAAACATAAACAAATGACTTGCAGATCACGGCGAAAATATGGGCATTAAAGCCCTACATTCCAGAAACTGATTGTCGCCTAGGTTGCTGATTTGGGAGAGAGACCGACGAGATCACGGGAGCAAGACCGGGGATTTTAGGGATTTGGGGGGTTTGCAATTTGGGGATGGGGATTTCAGATCTAGTATTGGCTGGTGTGTGGGCTTTGGCATTTTGGCCCGCTCTGGTTGGTCATTGGCATGCGACGGTGGCCCACTCGTGATGTCGATTTGCCCAGGAGTCCGGGACCGACAGCTTCCTCGGCATGCTGGCGGTGACTAGAGGTCCACTATGTGACGTCGGTGAGCCCAAGCAGCCACCTACCTGCCTTGCCCGGGAGTTGCCTCCGCCTTGGAAAGTTTGTGCCAAGAACTCATAGCAGATTTGCATCATACTTCGTTGCATTGTCGTTCAATAATTCATGTGTATGATCATTTACTCTGTTGGTTATTCAGTTCTCTTTGTTAAAGTGTATATGTATTTTGTGATCATGATCCACTTAAGGCCATGGCCAATACAACGACGCTTAGACCGACGTTTAAAGAGAGAAACAATGACATATCATAGAGCATCTATTTAAAAGTTTAGTTCTCCAATACAAACAATTATTCTAGTTATGCTTATTCTATTTAAATATGTTAAGAACTCGTTTAAGCGACTGCACACTCCAACGCAAACAGGCCATTTTCGGTTGACAGCCCAACTCCTGCCTTTATTTTACTTTCCACGGTTGCACAATAGGAAGTCGGCTCTTTCTCTCCGCTGTTCGCCAAAATCCTGACCAATCTCCCCTTGTCTCGCCAGAGTTGATGCTCACCGGCGACGACAGGGGAGGGGGTCCTCACCGGAGTTGATGCTCCTGCCACTTGATTGGAGTATCGGCCTGGAAGGAGCAGCGATAGGATCTTGTGCAAACAGGTTAGCAGCAACAGCCAAAGCCCAAGAATAGACAATTGGACACCCTGTCTGTTCCTCCCTTCTCCCATCCAATAATCGGGATTGCACGGTGCTAAATTTGATCGAGGAGGTGATCTCCCTTTGTTGTTTCTCCTGTTCTTTGCGGCTATGGTGTTTTTGTGTGTGTGTGTGTGTGTGTGTTTCAAGATCTAGAGTGTAATCGTCCCTGCTGCTGGTTCCCTTTGCAGAGTAGAATCCTGAATTTCTTATCGGTTTATCCACCTACAGTGGCAGAGCCAGGATTCTTTCAAGCCTCGGACCGAAAACTAAGCGACAATAACTAACACCAAATACTACTATAGCTTTGATCTCTTCATCATGTATTTAGCAAGAGTATATATTTGTCATGCTCCTCTATAGCATTTGAACTGTATGCAAATATATCAATGATTAATCAACATTCTAAAATGCAACTAGTACTTATATAAGATTTCAATGGTTTTCACTACTATGTACCTGTATAGAGCATGAGTTTCACTTTTGTCCAGGAGAGGAGAGCTAGATGGTCACATAAAGAGAGGACCTGAAAAAAGCAACCATTGGAACAAACATTCATCAATCATCACATTCACACAACTAGAAAATCAATGTTCAACTACATTAGTAAAGTTTGACCAATCATCAGAGACCAGAAATCACCAATCACCAATTTTTACGGTTTCGCCAATCACCAATTGGTCAATCACCATTCACCAATGTTGCGAGGCCAGCAGAGCGAGCTTGCGGCGAGTTGCGGGTGAGAGCGGTGGGCCGGTGGTGGATTGTCGCCGAGCAATGGCGGACCGGCGAGGCAATGGGCGAGGCGGCGGTCGCCGGATGCCGACAGGGGGCGAAGCATTGCCGTGGCGGACCGGTTGTCGGCAATGGCGGACCGGCAAGGAGCGACGATCGGCCGACGGGACGGGGCAAGCGAGCAAGTCCGGTCGGGCCGGCCATCAAAGCGAGACGACGGCGCGGCCACTGGGTGGGGTAGCGGTCGGTGACGGCGACGAGGTTGCCGAGCAATGGCGCCGTCGGGCGAGTAGCGGGCGCGGAGCGATGGTCGGCCGACGGGACGGGGGGGCGGCGGCGACGGCGGCGCGAGCTCGATCCGGCAAGCCCTGCGGAGATCGGCGGCGTGAGGCGTGTGAGCCATAGCGGCGTGGCGAGCAAATGGCGCCGCGGCGGCAAGCGCGAGCAAGTCCGGTCGGGCGCCGGTCGGTCGGCCGGCCGCGAGCTCGGGCGGGCGCGAGCTCGTGGGGCGGCTCGAGGCGTGACTCATCGAGCTCGTCCGACGCCCGGCTCAGACTACGCAGAAGCTAAGCCTCTTGGGCCGGCTGATGCTCGGGCCCAAACAAAAAACACTTATTATTCTTTATTGTTATTTGGGTTAGGCCTCGGGCCCAGGCCTCACTGGCCCGAGGCCCAGCTCCGCCCCTGTCCACCTAGTAGCGAGAATCCGTTTGGTTGGTGGTAAATATGGTTTCGGGTGGTATATCCACTTTTCGTTTGTGGTGATGTTTCTTGTTCGTGGTAGATTTCTAGATGCTAAAAATCTGGTTGAGAGCTCGTGAGAACCTGCCGGTGCTTTGTTTCTTGATTTGATGTTCTTCGCTGTGTTGGTGTTCTCTTGTCGTTTTCAACTGCGGGGAGCTAAATAGCGTAAAAGTCGAATTTTTGCTTGTTATCCTAATTCAGGATTGGGCTGCTTTCGTGGGGTTTCCTGAACCTTTGATTGAAACCCCATTTCGCGGCCTGAATCTTACCAGAGTTGAATTTTGGTTTGTTTTTGTCGGTCAATTGGTGATCCCGGTAATCATGCAATCTTCAGAGGAGTTGATCAAGGAAAGATACAGCTGTTGATTAGTGGATCTCTATTTCTCTGCACCTAGTTTCAAAAGAACTATTTGTTTGGGTTTCCCTGAAAATTTTAGCGCAATTTCTTTGTTGAGGAATTGCATAATCTCGGATAGGATTGATGGAAAAAAAAAAACTTTCGTTTTAGATGAAAGGACAACGGTAGCCTTCTGCAATCTAGAATGAGTACTACATTATAGGTAAATATGTTCATGTGCATTTCGTGGCATTTTGTTTACTTCTTTGATGGTTGCTGATTATATTTACCCCAGAACATACAGTCTTTTTTATCGGAGTTCATTGGATTTGTTAGTGTTTTAGTTGCAGTTCTTGTTCTGATATGGTTAGTTGCCCTCTTCACCGATATCAACTAATCACCTAACTCTTCCAGGCTCCTCTCCAAAACCGCGGCGAACATGGCGTTCTCTCTCCTGCCGCTCTACGCTCCCCTCTCGTCCTCGCCTCGTCTCCTCCCCTCCCGCTCGTCGTCCCTCCTCCTCGCGCCCAGAACTATATTCCCTCGCGGACCTAGGGTTTTGTTGCGCCACCTGTCCCCTCCCCCGCTGCACGCGCTCCCGGATATAGCCACCGCCGCGGTGGACCTCCGGGGCGCGCTCGCCGACGCCTTCCTGGCTTCGCCGCCGACGTGGCGGTCAGCCGCCGCGAGCAACCTCGCTATCTTCGTGGCCGGCTCGCCGGTGCTCCTCTCAGGCCTCTCCGCCTCCGGTTTCGCCACTGCCTACCTCCTCGGCACCCTCACGTGGCGCGCGTTCAGGTCCCAGGGGTTTCTCCTCGTCGTCGCCTACTTCGTAGTGGTGAGTGTATTCGGTTCTGCATTGCCAGTTGGTGCGAATGATGGCTTAGTTTATTTGAATTTTGAATGCTTGGTATGGTATGACAGATAAATCTGGAATTAAGTTATACGAAACGACACTTTTTAGTTGCTGTTGAGTGGCTCTCACAGATAGGTGATATCCATTTTCATAGTGTTAGATTGTACTTAGCTATGAGAGGCCACTGGTGACGGACTGATAGCTTTGGATAGACTGGGGATAGTACATGTAGTAATTGATAAAAGAGAGATGAACTAGCTTTGTATATGCGAGGAACAACGTAGTAGTTTCATTTTTTTTTCTTACTTAAGTTGTAGACGAATTGGCCTAAAATAAAAAAAAATTATATCCATGGTTGTCAAGGCGACAAGGCGCCAGCCGAGTGCCTAGGCAAGGATTAGGCGATAAAAAATGGTCCAGCGATATCAGCAAAAATGGTCCAGCGAGGAGAGGCGTTGGACTGGAGGGAGAAAAGGGAGGGTGGCGCTGCAGCCGCCCCTCTCTGCGCCAGTGGCGAGGGAGGGAGAGGAGGGCGGCGATACAGCTGCACCTCTCTGCGTCGGCAGCGAGGGAGGGAGAGGAGGGCAGACTGGAGAGGCGGTGAGGGAGGGAGGCGCTGCAGCCGCCCCTCTCTGCGCCGGCAGCAAGGGAGGGTGAGGAGGGTGGCTGTTCGGGATCTCTCCGTGCCGGTGGACTGGAGGGAGAGGAAGGGGATCGCTGGATCTGGCTCAGGATCTGTCCGCCTGATTCCCCACCCCTTATGGCTTTGGCGCCTGCCAGGCGAGACACCAAACCATGCCTGGCGATGCTTGGACACCCAGGGCGATGCCTGGAACGTCCAGGTGAGGCGACGAGCCATGGCGGGCGGGCGTCGACGACTGGATGTCTAGGCAGCGTGTCGCCTAGGCGACGCCTTGACAACATTGATTGTATCTGTGAGGCGGTGCAAGTCTTTACAAGTATGAGAGGCTGGTGCTTGCTAGTAGCGGGATCAGAAAATGCTTGGAAGATGGCGATGGTCCCTATCTCCCTGACATAGTAGTAACGCTAATGCCGCTGCTCTTTCAATAAGCAGTTTATGTTGAATTAGGGATAGTCTGGGTGTGGCGAACTCGTCAATTGGAAAGTCAAGGCAGCAGCAAAACTTCCAAATTTTTTTCCTTTCTTGGTCCCACTCTCCCAAAGCGCAGATGGTGTTATCATTGGACGCATGGTAATTTTTTGGGGGGAAATTCCTTGCCTTAATTTTTCCTGTTTATTTTTTCTAAGCGATTTGAGATTGTGAGCTAAAAAACACTTATATAATTATATTGTGATTCACAATTCACCCTTGCTAAAGGAGAATAGAAATTAGTATTCCTTGTGAAACTGTTGTAAATGAATGGAGAATTTTCCTCTTGCATATTAGGGTAGAGTTGAAATAAACAAGTTTTGCATATGGATGCAGTTTCCCCGTCTGTTCAGAAATAGCAACCCAATCTTAATTTATCGGTTTATCTGTTTTATGTTTTGTGACATCATAGTGCCATGAAATCCTTAGTTTGCTTGCGCTAAGTGACAAAGCCATGTAAACTGAATTGTTCTCATGTTTTATCTATCATTTCAATCCTAAATTGGTCATCAGTCTAGTCTGCTTATTTTTGCATTTGATATGCAGGGCACAGCAGCAACTAAGTTGAGGATGAAACAGAAAGAAGCTTTTGGGGTGGCTGAGAAAAGAGGAGGAAGGAGAGGGCCTGGAAGTGTTATTGGTTCTAGTGCTGCTGGTTGCATCTGTGCTCTCCTATCAATTTATAATGTAGGTGGTGCAGCATTGGCTGAGCTCTGGAGACTTGGCTTTGTTGCTAGTTTCTGTACTAAACTAAGTGATACAGTTTCCAGTGAAATAGGGAAGGCCTATGGAAGAACAACGTAAGATTCCTGTTACTTAACACTTTATTTGCACAGCCTTCAAATAGTTGAAGGTTTATATATGTCGTTTTGTAAACTTGTATGCTTATTTTTGCAATCGTAATTACATTACAATAGCCTATACTTAGAGCTCAATTTTCAGTTCTTTTTGTAGAGTAGGTACCTGCTGACAACATTAAAGGTTGTTCCGAGGGGTACAGAAGGTGCAATCAGTGTTGAGGGTACTCTTGCTGGAATTGTAGCATCAATGTTTCTTGCAAGTGTTGGTTATCTTATGGGGCAGGTAAACAATTTGTGTGATCTTCTGTACTACGAAAAGTTTCCTAAATGGTTTAACGTTTAACTATGATCAGGCTTTCTTATGTCATGTCTTTACTATGCCAATATTTTCGTAGTCTAATGTGCATCATTGACTATGGGAACACATATTAGAACAAAGTAGGCAGCATGAAACCTGCACTTGCTGAGATCTACCTAGCACATGGTACCTAGGAATCACAATTTTGATATGGAAGTGGCAGGAATTACTGAGTTATATACTTCTTACCTTGGACTGTAATACAGTCATATGATTATTGAAAAAAGAAATGTTGCATTTTATCACAGGTGAATGTATCACAAGGTGCAGTATGTGTTCTTGCATCCCAGATTGCAAATTTTGGTGAGAGTTTTATTGGTGCAACATTACAAGATAAGGAAGGTTTTGAATGGGTGAGCTTGCAACTTCAGCTGACTAAATACTGACGCTTTTATATACAAGTTTATTTAGAATTTTCTCTATTAAGCTGTGTTTTCCTTCTGTATGGTTCCTATTATAATCCTGTTGTTGAATGCACACCGTCTGTTGTTTGCATCACCAAATTGGCTTGCATGAAGTAACATTGGGAGTATCTAGGTTAAATGACACTGAAAATTTTCAAATAGGGGCATCATTCATGCATGCACTAATTATATTAGTCCCCCCAGGACAACCATCGTTTTTGTTCTCAACCGTGAATTCCTAGATCATTTAAATCACGAATGGGTGGAGGATATTTTCAACATGTCATAACGCAACTGTCATCATATAATCCCCTTTTGTTGGTTGCCTTAGTGCAGTGAAGGACATTTTCAGCCTATGGCATAATGCAAATGCCATTATATAATTAATAATTGTAATATGTTTATTCTGTTGGTATTGGTAGACCTATTGGATTTATAGTACATTGTATCATCTTGTTGATGGTTTGTACTGCAGATTTTGTCAGTTTTTATCCACATTTCATTGAGCAAAAGGCTATGCATATGATATTAGATTAGAAATTAATTCCTGCAGCATCTAAGACAAACCGAGCAGCACTCCTGATCCTGTTTTTTGTAAGGCATGCCATCTAACCTCAGGCTAAGTACAAGTAGATATGGAACATTTTCAGTTATTGGAATTATTTCCGATCTTTATCTCCTAAACAGCTACCAGGAAATCAGTATTCCCATTGATCTCTCATACGAGATGATCATTTGGTTTGTCATTCAGTGCGAAACTATTTCTGTTTCAAGAACAATAGAACATCATCCGGAGCCTCACTGTTTTCTCAATGTAGTCGCACATTAGATTTGTACATTGATAGCAGAAGTTTTCCACAAAACTAACGGTGAAAATTGTTCTGCGCAGCTGAATAATGATGTTGTAAATGTGCTCAATATCTCCGCTGGTGCCATATTGGCTGTTCTAATCCAGCAGTTGCTAGTGAGTTGGCGCTCTTAACTATTCTTTTTTTACTTTTCTTGTGTTCTGCCTCCCTTCTCATAATTTATTCTGGTGAAATAGCCGGCTGCTATGGCAACTGTCTCACATTTAAGCGGATGTACCTTTGTGTATGCAAGTTGTTTCCGTTGTTATGTGCTCCTTTCTGATATATTTGGATTCCAGAGTTTGTTCTAGCTCACTTCCAATGATTTGTCGAGGAAAACTTATTCTCTGAACGTGATTGCTATCCCCCCCAAAAAAAAAACCGAGCAGGCTGATGTGCTACTGAGTACTGACGACTTGATACGATAAGCTGTGTTTATTCCTACAATCTCCAAACAGCAGTTTCTCATAGTTGAAGTCATTCATTTCATGATGGGACAAGGTGCATATAGCACAACCCATGATCATGACGTGATGCAGTTGCAGCTCCATCTCTCTTGCAAGCATCACGTGGTGTTTGCTTTATTAGAGAATCTGAACTTGATCGGTCATCTCAACCTGCTATACTGCGTAGTCATGCCCTCCTAATATTGGAGGGGTCGGACCAGGTTCACAAAACCGAATTCGAAAAACCGGTTCGAAAACCGGAAAAACCGAGCCGAAAATCGCTCGAAAATCGTCAGAAACCGAAGAGTTAAGAAATAAAAAAATGGAAAAAAAATTCAAAAGAAATCGAAAACCGGTCGAAAACCTCGAAAAACCGGTCGAAATTCTCGAAAAACCGGTCGAAAATCGACAGACCAAGTGAATATTCCTTAGAGCCGATTTTTGAGCGATTTTCGCTCGATTTCATCGAAAATCGAGCGGTTTTCACCGATTTTCGACCGGTTTACGTCACATAAATTTTTTGAATTTGAATCAAATCGGTTTTTCGTTCGATTTTTAATGCCGAACCAGCCCGGTAAATCCGATTTTCGCGAAATCCGACCGATTTTCGTCGACTTTGTGAACCATGGGTCGGACATCTTTTGTCACGTCAGTTGGGAGGTGTTGGTGTTGTCACGGCCCACACCTGAATGAGGACTTGGAGGGGATGCACGATGCACCTGCAGCCTCATACGATCTCACTTTGTTCTCTCCTGGTTTGTGGGTAGGGACGCGGTTTCCATGCAACTTAAGCACACTCCCTATGGGCGGACGTGGGCCTTCTAACCGAGACTATAGGTGATTTGGATCGATAAAAAAAAGTTTGATATAGCATCTACTACAATATCTGCTACAGTAAAAAATAGTACGGTAAATTTGCTACGGTGCTCTATCGGATATTTCACAGTCGCTTTTCGGCCGGACCGTCCTATAGGGGGACCGCTCACGGGCTACAAGGGAGCCGTGTCCGTGCGCAGGGCATTTCCTTCTTTAAAAGAAGGATAATGCATTTTGAGAATGTTTCACTGTTTGGCTTCTGCTGTATCTTGAGTTCTTGACATTGTATCACTGATCCTTTGAAGATCCATCATGTGTTTCTTGCGCTTCTGCTTGGATATGTGGTCCTCGAGTGCTGGGCTGCTGGCTGCTGGGAAGAGGAGTCTGCTCCTGAACTTTTTGAAACTTCAACATTTTTGTGGCGAATGTTTGAACCTCAAGTCCTTTGTACAAAGTGCATTTGGTATCTGTTTGCACCAAAATTCGGCAAATTTATGCAAATCAGGCAATAAAATTAAAGATACGGAAACTAACGGAAGATTGGAAAGAATCCGAGATATTTGGTAACTGCAAGATTTTTAAGGAAACAATCGTCCAAGATAAAGCCGACACGGATACGGACTCAAGCGTGTTGTAGTAGGACACGATCGTAGAAGGGTATAAAAGAAGGGCCAAAGCAAGTGCGCAGAGAATCATCAACACAATACAATCAACCGACTTTTACTTTTCATCTTTTTCCGTCGACTAGGAGTAGTTCTTGTAATTTAGCCTTTGTAATCGATTTTGATCAATAAAGTTGCGATCGCCGATTGTTGATATTCGTCAATTACACCCGTGTTCGATTTATTACGATTTTGTTGCGATCGCCTTCTTTGAATCGATCTACCTTTACCTCTCGATTAGCCTTAATCGGCTAATTAGATTTATCCCGATACTTTAATCTTGATCGCTTCAGTGATTAAGTTTAAGCCGATTGATATTGACGATCGGTTTGGAGTAAATTTTATTATTTTTACCTTGTCGATTCTGAGTCAAATCGACCGCACGCTCGAACAGTGTTAAATGCGGTGTCCGTTGTCGTAAACCCTACCTCAAGTTTTTGACGCCTAACACACTTTTGCACGCCGGTGGGACACGCAATGTCTTCATCGAAGTCGATTCCACCATCGATCTCAACTCATAAGCTATAATCGTCCCAACAATGGACGATTTATCCATGAAACAGCGCCAAGAAATTGAAGCTCGGAAGGTCATACTGGAAGAGATGATGCTAAGTTGCTATCGAAGACAAGGCGTGGCGTCACTCAAAATCCGCCTGCCGACGGTCAACATACAGGTGATGCGGGTGTACAGAACAAATGGCCGATATCTACCGCTTGCCGAATTATCGGCTATGATTAATCGATGTGTGCATCACGCTTTAATAAACCAATCATCGGCTCCGTGACAACACTTGCCGATGATAGCAAATAGCGTCAAATCTATAGCCCAGAGTTAGCCTCGTCGTGAAGTCTGCTAGATCCATTACAAGCTCGCAGAATTATCCTGCTTTTTCAATACCACAGAACATGCAGGCACTACATCGATCCTAAACCATGGTGTAACCTCACCTCCCACAATGATGCCCACACAACCTACGGTCATATTGCCTAGGGACCCTCGGTCAAGTGGGGTGAGTCATTACCATGCCTATACCGACGCCGCTAGGTTGGATGCGTCAATCAATTTGCCGCCATCGGCTCCGTTCTACGTCTTTCCCCAATCGGTTTCACAGCCGATTGGCTCCGAGAGATTCCCACAAGAATCTACCTTGCAAAGGAACCCAGGTCCACACAGGGTAGTAACATACTCTGAGCCATTTGTTCCAGTACCGAAAATTCAAACCAGGCATAATCGACGCGATCAGTATGGTCGTATGCTGACGACACAAAGACATTGGCGGCTCGAGCTTACGCTCGGGGCGGATGCCGATTATGACCGACATTATCAAGGGCCCGCTATGCCAATGGCCGATAATGCTAAGCGGACCGATCGGATCTGCACTGTTTTGAGGACCAATTTGGCATACAACCAAAGGAAAAGTGATCGGCTATAGAAAGCCGTACCGATTACATTGATCGCATGCCTTCGATGAATACTCATAAAACAGGGTGCACCAACGGCCCAATTGCAACAAGCAAAGCCCAGAGCGGCAAGCGGCGGCCTCGAATACGGCCCACCTAAACAGCCGCCCCTACCGCTACCCAAATGCCTACGAGACCATTCAGGAGACCATTCCCGACCGGTCCCGACTCGACTCAGCGAGGGTTCCCGACCCGCGTGCGGGACAGGATCCCCGGCCCGACTTCAGCGAGGTTCCCGACCCGCGGCGGGACGGATCCCGGCTCCGACTCAGCGAGGTTCCCGACCCCGCGGCGGGACGGATCCCGCGGCTCCGACTCAGCAGGTTCCCGACCCGCGGCGGGACGGATCCGCGGCTCCGACTCAGCGAGGTTCCCGACCCCGCGGCGGATGGGATCCCGCGACTCGACTTCGAGCGCGTCGCGCGCCGGAGTCCGTGTCAACCTAAGGCCACGTGCCCCACGAACGGTCATTAGCGGATCGAGCGAGGCGGTGGTCCCTTCCCAAGACGATTTGATAAGCTGCTGAAGCCACGTCTCCGTCCCATCAACCGGCCACCCACAAAGTGCAAGGACACGCTCTCCCGAGGCAACTCCAGCGTCACACGCGACTACGCCAAGCACCCACATGGATCACGAGAGCAGCTACGCCACTTCCGGAGGATTACCTAACCACTCGACCAACTAGACCACCGACCCAAAGATAGGCTCAAAGAAAGCGCGACGATCGGTGAGCAAGCGACCGATCGGCGAGCGATTGGCGTGACGGCGGGCAAGACCGAAGCCCTAGAAGTAGCTCGCCGGCACTTCGCCAATTCTCGATGTAACCTGCCCCTTCAGATCGAATAAAGGAGGCGGGAACCTCCTAACAGGCGGGAGTAAGAGCTACAAGAGAGTTTTTCCTCTTCTTCCTCTTCTTCTTTTCTTCTCCTTCCGAGAGCTAAGTTTAGATCATTCTAGTGTTGAGGCTCCACCTCGGCTTGTAAAAAAACTTCGGTGCCATCCGCACTTTTGATGAATACAATACCAACGCACGAATCGGAGTAGGACCTTCGGCCCAACCAAGATACATCTTGGACTCTGTGGTCTAACCATTCAGGGAGCGCGGAACGCGCAGCCCTTAGACTTACAAATTTACTTGCCGCGCCAAACGCCGGCGGTGGCACGCCAGGTAGGGGCTTGCGCGTCTTCAAGCAAAGATCTCCGGATTCCCATTCGTCTCCTTGATGGCATTCTTCTCCAACGACAGCATGATCGTGTTCGGAGCCGATCCGCTTCGCCCCCGGCTTCATTGTCACCTCGGAGGAGAGCTCACGCTCATCCCGCCACCGAGGGCGGCGCTGCTGGGAGCTGGACACCATCTCCGGCGGCCGTCCCACTCCGGCTTGAGCGCCATGGCCCCAAAGCCGAACGAGGAGCGCTATACCTCCTTTGGCGAAAGCCCTCCGGGCCGCGCAGAGATCCGTCACCTCCCGCTTTGCCACGACTTGTAGCTATGGTGGCTACATGCCAACCTCCGCCCACGAGTTCTTTGGAAGACTCTTCCGACCACGGCCCAGCTCAAACACGGGTATCCCGCGCGCAGCGGCACTCGCGAGTGCAGCGTGGCGGGCATAGCCGATTGGCCGTAGCCACCGCGACTCACGACGGTCCCGGCCCGCGCTTGACCGAGGCACGGGAGGGGAATACCAGCGTGGAGCGCTAGCCTTTCGAGCTCGCCTTGGCCGAGCTCCATGAACGCGAGAGTGGAGGAGCGAAGGTCGAAGCTCGACCGGCTCCAGCCAACCTCGAGGGACGAGCCCGAGCCCGCGCAAGTCTTTGGGCGGCGCGACGGGCGCGCGCCAAGAGCACCACAAGTTGGGGGCGTAATCCGGCGCGCCCAAGTTTTCCTCACGCAAGCCAAAACGTGGTCGCGGCGCAATCTTGCTCCGAGGCCTTCCGGAGCCCGCAAACCCGGAGGCCGAGCTACCTACGAGTAACCTTCGAGGGTGGTGGAGCGCGCCGCGGCAAATCATGAGCCTCCGGCTCCTACCACACCGGCGCTTTCTTCGGCCACCAGCCCTGCATCGCCATGGAAGCCGGTGGGTGCGCCAAGACCGCACCCACCATGAACCACCCAGGCCTCACGCACCCGGTGCGCGGCGCCTCGGCACGTTGCCTTTACATCCGCGCCACCTCGAGGCGCGAAGAAAGATGGCGGAGGACGCCACCACTCACGTGTTGCGGATGGTGGCGCCACTACGCGCCCGAGCCACGATGGTCCCGGACCACGGGCTTTTTGCCAAGGATCCGCCAGCGGATTTCCGCCCGATTTCGGGCGCCTACCAACATTACCAAGTACAGGGCCACCAACCTGTGTCGCTCAAGATTACGGCTCGCGTCGGGCCGGGGAGCGACAGATGATCTCTTCATCATCCAAGATTCCCCATCTACCTCGCGGACTCGGCTCGAGCTCGCTCAGTACCGCCTCAAAAGCTGTCAGAACTGGGTGACTTGAAGAATCTCTTCGTCGGTAACTTCGAGGCACTTATAAGCGCCTGGTAACTCCTGGGACACGAAGGCTGCAGCGGCCGGGAGACTCTCGGGACTACATCCGAGGTTTTCCCGCGGTAACGAGCTCCCGACATCTCCGACGCCGATGTCGTGGGAGCCTTCATCTACGGCACCTCCCGCAAAGCCTTGGTGCACAAGTGGGTGCCTCAAGCCCAGACCACCAAGGAGCTCCTCGACATCGCCACCAACCACGCCCGGCGAGGAGGCCGTAGGGGCTATTTTCGAAGGAGAAAGGCCAAAGAAGAGCCCGGCGCTAAACCGGGTCTCTTCCGACCGCGCCGACAAACGGGCGGCACGAGAAGCAGATCCATGAGACCCAAGTGGTCGCCACGGCCGACCGCCTCGCTAAGCAAGTAGCGCGCACGACCGTCGCGCCCACCACCGAGAAATTGATGGACGGCCCATGCCCGAACCATGGGTTCTCCGTCAAGCACAAGTACCGGGACTGCGAAGTCCTGAGGCGCTATCTTTCTAGCGTCCCCACAATCGCGATGCCTCAGGAAGGATAGCCAAATGGGCGCTCGAGCTTAGCGGCCATGGCATAATATACGTCCCTCGGACGGCGATCAAGTCGCAGGCTCTGGCCGACTTCGTCGCCGAGTGGACCAGCCTGTGCACCACCACGGCCGAAGACCCGTCTTGGACAATGTACTTCGACGGGTCTTACACCAAGAATGGCGCGAGCGGAGTAAATCATCATCTCCCGCCGAACGAGCTTCAATCGCCATTAGGTTGCTCTTCGACGCGACCAACAACATTGCCGAGCACGAGGCTCGTCAACGGTCTCCGGATCATTGCCGACCTCGGTGCCCGCCGGCTCTCGCCCACGGGACTCAAGCTTGTCGTCGACCAAGTCATGAAGGCCGCGGAGCCCCGAGACGCCCGCATGGCCGCAGAAATCGTCGAGAAGTACGCGGCCGAGGAGCGGTTCAAGGGTTTCGAGCTTCACCATAGCTACCGACGCTACAATGGCGAGGCCGATCACCGCCAATCTTGCCTCGGCAAGAGCCCGTCCCGCCGGGATCTTCGTCTCCGACCTCCTGCGGCCTTGTCGGTGGACTCGGCGGTGGCGGCCACCCGACCAATCCAAAGACGGTCGCCCGGCCGACGCGGTCGGCGTGAGACTTGGCCGGATCGCCGCGGTGTGCAAAGACTTGAGTCCGATCGAGGAGGCCCTACATCGACCGTTTTGATGACGGTCACTTCCCCGACCGACCGAGGCCGGCGCCGCCGGTACGGCAAAATCTTTCGTCCGATCGGCCAGACCTCTACAAAAGGAGTCCCTCCGGTCCTCCAAAATGTATCTTGACCGACCAAGGAAAACAATTTCTTTGGACGACATACACAGTAGTCTGCGGTCACCACGCAGACCCGATCTCTTGTGGAAAGGCCTTTCGACAAGGTTTCTCTTCGCCAACATGTGTGTCGACGCCGAGCATATCGTGCGCACTGCGAAGGATGCAGTTCTTTGCTCGGCAGGCGCGATCCGCCAGCCAAGCTTACTGACGATCCCCATCACGTGGCCTTTGCCGTCTGGGACTCGATTTGGTCTGCCTTTCAGAAAGCGCCGGGGCTTCACCCACCGCTCGTCGCGGTAGATAAGTTCACCAAGTGGATAGAGGCCAAGCGGTCGTGAGCGCCACGTCGGTACAAGCGGCCATCTTCTTCCGCGACATCGTTTTTAGGTTTGGAGTCCCAAACTCCATCATCACCGACAACGAACACGATTCACGGGAAGGAATTTCTCGAGTTCTCGTGGACGACTTCAACATCCGTGTCGATTGGGCGCGATAGCCCATCCGCGGACTAACGGCGGTCGAGCGCACTAACGGCATGATCCTTCAAGGACTCAAGCCGCGGATCTTGATCGGCTCAAGCATTTCGCATTTGGGTAGCCGAGCCGCCTCCGTCCTCTCGAGTCTGCGGACCACGCCGACCAGGCGGCGATCGGTTCACACCCTTCTTTATGGTGTTTGGCTGAAGCCGTTTTGCCCATCGACCGAATACGGCTCCCGAGATTGCAAGCCTTCGATGAGGCTCGGGGCTCGCCCGCAACAAGACGCCATCGACCCGGCTCGGCGAGGCGGCGTGGCCGTCTGCGGTCGGCCGGATATCAACAAGCCTGCGCGCTACCACACCGCCAAGTTCGAGGGCGATCCTTGGTGGCGACTTGGTTCGCGTCGGTCGCACAACCAAAGATAAGCACAGCCGCGCCCCCAGGAGGGTCCTTTCACCGTCGTGGAAGTTCTCCGACCGCACCTTCGACTCAAGGGCGCCGATGGTCGATCCTCCCTAATGCCCGGAACATTGAAAAGTTAAGGCGATTCTATCCCTAAGCTCTTTTCTTTTTCCGGTATAAGTCTTTGCCTTTCTCCCAACCGAGCACACTGTCGCCACGTGACGACTGGGCTGCCGTCGGCGCCTGTTCGTGCCGCTCTCGGATGGTGTCCTGCATGGTCGGTGACCCACCGACCACGAGGTCTATCCCGAAGCGGTAACCCTCTCGACCCGAGTGCTACGGCCTCGCCACCGGCTATGGTTGCCCAAAGAGCACTCGCGGAAGAAGGAAGCACTGAGTGGGATGACCTCTGGTCGATTGGGAACAATCTTCCCCACACGAACTCGGCTAACTCACGTACTCATGTGGGTGGTGACCGACTAGTCACAGAGTCTATCCCGGCGGTAACCCTCTCGACCCGAGCGCTACGGCCTCGCCCGGCTATGGTTACTAAGTAGCACTTTGCGGAAGAAGGAAGTGCCCGAGTGGAAAAACCCTTGGCCGATCGGGAACACTCCGAACCCCATGAGTGCGCGTAACTACCGCATAAACAAGACTCCTATCCTCTTGCCCTCTCAAATTGACCCGACCCACGCATAAGCGACCCGTGGTCCTTGAGGCTATGGTCGGTCAAACCCAAACGCAAAGGAGAGCAAAGAGGCAAACCGAGCTTACAATTACTTACGATCGTTTACACAAATCTTTGCAAGAAAAGAAAAAAAAAAAGGGGGCTAACTTCTTTCTTCCTCTTCTTCCCGGTGGTCGACCGCAGACGGAGGAGGAGGACTCGCATCTTGAAGGCGACCTCAAAGCGGGACGTGGTGGCGATCTCCGAGCATGCGGCTCGACACGAGCTCGAACTCGCCGACCTCGTCGCCGGTCCGGTCCCGACGATGCCGCTTACTCACCATCGCGAGGTCGATACCGTCATAGTAGCGAGACGGTATTGACCGATCGGGACGAAGCTCGAAAGGTGCGCGCCGCAATCACAGCCGCCTCCACAAGCCCGGCTTTCGGGCGTAGCAGGGCAAGTGCGCTCGGGCCCGCCTCGTGCCCAAGACTTGGGCGCAGACCTCTGGCCGGCCTCGAAGGGCTTCGATTCGGCGCCCATCTCGCCCTACCATCCCTGAGACCCTCGGCCGCCAGAGCCTCGTCCCCGGCGCGATCGCCACGTCATGGTCTCCACGCCAGATTCCGAGCCTCCATGGCGACGCTCGGTTTTTCTCGCACTCTGCGAGTTTTGGCGTCTCGGATGAGTCTCCTCTACGGGTTACCCCAACCAAAGAAATCAATGGAGGAGTTGAGATACTTACTACCGCAGAGTCGATCAGCCGACTTCCCTCCGAGACTCTCGAGGACGTCCTCAAGGAAGCCGGCTCCTTCCGGTCAGTCTCCGCCGGACCGAGCTTGTTCGGCGCCCTCCGGGCCCGATCCCGCCCGACCGCAGATGGGTCGCTCGCTTGTGCCACCCCCTCGCCGGTGACGACGCGCCCTTGGCCTCGGTGACTCCGCCAGGAGGATTCAAGCTCCACCACCCTTGCCCTCAAGGCCTCGGCCCCAGGCGCTCGTCGTAAAGGGCCTTTGAGGCCTCCTCTAGCCCTAGGCGGAGTTTTTCGCCTCCGTCCGCCCAATGTTCAAAGCCTCTGGGCAAGACGAAACTCAAGCCGCAATGACCACTTTTTCCACTGCAACCGCGCCACGAGCATCCGAGCGACGAAGGAGCCCGGCTCGGGCGCCGAACAGGCCCGCAAATGCCGCACAACACGTATATTTCATCAACCGCGAAGCATATCGAGAGTTACAAAGCACGACTCCTTCGCTCACCTTACCAAACTTACGGGTTGAATCCTCGACCATCACCTCGGCGCCACCACCGAAGACTCTAAGGCTAGGGTCGACCCTTATGGATCGCCCTATCTCCTCCTCCGCAACCGCGGCGCCGCGGGCAGCCCACTCGCCTCGACCGTCCATGGATCCGGCCACGGGCCACATCCGGCAGCAGACCTTCGCACATGCTCGCCGGAGGAGCGGCGCCCACCAGAGCGCCATGGCTGGGCGATGAAGTCGGCCTCGGGAGCCCTCAGGGGGGGGGCCGACGCTCGGCATCGCGCTACCGACCGGCGGACGGCCGCCGGCCTGCACGCACGACTCCTCCGGCAGAAGACTATCTCGACCGGCACCGCCGGTGGAGTCGGCGGCCGCTCCCCTCTTCCGGCGCTTCTTCGATCGGGCGCGCAATGGCCAGCGGCGTCGCCGCCCTCCTCTCGAAGACTCGCGTCGGCCGGCGGCATCCCGGGCGGGGCGTGGAGCTCTTCGCGCCTCGATCTCTCCTCCTCAAAGGAGGGCGCGCCCACGGTCGCGTGCTCCATAGGCGCCGACCGACGGACCACGAGCCGCCGGACCGCCACTTGAGAAGTGGTCTGCGGCGCCCCACCGCCACGCCCGTGTAGGCGCCGTGACGCCACGATATTTAAAAGTCGCCGAGCGGCTTTGCTACAAAAAATGTTCCAGCAGAAGGAAGAGATACTTATCGAAGCGAGCGGGTGCGCGCACGACGCGCTTCTTCGCCGCCCCCACCAAGGGGCGTGTCTACCGCCGCTTCCCGGCTCCCACCACGGGCGCGTCGACAACCGCGGCCGCAGACGCTTCTTCGCCGAGGGATCGCGGCCGCGGGGCTGCTGTCGGCCAACTCGAGCCACCACTCACCGGAGGGTCGGGAAGGAATGCGCCAGTAGTGGGAAGCTCCCCACTATCGCAGAAGTCGCCCCACCGCGGTGGACTCCGATCGTCCGCCACGCGCAAGGCCTTGCCTTGGCGCTCCTTTCGCTTCTTCTTCCTCTCTCCTCCTTCTCGCTTTTATGAATCGGCCTCGGCGGTCTTCGCCGAGAGGCCGCCTCGCTTTCTTTCTCCTCGGAGCGTGCCCGGAGGACATGCCTACGAGCCCCTAGAGGATACAAAACGACCGTCAGCCGACGCTAAGAGCGAAGAAGAAAGAAGCAGAAAGAAAAATCCCACAAACTCACCAGATTTGGGGGATGAGCCGACGAGAAAGGCCCCGGGTGGCCGCCCGCGGCCACCGTGGCGCTTCCTCCGATAACCGCCGCCACCGGGCCTCCACCTCTGACGCGCCAACTCGCCACCTCCATCCTGCCCTGGCCGGATGGCCCTCATATCGAACATGGGCGCGTTTGCCGCGAGAGGTCGCGCACGATCCTCATGAAGCGTGCACGACAACATCCCCTGGCCCCCCGTTTCCTCGAGCCCCGATCTCTCCACGATCGTGGCCACCTTGTTCTTTCCTCTTCTCGGCGCCTGTGTCCATTGCTCCATCGCACAGGAGCTCGCCCGAGAAAAGCCTGGGCGCTGTTTTCAACGGTCCGGACATAGATCCATTCGGAGCGCCATCCCTTGTTAGAGGACGGCAGCTTGATGTCCAGTACTGAGCTCCGCCCGCTCGGCCGAGAGGCCGGGCCGCCATGGGCGCCGCGCGCCGAGACTACTGCCTTTCCAAAGCCTCGCTCGAAGAAGTGCGCCACAGCGCCAATGCGGCTCAATCCCAAGAAGGCCTCGCACAGGTAATGAAAATGGCGATGTGAAGGACCCGTTAGGGCTGAGGTGGTGCACCTCCACCTTGTAATGGAAAAGAAGCCCTCGATTTAAAGGGTGGAGCTAAGAGCCGGGCGCGCCAAAAACGAGGCGGGACCACAACCTCGCCGCTCTGCGGCGCCGGATAACGGCCCGGCGGCACCTCCACCGAGAGGTGCCTGCACGGAGGAAGCCCTTCTTCACTAGGCCGAGCGCGGCGACTCTCCCGCGGAGCACTCCGTCCACGACATCTTGGGGAAGCGACTTAAAGGTGAGAAGTAGAGGGCCGAGGTTTCTCTCTCGCTCTCGGGCGTTTTTCTTGCTTTAGGGACGGAGACGAAGAAGGCGAAAGCGTGGCTACCCGAGGCACCCTAACAACGTGATTTATAGGAGGCGAGCGGACGCCGACCGAACGGACGCCTCGAACGACCGCCGCGTCGCCCGCCTCGCCACGCCGCCCGTAACTCCCGATTTCCAATTCCACTCGCATTTAATCTGTCGCACAAAGTTGCAGAGTCATAAAGACGCCGCCCAACAGCGCGGTCCTGCTACCTCTTGGTCTCGCTTTTGGCCGGACGGTTGTTCCGGCGCGCGAGAGGCCCATCGGGCCGCTGCGTCCCAAGATGGCAAAGCTTTGTGGCTTGCGCCAGGGCCCAATAAAGTCGTGGTTCAAAAGGCCTAACCCACCGGATGGGCGAGGGCCGCCCAAATAAACTTGAGCGAGGGCAAGCACGAGGTGAGCCCCACTGGGTCCCGGCTGGGTCGGCCGACGACCACCACCTCTACTCGGCCCGAGACCATACTTCACACTCTCCCGGAGCTCATCGATGAGCGATACCACCGTGCTCGGGTCGACCGACCACCTGTGGTCCATACGGATTGAGTAAATAAAGGTTTTTATGGGTCGCCCCACGCAGGCTGTGACACCCTACTGGGACCGTCCGCTCGGAAGGGTCCCCTTGGCGGGACCTCCCAGACCCACTCTGACTACCCGTTACTAGCTCCAAGAGCACGCTGCTCAAACCAACGCAGTAAACGCGTCGCCACTCCTCCAGTCCCACACCGCGATGGGGTAAACTTGTGGATAGACGGCGGCTACTCCTCTCGCAGCTTTCCTCCGGACGGGACTCGGGATGGATACCCGCTGGCCCGGCTACGACGTTAACGAGCACTCTGACACCGAACCTCGCGGAGGCATCCGGCCGCCTTGCCGACCAAGGCACTTGACACCGAACCTCGCGGAGGCATCCGGCCGCCCTGCCGACTAAGGCACTCGGACACCGAATCCTCGCGGAGGCATCCTGGCCGCCCTGCCGACTAAGGCGCGGCCCACCACGACGTTAACGAGCACTTGACACCGGAACCTCGCGGAGGCATCCGGCCGCCCTGCCGACCAAGGCGGGCCCAGCCACGACAATGAGCACTCTGGACACGGAACCTCGCGAGGCATCCGGCCGCCCTGCCGACTAAGGCGGCGGCCGGCCACGACGTTAACGAGCACTCGGACACCGGAACTCGCGAGGCATCCGGCCGCCCTGCCGACCAAGGCACTCGACACCGGAACCTCGCGGAGGCATCCGGCCGCCCTGCCGACTAAGGCGCTGGCCCACCACGACGTTAACGAGCACTCGGACACCGGAACCTCGCGGAGGCATCCGGCCGCCCTGCCGACCAAGGCGGGGCCCACCACGACGCAATGAGCACTCGACACCGAACTCGCGAGGCATCCGGCCATCCTGCCGACTAAGGCGGCGGCCCGCCACGACGTTAACGAGCACTTTGACACCGGAACCTCGCGGAGGCATCCGGCCGCCCTGCCGACCAAGGCACTCTGACACCGGAACCTCGCGGAGGCATCCGGCCGCCCTGCCGACTAAGGCGCGGCCCAGCCTACGACGCAACGAGCACTCTGACACCGGAACCTCGCGGAGGCATCCGGCCGCCCTTGCCGACCAAGGCAGCGGCCCACCACGACGTTAAATGAGCACTCGGACACCGGAACCTCGCGGAGGCATCCGGCCGCCCTGCCGACCAAGGCACTCGGACACCGGAACCTCGCGGAGGCATCCGGCCGCCCTGCCGACCAAGGCACTTTGACACCGAACCTCGCGGAGGCATCCGGCCGCCCTGCCGACTAAGGCGGCGCCCGCCTACGACAACGTTAACGAGCACTCTGACACCGGAACCTCGCGGAGGCATCCGGCCGCCCTGCCGACCAAGGCACTCGGACACCGGAACCTCGCGGAGGCATCCGGCCGCCCTGCCGACTAAGGCACTCGGACACCGGAACCTCGCGGAGGCATCCGGCCGCCCTGCCGACTAAGGCGTCTGGCCCACCACGACAAGAACGAGCACTCGGACACCGGAACCTCGCGGAGGCATCCGGCCGCCCTGCCGACTAAGACATGGCCCACTACGACGTTAACGAGCACTCGGACACCGGAACTCGCGGAGGCATCCGGCCGCCCTTGCCACCAAGGCACTCGGCACTAAAACTTCGAAGGCATCCGCCATCCTTGCCGACCAAGGCGCCGATTAGCTACGGCGCCAAACGAGCGCAAAGGAAGATTTCTTGAGGAACAAACCGCGAAGTTCGCACGTCCGACCACTCGGAAACCAATCGCGAACTTCCTAGCCGAGCCGATCAAAGCGTATCAAGCAAAGCTAACTCCTTCATGAAGTCATTCATAGAGAGAAAAAAGGATTTCATTAAAAGCCTAAGCAGCTCAAAACTTTACACCATTTTACATGAGGCACACGCAAGACTCTCTATCTACACCTGCACTCTAAAACTCCCTACGACAACGCCGACAGAGGCCCTTGCTCGCCGACGGATGCACTTGGGGTCGGTGGACTGAGGTCATTGAGATGACTCACTGTAGGCCCTGCCCGGCCGTCGAGGTCGGCCACACCGCGGAATGGCATGCCGCCGCTGCTCAATGACATCGACGCGGCCGCGCTTATCGCAATCGGCGCTCGCGCCATTGCCTCTAGGAGGGCCCCTTGCCACTCCAAGCCTCGGATCACTCAAGTAGCGCCAACGGCAAAGAACGTCGCGAGCTACTTTTCTCTCTTTGGGAGTTCGCCATCGCCGATCATACTCAACCCAAAGCTCGCTCAAAGGGTCTTCTCTTCCACCACGATGTCATCACCAAATCAAGACTAAAGGGTGTCTTGAACACATTTCAAGAAGGAAAGGATTTCGTCTAAGAGTCCGCCGCCGAGCAACCCGTGGCGCCTTATATACCCATTCAAGGAAGATCAAACGACTCAGAATAAATGCCTAGCAGAAAACGGTTACCACCACCGAACCCGGCGGCCAAGAAGACGAACGAGCAAAAACACACCTAGCCATGCGCGCAAGACACAACAAAGCAATTAAGAGGCTCCCGGCGGTTCGTGATACCTCGTGAACGTAATCCCGCAGACGTCGGATGCGCTGGGGCACGCCTAAGCAAAATCGGTAGGCCCCGCTGGCCCACCTAGTTGAACGGATCCAACAAGCTCAACCCCAACCGAGTCCGCCAACTCGATTGGAGGTTCTGGGGCTACCGACGAATACTCATAAAACAGGTGCACCAACGGCCCAATTGCAACAAGCAAAGCCCAGAGCAAAGAAGCAAAGCGGCCTCGAATACGGCCTCACTTAAACAGCCGCCCCTACCGCTACCCAAATGCCTACGAGACCATTCAGGAGACCATTCCCGACCGGTCCCGACCGACTCAAAGAGGTTCCCGACCCCGCAGCGGACGGATTCCCCGACCGACTCAACAGGTTCCCGACCGCAATGGATTCGGGATCCTCGGCTCCGACTCAAAGAGGTTCCCGACTTCGGGGGGACGGGATCCCGCGGTTCGACTCAAGAGGTTCCCGACTTCGCGGGGACGGATCCCGCGACCGACCAAAGCCCAGGTCGCCAGATCGGAGTCCCGTGTCAACCTAAGGCCACGTGCCCCACTAACGGTCATTCAAGTGATCGAGCGAGGGGGTGGTCCCTTCCCAAGACAGCTTTGATAAGTCTGAAGCCACGCCTCCCGTCCCATCAACCACCACCCACAAGGCAAGGACACGCTCTCCCGAGGCAACCCAACGCCACACGCGACTACGCCAAGACCCACATGGATCACAGAGAGCGCCTACGCCACTTCCCTGAGGATTACCTAACCACTCGACCAACTAGACCACCGACCCAAAGATAGGCTCGCAGCGGCGACATCGATCGGCGGAGCAAGCGACCGACCGGCGGAACGATTGGCGACGGCGGGCAAGACCGAAGCCCCTAGAAGTAGCTCGCCTCGCACTTCGCCAATTCTCGATGTAACCCGCCTTCAGATCAATAAAAGGAGGCAGAACCTCCTAACAGGCGGGAGTAAGAGCTACAAGAGAGTTTTTCCTCTTCTTCCTCTTCTTCTTTTCTTCTCCTTCCGAGAGCTAAGTTTAGATCATTCTAGTGTTGAGGCTCCACCTCCGCTTGTAAAAACTCTGCACTATCCGCACCCCGCTGAATACAATACTAACGCACGACCGAGTAGGGACCTTCGCCCAACCAAGATACATCTTGGACTCTGTGGTCTAACCATTCAGGAGCGGAACGCGCAATTCTTTAGACTTACAAATTTACTTGCCGCGCTCAAACGCCGACACTTACCCTCACAATTTCGTAGTCCCTGACTTTGCCAAATTCTCCGGGATGATTCTATCACCACCGGAGCATGTCTGACGCTTTATCGCAAGAATGCGTGAAGCGCCCAATCCGACGGGCTTAAAATTAGGTTATTCCCATTGTCTTTATCCGGCAGCATTTACTTGGTTCACTTGTTTACCTCCGAATTCGGTCCATTTATGGAACGATTTGGAAAGCCGATTCCATGAATATTTCTTTTCAGGCAGTTTGGAGCTTAGAATTTCAGATTTGAGTTCTGTGCGCCAAAAGTTTGGGGAATCAGTGACGGATTACATCAAGAGGTTTAGAGAAATTAGAATCGGTGTTTTAGCGTTACGCTGTTCGACAACCAACTTGCCGATTTAGCATTTCAAGGTTTGATCCCGCCGCTTAGGGAGAAGTTTGGAGGCCAAGAATTCACTGACCTTAGCCACTTATTGCATCGCGTATCGGCTCAAGAAAGTCGATTCACTGATAACAAAGCATTCAAAGATAGATTCAAAAATAGCAATAACAAGGAAAAGGATAAGGCCAAGGTCAATATGGTTGAATATTGTCCTAGTGATTAAATCTTGACGACGAGGAAGCGTAAATAAACATAGCCGAATGGGTAAAAGGATCCAAGAAATCCTTAGTCCGTTTTTGGCTTAAGCCGACTAGGAACAAGTCGGAAGTTAAGTACTCTTTTGATGTTTCTAAGTGCGATCGTATTTTGATTTATCGCAAGAAAAGATAATACGATTGCCGGAGGGACATGTGATACCATCGCCGATGAGATCAAAAAGCGCAGTATTGCAAGTGGCATCATTCTTATTCGCATAACACTAATGATCGCAATATCTTCCACAACAGATCCACCGCTATTGAAGATGGTCGGTTGAAGTTTGCCGATGAGCCGACTATGCGTGTTGATGTTGATCCGCTTCCTATCAACATGGTACAAAGGTTTCGCTAAAGGAAAAGAGCCGATGCAAGACGAAAGCGTAAAAGGATCGACAAGTCGACATACGTCAAGCTCGAGCGCGCCAAACACTAAATATTACCATCGGTTCCTTACAAATAGAAGCCGATCGAGATGGGAAAAATTCAAGGACCATTAAACCCAAGGGAATCCCCTGTGGGCAAATGATACAAAGCGAGAAGTCCCCATCAAGGCACCGCGAAAAGGTTAGGTCCAACGTTCTCACAATTAATGGAGAAGTATGAAAGGATGAACACCACCACGGATCATACCCGCCGGATCGGATAATTTGTACCGCATGAGAACGTGGAGAGGGCACATAGAAGGTGTCCTTTTGGCGCTTTTGTCGAGAGAGGAGTAGCGCTGCTATCACCGTGATACCGTCCGATGGAACATTATCCCGAGACGGTTGGCCAATGCAATCGCCGCAGGTAGGCTATCCGGGCCAATCGAGAGCAAGACAGAAGTCACGTAAGGCCGGTTCATGAAAGAATATCTAAACCGAATCAAGAACCAAGCCAAGCCAAGACACGCAAGCCCGGGCCTAATCAAGAAGACTTGGTTGGTCAACACGAAGCCGGTGGAACCTAAACCCAGTGGTGCCCATCGCCCGAGCCGATCACAACGACGACGGCTTCAGAGACTAAGGACGCAAGAAATTTGTGAAGCCGATGCTGAGAGAGAGAGAGACGAAGTATTTAATAAACTTCGTCCAATCAAATGCGTCAAGAAAGAGTGGAAAGAAAAGAACAAGCCGAAGAAGATTTCGAATCGGCTGATGACTTGGATTCTCCCATGATTCGGGATGGCACGCCTCCAATGGATATTAACATGGTGTTCACGTTACACCGAGTTCAAAGTCGTAACTAAATCGCCAAAGAGGCGGATTGTTCGCTTGTGCTCAAGGCAGAGCACCGCCTTTGAGAAACCCAAAGACGATCATCGGTATCTGAAACCATTGTATCTGAAAGGATATATAAATGGCAAGCCGATATCAAGAATGTTGGTAGACGGAGGCGCCACAATGAATCTAATGCCATACACAACTTGCAAAAGTCGGGTAAGTCCGATGAAGACTTAATCAAAACTAACATGGTTTCAATGACTTCACAGTGACCCTACTGTAGCAAAAGGTGTCATGGTCACAGAGTCGATCGTCGGTAGCAAGACTTTGCCGACAAAGATTCTTTGTAATTGATGCCAAAGGAAACTACAAGCAGCCGCTTGACGGATTGGATTCATGCAATCGTTGTATCCCATCGACCATGCATCAAGCACTTGTTCAATGGAATGGAGAAGAGGTTGAGGTCGTTACATGTACCGATACATCGCTCATATTGCCATGGCTAGTTCCGGCGCGAATTGGCAACACGAAGAAGTCGGCCGCATATCGGGCAAGACATGGACGATCGCGATTTCATCGTGTGAGCAAGTCAGACTCATGCCGATCGATGTCAAGTCGCACTTTTGATCGAGCAAATGAAGTATTACGCCGATGGGGACAAGAAAAACATTGAAGACACTACAGACAAAATGCAAAGCTATCGCAAATAACGGATAGCTACGAAACCATAGAAGACTTTGAAGAAATCGAAAAGTTAGGTCAAGGGTTCACATCCACCGACTTGCTTGAAGAAGTCGATATAGGTGGCGGTGATAGAAAAAGACCAACTTTCGTTAGTGCAAATCTAGATGTAAAGTACAAGGAAAAATTAATAAAAATACTTAGAAATTATAAGGATTGTTTCGCTTGGGAGTATCATGAGATGCCCGGATTAAGCCGCCAATCGTGGAACATCGGCTACTAATAAATCGGGCTATCGGCCGCTTAAACAAAGATCCCAAGCGCTTTAATCCACCTTGTACCAAGTTATAAAAGAAGAGATAGAACGATTGTTGGAAGCAAAGTTTATCAGCCTTGCCGATACGCTGAATGGGTTCCCAACATCGTTCCAGTCATGAAGAAAAATGGAAAACTTCGAGTATGCGTCGACTTTAGAGATTTGAACAAGACGACGCCAAAAGACGGATACCTTATGCCAATAGCCGATATGCTTATCGATGCTGCATCAGGAAACAAGATCATAAGCTTTCTGGATGGTAATGCCGTATAACCAGATACTCATGGCGTGGTCGATATACCAAAGATAGCCTTCGATGTCCCGGCGATAGGGTTATTCGAGTGGACGATGAATGACTTTCGGCTTGAAAAACGCCGAGCAACGATCACGGCAATGAATCTGATCTTTCACGACTTAATCGCCACATTGTAGAAATTTATATTGATGATGTAGTGGTAAAATCTGCCAAGATTTCCAACATCCGCCGACTTAGAGAGGGTGTTCAAAACATAAGATCGCACGGTTTGAAGATGAATCCTTATAAGTGTGCGCTCGTGTGTCGACGGGATGCTTTTTAGGCTTTATGGTACATGAAAGAGGAATCAAGTCACCAAACAAGGGTCAAGGCCATAGCCAATACTAAGCCGCCAACATGTAAAACGAATTACAAAAGTTGATCGGCAAAATTAACTACCTCCGTCGGTTCATCTCGAACCTCTCTGGTAGGATTCGTGCTTTCACTCCATTGCTGAAGTTAAAAGAAAACGAGGAATTTATATGGGGAGCCGATCAGCATAAAGCATTTGACGAAGTAAAAAGGTATTTATCCAACCCTCCAGTCCTGGCTGCACCTCAAAAGGGTATTCCATTCAGATTATATGTCTACCAAGAAGATACTATTGGAGCTGTTTTGGCACAAGAGGTATATGGTAAAGAGAGGGTTATCTTTTATTTGCCGACTGCTGTCGGACGCAGGTCGTGCACCCTTTTATCGAAAAACTATGTTTATCCTTGTACTTCTCATGCACAAAACTAAGGCACTACATACTAGCATCGCTTGTAAGGTCATCCGCAAAACCGATGTTATAAAATATATATTGTCACCCAATTCTGCGAGGTCGACTTGGCAAATGGGCTTACGCTTGGTCGAGTTCGACTTATCATATGAATCACCAAAGCAACAAAGAACAAGTCCTAGCCGATTTTATAACAGACATGACACAAAGAACAAACTTAGTCTTGGTCGCACCATGGCAATTGTTCTTTGATGGATCAAGATATGGGGAAGGAGATGGTATCGATATTGTACTCACCTCACCTAGAGGACATAGCTTTGAATTTGCATTCCTGCTTAAATAGTCGATGCTCAAACAACTGTGCCGAGTACGGCATTACTCAAAGGCTTACAGCTTGTTGGAAAATATTGGAGTGAGCACTGCTGAGGCATATGGTGATTCACTATTAGTAGTACAAAGAAATAAAAGGAGAATACCAATGTCGAGATGAAGTGCTATGAAAATACCGAACAATGCCTAGAAATCATCGGCTCTTTTGCATCATTTTCATCGGTCATGTTCCTCGAGAATTGAACGATAGAGCTAATACTTTAGCTCAACAAGCATCCGGTATAAAGATGTTGGCCAAGTCGAAACCGAATCGGTAGACAAAGCAATTATGTGCACGGTATTGCCGATCGAGAACGCAGATAAAGACTATCTAGTCGATCCATCTAAACCGACGAACGAAGGATACGGCAACAAGCGCTGAAGTATGTTGTTATGGACGATATAATCGTATTATCGGACTATGGAAGGCTTGTTGTTAAGATGTTTAGGGTCAAGAAGCGCGAGTGGCGATGGGTGAGGTGCATGAAGGTATTTGTGGTTCTCATCAATCGGCACATAAGATGAAACGGATGCTCGACGGACAGTTATTTTGGCCGACAATGCTAGAGGATTGTTTCAAATATTATAAAGGATGTCGACGTGTCAAAAGTTTGGCAACATCCAACTAGCACCAAAGATCGACGTTACATCCGATTATCAAACCTTGGCCGCTCGGGGTTGGGGAATAGATATAATCGGCCAAATATTTCGCCTCGAGTAAAGGCCATAGATTTATTTTGGCCGAATCGATTATTTTTCAAAGTGGGTCAAGCTATACCACTTAAAAAGTGACCAAAGTGTTGAGGCGATTAGTTTTATGAATGAACATATCGTCCATCGGTTCTAATACCACAAACAATCACGACCGATCAAGGTACGGTATTCATGTCTAATGAGTTTCAAGGTTACGCCACGAATCTAGGGATCAAATTGTTAAACTCTTCGCCATATTACGCCAAAGCTAATGGACAGCCGAGTCGCCTAATAAAACACTAATCGATTTATCAAAAGAAAATTGATGAGAAGCCAAGAATTGGCATTCGACTCTATCGAGTCACTTTGGGCTTATCGGCTATCTTATCACTGAGCGACAAAACTTTCACCTTACCAATTGGTGTATGGACAAGAAGTCGTTTTACCCGTGGAGATTAACATTGAGTCTATACGAATAGCCGACAAAATGGTTTGTCTACCAAGATTACAATGATTTAATGGTCGACTTGGATGAATTAGCGGAGTTACGATTGTCTACGCTTGATTGGCTTAAGAAGAATAAGATCGAGTTGCAAGAGCATATAATAAAAAGTTATGCTTAAGTCTTTTGATCTAGCCGATTTGGTATGGAAAACAATATTGCTCGTTGGCTCGAAGATAACCGATTTGGAAAATGGTCACCTACGTGGAAGGGCCATATAAAATTAATCGGCTAGTCGACAAAAACTCGTACTTGCTAGAAACGTTAGAAGGGTATGTGTTGCCTAAAGCAATTAATGGGAAATACTTAAAGAAATACTACCCTAGTGTTTGAATTGGAGCCTAGCCGATTGAATATATGTTCAGAGCCAAGATTAACACAATGTTGTTAATCTACCAAAAGATTGCAAATTCGAAATATAAGTAAAATACGAATCTGTTAAATAGCCGATCGTAAACATGGCAAAATTACAAAGCATTCAGATTTAGAAGTTTTGGGACAACCACTCAAATATTACATCTAGGAATATTCTGAGTCGGAGACATTCGTGAGTCGTGCCCCTAAAGCCGATAAAGGTCTCACCGCTTTGGCGATTGTTTCTGTACCTCATCCAAGATCTTGTCATCTTCACTGCATTGCCCGGGATGGGTATAAGTTTGGCCGATTGCTCCTTGAAGGTCGCCACACGGTGATGCTATTTCTATCTTCCGCTCCTTGGCGGCCGATGATGTTTTTTCAAAGGAATCTTGACCTTCTACGATGAGCTTCACCGCCTTCGATACTCATCTTCAAGAAATTTCTTAGTGGTTTCCACTTTTGAAGAGAAGATTTGGTAACTTTCAGAGAATCCATAGTGGCATCAAACTTTTTCTTTTTCGCTTTGTCTCCGCAACCATTTTGTCAAGGATTCTCTCGTCGGCTTCTTGGTCGCTCTCTTTTCTTCCTTTCTTCACCGCTTCCACCACGGTGTCTTTTTCTCATCCAAATGGCATACCTCAAGCAAAGGCAAACCATAGTCGCTGGTGGTAAATCGCCTCAATCGCAGCCATAGCGCCCCGAATCGGCCGATTATTGTTTAAAATCTCCGATTGCGGCCTTGACACTAAATCAAATAGCTTGTTGAGGCGGTCTTGCATGCCAGAGCCGATGAAATCACGCAATGACGCGGCTTTTGAGACCGCGATGATGTTTTGAATTGCGAGATGTAATCGCTTACCGCAAAAATCTCGGATCATCTAAGCCTGATAAATTGAAGCCGAGAAGGTTGATAGGTCAAGTCTCCGAGCAATGCGGTTGTTGACATCGGTATCGCTCTTTGGCCGATATATCGCAGAGTTTGATAAAATATTGGCCACTTGTGCTGATGCGGTAGGCTGGAAGAAAGAATATAATGAGACCGATGGACTAAATCGAGGTTTGTAAATTTTTTTTTAAAAAAAAATACCTGAGCAGTAGTCGATTCGTGAGGTGAACTTTCGCCACTTTGTTCCCGTGGTTTAGAGTATTTCTTCTTGGCAGAACTTTAGTGGACTTCGCTTCTTCTTTCTAAATAACCATCTACCGAAAGTCGCTTAATGAGAAGAATGGAAAAGAACAAAAGATGATTGAGCATAACTTACTTGGTTGTCGTTGCCTTTCTAAATCGGATAAAGATGGGCTTTGAATGCCCAAGGAACCGTAAGTATAGCCGTAAGTGCAATTGCTTTATGTGGTCGTTTTTCTTTGCTAGTTGCAGAGCATCGATCGGCTTCTTTGCAGCCTTTAGTCTGCAAAGAAAAGAAGACGACCAATGAGATAAATTCATATGAGCTATGATAAAGAAAAGCTAAATCGACTAATACTCGCTAGTAATATTTACGAGACTCAGATATCATATCCGAGCTCGATTCGTCACTTGAATCAAGTATCGAAGATACCATCGGCCGTGAAGGTCCGGGAAGAGGCATCAATAATAGCCGATGGGTACGATCTAGAGAAGTGCATCCGCAATTGAAGACCACCATGCGGAGAATCGGCCGGATCGACGATTGTTCAAGACTTAAATGTGGCAAAGATTTGATCTGCATGTCATCGGCTATCTCCAAGACCATATTGGCCGCAGACTAAAGATCGTACTCTAGTTCTAGGTCAACCAAATCAAGAAGTGGAGATCGGGAATCACTTGGCCAAAACCCGCTTGTCCGCAAAGATGGAAGGAAGATAAAATTCATAAGAAGGTGAAAGGTACGGTTCCTTGTATTGAAGCCGACATGCAAGATACTAGGAGAGATAAATTTTTAAAGAAATCCAGAGTCGATCTGCATTTGGAACTATCAGAATCCAAATGAAGAAATGATGGCCATTCAAAATCGGCTGCACTGGTATAACTGAAGAAGTCTTGTTGGCTAAAATCATTACTATCCAAGTTAAGGAAAAAAGATAAATATTTTTTCAAGCCGACTGGAGATATCTTCTTGCTGCCAGAGCACATTATATATCTTTCGCCATAAGATCGGCTAGCTCTGAATTCTGGTGCTGCATTTTCTGGTGTATCTTCGCGAGGAAATGCCGAGTCGCCGATGGATCCAAATCAAAGATCGGCTAAATAAACAATACAACCATATCCGATGAACCGAGAGGACCACCTACGCTGCCAACGCAAAATTTGGCAAAACCAATGAAAAGCCGACTCTAATCACATGCATCATTTGACAACCGCCCCAAGGAACATTTTTCCCAATGCTAGCCGACGACCTCTACCAATCGCTCGCCATTAATCGATACACTTGTGTTGGTCCTAAAGAAGCACCATAAAACAAGAATCGGTCTAACCACAAGTTCGTAAAAGCAACATGTTCTTCATCCGATACCGCCCATTCACTTTATTATTGTTGTTAATATATTTGCGCTAACCTTCTCCTTTGGATTGAATAAACTTGTATTTCGGTTTGCCACTAAAGGCCGATATTCGCCACCATCCGCCTAAGGCAAGACAATTGGGCTATGTCCATGAGGGTCGGGCCGATGGGACCAAGATGGAACAAGAAGGCATTGGAGGTCTCCAACCGTAAATAGCAGCCGTGGCCACTAAGGGCTCATTGGCTTCGGATCGCTAATGAGAGAGGAATACACTCTGCTATACCCATCTTTTCCCATTCCCCTTTTTTGAGCAGCCACGCGAATATACCAAGATCTCCATCCCTTTAGCGTCATGCCATGCCCTCAAACTTTTTCTCAGCTCTCTATGTTGAATGCAGAGCCGATAAAGGAAGACGGGAATATCCTGCTAATAACCGTCTTGGCATCTAGATTCCCTATCTGACCAAGGAAATATTGATCTTCATCGTTAGGGATCGAATGAGTACCGACAAGGCCCATTTCAAACCGATCTTAGCAAGCCGATTGGAGAAGAAGGATGCAAGCCGATTGATGGAAACCGAGCAATGGACAAGTAAAAGCCGATTGTTTGGGGTTAGAGAGCTTGTGCGCGTGAGGAATGACCGAGGGGGGCCGCGCTTTATAGCATGGTAAAATTTGAAATGGCGGAAGTGAATTTCAAAAGGCGTGAGCGATTAAAACGCACTACCAAAGATGTCGAGAATTACTACGCGAATAAAGCAAAGAAGCACGGGCGAAGATCAAACGTTAGCCGATTGAACAAGCCGATATCAGGATTTTTGACAGATGAACAATCATCTCTCAAAATGGGGGCATATGTTTGCACCAAAATTCGCAAGTTTATGCAAATCGTGCAATAAAATTAAAGATACTAAACTAACTAAGATTGGAAAGAATCCGAGATATTTGGTAATCGCAAGATTTTTAAGGAAACAATCGCCCAAGATAAGGCCGACACGGATACGGACTCAAGCGTGTTGTAGTAGGACACGATCGGCCAAGGGTATAAAAGAAGGGCCAAAGCAAGCCGCAGAGAATCATCAACACAATACAATCAACCAAACTTTTACTTTTCATCTTTTTCCGTCGACTAGGAGTAGTTCTTGTAATTTAGCCTTTGTAATCGATTTTGATCAATAAAGTTGCGATCGCCGATTGTTGATCTTCGCCAATTACACCCTGTGTTCGATTTATTCGATTTTGTTGCGCATCGCTTTCGTAATCGATCTACCTTTACCTCCGATTAGCCTTAATCGGCTAATTAGATTTATCCTGATACTTTAATCTTGATCGCTTCAGTTAATTAAGTTTAAGCCGATTGATATTGACGATCGCTTGGAGTAAATTTTATTGTTTTTACCTTGTCGACATGTGTCAAATCGACCGCACGCTCAACTGTGTTAAATCGCGTGTGTTGTCGTAAACCCTACCTCAAGTTTTTGACGCCAACAGTATCCAACTATTATCCGCATTCTATTATCTTTGATACTATATATATTGCTAATGTTCTGTTGGCTCTCTGCAGAGATGGCTTATTAACTACTGCTGAACAGACCAAACCTGATTAACTCTTTTACGGTACACTAAAACAGTGGCGGATTCAGTAATTTTCAGATGGTTTTACGGAGCTAACAAAATATTGTTCAATATAAAATTTTAAGGTTCACAATAATAAAATTAAAATACAAATTATTCATATGAGTGCAAATATGTCAAAATAAATTAGAAAATTTCATAATAATTAAGAAAAAAATACAAATTAACTCGCGAGACTCCATAACTTGGAAGTGAGATATTATGGCTTCATCACTAACTTGTAGAAAAAAATATTGATCATCCATTATACTTAGTTGGTTCTTTCACAAAATTAATTATCGAAAACAAATTTGCTTTCTATAGGTATTGGTTTTGATGTGGAGGTAGTAGTGTAGTTGCCTTCTGTGTCTTTCTGGATCGATCCCACAAAGCTTTCCAATCTACAAAATACCTCTTAATTTTCTTAAACTCTATGTCACAAAATCAACTAATTAATCCCACTAATTCACCTTTTATCAACATTTCAAATTCTCAACATTTAACAAGACAATATGTGAAAACCTATATGATATGGTCGATAGCCCTGACTGGCTGCTGCAGCGGTTCAACCCGCAGTGTTGTGGCTACTACTTGGTCGACAGCCCGGTTGTCGCCTCAGCCCCCACCCTCTCGCTGCCGCCTGCTTGTCGAACTGTATCACCGGTCTACACCCTGAGGCCAAGTGAAAGAGAGAGGCAGAGAGGCATGAAAGACAAAAAAAAATTGGTTAGGGTTGGTTGTGCTTTGCAATGTACTCTGCTCGGTTGAGCCGGTTGAGGAGGAGAGTTATGGAAGAATGGAAATAGACTAAAATTAGTTAATAAGTGAATATATACATTGATTTGGTCCTATTATTAACATATGTAATAATATACATATTATATAAAATTTTTTTTGTAAAAAATTTTGGGTGTACAGATGTACACCCATGTCCCTTCATTGGATACGCTACTGTGCTAAACTCAATATGAACCGTTCATTATTTTCGATCCAACGGATCAGATTAGCTAGAATTTGTTTATACTTCCTCTAGTAGTAGAGTAGTACAAGTACTCTTAATAAATCAATAGATAGATTTGATTTCTACTGCCTAGTATATATACTACCATAAAATTTCTCAATCCGTTTGCTTTACTGCCACTTAAATTAAATAGCCTTCTCTGTCGGCACTACAAGACCACACCTTTCTGATGGATGAACATCAACATACATGCAGGCATGCAGGTTACCCACCCAACTTGCAAAAAATGGAGTATCGGAGGGGAAAGGATCAGAGGGTCCCTCTCTTTTGCACTTGGGGCTAAATGATTCAGAGTAGGTCCTGGGAGGACGCCTAAATCCAGCCTTTGTAACATAACTACTGCCGAACCAGTCAAATTGTGTACTAGCCCTGTCATCCTGTAGCAATGACCGTATGTGCGGTTCCTTTGTGGAAAACCTGGACCCGGAAAGGGCGGATAGGCAGCGAGAAGCAGCTTGTTGGGGGGCCCTGGCTCGTCACGTCAATCACCACAACACTTACACCGGCGCACGCCCGAACCTTATTACTCTTAAACCCCACAAAAACCGCACTTCCGAACGGCCAGAACCCCACGGATGCACGAGCAAACGCACACCACAATGCCAGCTTCCGTTGCCCTCTTCGTGTGCCTGCTCTTCATGGCCGCCGTGGCGGCCATGGAGCCGGCAGAGAGGGAGACGCTGTTCCTCGTCATGGACGCCATCTCCTCCGACCGGGACTGGCGCTCCGAGAGCCCCGACCCTTGCAGTGCGCCGTGGCCGGGTCTCGAGTGCAAGCCGGCCGGCAACGCAGCTGCCCCAGCCGCGGGGCCCCTGCACGTCACGCGGATGGACTTCGGCGTGGAGCCCAACCCGTCGTGCAAGGACACGGCCGCCTTCCCACCCGAGGTGTTCTCCCTGCCCCACCTCCAGTCCCTCTTCTTCGTCGACTGCTTCAAGAACTCGCCCGACCCAACGACCCTCGCCTTGCCGTCCGCCACCAACCTCTCGTCTTCCAGCCTGCAGCAGCTCAGCATAAGGGCTAACCCGTCGCTGACCGGCGTGATGCCGCCGCAGCTCGCCAGCCTCAGGTCTCTCCAGGTGCTCAACATCTCCCAGAACGGCCTCATCCGTGGTGAGATCCCGCAGGGCATCGGCGAGCTCAAGTCACTGGTGCACCTCGACCTCAGCTACAACTCGCTCTCCGGGCCGGTGCGGAGCCAGATCGGCGAGCTGAAGAGTTTGGTCGGTCTTGACCTAAGCTACAACTCTCTGTCCGGCCCCATCCCGAGCCGGATCGGCGAACTGCGGCAGCTGCAGAAGCTGGACTTGAGCTCGAACAATCTCACCGGCGGCATTCCGGACACCATCACCAACCTGACCTCGCTTACCTTCTTGGCGCTAAGCAACAACGGCCTGAGTGGGCACTTCCCTCCTGGTCTCTCTGGCCTCCGAAACCTCGAGTGCCTGATCATGGACAACAACCCAATGGATGTCCCGTTGCCGTCTGAGCTCGGCAACCTCACTCGTCTTCAAGAACTCCGGCTGGCCGGTTCCGGCTACTTGGGCACGATACCGGAGGCGTTTGGTCAGCTCGTGAGCCTGACGACGCTGTCACTGGAAAACAACAACCTCACGGGGGAGATCCCGGCCGGGCTGAGCATGCTGAACAGGATGTACCATCTGAACCTGAGCAACAATGGGCTGGGCGGGGCCGTGCCGTTCGACGGCGCGTTCCTGCGGCGGCTCGGCCGAAACCTCGACCTGAGCGGCAACTCGGGGCTGTGCCTGGACGGCCGGAGCGTCGTGCGGGGCGTCGGCATCGGTGTTGGTGCGTGCCGCGGCGGCGACGACGGTGATGGTTCGTTGGCAAGTAGCTCAGTTAGTGAAGCTACGGGGGGAGGAGTTGTGAGGGGTTCCATGGGCGGTTTCCGGCTTTGGTGGCTCGGCCCCGCGTGCGTGGTGGTGTTCTGCATGCTTGCTTTGAACGAGTTCGTGTAGATTGATCGGCTTCTTGTGCTGGTAGTTGGTACTACCTCTGTACGTATTTGTGTGGTGCAATGTTAACCTGAGGCTCTGTACGTCTTTTCGAGCAGTTTTTCATCCATTTTGTTCGGAATTCGCTCGTCAGTTTGACCAAATTTCAAATTTGTTTGACTTTCAAACCGTTCGGTTTTGAGCGAATTTCGTGCGGTTTTTTGTGTTTACAATACCACCGGGTCATCGAAATTCAAGTTCGAAACGATGTTGTTAACCCTAGGGGGCGGCGTGTAGTGTAATACGCCGAGTTCGGAGCCTTTTCTTTGCGAAATTTTTTTTTCTCAAATTTGGCTCTACGAACGAATTTTTAAAACTAGTTTATTCCTGACTAAAAAACAGCTGCACTCTCGTACTATAGAAAAGTCATCGGCATCATCATAGCACTATCCATCACGACATGTGAGACGGACCCACCATAACAGGAGAGTTGCCGTGCATCCGAAGCTCAGCAACGCAAGTGTCACGGACCAAAGGCTCGACGTGTCCCTCCCTGCCGAGTACCACTACTACGGCGGTTGCAGCCTTGCAGGATAGTTAGGAGAGTGGATTAATTAAATGACTAACTGGCATACTAATTAAGAGATTGATTAATTAAACATGTGATTAATGGACTAATTAGTTGGGAATGATGGCCAAATTCCTGCCGAGCCCAACCTCCTGCGATCCCACGGCGTAGGAGGCTAGTGGATCCCCTCTTGCCGCACTGAGAATTTATAGATAAATAAGTAGCCCGACTAACTATCTTATCCACGCATCATAACTTAATTATATTTATATTGTAATTTCTATAAACAGTACACACCATATCTTAAACATTTAAAATAACGACTCTACGTAATAATAAAATATCTCAAATAATGTCTATATAATATAATGTCAATTTAAGAAATGTCTCAACAAAATATCGCTATGTGATTTTTGTTTTGACAATTTAACAATAACTAAAAACGCCTATACGATCCATATTCTATTTTCTTTATCTAAAATGTCTCAAAATAATATATTTACATCAAGACACTTTTAGAATACCAAACAATGTCTTTACAATATATTATATTAATTTATAAAAATAAATAAAAAATGTTTATAGAAAAATAGCTGTTGGCGAGGTTTCCGTTGGAGTCGGGTTGAACAAAGCGTACAAATGTCGGACTTCTTTGCTACAAGCGTCGAGTCGCATCCACTGCATCGACGGGATAAGTTTACATGTAGTTAACCCATACATATCTTCAAAACGTTCACTGTATTAGACTAGGAGTCACATCCACTGCATCGACGGGATAAGTTTACATGTAGTTAACCCATACATATCTTCGAAATGTTCACTGTATTAGACTACGAGTCGCATCCACTGCATCGACGGGATAAGTTTACATGTAGTTAACCCAAACATATCTTCGAAACGTTCACTGTACTAGACTACTAGTCTCTAATTATTTTTACAAAATTAACCCTTGTACGAATTATGTTTATAAAAAATAGCCTCTGGCCGCACGTACCACGCACGGAGCCAGCTCCCACGGCCGCCCTGCTCCTGTCGTGCCACCACGCTGCAGCAAGCCGTGCTCCCACGCAACTATAGCGCGGCAGTCGCCTGCATGCCACGCCCGTTGCCAGTTCCCGCGGTCTAGCACAGCGGCATGTCAGTCTCCTACGCAGCTCGGGCGTGGAAGGAGCCACGTGTCGCGCCATGCTCCTTTCCGCACTCCATGTGTGCGGTACGTGCGGGCTAAGAGCTATTTTTGGGGAAAAAAACATGAGACTAGTTTTATAAAAAAAATATGAGCTAGTATAGTGAACACATCCATATCTTCGAGCTCTCGCCGACCGTAGCACATGAGCGTGCTCGTTTTCCAAATACTGAAACATCGGGCAGCGAAAACTACAATGTGGTAACGCAACACACAGGGCCTGTTTGGGGGTTGCGGCTGGGCTGAAAAGCTGCTTTTAACTTTTTGGGCTGAAAAGCTGCTGTGGCTAGTGGCTGTGACTTTTTTGATAGACAGTTGGGTAAACTGGTTGTGGCTTTTATTGAGTACTATCTCCAACCCTCCCCAAATCCTCGCATCCCATCCACATATGGCCCTCCCTCCCGGCGGCGAAGGGCTGGGCGGGGCGACGAAGGGCCAGGTGGAGGCGAAGTGCACGAAGTTGTGGCAACCGAGCGGGGGACGGCGAGGCGGTGACCGAGCTCGGTAGGGCGGAGGCTGACAAGATGGAGCTCTGCAGGCGGAGGCGGCGAAGCAGCAACTGAGCTTGGTCGGGGTAGAGGCGAGCTCGGTCGGGCGAAGGCGGTGAGGACGGAGCTCGGTCGTGTGGAGGCGGTGAGGACAGAGCTCGGTCAGACGGAGGCGATGAGGTCGAGGCCGAGCTCGTTTGAGGTGTAGTGAGGTCGGTGCGGCGGCGATCGAGTTCGGTCAGGGTGGGCGATGCGACCGAAGTACAGCCGAAGCACCTCCTCCACAGTTATAGCTTTTGGGGTGCTTCAACTGTAGCTTCAATGCACAGCCGCCCCACAGTCGGCCTCTTTGTGGGGAGGGGGGCTGCGATTGGCAACCAAAGCCCAACCGAAGTGCAACCTCTCCTCACAGCCCTCCAGTTTTAGCGAGTGACACTACTATTTGGATGAAAAGACAACACCCGGTTGGGCCCTGCCCAGTCGGGACACCTGGGTAGGGGGTAAAAAACGAATACAAATTTAGTCGTCTATTTGTCTATTGTATTCTATAGCATATGAGTACAATATAAATTTTCTCATCTGATTTAAAAGTTTCTCTTCTATTTCTATTCGTATTCGAATTCGCATTAAAATACATATAAGAATATGGTACAAAGTTTTTCCATCCGAATTATTATTTTACCCGAACTATTCGCATTCGAATTCGATGAAGCAATATAAGTATTTTATTGTTATATGCCTAATTAGTTGGATGGGTTTTTCTAATTCAATGTAAATTCATATTCCTTAAGGTGAAATGAATAAAGTGGACTATACAAGGATAAAGTGTCACCGATATCTTCGCGTTACATAAGAGTTACAAGAATATTTTGATCCGACCGAATTGAATAGATATTTAATTTGAACTTGTATTCATTATGATATTTAGTTTGTATTCATATTCGAACACGTTCGAATCTGTTTTCATATTCATTTAAAAATACAAATACGATTTCACCGCGGTTCGATTCGTATTCTGCCACTGGGGTCGGGCGGGCAATAGGCAAGCACCAGCAGCAGAGAAACACGAGGAGAAAAAGTGAGCAAGCCTCTCTTCCGATCGATGGCCGACATCACCCATTACTGCCTGCCACGGTCCTGTCTTGCCAGCGAGTAGTACGCCACACTACTGCTGCTACATGAACTTGACGCGGTGCAGGCGCGCGGGGGCCATGCCGAGCCGTGCAGGAACAGCGGCGTGGGAGTTTGGGAGGCAGCGGCGCACTGGTCACGGCGAGGCAAGATATTCTTGGTGCATAGGTTCTATAAGCTATAGTATCTAAATATATCATATTATATTGAAACAATTCGGCACAACATCTATCTATTCTATTATAACATTAAAGTAGAGGCAAAAAAAAGTCATCACGTTCGCTCTTAAGGCTAAATTTTTTCATATTAATCGGAGAAAAAAAGAGAAAGATCTATACCGTTAATCGTAGTGGGTCCAGATTAACGGTTTAAATTAAAAGAAAGAGTCTGTGTCATGTACAACAAAGAAATAATTGAAATTATAACGTACACCATTAATCGTAGGGGTCCAGATTATAATGATCTATATTAAAAAAAAGAGTTCGTGTCATGTACACCACAAAAATAACTGAAATTATAATAGATTCATAATAAAACTAAACAAAAAATAGCGACTAGTGCCTCTGCTCAGGCTATGTTGGGAATCGTGACGAACCCTTCAAGTTTTATTTTCTGTATAGATACCGATTAGCACATAATAAACAATTCAAGTCCAATTAGTATTCGTGTGTCAGTAGGAGACTAAAGTCTTGAATATTGCTCTATATAAAATGAATCCACGGTTCACAAGACAATAGACTCTGCTCACTGAATTCAACTAGAGAGCGTTATCGCGGTATATCTTTTTTCCTACACTTTAATCCTTATATTTACCCTATGCTCTAACTAGTATATTTTATACTCCTAATTCCCCTGTATTTACACTACAGATTTTCAAGAAGCATTACTTTTTTTTATCAAAGCAAGAAATATCGTTCAACATTGTCAATGTAAGTGAATAGCATTATCATAGTACATCCTTTTGCCTACTCTTTAATCTTTATACTTACCCTCTGCTATAATCAATGTGTTTTACACTCCTAATTTTCCTATATTTACACTACAGATTTTCAAGGAACAATTTTTTTTTCAAAGCAAGAAACATCGTTCACAATTGACAATGTAAGTAAATTGTTCTGTGTGAAGGTAACTATGCTTGTTCTATGTTTTCCTTTTCATTGCTTTTTCATCTTTAGCTTTCTTATGGTTGTCTTATCCAAGGATTAAAATCTCGCGAGATCTTGGTTTCCGGACGTGAACGAATTTTGAAATGTCGGTCGGAGTAAAAAAAATTAAATTGCTACAGTAATCTGAGAAATCTTGGCGAGATCTCGGGAATTTTTGACTTTTTTGACCGGATTTTGTCCAATAACACCTAAGAAAGTCATCTCCTATGAAAATTTGTTAAAAACTGAATTTTTGAGATATTTTTTAAAAATTACAAAAACACTGTTAGATTTTTATAAAATTTACATGATTTATGTCGGCGTTTCGAGCGCCGGCAAGTAAATTTGTAAGTCTAAGAGGCTGCGCGTTCCCGCTCCCTGAATGGTTAGACCCTGGAGTCCAAGATGTATACTGGTTCGGGCCGAAGGTCCCTACTCCAGTTCGTGCGTTGGTATTGTATTCACTGGGGTGCGGATGACTGCACCGAGTTTTTTTACAAGCGAGAGGTGGAGCCTCAACACTAGAATGATCTAAACTTAGCTCTCGTAAGGAGAAGAAAAAGAAAGAAGAGGAAGAAGAGGAAAAAGCTCTCTTGTAGCTCTTACCCCGCCTCGTTAGGAGGTTCCCTCCTTTATTCAAGACTGAAGGGCGTGTTACATCGAGAATTGGCGGCGCCGGGCGAGCTACTTTAGGGCTTGGCCTTGCCTCGCCGTCGCTAATCGCTCACGATCGGTCGCTTGCTCCGCCGATCGTCGCCGCTCACGAGCCTATCTTTGGGTCGGTGGTCTAGCCGGTCGAGTGGTTAGGTAATCCTCCGGAAGTGGCGAGCCGCTCTCGTGATCCATGTGGGTATCGACGTAGTCGCGTGTGACGTTGGAGTTGCCTCGGAGAGAGCGTGTCCTTGCACCGTGGGTGGGGCCGATGGGACAGAGACGTGGCTTCAGCAGCCTATCAAAGCGTCTTGGGAAGGACCACCGCCTCGCCACCACTTCGAATGACCGTTCGTGGGGCACGTGGCCTTAGGTTGACACGGACTCCGCGCGCGACGCGGCTCGAGTCGAGTCGCGGATCTCGCCCCGCCGCAGGGTCGGGAACCCGCCGAAGTCGGAGTCGGGGATCCCGCCCCGCCGCGGGGTCGGGAACCCTTGAGTCTGAGTCGGGACCGGTCGGGAATGGTCTCCGAATGGTCTCGTAGGCATTTGGGTAGCGGCCGGGACGGCTGCTTAGGGTGGGCCGATTCGAGGCCGCCGCTTGCCGCCCGGGCTTTGCTTGTTGCAATTGGGCCGTTGGTGCACCTGCTTTATGAGTATTCGCCAAGAGTTCTCGAACCTCCAATCGAGTTCGGCGGACTCGATTGGGGTTGAGCTTGATCGATCCGTTCAACTAGGTGGGCCAACGGGGCCTACCGATTTTGCCGGCGTGCCGGACACGTTCTCGAGGTATGCGAACCGCCGGCGTAATCCGACGCCCTGCCGGATTACGCTCTCGAGGTATGCGAACCGCCGGAGCCTCTTAATTGCTTCGCAGTGCGCGCGCACGGCTAGGTGTGTTTTTGCTCGCTCGCCTTCTTGACCGCCGGGTTCCGGTGGTGTGCGCTTCGTTTTCCTGCGCCGGCATTTATTCCTGAGTCGTTTGATCTTCCCTTGCGCTCGTTTCGGCGCCGTAGCTAGTCGGTGCCTTGGTCGGCAAGGATGAGCGGATGCCTTCGGAAGTTTTAGTGCCCGAGTGCCTTGGTCGGCAAGGACGACCGGATGCCTCCGCGAGGTTCCGATGTCCGAGTGCCTTGGTCGGCAGGACGACCGGATGCCTCCGCGAGGTTCCGATGTCCGAGTGCTCGGTGGCAAGGACGGCCGGATGCCTCCACGAGGTTCCGGTGTCCGAGTGCTCGTTTAACGTCGTAGCTGGACGCTGCCTTAGTCGGCAAGGACGACCGGATGCCTCCGGGAGTTTTAGTGCCCGAGTGCCTTGGTCGGCAAGGACGACCGGATGCCTCCACGAGGTTCGGTGTCCGAGTGCTCGCTTAACGTCGAATCGGGCCGCCTTAGTCGGCAGGGCGGGCGGATGCCTCGCGAGGTTCCGGCGCCCGAGTGCTCGCTTAACGCCGTAGCCGGACGCCGCTTAGCCGGCAAGGGCGACGCCGGATGCCTCCGCGAGGTTCCGGCGTCCGAGTGCCCGCTTAACGTCGTAGCCGGACGCCGCTTAGCCGGCAGGGACGACCGGATGCCTCCGCGAGGTTCCGATGTCCGAGTGCCTTGGTCGGCAAGGACGCCGGATGCCTCCGCGAGGTTCCGGTGTCCGAGTGCCTTGGTCGGCAAGGACGGCCGGATGCCTCGCGAGGTTCCGGTGTCCGAGTGCCTTGGTCGGCAAGGACGGCCGGATGCCTCCGCGAGGTTCCGGTGTCCGAGTGCCTTGGTCGGCAAGGACGACCGGATGCCTCGCGAGGTTCCGGCGCCCGAGTGCTCGCTTAACGTCAGAGCCGGACGCCGCCTTAGCCGGCAAGGACGACCGGATGCCTCCGCGAGGTTCCGGCGTCCGAGTGCCTTGGTCGGCAGGACGCCCGGATGCCTCCGCGAGGTTCCGGTGTCCGAGTGCTCGCTTAACGTCGTGCCGGACGCCGCTTAGTCGGCAAGGACGACCGGATGCCTCCGCGAGGTTCCGGTGTCCGAGTGCCTTGGTCGGCAAGGACGACCGGATGCCTCCGCGAGGTTCCGGTGTCCGAGTGCTCGTTTAACGTCGTAGCTGGACGCTGCCTTAGTCGGCAAGGACGACCGGATGCCTCCGCGAGGTTCCGGCGTCCGAGTGCCTTGGTCGGCCAGGACGTCCGGATGCCTCCGCGAGGTTCCGATGTCCGAGTGCCTTGGTCGGCAAGGACGACCGGATGCCTCCGCGAGGTTCCGGTGTCCGAGTGCTCGTTTAACGTCGTAGCTGGACGCTGCCTTAGTCGGCAAGGACGGCCGGATGCCTCCGCGAGGTTCCGATGTCCGAGTGCCTTGGTCGGCAAGGACGACCGGATGCCTCCGCGAGGTTCCGGTGTCCGAGTGCCTTGGTCGGCAAGGACGACCGGATGCCTCCGCGAGGTTCCGGTGTCCGAGTGCTCGTTTAACGTCGTAGCCGGACGCGGGTATCCATCCCGAGTCCCCGCCCCGCGAGGGAAGGCGCGAGAGGAGTAGCCGCTGCCTATCCCACAAGTTTACCCCATCCGCAGTGTGGGACTGGAGGGGTGAGCGACGCGCGTTTACTGCGTTGGTTTGAACGCCGTGCTCTTGGAGCTAGTAACGGTAGTCCGAGTGGGTCTGGGAGGTCCCGCCAGGGGACCCTTCCGAGCGGGACGGTCCGCAGTAGGGTGTCTGGCCTGCGTGGGGCGACCCATAAGAAACCTTTCTTTACTCAATCCAGATGGACCACTCGGGTCGCCACCACCCAGAGCACACCGGCCGCCGCCATCGATGAGCTCCCGGAGAGTGTGAAGTATGGTCTCTGACGCGAGTAGAGGTGGACTGGTCGTCACCGACCCAACCGGGACCCACCGTGGGGCTCACTCGCACTTGCCCTCGCTCAAGTTTTATTGGGCGCCCTACGCCATCCGGTGGGTTAGGCCTTTTGAACCCACGACTTTGGTGGGCCCTGGCGCTAGCCACAAAGCTTTTTGCCATCTTGGGACCGCAGGCCCAATGGGCCTTCGCGCCTCGAACAACCGTCCGGCCAAAAGGCGAGGCCAAGAGGTAACGGACACGCTGTCGGGCGGCGTCTTTATGACTCGCAACCCGACGCGACAGATTAAATGCGAGTGGAATTGGAAATCGGAGTTACAGCCGGCGTGATGCATTTAGGGCGACGCGACGATTCGCTCGAGGAGGCGTCCGTTCGGTCGGCGCCCGCCGCCTCCTATAAGTACGTTGTTGGGGTGCCTCGGCGCCACGCTTTCGCCTTCTTCGCCTCCCGTCCCTAAAGCAAGAAAACGCCAGAGAGCTAGAGAAGGAAACCTCAGCTCCTCTTCTTCTCACCTTTCCGTCGCTTCCCCGCGAAGATGTCGTGGACGGAGTGCTCCGCACAGGAGAGTCGCGCGCTCGGCCTAGTGAAGAAGGGCTTCCTCCCGGCGCAGGGCACCTCTGGCTGGAGGGTGCCGACCGGGGCCGTTATCCCGGCGCCGCAGAGCGACGAGGTTGTGGTCCCCGCCTCGTTCTTCGAGCGCGGCTTTGGCCTGCCGCTGCACCCGTTCGTCCGGGGGCTGTTGTTTCATTACAAGGTGGAGGTGCACCATCTCAACCCCAATGGGGTCCTCCACATCGCCATCTTCATCACGCTGCGGCGGCCTTCTTGAGGATCGAGCCGCGACTGGCGTAGGAGGCACTTCTTCCGAGCAAGGCTCGAAGGAAAGCCGCCGTCGGGCCGCGGCGCCTCTGGTGGCTCGCCCTCCGGCTTCGCCCGGCCGAGCACGGAGTACTGAGGTAAGCGCCCTCGTCTAACAAGGGTGGCGTTCAATGGCTCTACGCTCAAACGTTGTCGGCAGCGCCCTCGTTTCAGGAGAGCTTCCCATGGCGAGGAGCGGTGGAACTGGGCGCCAAAAGAGGGAGAAGAAATGTCGCCCTAATCGTGGAGCGGATCGTGGCTCAAAGGAGGCGGGCTCACGGGACGTGGTTGTGCGCGCCTTCATGGGGATGCGCGTGCAACCACTTGTGCACGTGCCGCACTGCTCCGTAGATGCGGGCCGTCCGACCGGCGAGGATGGCCGAACCCGAGCTGGCCGCACCGAGGTGGAGGCTCGGGTGGCGGCCGTTCTGGCGGAGCGCCATCGTGGTCGCGGATGGCCACCCGAGCCATTCTCGCGCTTTTTCGCCGAATCTGTAAGCGGTGAAATTCCTTTCGCTTCCCTTTTCTTTGTCCTTCAGACTTGACCGACATTCCTGCATCCTCTCGGGGCTCATGGGGATGTCTTCCCAGCGCCGCTCCCGGGATAAGGAAGCGCGGCCGCCCGGCGAGGACTAGAGGTCGACTCCTCCGCAAGAAGCGGAAGGAGGAAAGGAGGAGGAAGAAAGTAAGGAACGCGCGGGCGCAAGGCCGGCGAGGATGTGTCGAGACCACCGCCGTGGGGACAACCTCCATCGACAATGGGCGGAGTGCCTCCGCCACCCCTATGGTGGGTTTTTCCCGACCGCCGATCGGCGGCGCCGAGCGTGGACTCGGCCGAGGCGGCATCACGGGCCCCGTGGCTACGGATCCCAGTGGGGTGATCTTGCGCTGCGGTCGCCGCAGCGTCTCTACCGAGGTGGCTTCAGGAAGCGACGGCCGACTGCCTTCTGCGGGGGCAAGAAGAGGGCGCGCGTGCCACGCACCCGCCGGCCTTGTAAGTGTATTATTATTTTATTTTTGGAGCATTTTTCTTTTGGCAAAGCCGCCCGAGCGACTCTTGAATCTTTGCAACGTAGCGCCTATATGGGGTGATCGTGGGCGTGCCACATCGGCCTCGCAAATGCTTGGCGCCGGTGATTTCGGTGACCGGTTGGGTCGGCGAAGGTCGCGGCGTCGGCCCGAGGGCGCGATGCGCTCGAGGGGACAGAGCCCCACCCGAGGTCGTGCCAAGAAGAACTTCCGCCGCCCGGCGGGACCCCTCCGACGACGTGATCGCTGCCGAGGATGAGACAATGGCGTCGCCGGTGATCGCGCCGATCGTGGCGAGCCGGCGACGAGGTGCCCGACCCTCGCCCCGTGGGGAGAAGCCGGCCGATGCCCTCAGCGCAGTCGCCGAGGGGATTTCGAAGGTTGACCTCGTCACCCTTGCCCATGGTGCTTTGGACGGGTGGCGCCCCGCCCGAACGGCGAGCGGAGCGCGCCGGCCGGTGTAATTCTGTCGGGCATCATGGGTGAGGCGGAGGAGAGCGAGTGGGCCACCCCCGGCAAGGCGCTACTGGGCCCCGGCCGAGATAGGGCGATCCGTGAAGGTCCGCCCTTGCTCAAGTCTTCCACTGTATACCGGATATGATGGTCGGGAGTCCAACGATCGCCTGTAGGTCACCAAAAGTTCGATTCGCTGCACATTTTTGATAGTTCTTCCGTGCGACTAACTGAGTGTCCACATTTTGCAAAGACTTGCGGGCTCGCCGTCGCGTCGGTCGAGCTCTGCGGCGCTCCGACGGTCGTGCAAGGTGCAATGAGGAGTCTGATCGGTGCGCTTGAGTGCGCCTAGCCCAGAGGCCCCGGGCATTAGGCGGTCGGAGGCGGTGGTGATCCGCCAAGGATTTGAAGAGGCCACAAAGGCCCTTCATGATGAGCGCCTAGGAGCCGAGGCTTTGAGGGCGAAGTGGCGAATCGAGTCCTCCCCGATGGAGGTCATCGAGGCCAAGGATGCCGCCGCTGCCGCGGGGGATCGCGCAGACGCAGTAACACGTCCGCGACCGAGCGAACAAGGCTCGGGGACGCCGCCCGAAGTTCGCCCGAGCGCGATCGCCGTATGAGTGGCCGAGTGAAGACTTCATACGAGGCGCCAAGTCGGAAGCCGGCAATCGACCAACTCATGGCCGGTAAGTGTCTCAATTCTTCAATTAAGTTTGGGGTGCGACCCACAGGCGAACTTATCCAAAATCTCCATAACCGCAGAGGCGCAGAAGAATCGCGTCGCCGTGGAGGCGCAGAGAACGGCCGACGCCCGCGATGTAGCGATCGTGGTTCGGACGAGGCCCGGCGGCGTTGAAGGTTGCCTTGAGACGGTCGGGCCGAGATGAGCGCCGAGCCGTGGAGGCCCTCCGCAAGGCCGGTCGGGAGGTCCGCGACCGCATCCTTGGAGCCGGCAGCCCGCAGTGCCTCGCTTCGCTACCGCCCGAGTGCCGACTTCGAGAAGAGGCGGTGGTCACCGGCGCGCGCTTGAGCTTCATCGGCGCTGGTCAACACCATCTCGCACTACGACGGCATCGACTCGCGGTGGTGGGGAGCGGCGTGGCTGGAACCGGATCGACGAGGAGATCGACCGGCTCGAGCTCTTGGTCGAGCCGCGACGCCCGAGATCGCCACCGCATCCCGCCGCAGCCGCCTCCGAAGCCGAGGCGACCAACTCTCCGCCGCCACGGCCGCCCGCCAAGAAGAATAGAAAAAGTTAGCTTTATCCTTCTTAGATTGTAAAGACCGTTATTTAAACAATCTTGAAATTATCAAGTCCCGAATCGTCCCTCGTCCTTTTTCGTATTTAGGATGAGCGTTTGGTCGACCATAGCCCTAAGGACCGCAGGGCCACTTATGCGTAGGTCGGGTTGTTTTGGGAGGAGCGAGGTGGATTGGAGACTTGGCTATGCACGGTTAGGCGCACTTGTGAGGATAGGAGTGTTCTAGACCGCCAGGATCTTTCCACTCGGGCACTTCCTTCTTCCGCAAAGTGCTACTTAGCAACCATAGCCGCCGGGCGAGGCCGTAACACTTGGGTTGAGAGGGTTACCGCCGGGATGGACCTCATGACCGGTCGGGTCACGCACCCTCATAAGCGCGTGGGATAGCCGAGTTCGTATGGGAGGAGTGTTCCTCGCCGACCCAAAGGTCACTCCACTCGGTACTTCCTTCTTCCGCGGTGTTAGCAACCACACCACCGGGCGAGGTCGTGAGCACTTGGGTCAAAGGAGTTACCGCCGGGAAGGACCTTGTGGTCGGTTGGGTCATCAACCCGCGCAAGCACCGACCGGAGCAACTGAACGGGCGCCGAAGGCGACCCAGAGTCGTCTGCCGCGACGACTGTGTGCTCGGAAGGAAGAAGGTAAAGAGCATGCTAGGAAGAGGAAAAGAGTTTAGGATAGAATCGCCTTAACTTTTCTATATTCCATGCATTTGGAAGGATGCGCCGTCGGTGTCCTTGAGCCGAAAGGTGCCAGCCGCAGGATCTGCACGACGGTGAAGGGCCTTCCTGTGGCGGCGATACTTGTGCTTATCCTTGCCGGTCCGACCCGACGCAGACCGGTCGCCAAGATCAAAGACCGCCTCGAACTGGCGGCCGTGGTAACGCCGCGAGCTTGTTGATATCCGCCGATCGTAGGACGGCCACGTCATGCGCCTCGTCGATCTGGTCGACGGAGTCTTGTTGTGCGGCGAGCCCCCGAGCCTCCTCGAAGGCTTGCAGTCTTGGGGCGCCATACTCCAGGTCTGTCGGCAAGACGGCCTCAGCACCGTATACCATAAAGAACGGTGTGAACCCGGTCGCCCGGGTCGGCGTGGTGGGGACGCTAGAGAGATAGCGCCTCAGGACTTCGCAGTCCCGGTACTTGTGCTTGACGGAGAACCCATGGTTCGGGCATGGGCCGTCCATCAATTTCTCGAAGTGGTCGGGCGACGACGTAGGTCGCGCCCACGCTAGCGGCGGTCGACCGTGGCGACCACTTGGGTCTCACGGACCGCTTCCGTGCCGCCCGCTTGTCGGAGCGGTCGGAGGGGACCGGCGCGGATCTGGGTTCGGCGGGCCTTTCCTCCTCGAAGATGGCCCCACAGCCTCCTCACCGAGGCGTGGTTGGTGGCGATATCGAGGAGCTCCTTGTAGTTTCGGGCTTGAGACAACCTAGTTTGTGTACCAAGGCCTTGCAGAGGTGCCGTAGATGAATGCTCCCACGACATCGGCGTCGGAGATGTCGGGAGCTCGTTATCTTGGCGGAAAACCGCCGGATGTAGTCCGGAGGTTTCCTGGCTGCTGCTTGCAGCCCTTCAGTCCAGGAGTTTCGGGCGCTTATAAGTGCCACGAAGTTACCGACGAAGAGATTCTTCAAGTCGGCCCGATTCGGCGCTTTGGAGGCGGTACTCGAGCCGAGCTCGAGCCGAGTCCGCGAGGTAGATGGGGAGGTCTTGGATGATGAAGAGATCATCCGTCGCTCCCCGGCCGACGCGAGCCGGTAATCTTGAGCCGACACACGGGTTGGTGGCCCGTGTACTTGGCAATGTTGGTAGGCGCCGGAATCGGGCGGAAATCACCTGGCGGATCCTTGGCAAAAAGCCCGTGGTCCGGGACCATCGTGGCTCGGGCCGCGATAGTGGCGCCACCATCCGCAACACGTGAGTGGCGGCGTCCTCCGCCATCTTTCTTCGCGCCTCGAGGGTGGCGCGGATGTCGAGGCATTACCGAGGCGCCGCGCACCGGGTGCGTGAGGCCCGGGTGGTTCATGGTGGGGTGCGGTCTTGGTCGCACCCACCGGCTCCATGCGGCAGACAGGCCCGATGGCGGAAGTAGCGCCGGTGTGGTAGGAGCCGGAGGCTGCATGCCTTGACGGCCGCAAGCGCTCCACCGACCCAAGGTTCCGTAGGTAGCTCGCCTCGGGTTTGAGGGCTCGGAAGGCCTCTGAGCAAGATTGCGGCCGCAGCCACGTTTTGGCTTGCGTGAGGGAAAAAGCGGGGCGCGGATTACGCCCCAACTTGTGGTGCTCTTGGCGCGCGCCCGGCGCGTCGCCCAAAGACTTGCGCGGGCTCGGGCTCGCCCTGCTCGAGTTGGCTCGGGCCGGTCGAGCTCGACCTTCGCTCCTCCAGCTCTCGCGTTGCCGTTGGAGCTGGCCCGGCGAGCTCGAAGCGTTCAGGCGCTTCTGGCTGGTATTCCCCTCCTGTGCCTCGGTCGCCGGACGGGACCGTCGTAGCCGCGGTGGCTACGACCAAATCGGCTGTGCCCGCCACGTTGCACTCGCGAGTGCCGCTGCTGGCGGGATACTCGCGTCGAGCTGGAGCCGTGTCGGAAGAGTCTTCCAAAGAACTCGTGGACGGAGGTTGGCATGTAGCCGACCATAGCTACAAGTCGTGGCGGCGGGAGGTGACGGGATCTCTGCGCAGTTCGGAGGGCTTTCGCCAAAGGAGGTATAGCGCTCCTCGAGTTCGGCTTTGGGGCGCGGGGCGCTCAAGCCGGAGTGGGACGGCCGGAGATGGTGTCCAGGCTCCCGCAGCGCCGCCCCGGCGGCAGCGGGATGAGCGTGAGCTCTCCTCCGAGGTGACGGTGAAGCCGAGGAGCCGGCGGATCGCTCCCGAACACGATCATGCGTCGTTGGAGAAGAATGCCATCAAGGAGACGAATGGGAATCCGGAGATTTGCCAAGACGCTGAAGCCCCTACCGGCGCTGCTAACCGGCGTTTGCCGAGCGCCGGCAAGTAAATTTGTAAGTCTAAGGGCTGCGCGTTCCGCTCCTCGAATGGTTAGACCACGAGTCCAAGATGTATCTTGGTTCGGGCGAAGGTCCCTACTCCGGTCGTGCGTTGGTATTGTATTCATCAGGGTGCGGATGATCGCACCGAAGTTTTTTACAAGCGAGAGGTGGAGCCTCAACACTAGAATGATCTAAACTTAGCTCTCGGAAGGAGAAGAAAAAGAAAGAAGAGGAAGAAGAGGAAAAAGCTCTCTTGTAGCTCTTACCCCGCCTGTTAGGAGGTTCTGCCTCCTTTTATTCAAGATCTGAAGGCAGGTTACATCGAGAATTGGCGAAGTGCCAGCGAGCTACTTCTAGGGCTTGGTCTTGCCCGCCGTCGCTAATCGCTCCGCCGACCGGTCGCTTGCTCGCCGAGTCGCCGCTTCGCCGAGCCTATCTTTGGGTCGGTGGTCTAGCCGGTCGAGTGGTTAGGTAATCCTCCGGAAGTGGCGAGCTGCTCTCGTGATCCATGGGTACCGACGAGTCGCGTGTGACGTTGGAGTTGCCTCGGGAGAGAGCGTGTCCTTGCACCGTGGGTGGGTGGTGATGGGACAGAGACGGGCTTCAGCAGCCTATCAAAGCGTCTTGGGAAGGGACCACCGCCTCGCTCGATCCACCGAATGACCGTTCGTGGGGCACGTGGCCTTAGGTTGACACGGACTCCGCGCGTGGCACGCGCTCGAGTCGGAGTCGCGGGATCCCGCCCCGCCGCGGGGTCGGGAACCTCTTGAAGTCGGTCGGGGATCCGCCGCATTGCGGGTCGGGAACCTCGCTGAAGTCGAGTCGGGACCGGTCGGGAATGGTCTCCTGAATGGTCTCGTAGGCATTTGGGTAGCAGGTCGGGGACGGCCTGTTTAGGCTGGGGCCGTATTCGAGGCCGCCTGCTTGCTGCTCTGGGCTTTGCTTGTTGCAATTGGGCCGTTGGTGCACCCCTGTTTTATGAGTATTCGTCAATTTATAATGATGTGAAATTTATGGTACCATTCTAATAAGTGTAGGATCATACATAAAATTTTTCAAAATAATTGAACTTCATTTTTTATTTTTAAAAAATCAAAAACAGAATGAACATAATTGGGACAGTAACATTGTCAGAATTTTTTAAATTTTCTCATGTGTGATAATGATCCAAAATTTTTACGAGAGATTAATAATTGACTCAGTAACATTCTATAAAATTTTCAAAATTTTCAAAAAAAATTGTTTGCTCAATCAAATCTATGTATGCATTGAACTTCATTTGTTATATTTCAAAAATCGAAAACAGAAAGAACATAAATGATACACTGTACTTGTAAGAATTTTATAAATTCACTGAAGTGTTATCACGATTCAAAATTTTTTATGAGATATTAAGCATTTCCTTATAACCCTTATACAATTTTTTTTAAATTTAAATATTTTTTATTGCTAAATCAAATCTATGTATTGATCATCAATCTTTTATGAGGACGTAACACTGTCAGAATTTTTGGTACTTATTGATGCTTTATAATTGGATGAAAATTTTATATAAATATTTATGATACATCAGAACCATCCACAAAAAGTTTCAAAATTTTCTAACGTGGTTTGTACTATTTTTTATTTGGTTGAAGTTTACTGGTAAGGCTTTTACCATGACAGTAGCATTATCCAAAATTTTAAAAATTCATGAAGCTTAATCATCATCTGGTTTTTGTTTTGGAAATATTAGTGATGCATCGTAAACATGCACAAAAAATTTCAAAAATTTATAACATGGTTTGTTTTATTTTTCATTAGGTTCAAACTTGTCGATCAGCGTTTTATCAGGACAATAGCAATGTTTGAATTTTTCAAAATTCCTCAGATTTTATAATCATCTAAAATTTTTATGGGAACATAAATGATGTGTCAGGAACCTTCACAACAAATTTCAAAACTTTTTGACGTCGTTTATGCTATTTTTCACGCCATTCAAATTTGCCGAGATCTTGGCAATTCCGCCCGAGATCTCGCCTCAAAACAACCCGGATTTGAAATTCTGTTTTTCTAGTTTGTCCAAAATTTCTAAATATCATCGAGATTTTATTCTCCGATCTCATCCGAGATTTCGAGCGGAAACAAGATTTCAATCCTCGGTCTTATCATTGGTTCTTGATGTGACCCCAGAATGGTCAAAAGGTTGTTTGCGAAACTCAAAGTGGAGCTCTGTTGCAATATTCTTGGGGGTATTTCAAGGATTGCAGGTGTCACAGTAGACTACAGTAATCACATGTTTTTTTGTTGGAAAAATTGTTTCTATAACATCAAAAAATCACCGTTTTAGTTATATACCATCGAAAGGTGAAGTGTCACAGTAGACTACAGTAATCACATGTTTTTTTGTTGGAAAAATTGTTTCTATAACATCAAAAAATCACCGTTTTAGTTATATACCATCGAAAGGTGAAGCACAAGCTCAAATACCTTTTTCTTCCCTAGCTCAAAGCACAGTTAACAAACCTCAAATGCATTCTCCCCCACGTCCTCCTCGCTTGCTCTTGTCCTCACGTGCCCTCCCCCTGCCCCAACTCCTGTTGAAATTATTTGGACTAGCCCATTAATTCACAAATATTTTTTGAAAAATTTCAAAAGTCCATTAGATTGAAGAGGAGTGAAAATACAATAGTCCAACATTACTAGTGGAGATGGATGAAAACCACTTTATAAGAGGAGGTTCCTCCACCATGCTTAAGCATGAAAAGAAGAAGAGAACACACACGCTCGCCTCGCCTCGCCAGGCGGCGCGTACGCAACATGCGCGTAAATGGTGCAGCGAAATCGAGTTCGATGGCTTGCGCAGGCACAATTCTCTTTTGCAGTTTTTGCAGCGTGGGACAAAGTATTCAACACGGTTACGCTAACGTGATATTAACTGCGCGAACAAATCCGTAACCGACTCGTATCGTGCTCCACGATTCTCTCTTTGTTATATATACGCAGAACAGAGATCAGATATCTCTCGAACCTTTTTCCTTCCTTCGTAATGCGTTGCATCCGTCTTCCCTGTTCTTTCGTCGGCGTGCACCGACTGTTGAGAGAGCAGGTCTCCGAAACGTCTGCCCTTGAAATCCTGCACCGGGAGAGGGCAAATCACGTTTCTAGGAAGCGCCTTTACGCGACTGTTCTCTGTTTTCTTCACCACCGATCAGCTTCGACTACATCGTCTGCTGTTCTTCAACGACATCAACTATCGGTTCAGCCACCTCTTTGCGTCATCTCGGTAACGAACGCAAACCGCAACTATGTTCTGTTAATATGCATGAGATAGGCATTGCAATTGGTATACTCCCTCCGTTGATAAATATAAGGCGTATTTTGACTTGGCACAAGGATTAAGGTTGTGGTGAAATTGAGGAAAATATGAGAGGAAATGACTTACATATTCCTCTTAATTGTCTTGGAAGATGAGAGATAATACTTTGTGTAGGTGGTAATGAATAAATGCATATGGTTGAGAGAGAATAAATAAGGGTATATGTGGAAAGACTCATTAAATCTACATGCACGTCTTATATTTTTCAACAAAATCATTCAAACTATATGCCTTATATTTATCAACAGAGAGAGTATTATTTATGTCTAATTTATTTGTTTCCACTATTCTATTTTCAATTATTATCATAACTTATTTTCAAAATAAATTCATCATTAATATACCTATATTCCCAACACCCCTTCTCCACGCTTGAGGCCATGGTGGGCTGGTGGCACGCTCGGGCCTTGGAGTCAATGACCGCTGCAGGTACAATGCCCCCAAATGGATGTGCGGCAGCGAGAAGATCTGTGTAAAAGCCTTCTAAAATTGCGATCGTTGTTCGCACATTGGTGAAGGAAATTTGAGTTTTTGGGATGTCGATTTGTATGCCGGAGAATAAATTTGTGATTTTCCTAGCTTGAATCCTGCCTGTAGGTGTATGGTGTTTACAAGTTGGACAAGATCAGGTCTGTACTAGTAGCAGTGTGAAATTAGTAGCTTGCCATAAGCCACATTGCCTGATGTGTATCATAATTGCAATTAATCTTGTTTCCTGTAAATCTGAAATGCGTTATGGAACGATGATATTTGTTGTTTCTTGTAATGCAAAATGGAAGAAAGATCTTTGTAGTTTGAGATGCGCTAGCCGCCCTCCTCCTGCTGGCCAAATGCAGCTCCATGGGACGAGGTCCCTTACCGCCGGGTCGTTTCTCTGACCCTCAGAGATGAGGTCCCTCGGCTGGTGGAGACAGCTGGGGTGGCCGTCGACTCTGGTGGCGACTGCAGCTGGCGGTGCAGGGGGAGATCTCCGGGGGAGGAGAGTTGAGTTCGTGTGCTAGAGTCCATGGTGACTCGAGGCTTCGAATCAGCCTGGTCTGGCTTTGACCAACTGATGCGCATTGGTGCGTCTGGTATTTCACAAGGGCGGTCTGGCCTGAAATCACATGAAAAGGGAAAAATAGTATATGTCGACGTACGGAACGGTAAAAACACAAATGGAGCAACCTTTTAATGGTATTAAAGTGTATTTGAACCTTTCAATGGTATTAAAGCGTATCCGAATCTTTCAGTGGTATAAAATTAAAATCGTGATCTTTCGGTGTCATGAAACCAATTTTCTCTAGATTTTTTATGGCTAGAGGGCGGTTTCTTGGGCACACACAATCTGTTGATACAATGTTAAAGGTCATAGGGAGCTAAATTTTGTGATAATTCGTTATTTGTGCTTTTTGTTTTGTGTAATCATTTGACATGTGCATCTGTTCCATGTTTTAGCTGGACGAAAAAACTCTGATATCTGGTGCATCGGATTGTGTGATCAGGTATGAAATTCAATATGGCAACTTTATTTTGGGTTAATCTTATTTGTATTTCTTGTTCTAATACCGCATCCTTTGATTTTGTTTAGATTAGTAAGCATATTACCTAATAGGATAGTGCAACTGCTTGCTGAGCGTTCAGAGTGCCCAATTGAGGCCCTTGATTTTTTTTTTGTAAAACTAGGTGCACGAAATAATGCATTCTGAATTGTTTACTTTGCAGCTTTCTCAAATGACAGGTGTTCCATGTTGTAAAACTAGGTAGCATTTCACACGAGAAAATGTTCTTCATGATAGCATCCCCCGCCCTCTCTCTCTCTCTCGCTATGTGCACAGCATATGAAATTAGCATGTTGTATAGTATATAGTCTCTGGTTCTTTTCCCTCTTGTAATGATACTGTCACCTAACTAGGTTGTCTTATGCCAGCTATGGGACTAGCAAGAACTCTTGAATGGTTCGCCATTGGTTCACTATGCGAGACAGTGGAACCTGACAGTGACGACGACGACGACGATGATGAGATGGATGTTGACATGGAGCTGAGCTAATCAAAAGGTTCCTTTGAACTTTGCTTCATTTTAAAGCATGTATTCCATGACATAACGTTGCTATCATCAGTCCCTTTTCTTCCTGTTGTTTTATGTTTTTTCTTGCTTCTTTTTCTGTGGGATGAATTTATGACCAAGGAGCAAAAAGACGGGCCAGAATCAGAGTTGAAGTAATTCCACTTCGGACTTCTTCGCAGATTTGTTGCTGAAACGCCGAAGCAGGCGGCTCCCATGATCCCATCACATTCCTCTTTGTTTCTGCACCATCTTGTCAGCGAGCAATATCCAATGAAAACGCCGGTGAACAATTTTGAGCTCCACTTGACTCCCCTGGTGGCCTCGATTCTTTCCCGTCTGCTCTTCAGGTTGCAATCGCTGGTTGGGTTGGGGGTCTGTTCTTCAAGTACAAGCTGTGTGACATTACATGGCACTATGGAAAGCTTTGCGGCACGTCTTGTAGTGAGCGAGTCGAGCGATAGAAACACTCCGATTACAAAGAAACCGTCTTGGCCGGTTGAATTGATCGATCCACCGAAGCACGTTGCTGCGCGGAGCACCACTGCGAATGGAAGCATGCGCTGTTGCGACCTTAACGGCAGCATCCCGTCCCGTGCCCGCGCGCCGAAGAGGAAGGGAAGGGCCCGAGCCGTCGCGCGCGTCCACCCAGCAAAGCGACGGATTCCTCCTCTTCCCTGGCCCCCGCCGCAACGCACCGAACCAGCGAGCTGCACGAGTCTCCGCGCGCCCATGGCGCTCGCGGCCTCGTGGGGCCCACCGTCCCGGCCCCCATCGGCGTGGTGGACCCCCCTGCGCTGCGGCCTGCGGGAATCGAATCTCTATTCTCTCCTCTCCCCTCCCCTCCCCCTACTTCCCATTTCTCCTCCCGTCCCGTGAGCGACCCCCTCTCTCCCCCCCTCGACATCTCCGCGCCGCCGCCGCCGCCGCTACACCTCTCCCCGGCAAGCCTCGCGGGCGGACAGGTAGGGGCTTCCACATCGCTGCCTCTCCCTCCCCCTCCCGGCCCGAGAATTCGGCGGTGCGCTTGGGTTCCAGGAGCCGTGAGTGTTCGCTGTATTTCTCGGGGGAGTGAGTGTGATTCGCTGGCTAGCTAACCTACAGATCCGCATGCTCGCGAGGGTAACATCGCGTGCTGGTTATTCGGGGGTTCTGTTGGGTCTCTCAGGGTTGAATTAGGTGGGAAGAGCTGGGGGAGCTCTATTTTAGGTGTGTTGTTCGTTTCCCCTTCGAAATGAAGCATTTTCGCGTGCTTTTATCCCTAGAGATTGCAAGCGTAGGGGTGGAATTCAACGTACGAGCAAGTTGGATATGGCCTGCTTAAATAGAACAGCGAGCTTTGATTGATAGCGCTGTGTGTAATATGCGTCTGAATTTCCTTGCAATTGCCTTGTTTTCCTCAAGTGTAGTTTTGTCTGATAAGGTGTATGATGGAGGGGGCCGGCAAAGATGGTAACCCTTTGAAGAATTACCGGATTGGCAAGACCCTGGGGATCGGCTCGTTCGGGAAGGTGAAGATTGCGGAGCATATAAATACTGGGCACAAGGTGGCAATCAAGATCCTCAACCGTCGCAAAATCAAAAGCATGGAGATGGAAGAGAAAGGTTGGTAATTTGTTTTCTGCTGTTTATCTTATTGAGTGTAAGAGTTTACTATTCCGTATACATGTCCAAAAATTCTCCACGGACACTCCATGTTTCCCCATGACGCCTAATTAGTTTTTCAAGGGATGTCCGACTGTCTGGTATGTGTTAATATAGTAGGTTGCTGTTGTAGTAATTGAAGTTCTCATAAGTTAAAATTTGGCATGATATTATTCTTCTGTTAACATATACATAGACGTTGATGTAGGAAATTATTGTTGACATGAACAAGCAGGCCAACCGTGTGCATGCTGTTGATTGTCAATGTCGTACATGAGTTGGTAAAAAAAAGTACTTCCTCCGTTCCTTAATAGATGTCATTCTAGGTTTCTGCATTTCTACCAAGGCACATCTACAAATATACTGCATTACCCCTCTTTATTATATCTTTGGATGATGTATCTTACTCTAGTCCTTGGTAGTAAATGACATTGAAAATAGCTAAAGGGGAGGGGTATAGAAGGACAAAATGGTAAAACTCGCCTCGAAATTGTAGAATGAGATGTATTTAGCAACAAAATTTGAAAGCTAGAATGAGATGTATTCGGGAGATTAAATGATTAAGTATGAAGCACAGCAAATGCTCCCATTTGTGATTATATATCTGTCATTTTTCCTCATCTTTCACTTTGCAATATGTAAGGATGTATGTGCATATTTCTTTCCTTTGTAGTATTGGCAAGAATAAATAGTTAAGATGCATCCTTGAGCTTGTTTTCCACTCCAGTTATCTCTTACCTTCTACTTTTGTTTGCATCTTATTTAGTTCTTTGGTCTTAAGATGAAGCACTCCAGTTGAAGGTTTTGCGTGTTTTTTCGCAGTGAAAAGAGAGATTAAGATATTAAGGTTATTCATGCACCCACATATCATCCGCCTTTATGAGGTGATAGATACGCCAGCTGATATTTATGTGGTTATGGAGTATGTTATGTCTGGTGAATTGTTTGATTACATCGTTGAGAAAGGTAGGCTACAAGAGGAAGAAGCTCGCCGCTTTTTTCAACAGGTGAGCTCTCTGTTACTATCTTGAGCCCTTTATTCTGAAGATACTGTTCAACATCCTAGTATCTAGAGTTTAGCTTAATCCCTTTACTCTTCTGTTTATCACTTCTGTTGATGTTATATCAACAATGGAATTAGAACTATAGTTTGCTAGAAAACTGCATATCCAGTAAGGAACTTTATCATTCCACTCAGGCCTTGAATGTGCTAGAGTACTTTTTTTGGTGTACAGATCATTTCTGGTGTTGAATATTGCCATAGAAACATGGTGGTGCACCGTGATCTAAAGCCGGAGAACCTTCTATTGGATTCTAAATGCGATGTTAAGATTGCAGATTTTGGGTTAAGTAATGTTATGCGTGATGGCCACTTTCTTAAGACAAGTTGCGGCAGCCCAAATTATGCAGCTCCTGAGGTATACATCCTTGAACTATTTGCAGATAGAACGGAGTGCATTACATCAATGTAGCTTTCTTTACAGTTTCTATGGTGTCACACTGTATAATATATATTTCTTTTGTTTAGGTGATATCTGGTAAACTATATGCGGGGCCTGAAGTTGATGTGTGGAGTTGTGGTGTTATTCTTTATGCTCTTCTATGCGGTACCCTTCCATTTGATGATGAGAATATACCGAACCTTTTTAAGAAAATAAAGGTTAGCAAATATCTGTGGAGTTTGCATTAGAAAGGTGCATTGCTACTTGCTTCTACTGATGTAGAGCTCATTATCTATTTTGTCATTTTAGGGTGGAATATATACCCTTCCCAGCCATTTATCAGGTTCAGCAAGGGATTTGATTCCGAGAATGCTAGTTGTCGATCCTATGAAGAGGATCACCCTTCGTGAAATCCGTGAACACCCATGGTTCAAAGCTCAACTCCCACGCTATTTGGCTGTGCCTCCTCCGGATACTGCGCAACAAGTTAAAAAGGTATAGTTTGCACTCTGCATTGGTTCCTATAAAATCATACTTTGTATTATTTTCACTGTAGACTCTGCTGAACTATGATCAGAATGGTGTTTCTTTGGGTTGTAGTTTTGCTAAATATCCCCCTTGTCTCTTTAGGTCGCTATGACATTCTTGTACTGTTGATATCTTCTTCCTTTTTTTGGTATTAACTTGGTTAATTTGATTAGTTGGATAGGATGTGGCCAACATTTCTCTTTATGTTTTCTGTTGTATTTTTTATTGTAGTAGTTTGCTGGGGTAGTACAGTAGTTTTCTGTGTTGTGTGATGCTATGCGTAGGAGTGTCCACTGCTTGTTTTGATGATTATTTGGGAATGGAATCAATTTTGCAATCCTGGGTGCCCATTTGGGAGGCTGGGAGGCTTTTTTTTGGGGTCAAGTATCGCTTCATATAAATCTTCAGATAATGAGTTGGATTTGCTTCCCGTTTTGTAGATTGATGAAGAAACTCTTGGTAAAGTCGTCAATTTGGGGTTTGACAAGAACCAGTTGGTGGAATCAATTCAAAGTAGATTGCAAAATGAGGTACTTCTTTTGCACTCTGTTGACTGCATATGCCTTCAGTTACTCTAGTGATGGTGACTGATTTATCTGTGCAGGCAACTGTTGCATATTATTTAATTTTGGATAATAGGCATCGTACAACCAGCGGCTATCTTGGAGCCGAGTATAAAGAAGCTATGGTGAGTTACTGAGCTCTGTTTTCTGTATCCCTTGACATTATGTTTTGCTGAGTGCTGCATGTGTTGCTACATGTATTGCTTTATGTATGGTAATTTAAATCCTTACTAATTTGCTGTTTTGATTCCATTGGCGATGAGGACTCTTCATTCTCTCACATAAATCCAAGTGAAACACAAAGTTCTGTACATGGAAATCGGCAACAATTATATATGGAATCTCCAGTTGGCTTGAGGCCACATTTTCCAGCTGAGAGGAAATGGGCTCTTGGGCTTCAGGTAATCTGATTTTAGGTTGCCTCTGTTGTTTTTGTTAAGCTCTTGCTTCTTCCATTTTAATCAACATTTTTGTACTTATTTTGACAGTCTCGAGCACATCCAAGGGAAATAATGACTGAAGTGCTCAAAGCTCTACAAGAACTGAATGTCTATTGGAAAAGGATTGGACAATATAACATGAAATGTAGATGGAGTCCTGGTTTTCCTGGTCAAGATAATATGATTTGTAACAATCATAACTTCAGTGCAGAGTCCATTGAAACCGATGACCTTGGGGACAGGTTAAATTCAATCAAGTTTGAAATTCAGGTAATTTGCAATCGTTTCCCTTATGATTCCATTAAAATTAAAAGTAATATTTATTTAAGTGTTGATAGAAATATGGTCCTGTGACGCATGGCTACTTCGAGTGACTTTATATCTGATGGTTAAACAGTGTAGGAACTTTGTTGGGTGTTATATAAGAATGCCAATCTGGATTGTTTACTAGCGGTCCCTTGCATTTTCATGTCCATGTATACACAAGATTTTAGCTGTTGATGAATCCAAATAGCATTTATTTAAATATGGAATAGACACGAATCTTGTACAATTGGAATCATACTTCTCATTGCTCACATTACATGCATTCCTCCTGTTTCCGTAAGTTTGCTCATAAGAAGATCCACTTAATGCTGGCATGCTTCCCCTCAATGCATATTTATAGTCGTCGATCTTATAGATGTTGAATCACATCCTCTTTATTCATATCACATCTTACTTTTTGTTTCCATATGTCTTGTCCTTTGGTTGTGCACTTCGATGATGCCAATGTGCCTCCACTCAGATGCTGCTTTACACGTTTCACGAATCTTACACAAGTGGAATCACATTTTCTCTTTATTCGTATTGCATGCTTCCTTGTCTCCATATTTCTGATGGTGCAATTGATGCCGAATGGCCACCTTTCGATGCAGCTTTACAAAACAAGAGATGAGAGATACCTCCTTGACTTGCAAAGGGTCAGTGGACCACAGCTGCTCTTTCTGGATCTATGCGCGGCTTTTCTAGCTCAGCTGAGAGTCCTTTGATTCTGATGTACCGGCTTTCCAGCAGTTGTATTCCTGGCGGTTCACTAGAGTAAATATTGAATCACTCTCACAAGATGTAAGTAGTAAGCTTTCCCCTGTACATCAAATTTCTGGAGTACGCAGACATACCGCTATGTGCTGAACCAGACCTGGGTGGGCAAGAAGCTACTGCCCTCAGGTTCTTTCTGTAAGTTGTAAGGCTCTAGCAAGGTTTCAAATTTCGGTTTCGGAATAAATTTCGTCCACGAAATTTCGGAAATATTTCGGACGAAATTTGAATTTGAAAATTCAAATCCGGTCCATTCCAGAAATAAAAATCCGAAATTCGGCGAAAAAACCCGAAATTTCAGGTTTTTGCACTGGCTGAAAAGTGGTCTAAACGTTATCGAAAAATTTTGAAATTTGTTTTGGAGGTTCCTGACATATTGCTGATGTTCTCACAAAAATTTTAGCTGATTATCACATCTGAGGAATTTTTAAAAATTCGAGAGTGGTATTGTCCGATAAAACAACGACCAACAAGTTTGATCCGAATGGAAAATGGTACAAATCAAGTTATAAACTGTTGAAATTTTTGTACATGGTTATGATCCATAACTAATGTTCTCACAAAAATTTCAAATTGATTATCACATATGAGGAATTTTAAAAATTCGAGAGTGGCATCATCTGACGAACACTCACCGACAAGTTTGATCCGAATGGAAAATGGTAAAAATGAAGTTAGAAAGCTGTTGAAATTTTTGTGCATGGTTATGATGTATCTATAATGGTCTCATAAAATTTTGGATGATGATCAAACTGTATGAATTTTTAAAAATTCGAACAAGACATATACTGTTAAAAGGCTTAAGCAAACTTGAACAAAATGAAAAATTATGTAAATCATAAATTTTTTTGAAAATTTTACAGAATGGTGATAAGGAAGTTCTTAATATCCCATAAAAATTGTGATTTATGATCACACTCTAGTGAATTTATAAAATTTTTACAAGGCACAGTACCATATATGTTCTTTTCTTTTTGATTTTTGAAATATAATATAACAAACGAAGTTTAATGCTTACATAGATTTTATTGACCAAACAAACAAAGTTGAATTTTTTTAAAAAAATTACATAATGGTACTGAGTCAAGTATTAATCTCTCAAAAAAATTTAGATCATAATCATACTCAAGAAAATTTATAAAATTATGACAATATAACTGTCCCAATTATGTTCATTTTGTTTTTGATTTTTTAAAGATAACAAATGAAGTTAAATTATTTTGAATTTTTTTATGTATGATCCTAATCTACTAAGGATAGTACCATAAATTTTTCAGATTATTATCAAGTTTGTACAATTTTATAAAAATCTGACAGTGTTTTTGCCAAAATTTTAAAATATTTAAAAATTCGGGTTTTCAACAAATTTTCATAAGAGATGACTTTCCTAAGGGTTATTGGACCAAATCCGGTCAAATCCGCCCTTAAAAGTATCAAAATCGGTCAAAAAAACACGAAATTTTGGGTTACCGTAGCAAATTCAATTTTTTTTTCTGGCCGGTACTTTAGAATTCGGAGTGTTCCGAAATTCGCCGAATTTTGGAACCCTAGGCTCTAGTATGTAACATTCCAAAAATTTGGATTTTAGAATGTTTGAATTTCAAAATTCACCATTTGCAATTTCTTTGAATTAATTTCAGTTTAATTTGAATTTTCTATTTATAAAAAGATTTAATTTGATTAATCTATTCATCAAACAAAAGATTTTCGATTTTAGTTGGGTTCATTATGTCGCAAGGAATTTTTACGTATTTTTGGAGATTTTTCGAATTTATTTGATATTTATTTGAATTTATTTGCTTTTATTTCAATTTCAGGATTTTGTTAATTCGAAAAATGTTTTTATTTGAAATCCTTTGCGGGCGAATCCTTCCCGGCGTTTCCTTTTCCTTCTTGCCTTCGCGTCGCGCCATTCTCAGCCCACCACTGCTTTGCTCGCGTCGCGCTACGACGCGTGGCCCCACTGTCGAGACCGCATTGTCGTCTCGAGCCGGACTCGCCGCCGTTCGCGCCTTAACCGCCGCCGCGTTTCCGCGCCGCCATGCCAGATATCCGCCGGACTCCTAAGATCCGCGTCTATAAAGCCGCCGCGCCGCCCCTCTATCTCGTTTCCGAGATTCGCCGCTGTGCATCGCCCGAGCTCGTCTCTTCGCCGCGTGCCGTGCATATCTTCGCCGCCGTTCGCGCCTCCGGTGAGCCTCATGGGTGTTTTTGGTCTCGCCGAACTCCCCGCCGCCTCTTCCTTTTGCCCTACTCGGTTCGGATCCGTCGCGGTTTTGCGCAAAGCCGCACCGTCTTCTCCGCCTCCGGCGTGCCGCGCCGCGCCGTGCTTGCCGCGCCATCGCGCCGCCATCTCCTCGCCGTGTGCGTGGCCGTCCGATCCATACTGCCGCCGATGCCGCCGCGTGGATGGCCCCGTCGGACGCGTCGCCTAAATATCCGCGCCGCGTCGGCGTCGCCTCGGCTCCGCGCCGCGTCGCGTAACTGTCCATGTGGCGCGCGCGTCGGCCGCCGCGTGTGCCTAGCCTCGCGTGGAAGCCGCGTCGGCGCCCGTGGCGTCCTCGTCGGCAAGTCCGCGCGTCACCCAGATCGCCTCGGTGCACCCGGTTCACCGTGGATCGAGTCTCGACTCGTGGGTCCCGCTCGTCACCTAATCCTTTTTCTTTTTATTCTTTTCGAAATCCGAAATTCCACCAATCGCGACCGCCGCGTGTCGACTTTACGAATTTTCGATTTTACGATCTGGGAATCTTCCAGAGCCCGTTCTCCTTCGTTCGAGCTCCGATTCCGGTGATTCAAATTTCTAAATTCATATAAATTCAAGATCTATCTTCCAGTACCATTCTTTTCAATTTTGAATTTTATTTGAATTTATTTTATTTATTTGCTCGTTTGGCGTGTAGGCAGCCTTGATGAAGATCATCGAATCAACAATCGAGGTAGAACCAAAGAAGAGGCGTGAAGGCAAGTCTTCCTTGAACATGTTGATCCCAAAGTTTATGAAAATGTTATGTTGTTTTTAAATTATGCATGCTTACTTTATGCAATGTACTTTAAACATAGTTTTAGAGTATAGTTAAATTCAGTTTGTTATACCCTCATTGGTATTGATCATGTCGAACCTTTGACACCCTAGATGATATATACTAGCTATTTTATTTGGTGATAACCAGAGATTAGCATGGAGCGGTAGAATTGCTTAGTCCAAACTTAAGCGTTTGGTATTGTGCCATTATGGGAATTATTTCAAATATTATTCAAACTTATTTGTGAAAGTGCGGCAATTGGTGTTGCTGCTGTGATTTAAATGAAATAAAGTGGAAATGGTTTAGACCAAGGCGGATGGATGTTTGGCGGTGCGAAAGCACGAGACCTTGGTATGTGAATGTTCCGCCTAGTCAATTAAGGACCGGCGTGTGTTACCATGGACCGAGCACTACCGTACAACCACAAGTCTATATGGGTACGACTGGCTAAATAATTTGTGCGTCTCATCATTAGCTTCGGTTGGAGAGTGCGGATGTTGGCGGCGCAAGAGGGGCTTCTGTCTTCGGGCGGCTAGAACCCTAACGGTGAAACCTTAGCGCGAGGTTAATAGTGGGGTTGTACATCGTAAAGGCCTTGTCATGATCTCTCTGCCGACACATCAAAGGAAGTGTGTTAAGTGCATGGCAACAAGAGTCGATCATGTCTTGTGGGTAAAGTGTACACACTCTGCAGAGTTAAAACTACTTAAGTAGCCGTGCCACGGTCAAGGGCGGCGAGTGCACGCTTGCACATTGTAGATTTTATGGTTTTGTTTCAAAGGAAAATGATGGTTGTTTGGGAATCAGTGAGCGAGATGGAACTCTCGGGTTATGGTTTGGCGGATGGAGCCAGTCAGTAGATGGAACTCGCTTTAATTGTTATATCAAATTCAATTACTATGCTATTACATTTTGTTCAAATGATGCTTTATGAAATTACTATTGGTATTCTGATTAAACTTTGCTTTATGCTAAAAGAGCCATATTATGCCTTCAATTGCTTAGCCTTGCATATAGTTATCATGCATTATGTTTCCAAGACTTGCGGAGTACATTTTGTGCTCACCCTTGCAACATCCCCAACCTTCCACGAGAAAAGTGTGCGTGTTTGAAGTCGACTACGATTTCTACGCTTGTGGCTATGATGAAAGCGATCCGAATGCTAGGACGCGAACCCGATCGATTACTGTTTGGCAAATGGATAGGCTTACTTACTTTGCTTTTGTTATTTCGTTTCCGCTGTTTCTTATTGAACTCAAACTATGATGCTTCTTATTTGTAATAATTGGCCATAAGACTAATACTCTTTTGCTTAAGTAATATTATTTGATTCGTGATATGGATGTGCTGTCATCACTATTTCCACTGTGTGTGCTAGCTTTTCCTGGACTAGCACAGGTTATACACAGAGGGTTCGGATTTGGAAATCCGGTCCCGACATAGTATATAGTAGTAGAATCAATCCTTGGGACATACTGTTTCCTTGCAAGTGATTTTACCGACCAGATGTCTCCATCTACGTGAATAATTTCTGCTATTGCTATAATTAATGAAAGCTGAGCTGTTGACGGGCCACAGGTGATGTTATTTCAAGTTATTGGTCATTGATGTTTATAAACGTCTAATCACTTCTGCATCCAATGATTGGATTAGTTGTTTGGCTAAGCAATTGTCATTCGGACCAGTTGCAGCACGACACGTCCGATTTAAGATTTCCCTTTAGTATTCCTTCGCTTTCGTGTGTCAATCAAATGGAGTACTGAAGAATACAATTGGGCAACAACCATGTGTGTCGCTTAGACTTGCGGCATTGCCGTGCAAATCCAAAGCATGCGCAGTTTGGACATCACGACTGCAATATGGCTCGTCTACGATTCAGATTTCAGAACAAGCTTGACGATAATGAAGCCGCAAATAAAATGGAAGTCATCTTTGAAAGGAGAAAAAGGCCCATGCGTATCCTGTTAATTCACCTGCTCATCGTCACAAAATCTCGGCTCAAATTGGGAATTGTTCATGTCCACGTTAGCATCAGGATTCAGACATTGGCCTAGGTAGTGCACAGGTGATTCGGTGATTCCAATAACAATAAGCGAACAAAAACGATGACGTCTCTTTTTTCTTTCACTACAATACAAGGATTTGCCACATTCCGATCAAATTTTACAGTAAGAATACACAAACACGTGTGAGCCAATCACGCAACACTAGTTCGAAGATCTCAGATCCAGTGAAAGATAGTAGTTGAATAGGATGATCCCGAGCAAGACGACAGCAGAGTAGCGCGGTGGCAGCGACGGCATTATTGTTGAGAAACCCTGAAAGCCCACCGAAGGCCCATGTGGTCCCTAATGCCGAAACCCTAGAGAGCGCTATAAAAGGAGGAGGGGGGGTCCCCCCATGTACACAGAATTCATTAGCAATAAAGAATTTCCGCTTTTGCTCTCCCTAAACACGTGTCTCTCTCTTTCGTTCTCCACTTCGGATCTGTTCGGGAACCGGACTATTCGATAGCGAGGTTCCTTAACACGTTATCAGCACGAAGCTCTACCGGTGAACAGATTGAAAAGGTGAGAAGAGGTAGGATTTTCGCAATTGAATCCAGACGCTTGTCGTTTCTACGCATGCATCTATCCTACGCATCTGTTTTGTTTTTTTTTTGTCGCGTGGCAAGAAGCTACAACGATATGAAAAAGAAAATATGTTATCAACAAAAAGCCACGAAGTCACGATCGCGCCGCCGACAACGCATAAGCGCACGGCGTCTCCACCGAGCACACCGCCATGGGAGTAATGGCGCCTCGGCTTGCGACCGTCCGGGCGCCGCTAGCTCGAAGCTCGATATGCGCGATGCCGGGCATCACCGTTGCCTCGGTCTTGGCGCTCGCGGCGTGCAACCGCGTGTGGCGTCGCCGCCATTGTCGGCTCGCCGTCGCCCGTATAGCGGCTACGGACGTCTCGCCGTCGCCAGCGGCACCGCTTCGCGCCTCGGCCTTGCCGCTGGAGCCGCCTCGCCGTCGCCGACGGCACCACACGCACCTCGGCCTTGCCGCTTAGCCGACCTCGCCGTCGCCGCCGGCCTCCGACCTCCGGCCTCATCCGCCGCGCGCATGAAGCGCCCGACCGCAACCTCGGCACGCGACCCGGTAGTGCGCGTCTTGCGTCGCCCGACCTCGGCGCCAAAGAAGAAGTCGTCGGCCTCGCGGCCGCCGCCGCCGCCCGGCCGACACCACCTTGCGCTCGCGGCGATCTGGCGCCAGCGAACGCGGCGCTGCGTGGCCCGCGCGCGACGCGACGGACGCCGCGCTCGTCTCCGCCGCCCGCCATTGCCGTCGGCTTCGAAGTCGTCGCCGCTCGCGCCGGTTTTCCCTCCGAGCCGCCGGCTCGAAGCCGCGTCTCCGCCGCCGCCGCCGCACGAAGAGCCGCGACGCCGGTCCGGCCGTAGCCCTTGACCGAAGCTGCGTCGCGTGCTGCTGCAGCGCGCCGAAGTCGCGCCTAACGCTGCGTTCGCCACCGCGCAGATGAGGAAGGATGGCGGCTAGGGTTGGAAACCCTAGCCGCCTTGCTCTTATGGGTTGTGCGAAGGGGCCCAAAAGGCCATCTGACAGAGAAAAAAAAAGGGGAAAGGAAGAAAAAAAAAAAAAGAAGAAAAAAAAGAGAAAAATTGCGAGAAAATTTTGAAAATTGCGGAAAATCAAGAAGATTTATTTGGCTCTGTTTTTAATTTTTCTTGCTTCTTTTCTCTGTTATGAATTTTTCTTTATGAATTTTGAATCCGTTGCTTTATTTAATATATTGCAATGCATATGTATTTATTTACTGCACTTTATGCTTTTTGCAACCATTTTTTATCGATTACACGCAGATAATCTAAACGAATTTTGAAATCATGCGGATGTCCGGCATTGTGAATCGTGAGTTTGAAGAAGCGCCCCTTGCGGTCGAACTACCTCACTTGGGCATCGGACGTAAAGATTGTTCTTGGGGCAAGAAGCTCGTTCGTGATTGGTCTAGGGTCCTCGCGGGACGCAAAACCTACCGAAAGCGAGCGATCAAGCTCGCATTTTCTCGGCACCACCTCTCACCACTCTAAAGAATGAATATATGGTGAGGAGAGTGCACTTGAGCTTTGACCGCACTTGAGCGGTTCGAAAAGCTCAAGTACACCATCTTGCCCCAAGCACGCAAGATTGGGTATGCGCTGAGGTTTGCAGACTTGAGCGATGGCGAGTACAATCGCCTTGCATGAATTTGTACCAATCTCTCTATGTGGCAAGAAGATCACCGATGAAGAGAAGATTGAGAAAACTCTCTACCTTCCACCCTAATGCTATCCAGAGTGCACTTGACTATCGTCGGGCGCATACAAGGAGTATAGCGAATCGATTGATGTAATGCAAGTTGCGGAATCGCAAGACGATGTTCTACGCAAGAACTATGTCTCGACCACTGGACGAGCAATCGCACGAAGTCAATGCCAATAGCTACAAGATTAGAAAGCCCATTAATAGAAAGAAGGGCAAGCGGGGTGGAAAGAGAGGACTCATGCCAAAGGAAAGTCCAAAGCCCCCGTGAAGAGGATGACAAAGAAAAGACGCACGCCAAGCCGTATGGACAGCAGAACGGACGTGCTTCAAGTGTGGCGCAGGGACATTGGTCGAAGATATGTCGAGAATCCAAGGAAGCGATCAACGATATCGGGCTAAGAAGAAGGCAAAGGAAAACGCCCGCAGAGGCGACTTCGCCAACATCGGTGAAGATGATGTCATGGATGTAGACACCCCACTTGCCTCATCCTCACGAATAGCACGGACATCGATCTGCAGCCATGATTATGGCAAATGAAGAAAACTTGCAGATGATATAGAAGCGTAAATTAATGCATATTTCTGATTCGCTTAATGCATTTCTTTTAGATTATGGTTGTTAGCACTTTTCTTTGAATAAAGGATTGTAAGCTCTAGAAGAGCATACTTCTTTCATGAATAAATCGCAATTTATTCTTTATTCCGATATTCTTCAATTTTGCAAGTAATATTTGGATTGTTTTTGCCTCTGTCGATTAGAATTATATTTCTTTTCTCTAGAAATCGTGTGGCGCCCAAATGGAAGAGATATGCATTGTTGATAGTGGCACAACAAATACCATCTTAAGAGAGTCTAAGTATTTCCAATCGATCACGAAGAACATTTGGAAAGATTACTACGATCACGGAGGCGACTCATATGTAATCGGCTCGGGAAGAGCCACTATTATATTGCCTATGGGTACAACTTTGGTAATTGAAGAAGCCCTTTTGTACCACGAATCAACGCGCACTCTCTTAAGCTTTAAAGACATCGCGCCAATGGTTTTCACGTAGAAACCAATGAAGAAAATGGCAAAGAATACTTGTGCATTGTGAAGCACGCGGTATGTGGAAAAATGGTATTAGAAAAATGTCCTCATATGAATCTGGGTTGTACTACACGAATATTCATGCACCAAGTGTATACTTCCTTGAAGACTGTTTTTAGAAGCTCAATTATTTTCTTTATGGCATGGTAGATTAGGTCATCTGGTCTTAGAATGATGAGAAATATAGTGAACAACTCACAAGGTCATGGCATTAACGTTAAGAATTTTCCGAATCATGAAGATTTTGTGTGCCTGCATGTGCCACCGAAATTAATAACTAGACCCTCTGTCATGAAAGTGCAAAGTGAAATCCTGCATTCTGGAACGCATCCGGGGATATTTGCGGTCCGATTCAGCCCTGTCGTGGCCGTTTCGATACTTTATGGTGCTCATCGATGCTTCCTCGAAATGGTCGCATGTATGCTTGTTGTCAACAAGAAACCATGCTTTTGCAAAGCGATCTCGCAGATCATAAGAATTAAGAATGCTTTCCCGATCATCGCGTGAAGTCCATTAGAATGGACAATGCCGAGAATTTACTTCAAAGGCATTTGATGATTATTGCACAAACAACGAGGATAGCGATTGAGCACTGCACCGCACGTCCATACGTAGAATGGACTAGCGAAGCACTAATAAAGAGGATTAAGTTCATTGCGGACCACTTTTGCGAGTTGTAACTTGCCCAACACTTGTTGGGGACACGCGATCTGCACGCAGCAGCTCTTATCAATTTTAGACCGTCGGCCTACAACATCCATTCTCCTATGCGGCTTGTGCACGGATCATCCGAAGATCTCCCATCTTAGAAAATTTGGGTGTATGGTATATGTACCTATACCACCCCCTCGTGATCGCAATGGGCCCTCTCCGCAAGTCCGGGATATCGTTGGTTATGAAAGTGCATCCATAATCGGTATTTGGAACCCATGATGGAGATTTGCATACACCGGTTCATTGATTGCATCTTTGACGAGGATCGTTTCCGTCATTAGGGAGAAATCAACCTTTGGATGAAAAATGCCGGAAATCATATGGCATTCCATGGGATCCCGCACATGACCCCGCACTAATGAAGCAAATCAAGAAGTCCGAAGATAATTGATTTGCGAATTTAGCAAATGAATTTGCTGATCATTTTGTGATCGAAGGCGTGGTTAAGTCGCATGTACCGCAAGGAATGCACCGAGAGGTGGAAATACCAAAGAAAATAGAAGGTATCCTCAACTGCTTGAGGCCTCAAAGGAAAAAGCAGCAATCGGCTCCTCAAACCCAAAGTACCGGAGGCGTCTGGAAAAGCGGGCAAGAGGACTTACCACAACCAATCACGAAAATGCCCCAAGGAAAGAAGGGGAGCCAGTTGAGACTGCACTGGAAAGAAGCCAACAGAAAGGCAATTCGGACTTGAATCTTCCATCTGCAGAAGCCAGGAAATAATGTGTGCGCACACATAGGCGATGAAAAACTAAAGGAACTTGCTCTGCGATAGGAAAAGCAGAGAAGAGCAAGTAGAAGTGCATGAAGCACCCCATGAAGAAATGGCCATAAACTTTGTAATAACAGGAGAATCCACGAATAGAGCAACGACCAACGTTGATGCATACTTGCAAAGAAGATTGCCTCGATCATTGATCATGATCCGAGCACGCATCTCTCGCAGAGTGCAAGAAAAGGCTAGATTGGGAAGAATGGAAAAAGGCAATCATCTGCAGAGTTAGTCTCTCCGAACAAGAGAGAGGTGTTTGAGCCGTATCGCACACCTCCCCATGTAAACCCAGTAGGTCACAAATGGGTCTTTGTTCTAAGAGAAATGAAAACAACGGTTGTAAGGTACAAAGCAAGGCTTGTAGCTCAAGGTTTTACTCAACGTCCCGGAGTTGATTATGAAGAAACCTATTCTCCGGTCATGGGAGGAATTACCTTTAGATATTTGATCTCAATGGCGATCAACTTGAAGTTGAGAATGAAGCTAATGGATGTTGTCACAAAGATACCAGATGGAAACTTGGATTGGAGATATACATGAAAGTGCAGGAAGGAATTCCTATCCCGAACCAAGATGGAGCAAATAGAAACACATGCGATGTGAAATTGGAGAAATCTTTGTATGAAATTTGAAGCGATCGGGAAGAATGTGGTACAATCGCTGAGTGACTTTCTCTGCAAGAAAGGCTACACAAACAGCGAAGATTGTCCATGTGTGTTTATCTGACGATCCACGAATGGATTCTGTATAATCTCCGTCTATGTAGATGACTTGAACATCATTGGGACGGATGAAGAAATTGAAGAGGCATGCTCATACTTGAAGTCCGAGTTTGAAATGAAAGATTTGGGTAAAACCAAGTTTTGTTTAGGCTTGCGGCTTGAACATGTCCAAGGAGGAATCTTGGTACACCAATCAACCTACACGCAGAAAGTGTTGGAAAGATTTAGCTTTGAAAAATCATATCCTGCAAAGACTCCAATGGTGGAAGGTCACTCCAAGCGCACCTAGACCCATACTGAGACCTAGAGAAGAGGGAGGAAGTCACGGGAGCAGAATTCCCATATCCGAGTGCAATTGAGCGCTCATGTACCTTGCAAATAGCACTAGGCGGACATTGCGTTATTGTGAATTTGCTAGCTCGATCTGATCTGAGAACCCACCAAAAGGCATTGGAAAGGGATCAAGGACATCTTCCGTTACCTCCAAGGAAGCAAAGACCTCGATGCATTTTTGGAAGAAACAATGAATTGAATTTGGTTGGCTACGCCGATCTTCGGGTACCTATCGGACCGCATCTTGGTAAGTCCCAAACGGCTATGTTTTCCTATGTGGAGGAACAGCAATTTCTTGGAAGTCGTCTAAGCGGACTCTTGTCTCGGCGTCGACAAACCACTCGAAATCATCGCTTTGTATGAAGCATCTCGTGAATGTGCATGGCTCGGAAGAATGGTTCACCACATCCGTAAGTCATGTGGTTTGAACATTGAGCAAACTCCTACAATAATTTATGAAGATAATGCGACTTGTGTTGCCCAAGCACAAATGGGTTATGTGAAGAGCAATCTCACGAAGCATATCAACCCCAAGTTCTTCTATGCTCATGAATTGCATAAGATGAACGAGATCAAGATATTGCATACTAAGTCATGTGAAAATCTTGCAGATTTGTTCACTAAATCACTCCCAGCATCTACCTTTGAAAGGTGCGTGAAAGGAATTGGGATGATGAGACTTAGAGAAGTGCAGATTTCAGGGGGAGATATGTCACATACTCCCACATGAATCCTGAGCATGAATTATGAATACCTAACATGAATCTCGAAGATTAGCAATTGAAGTTGGGAGAATTGTACTCTTTTTCCTTAGCAAGTTTTTCATGAAGTTTTCTTGCGTAAGGTTTTAACGAGGCAATTCGTGCAACATAGTAAGCGTATGCTATGTACTCTTTCTCCAAGTATTTTTCCCACTGGGTTTTTCTGGAGTTTTAATGAGGCATATGCATCTCGCGCAAAGGGCCCAAGGGAGTGTTGAGAAACCACGAAAGCCCACCAAGGCCCATGTGGTCCCTAATGCCAAACCCTAGAGAGCGCTATAAAGGAGGAGGGGTCCCCATGTACACGTAATTCATTAGCAATAAAGAATTTCCGCTTTTGCTCTCCCTAAACACGTGTCTCTCTCTCTTTCTGTTCTCCACTTCAGATCTGTTCGGGAACCCCGGACTATTCGATAGCGAGGTTCCTTAACAATTATAACTAACCAAGTCATCGCGCCAATGCAATGCCTTAGCTCTTTTGGCTGTTTGTTTAGACTGGACTTTGATTTATAGCTTAAACAGCTTAAAAGCAATTGGCTTTTATACGTGATAGAGGTAAGTAATTTTATCTTAACTTTAGTGGCATTAGTTTAAGACCAATACTCAATAAGAAAAAAAAAATATCTCCATTAATTTTTAACGTTTAATTATATAAAAACTTATGACTTAAAAAAAACCAGATGAAAGGACATTTATTTATTTAGACTTTAGCCTTTAAACTCGTGAAAAATCCAAACTAACATGACCTTGGCTTGCCCCCTCCGCTAGCTCCGGCCCATTGTATCGAACTTCAAAAACTCGATGGTAACTCCTATAGAAGATCGACGACTTGTACCGTTCTTCGCCGCCTTCTAGATTCGGGCGGTCCGGCTGAGATATGGGCATCTTGTCCAGCCCTCTTCTCGAGCTGATCATATGCCGGCTTTGTGACGGGAGTTTCTCAAGGAAAAATTGGAGACCGATATACGTACATCAGGCCCATCTTATTTGCAAGGATCAGCATCACCTGCAGCATCGTCCTGTGCTTTGTTCGTTAAAAGCACCAAAGGCACAGCCTTATGGACTGTGCAACCGACAGTTGAAGCTTCACTGCTTGAGATTAAAGCAAGAGAGAAATTTAGGCCTTCCGAATATCTTGCGGAAAAAAAAGAGCATCTCGCCGCGTCGATCTGTTCTGCTAGAGGGCAGGCTGGATCCAACGGCCCCGAAGCGCCCAACGGCACGATTCCGTGCTCCTCTACCTTTCCAATACGCTTCGCGTTGTCGCACTCTCACATATCCACGTCTCTCAACCTCTATGTCTGCAACTTGACGTTCTTAAATTAGTTGGGCACCTTTTTCTCATACCATCGCACGTAGAAACAGAGCTGGAGAGGTACAAATTACAATAGGGTATATCTCGTGGTGGAGCTACAAATTTTTTAGAGCTTAAACAAATCTAACTACAGTGAATGTTTTAGTCAAGCAAACGCTGTCATACGTGAGGAGGAGGAGGACCAGACAGATCTTACCGATGAGTAGGGGCGGAGCCGGGCCTCAAGCCCGGGTGGCCTGAGCCCAAGGCTTGACCAAAAAATCCAAGGTAAATTCTGTTGAATATTTACAAAAATTCATAACTTAGCCCAATACACTTTGGATCAGTCCAGGCTGACCCGAGGCTTGAGCCTGGACTGGCTCCGCCTCTGCCAATGAGCCGGACAGCCGCTCAGAGTCACCGGGAGCTGGCTCCACCAATGCATCCTTCAGGTCCAGGATAATATGAGCTCACGATTCCATTTCACACATCACACTCGCCTCCGTTGTCTACACTACCCCTGATCTTAACAAGTGTACTTTGTCATGCACCGTGGAAAATATCCTCGGTGTTTCCGTGGCCTCAATTTTTTGACAACAAGATCCAACTGCCGCAGCCTGAACGTACGATTGGCATATGATGTTGCACTACAGTTCATGTGAGCAAAATGCGCCCCCTGGTTCATGCATGTACCGGAAAGTCAGCACGCACTTTGATCAATTAAATGAACAGGGAAACACAGAGTGCAAAATGGCTGCTGGGGTGAAGAAAATGAAGCGAGAAGAATCCGAGCAACTGAAGCAACGGTGTCTTATGCATGAGATGGTGCGATTTGCTGGACAAACTACGATTTTAGTACTAGCATCGAGCTGACCTTCTTCGGTATAAAGTCACTCCAAGGCTCCAAGCTAGGAAACAACTTTCACAGGACTGAGTACGTGGGCCCGGATAAAAATCTGAATACCGTGTGGTTACGGTCCGTTTTTTTTTCTGGGCCAGGAAAGCGACGCATGGAACCTTCTATGCCACATCTGAACCAATCACAAGATTTTCATTATCCTGAATAACTCACGTGAAACTGTCACACATCGTTCTATTTTTTTAAATGTACAAAGCAGATACATACAACTCACACACACTACACTTAGTATATACATATTTACATGTCTCTTATATACGTTAAGGAAGCAATTTCCGTTAAACGCACACACGATGACAATAGAAGCATCTGTGACTGCAAGTTTACGTATGCATCATATCTGAGATTCTCAGTCGGCAAGTTTATGCATGCATCGTGTATCTGAGATTCTCTTCCTCGTGTATCGGCAGCCGCGTTCGAAATGTACTTAGTACCATTGTCGTCGACATTTGTTTATGTGTCAGGTGCCGCGTTCAGTAAGTTTATTTGGCTCAACGAAGAGTTACTAGCCATCAAACTCGTCAACGTCCATCGCAAATAAAGTCATTAGCTTCCGTCGGCATCCGTTTCTTCCGGGACTCTTGACCAACTGCAGTGGGAAAAGAAAAAATATATATATATGCGATTGCGACAAGTAGCATGACCAGAGAAGCAGTGTTACACTCTGATACTTTTTTATTTATGCGCAGCAGTTTTTAGATCGAATCAAAGTTATATAATATACGGCACGATCTTACACAGTTTCAAGAAAAGAAATTAAATCTAGTAGAGAGAACCGAAATAACGACGTTGAAGCAGCCACGACAAGAGAAAAAATTTGGCAAAACTGACTGCAAATTCTTTATACACAACCTCAAAAGAGTACAAAGGATTGTTTCTATCTCACAACCTCTCGAACATTTTAAGACTCTTGAATCTTTACCCTATATAAAAATCTAGTAAAGAAACCTATCGTCTAATCCTCTTATACACCTTTGGCTTTGGATAGATTGGTTTATGGTTTCTTAGCTGCTTATATTCTCCATAACTACTCTATGAGTTTATATAACTCTCTTGGTTCTCTAAATAAGTAAGAATCCAACTTTGAAAGCAAGCAGGAATCCTAATCTTATTACCGTTCATCTAGTACGTCTTTCTAAATTCTAAAAGACTATATATGAGTTACAATAATTAACAATTTTTACCTTGATTCTTGTCCGTCTAAGTCATCGTGCTCCTCTAAAGCTAGTTCCAAGTTGGCTCCATTTTTTTTTGTTTTTCTTTCCACCTTTGGGAGTGCCCCACCACAAGAACTTATACACATCACCGCAATGTATGTGTTGGTGTTTGGACTTGGCCTCCTGAACTCTTCACCTGAGAGCCATTGCTTTGTGTAGTTTGGTTTAACTATACCGCCCGATCCTACCACCCTCCATGCCATAGGTCTGTACCATCTCCGAGCTCCACCTGCTCGTTAGTACCGTGTGGTTGGTTCCTTCACGTCTTTTTTCTTCCAACAACTCGCAGCTTCGCCTATACGGTTGCTAGATTTTATAACCATCTTTGTAGTTTTGCACATACTTGCAGTTGAGATCTGATTACTTACTATTGACGACACAATTTACTTCTCCTGATTAGGATTTTTTCAAACCTCTCATTGGTAGCCCTTCCTTTAGGTTAACCATCAATTGGTAACCTGCCTTTTTTTTAAGTAATTCGCATGATTTCACCTCGAAGTGACATCTTACAACTTTCGAGTTCAAGCAACCTCACATATATTAGATTCTTCTTTAAGTCGGGAATATATTGAACTCCCATTAATGTGCAATATTCTCCATCATACATCTACAATGTAACTGTTCTTACCTTAATAATTACATACTCCTTGTAATTAGCCAAATGACTAGTTCCATACGTCGAGTGTGGAGATCCTTCGTCAATCACCCCCTTGTTGAATATATGTGGAAGTAACAACCTAAATTTAATATCCATCCATGAGAAATACCGAATTGACTGTCGACAAGTACATCCAAATAATCATTTGCTACCGCTATTGAGCATGCACCATTCATTTGCTTTGAATTCGGACAATCCTTTATCATGTGACATTCCTCGTCACATGGATAACATATACGTGTGTTCTTGCTTTTGACCTAACTTTTTGTAACTCTTGCTTTTGTCTACGACACCTACTACAGCTAATGTTTGATCACCCGAGGATAAAGATTTTGATGGCTTTTTTAAAGACTTCGCCTCCAATAGATATGCAACTGCATCGTTAAAGTTGAAATTGTTTTTCCTTATGAGAATATTCGTCACCAATTGCTCAGTAGAGATGGTGTCGGTATGATGATCTTGTTGTTCTCCTCAATTTTCTCATCCACACTAGTCAGCTGCTTTATAAGCTTGCTAAAGATATTGAGATGGTCAACAAACCATGTACCTTCCTCCATGCGCAATATGTACAATTGTCGCTTCAATACCCACCGTTTTGTCATCGACTTTGCCATATCAATACTTTTTAAGTTCTTCCATATTTTCTTTAGTAAATTATTCTCAAGCATCGAGTACTTTACCTTATCGGAGCGATATGGATGGATTGTATTAACAGCCTTCCACTCTAATTAACTTTTAGTCTTCATCCAACGTCCTTTTTAGTTTATTTCCTTCAAAAGCAGCGATTAACTCTCATTGGACAAGGACATTCTTCACCACATATTGCCATACGCTGAAATTTTCTTCGTCGTCAAATTTCTTCACTTTATTCCACATCATCGACTTCGATCTTGATTTTGTGCCACCTGACGCTTTACCGACCTTCTCGCAAATATGATTAATCCGACTTTGGCTCTGATATCACTTGTTATATTTTGATACATTTTCTTATGCGCAGCAGCCCCTCGAATCAGATCAGAATTTTTTGAGGTACGGCATGAGCATGCACGTTCTCAAGAACAAAGAGATTGAATATCATAGATAGAACTGAAAATAACGATGTTGAAGCTGTCATGACGAGAGAGAAAAGATTTGGCAAAGGTGACCGTAAATTCTTTAAGCACAACCTTAAAAGGATACAAGTAATTGTTGCTTCTTACAACCTCTCGAACCTTTTTATGACTTTCGGATTCTTGTTCTATACACGAATCTAGATTAAAAGAATAACCTAGCCTCTAATTCTTTCATGCACATTTTACTTTGGATGAGTGGATTTGTGACTTCTTGGTTGATTGGGTTCTCCATGTGTTTATATAGCCCCTTAGTCCTTATCCAAAGCAAATAGAATCCTACTTTGAAAGATATATATATATATATATATGTCATCGTAACTAACAAGTAGCATGTCCCCGTAGCTGAACAGTGTTTTGCCTCTGCAATGCAGCAGCAAGATCGCTGTTAATTTTGCTTAGATTGCACAACTTCGGGAGCTCCTTTCCCCCTGGTTCGTAAAAGCAACGCCGCACCAACACAGGTTGCGCTTGTGCAGTCGTGCCGCGTGATCGCTCTGTTTTGGTTGAGAGATGTAATTGCTCCTAACTTAGGTCTGTCCTTTAATCCGTCGCAACTCGCAACTAAGAAGTATAACGTGACAATGATGGAAAACAGGAGACACGAGAGAGAGAGTACGCTGGCACGCTGCCCTCCTAATCCTGGAGAAGCAACGTGCAGGCTGCAGATTTGCATGGACAACATGGGGCAAATCCACATTACCCAAACCGCGCACGCCAGTACACGTCCGCAGCTCAAAGTTAACGTTGGGTCTTTAGCTAGAAAGAGCACAAGCATGATACGCCCGAAACGAAAACGCAACCGGATAACAACCGCCGGTTTCGCCCTCGGTTGAGCCCATCCGACGTGAATCCGAGCAGGGTTGCATGCAGATGCAGTCGCGGCCGCGGTTGTCGCACGGCACGGCACGGCACGGCTCGTTCTTATCCACGCCGCCGCGGTGAGTCGGAGCGGCGCGGGCCAGCCGTCCAGGCCATCACGGCCGAACTGCCGCTCGACGTGCTCGTGATCTCCTCGTCCACGTCGACCCGGTCAAGCCATTGTCCCCATCCCTCAGGGCAGGGCCTCACGGACCTTACCTCACCAGTCTCTACCACACTGCCACTATTATTATCACACATCACCCCCATCCCCATGACCCATCTCCCTCTCGTTTCCCATTACATCCGCCGCCTCCTCCTCCTCTCTCTCTCTCTCTCTCTCTCTCCGAGCCCTGACGAGCTAGCCAACTAGAGAGCCCTCGGATCCGTGGTGTCTCTTGCGCATGGAGATCTCGTTCGAGGCGTGGGAGGGGGTACAGCGGCAGGGCCAGGACCTCGCGGACCGCCTCGCGCAGGGGTTCACGGGCCTGCTCCATGCGCCGCCGCAGTTCCCCTGGCCCCCCGCGTCTCACAAGCGGATGTCCTTCGAGATCGACCTCCCCGTTGTCCCCTTCGGCGCCGTCCGAGGGGCCGGGAAGGACTTCTTTCCCGCAGCGGCCGTGGCCTCCGTCATCGACATCGGCGGGAGGCTCGGGCAGGCTGGCGCCGAGATTGGGGCCTCCGTGGGCGGGGCCGTGCAGCACGCCGTGCGCCAGCTGCCCGTGCCGTTCCGGAACGGCCAGATCCGGCGGCGGAAGCCGCCGCCGCCACAGGCGCCGCCGCCCGCGGCTGCGGTGGGTGAGGGTGCGGTGGGGCTGGCCGTAGAGAGGGCTGTGGACAGGTGCCCCCTCGAGGTGGCTGCCGCGGCTGCAGCCGCAGCGACTGGGAGTGCCGCTGCGTCGACCGTCAGTGGTGTTGCGGGCAGGGATGACTTCGATGAAGAGGATGAGGGATTCAGCTGCGAGCTTGGGAATTTTGTAAACTTTAAGAAGGCAAAGGTACGATTCAACTAGTAGTTCTATTATGGATTTTGGCATGTCGTGATGTTCTCTGTCGATTTTAGATCACAGCCTTAATTTAGTGTTTCCTGCCTTTAAAAGTACAAAAATTGATGTTTTTGTTCTACTAGTATATAGGTGGTATTTGTCTTGATATATCATTGGTTTACATGTCTCTACCCGATTCGCATAGGGCCATGATACTTGAAGGGATTTGGTAACTGTGTTGTGGTCTTGTTGACTGTTTTCATTATGGATTTGATACCCTTTGGAAGGATTTCACACCTTTAATTCATAAATTGAAGCCATGATTTTGTATCTGCAGTTAAACGATGCTTTGTTAGTATTTTTTTGTATAGTTGGCTGAAGTTTATTATCGTGTGTAAAATATTAAAATTAAGGCCCTGTTTAAAACAGAGGAACCTGATAGAAACTGTACTGATTCCTGCAAAATCCCTGTGCAATTATTGCGTTCAAAACAGCTCCTAAACTTACAAATTTTTAAGTAATCAATTTGTTTTGCTTGTGTGAGTTTACATTATCTCTGCTAAGCTGAATTTATGTTACCGTGGCTGACAATGTAACAATTAACTCTTGATGATTATATTCAGGCTACTGTAAATATCTCAGCGACGTATAATACCCAGAACAATGATGTTGAGAGTTCTGTTGTTGCACGTGGGGATCTCTGGAGGGTAGAGGCATCACGCGGCAGTTCAACTTCTGCAAATGATAGCTCACCTCTTTACCTTATTCAGTTGGGACCTTTACTATTTGTTCGAGATTCTACACTTCTTTTACCTGTTCATCTATCAAAGCAACACCTGCTTTGGTATGGTTATGATCGCAAGGTATGCATATCCTTTCTATTGCCTTCTCCCCACATGTGAAATTCATTCGAGTAACTGCTTTATCTATAATTTTGTATTGGGCTTATGTTTGATCGGAATTTGTGATCTCTTTGTTTTGTTATTTCCTTATCGTTTGTCTTGAATCCACTGAAATGTTATTTCCGTTACAGAATGGAGTGCATTCTCTCTGTCCAGCTATTTGGTCAAAACATAGGAGATGGTTGATGATGTCAATGATGTGCCTTAATCCAGTAGCTTGTGTAAGTATGAGATATAATTTTATTTTATTTTTTGCATACTACAATTACTCTCATATATGCTCGAGATATAATTTTATCGTGTTCTCTGTGTACTATAATTACTCTCATATGCTGTTACTTGTTAGATTGAACTTATTTGTAAATCTCCAATGCGTATACTAATAATATTAAAGCAATTGAGTTGGAGAGTGACTCACCGACCTTTCTGGGGTGCTTTTCCTTGCATTGTGTAGTTGTGCAATTGAAGGGTACATGCTGTCACGGTTCTTTCTTGTAGGGATTGCTTTTTTCCTTGTTCTCAATGTTGTAACCATGCTTTCAAATTTATGAACAGGCGTAATCTTAGTATTGATATGTTAGATCTTGCCCCCTACATTTTTTTCTTGCATTGTTGATAGAATATTGATATTATCTAACAGAGTAACATGGTTTTTGTTGCAGTCCTTTATGGATTTGCAGTTCCCTAATGGGCAACTAACGTATGTTGCTGGAGAGGGGATAACGGCAAGTGGTTTTCTTCCATTATTTGGTGGGTTGCTTCAAGCTCATGGGAAATATCCAGGAGAAACAAGAGTGAGCTTCTCTTGCAAGGTTAGTATTTCCAATTTATTTCTCTGTATTGGTCACTTGTGATATCAGCAATTTTTAGTGTGTGATCTATTAAGTCAATTGTTTATATCATTGACTTGTGAGCTTCTCCTGCAAGGTTGCAGTTCCCTGCTATTTATGAGAAAATTGTGCTAGTGTCGTATGGAACAATGGTGATGTGCTTTAAGCATCCGACCATTGACTAGTTTCATCGTAGCTAATCAGTGTCTGATCAGAAATCTGTTGCAACATTTATTGACAATATCACAACCTGTTAATAGGAATGCTCTGTATGCTAACGTGTTCTGGTTGTGTATGAGTTCATTTTATCATATAAAGTTGCACATGTTTGCGAATACATGTCCATTTTTATTTTATTTGAGTTCTTGTTATGACACAGTCTAGTCTGTATTATTTATTCTGTTACCTTGATCTTTTCATGTTCTTGATAACCAACTTTAATCTCTTATTTCTCTTGCAATATGTTCATTCAATGTTAGTAAAGACTTCTTTCACCTGTGGTAACATTCAGCCTTACTCTCCTTTTTTGTCTTCTTAAAAGAACAAGCGAGGCACACGGTTCACTCCTATGTTTCAGTGGCCTGACAAGTCTCTTTCATTTGGAGTGACTCAAGCCTTAGCATGGAAAAGATCTGGTCTTGTGGTGAGGCCCAGCGTACAAGTCAGGTAGTTACTCAAAGCATTTGGAAAATTATGAAGCATTTTTGTTGATACCCCTTACCAAGCATTTGGTAAGCAGTTGAGTAGAAAGTGAATGTCAATTACTTTACATTTTCTACTCTTTTAACCTTGTTGGTATGGTGCTAAAAGCATGCACTGTTGCATTTGATTTTGTTAAATGAATAGCTGTGATAATTTTGGTCATGGTGGGATCTTTTGTTGCTAATGATAATGGTTTTGATGAATGTTGTTTGATTGACCTCTTGTAGAGATAACGCTGATTGACATCCTTGCATTGTTATAGATATCACAATCCACTGGACAAGTTGAAAAGACTCAAAGAGAGTACCTATTTTTGTTATTTTTCTCACTATGTAGAACAAGAATGTCCTGATTTCTGAGGGGTGTATGATACTTTTCTTGTTGACCACAAGAGATTCTTTCGTATGCTGGACGGTATTGGCTGTAAGAGATTTGAATCTTTGATTATGTGCTGAATCAGTTGTGCTGATTATATGGGCCTCTGCGTATACAATGCTGCTGGTCTTTACCCCCAAGAAATTCTGCCATATGCAGATGTCATTGTTCATTTGTAGAGTTTTATTGTATGCTCTGCATTGTTAGTTTAGTTCGGTGTCCCCTTGACTTTCTATTTTTAACACTTGTTCATGGCATTCTATTCAACAGTGTATGCCCCACATTTGGAGGAAGTGATCCTGGGGTACGTGCAGAGGTCATCCATTCATTGAACGAGGAACTGAATGTAATGTGTGGTTTATCTTGCTCAAGACATCCATCAGCTTTTACTGCCTTTTCTGTAAGCTCCTTATCTAAACAAGCCCTCTGCTTGGTTCTTCTCTAAGATTGGCTCTAACTGAACCTATATATGGCAGATTGGGCGATCTAAGTGGAATGGTCAAGTGGGCAGTTCTGGAGTGGTAGTCACCTTGGAAACACCCCTTAATAACATCGGAAGGCCATATTTATCCGTTCAATTGAATGGTGGTTTTGAGTTTTGATGTCTTGCACAGAAGTTGTACATACCACTGTACATATTACCATCACTGATTTTGATGCTCCATACTCGTGGAGATAGCTGCTCAACCTATAAAATGTATGTGGAAGTGAGTTGCAGGCTTGCAGCCCATTTTTGTCGCCTTAGGTCTCAACTCAGCAAATCAACTGCTATACTCATGCAGACAGAGACTTCCATTTTTATCTCCAAGAGATTGTGATGAAAGTGGCCAAGCAATTCAAGATCATTCTTTTGGAAGTTGGAAAAAGGGAAGCTGTGAGCTTAGCTCTAGTTCACCTTTTTGGAGGTTGGAAAAAGGGAAGCTGTGAGCTATTATATGGTTATGCAAGAAGATGCTCACCTAGAAGCTCATTCTTTTCGTGCAAGACTGACAATGTTGGATTAACTGTTGATACCGAATTGTCTGCCAATTGTGCTGGATTTTATATCTAGTCAACCACAATTGATTGTCAGACTGGCTGCATTGTTATTGAGACAAAGGCAAACTTGATGGATGAATTGGTGTGCTTTCCCCCCTGCACTCTTGTATTCCTCTACATGCAATGAACTAATGATCAATGAAGTTTAGACATAACTGGAACCTGTCTTGTGGCACTAGAAAATCTCTTTTCTTTCCATGTTTGCTTTAATTTGCATCTGCAGTCTGGTTATCACATTGTTATCTGGAAAGAAAAAAAGTTGTGTTCTTCTAATGGAACTGCCGAAAACTAAAAAAGCTAATTTATACTGAATTGTTTGTCTTTAATAAGTTCCTTCCGTTTTATTAGCACGAGCCATGCTTCAATGCTTTCCCTCTTAATACAAGTTGCACAAATCTTGAAGCAAGCGAAGGGGTAAGTAATTTTTATCTGCCCTTCATTCATGCTTTAATATTTGTGCAATTGTAAAAAAGAAAAGCATTGAAGCACCTCTCACTAATATAAGTTTTGGTCTTATAGCTGAACCAGTGATTCTACAACGAATATCAGAGGTTTGTTCCTATTTAAGGATCCAAGTGATTGTGTATGCACTTGTGCCTGCGAGAGGCTTAGTGGCAAAGTTGAGAAACGAGATAGTTTCATTTCTTTTGCCTCTTACACTCCTCATGGATGCAGAATGTCCCTGTAAGGCTTTAAATGACTGCATGTTAGTTTCAATGAAGGAGTCACTTCAGTCCAAAAAAATGCACTACACGTAACTCCTCTGTGATTAACCTGGCCTAGAAAGTGTGGTACCATAACGTGTTCTCTGTTATTACATGCTCTTGAAGTAACCTAAATTTTCAACTCTTTTATTGACGAGTTTTAATTGGGCGAAATAAAAGTGGGATTTGTAACCGGGTAATCACCCATATAGGCACTAGCTGGTGGAAAGTCTTCCATTACCTGAACTCGATCACAAGAGGGGTAAGTCAGAGCTCTTCTCTTCAGCCTCGAAGGCAGCTCAGCCATGGAGATCGTTCCCTCCATTTTACTGCCGCTTCTCCTCCTCCTTTCCTCACCCGCCTCCATGCTCTCTGCCTTGGCCCCTGCCCCTGGTGCCGACGGCGACGAGCACACCTCCGACGTGTACATCGTCTTCGTCAGCCGCGCCGACTACGTCGATTCCGTGGACTACGACGTCCGGTTGCTCGCTTCCGTCGTTGGAAGGTTGCTGTGACAAGCAACATTTCTGCCTTCATGCACAGCACGGCCCGTCTTTATCCTCTTTTTTTTTTCCTGAAACGGACGCTTTTCTCCTACTGACCTTTCCTTGTTTTTGTTTCAGCACAGAGGAAGCAAAGACGGCGATGCTCTACCACTACAGCGGAATCGGGTTCGCGGCGAGGCTCGAATTCAATAAAGCCGACCAATTGTCAAGTGAGTGCAGCTGATTCATTGACTCATCTTCTTGTATTACTGTTACATGCATAATAAAAAGAAGATCCAGGATTCTCCAAAAGAAGAAGAAGATCCAGAAAATTGATATCAGTTGACTCTGTTGCTTGCACGGATCCAATTTTGCGGTCAGAAGAGCTCAATATTCTGTTTGCCTTTTTGTTCTTATGCTGCAGAGAAGGAGGGCGTTGCGATCTTCAAGGACCGGACATACCATGTCGAGAAAGATGGTCGCTTGCCTCGCTTCTTTGAAGAGAATATCTGACAACCAAATGAAGTTCACGCACTGCAACTTAGGTTACAAACCTCATTAATGTGCAATATGCTAGCACGGCCTTAAACATGTTACATTAAGCTTTGGGCGATTTGTTATGCTCAGTATTTGTATGAGGAGCTACACACAAGTTTGTGTAAACCTCAAAAAATACATACAAGTTTGTGGCGTATATAGGGAACTACTGAGTGACATACAGTGCCAAATAATTCAGAATCTAGCTTCACTTGATAATCCGGATGATATATATAGAGTACAAAGACCAAGTGCCTGTGCTTCAATCATGGTGCAAATTACGCACACTTTTACCTACGATTCTAAGACACCCGATAAAACTCCTGATTATACCTAACTTATTTTAGACCATTCATTTTGGAAGATCCAATGGTTGATATTTCTATTACCATGTAAGGAGTAATATATCACCACATACCATTCAAAGGTAACAAAGACTTTTGACCGCATATTATCTATCTCTCAAGGACTAAGTGGTGCACCTTAAAAGAACTCTCTTATGCCACTCGTGGTGACCGGAGGCTATGTTTTCCAGGCACAGGAGCCGCTGCTGGCCACGGACCCAGCCTCCTCCCTCTCCCCGCATAAAGGAATCCACCACTTTTTAGTACACTCACAATTTTTTTTTCATAATCCTCTTTTAAATATAATTATAAAAATACCCCCTCTTCGACTGCGAAAACACCGACAGATGACACGTGTCACCTATTATGCTGCTGGACTACACCAGGAGGTACCAATGTACCATAGCTCATGTGACGACCTGCATAATTAGCCCAGGGTAACGACAATAACACCGTCATTACTCAGAGTTAATTACACTAATATCGGTATATTAGCTACCAAAATACCGAGCGTACCCGATATTTTATCAGTTAATATACCATATTCAGAGTGTTACAACAGAACAATAATTAGAAACTGAAATGAAAACTTATTACAATCCATTGTCATGCAGACTATATATCCATAGATATCAAGCTCTTACATATTACATATAGTACATCCATAAATTATTTACATAAATACTAAGTACCTAATGGATTAACGGTCTCCACCGTATAGTCCACTAATCCACCTAGTCCTCCTGATAGTCCTCCGCTGCATTATCACCCTGACCCTGTGGGTTATTCTCAACTCATGCCTCACAGGCGAATCCGTAGTCCTCAGCTTCTAAGCAAAGAGGAAGTTAACCAAGAATGAGTACAGAAGGACTCAGCAAGCATTAATAACAAAATGCATTGTATGTGTTTTTCTCATCACCCATCTCATGTTTATAGTCCTCTCAAAACCATTTTCTAAGAACATAGGGTTTTATTAAGAAAAGGTGGGTTTTCAATTTTTATTATTGAAGTTTCTATTAGCACTAGTATATGAGGCAGATTTAGCTTCCGTAGCCTCTAATCCAGGAGACATGCATGAATTCATGATTTTGCCCTGCACAGGTTTGTACCACTTTACCCATAATGAACCCAACCTCAGTTGAGAACCCAAAATGTTTATCGCTACTCAAGTATTAGATCTCCAACCCTAGCACTATTGCCAGTTGTGCTCCGACTAAAAACAGCGGCACTCAACCTAGGCGTTTAAATTTAGTACCAAAATAGATTAATCGCAGCTGATGTTTGTGTCCTTCACTGGGACTCCCAGCATACCTAGCTTCACACTCCTAGTTATCTACTCTTACCTAATGTGGAGATCATAGCACCATTATAGGACAACCCTTTTCTGGTCGTTTCCACACACTATAGTTGATACGAAATATACGGCTCATTGTCCAAGTGTAATTGTTCATCCTTATGTTCTAGCCATATGTAGAGGGGGCCCACCGGCAATGCTCATCATCTATAGCACCATCTACCCACCATACATAAATATGCGTCACAGGCTCTATTCGTTGGATGAGCCATTTCAACATATCAACAATTCAAACATTGCCTTAGCAGTTATCATCAATTCCACATATCCATAACCAATCACTGCCGTAGCAGTTCATCATCATAACCATCTTTTCAACATATCCGATTTAGGGTTTTCTAAAAAATAATTTCCCAAGTATTGGTGATATCACATATAAGTAAATATGATTGATTAAAAATATTCGATTATGATCAAGAAATTGCTTGTCTGGATTTTGGTACAAATCGTCCTCACCCGACGGCTGTTAAATATCACCGATCTGATTTGAATTAATTCTTGAAATTATAAATAATATATTTTAGTAGTTTTTTGCATATTTCATGGTGTCCAACCTGCTTTTAAAACTTTATTATTTAATATATGTATCATGCCTTTTCTAAATTTCTGGAATATTTTTAATTTGACATCTTTCATTTATATGCCTGATAACTTAGATGGTTTAATTCATTGAATTTTAATTTGGTATATTCATTTTGGGTGATGCTCTGGGTTAGATAGAAATTTTTCTCCTCCTTTTCTTTTCTCGTCTTTCTTTTTTTCCTCTTTTCTTTTCTCTTCTTTCCTTTTCTTTTCCCTTCTTTTTTCTTCCTTTTCTTTTCATCATTCTTTTTCTTTCTTTTCTTCCTCACCAACCAACCTTATCCTCTCCTCCTGTCTACTCTCGCCTCTCTCTTCATCCTCCCCCATGGTTCTACCCCCTTCTCGGCTCCTCTCCTGGCCACCCTGGGCCCTCGGCTCCATTGGCTACCTACTTGACCCCATTGCTCACCCGCGCCATGGCCTCCCCATGCATGCGTGTGCGCGCGGTTTGCTCACCCCGTGGCCCGGCTCGGCCTGGCACTGGTGTTCAGCCCACCTCCCTGCTAGCCTCGGCCCGACGTCGCCTTGTAGGATCAAGGATGACCGACTAGGGGGTTAATAGGAGGTTTCTAAATTTTTTGAATCTAATTTGCAATTAAGAAAGACTCTAAGATAATAGAAACAATAATTGCAAATTCACAACTATAATCTATAGCAATCACCTAAAGCACTTAATCAATTCAAGTATAGCAAAAACAATTCTAAGCACAAATAGTCTACTCAATTTTGCTAGAAATGAAATTTAGCATAAGAATGAAAATGACAAATCACAAGAGAACAAGAGATAAGATTTTTGACCCGTGGTCTTGGAGACTTGCCGGTCTCCCCTACTCCACGTTGAGGTGACTTGAACCACTTCAAACCGGCTCCACTCGCTTGAGCCTTTCTCGATCACTAAGGTAGTTCTTCCCCGCTCCAGGTAGGCGAACTTCGGCCTTCACAACTTGCCAGGGCTTCTCACAATCTTCGTTGAGAAGCTCACCGTGCACGATCGCCTCCAAGCCGTCTAGGAGACGTCAACCTCCAAGAGTAATAAGTCTTGACACTTGCTTGAGATCAAATTTGAGTGTCTAAAGGCTCAAACTAAATGCAACACTCAAATTTTGCTCTTCACTCCCTCAAATGAAAATTGAATGCACTTATGGAGAGAAAAAGACTTGCTAGAGCTCAAATATCATCAATGAGGACCAAGAGACACTGTAGAATGCAGGTGGGGGTGTATTTATAGTCCTCACCAATTTTACTAGCCGTTGGAGCTCGAAATGAGCTGAAATAAGTTTTTCCGGTGCTACCGCCCATGTAGGACCAGTAGCACTGGGCTCCAACTCAACGGTTGGAACAGTGCATTAAATGCACTGTCAGAGACCGTTGTACAGGTGGTCCGATGCTACCGCCCAACTGAGACCGGTAGCACCGGACTCCTTTAGAATTTTTGCTCTGAAAAGGAGCTTCTCTGTGATTTTTACGCCGGGCTAAAATGCCGCCCGGTAGCACCGCGCTACCATGGACGGTAGCACCGGACCGCCCGACTGCCCAAAAATGGAGCTCTCCGGAATTTTTGCACCGGGCTGAGGGCCGGTGCTACCGCTCGCTCGGTAGCACCGTGGTACTATGGGCGGTAGCACCGCTCTTCTAGAGCATAAAAAGGTGCTCTCTGGAATTTTTACACCGCCCATATGGCCGGTACTACTGCTCGCCCAGTAGCACCGTACTACCATAGGCGGTAGCACCGCCCTGCCTGGTCCCCAAAAATACCCTTCACGGGTTTTTACACACCCGCTTTGGGGCCGGTGCTACCGCTTCCCCGGTAGCACCGGGCTGCCATGGGCGGTAGCACTGGATGGCCCAAAATACCCAAAAATATTTATTCTGGAATTTTCACACTGGGCATTAAGGCCGGTGCTACCACTTGCCCGGTAGCACTGCCCTACCATGGGCGGTAGCACCGGACTTACAGATTCTTTTCTTTCAACTGAAATGAATTTTCAATCTGAATTTTTTTGTATGACATGATGCATGATTTTAAGAATAAATTTGAGCCTTTAAACCCTAGATGACATCAAGACAATCATCAAGATCCCTCTTTATAGTACGGCCCTAATTCTAGCAACCTGATCTTTTCTCCAAACTCTGAGATCGGCAAAAAGTTAGAGAAAGGCCCTTATATTTATACCTTTTGACTTTCTTGACGTATTGATCTTCTCTTTGCACCATTCTTTATGCTTCCATAATTACCAAACCTAGGACTAACCAATTTTCAACATTCTCAAGGAAAATATTAGTCCTTTAACCAAGGTTGTCATTAATTATCAAGACCAAACCTTCTTGGAGGCCTAGATGCTTTCACACCTGGCCTTCCACCGGCCACCTCCTCTGGGCCCCACCCTTGGACGGCCCGCTAGCCCGACACTGTCTGGCTTCCTCTCCGCCTGCGTCCTACTGTAGCCTTGGCGATGTGCCACCGCCTCTGCCCCACCAAGCTCCCCTCTCTCTCCCTGCGGGTGCCTCTGGTTCTTCCCCCCTTCTCCTATTATTAATCTTATACTACAATGTGTTGGATTTAACTTGTTTTAGTTGTAACTTTTCGATTTGAAGTGATTCCACTGGTTGATGATGATTATTAGGTGGACATGCTAGGGTTTGGTGATGTCACAACGATAGCCATGACCTCTCGTAAGCCGGGGATTACGAAGGGGGTTATCGGGCACGCATGACGCCACCCCTTCGGCGGTCATCCCCTCCTGATACCAATGGTAAACCTATGCTGTCTATTTATTGATCTTGACTATGAGCACCTTTTGATAATGATATTGGCCATAAGATGGATATGCTCACATGAGAGATGAGTTTGGTGAAGATAGAGTGATTCTGGATGGTCAGGTTGGGGTGGTTTGTGATGTGATACTGATGGTGATGTCGATGCCAATGTGGATGTGATCGGCTCTCGGTTGTCCCTGGCTTGCTCGGCTTGGCCTTACCCTGGCTCTTGGTCTTCTCGGCCTCCTTGTTGGAGCTCCTGGTGGCTAGCTTGTTGCCTTCTTGCTCTCTGGTGGTGCTCCTTGTCGAGATGTCTGGGCTTCTTGGCTTGATGTGGCCTCCTGGTGGTCTTGCTCCTTCTAGGGCTTGTGGTCTTGCTTCCTTGTGTGTGGGGACTGGGGAGTGCTCCTACAGGTGGCTTGCTTGGGGGCTTTGGTCTCCCTGGTGGTTTTGGCTTTCTAGTGGTTATGGCTTTGTGTTAGCTTGGTGCTCTAGTGGTTGTGTGGCTTTGTACTTGTGGGGATGATGGAGGTGTGGTTTGCTCCTTTTAACTTTGGGAAGGTTGGATGGACCCAAGGCGAACATCGTGAGGAGGGCTTTACCTACTCTCTTTCTACTATAGGGCATTACCTTTTTACTATGCAAGGTTTACTTTTTACTATGTGATATTTTTGGACACTATTCTTGCAATGCTATGGTTACCCGATAACTACAGGTTTGAATAATGCCGGATGATGAAACCCTATTTCGTAAGAGATACCGACTTGGCCCCAAACGAATCTAGTATCTCGATGAGTGGTACCAACTCATACGGGTCTAACGTCAACTCTAGAAAAGCTTAATTTCTATATTTGTTTATATATATAGGCGACATATCTAGTGCAAACCCCTTTTACCGTGCAAACTCCGTGAAACCTACGTGTAGAAGTTTTGAAACATTCTCAAAAAATTACCATATGTAGGGGGGGTGAGCTTCTACAATCGTGAAAAATTTAAAGACCAAACTCAATCGCATTTAAAAGATATGAAAAAGACAAACAGCAAAATGAATAGTACCAAACAGTAAAAAATTACTATGCATGCTGAATTTGTCTTTTTCATATCTTTCTAATGCGATTGATTTTAGTCTTCAAGTTTTGCACGATTGTAGAAGCTTACCTCCCCTACAAATGGTAATTTTTTTGAGAATTTTTCAAAACTTCTACACATGGGTTTCACGGAGTTTGCACGGTAAGGAGGGTTTTTACTGGATATGTCGCCATATATATATATATATATATATATATATATATAGAAAGTCTTTTCTGTACTCCTGGTAGTACATACTCCCACCTCTAATATACCACTTAAATGAACGTTTTATACTCCCTTATCACTTTAGGTATACTCCAATAATAATTCTAAGATACTACAATACGACATGGTTGAAAAAATTTCATCAGAGTCCTTTATTTTTTTTGCTACATACCCTTTTCTATATGTAAAAGAAATATATAAACAAATTATGCTACAAAGGGTGGACTTTCATGAATTTTTTTGTAGAACTCACTTTGGAGTATCTTATAATTAGTATTAGAGTATACTCAAAAGGATAAAGAGGTATAAAAACATTATTTAAACGATATACTAGAGCTAGGAGTACATACACCCAGGAGTATAGAATCATTTTCCATATATGTGTGTGTGTGAATGTCTATTTTTCCGGGAATCAAGGTCAAAGGTCAAGAGAAGATGTAGATTGTAGGAATTTGAATTTTCTTGTAATATTCTTGCCTTTTTTTATGTAATTTTGTTATTTAATGTACATTGTAATTATACAATTGTATGACATTTGATAATCAGTAAAGTTGATGATTGATTTTGTTGAGCAGTTTAATTATGTGTGTGGTTAATTTATGTTGATGATCTCATTTGCAAAGATTAAAACTTTGGGTTGTTTCAGCTCGGTAGGAATTTGTGTATTTAATTATTCACTTTAGTTAATTAATCACTTAATTAATTAACCATTGGATTGATCACTTAATTAATGAGACTTGCTTAATTAAATAGCTCATTAATGCTATCGAGGTAGCAATGCTCGGCTGGTTGCTCCTTCTGAGCTCCTGTTGCATGGTACCTCTTTTCGCGGTACAGGAGCGCTGCAGGTGTCACCTACTGATGCTTCCACAGTTAGAGAGAGGGTTATTTTTGTAATTAAGCTTGGAAGAAAGGCATATTTGCAAAAAAAAAATTATCAAAGGACTAGAAAAACGCTGGCTTCGGGAGAAAGTCCCTCTGGCAATGGAACTCCATGTCCGAGCTGGATAATTTTCTGAAGAGGCAGGGCAGGATACAATCACCCTGATGTAGAGCGTTTCCAGGCAGGCAAACAGCCTGAGGAGCTGCATGAATCAGTGGACGTGATCCTCGTGACAGAAGCACACCTGAGCTGCCAATGTCTTGAGACTAGGCATCAAACTCCCCACTCGGTAACTCCTTCCCTGTAAATTTGCTTGTTCATGAGAGTTACCTCATTCATGCATCAGTATCAGGACTGCAAATCTGTAACTTCCATTGAAGCTGACCACAGAAGAACATCTAAGAAAGCGCCACATCATTCAAAATTTATCAACCCTTTGATTTGGCATCAGTGGATTACACATGCCTTCTCTCTCAAAACCTTGATCGCACAACAACAATGTAGAATGTCACAAAAGGATACTACACCACATCATCTTGACATCATTCTATATTTCAAAGTGAAAATGAACTCGTCATTACACATTAGACTATTTAGGATCTTTCAGTAGATACTTTTCATGCACTCACCTTTTTTTCCTAGTACAACTTGATCTTTTATGTATTCTTTTTTATCCCACAAATACATCTCTAATTTTTTAATTAGATTCTCCATAATTCATTAAAATTAAGAGCCTCATTCCACTTAATATTTTTTCAATATACTTTGTTGAACAGCATTCACATTGGCAGAACTGCAATATTAAATGACATGATAATATAAAGAATCGGGTTGCATGGCAATTTGTTTATTTTCCCATTTATCCCATAATTCTATTTGAAAATAAAATGAAAATAATGTAACAAAATAATTGCCTCTCATCGAAAAGAACTATAATGATCATATGTGCAATTCACATATATTTGGTCGAAATACTGGTGTATCGTGGCAAAACCATTTCCTTCAATGATTCAAATAAGAAGATAAAATATGTGCCTTACTATAGTTAATCAATTGTGTTAAATACAGTGACTCATATATAGTTTTTCTAGGATTTGAAAAGGTGTGCTAGATGAATACTAATAGGATTATGATTCCTACTCACTTCGGAGGAGGACTAAGGGGGTTATATAGATCCATAGGGGTGGTCATGGAGAATCTGAGCAACTAAGATGTCACAAAACCAACTCATCCAAAGTAAGAGGTGCACGAGAGGATTAGATTTTAGGTTATTTTTTAGCACTAGATTTTTGTATAAGGCAAGAATCAAAATGTCCTAAAGATTTGAGAGGCTGTGAGAGCAACAATCTCTTATATTCTTTTGAAGTTGTGCTTAAAGAAGTTGTGGTGATCTGCTTCGCGAAATCTTTTCTCCCTCATCATAGTTGCTTCAACGTCGTTATTTTAGTTCTCTTTACGAGATTCATCTTTTTTGTTCTTCAGACCATACACGCTCGTGCTGCATGTTACAAAACTCTTATCCAATCCAGGACTGTTGCGTGTAAAAAGGAGTATCAAAACGTAATAATTTGCTTACCGTGAACACGTTGTCAATCTCGAACACACGGAGTGTAGCCTAAGAATATGTTGCTACTCTTTTGAATGAAAAAAGAATAGGAATTCTCAAAGTAATGTAAACCCAAGGATTTCACAAGTTAAAGATAAATAATTGCGGAAGAAGTAAACACGATGTTCAACTCTCTCAACAATTGAATTGGATCATGAGTTTTGACACGTTGGCAACCTTGACGTGCACACGGCTCTCCATTGCGAGGTACCTCCGAAAACCCGCTCCTGGCAGATTTTTCGCTCGAGGCACGGGGAGTCCTCGATGAAGAGATCCTCACACTCGTTGAGGCAGGACACCTGCAGCCGCCTGAGGCTCGGTGACCTGACGTGGAGTCGCCGGGCGCCTTCTGTCAACCACAGCGTCACGCTTTCGAGCGCCGCGCACTGCGACAGGAGGCAGCTCAGCCAGGGCCGTTCCTCAGTTTTTAGCGGTCTGGAGCGAAATTATAAACGGAGGCTTCATAACATAAGTACTAATTTTTTGTAATATTATATATCAACTGAATGATTTAATATATTGTAAAAAAATGATGAACGACAAAAAAATATATAAAAGTAAGATTATTTACCTCAAATATTTTGTATAGATCGTCTTTAAAAATGTCTTCTAACATTTCTAGATGCAAAATCATCAATGATGGCTTCAACATTAATATCATCTAACAATTTCTTCTCAATACATAAAGTTGCTAGACCGTTTAACCTTTCTTGAGATATTGTAGACCTTAAATAATTCTTCAATAATTTCAGCTTCGAGAAACTCCTTTCAGCTGATGCCACAGTTACCGGTATAGTAAATAATATCCGATAAGCAACAAATATGTTAGGATAGCAATCCACTTCCTTGACAAACTCAAAAATTTCCATAGCAGACATTGATCTATCTGGCAAGGTCATTTGCAATATTCTTAGCTCTGATATCAGATTATTTTTCTCAAAATCAAATGAATCATCAACAGAGAAAGTTTTTGCCAACTTAGTACAATAATCCTCAAGTTCAATGTGATCCAATGATTTCAATGATGTTGAGTTCAGAAGAGACTCAAATATACCATTGAATACTTGGAGTTCCTCAAATCTATTTTTCAATGAATTGTTTGCCATATCAAGCATAACCAAAAAGTAATTAACTTCAAAATCTTTCTCACCTTGTAGATTTGCTTCACTACTGCAATCATTTTCATCAAAATATTTTTTTCTAAGAGAGCGACGCTTTACTGGAAATGATGCCTCTACATCCATATCAGAAGCAATATCCTTGGCAATGGTTATACTAGAAGCAAACCCTTCATTTCTGTACTTGCTAAAGTAACTCATTATACCATCTATTTGCTCCAAGGTAGAGTGAATGCACATGGATGGTGATTACAACTTCTTGCTCACAACATTTACAACAAATAAAATGTCATGCCAATTAATCAGTAAAAAATAATAATCGCATAAGTTGTTAAGCATGCATGTTACTAGAAGAGTTAAAAAAGGATAAATAAACTAGTAGATTAATTAAACATTTAAACTAGTACCTAGAGCACCGATTTGAACCCGAATCGACGTCTGCAGCCACCGTCTTGGTCGTAAACTGTGTCGGCAGACGACAGCGGCAATGCCCACCGTGGAGCCGGGCCGATACGCCATCGGTGGACCCACAGGAATTGGGGCCGGGCGGCCGCCGCCCTGCACGGCTCGAGCTCAGCGAGTCCTCGTAGACCTTGACATCCGAGAGGTCAAGCTCGGCGAGGAGGGAGCGTCCGGGAGGGCGCGCTCCGCTCGGAGGCGACTGAGGGAGGGGGCGCACGCAAAGATGGACTACAGAGTCGAGGACTGCGGGTGCTTTAATGTTTTCCCTCTTAATATAAGTTGTACTCTGAATAATGCTTTAATACTTTTTCTCATAATACAAATTGTATAAATCTTGAAGCAAGCGAAGATGTAAGTAATCATCGTCTACTATTCATTCATACTTTAATATTTATATAATTGTTAAAAAATAGCGTAGAAACAACTCTCATTAATTAACTGAATTTGTGAAGATCGTTTTCAACCAGCATGCCATATGGGGACAAGAAACAATGATCTCCAGACTGAAGGAGACAAGCGACGGTCCAAATGTGAGTGCAGCGGTATTTTTAAAGCTGAATAAAGTTTCAGGAAACAATCGGTCTCAAAAACAGATATGTCCCGTTTATGGAGTATGAATTCAAAATACCGTAAAAGGTATCAAAATTTCTGACATGAAAAACAGATATGTCCCGTTTATGGAGTATGAATTCAAAATACAAGGTATCAAAATTTCTGACATGATAAAGCATTGCTATATTACTAACAAGTTGATACACATCCAACAAGAACACCAAGAAAACTAGCATGCTGCATGCTAATCTCCAACCTACAGAAATTATTCTTCTCTTGATAAACTAAATAAACTGTTTTTCGGATTCAGATACAAGGCGAAAGATCAAAACTTATGCACCCCCTAAATGGCATCAGAAACTTTCAATCAACACTAAAATTGCAAGGATTCACCGACAGAGTAACATCACCATTTATTCTCCTGCAGCTTTAAACTATGCCTCGCATTTCAATCCTGTGAATTCTGAATATCTTATCACATATAAACTCTGTTCTCCTTCAAGCATCGCTGGGGGCAGCAGTGGCACAAGTATAGGCTACTGACCGGCTCAAAACTTCTGAAAAACAGGAACTCAGCGTCCGGAGAGGCTCTATATATAGGGCCTATTAGCTCCATTTGATTACTGGCCCCATGTTTGCCTTCCAAACAGTAGAACTCGACAACCTTCAGAGCTCTAGCCATCCCAAGCAGAAACCTCAGAAACTCCCATTGGCACTCTTCCCCTCCAAAATACTCGAAGACCAATTTGTTGATGGAATGTTCAATGCACTGAATAGAAGTTTCTGTGTCCCATTCTTCAACATCAACCGACCGGTAAACTGACCGACTGTCGGGCTGCAAAGATCAAACGTGACGAACAAATGATCAAGACATAGCCATCACTTGTGACACATAAGAGCGGCTAAGCACAGCTGCTTTGCTGATTACCTCAACATAGAGCGCCTCGAGGCATGGGAAACATGTGAGCAATTGGGCAACAAAGATGGTGTATCCCTTCTCAGAGAAGGGCACTTGGATGGCCAAAGTCTTTACACTGCGCATCAGGCTCCTCAATTGCACGATGCCTCCCTGCAATATACAGAACATTTCGTAAGTCTGAACATTCTCAGAGCAATAGGATAAGGACGATAGCTGCAACCAGCAGAATAGCCAAGATTTACATCAAATACGGTATCATGTAGCACGAGTGGGCGGACGCTCATCCCCAAGCAACCCAGCACCTGCAGCTTCGGCGCGAAAACAATCTTCACCTTCGCTTTGCCGCTCGGCAAACCGATCCCCACCAATTCTTCGAGGTTCGGAGCGTCCTCGACGACGAGCTCGTTCAAGCCACCAAAATCACCAAACAGCCGCGTCAGGCTCTTCGACCGGAGGCATATCCTGTCGACTCCGATGATGTTCTTGAGCTTTACACACTCCAGGGATGGGCAATGGGACAGCATGGCCTGCAGGGAGTTCTGGGACATGCTGAGGTTCGACAGGTAGAGCGTCTTGAGGGCGGGGAGCCGCAGCGCCGGTGCCAACGCGGCATCGGGAAAGTTGCAGCAGTACACTTTGAGGGTTTCGAGGGAGGCGAACTCGAGAAGAGAGCCTGGGAGTGGCGGTGTCGGAACCGTGTACAGCATGTCGATGTCGAGTTCTCGGACACCGCGGCGCGCGAGGGTGCGGAACCAGGCGTCGACGACGCCCAGGCGGGCGGCGAAGCCCTGCCCATACATGACGAATCGGAAGCTGCGGATGCGGACGTGCGGGCGGGCGGTGAGGATGGCAGTGATGGCACGGATGACCCAATCGCAGCCACGGCCTTCTTCCGGCGGAAACGGCTGGCACGCGTTGAAGTCCAGGAGAGATTGGTCGAACAGGCTGCGCCACCGCGACGAGAGCACCGCCGTCCGGCCGGTGTCACGGAGGGGAAGATAAGAGAGGATGGACAGCAGGACGGCGTCCGGAAGTTCACTGATGCGGTCCATGCCGTCCCCTGCCGCCGCATCGCCAACGCGATCGCCCCCGCCGCCAGTCTCCGCGCGACAGCGTTTAGCCGGCCTGCCTTCGAATTCCTCGTCGGTGTCGACGGCCGGGGGCGGAGAAGGCGGCGAAAGCGGGGGGCCGTCGGAATACGGTTCCGGCGAACCCAGCGAGTCCGACGAGACGATCTGACCGTGCTGCGACGAGGTCGCTGAGGCGGAAGGGGAAGGGTTCACGCAACACATGCCTGCTAGGTTTGCGTATGTGGCAGCGTCTGAGGAAAAGGGAAGGAAATATGCTGTTCGACGACCCTTTTGCTTAAATCACCATGACTCTAGCATCGTACAGGTGTCCCCCAGAGCGTGAGATCATGGTTGGATAGATTATAGATAAGCCAGTGGATTTTTTTTTAATAATACCTGAAAAAAACAAAAACAAAATTAAAAAAAATAAGCCGATTTTTTTTTATATAAGTAAGCTACGGACGCTTTTCAGAATAGCGAAAGATTTATATCGCGTTCAGAACGGCGATTTAATGATGTGGACGCCACGTAAAATTTATATCGCTATTTTAAAAGGCGATAGAGTTGAGTCGCCATTTCAATTCACAACAGAATTCTATCGTCGCTTGAAATAGCGATAGAACTCTGTCGACTTTTAAAACAGCGACAAAAATGTCAATAGTCAATATGGCGATATTGAGCTATGTTGGAATTTTTTTTTAAATAGTACATGACAAATAAAAAATTATAAAAACAATAAGCTGAAAAGAAAATTATAGAAGTAGGCCACTGTCGCCGTTCTGACTAGCAGCGTGTTCGTTTTTTCGAATTGAAAACAAGGCAGCGCGGCATATGTTTGAAATGATAAGGAAAAATTCGGAACAGTGATGATTACTATTGGTAGAAGCAAAACGAAGGTAGGGAGTATATGGCTCATACGAAAGAAAATGACATAATAGGATGTAGAAAATGACGAGAGAAAATGTACACATAAATATTAGGGTACGTGGCATGCCATTAATATTAGGGTGGTGCATAGCATGACATAGGAAATGGTATAACTTGACATACGAAATGACGAAAGAGATATGGCGCGACGACACGGATGAACCATGAAAGGAAACTACAAGTAAGGTACATACGCGTTTGGAAATGAAAAAGTCATACTTGATGGCGTAGACCCTATATAGAAGGATTCATCGGTGTCTTCCCCTTTGATTGCGCGAGGTGTAGTGCCTTGGCTTTCTTTCGGTTACTCCTGTAGACATCCACCAAGTAGTAGTCTTCAGGAGCGATCTTAGGCTCCTCCCACACTCATGCGTATTGCTCATCGGCTATCTCCTTCATCTTCTTTCGATGTGCTTGAAGCTCCTCCTATCGCACGACATAGTCGGCAGCACCATTTGCCATCTTCTCGAGCTGTAAAAACAACACGTTAGTATAAAATACCAACAAGCTCGAATTTTGCAACATTATAGGAACGAATAAAATACCAACAAAACACAACTTACGTAGAACTACGTTAGCTACTTCTGAGTCGGCCGTAGCCTCCAGAGAACGTCTTGTAACCGGCCTCGGCGGGTATCACGCCACGAACCTCGTGAGGATATCAGCTCGCTAGTGTGGGCCGACGTCGTCGGGGACAACCGCCTGCCCAGTGCACGAAAGGCCCGTCAGGTAACTGACGTTCTCCAGTATCTGTGCCATCTCCCTGCAAGGGAGATGAAAGGTGTGCGTCTCCGATCGCCAGCGGTCGAGAAGAGCCGTGAGTAGACTCTTGTCGTAAGGGAACCTTCAGGACGCACCGCGCCTGTCAGCGTCTTCTGCGCATGTGGCCTCCACCATCCTAGCCAATGGTATCCATCCAGCAGCCCGCAACCTGTGTGAAAAGGACGGTGAGTTCATATGCATTCACACTACAATCTAATGGCAACACCGAAATGAGTGCACAAACCTCGGTATCCACCACACATCGATCCTCCATGCCCTCATGGGGGTGTGCAAGAGTAGGAACGAAAGCTCAGTAGGCTCCTGGCCCTTTATCGGGGCCTGTGTGGCCAAACGACTATGGTGCGATGTATCTATGACAGGGTCGATCAGCTCGTACTCCAGCGCGAGAGCTGCACCGTCGCCCGTCATACCGGCCATAAAAATAATAAATAGGTTAGCAAATAACATAGAAATATAAACATCATACAAACCTAACTGATAAAATATGTTTACATATGACGTTAACCTACTCTATACTTCAATACAAAATTGCTTTAACTGCTCGTAATTTTACTTCTCAACATACCCGATCGACCCTAAACCACGATTACAAAAATTTATATCTACACGAATATTACTAACCTGCATCTACCTAAATTGTTTTACTATTCTAAACATAGCTCTAACAGTAATATTAATATTCAAATATGTACAGATAAATATTATTACTCATATCTACAAAAATAATCTAAACATACATAGATAAATATTTCGAATCAAAACATACATAAATAAAATTTTCTAATCTACACATATCTACAAAAATATTTCTACACTACCAATATTTACACGCTTATTACTACTCTACAAATCTAATTACTTGGTTTTCTCACCTAGGTTTTGAAAAGCATAAAAAAGAGATTAACAAACAACCTTCAAATATCGTGCAGTGCAGACCTTCTTCTTCCTCCTCCTCCCCTCCCTCTTCTCTCCTTTCTTATCTTCTCTTCTCTCCTTTCTTCTCTTCTTTTCTCTACTCGCTAGGCGAAATGATGACTAGTTCTAGCCGGCCGCCAGAGGCAGCCTTAAATCTGTTTTTTTGTCGCTAATTGAAATGACGACATAGAAACTGAATGGTTAATTGCCAATTCAGTCGACGACAAAAATGTCTGTTGCCAATTTAAATAGTGACTACTTACGTGGACCCTAACTGACGGTTTTATGACTACGACTAACTTACTGTTGTCATTCTAAATGACGACAGAATTAAAATCGTCATTTATTAAGGTGACCTAACTTTGTCGCCGATCGAAACGACGACGGATGTGTACTCCTGTCATTTTTCTTTTTGGTATATTTGTTTTAACTTTTTATTTTCGTGTATTATTTACAAAAAAAAATTATATGCCATTGCGTGTTACATATCCAAAGTACTAAGGGTATCGCTAATTTGAATTCACTCAATGCTTGTATTATCTCATCTTTGTGACAAGTGTATCATCTTATTCCTTTCCCTTAAAGTTCCTCTTTTTCTGACAAGTGACAATACCTCCTTTATCCCATCTTCCATACCCTTTCCCTCAAATTCAAAATAGTTTTTGTATTTCAAAATTTCCCCATATTTTTTTTGAAAACAAGTATTTTTAACTACTTTCCAATGTTTTTTAAGCGAAATTTTTCGAACCAAAAGTTAGTCGAATAGAAACTTTTCGATCCGAAAGTTTTTGAATTGAAAATTTTCAATTGAATTTTTTCAAATTAAAACTTTTCAAGTTGAAACTTTCTAATTTAATATTTTTTATTTGAAACTTTCCGATTTAAAACTTTTTATTGAAAAAATTTTGGAGCTGAATTTTAAATCGAAACTTTTCGAACCAAAAGTTTTTTTAATCGAAACTTTTTGAACTGAAAGTTTTTGAATTAAAAATTTTCTAAGTTGAAACTTTCTAATTTGAATTTTTTTATTTAAAACATTTCGAGTTGGAACTTTCTGATTTGAAATTTTGAGATTTCAAACTTTTCAATTTGAATTTTTTTGATTTAAATTATTTTGAGTTGAAACTTCCTATTTAAAATTTTCAAAGTTAGAATGTTCTAATTGTAAAAAAAATTATTAGAGATGGAAGAAGAGATGTGAGTAGGGAAGACGTAAGGGAGAAAGGTAAAGGCGGATGGAGAAGATGAAATATGTCATTCTAGAAGAATATTTTTAAATTTGTTAGTTTAAGGTTAGTCATTCCCAAATACTAAAGGGTGTGTACAGAATTCTCTGTTTCCTCCTTAAAAATCATCCAGATTTTCTGGCCGTCAAATCTCAATAAAACGGTGAATTAAAATCACATCTAGTGTACGAACTACCTCCCTCCGTCAACAAACCCTGATCCTCACTCTCTCATTATGGATTGGCAGCTAGCGCCGCTCTCGTTCCCTTCCTCTCTTATCTCCTCCAACGTGATGTCAACCTTCCCTGCCACCTACCATCTTCTTCCCCTTCTCCTAGGCTGGCTGCATACCCCATAGCATGGAGACTCCAGTTGGATACACATGGCAGCTAACAGATATCTACAGGCTACAGCGGTCGTGCGCCAAAGCTTGATACAACTGGCAGGACATACCTGGCAGCTGATAGAATTCTCGAGCTTTAAAGGTGTCACATAGAGTATGAGATCCTGGCTATACACATCTGGTAGCTAACAGAATTCCTTATGTTCACAATTGTCACACACCACGCTATGAAAACATTGATCAAATACACATGATGGATAATAACATTCCCGAGGATTATAGCGATCACACCTAGATTATGTTATCCATTTGGAATTGTATACATAGAGGAAAATCGTAGAGCTACAGTGTCCTACAGTGCATAAACAAGAGTTCAGTACTACATAAAAGATCATCATAGATAGTTCGAAACTGTCATCATAGACGGTTTCCCGAACCGCTGTAACCATATGTCAGTGATGTTACGGTGTGATAGAAGATATCACAGACGGTTTCAAACTAAAACCGTCTGTGATAGAAGATATCACAGACGATTTAGAAACCAAAGATATCACAAACGGTTTTAAACTAAAACCGTCTGTGATAGAAGATATCACAGACGGTTAACGTTAACCCCGTCATTGTCAACCCTCTTTTATGGAATCTTCACCCGAGAGATTCAGATCGACTAAGAGTATGTTCAGTAGTAGAGACGTCTGCTGTCTATATACACCTCCATATTATCTAAAGAGAACTTCTATAATGGATGACATCTTAAGATTATTTTTATGAGATCCTACAATTTTTTAATTATAGCATTTTCATGTGTTATTATAGATAATAATTCGTATTAATATTGTTTTATACTGTCTATATGGTCATCTTTTCCTGAAGAGATAGCTATGCTCTTTCTTCTCTATATCAACAAACCATATCAGAAAAAATCTTATGTGACAAAATATATAGATAGCTAACGTTACACTATTGTATATGCTCTGAGATTTTTTTTTTTTTTTGCTATCCCGTAAGGTCCGGAGGTAGGTGGACATCGTGGGTTGAATGCATACGGACAGGCCAAATTTTCAGCGAGGCTTACCAAACGTGGATAGCCCAGGCAGCGCCAAGTCGGACTCATCCGTAACTGCTCGGGCCCGCCGGAAGGCTGTGCCTGCCATTCGTTAGCACTGGACCGCCGAACAATTGCACTTTCCTAGCTTTTGTAGGTCCCGCTTGCCATACTCAACCAACGAGAAAAGCATGGTAGGATCAGCGTGCAGACAGGGCATCTTTAAATACGAAAAAGCGTGTGCCTAAATGATTGGATCTGCTAAGGTATAATTGGATTCTTGGTCGTGATTACTAAGATATAGTTTTCATTGTAAATATGATATCTTAGTGTACAAGACAATCAATCTAATAAAGAGAAGAGTTTTACCTCTATATATCATGTACGTTCTTCGTGATTGTTTTGATTATTTGATTAGTGTATTACGATTAATCTAGAAAATCGTCATCGTTTTACAATGGATCGAACGGATTCCCAACTAAGGTTAACAATCTCGTCTCGCTAGCAGTTTTCGTGACGCCAGCGGTACCGATTTTCGCGGTAAACCACGCGAAAACCGCGAAAAATCGAACGGATTTCAAATTTAAAAATTTTGAACTTTGGTCAAACCGGTCAGCGAAAACCGCAGTTTTTGACGAAAAACCGCCAGGTTTTCGCGAAAAACCGAGCGATTTTTGGAGAAAACCGCAAAAATCGTCCGAGGTTGGAAAATTGGGGGGGGGGGTCGAAAAAAATAGGGGGAAAATGCAAAAAAATATTGTAAAATTTTTAGAAATATAGGGAAGGCTAAAATTGAGTAAAAATGTAATAAATATATAAATAAGGTATGTGAAAACGTGAAAAAAAATTCAGAATGATCTCTCCTAAATTTGGAAAAAAAATCGACATGACCTTTGCTATATTTTAAGTTGTAAGTTATGTATTTAGCAATAATATGTCAATAAATAATCTTTCATTGCAATACTACAATCACACAAATGCAAAAATCGGCATTTACATAACCACAAAGAAAAATCATTCGCAATTTCACTACCATTCATTTGTCAACACCATTTACATTACAATACCTTTCAATTATAGTTGTGGAGTAGGCATAAGCATAGCTTTGTCACTCTTCCATTGTCGCAGAAATGGCATGTTCGACCTATATGAACGGAATATCAAAAATAGATAACAGAAGGAAAATGGTGAAAATATAAGAAACAATTGCAAAAAAAAAGATTTATTTTATTCTAAAATTTTAATGAAAACATAAATAGTGACAAAGGATCATGTAATAAAATTTTCATAAATATTAGACTTCATTTAGTGCCCATATAAAATCAAAAACAGAAGAGCATATACAATGATAATAGCACTTTCAGAATTTTTAAAAAATACACATATCTGATCATCATCTGAAAATTTTACAAAATCATTTTAATGACGTTATAACATCACAAAAAAAGTTTAAGAAATATTAGACTTCATTTTGTGCCCCTAGAAAATAAAAGATTGAAGAGCATATATTGTGATAGTATCACTTTCAGAATTTTTTAAAAATATACGTATCTGATAATAATCTAAAAATTTTATATATTCATTAGGATTACCTTAGTACCGCACAAAAAAATTTGAATTTTTTTTGACACATTTTGCTAAATTTCTTCAAAATTTTTAAATTTACTATTCAACTAAACGGTTTTAATTGTCGAACCGGCTCGGTACGGGTAGTTTTCGCGAAAACCGACCAGTTTTCATCGGGTTTTTTAACCTTGTTCCCAACTCTATCACTCCTTTCACGAGGGCATGTACCAATGTACCATGCATTGCATGTTAGTCTCACCAGGTTTCATCTTTCACCTGGACAAATGTTACTTAAGACACTATTCAAACTCCTACTCATCCAATATATAGTAGAAAACCTATACATAACTTTGTATTTCAGCCTTCAGGTTTTCCATTTCAAACCCTGTTATCTTTCTACGTATTACTTTAATTCAAAATTTTACATAAACAACCTGTCGGGGATCGGTCATCCGGACACGTGTCCAGGCCCCCCGGGGCTTTAGAACGTTTTCCCCGAGCTCGAAGGACTGTTCCCGAGCTCGGGCAAAGGTCTCCCCGAGCTCGGAGGATGGTTCCCGAGCTCGGGCGAGGGTTTTTCCTAGCACATGCTGGCTCCCGCGACCTCTCCGACCTCGGCGACCTCAACTCGGTCTCCAGCATAGTATTCCCCTTTCTTACGTGACTACTCTCCCCTGCGTGGGAACTGGGGTCACCAACTCCCGTCAACTCCAGACCACCTCGTCAACCAGGGCGAACTACTCCTGTCAACTCCCGTCAAGTCCCCTGCATGGGAACTATGGCGAACTGCTCCTGTCAACTCCCGTCAAGTCCCCTGCGTGGGAACTAGTGCGAACTGCTCCTGTCAACTCCCGTCAAGTCCCCTGCGTGGGAACTAGGGTCAACTGCTCCCATCAAGCTCACAGACACCGCCCGACATCAGCATTCGAGATTAACGCCCAGGGGTCTATAAAGCGTTGGGCTACCCCGATCAAGAGAGAGGAGAACAACACAACAAAAACCCAAGGGGGATGCGCAAACACACTTGTACACCAGACCACCTCGTCGAGCTCCTCCTCGGCCACCACTTCCGAGCGGCCTCGAGGTCGAGCTCCCTGTTCGTCCTCCCCCGAGGAGTTTTAGTCACCTTCGCCACGGGCAGGATCGAGTAGAGCTATTACCCGACCCAGGGGGCTCGAACCAGTATAAACGCTGTGTCCCCTGTTCGCCTGCCCTTCTTCCCCGAGCTGTGCGCCTATCGATGCTCCCTCCTTCTCGGACGAGCACGACTCTGGGCCTCGCCCCTTTACACGATGCTTCCCCCCTTTTTTGCGGTTGACGGTCCCGATCGTCGACAGCTGGCGCCCACCGTGGGGCCCGAAGTTTCGTTCGTCCGAAGTTCATCACCTCAGCATCGTTAGCACCTTCAGCTTCACCGGCAGCATGTCGCGATCAGCGAGCCTGGGCTCGAACGCGGTCCCTGAGTGCCAAGGCTCCACCTCCATGCTCTCGCCCTAATTGCCGCCTCGCGAATGCCGGGTCTTCATGGCCGGTAGCCGCGAGGCGACTCCGAGGGCGGACGACGGTGGCCCAGAGACCCTGCAAGAGGCGCGTCGGCTCGCCCAGGTCGCCATCAACCAAGCTATCACCGCCATTCGACGAGAGGAGTGCGCGATGGCCCGCTCTCCGTCTAGACAGCTCAGTCCCTCCCGCCCAGACGAGCCTGACCGTGAGCGCCTGCGGGCCATCGCCCGGGTCATGGCTGACCCCGCGCGGACCGCTCGGCCCTCTTCAGTCGGTCCCTAGCCGAAGAGCTCAACAGGGCGGCCGACGACGTCACGCCTTCGCGGCAAGTGCGGCGCCCGGGCTTCGAGTCTCGCCCCTTGGCGAGCAGTGGCGATTCGCCGCGCAGTCGCCAGCCGTTCCGCTAGCAGACACCTTACCCGCGGGCTCGCGCCCCGTCACCATCCATTCCGCCTCGCCAGGGGGAAGACGTGGCGCGCGGGCACACCTGCCGACAACAGAGCAACAGTGATGCTCGCTCGAGCTGTAACGCTTTCGGAGGCCTTTCCTTGGACATCCCGCCCAGGCGCCAAAAGGTTCGCGACCGCCCGTGCCACCGTCCCAACAACGCTCCTGTTGACCGTCGTGGTCGGTGCGGGGTGCGTCGCCGACTCGAGTTTCCCCCGTCGGCGGACGGCGACTCCGACGCCAGCAGCGGCGGCAGCGGCCTCCCGGCCTACGGCTGCCGGCGTACTCAGACGACCTCCGTCAAGTGCGCTGGCAGGCCCGGTTCAAGCCAGCAATAATGGAGCGGTTCGACGGGACCAAGAACCCTGCGGAATTCCTCTCCATCTACTCCACCGCCATTTTGGCGGCCGACGGGGATGAGGCCGCAAAGGCCAACTATCTCCCCACCATCCTGGACGGAGCCGCCCGCACCTGGCTCTTCAACCAGACGCCCGACGCTTTCTGGTCATGGCTCCAGCTACGGAGCACCCTCCACTCCAACTACCAGAGCTGCTATGAGCGGCCTGGACGAGAAAGGGACCTGGACCGAGTCATCCAGGGAAAGGGTGAGCCCCTCTGAGACTTCGTGCGCCGGTTTACCCGCGCACGAAACTCGATTCCCAACGTCTCCGATGATACCGTCATCAAGGCCTTCAAGTTCGGCGTCCGCGACAGACGCCTCACGGAGGACCTCGAGATCGCTACAAAGCTCATCGTCAACAAGCTGTTCCGCATGGCGGAGCGATACGCAGACGCGGACGTCGCCATCCGCTGGAAACACGACTACGACCGGGGCAAGCTCGGCCTCACCTTTGGCGAGGCGGGGCCGTCTGGCGCTAAGGAAGGAGTTTCAGCCCCGCACGACAAGAAGAGGGGAAAAGACCGCGGCGCCGGAGCTAGCGTGGCAGTCCCGTGGGCCCTCAAGATACTCAAGTTACGGCCCTCGGGCCCCTTACTCGAGCTAGCGTGGCAGTCCCGTGGCTCGGACACCTACCTCCGGGGGTCGAATATGCGGTACGTCGATTCTCGTCGCAGTAAGCCAACCATCCCCCCGTAGCACGGCACGAGCTCGGGACCGTCACTGGTAAGGGCTTCGAGCTAAGGGTCTCGGCCTAGTTTTTCCCTCACAATAAATTGTGCTGCTTTATCGACTCTTATTTCCTCTCATGCTTTTCCGCATCTCGAGCGAACTGTCTAAAGGTTGTGATGTGAAGGATCGACATCAGGGGGTCAAACGCGCAGTAAGCCGATTCTCATCGCGGTAAGCCGATCTCCCCCTGTGGCAAAGTCCATCCTGGCATTCGCGCCCGAGCGCTTCCCCGACCTCGAGACGCAGGAGCCTCGGCCCGCGCGCCCCTCGCTCGAGCTGGGATCTCGGCCTCGTAACTCACCTCCGGGGGACAAAATACGCAGTAAGCCGACCATTCCCCCCGTCACAGGAGACGGGTCCAAGATTGCCCTCGCCTCGAGGGCGCTCGGATCTTTTAACTCTTATGTCGCCGCACTCTGGCCCGACCCAAGTCTAGGCACATGATGAAAATTCTCCTTCATTTCCGATACTAACCTCTTTTGGCCTCTCGAGGGACGTGACGTCAGGTCACAGTCCCAAGTTGCAGGTTCTTCCACCAAAGATCACGCCGTTTTAAGACCTCGGGCCCGGGGCTCCGTCTGCTTTTCTTTCGGCCGAAAGTCTTTTTTTCTCTTATGATAGAACGTCTAAAGCGGCGCGACCTCGCGGCGTGACCATAAGGGCAACCATAAGATCACGTGGCGAGCTCCCCCTCAAGACGTCCATGTGTGTTTTGTTTTGCAGCGCCGAGGGTCGCGTTCTCTAGGTTCGCCTCGGGGATGACCGAGCCTGATGTGTTTTCGGGCTCGGAGGTCGCAGTAAGGCGATCGTTATCGGGATAAGTCAGCCATTCCCCTGTGCTACCAACCATTGAACGTTCTCAGAGGGCGCCTCGAGCCTGATGCGTTCCCGGGCTCGGAGGTCGTAGTTTCTAAATTCACCACCGGGGACGATCTCAGTCGTGATAAGCCGCTCCACCGCAATAAGCTGACTATTCCCCCGCGGCCAGGTGGCCAGGTTCGAATTTCTAAACCGCCTTCTGAGGGAGCCCCCCGAGCTCGAGCATTTTCGAGCTCGCCGGGCTGGACCCGAGGCCCAAACCTGGTCTGAGCCTGAGTGTTTCCAGGCCAGCTAGTCCGAGTTGTGCCCAAAGCCTGAGTGTGTCCAGGCTCGGCCTCAGTTAATCTGACCTCGAGTCTCCCCGAACTCGATCAACCTAATCTGGGTGGTCCAGGTTGGAATCGATAGCTCGCCCAACAAACACCTCCGGCTATTTTTTGCTCCACGCATTGCAATCCGACGTCGCTCGGACTCTTCTACGAAGCGGACTAAGCAAGCTTTCGAAGGCGACAAAGAGCAAAAAAGCAAGCTAAGTCTTCTAAGAACGCGATTTTATAAATCATGGCAAAACGATACATTGTCTTTACAAGGGGTGCGAATATCTCGCCCCCACCTATCTATTAACATATTTTTCTAGTCTGCAGACATCTCCCGAGCAAGTTTTTCCTGCTCGAGGTCGGAGACTCTTCTCCGCAGCGCCAGCACCTCGGCCTCGGCTTTATCGACCCGGTCGAGGTCGCTCTAGAGCTGGGCCAAGGCGCTCTTCCCCGCCTAGGTGACCCAGGCCAGCTTCTCTTCAAGCCCAGTGACCTTCGCCTCGGACGTCGCGGCCTTCGCGCCTGCCTCGACCGCCTGCGCCTCGGCTTCAACGGCCCTCGCTTCGGCCTTGATCGCGCCGCCTCGGCCCGGCGCCCTCTCTCGGCGGCCACTGCGCCTCGGCCGGCCGCTCGGCCTTGAGCTCGGCCACTCGCCCGAGCTCGGTGGAGGCCTTCCCCGGGGCGGCGGAGAGCTCTTCGAGCCGCGCCTAAAGGCCTTCTGCCTCCTCGCGCGTGGCCTCTGCCTCTACGCGCGCGGTCTGCAGGTCCGCCAGTCACACCTTGAGCGCCTCCACCTCCTTCCGAGCGGCCGTGAAGTCCTCGAGCGCGGACGACGCGATCCCGTAGCTTTCCTCGTAGGCCATGAACAAGACCTCAAGGCGCTCCCGGAGCTCCTGCGCATCTTGCCGTGCGGCCTCCGCCCTCGAGCAAGCGCCAGAGAGCTCGAGCTCGAGGCGCTGGACCATCGCCGACACGCTCGTGCGGTTCTTGTCGAGAGCCGCCTGCGCCTTCTGCCGGACGTGGGCGAGGGCCTCCTCCGCCTTCTTCTGCTCTTCCTCGATGGCTTTGGAGAGCGTTGCGGCGTGGACGTCCCTCTCGAGGTTCAGCTCCCGCGCGACCTCTCAGGCCCCGCGCTCCCACTCGGCCTCGACAACCCGCGTGAGCTCGAGGGTTTGAGCCTCTTTTAGCCGCTCAACCTCCTCTCGCCCGCGCGTCGCGCTGGCCTCGAGTTTGGCGGCATCTCTCTGGTTGGCTACGATCGCATCCTGGAGGGCCCGGAAGCTAAGCACGTGCCCGCGCACGACCCCGAACCATCGAAAGATCAGCCGCAAGCCCTGCAAAAACAAAGGAAATGTCACCACAGTTCCAAGGGAAAAGAAAAGGATAAGAAAGAGGGAAGAGTTCAAGGCAAGCACGCCTACCGCCGCCAGCCGGTCCTCTAGCACCTGCAGGTCGATGGCGCCGCCGGGTCCTCGGGGCAGGTCCGTAGCAGCCTCATCCTCGACGTCCCCGTCGCCGCAGTAGCACCAGCGTTCTCAGATGTCCCGGCTCGATCCGCGTCAGCCGGGACGGTGGCGACCGAGGGCGTCTGTCCCGCGATAACGACCTAACCGGACTCGCCCTCGCCCACCGCAGCGAAATCCCTAGGGCTGGCGACCGGCTCGGGGGCTCCTTGGTCGCCCTCGCCCGCTGCAGCGGAACCCCCGATGCTGGCGTCCAGCTCGGGGGCTCCTTCGTCGCCCTCGGTCGTGCCCCCCTCGGCCGCGTCGTCCTCCTCGGAAGCCGTGGCGAGTAGGACTCGCCGCGCCCTAGACCGCGGCACGAGGCAGAAGTCGTCCTCGTCCTCCTCGGCCTCGGCCTCACCTTGGACCACAGGAAAGGTCGGTGCCCCTCGGACGAACGCTGCGGCGGAGCGGAGCGACGGAAAGTGAAAGAGGACCGTACCTGGCGGTGTCTCTGTGGCGGCGGCAGGAAGACTCCTTCCCTGGGTGCTTAGCGCCAGAGGTCGTTGCTTCGGCTGTGCATCTGGGGCCCGCACGACAGCTGCCGCCTCTTGCTGCTGCAAAAAAGCAAAAAACCAGTAAAAGAAAAGTTGGAGGGAAACATCAGAGAGGTGACCTCGGGCTCGACTGTTCCCGAGCTCAGGGCATTCAACTTACCACGGTCCGATCCCGAGCTCAGGGCTTCTTAGCGACCGGCTTCGGGATGTCTGGGGCTGGCCTCTTGCTCCCCTTCTTGCCCTTGCTCAGCCCGGGGAGCGGCAGCATTTGCTTGGCCGTGTCCCAGAGCTCCTTGGTCTCCTGCACGAGCTCATCACGGTTAACGCCTGAGCCAGAGCTCTCGGGGCCAAAGTCAAAGCAAGAGGCGTTACCTCGCTGCTCCGCCTCAAGATATTCTTGGGGACGTCGCCGCCGAGGTCGTAGGCGGTGGCGGCCTTCCCGAAGATCTCCTGCATCCTCGAGGCAATCCAGGCCGCCTTCGGTGCTGTGAGGGGCCGAAAGAAACCGTTGAGGGCGAGAAAGCTTCGATCGGGCCCGAATAAGCTCGAGGCTGAGCAATGCTTACCATCGTGACCTTCCCGGGTGGCGTCGTGCGTCCCGGTGATCTCGAAGAACGAGTGCAGCCTCTTCCGAAGAGGGAACACCCGGTTTCGTAGGTAGTCGTAAATGACTGCCTGCCCCTTCAACCTGCGCGTCGCGCAGATGTGGATGAAGGCGACTGACGCATGGTCGGCCGCCGAATCCTCAGGCTTCGGGTTCTCCCGCTTGCCGTCAACCGCGGAGCCGTGGTAGGTGAGGCCGCTCCCCTCGCCCTTCTTCAAATAGAACCATTTCTCCGACCACGGCCCGAGCGAGTCCCGGGTCGGGATCTGGAGAAAAGAGCAAGGGAGTCCCGCCCGCAGTCGGAAATAGAGACACCCGACGACGGGCTCCTTCGCGGTGCGGGACAAGGAGTAGAAACGAAAAAACAAAGAGGGGGTGGGAAGGATGCCCAGAAACCCCTCGCAAAGATGAGCAAAGATAGAGAGGTGGAGAAGAGAACTAGGTACCAAATTCATGAGCTCGATCTCGCACTGCGCAAGGACCGTAGCCAAGAAGTCGCTCTCCGGGGCCCGCAGCCCAAAGAGCATGTATTGCTCCGTGCTCACGACCTCGTCGTCCTGGGGCTACGGTCCCGGCCGGAAATCGCTAGGTGAACGGGTCCAGCAGCCCCAAGGTCTCCATGTCCTTCATCCGGTCCACGGTGAGTGTGCTCTTCCCGAACTTCGCCATGGAATCAGAGGGGTGGAATTGGAGAAGGAAGGCAGACGCGACGACGCAAAAGAGCAGAAAAGAAAGGGCAGAGAATGCGAGCTATGGGGAAGAAAGGCTTCAAAGGGTGGAGTATCCCGGTTTTAAAGGCATCTCGACTGCCGATATTACTGTCGCCTCAAAAGACGTGCCCACAGCCAGCGGGCAGTAACCGAGGCATCGTGGCCTTTCAAAACCCTTGTACGAACGCGTCTCTTCAATGTCCACTAGCCAAACCTTCCGACTTCTCCGCTCGCGTGGCCCGAGCACCTCTGGACCCCCTTCGTCCCCTCGTGATGGAGAGGCCCGAACGTCCCAGACGCCATCAAGCCCACTCAGGGACAAAGCGCTGAAGCTCAAGTGTCTCCAAGAACGACCACAACGAAAACACCCGCAGAAGAGGCCTCCCCCGGATCCCGAAAGGAGATCGGGAATTCCCAAGCTCGACCAAGGGGACGATCCCTCCTCGAAAGACTTCAGACTCAAGAATGCCTAGAGCCTCAGACCGTTTCTTGAGCCTCGGGGGCTGGTTGTCGGGGATCGATCATCCTGACACATGTCCAGGCCCCCTAGGGCTTTAGAACGTTTTCCCCGAGCTTGGAGGACTGTTCCCGAGCTCGGGCGAAGGTCTCCAGGAGCTCGGAGGATGGATGGTTCCCGAGCTCAGGCGAGGGTTTTCCTGAGCACATGCTGGCTCCCGCGACCTCTCCGACCTCGACGACCTCAACCCGGTCTCCAGTATAGTATTCCCCTTTCTTACGTGACCTCTCTCCCCTGTGTGGGAACTAGTGCGAACTGCTCCTGTCAACTCCCGTCAAGTCCCCTGCGTGGGAACTAGGGTCAACTGCTCCCATCAAGCTCACAGACACCGCCCGACATCAGCATTCGAGATTAACGCCCAAGGGTCTATAAAGCGTTGGGCTACCCCGATCAAGAGAGAGGAGAACAACACAACAAAAACCCAAGGGGGATGCGCAAACACACTTGTACACCAGACCACCTCGTCGAGCTCCTCCTCGGCCACCACTTCCGAGCGGCCTCGAGGTCGAGCTCCCTGTTCGTCCTCCCCCGAGGAGTTTTTAGTCACCTTTCGCCTACGGGCAGGACTGGAGTAGAGCTATTACCCGACCCAGGGGGCTCGAACCAGTATAAACGCTGTGTCCCCTGTTCGCCTGCCCTTCTTCCCCGAGCTGTGCGTCTATCGATGCTCCCTCCTTCCCGGACGAGCACGACTCTGGGCCTCGCCCCTTTACACGATCCTTCCCCCCTTTTTGCGGTTGACGGTCCCGATCGTCGACACAACCCTAAAAGTACAAAACCTATTACAAACTAGGCCCTTAGCCCACATGTCAATCACCCTATCTCTAACCATCTCCTCTCCCCCCACTCTCTCTCTCTCTCTCATTTATTGGCTTCCTGACTTCCTCCCTGATTCGCTCGTCCTAGTCGTCGCTCGTTGGTCGAAGGCTGTCGTCGTTTGGATCTGTCTTCCTCACGCTTGTTGATATGGGGTTTGTTCGATCTTTGCGACGTAGGATTAGGATACTCACATGCTCTCTTGATAAACACTAATTGATCCCTCGCTACCAGATGCAATGGGCTTGCAACTCTTTGATTCGCCAAAATCATACGTGTTAAACTTCACGAACATTGAGTGAAGTATATCGATCCCCCAATTTCCAGTAGAAAGGCAAAACGATATTTGAAAGAAAACACCCAATTCCTCCTCTGTGTGTGTATGCAATGAGGAAGAACAAGCGAAGAACGCTTAATAGATACAAAATAGCTATCTTATCAATCTGGTGTCTCTGTCGTACCATGGAATAGACGGGCATATAAAGGGAAAAAATAGAGTCTGGCACTATTCATGCGCGCAATGTAGTGAACTGTTTCAGTATCGTAGCAAAACCAGAAAATCTCTCCCGTCGTGGTACTTAGCACCGGACCGATTATTGTAGCATGTCGGCTCGGACACTGCAGAACCTTAACGGATCTGTACTGTTCACACATAACTTCCCTGCGATCTCCTTTGAATTGTGGCCCCACTATCTCCTTTGAAATTTCTTCAGCCCCTTTATGCCTAACAACAAGCAAACAACTGCTATTATGTAGCATACAATTCTCATAAAAAAAAGAAAATCAATGAAGGAGAAGATTGACCTATTGTTGCATAGTTCTTGCCCTAGAGCTAGGGATGTCCTCATCACCTGTCTCGTCCAGATCCTCGTCCTCGTTCGCTATAGCCTCGTATCGCCTTTGGTAACACCGTCGCAGCATTGATTGGCCGCCATCGTCGCTTCTCCAAGGCTAGATTTGGCCAAATCTGGTCGTCGTCGTCTGGTCGTGCTCATCGTCATCATCCTCTTCCTTGTGGCCATGAAGCTTGTCATCCCACATCGTCGCCCAATTGTGTTTGTGGTCGTCATTCGTGTCATCCTCTGTCATCGGATGCGGTTGGGCTACCAGGTGCTCCCCTCTCCCGTGGATAGACCTCTCCTTTGGACCACTCACTGTTTTATTAAGCCACCGTGTAGACTGCTCTAACACCCTGTAAGCACTAGCTAGCATGCGAGACATCCAACCTAGGGATGGCAATGGGGTTCGATCCCCGTTTCTCCACGAGGAATTCCCCTATTAAGGGACGGGGAGGGAGGGAAATCTCTCATCGCAGAGGGTTTATCGGGGAAAATATTGTCCCTGTCAAAGATCGTGAGGCTAGAGACGTTCCACCGTTCCCCATCCCTGATCCTCGCACCCACCCCCGCCCCCGTGTTATCACTAATAGGTGAGAGCAAATGATCATTCTCAAAAGAAAAAAGAATATATGTGATGCCATTATTAATAAACATGCTAAATATAAATTACTCAAGTGATTCACTCGCACATGCACCATTACTCTAGTGATTCACTCATGTAGCATGTGACCTTTCATGTAACACTTTTGAGGATTAATCCCTGTCAAGGCCCCGCAAACCCGTCGAGGATTGGGGACGAGAGGAATTAAGCCCCGTGTATGAAGACGGAGACGAAGATGAGAAATTTTTGGTTATCGAGGATCGGCGATGGAAGAGGAATTTTCTCCGTTGCCACTGCAACCGGAGGCATCCGGTCGTACGTGGCCTGATATACTTTTGGTGCATTATCCTCAAACCCCAAACATTATCGTGTCATCGTATTTCTTTTGGTGCATTTGCTTGGCCGGAAAAACCAAGTAAACTCGAAATGACACAGAATGGGGGGCACTTTTCGACTCGCTTATCCTAAACTTTTCGATTTCGCTAACTGCACTCATTTGTAGCAGCAGCACCGCGCGCCGCTCACTGCCAAGCAGCCAACGGCGCAGACTCGAGCGGATCCCTATGTACTATGGGTCCACCTCCCACGTTTTGCTCTCACGTCCAGGTGGGGCCCAGCCGATCGGCTTTGTCCGCGTCAGGCGCCTCCCGGTCACGGCTCACGCCCCTCACCAGGTCCCAAGCAAGCTCTTCTCGAGCCAGAGCCCTCGGTCCCACGGGCCAGTGGGACATCGCGCTCACGGATCGGGGTGGACGCAGCGCCGCGCCGACCTTATCCCTGCAACCGCAGTGCCGCTTTCCAATTCCAACGCACACCCCACATCTCGTATTCCCACATGTGCCCTCGCGCGCGCGCGCGCACTTCCATCCATTAATTAATCTTTCCCTGCACCTGATGCCCCATCGGTCCCCGTTCCGCAGCGATATCGCAATAAATCAATCGTGGGAACAATCTACTAATCGAAGCGGGAGGGGAAGAGGTGAAGCTGGGAGGCAAAAAAAAAAAAAAAATCTGTCTCGTCTCTCTTCCCAATCGCCGCCATGTTCTCGCGATCCTACACCAACCTGCTCGATCTCGCCAACGGCAACCTCTCCGCCCTCGACTACGGCGGCGCGAGCGGGGGCGGGGCCCGGACCCCGCGCGCGCGGCGGATGCAGCGGACGATGACGACGCCGGGGACGCTCGTGGAGCTCGACGAGGAGCGCGCGGGCAGCGTGGCGTCCGACGCGCAGTCGTCGCTCGCCAGCGACCGCCTCATCGTCGTCGCCAACACCCTCCCCGTGCGCTGCGAGCGCCGCCCCGACGGCCGCGGGTGGAGCTTCGGCTGGGACGAGGACTCCCTCCTCCTCCACCTCCGCGACGGCCTCCCCGAGGACATGGAGGTCCTCTACGTCGGCTCCCTCCGCGCCGACGTGCCGGCCGCCGAGCAGGACGACGTCGCTCAGGCGCTTCTCGACCGCTTCCGCTGCGTCCCGGCCTTCCTCCCCAAGGACCTCAGCGACCGGTTCTACCACGGCTTCTGCAAGCAGACGCTGTGGCCACTCTTCCACTACATGCTCCCCTTCACCTCCGATCACGGCGGCCGCTTCGACCGCTCCAATTGGGAGGCCTATGTCCTCGCCAACAAGCTCTTCTCCCAGCGCGTCGTCGAGGTCCTCAACCCCGAGGACGACTACGTCTGGATCCACGACTACCACCTCCTGGCCCTCCCGTCCTTCCTGCGCCGCCGATTCAACCGCCTCCGCATCGGCTTCTTCCTGCACAGCCCGTTCCCTTCGTCGGAGCTCTACCGTAGCCTTCCCGTCCGCGACGAGATCCTTAAATCGCTGCTGAACTGCGATCTGATTGGGTTCCATACCTTCGATTACGCCCGGCATTTCCTGTCCTGTTGCAGCCGCATGCTCGGGATTGAGTACCAATCCAAGAGGGGCTACATTGGGCTCGATTACTTTGGCCGCACGGTGGGGATAAAGATCATGCCTGTTGGGATTAACATGGCGCAGCTGCAGTCGCAGCTCCGGCTGCCTGATCTGGAGTGGCGCGTTGTGGAGCTCCGGAAGAAGTTTGATGGGAAGACTGTCATGCTAGGTGTGGATGATATGGACATATTCAAGGGGATTAATCTGAAGATTCTTGCGTTTGAGCAGATGCTGAGGACGCACCCGAAATGGCAGGGCCAAGCAGTGTTAGTGCAGATCGTGAACCCAAAGGGCAGTAGTGGGAAGGACCTGGAAGAGATACAGGCTGAGATTGATGAGAGTTGCAGGAGGATCAATGGACAATTTGGGCGGCCCGGGTATAATCCTGTGGAGCTTGTCAATAGGACCCTGTCGAGTGTGGAGAGGATGGCATATTACACAGTGGCGGAGTGTGTTGTTGTAACTGCAGTGAGGGATGGGATGAACCTCACACCATACGAGTACATTGTGTGTAGACAGGGGTTTCCAGGTTTTGATGGTTCTGGAGATGATGGACCGAGGAGGAAGAGTATGTTAGTTCTGTCAGAATTCATTGGTTGCTCACCATCATTGAGTGGAGCAATCCGGGTAAACCCTTGGAACATTGATACAACAGCAGAAGCAATGAACGAGTCCATTGCACTATCAGAGAATGAAAAGCAACTGCGCCATGAGAAGCATTATCGATATGTCAGCACTCATGATGTTGCCTATTGGTCCAAGAGCTATATTCATGATTTGGAGAGAAGCTGTAGGGATCATTTTAGGAGGAGGTGCTGGGGTATTGGACTAGGATTCGGATTTAGAGTGGTTGCTCTTGACCGCAACTTCAAGAAGCTTACTGCAGATTCTATTGTTTCTGATTACAAGAAGTCTAAGAGCAGGGTTATACTTCTGGACTATGATGGAACTCTAGTACCACAAACTACAATCAATAAGACTCCAAATGAAAGTGTTGTTAACATCATGAATGCTCTTTGTGCTGATAAGAAGAATGCCGTTTTTATTGTAAGTGGAAGAGGAAGGGTTAGCCTTGAGAAATGGTTTTACCTTTGCCCAGAGCTTGGCATTGCTGCTGAACATGGCTACTTTATGAGGTATGCTCTCACCTAGTTTTGTGATATTTCAAGTGGTATTATTACTATTGTTTAGTGTGTCTTGCATTTGCTTTGTGCCTTCTGATACATCTGGTATTTGTGTTCAAACTGCTAATGTGAATGAATGCAAAATCACATTGGTCTATAGTGTTGAATGATGAGAGATTGCCTTTATTCCAGACTACCACTTATTGTGAAAACGGGGTTTGTTCTTTTTGCGCTTATTTTGGTTATACTTTCTAGATGATAACCATATTGCAGTGTATGATGTGATGACATCAAAGAGTGCCAGCGATCATGTGAACAACCATTGAAAGCTCATATCTTAACTCATGCTGTTTATGAGACACATCTATTGAAGTTTCTGAAATGAACAGCACATATCAATCTGTCATATCTCGTGGATTATGCTCATGAAACTCTGTCGTGCCACCTGGGGAAAAAAAGCAACAGCATGCATTATCTGTTTTAGTTGTTGATTCAGAATGGTTCGTCTGCCAGTTTGATGAAGATGTTGCCAAATGAACCTCATCCAAAATATCATCAGTAGATGAACCTAAAAATGCTGACAGCATGATAAATATGTTGGCATTATTTACGTGACAATGATGGCATGTTCATGGTGCAATCTGGGACGGAGGTTCTATTCTAATAGTTCTCATGTTGGCCAGTTCCCATTTTAGGCTTATTTAATGGCGTTCACCATCACGTATTTTAGCCTTGGGGAAGCTGTAACTGTGTAAATGGTTCAACAATGCAGCCTGCTTACAATATATCTATATTTGTGACTAGCAAAGTCCCATCTCCCATGAATCTATTTGGCTGACAGCTATGAACTTTGCATGGTCCATGGATGTACTGACCATCTCATGAACATTTACTATCGACCTCATCCATCAGTATGCCATCTATGCGTCTATAGACTATAGGCCACATTGATATAACTAAAAAAACTTGTAATGTCACCAGTCGGTAAAGATTATTCGAAGTAGCAATCTTTGGGTATATCTCTCAGGGCTTAATCAAGTGGGAGCACAGAAAGGTCTGATTCCAGTAGTCGGGACCTGGGGATATTGGCAACAAGCAGATTCGATTCTTCAGCTGGAAGATAAAATAGGTTGCAAATGGTTCAATGCTCCAACTCTTCATCCTACATACAGGAAATGCTTGTTTGTGACAATTGAACAAAGCCTGAGATCTCTTCCAGTGGCAATTATGCATTTATCGATGGTCTTACATTGTTCTTAATATTTATGAGGTTGAATTGCCCTGAAACATTGGGGTTTCTTTAGCAAGTTTCATCCCAACATTTTTTTTGGCAGGTGGACCAGAGATGAGCAATGGAAAATAAACAACCAGAGCGCAGAATTTGGATGGATGCAAATGGCTGAGCCAGTAATGAACCTGTATACAGAAGCGACTGATGGATCATATATTGAAGCCAAAGAGAGTGCTTTGGTCTGGCACCACCAAGACGCTGACCCTGGTTTTGGATCTGCACAAGCAAAGGAAATGTTAGATCATCTGGAGAGTGTTCTTGCCAATGAGCCAGTCTCTGTAAAGAGTGGCCAACACATTGTAGAAGTTAAGCCTCAGGTATTGCATTTCTCCAGACATCATCCATCTACTACTTTGCAGTGTTGAAATTGGTGCTTATGTCATCCAGTTTTGATTACAAGGAACCCTCGAAAGGTGCAAAATAGTTCACCTGGTATTTTGGTGATGGATACCTCATTATCTGTTTACTAATGCAGTAATGCTGATGTTAAAATTGATGTGATCTACAATCATTTTTAGGCGATATCAATAACATCTAATGTTTCACCTTCCATGATGTATTGTGAATTGTGATCCCTAGGAGGCTTGGATAGCGAATTTTGCAGATGCTTAGCTTTTGTAGGATCTATCTAAGAGTTATATTCACATTGAAATAATAGTAGTTCATCAAAATCCTCAAGTCTTATGTTGTATTTAAACTGATTTCTTTGTCTGTCAGCAACAATTTACTTTCTTGCTTCCCAGAGTTTAGGTTCCTGTTTCTGTTGTACTGCAGGGTGTCAGCAAAGGATTTGTTGCTGAGAAGATCCTATCAACGCTGACAGAGAACAAAAGACAAGCAGATTTTGTTCTCTGCATAGGAGATGATAGATCAGATGAGGATATGTTTGAAGAAATTGCTGATATTATGAGGAGGAGCATTGTTGATCCCCAAACCTCGTTGTATGCCTGCACCGTCGGTCAGAAACCAAGCAAGGCCAAGTATTATTTGGACGATACTAATGATGTTTTGAGCATGCTTGAGGCACTTGCAGATGCATCGGAGGTGGTTGGTTCACCGGAAGCAACAGAGAGATTACCTACATCGGAACTGGCATGATGAGGTCCTAGCTGTCCTGGGGATGTCAAAGTGCGTAGCTCATAGTGCATTGCCACCAGCAGTCTTGTGACTAAAATTGAAGCTGATCTCCACCAGGAGGAAGTGCAACTTTAGCAATACTCAGATAGTCAGATGAATGTCAATAACCTATGCTATATTTTCCGGTTCTTTTACTGTTTTGCCTCCCTTATGGTAGTTTTGGAGTAATTTTCGTATTCTGTCTAGATAGGTAAGTGGCCTTGAGGGAAGAATCCATGGCGGACATCTTTTCTAGGCTTCTTTTCTTCACCTTGTGTCAGGTACAGTATGGAAGAATGGAGTGTTTCCGGAAGTTTATAGAATATAAGTCGAAATTAGTAGGTGAGCAATTGGTCATTCTGCATATTCCTGCTTTGCTAGTTGATGCTGTCTGGGATGATGAGGAATGTCTGATTAGAGGAAACCACAGTTCTTCCCAACAGGTGTATGTTACTCTTTAGTATCGACATTCACAAATTTTCACAAAAAAGAAAAAAAAAACACTGAATTTAGAGGCCCGTTTACATGGGAATACATAATTGATCTAGTGCTTGGGATTTAACGTTCCATCATTTCTTTTCGTGGAGTAGCATTTATGCTAATCATGTTCTTCCCTAGGGTCCCTTGTACTCCAATATCAGATTTGTTTAGTCATTCTTCTGGAAGAGTGTAGAATGGCATATCATCCGCCTTGTCAACTACTACTAGTATTATCTGGTGAGTTGTGTGACTCCTGTCCTCCTGGATTACACACTAGTAGGCGTGCTAAACATTTGGACAAAAATAGCCAACGTCCCAAAGTCTAATGAAATACGATCGGATTTGATTTAGAGAAAATTGGTATACCGTTCGTGCCGTGCCCAAAACTGCAGGGAGGGGGAGACGGTGGCGCGGTGAGGTCGGTGCAGGGGGAGGAGGAAGAGGGACGTGGAGCTGCAGCCAGCACTAGGGAAGAGCGGGGAGAGGGAGCAGTGGAGGAGACAGGGAGGCGAAGCTACGGCGGTGGAGGAGATGGAGGGATATTGTTGGGGTGGCTTCAGGCTTCTCGATAGTATATGGTGCGGTAGCTGCTCTCTTTGATTTATTGCAGTAACGGTCCAAGGTTCCAGTCTTTAGATAGGGATATATAAGGTGTAAATCAATTTTTATCGTGTAAACTCTATGTAATTTATATGTATAAGTTTTTAAAAATTCTCAAAAATTTACTATACGTAGGGGAGGTTAGCTTCTACAACCCTATATAATTTTAAGACTAAATTCAATCGCATTTAAAAGATGTGAAAAAGACAAATTCAGCCTAAATAGTGGTTTTTCATTTTTTATCACTATTCAGCTCGGTGCTTATCAATTTCATATCTTTCAAATGTGAATGAGTTTGGTTTTCAAATTTTATATGATTGTAGAAGCTAACGTTCCCTACATATGGTAATTTTTTATAAAAATTTAAAAACTTGTACATATAGTTATCACAAAGTTTATAAGATAAAAGTGGTTTGCAATGTCACGGCAACACCTGGTTTCTGTTAAAGGCAACGACCAAGTCAGGAACCAAGAGGAGAGGAGGTCCAGAAGGGTTCGCAAGCCCAATAGCATGTATACAGGGCCAAGGCCGAGAGATTTCATGGGTGAGTGTCGTTTCTCGTTTGTGTCGTGTACTAAAATAGATGGGATTCAGAGAAGGGGAGTGTGTGGAGTAATTGTAATCTGAATTCTTCCTTGGTTCCTAAATTCAACTTCCAGTTCCCCAACTTATCTCTTTTTTCTCTCTGATTATTCTCCCTCGCTTCTGATCTCAAGTAACAGTAGACTGATCGCTTTCTGCAATAGGGCCAACGGAATGGAATGAGCCAACGCAAACAGAAACTTAAAACCCAGGAACTTGACACCCCCTAAGAGTTTTGACTTTTTCTTTTAAAAAAGTGAGACCTTTTGTTGATCAATGTCAAATTATGCCAGAAACTTTTACTAGAAGTCTAGAAGAGAAGAAACCCGGACGTGGATTCAGCAAAATCGAACACATGGGTGCAAATTTATTTTCTGAGAGGAGGAGCTGGGCTGAGAAATCTTAAACTGAAGCGAATGTAACGAGCATCAAACAGAAAAGATCGTTCTGTTCTCCAAGGAAAAGTGTTCTTTGGTAGTGCAAAAGGTAATCAAACGAAACATTATTACGCAAAATTTCTCGGCAACCAGGGAGGGCCATCTGAGCTATCTAGTGCCCAACACCAGGGCTCGGCACGGAGCGCATCAGCCGCTCCGTCCTCGCGCCGCTCACCGAGAGACCCTCCGGCGTCTTGTTCTTATCTCCCCCGCCGTGGCAGCCACCGGCCAGAGGTACCTGGAGGAACACGCCGCCTTCGAGGTACAACACCTTGCCCTCTTCCATCCCAGGCAACTTGCGCCCCTGGCACACTGAGCTGCAGCACAGGAGCAAGCCACACAGCGCAAGAAACGCCCATCTGGGGTGCATTGCACGTTTTCTACTGCCGCCTAAGCCCATGAGCTCCATGTGGAGCAAACGGAGAGGAAGCAAGAGGCCCCGGATTGGAAGCTAAGCTGAGCTGATCAAAGAGAAGATATTATTGTTGTTGATGCCGTGGTGGTCGCGGCCAGAGTGACCTCAAGATATGGAGTTGGTCAGAGGATGGCGTGCGCATCGGCGTCACCACCGATTATGCGAGCCGATTAGGCCGCGAAACGCGCCGGTATATATAAGCGGCGCGGTGCTTGCATATAGAAATCCGTCGTTTCCGGCGGGGTTGCCCACGAGATAGGCAGCGCCGCGCGCGCGGTATTAGTTAACCGAGCTAGCACTAGCCGGTAGGCCGGTTAGTTGCATACCGGTCGGCCTCATGCTCATGCGCCGGATCTTTTTCCGGAACGGCGCGCGCGTCAAATTCTATTGTAGAATCCCTGCCGGGACTGCTGTTTTGTGCTTTGTTTATGCATGCAAGCTAGTGTTGAACTGTTGATGTTGACATGCTACATTGGATTTCGTAATCTCGCTAGTTATATGCGTGTGAGAGAGTCTTCACATGGGTGAATTTTTGGGATAGCGTAGGACCGAAAACGACGAATAGGAGGGTGAATAGGTGCTAAATAATTTTTTTTTAAAAAGTTCAAGTCACTACTTTAGCTAAAAGATATTGTACTATGCAAAAATCCAGTACTCCCGAATAAACAGTTTAATTGAGATGAACAATAAAATTAGCACGATTTTAAAACCAAGAATCGAGGTGACTTTTGATCGGCTAATTCAAATCCCGTAAAACTTTGCATACACCTTCTTATTTATGTCAGGAAACTATTTCAACTATCAGTCGCAAAGATTGACTTCGAAGTTCCGATCTTTTTCAAATCTTGGGAAGGTTACGCAACAACTCGGTCAAAAGCATAAATGTCGATCTCAACTTTTGCTCGTGTGGATTCAATGATAAAGATGATCTCCCACATGTTAGAGCAAGCAAGAACAACAAAAAAACATCAAATGTGCAAGAACATGATCTACCACAAATCCTTCATTTTTCAAGAAAAAACCAATTTCTTGAGAAAAACTTTGGAGATCTTGTTAAAACTTGTATAGATGATTGGGATATGATCTACAAAAGATTCATCCGTCAATCATTTATTCTTGAAAGAAAGAAAACCAAAAAGAGATCAAAAACTCAAAAAGGAGTGAAACCAAAAACTTAAGCGAGAATAAGTTCTAGTGGATCTTGTTGGGTTGGAACATATTTTAGAAAAACTTCTTAACCTTTTATGCATCCTAGATCCAGTAGAAACACATTAAGGAGGAGGTGAAGCAAAACTCAAGTTGCATAAAAGACCCAAGCAAAAATATAATAACTAAAATAAATTTCAAAATATAGATGAACTTAAATCTTGCATTGTTTAGAGAGTGATGGTTACAAAGCTACACTTCTAGATGGACAAAGTTCAAATGAGCATAAAGAAATCAGAGAACCCTTCTCTAAGACTTCTCTCTCACTTGTTTACTCATCTAGTTCAAACATAGTTGGTGTGGAAGTATCTTTTCACCCATCTATTTATAGTATACTAGGAGCAACCACTCAAGACCACGACCACTCTAGGACATGACCACTCAAGATCACGACCACTCTTAGATGTGATCACTCAAATCCAAGACCACTCAAGGCCACACCCACTCAAAGGTCACGACCACTCAAGGGTGTCACGATCACTCTAGGGCGTGACCACTTCAGGGCACGATCACCCAAATCAAATTGCTTAATGCTAAAGCAAACCTAGTTCAAACTCAAACCTGAGCACTACAAGTTCAAACACAATTAAATACTCATCACAAATATAGACATACCACCGTATGGTTTCTTAGATAATGACAAACTAACCAACTGACTGCATTGTACGTGCTGCCTCCTGGCTCTGACTACTTGTGTCTTATTTTATGGAAGAAACTTGAGTATCATGAATCGATTGATTAGTTGTAAAGTTTGTATGAGCTGCAGTTTGTACTTGAGCGAGGCTTAGAACTTGCATCAGAAGAAAACAGTAGGCAGCATGAGCATTTTCACCTGGAAACCCGGGCTCCTTACTTTGGATTTAATTATGCTATGATTGTACTTCAGCTAGGTTCCCAAACAAACTCGTAGATGGTGTTCTTGACCTATGACAAATTTTAGAACTAACCTAGCAATTAGAATCGTAATATCGCCGTCTTCGCCACTGATTGACGAGGGGGGGGGGGGGGGGGGGGGAATCATGAGCGTGCGATTGCTCTTTAGCCGAGACCGAGGGTACTTTCCAATGAACGGTGAAGAGCAGCTGAAACGGGATTCCAACTCGGAACCGCGCATATTGCCGGCGGTCAAGCTTGTAAACAGGTGGTTAAGACTGCATCATTGCATGATCTTTTGGAACTAATGGAAATCAATGGGCTTTTGCACGGTGAATGGCATATTCCTTGTCTCGAGAACTGTGTTTTCTTCTTTCTTGAGAAAGTTGGAAAGCCTTTTGAATTTGATGCGCCGTGATGCTGCGAGAACTTTGTAAAGTGAAGTGAGGAGCAAAGGGAAAAATCTGATGGCTGTGGACGCATGGGTTCACCTCACGAATTTTTAGCGGATATGATAAAGAATCCGATCCATGGAGGGAGATATATAAGAAATAAAAGATTCCAAACTTTGCCTCATCAACAGTAGGCTGGAAAAAAAAACAGATGACTACTTCATACAACAAGTTCTTTTTCGTCATCTTAAATTTCTTCGTGGAACACGCCTCATCGAGACGTCATCTTAAAGCGGCATATATATAGTGAAAGCTAACACATGCTAAAATGATGAAACTAGGTAAACAAAAAAGTTGAATTGATCTCGAATGGTCTTGATTTAAACGTGTTTAAGTGGAGGAGGTAGGATTTCACCTGAATCTAGACTATTCAAGGCTGATCCAACACTCCCTATTTGTTTACTTTTATTCTTTTATCAAGTGCTAGCTTTCACCCTATAATTTGCCTTATCTTAGTCCTAGAAACCCCCCCCCCCCCTTCCACCTAATTAAGAACTTGGGGACCTGTCTGGCTCGCCTTCTAGCTCCAGCTTCCTCTCTGGCTAGAAGCTGAAGCCTGGGCAAATACCCGTCTCCTCCACTTGGCTTTTGGAGAAGCTGAAGCTGTGTCAAAGAAAGAAGTCAAAAGCTAATCTCTCCCAACTTTTATAAAGAGTTTGGAAGGATTTCTTTTCACGCCCATAAGTCATGACTCATGACAACCCCCTAAAAAAGAATAACAAAGTATTCCTAGCTTGGTTCATTCAAAGGAAGGAAGCTGGAGTGCTGGACAGTTTAACGAAGATACTATGAAGTATACTCCATCTGTTCTGTAGCACAACAGCCAACACCAACATAACAGGGACCACAGTCACCACACAATCACCGAACTGATGACTTATCTGGGAGATTTTCACTCATGTCTTGGCCATGTTGTTCCCCATTCCGGACGATAAACACGAAAGTCGAGGCAGCGAGGATGGAAGTCAGTTTCACAAAGTTTTTTTCTTAATCTCCATCACCTCCAATATTCTGGACGATTCCCCTCCCTAGCATGAAAGAAACTACCATCTCCCTAGCCTAGACTCTCATCCTGGACCCACACCCCTATTTTCCTTCCACATTTTGTGCCCTGAAACATGAATTTTGCACCCGTCTGCTCCAACCTTACTACATTTAGCAAGTAAAATATAAGAATTTTTGTCAGAGTGGCAGTTAAGGCTCTTAAGTGTAGAACTACTGCAAGAATTTTGATGGAATTGAATTGATTATTACAATTTCCCTGTAGAACAAAGATTTCATAGGGGTGATGCCATGTTTTGACGCTGGAGATCGAGTTAGGTTTGGAGCTGCTGAGAGTCGATCGATGAAATTATCACTTTTCTAGCTATGTAGCAAACTTTTTTTTGGCAAATTTGCCTCCCTTGCGAACGGAATCTATTATATATTAAAAGCTCGTGAGAGTCGCTAAGAAAAAAGAGAAATAGCTAGAAATTCTCACAAAAAAAGCAAAACATCTGACCCTTAATCTGGTGAACCCTAATTACAATCACCATCGGATCTTTTATTAAAAATAGGAATATACTAGAAATTCTCACAAAAAAACAAAACATCTGACCCTTAATCTAGTGGACCCTAATTAACTTGAACTATATTAGCCATTGGATGCTATTATTTAAAGAGTCGCTAAGAAAATAGATAGCAAGAAATTCTCACAAAAAAGCAAAACATTTGACCCTTAATCTAGTGGACCCTAATTACAATCGTCATCGGATCTTTTAATAAAAATAAGAATATACAAGAAATTCTCATAAAAAGCAAAACATCTGACCCTTAATCTGGTAGACCCTAATTAACTTGAACTATATTAGCCATTGGATGCAATTATTTAAAGAAAAAGCATCTAACCATCTATCTAGCAGACCCAAGTTATAACAACTTAGATTAAAAGAAAGAGTCATGCTAAATACATTAAAAAAAGAAATTAACTACATATTGTTAATCCAACCGCCAACATCCATCCTTGCCGTGGTAGCCGCAGCTTGGGCCACCGGCGTGGAGCTGCTGAAGTTCTGGGAGACATCGGGGTCTCCAACGGGCACGGTGTGCATAGGTGAACCGATGATCCACATTGCCATGATACTGGACTCGAGCGCCGCCACCCCGGAGTCCAAGATCTAGGCCGCTCTCAATTAAATCAAGTATTGGTAGCAACCAAATTAGGACAATTGCCCTCACGGAGATACAAATTAGATCATTGTGTTATGATGTAAAGAACATGTCTTTCATCAAATTGAGGATGATTGTGTTATGATGTAAAGAACATGCCTTTCATCAAATTGAGGATGTATTATCATTTTTTTTCTGTAATCGCTGAAATAACTCCTATTGCTATTTCAGTTTGGAACAAATCAAAACAAATCACATTCATTCATACTCATTCCAATTCAATTACTATTGTTGCTAGCCATCCTCCTTAGTCTCACGGCCAGCAAGGTCCATGGCCCAGCCGGCGTCCAGGTTGAAAACGAACATCTACATCTTCATGGACCCGAACTGAACCTTGATCTACTCACTTGTGCGGCGGTGTGCAAAATTGTGATTGAGGACAACAAGCAAAGGAGGGCGATAGGAGGTGTGCTCTATAGTCTGGACGGCGACTGGCCTTTTCTCAACAACGAGAGCTTCGTTCGGCACAGGCTAGGGAACACAAGATTGAGATCGAATTTAGCTTAGGTTAAACAAAAGGTCCATAATAGGATTAAAAAATAAGAGTCACGAAAAAAAGTATATAATACCTTTAAAAAATTGGTGACCGCATTTGATTTCCACTACCACCATTCTCCAATTTCATCACAAGCAAAACATCTTTATGCAATAAGTACATCTGATGCATGATTATTCACGAATATCAAATATTACATCATGTGTATCGTTAGGTTCAAATTAAACTAGCATATTTACCCCCACAACAATACGGCTAGATATTATGATACAATTATTTTTAATATACAACTTTACTTCCTATAATTGAAATACATTTGTATTTGTTATAATACTCTACTATCTATATATGATTAACCTGCACCGTTATAATATGGCCCCACCAAAATAAGTGGTTGACACCTTTCCCCTTTTTTTTTGATTAATATGAGAATTTCTAGGATTTTTTTAAGTATTATTGTGGTATTTTCTTAAAATGAAGGAGGTGCCTTGAATATCACAAGTTATTTTTATTTATATCAATAACACTAATGGCTTAGATCAGAAGAAAGAGTCTATATCAAGTGCAATAAAAACTAATAGAACTTAGTAATAAAAAAATAAAAGAAAATTAGCCATTTAACTTTTGTATGAACTCCAAATTAAAACCTATGCAAAGCTTAAATTCGAAAGAAAAATTAGCAATTGGATTTGTATACGAATTGTAACATAAAATGGATATGATAAATTAAATAAAAAATGAGAATGAGAATTAGCATAGATTCAGGATAAAAAAATTGGTGGAGCCTAACTAAATTGAACTATAGTAGCCATTGAGTATTTGTCGACGATCAGGACCGTCAACCGCAAAGAAGGGGGGAAGGATAGTGTAAAGGGACGAGGCCCAGAGTCGTGCTCGTTCGGGAAGGAGGGAGCGTAGGTAGGCGCACAGCTCGGGTAAGAAGGACAAGCGAACAGGGGACACAGTGTTTATACTGGTTCGAGCCTCCTGGGTCGGGTAATAGCTCTACTCCAGTCTTGCCCGTAAGCGAAAGGTGACTAAAAGCTCCTCGAGGGAGGATGAACAGGGAGCTCGACCTCGAGGCCGCTCAGAAGTGGTGGCCAAGGGGGAGCTCGACTAGGTGGTGTAGCGTATGAGTGTGCCTGCAGGTGTATCAGTGCATCTCCTTTGGTGTTTTGCTGTGTGTTTTGTTGTCTCTTGTTTCGTGGCTTCTTGTCTCGTGCCCTCTTTTGATCGGGGTAGTCCAGCGCTTTATAGACCCTTGGGCGTTGATCTCGAATGCTGACGTCGGGCGGTGTCTGTGAGCTTGATGGAGCAGTTGACCCAAGTTCCCACGCGGAGGAATTGACAGGAGTCGCTGGGCCCTAGTTCCCACGCAGGGGATCTGACAGGAGCAGTTCGCCCCAGTTCCCACGCAGGGGATTTGACAGGAGTTGGTGGCCCCAGTTCCCACGCAGGGGAGAGAGGTCACGCAAGAAAGGAGAATACTATGCTGGAGACCGGGTTGAGGTCGTCGAGGTCGGAGAGGTTGCGGGGGTCATCACGAGCCCGAGAAAGCTCCGTCTGAGCTCGGGAACCATCCCCCGAGCTCGGGGAGACCCCCGCCCGAGCTCGTGAATAGTCCTCCGAGCTCGGGAGGACAGCATAAAGCCCCCGGGGGGGCCTGGACACGTGTCAGGATGACCGATCCCTGACAACCAGCCCCCGAGGCTCAAGAAACGGTCTGAGACTCTAGGCGTTCTTGAGTCTGAAGTCTTCGAGGAGGGATCGTCCCCCTTGGTTGAGCTCGGGTACTCTCGAGCTCCTTTCTGGGCCCGGGGGAGGCCCCACATGGTGCTTTTGATATGGTTGCGCTCGGAAACACTCGAGCTTTAATGTCTTGTCTCCAAATTGACTTGATGACGTCTGGGACGCTCGGGCTTCTCCGCCATGAGGGGACGAGGGGGGCACGAAAGCGTTCGGGCCTCGCGAGCGGAGAAGTCGGGGGGACGGTTGGCGGACGTCGAAAAGCCGTGTCCGCACGAGGGTTTTGAAGGGGCGTGATGCCTTGGTTGTGCCATTGGCTGTCAGGCATGTCTTTTAAGGCGACAGTTGGGTCGTGATGAGGCGCTTTAAAACCGAGAAACGCCTCCTTTTTGAGACCCTTCTTCCTCAGCGCCTGCATTCTCTGCCCTTTCCTCTCTGCTCCTTTGTGTCGTCGCGTCTGCCTTCCTTCTCCAATTCCACCCCTCCGATTCCATGACGAAGTTCGGGAAGAGCACACTCACCGTGGACCGGATGAAGGACATGGAGACCTTGGGGCTGCTGGACCCGTTCACCTGGCGACTTTCGGCCGGGGAGAACGTGCTGCAGCCCCGGGACGACGAGGTCGTGAGCACGGAGCAATACATGCTCTTTGGGCTGCGAACCCCGGAGAGCGACTTCTTGGCTGCGGTCCTTGCGCAGTGCGAGATCGAGCTCATGAACTTGGTACCCAATTCTCTTCTCCACCTCTCTATCTTTGCTCATCTTTGCGAGGGGTTTCTGTGCATCCTTCCCACCCCCTCTTTGTTTTTCGTTTACCCTTGTCCCAAGACCTTTGAAGGACCCGTCGTCGGTGTCTCTATTTTTGGTCATGGTCGACTCCTTGCTCCTTTCTCCAGATCTCGACCCGGGACTCGCTCGGGCCGTGGTCGGAGAAATGGTTCTATTTGAAGAAGGGCGAGGGGAGCGGCCTCGCCTACCACGGCGCCACGGTTGATGGCAAGCGGGAGACCCCGGAGCCCGAGGATTCGGTGGCCGACCATACGTCGGTCGCCTTCATGCACATCTACGCGACACGCGGGTTGAAGGGGCAGGCAGTCGTTTACAACTCCCTGCGAAACCGGGTGTTCCCTCTTCGAAAGAGGTTGCACCCTTTCTTCGAGATCATCGGGAAGCACGACGCCACCCGGGAAGGTCATGATGGTAAGCATTGCTTAGCCTCGAGCTTCTTCGGGCCCGATCGAAGCTTTCGCTCTCAGCGATTTTTCGGCCCTCAAAGACCCGGCGGCTGGATTGCCTCGAGGATGCAGGAGATCTTCGGGAAGGCCGCCACCGCCTTGCTTTGGCTTTGGCCCCGAGAATATCTTGAGGCGGAGCAGCGAGGTAACGCCTCTTGCTTTGGCTTTGGCCTCGAGAGCTCGGGCTCAGGCGTTAACCATGATGAGCTCGTGCAGGAGACCAAGGAGCTCTGGGACACGACCAAGCAAATGCTGCCGCTCCCCGGGCTGAGCAAGGGCAAGAAGGGGAGCAAGAGGCTGGCCCCAGAAACCCCGAAGCCGGTCGCTAAGAAGCCCCACGTCGAGTGGGGTGATCGGACTGTGGTAAGTTGAATGCCCTGAGCTCGGGAACAGTCGAGCCCGAGGTCGTCTCTTTGATGTTTCCCTCCAACTTTTCTTTTACTGGTTTTGCTTTTCTGCCAGTAGCAAGAGGTGGCAGCCACCGCGTGGGCCCCGGATGCGCAGCCGAAGCAACGACCTCCGGCGCTAAGCACCCGGGGAAGGAGTCTTCCTACCGCCGCCATGAGACGCCGCGTAAATGGCACGGTCCTCTTCGCTGTCGCTCCGCCCGCCGCAGCTGTTGAGCGTCGAGGGCATCGACCTTTCCTGTGGTCCAGGGCGAGGCCGAGGAGGAGGAGGACGAGGACAGCTTTTGCCTCGTGCCGCGGTCCAGGGCGCGGCGAGTCCTACTCGCCACGGCTTTCAAGGAGGACGACGCGGCCGAGGGGGGCGCGGCCGAGGGCGACGAAGGAGCCCCCGAGCTGGACGCCAGCCTTGGGGGTTCCGCTGCGGTGGGCGAGGACGACCAAGGAGCCCCCGAGCCGGTCGCCAACCCTAGGGATTCCACTGCGGCGAGCGAGGGCGAGTTCGATCAAGTCGTTATCGCGGGACGAACGCCCTCGGCCACCACCGTCCCAGCTGACGCGGACCGAGCCGAGACATCTGAGAACGCCGGTGCTGCCGCGGAGACGAGGACCGCCAAGGATGGGGCTGCTATGGATTTGCCCCGAGGACCCGGCATCGCCATCGACCTGCAGGTGCTAGAGGACCGGCTGGCGGCGGTAGGTGTGCTTGCCTTGAACTCTTCCATCTTTCTTATCCTTTTCTTTTCCCTTGGAACTGTGGTGACATTTCCTTTGTTTTTGCAGGGCTTGCGGCTGATCTCCCGAGGGTTCGGGGTCGTCGTGGGCACGTGCTCAGCTTTCGGGCCCTCTGGGATGCAATTGAAGCCAACCAGAGGGACGCTGCTAAACTCGAGGCCGACGCGGCGTGCGGGCGAGAGGAAATCGAGCGGCTAAAAGAGGCTTAAACTCTCAAGCCCGCGCGGGCTGTCGAGGCCGAGAGGGAGCACGGGGCTCGAGAGGTTGAGCGGGAGCTGAACCTCGAGAGGGACATCCACGCCGCAACGCTCTCCAAAGCCGTCGAGGAAGAGCAGAAGAAGGCAGAGGAGGCCCTCGCCCGCTTTCGGCAGAAGGCGCAGACAGCTCTCGACGAGAACCGCACAAGCGCATCGGCGATGGTCTAGCGCCTCGAGCTCGAGCTCTCTGGCGCTCGCTCGAGGGCGGAGGCCGCGCGACAAGATGCGCAGGAGCTCCGGGAGCGCCTTGAGGTCTCGTTCATGGCCTGCGAGGAAAGCTACAGGATCACGTCGTTCGCACTCGAGGACTTCACGGCCGCACGGAAGGAGGTGGAGGGGCTCCAGGTGCGACTGGCGGACCTGCCGACCGCGCGCGCAGAGGCAGAGGCCGCGCGCGAGGAGGTGACAGGCCTTCAGGCGCGGCTCGAAGAGCTCTCCGCCGCCCCGGGGAAGGCCTCCGTTGAGCTCGAAGCAAAGGTGGCTGAGCTCAAGGCCAGGGCGACCGGGGCCGAGGCGCAGGTGGCAGTGCTCGAGGAGAGGGCGATCGGGGCCGAGGCGAAGGCGACCGCGCTCGAGGAGAGGGCGATCGAGCTGGAGAAGGGGGCCACCAAGGCCGAGGAGAAGGCGACCGAGGCCGAAGCGAGGGCCGCTGAAGTCGAGGCGCGGGCGGTTGAGGTAGGCGCGAAGACCGCGGCATTCAAGGCGAAGGTCACCGGGCTTGAGGAGAAGCTGGCCCGGGTGACCCAAGCGGGGAAGAGCGCCTTGGCCCAGCTCCAGAGCGACCGCGACCGGGTCGATAAAGCCGAGGCCGAGGTGCTGGCTTTGTGGAGAAGAGTGTCCGACCTCGAGCAGGAAAAAATTGCTCGGGATATGTTTGTAGACTAGAAAAATAGGTTAATGGATAGGTGGGGGGGCGAAACATTCGCACCTCTTGTAAAGACAATGTATCGTTTTGCCATGATTTATAAAATCGCGTTCTTAGAAGACTTAGCTTGCTTTTTTGCTCTTTGTCGCCTTCGAAAGCTTGCTTAGTCCGCTTCATAGAAGAGTCCGAGTGACGTCGGATTGCGACGCATGGAGCAAAAAATAGCCGGAGGTGTTTGCTGGGCGAGCTATCAATTTCAACCCAGACCACCCGGATTAGGTTGACCGAGTTCGGGGATACTCGAGGTCAGATTAACCGAGGCCGAGCCTGGACACACTCAGGCTTTGGGCACAACTCGGACTGGTCGGCCTGGAAACACTCAGGCTCAGACCAGGTTTGGGCCTCGGGTCCAGCCCGGTGAGCTCAGAAATGCTCCAGCTCGGGGGGGGGCTCCCTCAGAGGGCGGTTTAGAAATTCGAACCTAGCCACCTGGCCGCGGGGAACAGTCGGCTTATTGCGGCGGAGCAGCTTATTGCGACTGGGGTCGTCCTCGGTGGTGAATTTAGAAACTACGACCTCCGAGCCCGGGAACGCATCAGGCTCAGGGCGCCCTCTGAGAACGCTCTCTGGTTGGTAGCACGGGGGAATAGCCGGCTTATTCCGATAAAGATCGTCTTACTGCGGCCTCCGAGCCCAGGAACGCATCAGACTCGGGGCATCCCCGAGGCGAACCTAGAGAACGCGACCTCCGACGCTGCAAAAAGGAACACGCAGAATGTACGCACAGGCACCTCGAGGTCCGGGAGCTGCTCCGCGTGACCTCTGGTCCGGACCTACGATGGGAAGGAGCTCTGAAGCAATGAGAATCGGCTTACATCAGTAGCGTCGACCTCCCGGAGGCAGTGCTTATGGTCACGCCGCGAGATCACGTTGCTCGAGGCGCAAGTATCAATGGAAAAGGAGACAGACCTTACCTGTGCCTTTTAGGACGAGCTGGCTGCCCTCGGGAATACTTCGAGGTCAAATTAATCGAGGCCGAGCCTGGAAATACTTAGGCTTTGGGCACAACTCGGACTGGCCGGCCTGCAAACACTCAGGCTCAAACCAGGTTTGGGCCTCGGGTCCAGCCCGGCGAGCTTGAAAATGCTCAAGCTCGGGGGGGCTCCCTCAGAGGGCGGTTTAGAAATTCGAACCTGGCCACTTGGCCACGGGGGAATGGTCGGCTTATTGCGGCCGAGAGGCTTATCGCGACTGGGGTCATCCTCGGTGGTGAATTTAGAAACTGTGACCTCCGAGCCCGGGAACGCATCAGGCTCGGGGCGCCCTCTAAGAACGTTCAATGGTTGGCAGCACGGGGGAATAGCCGGCTTATCCCGATAACGATCGCCTTACTACGACCTCCGAGCCCGGAAACACATCAGGCTCGGTCATCCCCGAGGCGAACCTAGAGAACGCGACCCTCAGCGCTGCAAAACAAAACACACATGGACGTCTCGAGGGGGAGCTCACCGCGTGATCTTATGGTTGCCCTTATGGTCACGCCGCGAGGTCGCGCCGCTTGAGACGTTCTATCATAAGAGAAAAAGAAGACTTTCGGCCGAAAGAAAAGCAGACGGAGCCCCGGGCCCGAGGTCTTAAAACGGCGTGATCTTTGGCGGAAGAACCTGCAACTTGGGATCGTGACCTGACGTCACGTCCCTCGAGAGGCCAAAAGAGGTTAGTATCGAAAATGAAGGAGAATTTTCATCATGGGCCTAGACCTGGGTTGGGCCAGAGTGCGACGACATAAGAGTTAAAAGATCCGGGCGCCCCCGAGGCGAGGGCGATCTTGGACCCGTCTCCTATGACTGGGGGAATGGTCGGCTTACTGCGTATTTCGTCCCCCGGAGGTGAGTTACGAGGCCGAGATCCCAGCTCGAGCGAGGGGCGCGCGGGCCGAGGCTCCTACGTCTCGAGGTCGAGGAAGCGCTCGAGCGCGAATGCCAGGATGGACTTTGCTGTAGGGGGGAGATCGGCTTACTATGATGAGAATCGGTTTACTGCGCGTTTGACCCCTTGATGTCGATCCTTCGCATCACAACCTTTAGACAAGTTCGCTCGAGACGCGGAAAAGCATAAGAGGAAATAAGAGACGATAAAGCAGCACAATTTATCGTGAGGGAAAAACTAGGCCGAGCCCCTTAGCTCGAAGCCCTTACTAGTGACGGTCCCGGGCTCGTGCCTCGCCACGGGGATGGTCGACTGCTGCGATGAGAATCGCCACGCGTGATTCGAACCCGAAGGTGGACCACGGGACTGCCACGCTAGCTCGAGTAAGGGGCCTGATGGCCGAAACTCGAGTATCTCGAGGTCAACGAGCCCACGGGCGTGACTGCCGGGACGAACCCTGCGACGGGGGGATAGCCGGCTTACTGCGATGAGAATCGGCTTACCACGTATTCGACCCCCGGAGGTAGGTGTCCGGGCCACTGCCCGAGTTGCGCTTGCTCGAGATGCGAGAGACAAGCATGATGACAAGAAAAAGCATCTTATCTCAAAACAGAAGGAGGGGGAGCATTAGGCATAAAACCCCCGGAGTTGGTCTACATTCCACGAGTTCGTGAGCTCCCTGCCATCGGGGGTCGCTAGACGGTAAGCTCCCACGCGACTTGCCGAGACGATTCTCAGAGGGGCCTTCCCACAGTGAGGGACAGCTTGTTGGTGTTGGACCGGTCCTGGATTCGTCTTAAGACCAGGTCCCCGATGTGGAAGCCCCTAGGTCGTATTGCTCGGGCAGCGTGCCTGCGGAGATCTTGCAGGTAGCGCGTCGAGCGCAGCAGTGCGCGGCACCTTACTTCCTCCGCCAGGGCGAGGTCGAGGGATCGCTCCCGCTCAAGGTCGACCTGGTCGATCGAGCTTGCCCTAACGGAGCCGAGCGTGACCTCGGGTGGAAGGACGGCCTCGACCCCCGAAGACGAGCTGGAAAGGGCTCGCCCCCGTTGCCCGGTTTGAAGAGGTGCGGACAGACCAAAGGACGGTGGGAAGCTCGTCCACCCAGGCCTGGCCGCGCTGACTGAGCTCAGTAAAAACTCGCTTCTTGACGCTTTGGACGAGCTGTCCATTGGCGTGCTCGACCGCCCCGTTGCTCTGAGGATGGCTCACCGAGGCATAGCAGACCTTGGTCCCCACGTCTGCGCAGAACTCTTGGAACAGCTCGCTGGTGAACTGCATCCCATTGTCAATGATAATCCTGCAAGAGACTCCATACCTCGTGACCACGAAGGAACGAAAGAACCTTACCGCGGCTTTGGCGGTGATAGCGGAGACCGGCTCAGCCTCGATCCACTTCGAGAAAGTATCGATGGCGACGAACAGGAATTTCTTCCCTCCAACCGACCTCGGGAAGGGGCCAAGAATGTCGAGGCCCCACGTCGAGAGTGGCCAGGAGAAGGGAATGGTCTGCAAGGAGTAGGCCAGTTGTCGGGCCTTTCGAGCATGGAACTGGCAGGCCTGGCAAGCGCGGACGATGTCTTGAGTGTCCCCGAGCGCCGTTGGCCAGTAAAATCCCATCCGGAATGCCTTCTCGACCATTGTCCTGAAAGAAGAGTGAGCGCCGCATAGGCCAGAATGTATGTCGCTGAGCAAGTACTTACCCTCCTCAGGAGTGATTCATTTTGACAGAATGCCCAGGGCTCCTCGACGGTAAAGCTGCCCGCCGATGAGCCTGTACGAGATTGCGCGGTGCCGGATCCTGCTCCTCTCGACCGGAGTAGCGGGGAGCTCCCCGCGATCGAGGAACTTGACGATCGGGTCCATCCACGAGGGAACACTCTCGAGGAGGGCCACCGGGTCTTCCTTGTCAGCGACAGATGGCGCGGCCAAGGTCTCGAGGATGACGTCCGGTGGGAGCTCATCACCGGACGATCCGAGCCTGGACAGGAGGTCGGCGGTGGAGTTGTCCTTCCTTGGCACGTGCTAGATCTTCAGGTTTTGAACCATCTCTCCATCTTGCGTACCTCGGCGAGGTACTTGGGTCCGAACACTGATAGTTTTTTTTGTACTGATTAACGACGAGCTGGGAGTTCCCTTTAACAATCAGATGGCGAATGCTCAGGGACTTGCAAGATCGCAGGCCAGTCAAGAGGGCCTCATATTCCGCTGCGTTGTTGGTTGCGGGGAAACCGAAGCAGACCACATACCTCAGGTGGTCACCCCGAGGGGTGACGATGGGAATGCCAGCCCCCGAGCGCTCAAACGACCTCGACCCGTCGAAAAACATGATCCAAGGGTCTTCGACTTCGATCTCGGGCTCGAGGGTAGGCTCGGTCGTTTGCTCGACCACGAAATCGGCTAGCGCCTGCGATTTGATTCCATGGCCCACTTGGCGACGCGACCTCCAGCCTTCGGGTTCCTGAGGATCTCTCCGAGCGGGAGCCCGCTTGGGATGACCACGGCATGTGCTTGAAAGTAGTGCCGAAGCTTACGCGAGGCCATGAAGAGTGCGTAAAGGAGCTTCTGGACCAAAGGGTAGCGCTCTTTTGGCCCGTGAAGCACCTCGCTGACATAGTAGATCAGGTGCTGTTGTCCGGTGCGCTCGGCCACCAGGACCACGCTAACGGCCTGGGTCGTGGCGGCGAGGTAGAGCAACAGCACTTCTCCCTGCTGCGGAGTTGTCAGCAGAGGTGGACTTGAGAGGTACGCCTTAAGCTCGTCGAAGGACCGTTGGGCCTCGGGGGTCCACTGGAAGCCCCCGTGTCTGCGTTGGATCCTGAAGAAGGGCAGCCCTCGCTCGCCGAGCCTGGAGATGAAGCGGCTGAGGGCGACGATGCAACCGGCGAGACTCTGGACTTGTTTTACCGAGGTCGGGGCGGCCATCTGCTCGATTGCCTCGATCTTCTCTGGGTTCGGGCCCACGCCCGAGCCCCTGATCATGTAGCCGAGCACCTTTCCGGAGGTCGTGCCGAAGACGCACTTCTCGGGGTTAAGCTTGATGCCGAACTTGTTTAAACTGACAAAGGTCTCAGCCAGATCGTTGACGTGGTTGGCCTCGGAGGAGCTTTTGACGATAATGTCGTCGACGTAGACCTCGAGGTTCCGGCCGATCTGCGGGTCGAAGGTCTTGACCATCAGCCGCTGGAATGTTGCGCCCGCGTTGCGGAGACTGAACGACATGGTCGTGTAGCAGAAGGTTCCGAACAGCGTGATGAAGGCAGTCTTGTCCTCGTCTTCCACGGCGAGCTTGATCTGGTGGTAGCCGGAATAGGCGTCGAGAAAACTCAACATCTTGGCGTTGGCGGTGGAGTCCACGATTTGATCTATGCGTGGGAGAGAGAAGTTATCTCTGGGGCACGCAGCATTTAAGCCCGTGTGATCGACGCACATTCTCCATTTCCCGCCTTTCTTTTGTACAATTCTGAGGTTGGCGACCATTCGAGTAGTTGACATCGCGAATGAAGCCGGCCTTTAGGAGCTTATCAAGGTGCTCCCTGATTATCACCGCTTTCTTAGGGGAGAAGCGCCGCAGTTTCTGGCGCATGGGCCTGCAGCCAGGCTTTGTTTGTAGTTTGTGCTCGACCACCTCCCGTGGGACCCCCAGCATGTCTGCTGGTTCCCATGCAAAAATACTTTTATTATTTCGAAGGAAGGTGACGAGCTCGTCTTCCTATTTTGGGTCGAGCTGAGCGAAAACGCAGGCGCACTTGCCTGAGCTTCCCTCCTCGAGTTGCACGGTCTTGGTAGGGCCACCGGGCTGGATTGCTGCCTTTCGGCGGGTGTTCTTGAGTCGTCGCGGGACCCCTCGAGGCAAACATGCGGCGGCGCTAGGGCCTTTTCCTCGCAGCCGTGCGCCGCCTTGAGGTCACCGCGGACCGTTATGACGCCGCCGGGCCTCGGGAGCTTCATACACCGGTGCCCATAGTGATTCGCGGCCATGAACTTGATCAGGGCCGGCCGCCCGAGGATGGCGTTGTAGGGGAGGTCGCCATCTACGACCTCGAAGGTGATCAGCTCGGTGCGGAAGTTCGCCGAGTCGCCAAAGGTGACAGGTAGAACCACTTGCCCGAGCGGAGTGGTCGAGCTCCCTGGTACGATGCCAAAGAAGGGGACCGCTATATTCTTGATTTTAAATGCAGTATATCGCATTCGTCCGAAGCACTCGCCAAGAGTAGGTTGAGGGAGCTTCCCCCGTCAACCATGACTCGGCCGACGACGGCGTTGCTTATGGTCGGGGCGACGACCAGGGCGGTCTTGAAGTCTCGGGACATCCCCGGGGGATCATCATCCTGGGAGAAGGTGATGGGAACACCATTCCACCTGCAGGGTTGGTCGGTGGGCTTCTCGACGGTGGCTTGGTACACGGTGCGCGCGGCTTCCTTCAGCTCGCGCCTGGACTGATATGCCGAAGAGCCACCAAAGATCACATCCACATGACGGTCGCCCTGCTGGAACTCCAGGTCGAGGCCTGCTTGGTCCTCTCCGGCGTCGTTTCCACCAGGCCGCTCGTCGCCCTTCGGGAGCGTGGGCATCTCTCCGCGCCCTCTATAAAAGGCGTCCAACTTACACAGCCATGTTCTGCAACTTTGCATATCGTGGCCGTAGATTTTATGGAACGGGCAGAATTTGTCGGCGTCAAGACGGAGCTGTTCCTCGTCGCCCCAGGGTCGGGCGTCTGCCCGAGGGGACCCAACCCGACCTTGCCCCTGTTGGGGCCGACGCGGTGCTTGCTGAGGCCGTGGGCGATTCTACTGGGGCCGAGGCCCTCGGCGGTCGGGCTGGCGCGCTTTCGTCCCTTCGCGCCTGCTGTCGATCGTGGTGACCATGCGGAGCTGGCCGCCTCCAGCGCCGTGGTCTTTCCCCCGCTTCTTGTCGCGCGGGGCTGAACCTCCTTCCTTAGCGCCGGACGGCCCCGCCTCGTCAAAGGCGAGGCCGAGCTTGCCTCGGTCGTAGTCGTACTTCCAGCGAACGGCGTCATCCGCGTCTGCGTATCGCTCCGCCATGCGGAACAGCTTGTTGACAATGAGCTTTGTAGCGATCTCGAGGTCCTCCGTGAGGAGTCTGTCGCGAACGCCGAACTTGAAGGCCTTGACGACGGTCTCATCGGAGATGTTGGGAATCGAGTTTCATGCGTGGGTAAACCGGCGCACGAAGTCTCGGAGGGGATCACCCTTTCTCTGGATGACTCGGTCCAGTCCTTTCGCCCAAGCCGCCGAGCGCCCGGAAGTAGGAGTGGAGGGCGCTCCGCAGCTGGCGCCATGACCGGAAAGCGCCGGTCGCCTGGTTGAAGAGCCAGGTGCGGGCGGCTCTGTCCGAGACGGTGGGAGATAGTTGGCCATTGCGCCTCATCTCGCCGCCGCCAAGATGGCGTGGAGTAGATGGAGAGGAATTCGCGGGTTCTTGGTCCCGTCGAACCGCTCCATTATTGTCGGCTTGAACCGGCGGCAACAAGCAGACTCGACGGAGGTCGCCCGAGTACGCCGGCACCAGAGGCGGGAGGCCGCCGCCCGCCTTTGGTGTCGGAATCGTCGTCCGCTGACGGGGTAAACTTGAGTCGGCGGCGCACCCCGCGCCGACCACGACGGTCAACAGGAGCGTCGTTGGGATGGTGGCGCGGGCGGTCGCGAACCTTTTGGCGCCTGGGCGGAATGTCCGGGGAAAGGCCTCCGGAAGCGTTACTTCTCGAGCGAGCATCATCATTGTAATCGTTGTCGACGGGTGTGCCGCGCCACGCCTTCCTGGCGAGGCGGAAGGGATGGTGACGGGGCGCGAGCCCGAAGTTCGCTGGCGCGAACGATCGGCGATCGCGCGGCGACCGCCATCGCCGCTAAGGGTCGAGACTCGGAGCCCAGGCGTCGCACTTGCCGCGAAGGCATGACGTCGTCGGTCGCCCTGTTGAGCTCTTCGGCTAGGGACCATCGGAATAGGGCCGAGCCGGTCCGCGCGGGTCGACCATGACTGGCGATGGTTCGCAGCGCCTCGGTCGAGCTCATCGGCGGGAGGGATCGAAGCCGCCCAGACGGAGAGCGGGCCGCCCCGCGCTCCTCTCGCCGAATGGTGGTGATAGCTTGGTTGATGGCGACTTGGGCGAGCCGACGCGCCTCCTACAGGGTCTCTTGGCCGCCGTCGTCCGCCCCCGAAGTCGCCTCGTGGCTGCCGGCCATGAAGACCCGGCGTTCACGAGGCGGCAATGAGGGCAAGAGCATGGAAGTGGAGCCTTGGAACTTAGGGACCGCGTTCGAGCCCAGGCTCGCCGATCGCGACATGCTGTCGGTGAAGCTGAAGGTGTTGACGACGCTGAGGCGATGAACTTCGGACGAACGAAACTTCGGGCCCCATGGTGGGCGCCAGCTGTCGACGATCGGGACCGTGAACCGCAAAGAAGGGGGAAGGATAGTGTAAAGGGGCGAGGCCCAGAGTCGTGCTCATCCGGGAAGGAGGGAGCGTCGGTAGGCGCACAACTCGGGGAAGAAGGACAAGCGAACAGGGGACACAATGTTTATACTGGTTCGAGCCCCCTGGGTCGAGTAATAGCTCTACTCCAGTCTTGCCTGTAGGCGAAAGGTGACTAAAAGCTCCTCGGGGGAGGACGAACAGGGAGCTCGACCTCAAGGCCGCTCGGAAGTGGTGGCCAAGGGGGAGCTCGACGAGGTGGTGTAGCGTATGAGTGTGCCTGCAGGTGTATCAGCGCATCTCCTTTGGTGTTTTGCTGTGTGTTCTGTTGTCTCTTGTTTCGTGGCTTCTTGTCTCGTGCCCTCTTTTGATCGGGGTAATCCAGCGCTTTATAGACCCCTGGGCGTTGATCTCGAATGCTGACGTCGGACGATGTCTGTGAGCTTGATGGAGCAGTTGACCCTAGTTCCCACGCGGGGGAATTGACAGGAGTCGCTGGGCCCTAGTTCCCACGCAGGGGATCTGATAGGAGCAGTTCGCCCCAGTTCCCACGCAGGGGATTTGACAGGAGTTGGTGGCCCCAGTTCCCACGCAGGGGAGAGAGGTCACACAAGAAAGGAGAATACTATGCTGGAGACCGGGTTGAGGTCGCCGAGGTCGAAGAGGTCGCGGGGTCATAACGAGCCCGAGAAAGCTCCGTCTGAGCTCGGGGAGACCCCCGCCCGAGCTCGTGAACAGTCCTCCGAGCTCAAGAGGACAGCATAAAGCCCCCGGGGGGGCCTGGACACGTGTCAGGATGATCGATCCCTGACAGTATTATCATTTAAGAAAAACATCTAATAGTCTATCTAGCATACTCGAGTTATAATGGTTTAGACTAAAAGAAAGAGTCCATGCCAAATACAATAAAAATTAACAAAAATTCATAATAAAAAATAACTATTTTATTTTCATATGAACATTAAATTAAAACATAAAATTCAAAATTAAATAAAAAATAACAACAAAAATAAGAAAACAATAAAAATAAATGGAATTTAAGGATTGTTTTTAATTCCAAACTAATTGAAAAATATAAATTTTTGTTTTGTTCAGAATTAAAATTTTATAAATATGCTAATTTGATAAAAAAAATAAGGTAAGGAATTTTATTTGTATATATATGTATGTATATATATATATATAAATTCTTAATTATTATGCAATAAACTCGAAGCCTGATTTTTTTACCGTTGAAAAGAATATATAGAATATGCTAAAAATTATCAAAGGAAAAAAGAAAACATTTTGATTCTTTATTTGGCGGGCCTTCACGGAATGGAGAGATTAAGAGGATGATATGTCGACATGTATTCACCCAGCTATACTAGCATAGACAATGTGATGTGCACTAAAAAAGTTACTGAAAGAAAGAGACAAACATTGCAATAATAAAATTGAGAGATGATGATATAAATGAAAAATTTTATGTTGTGCTACATTTACTGTTTTGCTATGTATTTAGGGAAGAAAGTTTCAGTCTCATGTGACAAATATTAGGAAATAGAGTACGTTCTCTCATATAATATGAAAATATCACAAATAGAATTCTGCAATGATCTATTTTCAAAAAGCAAAATCGCATATATATTACCAAATCATTGAAATATACGTTAAAAATGATGCACGCGCAAGTGCGTGGGCCACCTTGCTAGTTGCAAAAATAGTCATCCCTGATTGCAGAAGTGACGAAAGTTGACACGTGTCACCTTCGATGCTCCCGCGCACAAAAGGAGCTACCGCGCTCTGAGAGCGCAGCAAGGCACCGAAGCTGCCACGCTCCCAAAGCGCAATACGTGTCACCTTCTATCGTTTTCGCAGTCGAAGATGGGACTATTTTTGCAATTGTGTTCGCAAGAAGACCAAATTTACAAAAAATATCACTCACGAGGCTAGAAAAGTGATCATTTGTCAATTGATGACGTGGGAGCTGGCCGAGGTAGGGCAATGGCGAGGAACGAGAAGCTCAAGTGGTGGCAAGGCAGGGAGTCAGGGACAAAGAACGGGGAGAGATAACTAGAGTTTTGCACAAATCCTTATACAATCCTAGCACTTGAAATCTAACTGATATTTTACGAAAGATTATCAAAATGCTGTCTGCGGGTTAGAGCCCATTTCACCCAATTACAATCATCACATGTAAACTGTAGATATCCCCAGAGGATATTATTATTATCATTATTTTACTAAATTATCCAGACTTACCACTGTTTGGATTCGGGAAATTTTTAGGATCTAGTCAAATTTATTTCTAAAAAGACTCTCATTCAAATACCCCCTTAGTATTCATGGTTAGATTTATGCTAATATATTTCATATCAATAAAGTTTACTAACAAAGAGAATTGATCCACGAACAATAAATTTTCGGGCATGTAAGCATGTCAGGAAAAAAATTCGAGAATGTACACGTAAATATAAACATCAGCAAGGTCACTATTGTAAAGAAGAACAAAAGAGAAAAAATCGCGGGAGAGGAGTGGCGGAGAACCAAAATAAACACAGGACGCCAATAAAGCGCACCAAAAAACAGAGCAAACCCCATCGGATCCAATCCGACTTCTCCTCCTCTTCCCTCCCTCCCTCGCCGGAGCCCGATCAAACACAAGCCTTTTCCTATCCGATGGATTCTCTCCTGTCGCCGCCGCTGCTCGCCGGCTCGATCGCCAAGTTCCATTCCTGCTCCACGCCCATCCCCTGCTCCGGCAGTGTCCGGCGATGGGCAATTGCAAAGTTGGCCGGGGCCGGAAGGAGGGACTGGCACCGGAGAAGGAAGACGTGGAGGAGGGGCCTGAGGGTGTCTGCTGTGGCGACGGAGTCCCGCAGCCCTCAGGGGGGCGTGGCCGAAGATTACTACGCCGTTCTTGGCGTTGTAAGTGGTTCAACTTTGAAGCATTGGTTTGCACCTGTAGAAGTAGGATTGTCCATTTGTTGCGCGCATTAATATCTAGTTTGATCGGAGTGGAAAAAGCATTTGGCATCCCTTCTTCCAAACTAAGATCATGTAGTATTGTTCTCCATCTTCATGTAGCAACATTAAAATGGTTAGGCAAAAGTTTAAGATAAGGAGGATATTTCTTGCATTATTTACAATGCTATAAGACACTTAGATGTTAATTTTTGCATGTTTTCAGATGCCGGATGCAACACCTCAGCAGATCAAGAGAGCGTATTACAACTGCATGAAAGCATGCCATCCAGATCTCAGTGGGAATGACCCGGATGTGACGAACTTCTGCATGTTCATCAATGAGGTTTACACGGTAAAATCCTGAGAGATAAAAGTCTTTCACTTTTTTTGGAACATTCTGTTTGTATTTGCATTGTCAATTTTGTCTATGAAGTTAACGTGAGCAAGGAATGAGCAGGTGCTTACCGAACCCATCCAGCGGGCGGTGTATGATGAGATCCATGGCTATGCCGCAACAGCAACCAACCCCTTCTTGGATGACAGTGCACCCAAGGATCATGTGTTTGTCGATGAGTTTAGCTGCATAGGTGTTAATGGCTATAACCCTAACAGAAGTTTCTCTTAGATTATCTGAAATGGGTTATTCAAGCCCTGCTCACATTTATGTAGGATGCAAAAACTGTGCTAATGTGTGCTCCAAGGTCTTCCAAATTGAGGAAGATTATGGTCGGGCAAGGGTTTACAGCCAATCAGGCAATGCAGAGCTAATTCAAGAAGCTATTGACAGTTGGTGAGATTGTCTTAAGTTCATTGTCAACATTTTTTTACTACCTATCAACTATCCAAACGTGCTGAAAAAATTGCTGCAAATTGTGCTGAAGAAATCGAGAAGTTTCTCGATTAAAGGGTTGCATTCTAACTGCCAATAGTGTTCTGATAAACCTCTTTGTATGTCCAGTCCAGTTGACTGCATCCATTGGACTTCAGCTGCACAACTTTCACTCCTTGAGGACGAAATGCGCAGAGTAGAGAGAGTGAATGTAAGGAAAATTTCAGAGATTTCCAATAGCATTATCATGTCTATAAGGCTCTACTTCTGACTGCAGTTACTTAACAATGCAATCAATCTTCTATTTCAAACCTTCTAGATTATCCTACCTTGTAATAGCATATAATTTTTTTTCTATTTGAGCAGGTTGGGTTGATGCTTGCTGGGATGGGAGGTTCAGTTGATGTGTTCCGGATGGTAATATCTTACTTCATGTAAATTTTATCTATCTATTCTAACATTCTCCAGTGGTGATGAATGAGAGCTTTTTTGAAACAATTTGTAGTAGCATGTCGTCAGTCCAAAACATGGTCTATATTTCATCTAAAATGAATCGTCTAAATTTCTTGTATTGCATCCACCTCCTGAAGTTGGTACTTGGATGATACTACTAGATTACAGTGCGGATTTTTATGCAGTTGAAGCCACAGTTTTTGCAGATTTTCTTAACCTGATCTATTATCTTTTCTTTCTGTCAGGCAAGTACACGCTGGGAGAAAAGACAGGCAAAAGTCTTGGTATAATTCTCTGTTCGATAGAAGGCTTTCTTTAGATACACTTATGGAATTTCACTTTAAGAGTTTTTTTTTTTGAAGCTGAGGGCAGGCGCTCTGTCATTTATTTCAGAGAAGAGAAACAGTAACAGAAACCTCCGAAGAGGAATTACAGAGAAAGGACCGACAACTATCCCTAACAAGGAGAGCACTGAGAACGGAGAGAGAGAGCTCCAAACCTGGAAACTCCCTCGGCACACACAGAAAACACCGCGAAGGCCACCAAAACATAGGCGCGACGACCCTCTATTGAGACGACCTTCTATTGAGGCGACCAAAACCAACGCACTACCGAGATGACCACGAGCAGACCGCTACCACAGAATCCGCCCTGACCCGAAGCAAAGGGGTTCAGCGCCGAGCCATCGTGGACGCGCGACACCAACAACGACACACCACCACTGAGCTCGCAACGCACCCCCAGCTGCCTAAACCGTCACAGCGCCGGCACAAACTCATCGTCCTCATTGTTCACCTTCTCCTCGCTGTCCTGAACCCCCTCCTTGAGATGGCGGAAGATATGGAGCTCTGCAACCGATCGTCCTCGCGTGCTTGCCATCCTCCTCCTTCCCCTCATTGTCTCCACGCAATCGTCCGCCGCTTGCTGGACTTCATCACGCCACACAGAGAAAAATAACACGTCGCCGACGCCTAGGCCTACGCCCCACTCGGCACGTTCGAGCTCCTGCTGGCAAGACCGGCCGCCGCGCCCACGACGTGCGTGCTTCGGCCAGTCATCTCGAGACACTCTTCGTCCCCCTTCTTCTCGCCGCCGCCTTCCCATCGCCGAGACCTTCACCTTGCTCACCGACCCCCACCCCCAACCCGCCGAGAGGACGGCCGCCTGCTACCCCTGGATGCGCCGCGCCACCACGCGTCCTGCTCGCCGCACTCCTGGCACCGGCTGCCTTCGCCGGCCGAGACCTCGCCGCGCCTGTTCCGACCACCGAGCCACCTCAGTCACCAACCGGATCTGACAAAGGGAGGGCAGATTCGGTCTGAACTCCGTCAAGACCGACCAGATCTGAGCAGGAAGGAGTCATGCCGGCCTGTAGATCTGCAATTTCATTACGGCGTCCTGAAGATCTGCGGGAGGGACACCACTAGCACCATCTCCGTCAGACGGACCACGCCACATGAAAACGGACTCCCTGGCCGCTAATGCGAAGAACCGGAAGAGGAACGACTGGAAAGGAATTGGAGAAAGCAGGAAAAAAGGGGAGAGAAGGGGGGAAGAGGGAGGAAACTGATGAGGACGCCCCGCCGCCGTCGGTGGCCAGCAGGCGGCAACCAATGGCGACGGCGAGGTGATGGAGTGGTGGTGAGGGGGCACTTTGCTGGGGATTTTGGATCGCCTCCTGAGTCGCCCGTGGACGACTCAGGAGGCTTCTCAAGCAACAATTCCTGCTTTTCCGCACGGTTTTGAATAGCCCATGAGTCCGATTGACGATCACTTTAAGAGTTTTAGTATCATAAACTTCTGATTTTTCACATATGAACTGCCTATATCTTTTTTCTGTACTTGTCTTGCAGGAAAAGGTCAGAATACGGATGAGCCAAGATGATTCTAGTAAGGGCAGCTCATGGAGTGATATCTGGGGAGCACCAACAAGATATCGAAAGAACGGTAAAACTAGCATATTTTGTAACATGCATTTGCTCACGCCATTTGGATTCCCAGCCTTCACCTATCTGTCTTCTTAACGCCCGTGCCAACACATTAAGCCGAAGAGGAGTCAAAGGATAGAGCAAATCGAGCAGCGGCAGCGGCGAGGAGGTGGCGCGAGTACTCGAGGAAAGGTGCAGACAGGCCTCCAACATTCAAACTTCCAGAGGCAGTGTCCATCAAGCAGTGAGAACACAGCAATGAGAAAAATGATCTGATGCTACTTAACCCCCATTTACTTCATGTATAGTCTAATTATTTGCAGAGAGCTGTATTGTATTTGCTCTCTTGCGCTCGAATCCAGTCGTTATACTATCTGTAAATCCTCTGCTGGTGTTAGTTGATGTTGATCACCCATAGAATACGGATTCCAGATGTAAAACAAGTGTACAAAAACACTGGCCCCTTTCTACTCTTACAACTATGGTTTATAAAAGAAGCATACTTGTTTATACTGGGAAGTGGAATTGTGCATACATAAATCACAGTTGGCAAGTACAACTCAGAACTCAGAAGAGCTATCTTTATTCAGATATAGAACAAAGAATGGGAATATCATACTACATGGCAAGATTATGAATTGAGTCTTTATCTGACGGAGCAAGCAACAGCATGAGCCCGCGACCTGACACGCGCCTTCATGGCGAGGCCATCGATGGGAGGCGGCATCCGCGATGGCGAGCACCGGGCCGGCGCAGCAGTGCGCATTTGCCAACTCTGCTTCTGCCATGTCTCCATGCGCTCATCGAGCTCCCTGTTTCTTGCAGCCGTTCTACTCTGGGCGGCTACCGGGATAGGGGATGGGTAGGCTGAAGAAGGGACCCACGTGAGCTGGCCAGTGGGGCCTCTTGCCAGCTGCTGACCAAACCGGGATACTCCCTTTTGCACCTCAGAGAAATACCACTGGAGTAGTAGTTAAAACATCCTCCGTGGGCCGTGGCCCTTGGGCTGGAAAACGGGTTGGGCTTGGGCCGCAAGTGTCTGATCTTGCTATGCTGCACACATGGATAAAATCATGTGAAGGGAGAGCAAGCAGGGCGGATCTATAGTGTATGGATCGGGGTCAAGTGACACCGACGCTCTTCAGTTCAACACACATAGTTTTTTTAGTATATAAATTACAAATAACTAGTTAATGTTACGAGTTCGTGATGACCCTGGCGACCCCGACGACTTTTTTTCCTAGATCCGCCCACGAGAGCAAGAGAGCAATGGAACATTAGAAAGGAAAGGGAGATCCAATGGCATGTTCCTTTGTTCTAGGAACCTGCCGACGATTCCTTCCTGGTCATAGGTGTGAGAGAAGGGGCAGATGTAGCATGATGGCAAAACATAAGCTAAGGTTATGCTCGCGGAGACTCGACGGCGCCACTTAATTCTGATCACCGAAAAAAGATAGTAACTAAGTAGTACGGGTATATCCGTTTCACAGTTACATACGTACGTGACCTAGTTCAGAATGCAAATTCTCTCCACAAATACTCAGATCTCTCTGTTTTCTGGTAGATATTTCTTGTATTCAGAGTCCGGGTTTGGTTCAGTCGCCAGAGAGTGATATATCTCATACAATGATTTATTCGATGCAGCCGTTCCAAAACCATACACACATAGCACTATACATATTCCGTTCACATAAATACTGGTATAGTGCAGCTGAGCATATATGCGTTCCCCATGTACCTGCCGCGTGTAATGGCAGACACATCAGGCATATGCACGCGTGCATTTACAGCCGCAAATCAATTAGTTTGATGCACGCACAATATGTCCGAGAAATATCCATGGCCATGAGCTAATACGACTCACATGGTTACGTGCATGCATTACTGCTGCATGTTCTAATTTGGACTCATAAGATCAAGAACATACGCAGGACGATCGACAGCGATTGATGCAGTTGCAGTGATCAGCTGGCAATGCATGCAGGCAGGCAAGAGAACTTGGTAACTCTGTTACTGTAAGGCCGCAGAGCTGCATTGCTGGGCAAATGTCCTTTGGCAGTGGCCGATTGCTCGCTAGATTGCGAATGCGAACACTGCCAAGGAAGACTCGCCCGGTAATGCATGCGTCCTAGTACTCGATCATGCTCACTTATGACTTAATGACATACCTTTTGCTCACTTATGACTTAATGACCTACCTTTAGTTGGGACACTTAACTGCTGCTTGCTCACTGCATGTCCCAGGTTTCGCCTTCTGCATTTATAGATGCACAAACACAACAGTGCGTAGGACGATATATGGAATCGGCATTATTCGATCCCGAGTGTAATATCCGGAAATCTCAATTTAGCATTATGTCCAGTCTTTTGACCCTCATTTGTATTCGTAGCTCTGATTAGGTTTGCACGCACTTGATCGATCGATCGACCTGTATGAGAGTGAGAGGCTGTGAATTGGTGCGGCTGCTGCAGTTAAGCTGCAACTTTCGTTCCTTCGATCTTACCAAATCTTTCTGAATATTCCTGAAATGTCGCCTGTAGCATATGCCATATGCCACATAAATATGCTGAAGAGCTGGAGAAGCATCCATGCATGGGCTAGTCTCGCACTCATTTGACTGCAATCACCAATACCTCTCTCCTTTTCTGGTCTGTCTCTTCCACAATTGTAATATGATAAAACCTGAACATATCAATCCGGGTAACTTGTGATTTTGTTCCTAATAATTCGTCATTCTTTTGTTTCAAACTATCTCCAATCAAAGTTGCTCTGCATGGTCTGCACATATCTTGCCGTACATATAAACTTGGGTGCTACTGCTACTGAAGTACTACTGGATATCCGCTTGGCTCTCAATGCGCATAAAAGTTGCTCGAATTTAGGAAAGCTAGTGCTGTGTTGCAGTCAGGCCGAAAGGCGAAGGCTCGCCAACTGCAAGCAGGGAAGATCCTACGGAATGTCCCCTCGCCACGAGTCTGTAACTGCAAGCCAGTCAGCTGTCAGATCAGGTCCTTGCACAGAATGAAGAGGTCAGTAACCGAGCAAATCAGAACGCAATCAGAGGAGCAGAGCAGCGGCAGCCAGCCGGCCACGTACATTGATGAGAAAGCAAAGTTCTTCGCTCGCTCGCTTTTTCAAGCAAGGGATGCATGGTGGGCAGAGGAACAGCAGGGAGGGACCATTCCAGTAGCACATTCCACTGGAAATCCGATGAAAGATCTCTAGATCACCATCAAAGATCGAAGCTCCTCCGGAATAGTCCTCCCCGCCGAGCATATGCCGCCTCCGATACCATATCTCAATCGAAGCCGGTTTCGCGCTATATATGTCAGGTCAAGGGGGACATGAATGTACCCGTCGACGACAACGAGCATCACAGAGAGTAAACAGCAGGTAGTAGCAGGGAGCTACGGGTGCCGGACTGGCCGCGCGGACTGTGAATTACAGGGCAGTTCTCCTTTGGCACCAAGGTCAGCCGCCCATGCATAGCAGAGAAGCAGAAGGTGATGACTGATGTCACTAGTGCCAAAGGAGAATTGCCCTGCGATTCGCCCGCGCAGAATTATTCGATCGTTTCGGTGCTTTCTTCAGCGATCAGCTGCTGCGATCCGCGCGCAATTTCCTAGTAAGCATGCATGTATCTCGGTAGGTTAGGTAGGTTACAATTGTCAGTTCTGTTGCATGGATGTGCAAGTAATTAGGACCGCATATCTTTGATAATTTTGTTTGTGACGTGCAGATGCATTCAGCGTGTAGATGCTGGTTGCAGCGTATTTCTATCACCTTTTCCGCGTCCTTCCGAGAGCGAAACCCGTCAAGTATATATATGATCCCACCATGGCTAGGCTAGTCCAGCAGCCTACTTGAGCAACTCATAGATCAGATCTGGCCTTGAAAAGACAAAATTAGCTTAGCTGTGCAGCGTTTACTTGGGATTGTTAAATTCCTCGTGCGCGCGCGCGTTGTGAGCTGCGACGCCATGGCATTCGCTTGACATTTCTATCTGAAGAAACAATTATATAGTAACATCCACGAGCCCGCTTATTAGTCAAGCCGTCTGATCGAATGGCACGGCGCGGTCGCGCGCACTAGTCGCCGACGTGTGAGCATGTTGGAAGATGGAGTCAACTAATAAGTATCGGCAACTTGCTGTCACATGTTCGTTGCTACACGGCAAACGCAAGAAAGTTGAGGCAACAGTTCATACCGTGCTGTGTACTTGTAGGTTAAGTAACCATGGCGCTGATTGGACATGCATCAACTGTGAAGGCAGGGATGCCTAAGAGGAGCAGAAACCAACGAAAATGGAAAGCACATAGGTTTCATTCGCTGCATTTATTTGTTCCATCTAGAAAAACAGCGAGTTTGCTATACATCCGTCGAAAAAGAAAACACTCTTCATGTATATCTTTCTTGTGGCAATACTGGCCTGGTATTCTGTCAGGCTGTGAACTATGCATTTCATCGCATCTAGAGATTTTCAGTAAAAAAAAACTAGAGAGTATCAGAGCTTGTATGACACGGAATTGCTGAAACGAAGAACTTTTTTTCCACAGCCACGAAGAATCCAATGTTATCCAGCGCGCACCAGCATGACAATGACCCAGGCAAAGTTTTTCACATAGTAAAAGTTGAAGAACTTCCAATCCTTCACCGTGTTCTTTTAAATCTGGATGTATCTACTGATAATTCCAGGCTTACAATAAAAAAAAAGAATGCAACTACACAACGGTATACTTTTGCAACGGTATAGCAACAAATTTCATACAGTTTCAACAAGTTTCAAGAGAACGATAAAAAAGTTTAATGTATTTTTAGAAGTTTCCATAAGATTTCAAGTCAAAAGTCTTGACAAGTTCCAAGTTCTAAGCCTCAAGTTCGCCAAGTTTCAAAAAATAAGTTTGCAGCAAGTTTCAGTGAGTTTCAACGGGTTTCATCAAGTTTCAACTAAAAGATTTGGCATGTTTCATAAAAAAAAAAACAACGCACAAAAGAGCAAAAAGAAAAATCCCGACAGGCTCACCAAGCGATGATCATGAGATCTGATGGATATATCTCGTAGTTTGTGACAAGAAAGACGACCGGATTCAGTGAACCCCGTCTTCGGCGACAAGGAAGACAACCAGATCCAGTGAATCCTATCGGCGGTGATGAGCAAAACGACCGGATCTGGCTCATCCTATCGCTGGCGATGAGAAAGACGATTGAATCCGGTGCACTCGCCTACAGTCTCTCGAAGTTCGCTGTCCGCCATGTGAACCCGCAATCTCCCGCCATCCGCCCCCCATCTCGTAGCTGCCTACCTGCCTGCCTCACTGCCCACAACTCACTAGCACCTGCTCAGAGGTGGCTTCACGAGGATATTTGCTAGCTGTGGTAGCAAAGCATCCGGTGAGGAAGGCGATGGGAGAGAGGGAGAGGGAAAGGGAGAGAGAGACGAGTTCTTCGAGTCTACAATACAACCGTGTCTTGGAGAAGGTTTGCGGATTTAGATTGTCTTGGAAAGCTTCACGCAAAAATACTATATGGTGTGTTCAATGGATGGGATCCAACGGTAGGATGCTATCCCATTAGCTTTGGCTCTAAGTGTATTCGGTTTGGTAGTTTTTCTATAAAACAAAATGCTTCAACAAAATTAACTATTGACAGAAAGACATGTCCCTCTCAGTTCTTCCCCCATTCAACTCTGTGCAATAGTAGTGTTTGAAATTCTTTTGTTCCTGTCATCCTGTGTGCTAATGTATGAGTAAAAGTACCAAAATAAGGGATAAAAAGACTAACCGACAACTGGCAAGAGAACAATGAACTAAAACTACACGAGTTTATCTGCTCTTATTGGAGACCAGCCCTACATGTCAGATCGTATGATCATGTCATGGCAGTGCCCTCCGCCGGCTGCTCGACCTTGACCCCTCCTGCCATTGCCAGCCCGTCGCCAGCGCGCCGCCGGAACACCATGGCGCACTCCGGCAGCTCTCCGAGACCCTCGAACATCGCGTCCTCTTCGTTTCCCTCCCCGCCTAACCCGCTGACTACATCGCCGAACTCGTCGGGAAGGAGCGCGGCCGTGTCGACAACTGCTCCGCCCAGGAACATCGGCCCGTAAAGCATCTCGTCCACCGCCTCTATGTCGGAGGGCGATGTGGACGAGGTGACGGACACGACATCGTAGAGCCACCGGAACTCGTCGTGCACCTCGATGGCCGCCGGGGCCTCGGTGACAAGGCCGCCGGCACCGGTGGCGGCGCCATTGTGCGTGTTGTCGGATTCCGTTGGCTCCGGCGGGCTGGGCTGCGCCTTGGGCTTCTGAGCGTGGCGGTTCTGTGCCATCGGCACCGTGGTGGAATGGTTGTGCTCGAAGGAGTACGTGACGATCACCATGTCCGGCTCGGCCCGGCTCCTCTCCACCTGCTTCCTAGCAGGGCACCCCTTGGAGCTACTGCACCTGTAGTAAGCCCTGCTCACGAAGTCCATGTCCAACCCCGGATCAGTAAACCTCTCTACACATAGCGCAACTAACGTATGCGCTGCGTGGACAAGAACTCGAAGAACACAAGACCATGTAACCTGTAACCATGGATGCATATTTGACTTCTTAGTACGCACGAACCTTGGGAAAGGTGAGCCCTTGATGGGCTTCTGGCCGTACTTCCGCCACGCCGACGAGTCCGTCGGCGTGTTGCCCTCGCCGACGCCCTTGGGCCGCCGGCCGCTCACGTCGGCGAGCGGCACGGTCACCACCCGCTTCTGCGCTGACCGCCTCCTCCCGCCGCTAGGCGACGTCGACGGGGCCGCCGGTGGCGACAGCTGCGACCCCGGGCAGTCCAACGAGACGCCATCCCCGGCGCCCTTCTGCTCGCCGCCGGACATCGTCGGCGACGACACCATCCCGTCGCTCCACTCGCGGTCCGTACACAAGAACCCCTCCTTCCGCAAAGCCAAGAAGACCGAAGAGGTAGTGGTGCGATCAATCAGAAATGGAGGTAGTAGCTCGGGTCGGACCGTCGGAGGAGCAGTTCTTGGATCGATGTCACCTGCACCTACGAACGAGCCATCCATCCACGGGATATAAAGAAGAAAGAAATGGTGTGGCGTTGGTAGTAAACTAAACTAACACGAGGAGAAGGGGAGGCTGTGTGTCGTCGTGACGCTGCGGCGTTCGGTTCGTGGGGAGTGATAGAAGGAGAGGACGTGGGGTTGTGTGCGGGCACGCTGCGATCAACGAGGAATTAAACAAAAGAGACAGGCTTGAGAATACGAGCATGTGACGGCGACGTCTCCCCAACTATCCCATGTACGTCTGGATCAACATCATCTGTCAGTAGTTGCTTCTTCTCATCGGCAAGTAGACAAGTAGCTTAAATATATTTGGAGTGGTTGGCGCAGAATAGTATATCTGTCACTAATGTTTCGATTTCGAAGGATAATTGCAGAGCCGTAGGAAGTATTTAGGAGCTTTTTCTAGATGCAAGGTAGAATCTTCAGCAGATAGTTCAGACAGGAGTAAGGTAGCAGATAGTTCAGACAGGAGTAAGGTCGTGGTAATTCTGGATAGGACTTGCTGTTCTCTTACTTGGAGGAGAAACAATGGTGTTTGATTGGGAGTGGCAAGTGTAATATTTCCTACTTGTAGTTGACTTTTAGGAAGGTAGTATGGTATCTACTAATTCTACCTTTTGATATTACGGGTCAAACCTCTGGATCTTGAAAGCTCAAGGTCTATTCAGGGTGTCATGTCAGCTACATTCCTTGGTACTCCCCTGTTTGACAGTTCCAAGTTCCAACCAAGGTTTGAAAATTCGGTTTCGGAATAAATTTCGTCTTTGGGCGGATCGTGAAATTTCGGCGAAATTTCGAGATTTCAGAAATATTTCGGACGAAATTTGAATTTGAAAATTCAAATCCGGTCCATTCCGGAAAAAAAAACCCGAAATTCGGCGAAAAAACCCAAAATTTTGGGTTTTTTGCACCGGCTGAAAAGTGGTCTAAACGTTAACGAAAATTTTTGAAATTTGTTTTGGAGGTTCCTGAAACATTTCTGATGTTCTCACAAAAATGTCAGCTGATTATCACATCTGAGCAATTTTTAAAAATTCGGAGAGTAATACTATCCTGATAAAACACTGACCAACAAGTTTGATCCGAATGGAGAATGGTACAAATCAAGTTATAAACTGTTGATTTTTTTTTGCATAGTTATGATCCATAACTAATGTTCTCACAAAAATTTCGGCTGATTATCACATGTGAGTAATTTTTGAAAATTCGGAGAGTGGTACTGTCCTGATAGAACATTGACCGACAAGTTTGATCCGAATTGAAAATGGTACAAATCAAGTTAGAAACTGTTGAATTTTTTTTCATGTTTATTATTTATCTATACTTCTCTCATAAAATTTTCATATGATTCTCAAACTGTATGAATTTTTAAAAATTCGAACAGTACTACTGCCCTATTAAAAGGCTTACTGGCAAGCTTGAACAAAATGAAAAATTATGTAAACCACGTTAAAAACTTCTGAAAATTTTTGTGGATGGTCCTGATGTAACATTAATGTTTATTTAAAATTTTTATATGATGATCATTCTCAAATAATGTTTAAAAATTCAGACAGTGCTACGTCCTCATAAAAGTCTAATGATCAATACATAGATTTGCTTTAGCAATAAAAAAAGTTTAATTTTTTTGAAACTTTTACATAATGGTGATAAGGAAGTTCTTAATATACCTTTAAAATTTTTATTCATGATCACACTCCAATGAATTTTTAAAATTCTTACAAGGCACAGTACCATTTATGTTCTTCTCTTTTTGATTTTTGAAATATAATATAAAAAACGAAGTTCAATGGTTACATAGATTTGATTGACAAAAAAACAAAGTTTAATTTTTTAAAAAAATTTATATAATGTTAATTAGTCAATTATTAATCTCTCACAAAAATTTTAGATCATAATCACACTCAAGAAAATTTATAAAATTCTGACAATATAACTGTCCCAATTATGTTCATTCTGTTTTTTATTTTTTAAAGATAACAAATGAAGTTAAATTATTATAACTTTTTTTATGTATGATCATAAACTAATAAGGATAGTACCATAAAATGTTCAGCTTATTATCAAGCTTGTACAATTTTATAAAAATCTGACAGTGTTTCTGCTAAAATTTTAAAATGTTTAAAAATTTGTTTTTTCAATAAATTTTCATAGGAGATGACTTTCCTAAGGGTTATTGGACCAAATCCGGTCAAATACGGCCCTAAAAGTTTCAAAACCGGCCAAAAACACGAAATTTTGGGGTTACTGTAGCAATTTCAATTTTTTTAAAAAAATTCACGGCCGGTACTTTAGCGAAATTTGGAACCCTGGTTCCAACTAGGGCCATCCAATCGTCACATGCCACGTGGAAATAACAGAGATCCTGTGAGTTGATTGCTTTTCTAGCCTACTATATGCGTGGGCACAGCGCATGCTGCGCCACCCGCAACGCGTACCCGTGCGGATTTGGGGGGAAAATCCAGTTCCATGCGTTGTGTGGGGAAAAACAAATTTTGGATTTTTTTGGGGCCCTCCCGTTGAAAAGGGGACATGAATGTAATTTAGGTTTTTTGGGGGGCAAATCTCAGAATTTTCAGGGACTTCCCGCGAAAAAAGAAATGTTCAGGGGCCTTCCCACGAAGAAAGGGACCTGGATGTAATGTTTGGTAATTTTCGAGACAAATTTCGTAATCTTCACAACACTTGGCTGCCGCGCTAGCCGCAACACGTACCCATGCGGATTTGGCGGGGAAATCCGGTTCCATGCGTCGTGCAGGGAAAAACAAATTTTTGGATTTTTTTTTTGGGGGCCTCCCGCTGAAAAGGGGACATGGATGTAATTTAGATTTTTTTTTGGGAAAATCTCGGAATTTTCAGGGACTTCCTGAGAAAAAAAGAAATGTTCGGGGGGCCGTTCCACGAAGAAAGGGATCTGGATGTAATGTTTTGTAATTTTTGGGACAAATTTCATAATCTTTGCAACTCGTGGATGTGTCGATCAAAAAAATCGACTCCATGCGACATGCGGGATTTTTTTTTTGGAATTTTTGGGCCTTTCACGTGAAAAAAGGGATATGGACTTAGTTTTATAAATTTATGAGAAAAAGTTTAGAACTTTCGGGGCCTTCCCGCCAAAAAAAAATGAATTGTCATGGCCTTTCCCGCAAAAAAAGGGCATTGGATGTAATTCTAGAAAATTTTCGGGACAAATTTCATATTTTTTGGGCCCTTTCGTAAAAAAAGACCTGCATGTAATTTTACAGATTTCCGGAGCCCTTTTTCACAAAAAAAACCTGGGCCATGTGACGGCTGAGCGCTGGCCACACGGGCGCGCGACAAAAAACTCACCAAGGCGACACGCGCGCGAGGGCGAGCGGACTCGAAAGCGCGACCTCGGTTTCACGGGCGAGGCATCTCACCGCTGAGCGACGCGGCCCGTCGTGAGGGAGCCGAGCGGAAAATTACTTAAGCCGTGCTAGAGGGCGCAAAAACTGGGCGGCGTGGCTCACGGCGGAGCGAACACGTCCTCCCGAATCGACGTGGACATCGCGAGTGACACGGAACTCTACGAGATATAATATACATAGTATTCCCCCTCTTTTTTTTTGTAAATTTAATTCCCTTTCGAATAGAATTGCTAATCTAGTCTTCTCCCACCGTAGAAGTCACCTTCCGCGCTTCTCTACTGCGTAAGCGCCTCCTGCGCTACTATGGGCGCGGCAGCGTCTACTGCCGCGCTTGCCAGCTGCCATGTTTCCTGGGCGCGGCAGCGCTGGTTCCACACTCCCTGGGCGGGCATAGGATAGGTGTCGTTTGTCGCGCCTTTCGCGGTGAAAAAGGAGACTAGATTTACAATTATATTCGAAAGTGAGTCAAATTTGTAAAAAAGAAGAGAAAATGGGCTAGAAAAGTGATCAATCCAGATCCTATCCACACGAAGCATTTGATCATCATGCATGATGCAATTATTATTCTATGGTTAAAAGTGTAGAAACATATTTTTGAACTAAATAATTAAATCATATCACGTGTTTACAAAAATAAAATTACACTCTTAAGTTGCTACAGGAAGAGAGAAGTGTGGAATGGCTTGACCGGAGGAGCGGGTGTTTGCGAAAAGAGAGAAGTGGTTGTTTTTTCTTTTTGTTCGTGAGGGTGGGGAGCATGTCGCGGACTATGGCCTATATATCGGTATGTTGCTTTTCTTAGAGAGTAGAAAAAGGAGAACGAACGATCATTATCAACTAGTATTTATATATTAATAGAGAAATAAAGATAAAGATATGTACTGTTATGGCATCACCGTCCTTTGCGGTTGCTTTCTTTAATCCTCGGATGTTCTCGTCGAGCTTGACTTGTTCCCACTGCGATCTCAATTATGAGGTGGCCTGGCAATCTGGCATGGCATGGCCGCCATCACGCAGCATTCTGCCCCTGCGATATATAATTCCATTGTTTGACAAAAGCTTAACAACCGATTAAGTTATCTGGGAAATACCTTTAAACTATTTTATCTCTTAGTATCTTCAGGTTTTACACTTTTGATTCATCTTAATTATATAGTTTAGTAGCAACGGAGGGTAAAAGTCTCTTTTTATATATATATATATATATATATATATATATATATATATATATATAGTATAATTACTTGGTGCACTATGGAGCCTGGGCTCCATGATACAAAATAGGTATATTCTCCTATGTATTATATATTTAATTTTTTTTAGATTTTTAGGATGTTGAGTTTAACTAGTTTACTAACTAGTTCAAACAAGTTTGAACTGAAATTTAAACTAGAGTTTTCTTTTTTGATGATAGTTTGTTTGTAGGTAGCATACAATGTAAATTCATTTAAAATCTTTGAATTCGAGTATATTTTTTCAATGGTATGTGTTTCATTTGAATTGTTATAGATGGGTATATACCCTAAAACTAAAATTTTTGAAACATATATCCGAATTTAGCTTGAATCCGCGCATTTGAAATCATGGAGCCTAGGCTCCATGGTGCTCCATTTCGGCGTCCTATATATATATATATATAGGAAAATGATTCTATACTCCTGGGTGTACGTACTCCCACCTCTAGTATACCGTTTAAATGATGTTGTCATACCTCTTTATCCTGTTGAGTATACTCTAATACTGATTATAAGATACTCCAAAGTGAGTTCCATAAAAAATTTCATTAAAGTCCACCCTTTATAGCATAATTTGTTTATATATTCGTTTTACATATGGAAAGGGTATGTAGTAAAAAAAAATAAAGTGTTCTGATGAAATTTTTTCAACCATGTCGTATTGGAGTATATTAGAATTATTATTGGAGTATACCGAAAGTGATAAAGGTGTATAAAGCGTTCATTTAAGTGGTATATTAGAGGTGGGAGTATGTACTCTTAGGAGTACAGAAAAGGCTTCCTATATATATATATATATATATATATATATATATATGTATGTATGTATGTATGTGTATGTGTATATACGTGTATGTATGTATATACGTATATAAGTTTATATGTATGTATGTGTACATCTATGTATGTATATGTTGGGGGTAAACCGTTCGGTTTACCGCTCAAGTTTAAATTCAAAATAAAAAAAGTGGGAAATTTGAAAAATAAATTATCCAAAATTTCCTTAAAATCAGTTTTAATAGCTTTATAACCTCTGGTGTGATTTTTTTTTGAAAAAAAGAAGTTTTAGACTTTTTTTTGAGCCATTCAGAATGTAGATAATAGAAAAGCAAAAAAGAAAAGAAAAAGGCCGGCCTGCAGGCTTAAGCCCACAGGCTAGAGTCGCCTCTGGGCCTCCGGCCCACGAAAATATGACTACCTTACAACTTCAAATGAAAGGTAACGAAATGTGAATGGTATTGATATGTTAATGCCTATTTTTTGTACTGCTTGGATTGATATGTCAATGGTATTGAAGTGAAAGTTTATTTGTTGACATATTATTGCTAAATGCCTACTTTACGACTTCAGATTATCTAAAATATAGCAAAGATTATGCCAAAATTTTGTTTAATTTGTATGTTTTATTTCATTGCAACTCAATTTTTTACTAACATTTCGTTCATGTAGGTCGAACATAGTATATGTGTAACAATATAAGGACGACGAAGCTATACCTACTTCACAACTTCAAATGAAATGTATTTAAATGTAAATAGTGTTGATATGTCAATGGTATTGATACGTGAATGATATTGGTATGTGATTACGTGAATGTTTATTTTTGCGCTTGTTGGATTGATATGTGAGTAGTATTGAAATAAAAGATAATTTGTTGATATATTATTGCTAAATGCCTACTTTACAACTTGCAATTATCTAAAATATAGCAAAGGTCATATCGAAATTTTTCCATATTTAGGAAAGATCATGCCAGAATTTTTTTTCGTGTTTTTCCATTTTTTATATATTTATAACATTTTTCCTTTTTTGCCTTTAATGGCTTTTTACAAATTTTACAATATTTTTTGTAATTTTTTCCGATTTTATTTTTATTTTTCAATTTTGAACATGTCGCCGATTTTTGAGAAAACCTCTCGAAATTCGCCTTTTTTTTAGCGAGCAGCTTTCGAGTTTTTCGTTCGAATTTTGCTCCTCTGCTTGACTTGCTTTTAAATTCGTTTGACTTTAGAAAAATCTTTGTTTTTTTTTTAATTTCGGTACCCTGTGTTCCGGGAAAAATGAGTTTGAAATGGTAGTGTGTTAACCCTGGAAACAGCTGTTGCTGCAATAGAAAAGGAGACTGCAAAAGATTCTATATATCAGGATGATCTGACTGCATCATGCATGTCTGCGAGTAGTTCACACCGCAATCTGTGGTCGGTTATTTGCTTGGAATAGATCCAAACAATCGTCTCAACTACTCAAGATATACAACCCTGGCCGGGACAATTTTCTCCTGACTTGACTAAAATGGCCCCCCTTTCTTTTGTCTTTAACTTGAGATAGTGTTACTACTTTGCAATTTCCTGGTCGCAGGTCAGATATGAACAGTAACAAATGTCAAATTAGTGCACGCGGTTAAGCCTCAGACATTGAAATTGCATGTGCACAGGAATGTCAATGGAGTAGAAAGATCGACTCCACACTATCGCATATTCGCATCTATCACTGAAACTGTTTGAGCGAGCTTGGAAGTGGCGATAGTTTAGCAAATTTTGTTCGGGCTGGTCAGCCTCAAAAGATTCAGATGCGGCCCACAAGTTGAGCTCGTCGAAATCATGAATGGCCATCAGCACACAGAAAAGGCCCTTTTATGGATGCAAAAGAAGAAGAAAAGATTATTCTGGACGTGTTTTATTTGTACTGTTAGTAGGACCCACTTGCAGTGACACAGGCACCAGAGGATACGGAGCCTCTCGAGTCTCGACCTCCTCATGCTCATGCTCCGTATCAGCCAAAGCGGCCGCCGCACTCAGTAGTCCCACGCCTCAAAACACTCCGCGCTAGTTCTCCCCCTCGCCGCCGCCGAGGGAAGATGAAAGCTATCGGAAGCGGCGGCGAGTGGTGGAGGAACCTCCCGTCTCTCCGCCGCAAGCATGACTCCAGCTGCAGGGTCGCCTCCGTGGGCCCCCACGGGAGCCGCTGTCGTCGTCGTCGGAGTCCATCGGCCAAAGCCACGGCCGGCCCATCGAATTCCCATTCAAGTAGGCTGCGTTCGCTGCCTCCCTCACCCTCACCGGCGACACAATCGCGCAGGTCCGCTGCCACATCGTCGACCGCCGAAGCTGCGGCCCCGAAGCCGATAGCAAGGTCATTCCTTTGTTCTAAACCTCATTTCTTTTTTGAAACCGTAATCAAAATGGAATTATGCTGTTCTCGAAACTAGACACGAGCTTGTGAGTAGTAGACTAGTAGTAGTCTTACGAATAGAATGCAACTTAAATTCTGATGGATTTGTGTAAGTATTCCAATAACTGAAATTAGAAGCAGTTGCTGCATTGATGCAATTCTACTTGGATGTTAACTTTAATAATGTATATCAAACTGTAAAGTCCAAATCTTTACTTTGTGTAGACTGTAGAATCATAATCATCCACCACCGTGGCGAACTTCTAGCTAACTCACAATGCACTGCCATTATGTAATCTTGGACGCTTTCATGAGTGTTAGCAAGGCACTTCACTTTGAGAACTCTTGACATCTGTTGTGGTCCTCCTTTCAGGTTTTGTTACCGGAGCTATTGCTGAACCATGATTGGCTTCGTGTGCTTCGTATGGTTTCCTATGGATTTCTTCTTTATGGTCCCGGGGTCACAGGCATGGTACCAGTTCCTTGATCGATGCATGCCCAAGCAAACATTTGTAAATCTGTCCACTAAGGTGCCTTTTGCATCCTCCCATGTAACCTAATGTATTGGGGAATTTTATTTATTAATTCACACGTATCCTTTTTTTTTATCTCTTGTCATTCCAGGTCATACTGAACCAGATTGTGCTTGGTCCTTGTGTTATCGCTGTAATTTTTGCCTGGAACAACTTGTGGTTAGGGAAACTGCCAGAATTGCCATCTAAATATCAGAATGATGCCCTTCCTACTCTTCTCTACGGTAATCTTTCTGCCTGAACATAGTCTTAAACTCTTAACGAAGTACCTGAACATAAACAACTGATTCCCGTATCAATGTTTCACTTTATTATGAAATTGCAGGGTTTAAATTTTGGATTCCCGTATCAATTGTTAACTTTGGGTATACTCCCTTAACTTCTCTCTAACTGGTAACTTTTTTTTTAGTAGTTGGCTCAAATTTCTCTAGTACAGTCAAGGTTATGTTGAATGGACTAGTTTAGTTGCTACTTGCTACTTTACTTCATCTGAGCATAGTTGCTGGCTTTTGATATGTACCAGGATGATTCCTTTGTCTGCTCGTGTTGCCTTCAATGTCTTCTAGTTCCATTTTTTGGAACTTCTATCTGTCAACCCCTATGAGCAAATGAAACTTCTAGTTCATCTTCAGGTTGAACTTGGTGAACTTGAAACCTTCAATGATTGACTTATCTTGTATGAGTTTTGGTACATTTTGACTATTGATTAACTTGGCTGACAATAGCTATAATTTAAGTAGTTTTTCAATTGTTGCCAATTGCCGTCAACTAAACTTTTGTTGGTTTCCAGACACACATCATTTCATGCATAATTGCTTTCTTTATCTGGAACTTTCTGCTGAACAACCTGACATAATGTGTGATAGGGTGTGTACAAACCTCATTCAACATGTTATATGCGGTTCCATAGCAAAAGTGCAGCTCGGTTATTGTTTAGATTCATTCAACTGCTACATGGGAGGATTTGAAGGAGCTAGTTTCAGCATGCATAACCGTACATGATAAAAGTCACTTCTTGGACAATTCTGGCGGTGGTCGGTTGAGTTGGCAGACATTATTCAAGATGTTCCGTAAGGATAAGGTCAATGGAGATGTTGCAGATTTGTCTAATCATGTATGGGGCATCTAGCTCTAATTTGACAAGAAAAAGTGTTTGTAATTTTGATAATTTGTTCAACAAGTGTAATCTATCTATTATATATTAAAACCACATGACAGATATTTTAGAGCTGGTAAGGGAAAAAAAAGAGAAATAGGCTAGAAATTCTCACAAAAAAGTAAAACATTTGGCATTTAATCTTGTGGACACTAAATATGTTAAACTATAGTAGCATTGGATGTTATTATTTAAAGAAAAATATTTGACTATCCATCTAGTGAGACCTAGTGAGACCGAGTTATAACGGCTACATCTAATCATCCATCTAACGGTACTGAGTTATAACGATTTAGGTTAAAACAAAGAGTGCATGTCAAGTACAATAAAAAAAATTCAGAATAAAAAAATTAGCTATTTGATTTTCGTACAAACTCCAAATTGAAACCCATACATAGCTTAAATTTAGAAAACAATTAGATTAAAATTATTAGTTGGACTTGTATACGAATTTTAACATAAAAATAATATTTAAAATTCAATAAAAAATTAACTAAAAATTAGTATAAATTTTGGAAAGAAAAATAAAAGGAATTAACAATGTAATTTTCAGTCCGAAATCAAGAATAAAAACTACATGAAATTAGCAATTGGATTTGTGTATGAAATCTAACCTAAAATTGAAATTCGAAATTAAATAAAGAATAAAAACAAAATTAACAAAAATTCGGAAAGAAAAACTAAAGGAATATAGAAATTTGATTTTCATACAAGCTCTAAATTAATACCCATATATAGTTGAAATTTAGAATAAAAAGTAGATGAAAATTAGCAGTTGGATTTGTATAACAAATATCCTAACCTAAAACTGAAATTCAAAATTTAAAAATAGATTGAAGGAAAGTGTTTATGTCCCGTGCAATAAAAATAACAAATATTTGAAATTAAATAAAAATAAAATTTTGATTAAAAGATCAGAAATACTAAAGAACGGTATTCAAGACTTGTTTCGAATCTTTCAACACATCAAGATATGCGGGATAAGATTCCCAACACCTCTACCATGATTCACTCCCATCCATTCATTCTTGGCCTTATCCACTTATCTCTTTCAACTTCTCCATAGCTGGCTAGCTAGAGTGCTCTCTCTCTCTCCAACGAATGTCAAGGAAGAGAGGTGGTTGCAGGTCAGCACGGCGACGGCTAAATAGCGTATCGGCCCATCCAAACGGGCTCTTGGTTGTGAGCAAGGTTCAAAATCCTAGCGAAATTTCAGTCGGGGATGAGATTCCAAATCCCGACCGAATATTTTTTTTTTAAAAAAAAGTCAAATTGCTATAGTAATTTCACGAATTTCGGCGAAATCTCAGTAATTTTGACCGGATCTCAACTTTTTTAGACTAGATTTGGGTCTATACCCCTTAAGAATGTCATCTTCCATAAAAATATTTGAAAAAAACTAAATTTTTAAGACGTTTTATAAAAATAACAGGAACACTTTCAGATTTTTTATAAAAATTTACAAGCTTGATCATACTCTGAAAAATTTATAATACTATATTTAGAAGTCTAGAATCAAAAGAACATTTTTAAAAAGAATTGAACTTCATTTTTTATCTTAAAAAAATCGAAAACAGAATGAAAATAAACGGGATAGTAACGTTCTCAGGATTTTATAAATTCGCTCGAGTGTGTTCATGATCCAAATTTTTATGAGAGTTTAAAAATTGCCTCAGAACTGTTATCTAAAAGTTTCAAAAATTATAAACCTTTTTTGGTTGCTCATTCAAATCTATGGAACCAATATATGTACTCAGCCAGCCTTTTATCAGGACGGTAACACCGTCAGAATTTTTTTAAATTTCTCAAGATTGATCATCTTAAAATTTTATGGGAACATGGACCATCCAAATTTTGTTCAAAATTTTCTAATCAGGTTTGAATCATTTTTCATTCGGTTAGAATTTGTCGGTCAGCCTTTTATCAGGACAGTATAACTGTCTGAATTTTTGAAAATTCCTCATGATTGATCATCATCTGAAAATTTTATAGAAATAATATTAATGCGTCAGGACCATAAAAAATTTTATAACATGGTTTGAACCATTTTTCATTCGGTTGAAATTTGTCGGCCAACCTTTTATGAGGACAGTAGCACTGTTAGAATTTTTAAAAATTCCTTAGGCTTGATCATTATCTGAAATTTTTATAAGAACATTAGTGATGTGTCGGGACCATCCACAATTTTTTTTAAAAAAATTCCTAACAGCATTTCTACTATTTTTCACTCGGTTGAATTTTGCTGAGATTTTAGCAATTTCGGTCGAAATTTCAGAAAAATTCCGGATTTCAAATTTGCTTTTTGAATTTTACCGGATTTCGTCCGTCTCCGAGATGTGAACCGAAAACGAAATTTCAAATCCTAGTTCTGATGGGACGTTTAAATGTAAATCCTACTCCGCTCCGTTGCATTCAGGCATTTTTGGATACATGCCAATTTGGATAATGCCACTTGCACCACTTAAAAATCATGATTCAGTGTGAATGCCACGGGAGCCCATTGGATGTGTTAGGCAGTTAGGGTTGCTGCTGTAGAGTCGGGAAATGCTGGCTCCTGACTGGAGACTCAAGGATGGAGTGCAGTGCGGCCGCGTATTTCGGTCGCGGCGATCAGTGGAGAAACCCAGGGCAGTGACGTACTGAGGTTTTGGAATGGGCGAAGCCTGCCAATCTCCGCGAGAGTTTTCCTTCTTTTTTATTTTTTCCCTTTTCCACAGTTTAATTGCAACCGTTCTTGAACGGCAAAGGCATCCAAACATGAGACCTGATATAGTTCTAAAAAAATTGGGACTTGATATGAAGTATGGACTACGGAGAACAAATTCAATTTATTAGCGAGGCTTCCAAATACAAATTTTTTTTACCTATAAAAAAATTACAAAGCATATCTGACAGAAAAGAATTTGCTATGTCATCTCTATCATTCTTTTACAAGTAAAACAAATGTACAGATTTGAGAATAACCTACAATTTGACACAGCTACGGCCTACAAGGTACAGAGTGAATAAATTAAGTTAACTGCTTGTAAAACCTACGAGCTCTAACGTCTTTCATCTAGGAGATTTTGTGGAAATGCATCTTCCACAAAAGATAAGCTTTGATACAGCTCGTGACCTTCGAGTCCTGACCTTCAAGGAAGATAGCTGTGGAGAAATGATTGGATGAGCAAGAGAGAGAAAATCACGCGTAAACATAATGACTATAATTTAAGCAGTATAAGTATAGTCTTCCGCCAATTGGTTACACGCATAAGCTGTATGGTGAACACCATTTCTGCGCTCTACTTATAACCATGGAGTCTACACGGTTGCTAATGCTCACTTCAAACTCTACAGCCATACCAATCTGATGCAAAATCCCACAAGAATGCAAGAGGAATGGAATTTGTTTGTCGAAAATATACGCAAGTGTTAAGAAAATAACTAACTCTTTTCATTTCAGAATCCAGAATGTTCCTGTCGTTTGGCACACTATGGATGCAACTCCTTTTCTTTTCATTTTTGTTTGCTTTTCTCATTAAAATATTATATTCATCTTGAAAAATATCTACATTCTTTATAGAGATTATTTTACTTAAGGTATGATAAAAGGAAAACAATCAAATCCAGCTATGCATAGTCAATTCAAAAGGTGCCTACTTATAGGTTTCAAGGTAACCAGATTACAGATATCAACTATTGCAAACACAAATAAGACTAAAGTTTGTCTCTGTAGTTCCACAGGCACAGATGAGAGCCTTTTTTAGACCAATATGCAAATTAGTTAAAGAGGGGAAAATCTGATGCAAGTTAACATTCCACATTGTATTCAGGACTCACACTGATTTTCGTGTGTACACACAGATCATGACATAATACAAATGTGAAAGTTTACCTTCCGTCGAGTCCTTGAAGTTCTCCAACAAAGTATACTCCTTGATCTAGGCTCCAATCTCCTGTGCACAAACAATATCTCGATGAATTGGCAAATGCACAAGGCAAAATGATTAAAACACAGTAAAGTTGACTGGAGATGTGCATTGTTACATAAATGATTTCTTAAGTATTGAGTTTTGACTAATCAGTACTCACCATGCCTAACAGCCATTGTGATTTCAAAAAATTATTGATGTGTGATACTATCATTGCTGTTATTGTTTTCTACAATGCAATGGAGTAAAAGAGTCGTAATGTAGTGACATGTATTTATTTTTTAAAATGCAAAAGCTGGATTATTACTCCCTATATTTTGGACAGTTTGAGAAGCATGAATTGATTATAAGATAAAGTTACTTACAAATTCTCTTGTTCCAGCTTTTCTGCAATTGACATAGCTTTTCGTCTAGACCAGCCTCCTCTTTGAGAACAAGCTTCTGCCTTGCCAATAACATGCGCAAGAGATACCTTTCCTTTTACTATGCTGTTCTGTCGACGCTGTTTATTCCCATTTCTTCCTCTTTGATTAACCATGCTCTTTTGGTTTGGTGATGACAAAGCTTCCTCTTCTTCCCATATGTTCTCCTTTCTTCTTTCATTTATGTCAAGAACACCATTATTTGTTTCAGCAGGCCAATGCATGTGAGATGGTCCGACTTCAATGATTTCGCCTTCTGTCAATATATGGGGATCAGATTGCATCCATCTGGTCTTACTAGAGCTAGCTCCCTTCACAACAGTGTCTTTTTTAAGCCTCCTAATGAGATTCTCACCTCCAGAAGAGAACGTACTATGTTTAGTGAAGGACCTCCTTATTGGCAAGTTGGAGGAGTCATTCTCTGGGTGAGTAAACATAGATGGATCATGACCTGCTCTCACACCATTCTTTGATTCATATCGGATTTCAAGTATTATAGCAGAACGAAGAACAGACTCAAATGCCTGCAAAATTTGTCCTCTGAAGTGTTCAGCTTTGGACTTATTGACACGTGAGCTGAATATTAGTTGCACTGTCGGTGCTGTAGGAAGAAAAGAAGCTAATGTTAGAAGATAATATGTTAGAAAGAAAGCCTAACCATGCATTACATTTAGTATCCCAATAAAAGACCATGTGAAGGTATAAATTGTCATTGAGTTTGGCAATGTCATGTCAACTAATTAACCGTTGTTTAAAGTAGTGCAGTTTAACATATAAGTGCAAGGAAATAACAATTCTACACAGCACAGCTACAAGCTAGCAAGCTTAATTATGATTTCCTTCATACATCGCTACTTTCCTTCAACAAAAATTCTAATGTGTGCCCATAATCAAAAGGATCGTCAACCCAAGAACAGAAGTTTGGTACCTTGTTTAGAGGAAATATTGTATTTACTTAGTCAGTTAGCCCAGATGCAAATTATCCATGACTACTGAGACTAAATTCAACAAAGTACCAAGAATTACTTTAAATAACCAATACTGACATACAAAAGCCAGTGACAACTGTCCTATTGTCTGATCACCATTGTTTACACAATACTACATGAGCTTTCCCTCTGTTTTGTAATTGCTAAATCTATATATTTCAACTTCTAGCACAAAAGGAAACAAATCCTCATGTACAATCTGCTAAAAAACTTATGATATGATGTAAACGCTTTGAAAAACTGAACTGGATGTCAGACATCTTACCTGTGCCTAGGCTGACAGAACTTAGCCTTCCCTCTTTGGCCATCATTTTTCTCAGTGTATCTGACTGAATACTCTCAAGTACAGCTTGCCAGATCATTTCATTTTCGGTTTTGTTATGTTTAGATCGCTCATTTGCTTTGGCGGGACTGGCTGACAACACATGGCTATTTGCTGTATGTTCAACTGGTCCTCTTTCCCCATAAGTGCTTGCTACATTACCATTATGCTTGATAGCTGAGTGCCTTGCAATATCCTTATCAGGAAAAGAACTGGCCAACACACCGTGGTTGAAACTCGTACTTGTTGATGAACCTGGCAGCACATACTGTTTATCAGGAGCAAGCTGAAGCAGAGCAGCCGTAAGCCATGTTGTCTTGTCATTAGAGAACCTCAACTGCTTTTCAGCTTCAGATAGTGTTTTCAAGGCCTGGCGTAGTTTTTCCATATCATCTTTTGACACTGAAATTAGTATACCAAAACACTACATTATGTGCATGCAAAATCTTTAATGTAGAGAACAGAGAGGAAAAGCAAGTTAGCCAGAGTGCCAGACGAGTGACTTGATACTCTTAGCAGAGATAGCCAGGATGTAAAACAGTATATATTTGTTTTGAACTATCTGTTGGTTAAAAATATTGCTGCTTACAGGTTGGGCGTTTGAAGAACTTTCTTCGTAGTCTTTCTCGTGTGAATGTATAGGAACCAGCTAGGATGTCAGTAATTATTGTGGCAAGTTGAGACATAAGTGCCAAAGGCTCAACTCCAGTCTCCGTAATGTCTCGCAATGTCTTCACTGTGTGTACAGTATCAGCAGATAGCGCCAAATCAAGCAAATCAACCAGCTTATCATCAGATACCAGACCAACCTGTGAAATGAACAAACAACTAAAGTTTTATGGTTGTTGCAAAGTAGAATTGCAAAAAAAGTGCATGGAGTGACAACAAAATTATGATTCTGACAGGGGCTTCAAATTGGCTACTTCTTTAATTAGATTCCTATAAGTTATCTTGAAACCACATGTTCAGAAAATAAGCAAAAAAATACTAAATTTATATCAAGGATAAGATTCAGTGTCCGTGCTGATTATTGTATCTATGCCTTTGCGCTATTTAGATTATAAGTGTCTGCTCTACTTCATGACTGCACAAAACTACCAATGCCCCAACTAAAAATTATCTGATATTTTCTATTCAGCCCAAAAGGTAACCAGATATTGAAACTACCGATTAAAGTATAATTTGGTTTTCCAAAAAAAAAAGATGATATTATGATGCTTGAGAGATATCTTACAAGTTCTTGGACAAGAGACAGAGAAATCCTCTGCCCCAGCAAACTCAGCTGATCAAGAGTCATCTCGGCTTCCCTCAAAGATCCATCTGAACGGGATGCAATTAACTTCAATGCATCCCTATCAACATCTAGGCTTTCACTGGTAGAAATCCACTGCAATGTGTTGACGATTTCGCATTCCTTCAACTTGGGGAAAAAGAACTTCTGACATCTCGACAGGATGATATGTGGAAGGTCGAGGTTGGGACTGACGAGGATAAACACCACACGGCGGGGCGCCCGATCCACAACTTTCGAGATGACGCTCCAAGTGTCGGCCGGCAATGTATCGCAGTCATCAAATATAAACACCCTGTAGTGCGATGGTGCAGGTGAAAGCATAACATTGTCGAGGACATCGGCGATGCCATCCATGTCGATATTACCAACGGGCCCAATCTCCATGACACTCCTACTCTTGCCAAGATTGAACGCGATGCACGACGTACACGAGTCACAGGGCCTCGGGTGCTCGGCGGAGTGGCAGTTGAGCGCCTTGGCGAAGACGCGCGCGGTCGACGTCTTCCCTGTACCATGCGGCCCGTAGAAGACGTAAACCAACCCAATCTTCCTCCTCAGTGTGGCGTTGGACAGCGCCTGCACCACCAAGCTCTGCCCGACTACGTCCTTGAACGTCCTCGGTGCGAACTTCTGCGTCAGGCTCCGGTGCCGCCCGCGGCCTCGCTGCGAGCCCCGTGACTTCTGCCCCGACCGCGCCTCCGAAAAGAGGTCGGAGTCCATCTCGCTGCTCTGGTTGGAAAAAATCCCGAGCTCCCCAGAGTAGCTCCCGGCGATGCCGTCAATGACGTTGAGCGCACCGGAGGCGGTCGCCTCAACGAGCAGAGGCAACGCGTCGGAGTCCGAGTTGGTCGAGGAGGCCAGCCTCTCGGACTTAACCGGGAAAAGCGAATGCGATCCGTTGAGGTGACTGCGCGAGGCCGCGGCGGCGGCTTCGGATTTGCGCCCCGCCGCTGACTTGGGGTCGGAAAGGCCGCACGAGAGGCTGCGGCCGGCCAAGTCGAGGATAGACTTGCCGCGGTTGTGGAGGCGAGACCAGTTCCATGGAATGCCACACACGTTGCGCGAGTCCTGTGACACATGGTGCTGCAGCTCCTCCTCCTCCTCGCCGTCGCGGAAGAGGTACTTGTTGCCGCAGACGGCCTCCTGGGAGCTGAAGTTTACGGATAGCGCGGCGGCGGCGGCGCGATCTGGAGCCTTACTGGTGGTGCCGGCGCGCCGGTCAGCCCCGCGTTTGAAGCGGCGGCGGGGGCGTCTAGCGGGCTTGGGGTGGGGATGGGGCTTCTCCGCGAGCTGGTCGAGGAGCGTCTTGAGCGCCCCGGTTGTGGTGGTGCTGCGTCGGGACTTGGCGGGCAGGTCGACGTCGTCGTCGGGGTCGGGGTCGGCCGCCACCTTGGAGGACTCGACGGAGCGTCGCGTGGACGGGTCGCGGAGCGATCGCGAGCGCTGAAGCGCGAGGAGGTCGCGCATCAGCGCCGCCGACGCCACCGCCGTGGGGCTCCGCCTCCGCCCCGTCGACGACGCGCCTCCCCATCCACCCCCGTGCGCGTGGTGGTGGCGCAGGTGGATGCAGTTGGTGAGGTGCGCGTGGCCGCGGAGGTGCCCGCCGCCCCCCCCGGTGGCGGCTCGGTCGGGCGCTGGCATTGCGGCTCGGCACGGCACGTACGAGCGCGGCACTGGTACTGAGATGCGAAAAAAAGCTCCCTTACGCTAAGCCATTTGATTTGGGGTGTCGCTGTGTGTGCGCGAGTGATTATGGCGGTATGGTTCGGAGATTTCGCCTTCTTTGTTGGATCCTGGAGGATTTCACGGGAAGGGGGGAGGGAGGGAGAGAGTGGGTGGGCTGGTGGCGAGTGGCCTCGTCTCGTGCCGGGTGTGGGAGCGGACGGTGCTTTCGGGGTCGCGCCCGCGTCGTCGGGGCAAAAGAGGGAGAGGGGCACGGGGGAATGGATTCGCCTCGTCTCGGCTCGGCGCCTGGGCACCCGCGGCGGGCGCGGTGCTATGGGCACCAAGCCCCGGTTTGGCACGAGCGTTTCACTGTTGCAAACTTGCGGCTTGTTGCTGGAACGTTGGTGTGTACTCGTCGTGTCGTTCGCAGCAGCTGTGTTAATAGTGAGTAACACAAGCCGATGATGAGACGCCTACAGACTCTGGTAGAGCAGCTCTGCTTGTTGCTTTAGATTATCCCGTGCCGCTGCCTGTTTTTCACGAAATCCTCGTTTATCTAGTCCTATACATTTTTTTAAATCTAGATGAAAATCAAAAGGATTTTAAATTTCGACAGTAACATCATGTTTGGATGATTGGATCATTCCATTTGAATTGGCATTTTCTCCGTTATGATTCTTAGGAGGAGACATTTGTATGAATACATTTGTAAATTTCCCTCCTCTACCACCGCGAAAGACGATATTCTTCTGCCACGTTCAAAGGATGCGGATGGCCACCGGCTCCTCGGGAGCTTGCCCGAGAGCCCGCCTACCCACTACTTGAGCGCTCGTCCTACCTGCGTTTGCCTAGCCTGCACCTTCCGCAGTGGAAGAGAGAGCTAAATTTATAAATACCCTTACAAAAAGACTACATTTGTAATAAAAGAGAGATGCGAGGCTGCCGTTGATGTGTCGAAAGCAGTCGGGCACGTGAGGTGTCGCACACTTCGCGTGCGCAAATCAGCCATCCCGCCCGTAAGTTGTGTACCGGTATCATAAATCGTTTCCCTTCCTTCCTTGTTGGTACTGCTTCCAGCGCGCGCTTCACGTCCGTCATGCGTCGGGTAAGCGGATCGGACGGTACAGGTACTGCCGCGGCGTGGGGCCGAGGAAGGACTGTAATCACGCTGGGGAGTGGAGTCCGCCGGGTGAATTTGATTGCGATCGCAATGATTCGGGCGGGGCGGACGGGCAAAGCCGCATCAGCAAATGCCCCGGCAGATAACGACGGGAGGGAGGGGAGCGGCAGGAAGGAAGCGCCGCACGTGGCTGCCTCGTCCCCACAGGAACGGGCTACAAGTGCGGAAAGGAAGCGCTCAACCTACCCGCGCGAGGCGCGCGCAGGAAAAGAAACGACTGGTCAGGCGCATCCTTCGCGAGGCGACGATGAGCTTACTAGTAGAGTAGTAGTACATGGAACGGCCGATGATTCACTTGGCAGTTGACACGGCCAGTGATTACAATACCGTTTCATGTTTGGAAATCGTTCAGCGTTCGGTATCGATTTTCATAAAAAAAATTAGTAGAAATGGAATGGTTTCGAAGTCAATTTTTTTAACTAAACGATAAAAAAAATGATTTTTTTTTCAAAAATCGACTGTTTTGCTGCTTTTCAAGCAATTTTCACCGATTTTCTTCAAAAAACCGGTAAACTAAGCGAAACAATTCAAAATCCCATTTTGTCGATTTTCGAGCGATTTCCACTTGTTTACATCGTATAAAATTTCTCGAATTTTTTGAATTGGACCAATTTGTCGATCAGTATAGTTTATCGAGACAACTCAATACGATCGAAAATTACGATTTTCAAATGATTTTTGTCGATATTTGAAACCCTAGACACGGCGTTAGCTAATGCACATACGTATATGCTTCCAGCAACATTAGAACCAAGTTCGTTTTATTAATTTTGCAGCACCTTCATGTGTGCTCCTAATAACATTGGATTACGGAGTACTTGAGTAGTTTTAAATAGTACTCCCTCCTGTGGCAGTCTCCAAAATACAGCGTTCACTACTAATTTTATATTATAATATATTTATAAAACTTAATAAAATTATAATAATATAAAAATACTTCTCCAAACAAATCAACAAATATGATTTTTATATATCTAATTTAAATATTTAAAAAGATATTAACAATCAAATTTTTAAAATTTTAATTATATCTGTATCTAAAACGACAACTATTTGTGATTAAAAGGAACGGTGGTACTAGTGCCATTTTAAAGTACAACTTAAATCTAGTCACCATCTCTGCTGCATTGAACAGGGCTTAGAGACCTGAACTTTACAGGGGGAGGCAGCATGCCATGGATAACAGGAGGGAGATCCAGTGTAGCCTCTGTAGAGACTATAACTTAAACAGTCTCGACAGATCTAAATCCTGTGATCGAGCGAACAAACATAACAGATCTTTCAAATCTATATAATACAGTAACTTACTACAGTATTGTCATATCTACCGTCGCTTTTCGATCTAGTTATGTAGTCTTCGGGGAATGCACAGACCCAGTCCCCGATAACAACGCTCCAGAGAAACATTGAGAACCTGCAGCATCAATCATCTCTTGCCGGCTCTGCGCCTGGCAAGGAGGCGCTGAAAGGGAGAGCCCCATGCCGTCTAGCAGTTCGCCCTGCCACCCTCCAGTACACGCACAGCACGTCCAAAATCAAGGGACAGTGACACATGCAATCATTCATTCGGTCATTCCATCCTTCTCTTTCTTTCAGTTCAGCAGCCTCCGTAAAGAACTAAGGATATCACCAATTTTACTGTCTAAGGTGAATTTTGGTAAGATCTATAAAAGTCGTGTAAAATGCTACTTACTTTGATAGGAATAAATTTTATTATAGATTTTTATACTTCTATCCAAATATATCTAACAAAAACTGTAATTATCTCTCTCTATCACTCTTTCCGATCACAGATAGTTGTCGTTTTGGACATCGATACGGTCTCCAAAACTTAACTTTAATCACTAATTTCTATTGTAATATATTTAAAAAATCTATAAAATTATAATAATGTGAAAGAACATTGTTGAGACGAATCTAACATATGATTTTCATGCATTCAATCTAAATATTTAAAAAAATATCAATAGCTAAAGTTTCAAAAGTTTGACTATACGCATTCCAAACCGACAAGTTTTTGTGAACCAGAAGGAGTATATCTTTAGATGGTCTATCCTACTTTAGTCTATGGTAGTAAATGATATTGGGAATACTCACTCCAGTCATAAAAAGTTATCGTTTTAGACATAAATACAGTCAAATTTTCAAAATTTTGACTGTTAATATCTTTTTATATACTTAAAATGGACACATGAAAATTATATGTGTTGATCTAACTCTAAACGTATTTTTATAATATTATAATTTAATTGGGTTTTATAAATATAGTATAATAGAAATGAGTGGTCAAAGCTTTTGTTTTGGATACCATGTCAATGTCCAAAACAATAACTATTTGTGATCAGAGGGAGTAGCTAAAGAAGAGGGGTATAGAAGGAAAAAAGGTTAAGAATGTACCTTAAAATTATAGAATAATATGTATTTAGAAACAAAATTTGAAAAATAGAATGACATTTAGTACTCAGGAACATAGGATGTACAATGTTTTGGACATGAGGATACCTTAAGATGGGCCCACATTGCAATAAAAAAATAAAAACACCACCTCACCCATCCAGTCATATTCTCGAATATTGTACGTATATCTAGCCCTTGTACATCATTTGTTTTTGCAAAACTAGCCCACCAACATATATTTTTGCAAAAATGGTGTTCCTTCCTTACCGCGGAAGGCGCGGCACCGAGCGGGCGCCACGGCAGCACGTACGAGCATGAGAGCACACAGGTGGGGCATAGCGTGTGCGGGCCAGTAGGCGACGTGGGAGGCCCGGCTGCTATGCTCAGGTAGCGCGGAATGCATCGAGGAGCGTGCCCTCCCGCACTCGGCTACGATCCCTTGAGCCCGCTTGGTTCCGCGCTCCTCAGGGCAGAAAGGGACACGCACTACTACAGAACACTATATCACTGCCGATTTCAAACTGGTATCACTACCGAATTTTGGAACCGGCAGTGATTGGTCGGCAGTAATAGTCAGACTATCACTGCCGGTTCTAGAACCGGCAGTGATGTCGGTATCACTGCCGGTTTGTATGCGAACCGGCAGTGATAGTCCGGTCCGTAAATCACTCGGTAAAATAAAAAAAAAATTATTTGCATCCGGACCGACTACCCCGTATTCTACGCGTGAGTTGCATGCACCAGCCAATTCACTCAAAAGCTTGAGCTGATGAGGAAAGGTGGGCAATTCACTTATACTTCAACACTCCCCCTCACATGTAGGCTCCCTCAGGCCTAAGACGTGGAATAGAAGTGGACTGCAATTTTTTTTTAATTGCGTCAACCGGGTCTTGAATTCGAGACCTCTTGACTCTGATACCATATTGAAAGCGTCAACCGGGTCTTGAATTCGAGACCTCTTGACTCTGATACCATATTGAGTTGCATGCACCAGCCAATTTACTCAAAAGCTTGAGCTGATGAGGAAATGTGGGCAATAGTTACAAGTCACACGATTTTCGCGCGCGTGCGGTTGCTAGGACTCGAACTCGCGACCTGTTGCCTCACACGAGTCCACCTTACCATCTCACCTATCACTTATTCTCAACCAATATAGGATATATTTTCCTTTTGTTCCTTTATCTCCGAAATTTTTGACGATTATTTGGATATCCAGATGAATTCAAATGGAACGATTGTCAACTACAAAGTTGTAGATCTCGTCGAGAGCTACAATTTTCATATAAATTTTATCTCCATCCGACTCCGTATGAAAAAGTTATGATTTTTCGAAAAATAGTTTGTAGCATTATTACTGCCGGTTGGGAATACGAATCGCCAACCGGCAGTGATACCATTATTTGGATATTTAAACTACTTCAAATGAAAAAGTTGTCAACTACAAAGTTGTAGATCTCGTCGAGAGATACAATTTTCATATAAATTTTATCTCCATCCGACTCAGTATGAAAAAGTTATGATTTTTTGAAAAATATCAGCACTGTCGGTTAGCGATAGTATTACTGCCGGTTCGAACACGAACCGACAGTGATACCATTATTTGGATATTTAAACTACTTCAAATAAAAAAGTTGTCAACTACAAAGTTGTAGATCTCGTCGAGAGATACAATTTTTATATAAATTTTATCTCCATCCGATTCCGTATGAAAAAGTTATGATTTTTTGAAAAATATCAGCACTGTATGTTAGCGATAGTATTACTGCCGGTTCGGACACGAACCAGCAGTGATACCATTATTTGGATATTTAAACTACTTCAAATGAAAAGTTGTCAACTACAAAGTTGTAGATCTCGTCGCGAGATACAATTTTCATATACATTTTATCTCCATCCGATTCCGTATGAAAAAGTTATGATTCTTTGAAAAATATCAGCACTGTATGTTAGCGATAGTATTACTGCCGGTTCGGACACGAACCGGCAGTGATACCATTATTTGGATATTTAAACTACTTCAAATGAAAAAGTTGTCAACTACAAAGTTGTAGATCTCGTCGAGAGATACAGTTTTCATATAAATTTTATCTCCATCCGACTCAGTATGAAAAAGTTATGATTTTTCGAAAAATGGTTAGTAGCACACTAGCATTATTACTGCCGGTTGGGAATACGAATCGCCAACCGGCAGTGATACTATTATTTGGATATTTAAATTACTTCAAATGAAAAAATTGTCAACTACAAAGTTGTAGATCTCGTCGAGAGCTACAATTTTCATATAAATTTTATGTCCATCCGACTCCGTATGAAAAAGTTATGATTTTTCGAAAAATATCAACACTTTCTGTTTTTCTAAAAACCTGCCGTGATAGTATTACTGCCGGTTCGGATACGAACCGACAGTGATAAGGGATTTATCACTGTCGATTCATCAGAGAAAAGCCATTACTGCTGGTTTTCCATTCGAACCGGCAGTGATAATATTATTACTGTCGGTTTTTGATGAACCGACAGTGATATGACGGCAAGGATAATTGATTCTGTAGTAGTGACGTGTCTCCTGGCACGCCTTCCGCGGTAGAAGAGGGGCCATGTTTGTAAAACATGCGTGCGTGGGACTATATTTGAAAAAAAAAACGATATACAAGGGTTAGATATGCACAGTCTTCGACATTCTCTTGCCCTCTTCTGTTCTTGTTTCCCTACCGCCGCCAAACGTCAACTCCCACCGGTTGCCACCCTGGGCTCCTCCTCATGTCACCGCACCTCACTCCCGCCGCTATTGCTACTGCCACCGACTCCGACGATAGCTTCTCCTCCACACGGTGATGACCACCGAGGACCTCTATGCGACCAGATCCGAAGGTGGTGCCCGTTCTCCAACATCTCTCAGCAATCTGAGATGGCGTCGCTTCCTCAGCCTCCCGGTTGCCAAATCCGGAGGCATCCTAGCGGCTGGATCCGAGACGGCTCGACCTGGTGGTGGCTTTCGGTGTGGATTCCTTCTTCGTCAAGTGCAATTGTGGCAATAGCAACTACCTAAGTGAGTGTTGGTATGGGAGATAGATTGTGCCAGTTCTGATTGTTTTATTGCTTATGATGGGGCCTTACCGAAGTTTATCTGAGTTCTGAGAGATGTACTAGAGCTGAACGACATGAAAAATATTGTTCCCAGATGCCCACTGACGACTGCTCTGTTCGTCATGGATGCGAAAAAATGAGCGAACCACTAGCTGCGTATTGTAGTGCAGTAGTGTGGCAGTCAAGGTTCAAAATCTCAGTGAAATTTCAGTCAAGATTTTGGATTTTGGCCGGGATGAGATTTCTAATCCCGGGCGAATAAAAAAATTGAAAAAAAATCAAATTGCTAGAGTAATTTCTGAAATTTCGACAAAATCTCGGTAATTTTGACCCAATTTTAACTTTTTTGTTCCGAATTTGGGTCAATTCTCCATAAGAATGTCATCTTCTATGAAAATATTTGCAAAAACTGAATTTTTGAGAAGTTTTATAAAAATAATAGAAACACTGTCAGATTTTTACAAAAATGTACAAGCCTTATCATACTCTGAAAAATTTATGGTACCATATTTAGTAGTCTAAGATCATACAATTTTTTTTCAAAATAATTGAACTTCATTTGTTATCTTTTAAAAAAAATCAAAAACAGAAGGAACATAAATGAGACAATAACCTTGTCAGAATTTTATAAATTTTCTTGAGTGTGATCACGGTCCAAAATTTTATGAGAGTTTAATCATTGCCTCAGCACCCTTCTCTAAAATTTCAAAAATTCTAAACCTTTTTTATTTTCTCAATCAAATTTATGGAAGCAATACATGTACTTAGTCAGGCTTTTATCATGACAGTAGCACTGTCGGAATTTTTTAAATTTCCTCAGGCTTGATCATCATCTGAAAAACTTATAGAAATATTAGTGATGTGTTAGGACTAGCCACAAAAAATTCAAAATTTTCTAATGTGGTTTGAATCATTTTTCATTCAGTTCAAATTTGTCGGTAAGGCTTTTATGAGGACAGTAGTATTGTCCGATTTTTTTTTAAATTCCTCAAGCTCTACCATCATCTAAAAATTTTATGTTAAGATTAGTGATGCGTTGGACCATCCACAATTTTTTTTAAAAAAATTCTAACGTGGTTTGAACCATTTTTTGTTCGGTTCAAATTTGCCTAGATTTCGGCAATTTCGGTTGAAATCTCGGTCCAAAAATTCTGGATTTGAATTCCTCTTTTTGAATTTCAACCGAATTTCGTCTGAAATTCTAAAATCTCGCTAAAATTTCGGATTTTACGAATTTTGTGACCTTGGTGGTGGCAGTACATAGCAGCAGTGAGCCTTCGTGTGTACACGACGGCGCAAGAACTATGCTGCTCCTAGTATGTAAGCACCGATATGGATCATCTTTCACTGTATATTTAGCTTTCCTAACATAAAATTGATCAAGATTTTAGTGTCGGACGAATGAATCGCTTTTGCCGTCGCATACAGCCAGTGGCAGACACAGGATATAAATTTAAGGGATGCTAAACCGGCCTCTAAGTTCCAATCTTCCGATCAGCTTCTATAATAACAGCGTAGTATCGCTCCACGGTAAAAAAAAGTGCTAAAAGAGTATATATAGTATAATCGAGAGTAAAGGGTTCCCTAATCCCTGTCCCCCGCTCGATCCGCCCCCTCCATGCAGCAGGTACACGGAAGTTGGAAGTAAGGAGCGTTAGCGCATTTCCTGGCCGCGAGCCAAATCTAAAAGCTTTTAGGTTACTCAATCTCCTGAGCGCGACACCTTCTCCATGAAATCCTAACTACCACCCTACCATAATCAAGTAAGCAAAAAGAATCCCTTTCCCTCTCACAAAAGCTGTTGGTAGAGACACGTCCAAACCTAGATATATCTTGCTACCGCATTTTTTTTATTATATGCTGAATCTAGGACACTTTGATGACCTGAGAGACTGGGAGTACGATAAATATGATCCGTATAGGTATAAGTTGTGGGCTACCATAAACTAGCAGTTCAGCTGGGACTTGGGAACCTGTGCTTCAATCAGCCGATGCTTGATGTCCGACTGCATCGTGCGTGCCGCAGAAGTGTATGCTTTTCGCATCTCCATGCACATGCATTTCGGCAGGGTAAAAGTAGCTTTTGCAGCTTGCGCGCACACTTGTGACACTTCAGTACTTCACTTCACCAGTGGCCAGGCTACTCTTTCGAACGGTGCATTTCAGTACCGGTTCGGATAAGTACCGTGTGGATTTAATATAACTAGCAAGATGGTTAACGCATTTGCGTGTACATCATTTTTAAAGTATATTTAAATGACTTGATAATATATATATGTTTTTTTTTCAAAAATAGATCAATACAAAACACAATTTGTGATATTTTGATATTGTACATTATAAGAGCGAACATATTTACTCCGTTTCTCAGTACTTATCACATGTGACCGGAACTTTCTTCTACGAATACTTGCATAGAAAAATAGTAAACATAGCATAACATAATATTTTCTAATTATATCATCATCTCTTAATTTCATTATTACAATGTTTGTCTCTTTCTTTCGGTACTTCTTTTATTGCACATCATATTGCAAATACCGGTATAACTGAGTGAACAACTGTCGATGTATCACCCTCTTAATCTCTTTGTTCCGTGGAGATCCACCAAATAAAGAGTTAGAATTTTTTTTGAGAATTTTTAGTATATTCTATATTATTTTAGCGATTATAAAAAACGTGTAATCGACTTTTATTACATAATAGTTAATAATATATATATATATATATATATATATATATATATATATATATATATATATATATATATACACACAAATCAAATTACTTACCTTATTTTATTTCCCCCCTTAAATTAGCATGTTTCTAAAAATTTAATTCTGAATAAAATGAAAAATTATATTTTTCACTTAGTATAGAATTAAAAAATAATCCCTAATTTTCTTTTATTTTTATTCTTATGTTATTTATATTTAATTTAGAATTTTAAGTTTTGATTTAGAATTTGTATGAAAATCAAATGACTAATTTCATATTGTTTTTATTCCGAATTTATGTTAATTTTTATTTAATTTTGCATATCTGTTGTACTGTAGAAATCGTATACAAATCCAACTACTATTTTTTATATAATTTATATTCTGTATTTTAGCAATGTACATGTTTAATTTGGACTTCATATGAAAGCTAAATGGTTGATTTTCATTTATTTATTATTCTGAATTTCTGTTATTTTTATTGTTCTAAGTATGGGCTCTTTCTTTTAATCTAACTCATTGATTTTATTTTTATTTAGTTTTGAAAATTAGTTTTGGATTACAATTAATAATACAAATCCAATTGCTAATTTTACCTAATTTTTATTCTGAATTTTAGTAATGTACGTGTTTTAATTTAGAGTTCATATGAAAATCAAATGTCTAATTTTTTTTTTATTCTGAATTTTCGTTAATTTTTTGTTGTACTTCACATAGACTCTTTCTTTTAATCTAAGCCATCATAATTCGGATCCGCTAGATAGACGGTTAGACGTTTTTTGAAATAGTAACATCAAATCTAATGGCTATTATAGTTCAACTTAGTTAAGGTTCACTAAATTAAGGGTTATATGTTTTGCTTTTTATGAGAATTTCTAGCATTTTATTTTCTTAACAACTCTACATGATATGCTATTGAAGCGCCGTAGGACCGGTCTTGACCCCGTGACCCAGTATAGGATGGGCGTAATGCCTTCTGATGAAGCCCAGAACACTATTACCACATCAATTTGTTTCATTTGATCAGGTCGATGCCATACTTGGTGTTGAATCTATCATAGACGAACCAAGAGATAAAAAAGAACAAATCTAAGGAACCCTGATTTTGTGAGAGTTAGATTGGGAGATCAGGAGGCGCACTCTTCCACGAAAAGAAAGAAGCAGCGATTTCTATTTTTTTCTGGCTACGTAAGTAAAAGAATTCGAAGGGCGATCGAGCCTGTGCAATGTTATTATTTTTCCGTTCTTTTCTTTCCTCAGGAGCACTTGGACGGGGAGCACCAGCAGACACCATGGCGTCCAAGGGATAAGTCTATATACAATAAATGTCTTGATTTATTTGTTTCTCGACAAAACCGATCTACTTTTAGGGAGTTCTTAGAAAAACCAAATCAAATACAAATTAGTTTTGGGGCTACGTGACTTTTATGTTATGGCTGAACCAACATGAGGTCATTTGTATTTTCTTTAATTGCATGCATTGAGTCACATCGGTGTGTATTATCTGTATAAGGCCAAGGTGCGTCCAATGTAATGTCAGAGTTCATGTGCTGATTTGTTGGTTATGATTTACTAATCAAAATTATAATTAGGCTTAATCACGCATGAGATTCAGATGTATCGATCCGCCCATACCATGTAAGTTTTGTTTTTTATTTTGATTTTATACTACAAAGTAATATATATATCTACTCAATAGCATCTAATGGTCAATATGATGCATTTTTAATTAGGGTCCACCAGATTAAAGGCTAGATATTTTGCTTTTTTTGTGAGAATTTTAGTCTATTTCTCAAAGATCCAATGGCAGTTGTAAATAAAGTCCACCAGATTAAGGGCTAGATATTTTGCTTTTTTGTAGGAATTTCTAGTCTAACTCTCATGGGCTTTATTTCTAGTCTATTTTTCAAAGATTCAATGGCAATTGTAAATAAGGCCCATAAGATTAAGGGCTAGATATTTTGCTTTTTTGTGAGAATTTCTAGTCTATTTCTCTTTTTTTTTAGCGACTCTCATGAGCTTTTAATATATAATAGATAATATATATTTATAACTATAAGCTTATTTAATTATATGTACTAAAATTTATTTATAATATCACTTTAAATATATAATAGCACTATCAAATATAAAATATAGTTTAATAAATCATAATATCAATTCTATCGGTGTAACCGGTATTGAAACCCATATAATCGATATTGATCTATATCGATGTACGGTATATAGAAATACTTTATACCGGTTTAAAAATCTAAATGTGTTTTTATTTCCCCTGCCTACCTTTTCGCGTTCCATCTTCCATGCCGAGTTTTTTTTTTAATCCATCTGCCCTGATTGTTCTGTTCTCTGCAACTCGCCATGAACTGACAATTGGGTCGGAACAAGTGTACGGGTAGCAAATTTGAAATGGCCTTGTCGGGAGCTGTAGGCCATGCGTTTTGTGTTTTTCTTTTCCAATTTTTTAGTACTGTGCTATAGCCTTGTTACCAGTATCAACGTGTTTTATAATGTGTGTCCTGGAATCTACACCAATACCATTCAGAAAAAAAAAGATGTACAGAATCCAGATATGGAGCTGACCGTATGACTACTTAATTCCCTTCAGGTAGTGGAGGCTTATGGTTTTGGGTTGGCTGACTTGGCTCAAGTTTTGTGCAAAGACTTGTGCTTTAGTCTTTTACTCTGTGTTAACTGTTAAGATTAAAATAGGTTAAAAACACTCCCAATACGGGGGCCGATTCAACCTGCTAAATATTAACTATCTTATAGCGGAAGGATTCCGCGAGTGCTCAGCCGAGCCACGTCGGCGTTTTGTGCGGAAAGGTCCCTCGCTTTTTCGTATTTGTGTGCGTGCCTTTTTGATACGCTGCTGTCTGCGTGGCCGTTCGTTCTCCGCCTAGGTGCCCATCCGCTCCCTCCGTTTCTGCCATTCGATGGCCCTTAAGCCGCCACGGAATCGAGGCTCGCGGAGGCCTCAAGGAGCGCCGCAGTCCGCACCCTCCGATCCCTGCCTGCCTCCTCGCATCCTCCGCTCGCCCTTCGCCTGCCCATCGCCGCCTCCTCCGCACCTCTCTTCTTCTGCCGATCCGGCTACCCACGCGTCCCCGAGCACAGAGCCTTGCACCGTGAAGGAGTGCCGCCCCTCGCCCCTGTCCCTGGCTATCTGCATCGGCCCCGGCTTCCACCTGTGTCGGTCTCGCCCCGACCCTTTCTCTGAGCACTCCACTGAGCCCGCTAATCCAATAGCTCTCCGACGTTTCGCCGTCTCACCGAGGTCGCCTTGGCTTGCACCTCCATTTCCCCGAGCGCTCCGCCGAGCCTCCAAATAAGATAGCTCTCCGATTCCGTCCCCGCCCGGTCATCGCGCCTGAGTAGGTCGCCTCCTCCCCTCTTTCGATTCCAGCTGTTCCTTTGCTAATACGGTTGTTTGTTGGTATACATTGGTCTCCTTTTCTCTACCTTCGTTGCAGGCCCGTTCATCGCTGCCTGCCGCCGGGGACTTCGGATCCATACCACTGCGGCTAGGTGAGATTACTTCCTGTTCTCCGTTTGTTGCTTACGCGTATTGCAATACCACCCTCTTGGTTCGTATTTCTTTCATTCATTTGTTTGTTTTGTCTTCTTTTCTTTGCCAGGTTACTTCCTGTGCTACCTTTGTTGCTTACGCGTATTGCGATACTTGCCTCTTGATTTGTATTCCTTTGATTCATTTGTTTGTTGTGTCTTCTTTCTCTAACTTCCATGCGAGGCAGGTTCGCGTTGGTGGATTCACGCGCGTTCTCTCTTCGAGGAAGTCTGCGATCCGTGCCGGCCGGTAGGGTTTCTTCCCGTGCCCCATCTTGTTTGTTTGCGTGCATTTCGATCGGGCTTTCCTTTCTTCGCTAAGCGTACTACAATCATTCTCTTCATTCATAGCCATACGGCTTATCCTTCGTTGTTTTTCGTGAAGGTAAATGTTTTAGTTTGTGTTGTTTGTTGGTAGATGGGTTAGTCAGACTTAAGCACTTCAACGCCAATACGTCAAACTTCTCCTTTTGGATGGCATAGAAATGATTAGTTCTGCAAGTTGTTAGTATTAGGATGGAATTTTTGTTAGCGTCGCTTCTGACTGAAGGCACTTCGTGCCGCTACAGCCAGGTAGGCTTTCTTGCTATGCCTTTGCTGTTTGCATGAATTTCTTAATGTGCTCGCCCTTTGTTGTTTGTACGTATTGCTACACCGACCTCTTCATATTGCTATTCTTGCTCGGTAGTGTTTGTGGATAATTCTAGCTATGTGTTTTGGTGTGCAGCTCTCGTGCGCGTTCGTAGTTTTAAATTCGCTGTTTTCAGGATCCTATTGTTTGATCTGTCGATTGTTCTCCTTCCTTACTTACATTGGTTGTTGATCATTGCGAAATGTGACAAAAATGTTGAGCAACATCGGCTAATTCCGTGATGCATGCCTTAGTTTGATGTGTGATGCTCTTCCGGCTAATTCCATGATGTCTGCCTCAGGTCGATGTGTGCAGCTCTGATGGAAGCTTTGCTACAGCAGTCGTCCCGAGTGGTGCATCAACTGGTAAGTTATTTTGTTATCATCAATGTGTTTCTTAAACATTGCCTTCGGCTTTATTTCTATCTGATTAGTGAAAGCACATGCTGGTCTTGCGATCATTATGGTGGGTCTTAACATATTCCTTGGGTAGAAGCTAATCGAATATGGCTCCTCCCTGATGTACAGGTGTTTATGAAGCTTTGGAATTGAGAGACGGTGGAGCTGACTACTTGGGCAAGGGTGTTTCCAAGGTTTGCTTTAGAGCTTGCGTGTTTTGACTATCGTTTGAGTGAATTTTGTATTAACATTCTTATGAACTGTATGAGGCTTGAATGACATTATCGTGATTTTTCTCTTCGGTATCTCTATAAATATATGTTATTTAGTTCTATATGCGTAGGAAACTTAATTGATCTTATGCAAGTTGTGGACATGTCAAAGTTTTTAGTGATTTAAGAGAGGAGCCACTGTATCTGTTTATGCCTTAATTTCTGTAGTCTTTTCTCACCTGCTATATGCTTTGGCAGCTTTCAAAATTTCTTTTGTGTTTTGGCGTTTAGTTCTGATGCGCGTTCGTAGTTTTAAATTTGGCATTTTCAAGATCCTGGTGTTAAGAAGGTTTTCATGTAAATGTCATCATGGTATCTAGGCTGCTTGTGTTATTGCTGATAGCATCATACATGAATTCATAATAATTGTCATAACATTCTCATGTCTTTCAGTCCAAGATTATAATGACTTTTTCCTACAGATGCTTATGCAAGATATATTTTTATAATGACTTTTTCCTACATATGCTTATGCAAGATATTTTTTAATTGTAGCGTCATAATCTTTGTTATCTTGCCTCCATCATAGCCTTATCGAGTAATTATTGTTGTTGTTCGAGAGACATGATTCGTGTATGGGTAAAATCATAGGTAGTCGATTTCTTCGATATACTTGACAAGGTTTCATGTGAACCATTATGTTTCTCACACATAAGGATCCAACTTCATTATTTCTCGGATACTACTTTGTGCTGAAAATTGGTTCACGAACGCAAACTTCACTACCCCCATTTCAGATTACCAGTGACTGAATACAATGCTTATAACATGTATTTTATTTAGTTCTATATGTGGAGGAAACTTAATTGATCTCATGCAAGTTATGGACATGTCGCAGTTCTTAGTGATTTAAGACATAAGCCATTGTTTCTGTTTATGCCTTAAACTCTATGGTCTTTTCTCGGCAGCTATATGCCTTCTATTTGAAAAATATTTAAAGGTGTTTGATCAAAGAGAATGGTATTTAATCAAAGAATATGGGTCCTCACAGAATTAGCTTGATGGCATTTCTTGTGCAGTCCATTATATTAACCAAGGTAGATTAGAGGTAGCCTTTATTATGTAATTTAACCATTCATCTTTTGTTTTTGCTTTCAGGATGTTCTTAAAAAAGACTGCGGGTAAGGGCTAATTTGGCATATTTTCCTTAGTGGATATTAAGGATAGGGGATTGTAGATGGATAACTTTGTTCCGATTTGTTTGATCATGTAATTTCTGTTGAAGGTAAACAGATTGCAATCTAGATAGCGGTTAAGCTTATGTTAAAGTTTTTTTTATGCTTGCGGATATTAAACTTTCACCCTTCCTATCGTTGCTATAATTTTTCCCTATGATTACTGTTTATAAATCTTTTAGGATCCTATCAACAACAATCTACAGATAATGTTTTATTAAGAGGAATTTTTTGTTTTCTGTTTGTATTGATTTTGAGTGCTATAGAGGACCAATTTATTAGAGCAGAGATACATACAAGGTGAAACGGCCACATTTTGGTTCCCACCATGGAGTAACTATGGTATTATGATTTTTTTCACTTTATTTTTTGTTTTGTGAAAAGCTACAAATATCAAATACCAACTAAAATACCCTCGCAACAACTATGGTTTTATGATCTTTTAACCTTATTTTTGGTCCTCTAGAAAACTGTGCATGTCAGATACTGGTAAAAATTTTGTGGTATGCATTGTTAGATTAACTACGTTTTTCATCACGTGTGACCGAGCTACATGCTTCCTCGGAGTGCTCCTGTTAAGCTTTGTTCTTGTTTTACTTGTTGTTAACATCATCTCAGCTATAGCATTTTCTGTGCCATCATACTATTGCTTTGTTCCATGACATATACAGAGTAAGGATATAATGTACGTAGGCCTGAGGTGTAAACAGATACATTGTTGTCTTCGTCAGTATTTAGAGCTCAACGTTTAGGTTGTTCCATCTTCGCCATTCATGTCTTAGGAGTTTTATGCATCATGGGTGCCAGATATATATTATATAAAAGAATTAAATCAGGTTTTCAAAAATCAGATAGCTAAATAGATGAGCTGAAATAGTATTATGTTCATCGCTATCATTTGATTTTTCGCACTTTAACTGCAGTTTTCATATTTACATTGGTATTTGCCTACCATTATTGCACCTTCTTATTGTTCGATTGCTTGCCATGCTTATCAATTGCGTGCATGTTTTGTGCCTTCTTGATTATTAAGGTAGAATTTTGTTGTTTCTTTGTCTAGAAAAGGTTGAATATGGACTCGCTCTCTTTCGGTTTTATATTGTAGAATTTTTTTTGTGGAGAGGAAAAAAGTTCTGCATTTCTTTTTGCTTGTTATGCTAGACTAGATCTAGGCAATTCTTTATGGCGAATAAAAAGTAGTTCTTTATGGCAAAAATTGGTTTGAAGTTATTTAGATAAGCAAGCCTCACTTAGAGACTGTTAGCTGAATTACCCTATATGTTGGATAAGAATCGTAGAAACAGTTTTATTGATCTTTTAGCTTTGTGAGAATTCCGTGTGTCCTATATGTTGGATAAGAATCATTGAACAGTTTAATTGATCTTTTTAGCTTTGATAGCATTTCATGCGCACTCCCTTATTACATCTCATATAAATACAAATTATCCTAACTTTATAATTTGTATTCTTGTGTCGTTTCATGTTTAATATTTTTGCCTTCCATTTTATTACTAGGTATGTTTGTGTCTGCTATTGAAAGGATGAAATCGACTAGGTCATCGCATACATAGAATTAGTGAGGCCACAGTTCTGAATATATCCATATCCATTTTCAAGGTTGCAACAAAGGCGTGCTTCTTTTAGGTGAGTGCCTTTTCTTCTGATTAAAGATGACTTCATTTGGTTTTGATGTGTTGATTAGCTAATTATTTATTACTAGAATAATATAAATTCAAAGTTGTGTGCTATATTACTGTTGGGCACTGATGTTCAAAGTTGTGTGCTATATTACTGTTGGGCACTGATGAGGGAGTTAGAGCTGCTTTGAGCTTAGTGAAACAAGCTGCTGAGCTTCTTTGATATTCTAATTATTACTATCTTATCACACATGCTAAATCTGTTATAGGAAAACTACATTTGATTCAACTCTTTCTACACTTTCTGTATTGGTGAAATATGAAAGCTATGCTTTGATATAGCCATTTGCTTGAAAAGAACTGATGTAAAGCATATATACAGACGTTCCTTCTATAGTTAATAGATAGTGTTAGTTTGCACCGGATCCAAATGATGTAAGTTCGTGAAGAAGGTAATCATGCCACACAATTTGACGATGTCATTTTGTTCTTTTGCAGGTTAGCTACTTGATAAATCTGATTTTTGCATTAGAGTGTTGCTCGTTGGTTTGTGACTATATAAATTGCAGCTGGATCCCTTTATCAGGTATATTTCCAGTCAGATATTATAGCGCTTGATTGAAATTTTAGAACATGCATGTGGCTAGGTACATTGCTTTTGCTATTTCATTTCAGTTATTATGTGTTTTCCGTTGTTCTGCTTGAAAAAGATAACAATGTACTACTCTTTGTGATGTCTGGGCAATCAATATTGTTGCCCTCTTCTCGCTGTGGTTTTAAAAACCTGTAGATTCTATATTAACTATGTTCCCAATCCGTAGGAATTTAAATAGCAAACCAATCCCGCGCAGCGTAGCGCGCATTTCCATCCTAGTATACTTTACACAGCACTGACGAAGCATCCTAGGCTTACACAGCACTGACGAAGCATCCTAGGCTCAGATCCAGTGGACCCCGGGTCTAACTACATCAATCCATGCCCTTGCTATACGAAGTTACGAAATACGAACCACCAAGCTTCTGCAGCCTGATCATTACACGAGCCCAAAGGTTGATATCATGTGATCCATCGCAAAAACTCGAGCGGTCGAGCCCTACTTAGATCTCAGATCCGGCATATATACACACGCACACATGGAATCCTAGACATATTATCTGTAACCATGCATGGTGCTACTACGTGCTGCTCTGAAGAACAACTCGTGATTCTCGTTCACCCTTCCAATTTAAGTTTATTGGCCACTTCCATTTACGACTGTAAAGTCAGGTTTGATTGATCATCCTGCATGCATGGCATTGCATGCCCACCTGTTTTTACCTTCCCCCAACTAGTAAAGGAAGAAGAACATTGATGCCCGTGAATCCAGCCATCCTCATGCGCTCTGCATCCGGTGTACAGATGCGAAATAAATCATCTCCCAGTCTCTCAGAGATGTAGTAAATGTTAAACTGTCGGTCCATGTCAGTCTAAATTTATACTGAGAGAGAACAAAAATAAAATGGTTTAACTGTTTTAAGACCCGTAGCCTTGCACGGCATCATCTTAATGGAAACAACAGACATTGAACGACAAGACTGGAGGTCAAAGAAATATCTGATTAGGTGCTGATTGCTGAGTACCTATGCAGGTGATGGAGCTCTCAAGCAATATCACCAACACTAATTTTCTACGAATGCAACAGGTGAAGCATGCAGCAATGTCAGCTCCTGCTTCTTTTGATAAAAGTCCTTGCACAACCACCGGTTACGAAATAAAGCTGAAAATTGCTAGCACGCATCACTGAAGGCCAAAGAACAGATGGAGTTCTCAAACAATGTGTGTTTGGTAATACACTAGGCTGAGCTGAAACGTTTTTTTTTAAATTATACATTTTTTTTTATCTAAATTGCAAAAATATATCTCTATCTCAAAAAATTGCAAAAATATACCTCTGTCGCCCTTTGAACGGGCGACAGGGCTACAGAGGCCTCTGTCGCCCTCTGAATGGGCGATATTGGCCGCTGTCGCCTTCTGAATGGGCGACATGTCCCCTTTCTTGTAACCAGTTTCTAAAGAAAATTATAACTTTTTCATATGATCTCGGATGGAGATGAACTTTATATGAAAATTGTAGCTCTCGATGAGATCTACAACTTTGGTATACAATTTATTTTTCATTTGAATCCATTTAGATAGCCAAAAACGGGATGGAAAGTTTAGATCTAAAAATCAGATCTAAACTAGATCTGAAACTTCTATCTCGTTTTTGGTAGTATAATGGATTCAAATGAAAAAAAAATTGTATACCAAAGTTGTAGATCTCGTCAAAAGCTACAATTTTCATATAAAGTTCATCTCCATCCGAGATCATATGAAAAAGTTGTGATTTTCTTTACAAACTAGCTACAGGGCAGGGGACATGTCGCCCATTTAGAGGGCGACAGGGGCCAATATCGCCTATTCAGAGGGAGACAGAGGTATATTTTTATAATTTTTTGAGATCGAGGTATATTTTTGCAATTTGAATAAAAATATATATTATTTAAAAAAAAAGTTCGAAATGAAACTGCTTCAATTGTCTACAACTGGAACATGTTGAGAATGCAGCAAGTCATTTCCTACTGTATATCGTATATTTTGCCAATGTTGGCCCGTCTTCCATTCTATTTTTAAAAATGAACCTCAATATACAGTTCATTGCTGTTGAGGAATATATGACATCTCAATGCACTGTAGTCAGGAGTCAGGCCATGAAGAGAAGAGTATCAGAACAACTTAGATCAGAAACACTGGCGGAGCCAGCTCCCGGGCAGCACGGGCGACTACCCGGGCTTATCGGTGCATGGACGAGGAACGACACCACAACCTTCTACCAGTACAATGATAATCTGAACATGCCGCCTTTATTTTTAAGTGCTAGTAAATGACAATAAGCTTAACCAGGCCTGTTTTCCCCAATAACCCTGTGAATGTGCTCAGCTACACTCTTTCATGGAAATTCATACTTTGTATACTGTCAAAGCATGAGACTAGGAAATGAGTTTGCCTTGTACTAAACGTGATTAGAACATTAGTGGTATGTGAAGCACTAGTTCAATACTTCAATATGAATATATTTTTTATATTATATGATGTACTAATCAACATATTTCTATCTTACAGAGTCTCTTTTGTTGTGTGATTGGACTTTTTGTTGGCAAATTGTCGAACTATTGGTAGTATCGTAGTGAGATGCTTGACTCATCTTTCTTTGTTTTCATTCCGAGAATGTTCATATATGTATTAGACTATGTTTTTAGTAAAAAAAAACTTTTGATGCTTATCAATTTTGCTTGTGTGATGTGTATATAGACTTATTTGCGTTTATCGACTGTAGTTAAACTTACCCAGGCTCGTAAAATTTTCTGGCTCTGCCACCAACCAGAAATAAGTGCGGATGGTATCTTCATTGAAGTTTCGAGAAAGTCAAGACTGATGTCAGTGAACAAATGGGATTTACATAATTTACATGGATCCTTCATATTCTACGTCTTCAACCCTCCCGGATCAGATTTGTTGGCTCGCTCAGAACATACTTTGGTAGTTCGTATTTGGCACCTGCAACAGAGTTTCCAAGGCCATCATTGAGTTGGTATTGCAAACATGGCTGATGGAGAAGACACAAAAGTTTCAGAAGAATTCTTTAACCTCTTTCATCATAGCAAAGTGTCGTGTCAGAATTTGATACGATGATGCCAGCACTGTCCACTATGGCTTGTGCAAGAGATACATCAGCTTCTGCGGCAGCTCGAAGTGCGTCCCAAATTTCTGGCAGAAATAGATGGCATCATGGCAGCTTTTAAGACAAATTATAACATCTAATGTCTCTTTGTTTGTATTCACTTATGTTCAGGGTGTGCCATCATCAGACAACAAACATGCATTCCATGAATATGAGACACCAGCAGAGTGCATGATGTAAACATCTATAATCTACATGCTCCACACCAACCCTTTGCTAAAACCAAACAAACATAAAATATGCTAATTGAGAAGCATATTTTTAACGAATTTGCAAGGTCATCCCAGGGACAAACCTTCGGCAATGTCCACTCCATGGGGAGATTTGCATCAATAAAGAAATGCCCACTCTGCGGGGAGATTTATATCAATAAAAACAACGACGTGTACCAACTTTTGTTTTGCAATTCCCTAGTTTTTTTCCTCTTCAAGGGCCATGTCACATTTAACATCAGACAGTGGATTAAATTACCAAAAGCAGCAAAATCAACACTACTTGGACATGTACTTCACAAGTTCAAAGTAATGAACTCCACACATTTATTTAACAAAGTTAAGTCAAATTTGACTGGTGCTTCTTCTAAGGAGGAAAAAAGGACTGGTCCAGCAAGCAGTATAAGTGCATCGCAGATAAATGTCCACAGTACAAAAACGGAGCTGTTATCAATAATAAATACACAACGGAATACCTTTCTGTCCACCATAGTGAGGAGCAGTGTCCCAGAATTCATCACGCATCTGTTTGAGTTGTGCTGGTGTTATTGCTTGAGTGTGCTTCCAAGGCTTTAGCTTTTTCAGCTTCTTACTGTTGTCTGAGATCAAAAGAAAGAGTTAAGCATTAATAACTGAATATATCCAAATGCAGCAGCATGAGTGTTTTGTTGTAAATAAGCAGTGCACTTATCTTAAAACTAAATCAGGTTGCACATTCTATCAAGCTAATGTCATCAATAAACTACAAAAAACAATGCATAACCTCAGAATTATACAAGTGATGAAAGAACACAATTCTACTTCCAAGGACCGCTAATATGACTACATGAGAGATGCCATTTCTCTTCTCTCTCTCTTTTCACAAAGCTCCAAGCATGATAATGTTTTACAGACTTTTTCTTAACAAACCTACTAGTCTACATTGCCTGTTTATTAGTGTGTTAACGTTCTTCATTTGCTGAACAGGACAGTACAGATCCATCTTCACCACCTTGACATACAGAAACTTCACAGCTTGCTGAACATTTTAAAGCAGTCTAACTAATACTACAATAAGGATGCACAAGGATCAGTCAAAAGAGTAAAGTCATGACATTTCATTTAACAGCTATTAGAGAAAAGTCGTTAAGCATGCTAAGTAAAAGCACACAAAGAAAAGAAACTGCAAAGGCAAGAGTGCTTCCTTTTGCTATGGTTGTCTCACTCCGATTTAACCAGGCTAACGGACAAAGTACCTCACACTGATATAGAAAGTGATTTTCTTAATTGACAGCTCGAAACAAACGTATTTACTCCTACTGAACCCCCCAAAAAAAACGTCTTTCCTCCAACAACAAGAACAAACCATCATTTCAATCGGTGTTTCATGGTGTCACATCTTTGCTTTTGATAGGTACCAGAAGAAGTGCTTCTGTCCAACGGAAGAATAAACCGTCAGTTCCATTGCCTTCCCTAATACTCGTATCTTCTCTCCCTACTAACTGGATACCTTTTGTCCTACAGTACAAATGGAGAATAAATCACCCCTCAATTGCCTTTTAGCATTAATTCCATCACACAAAAATTTGTACTACTTATACAGTGGTACGTTTGATCATGGTGATAATAACAACTCCGTTCTTCCACGAATTGTTCAATGAGGTGTTACAATTGTGCCAAGTGCCAAACATAAACAAAATAATCACATATGGCCAAATATAACATGAAACGCACCACAGTATTCCATAAGTATCACTAAGCTGCCGTTCCCTGATACCCGAGTGATGATTCTGCAACTCAATTCTTGCATAACCCATCATTCCATTCTATTAACCATCCAATAGCTGGCAGAGCGAAATTGACATAACAATTACAAGGCGCTTGATCAAGAACGAAGGACACTAACGAACTAGTTAGTCCTGCTCCCAATCGATGTTCTTGCAACCAAATTGCCCAAGATCTCAATCCTTAACCCACAAAGAAAACAAGAAAAGAGAAGGATGAAAGAACCGAGAAAGACGGGGCAAAGGAAGAGACCATCAGTTTTAGGGGTGGATCCGGCGCAGCCCATGACGACGGCCGATCAGACGGTCATGCAAGGCCTCCCTTCCAGAAGCTTCTGGAAGCGGATCCAGGTGTCGCGGATGGACTGCAATGATGAGGGGGATGCGAGATTGGATTAAAAGGCCGAAGCGGGGATGGAGTATGCATGAGCATGTGATTATGCTAACCAACAAAAACGGGTGCGGGTGTAGGCGGTGCCGATGAGGTGAGGTGGTTTTCCTTCTCTTTTTTCATTTGGCATCTTTTCGCCCTTTCGATGCACTGATGGTTTATTCAGGCAAAGTTTAGTTTTCTAGGCTTCGCTTGCACCTATCTATTGTCAGATAGTCCAATTCCCCGTCTAAGATTGGGGCCGTGGCAAAAACATTTTTTCGATTTTTCTGCCTTTTTTGGATCCAATGTATTGTAACTTTTGATTTGTGGAGTCATTAGTCTAACAACTAGCAGCTTTGCAACTTGTAAATTGGGCTTGTCCATTGTATACACTCTCAAGGTCTATCTTAGACTAGATGAGCAACCGGCCCTCGCGTTGCTGCGGGCGAAAGAAATCGCAGACACAGGTAGAGATTCTAATAGAGAAATTAAATATTCTTCGGGAACACATTTAAAAAAATAGGATCAAATTGTCATAATTTCTAAAAATCACAAAAGCTCGACCACGATTCATCTTTTTTTTATAGTAGCTCAAGCTCTCAGAACTCCTCCCACAAATTTTAAAGAATTTACAGACTTAGCAGCTCAATAAAACCAGCGAAGCTGTTTGAAGTGCGTCACTTGCATTGTCAGTATTTTTAAAAATCGTAAAATTTTGATCATGATCTGAAATTCGTACGGTAGCGTAGGCATGCTCTCAGGACCCTTCCAAAAAAATTTTAAGAACTCGCATATTTAGCAGCTCAACGAAATCAGTGAAGCTGCTTTAAATGTATTAGTAGCACTACCAGTATTTAAAAAAATCGCACAAGCTTGATCATGATTCGAATTTTTAATGGTAGGTTAGGCATGTTTTGAGGACACTCCTAAAAAAGTTTCAAAAATTTATAACATGATTTAACAGTTTTATCAAATCAGTGAAGTCCTTCTCTATTTTTTGAAAATAAAAAAACCACTGTAGCGCGATACTACTGTAGCTTGGCAAATATTCGATTTTTTTTTAAATATTTTTTTAAATATTTTTTTCAAAACTAGACGTCAGGGCAAAAAATTTGTAGAATTGGGCGCCGGTCGCCCGTATATGGGGCGATCGCCCCGTATACGGGCGATTAGTGCTCGTGATTTTTCCTCCGCCTGCGATCAATTTCTAAAAAAAATTATAACTTTTTCATATGATATCGGATGGAGATGAACTTTATATGAAAATTGTAACTCTCGACGGGATCTATAACTTTTGTATACAAACTTTTTCAATTTTAATCCATTTAGATGGTTAAAAATAAGATAGAATGTTCAGATCTAAAAACAGATATATTTTTAGATCTGAACATTCTATCCCGTTTTTGACTATCTAAATAAATTCAAATGAAAAACAATTGTATACAAAAGTTGTAGATCCCATCGAGAGCTACAATTTTCATATAAAGTTTATCTCCATCCGACATCATATGAAAAAGTTATGATTTTTTTTAGGAATTGATCGTAGACAGAGGAAAAATCGCGCGTTCAAAGGCGCACTAATCGCCCGTATGTGGGGTGATCATCCTATATACGGGCAACCGGCGCCTAATTCTACAATTTTTTTCGTCTTGACGTCTAATTTTGAAAAAAATATTAAAAAAAATATTAAAGAAAAAAAAATTCCAAATATTCACCAGTGTCCTGCGCTGGGCGCATTCGAACCTAAGACCGGCCGCTGGCAACCAAATGCGCTAACCAGGTGAGCTGTAGGTTAACCTGTGATATGTTAGAGCTATTAAATACATGATGCTACATTACGTCCACTGTAGAATCTATATTGAAAAGTCACCGCTTGTCGTGTTCACGCGAGCTCAGCCGTACATACCAACAATAGTAGGTTTTATATGATGTGCGTGATGGTACGTGCATCTGTTTTTTTTAGCGTGATGGTAGTTCATCTGCTTTTTCTTTGTAATATAAAAAAATAAGAAAAACTAATCTACGATATCCCGTAGATAGCTAACCTATAGTATACGATGCTGTTGCAGCGCGCCTCCCTCTCTCTCGCTCACACTGACCTGTCACTCCTCCCTCTCTCGCTCACACTCCACCCCGTCTCCCTTGTCTCTCCATCCTCTTCGTCAGCCATGGAGGTGGCACGGCAAGATCTCCCCAGATCCGGTTGTTTTTCGCATGCGGCCACCGACAAGTTTGGGACCTTGCCGCCGATGAATTCACTGTGCCCCCGGGCTGTAGAGGGAGGTTGGGGTGGTGGTGGCCTAGCGGTGGGCAGCGGCGGCGAGCGATGGGCGGGGGTGGAAGGCGATAGGCAGCGACAGAGGGAGGCATGGTGAGGCAGCGACACACTGAATATTAGGTTGGACGGGGTGGCCGTCAGTAGTGGGAGGCGGGGGTGGGGCGGAGGCGGAGGAGCGCGGAGCTGCGAGGTATCTCGTCGGATGGAAAAGTGACGGGATACCGTGCTATAGAAATTCTTAAAAAAAAATTGTGGAGTTTCCATATGATTATATTCTTCCTGATTTTTTTTATGTAATTCCAATGTTTCAAATGAACCCTCAAAGGTGATGGTGTGAAAACTGAACTCCGTATTTTTAGATGGCGTCTACACTCTCTAAGTGACGCTAAAAAAATACAAGAGAATAACAAGCTCTCTCGAAAAGAACAGCTTACTCCAAAATAGCTCAAGAGTCTTTTTTTTTTAAAAAAAGAAAGCTCATGAAAGTTCGTTGGATATCCTTTTCGGCTGGCGAGACCAAGCATCAACGAGCCGCAGCCCAAAGAGGCCTGAAAAGTGAAAAAGAATGCGTTAGTAGTTCGAGTGCTCTCTCAAAAGGAACAGCTTACTCCAAAATAGATAAGTTTAGCGTTCACGCACCCTAAGCTCTCTCAAAAGGAACAGCTTACTCCAAAATACTTCCTCTGATCACAAACAAGTAGTCGCCGTTTTGAATAAAACTTAACTTTGACCAATAATTTCTATTGTAATGTATTTAAAAAATCTAATAAAATTATAATATTACGAAAATACGTTTCGAGACAAATCTATACATATGATTTTTATACATCTAATCGAAATATTTAAAAAGATATCAATAACTAAAGTTTCAAAATTTTAACTCAACAGGCGATCGTGTATTCGTGTTCAGGTATTTTCGTGAACCGGAGGGAGTAGCTAAGTTTAGCGTCCTGGTGAACTCGACAGGCGATCGCGTGCGACCTGCCTGGTTTTCTTGTATCTATCCTTGTGGATGATGTAACTCTATTATTAACCTAACATATCATTAAAAAAATACTAGTTAGGTGCCCGTGCGTTGCTAAGAAAATTCTCAAACACAAATTTTGCAAGAAAGTTTTTCGCAAGAGTCAAGGTGGTATTGACCATCCACAACTGTCACTTTGGAATTTTTTTTAAGAAATATTAGTCAGTACCGGATGCCTATGAGGGGAAAAAGCTGCAAATGCTTCAGACAAGTAAACATGGGAGCACATATATGTGGTTAATTATTAATTTGATTAGCATAGAGAAACTTGACCAAGCGGTTCAGGCCGCAGTATCCTGAACCTGTCAGGACAAATTCATAACAGCACTATGGTGGATCAAAGAGTGAGATCTCTGGCTCTAGGGAAGAGTTTGTACACCAATACCTTGGCACAAAGAGGGTAGAAAAAAACAAGCTTCCTTTGATTATTCTTGCAGCCGTGTCATGGACGCTCTGGCTGACAAGGAATGATGCAGTGTTTCAGAAACGCTTCTGTCCTTCTCCGACTTACATTGCCTATCGGGTTATGTCGTTTTGAAACTGTGGAAAGTTCTGGCGGCTCCAAACTAATACGGTTGAACCTATCTAAAGAGCAGTACATGACGATATAATGGTCACAACTTTGTCGCCAATGACGAAGTTGAAAATAAGCATGATTCTTCCGATCTACCGGGTTCTGAAGATTTGAGAAACATAATCTAGACCCAACACAGACCAACTTAAAGATGACACTTAGCACAAACTGTAACATCGTCCTCTACGAAATTTGGAATTTAATAGAGCCAAATAGTAACTGAATATCTCCATAACACAATCGGAATAGAGCAAAATGATAATTCAATGTATACAGTAAGATAATAGAGAAGTGAACCATTTAGTCATGAATCATGACATATTAAACCCTCCATACAATGAGCCAAGCTAAGAGGAGGATACAGGTACATACCAATCGGCTGTTCATGTAGTAAGCAAGAATAGTTTCTCAAGACCAAGGGATAATGCCTCCTTCTCAATGTATTCTGAAGTATAATCATAACGACATGTAAATAAAGATGAATAATAGACTTTCTTGTAGAAACTAATACCAGCATATGAAAGCGCTTTTAATGTGAGAGGGAACAATTGTTAACGGGAAAATATTGAGCAGAAAGAGAGAGATGCCAGATTAGCATTCTGATTTCTGGTTCAATTACCATCAGATGGTTAGTAGAAACTCCCTCTTTACAATTACAACCATTTCCTTTGTTAGTGGTTTCTCCTCTATTTGAGTTTGAGTGTGCATGTGATTTAAGATTCATCTTAAACACAGTGCGTGTGTGTTGATCCATAAAAATATGATGACAAAATACGCAGTGGAGATAAAAGCAAAGTATTATCAAGCAAGGAACAGTATTGTCAACCTTGTATTTCTTAGCTATGACAAATCAACACCGCCAGATGTGAAGTGATATAGGTGTATATTAAGTGTGTATATATATTATGTGACAAAAATGTTTATATTGTACTAAAAACATTGGCTTTGAATTTCAATGGGCAAGAAATTGATGGCTACTTTCAGAACACCAAATAGCAATGCCATGTAGCAATTAACATACCAAGCAACTTGTCCTCCTGAACCACCATATGACGAAGTTGAAAATAAGCATAAAAATAAGCTGAACTTTTTGGACTTTTGAGATCTACAAGGTTCTGAATGGCCTCGTGATAACCTGGACCCACATTTCAGCGGTCATAACCAAAAGAGTACAAAGTTATCCATAAAAAATCAGAGCGGTAGATGAAAAAGCGATAGGGACGGGAGTCACGCGGAACCGTGCTAAATTCACAACATAGAAACAATCCTCGACACAAACAAGCGATGCACATGAAAAGGACAGCAACTTACGCTTAGAATCAGAATTGTTCCCATCCCCTTTCGGTGCCCCTTCTTCCCCTTGGGGTAGTAATTCTCGTAATCTAAAACCAGAAACAAAAAAGACAAAGCTTTTAGTGCCAGGAGCCACCCGAACAAACTAAAAATAGCGCACAACACTTACTCTTCTTAGACCCGCCGGAGAAGAGCCATCAGAGCTGTGGGCTCGCAAGGAAGAACCTTCAGTCCGCAGCCTTCCCCACGGCGGGGCTCCCCAGCACCGCCGTCAGGTACCCGCGGACGAACCCAAGCCTGCCAACCTCCCTGCTATGAACCGGCGGGAGCGGCTGGAGCCCCCTGAGCGAGAAACCCTAAAAACAGCAAAAAGTTCAGACCTTTGCTCGCCCCACCCACCATCCAGACGCGGCGGGTCCGGGGAGAGAGACGCTGCGGGCGAGGGAGAGAGAGACTTGCCTGGCGCGCGCAAGAGGAGCGAGCGGACCGGCCGAGGGTGCGGGCGAGTGAGGCGAGGCTCATGGCGGGAGCGCCGGGCGCATGGGAGGGGGAGGCAGCGAGTCAGGATCCGAGCGTCGTACGCGACGGGGTCGAGATGCATTTTGAGTTTTTTTTTCTCTTCGTGTGTGCGACCGTGCGAGGAGATCGACGAGGGGGTGAGAGATGAAGAACAGATCGTCACCAACTCGCAATTAGAAATAGTAGAGATATTAGCCTAATAGAGAAGGATTAATTTTTTATATAAAAAAGTTCAGCGTTTCGGTTGAATCAAAGATTTTCACCTTCAAGTTCAATCTGGTTTTTGCCAGAATCGGTTGTATTGAGCGAAAAAACCATACTGTGCCTAGTGGAAGAAGCAGCGATTTCATCCTTGCATAACGATGTAACAGTGTCAAATCCAATCGTATCATCTAGATGGGGAACGTTGCTGAAACATTAACACAACCAATCCGCTTTTCCCCAAATAAGTGGATTCTATCTATTCCACTTTCCTCCGCTTTCAACAGGCAAACAATCTTTTCCAGAAAGCTCTATCGATTAATCAATTCAAGTGAGGCGATGCCTCCCAACAAAAAGCACAAGCACTACCATTACCATTACAAGATCAACGGAGAGTACTCTAAAGTCTAAGCCCCCCTTCCCCCCCAAATTTCTTTCGATTGCGAAACGCCGGTGGTACAGCACGACCCTGATGGCCACGTTTTATTCGACAAGTGTCGCTCGATGATCACTCTCGCTTTCCCGTGCCGAGGAAGGGGCAGGCCTGCGGTTGCGGGGGGTCAGAACCGGACGCCGACAAGGCAGCCGCTTCGCTGAGCCTCTCGGCGAGCGTGGCTTCCTCCTCGGACGGCACCGTGGGACCCTTAAGAAGGCCACCCAGAAGCTCGCCTGGATCGTAGAACACCTCCACGTCCTCCGCCCGCAGCTGCTCATCCACCTGCATGCGGCCGGCCACGCACGGCCAGTGATCAGTTACAACCTTACAGGCTCTATGTTTGTTTATTCTTTTTCTTCGGTTTAAAAGCTAGAAAATCAAAATCTAAATAAATTGATTGTTTTTAATAGGTTTTTTTTAAAGCCAAATGCCACCGGAGATGCCTCTCTTTTTTTGGCTTATTGAGAACTGATTTTAGATTAATGCCACTAAAGTTTAGATAAAATTATCTATATCTACCATGTATAAAAGTGGATTGTTTATAAACTGCTTAAGCTAAAATGCTAGATTTAAATTATAAGTAAAAAAAACTTAAGCCTAAACAAATATGCATATAGGGCGTGCAGTATCCATCACATGTACACTGAATTCGTCCCATTAACATTTAACAGCGTGACAACGTATAGTATTAATTGAGCGAGTTAATCCTTACTTGTTACGTGATCTTGACATGCTAAGAGATAAGATCAGGCCTGGTTTTTATTGATTGGTTGACTGATAGGGAGGAGGCAATCTTTTTCCCCCCCCCCTTTTTACCGACACGCGATCTCAACCACGGTAGATCTACATGTGTTTTGTTATGGTATGGATTGGTATGCCGCACCTTGACGACGGCGACGCCGTAGAACTCGACCTTGTCGCCGGTGGGGGCGCGGCCCTTGTAAGGCCCCTCCATGTGGCCCCAGTGCCGGAACTTGAACGCGATCACGGGCGGGCCGGAGTACACCTTTACCACCTCCCAGGCGAACCCGCGCGGGAACGCGGCGCGGAACAGCTCGTGCGAGGACTCGAACGTCTCGGCCGCGGCGTCGTACGCGCCGGCGCCCGGAAGGATCGGGCCCGCGAGCAGCGCGTTGTAGCTGCCCACGGCCAGCGTCTCCTCCCCCGTCAGCGGTCGCCCGCCGTTCACGGAAAGCCGGAACCGCGCCGGGCTCACCGACTTGAAGTCCTCGAGCCGGGCCTTGTGCGACAGCTCCATCTCCCACGTCTTGATCGCGTTCTGCACCGTCTCCTCCAGCGACCCCTTCGGCCACTCCTGCGCGCGTAGAGGAAAACCATGCGTGTATATATGCGCTTGTAAAGAAATGAAATGGATCGCCATATTTTAAGACGCGCGTGCATCTGAAGAGATCGATCGAAGGATATATCGAACCTGTGTCCTCTCGGCCTCGAAGAGGCTGTTCACGGCGTCGTACGTGGGCGGCGCGCCGTGCCGCCACGCGGTGTTCTTCTCGCCGTCGCCGGTCAGGTGAGACCTGTACCTGTCGCCGCCGGAGGAATCCGCCGCTGGTGCCTCCATCTCGATCGCACGCACGCACGCACGCTGAGTGAGGCACTTGCTAGTGGATGACGGCGATGACGGTGTCGAGTGCTGTGGTTTGTCTTGTGAGTTGTGAGTGCTCGCAGTTTAGTGCAATGGATGGAGTCATGGAACGATGGACGGGGTTTTAAAGAGGCGACCCAAAATTATAAGTAATTGTTTATCCGCCAGCTAACTGATTTGCTTTCCAAAATAAAATCAACCAATTTTTCCACGGCTAGATAAAATCCCATTTCATTCTAGATGCTTGACATGTTGAGAAACCCTGAAGCCCACCGAAGGCCCATGTGGTCCCTAATGCCAAAACCCAGAGAAGCTATATAAAGGAGGAGGGGTCCCCACGTACACGTAATTCATTAGCAATAAAGAATTTCCGCTTTCGCTCTCCCTAAACACGTGTCTCTCTCTTTCGTTTCTCCACTTCAGATCTGTTCGGGAACCCTGACTATTCGATAGCGAGGTTCCTCAACACGTTATCGCACGAATTGCTCTACGGAGATCGTAAAAGAAAAGGTGAGAAAAGGTGGATTAGCGTTTGTTTCTAATCGTTGTCGTTCCTATGCATGCATCTACTCGTCAGATCTGCTTTATGTTTGCATCATGTGGCACGGTTACAAGCAACATCAAGACATGCATCATCCACGAAAAAAAAAGAAGGAAATATGCGTTTGGTTCCCGCGCCGCAGCCGCGCCACCACATCGCTTGCCTCGGTTTGCGTGCACGACGTGAAGTCACGTAGCATTGGCGAAACCCGGTTCGCGTGCACGCCGCTTGAAGCCCGGCCAAGACGCACCGCCGCTATCGCGGCGCGGGCCGCACCAAGATCGCTCAAGCGCCATTGCTCGGCCGACGAGCCGTCGGCTTGAAGCATCGCCGCCGCCACAAGACAGTTCGGTCCGCAATGAAGCGCCCGCCGGCCGCCGCCGTTTAAGGCCTTTCTCCCAAGACGGTTGCGGCGTCGCTTTGGCCGCAGATGCGAAGCCGCCGCGCCGCCCTCGGCCGGCGAGCTGAAGGACCGTTGCTCGCCAGCCTTGGCCGCGCAGCCGTCCGGCCGCTATGTACTCGCGCAGTTGTCGCCGCCGGTTCGGCCGCGGCCGTCCGGCCGCCCACGCCGACGCCAGTTCAGAGCGCACGGCGCCTCGCCTCTTACGCTGCTCGCGCCGCGCTCGTCGGCTGGCCTCCGGCTCGACATCCGCGGCTGTATTGCCGCCTCGCCGCCGTTGGCCGCCTTTCGAGCTCGCCGCGCCGCCGCGACCGCTCCGTCGCCGGCTTGCCGCTACCACAGATCTCGCAGACGCTTAGCCCGGCGGCTTGCTATGCCATTGCCGCCTCGGATGGCGTGGCGCATGGAGGCGGCTGGGAAAACGGCGCAAGAAGGCGCAGCGCGTGAAAAGGGCACGCGCGTGGAAACCCCTACCCCACGGGCAGGCGGGCACGCCCAAAGGCCGTTCGGCCAGGAAGAAAAACGGGCAAGGCCCAGAAGGCCGATTCGGCCAGAAGAAAAACAGAGAAGAAAAAGAAAAGAAAGAAAGAAAAAAAATTGCAGAAAATTTGCAGAAAATTTTGAAAATTACTAGAAAATCAAGAAGATTTATCTGGCTCTGTTTTCAAATTTTCTCGCTTTATTTTCTCTGTTTTATGAATTTTCTTGATGAATTTTGAATCATTTGCTTTATTTTATATAATGCAATGCATATGAATTTATTTTCTGCATCTTTATGCTTTTTGCAACCTTTTTCTACCAGATTACACGCAGTAATCTAAAACCAGAATTTTGAAATCATGCAGATGTCTGGCATTGTGAACCGTGAGTTTGAAGAACTGGCCCCGCACGGTCAGAACTACCTCACTTGGGCATCGGACGTAAAGATTGTTCTTGGGGCAAGAAGTCTGCTCAACGATTGGTCTAGGGTCCTCGCAGGACGCAAAACCTACCACCGAAAGCGTAATGATCAAGCTCGTGATTTTCTCGTGCACCACCTCTCAGCCACTCTAAAGAATGAATATATGGCAGAGGAGAGTGCACTTGAGCTTTGGACTGCACTTCAGAAGCGGTTCGAAAAGCTCAAGTACACCATCTTGCCCCAAGCACAGCAAGATTGGGTACGCCTGAGGTTTGCAGACTTCAGAACAGTGGCTGAGTACAATTCTGCCTTGCACAGAATTTGTACCAATCTCTCCCTATGTGGCAAGAAGATCACTGATGAGGAGAAGATTGAGAAAACTCTCTCTACCTTCCACCCTAATGCTATCCAGAGTGCACGCAATTATCGTCGGGACGCATACAAGGAGTATAGCGAATCGATTGATGTAATGCAAGTTATGGAATCGCAAGACGATGTTCTACGCAAGAACTATGTCTCGCAGCCCACCGACGAGGCACCGCATCAAGTCAATGCCAACAGCTACAAGGTGAGAAAGCCCACTCATAGAAAGAAGGGCAAGCAAGGTGGAAAAGAGAGACCCTGTGCCAAAGGAAAGTCCAAAGCCCACGTGAAGAGGGATGACAAAGAAAAGACGACGCCAAGCCGTATGGACAGCAGAATCCAGACGTGCTTCAAGTGTGGCACTTGGGGACATTGGTCAAGATATGTCGAGAATCCAAGGAAGCGATCAACGATATCCGACTAAGAAGAATGCAAAGGAAAACGCTCACAGAGGCAAGACTTCGCCAACATCGGTGAAGATGATGTCATGGATGTAGACACCCCACTTGCCTCATCCTCACGTAATAGCACGGACATCGATGTCGCAGCCATGATTATGGCAAATGAAGAGAAAACTTCGCAGATGATATAGAAGGTAAATTAATGCATATTTTATGATTCGCTTAATGCATTTCTTTTAGATTATGGTTGTTAGCATTTTCTTTGAATAAAGGGTTGTAAGCTCTAGAAGAGCATACTTCTTTCTTGAATAAATACGCAATTTATTCTTTATTCCAATATTCTTCAATTTTGCAAGTAATATTTGGATTGTTTTGCCTCTATCCGATTAGAATTATATTTCTTTTATCTAGAAATCGTAGCGCCTAAATGGAAGAGATATGCATTGTTCATAGTGGCACAACAAATACCATCTTAAGAGAGTCTAAGTATTTCGGTCAATCACGAAGAACGGAAAGATTACTACGATCGCAGAAGCGACTCATATGTAATCGGCTCAGAAGAGCCACTATTATATTGCCTATGGGTACAACTTTGGTAATTGAAGAAGCCCTTTGTACCTGAATCAACACGCACTCTCTTAAGCTTTAAAGACATCCGCGCCAATGGTTTTCACGTAGAAACCAATGAAGAAAATGGCAAAGAATACTTGTGCATTGTGAAGCACGCAGATGTGGAAAATGGTATTAGAAAATGTCCTCATATGAATCTGGGTTGTACTACACGAATATTCATGCACCAAGTGTATACTTCCTTGAAGACTGCTTTTAGAAGCTCGAGTTATTTTCTTTATGGCATGGTAGATTAGGTCATCCCGGTCTTAGAATGATGAGAAATATAGTGAACAACTCACAAGGTCATGGCATAAATGTTAAAATTTTCCGAATCATGAAGATTTTGTGTGCCCTGCATGTGCCACCGGAAATTAATAACTAGACCCTCTGTCATGAAAGTGCAAAGTGAAATCCTCGCATTCCCGAACGCATCCGGGGATATTTGCGGTCCGATTCACCGCTGTAGGCCGCTTCGATACTTTATGGTGCTCATCGATGCTTCCTCGAAATGGTCGCATGTATGCTTGTTGTCAACAAGAAACCATGCTTTTGCAAAGCCGATCTCGCAGATCATAAGAATTAAGAACGCTTTCCCGATCATCGCGTGAAGTCCATTAGAATGGACAATGCCGAGAATTTACTTCAAAGGCATTTGATGATTATTGCACAAAGAACAGGATAGCAGATTGAGCACTGCATCGCACGCTCATACGCAGAACGGACTAGCGTAAGCACTAATAAAGAGGATTAAGTTCATTGCCGCACCGCTTTTGCAGAGTTGTAACTTGCCCAACACTTGTTGGGGACACGCAGATCCGCACGCAGCAGCTCTTATCAATTTTAGACCGTCGCCTACAACATCCATTCTCCTATGCGGCTTGTGCACGGATCATCCCAAGATCTCCCATCTTAGAAAATTTGGGTGTATGGTATATGTACCTATACCACCCTCGTGATCGCAATGGGCCCTCTCCGTAAGTCCGGGATATACGCTGGTTATGAGAGTGCATCCATAATCGTATTTAGAACCCATGATCGAGATTTGCATACTGCCCCGGTCATTGATTGCATCTTTGACGAGGATCGCTTTCCGTCATTAGGGGAGGAAATCAACCTTTGGATGAAAAATGCCGGAAATCATATGGCATTCCACCGATCCCGCACATGACCCTCGCACTAATGAAGCAAATCAAGAAGTCCGTAAGATAATTGATTTGCGAATTTAGCAAATGAACCGCCTGATCATTTTGTGATCCAAGGGCGTGGTTAAGTCGCATGTACCAGCAAGAAATGCACCGAGAGGGTGGAAATACCAAAGGAAATAGAAGGTATCCTCACTGCTCAGAGGCCTCAAAGAAAAAGAACAGAAACTGGCTCCTCAAACCCAAAGTACCCGAGACGTCTGAGAAAATCAAGCAGAGGACTTACCACAACCAATCACTAAAATGCCCCAAGGAAAGAAGGGGAGCAGCTTGAGACTGCACCGAAAGAAGCCAACAGAAAGGCAATTCCTGCACTTGAATCTTCCACGCAGAAGCCGCAGAAATAATGTGCGCACACATAGGCGATGAAAGCTAAAGGAACTTGCTCTGCGATAGGGAAAAGCAAATAAGAGCAAGTAGAAGTGCATGAAGCACCCCATGAAGAAATGGCCATAAACTTTGTAATAACAGAGAATCCTCGAATAGAGCAACGACCAACGTTGATGCATACTTGCAAAGAAGATTGCCTCGATCATTGATCATGATCCCGAGCCCGCATCTCGCAGAGTGCAAGAAAAGGCTAGATTGGGAAGCATGGAAAAGGCAATCACTGCAGAGTTAGTCTCTCGAACAAGAGAGAGGTGTTTGCTCAGATGCCGCACACCTCCCCATATAAGCCCCGAGGTCACAAATGGGTCTTTGTTCTAAGAGAAATGAAAACAACGGTTGTAAGGTACAAAGCAAGGCTTGTAGCTCAAGGTTTCACTCAACGCCCGGAGTTGATTATGAAGAAACCTATTCTCCGGCCATGGGAGGAATTACCTTTAGATATTTGATCTCAATGGCATCAACTTGAAGTTGAGAATGAAGTCGATGGATGTTGTCACAAAGATACCAGATGGAAACTTGGATTCGAGATATACATGAAAGTACCTAAGGAATTCCTATCCCAACCAAGACGGAGCAAATAGAAACACATAAAGGTGAAATTGGAGAAATCACAGAGTATGGGTCAAGCGATCAGAAGAATGTGGTACAATCGCTGAGTGACTTTCTCTCGCAAGAAAGGCTACACAAACAATGAAGATTGTCCATGTGTGTTTATACAATGATCCCGAATGGATTCTCAGATAATCTCCGTCTATGTAGATGACTTGAACATCATTGGGACGGATGAAGAAATTGAAGAGGCATGCTCATACTTGAAGTCCGAGTTTGAAATGAAAGATTTGGGTAAAACCAAATTTTGTTTAGGCTTGCACTTGAACATGTCCAAGGAGGAATCTTGGTACATCAATCAACCTACACGCAGTAAAGTGTTGGAACGATTTGGATTTGAAAAGGCATATCTCGCGAAGACTCCAATGGTCAAGGTCACTCCAAGCGCACCTAGATCCATACTGCACCTAGAGAAGAGGGGAGGAAGTCCCGGGAGCAGAATTCCCATATCTCGAGTGCAATTGAGCGCTCATGTACCTTGCGAATAGCACTAGACCGGACATTGCGTCACTGTGAATTTGCTAGCTCGATGCAAAGGCGTAACCCACCAAAAGGCATTGGAAAGGGTCAAGGACATCTTCCGCTACCTCCAAGGAAGCAAAGACCTCGATGCTTTTTGAAGAAATAATGAATTGAATTTGGTTGGCTATGCCGATGTCGGGTATTTATCGGACCAGATAACGGCAAGTCCCAAACCGCTATGTTTTCCTATGTGGAGGAACAGCAATTTCTTGGAAGTCGTCTAAGGCACTCTTGTCTCGACGTCGACAAACCACTCGTAAATCATCGCTTTGTATGAAGCATCGCGTGAATGTGCATGGCTCAAGAATGGTTCACCACATCCGTAAGTCATGTGGTTTGAACATTGAGCAAACTCCCACGATAATTTATGAAGATAATGCACTGTGTTGCCCAAGCACAAATGGGTTATGTGAAGAGCAATCTCACAAAGCATATCAACCCCAAGTTCTTCTATGCTCATGAATTGCATAAGATGAATGAGATTAAGATATTGCATACTAAGTCATGTGAAAATCTTGCAGATTTGTTCACTAAATCACTCCCAAAGATCTACCTTTGAAAGGTGCGTGAAAGGAATTGGGATGATGAGACTTAGAGAAGTGCAGATTTCGGGGAGATATTTCACATACTCCCACATGAATCTCAAGATGAATTATGAATACCCAACATGAATCTCAAGATTAGCATTTGAAGTTGGGAGAATTGTACTCTTTTCCTTAGCAAGTTTTTCATGAAGTTTTCTTGCATAAGGTTTTAACGAGGCAATTCGTGCAACATAGTAAGCGTATGCTATGTGCTCTTTCTCCAAGTATTTTTCCCACTGGGTTTTTATGGAGTTTTAATGAGGCATATGCATCTCGCGGCAAAGGGCCCAAGGGGGAGTGTTGAGAAACCCTGAAGCCCACCGAAGGCCCATGTGGTCCCTAATGCCAAAACCCTAGAGCGCTTATAAAGGAGGAGGGGTCCCCCATATACATGTAATTCATTAGCAATAAAGAATTTCCGCTTTCGCTCTCCCTAAACACGTGTCTCTCTCTCTTTCTGTTCTCCACTTCAGATCTGTTCGGGAACCCCGGACTATTCGATAGCGAGGTTCCTTAACAGCCTTGTCCGTCCCCGTTTCCCTCCCCTCCTCTCCCCTCTATTCCATTACATGGGCAATTCCTTATTTGCCATTGCAAATTTTTATGATATTTCACATGTAAGTGATAGAAGGGATGGCGTATCTAGGATTGAACAATTTGATGTGGCATGTAAAAAAATTTCCCCTCTATTTTACACCACCTTTTCTGCCTCACAGTTCTCACTCCACAGTCTGTATCACTCTACATAGCATAACTCGCTTCTTTGTTAAGCTTGACAGACGACATTGTGCTAGCACCATAAATCTTGACTTGCCTCTCTACCTCCTCTACTGCCGCCAACCACCACCTTCCTCAACTTTGCCGGTGTTGCCATTGTCACTCTGTAATACATAATTTGCCGACCACCATCACTCATCCCCAACTGGTTGTGCCCTCTTTAGCCACCGCCGGCACACTACCTACTGAAAGCTATGGTTTGGTGCTTGATAAACTTTCAAACCCTAACTCTATGAAGTTGTGCTAAAGAGAATGCTATCCCCACCGAAGCACGAATCTCGACATGGATCTGAATGACAAAAAACATAGTTTCTCTGTTGAAATTTCAGTTAACCGAAGGTTAACAAATCAGGAAGTATATAATATGCACCTGGCGGCTAAGCATCCATATAGAGTACCAGCTCGTGATTACTCTCTGACAGCAAACATTTGTAATTCAAGCTCAGTTTAACATGTCCTAGATCTTCGATTTTTTTTAAATAATGTATTTTAAAAATCAAAATACGATATTAATACGCAGAATTTTTTTTTCCAAAAATAATATTCACTCGCCGAACCGCATGGCGACAACGGTATAATCGCCAGACGGTCTGGCGAAATTTTGATCTTCGCCAAATGGATTCGCGACAAATAAGTTGTCGCCGAATGGGACGGCGACATGAAGTTGTCGCGGACGAATTGGCAAGTATTTTTGTCGCCAACGGTGCGGCGATATCTGTTAGTCGCCCAATCGAATGGCGACGACTGTCCGAGAATAAAATTCATATAAAATTCAATATTCGGGTTCGAATTTTGAATTTTGAAATGGCTTTGCAACACAATGGTTTTCAATATTTTATTGCATACATGTTTAATTTTTAATATTTTGGAATTTCAATTTTTGAAGTTGCGGAAGTTATTTTGAAGTCTAATTTCGAGGCAAATGCATTTGAAATTTTTTTACATGCAACTAAAAGTTTTTGAAACTCATGAAAATTATGCTCTTTAAAATTGGAGCCAAAATCGAGATGTCGCACCGTTGGATCAACCTTCTGATGGCCGGATCGATGATGCGCAAACGAGAGGCGCAGATGTCCGTTTATTCAAAGACCGCCCTAATAATAATAAATAACACTCTTTTAGAAAAATAAATAATACTATTTAAAAATATCATATTCACAAAGACTAATACACCAAAAATATATGATAAAATAATACTGTTAGGCCAATCCAAGCGTGAAATTTACAAAGATTTTTGTCGGAATAATAAATTTTGTGGCAAATTTGTCGGTGATAATTTATATATGTGATTAGTCGCTCGATTTTTTTGTATAATATTTGTATTTTTTTAATTCAAATAGCAAAACTTAAAAAATTGCAAGAATATACATGTGCCCTACATGAAAAGTCGGTGTCAGTTTAACGGTTGCAAGAATTGCATATTTCAAAGTAGGGTCAATAAATTTAGAAAAATTCCTATTTATCGATCGTAATTAATGAGGTGTTTTACAAAATTATTTGTCAGTTGATTTTTTTCAGGGAAAAAAAATTAAATTTCGTAGTTCGCCATTATCCTTCGATGTGCGACAAATTTAACAACAAATCATAGTATCATTGAATAAAATGCAACATGGCTTAGAGAATTGATAAAACTGGGATACAACATAACTCACAAAACCGTACATCCTTCGATCGTAGTCTTCGGTATAGGGCATGGTGACAAAGATAAAAGTCATCTTTTGGTGGAAGTGCTTGAACGTCGGGGTGGAGGTGATACGAAATCGTCATCATCAGCGTCATCATCGCTTGTACGATCGGGAGCTAGCCGCCTCTAGTGCTAGTTGAACGTTCTCTTGCGTTGTTTCTTGAAGGGCCTGTCGTGGAAGTGATTGAACGCCGAGGTGGAGGTGATACTGAAATCGCCGCCATCATCGTCGGCCATTTGTATAGTTGGGAGCTAGCCCACCTCTAGTGCCGGTTGAACCTTCGCTGCATTGTTTCTAAACGCCTGCTGTATAAGTGCTTGAACGCCGAGGTGGAGGTGATACGAAATCGCCATCATCGTCGCCATCAAGATTTGCATAGTTAGGAGCAAGCCCACCTCCGGTGGTAGTTGAACGCCCTCTTGAACTTGCCGATACAGCAGATTGTGTCGATCTTTACCCATCCGATTAGACCCGTCAAGCGTCTTCTACGCCAACCAAGCGCCACACCACCGCCAAGAGCTTATACATCGCTAAGAATTCTGGGATATCTTTGTTCAGCAACTCTTCATCCTCTGGGAATGACTAACACACAAAACGAACGTAGGAAATAGTGAACTTATGTATAATCCTAAAAAGATTAGTAAGGTGACCAAATATGAAATAACCAACCTGAATATGCTCGTGATAATCGACGGGCAAGATCGCACCATGTAATTTCTTCTTGAGAAGCCTGCAGCAGAAGGGTGGTCGGCTAGTTCACATACCTTGACATATCTTTGACGCCACCATTGCAAGTGCACCTTCAGGTCGTTGGTGGTCACGAGGTTCAGACCAGAGATTGTCAAGGCTTGCCTCCGCAATGTCGGGCGCCACTCTTGCAATTTGGATACCGCTTTACTTAGGTTCTCCTCCTTGAATGGATCGTCCTTCCCACCACGCGTGACCGCAACGCAAGTAAGAGCTATGCTACTCATATCGTGTCCACGGAAATTGTGCGCTACAACTATCAACCATGGTGAAGAAGTGTGAGTGAGAGCTGCGGTTATGTGCTCGCGGTTTGGCCTTTATAGACCTCAAGCGGTGGTTTCGGACTAAGTGTTGGAATGTAAGATTGAAACATATGATCGATTGGTCCGCAAAAGTGATGGTCTCGTGTTGTCAAATCGGTTCAAAAGTTAGAGGCGTTCGGCATTGTTGTCAAATCGGTCCGAAAAAATATGCAAAATACTTGAATGAAATAAAACTTGATGAAAGCACAATAAATGGCACGAAATACTAAATCATACATTAAGTGAGGAAGTATGAAGCATGTATATGACGACAACAAACTGATGTACTACCCCTGACCACCCCCCTGAGCACTCCTACTACTAGCACGACCTCTCTTTGCCCTACGTACTGAAGCTGGCGCATTGTCCAGAGGTCGTGTGTGTGCCTCCTGGGACGGTCGCGCCGCCGTAATCAAGGGTCTGATCACAGCCGGACGACGCTCCCGGGGAGGCAACGTGTACCCGTAGGAGGTGCCGTAGTCCTGCTGCGTCATCTGCGTCGCTGGAGGGGGCTGCGTGAACTGTGTCCCTGTAGGGTGCTGAGTCCACTGTGTGCCGGAGAAGAACTGATCATCCCAAGAGAACTGATCGGCGTGCCCTGGTGAGTGCAGCGACGAAGAGAACTGTCGTCCAACGTGGGTGCATCCTACAGTTCAGGTAGTAACATGTAATCATACTTAGGTGATACTTGTACCAAATATCAACTATTGAGTTTTGGTCGACTTACCTGGTGTGGGGACCATGGTGGGACCGCGTGGTTCCTGCCAACTGGACCCTCCAGCCATGTCTGGGGCCGGAGGCACAGGGGTGTGGAAGCTGAACTCTGCCTCCACTGCGTACGAAGGAGCTAGGGCCGATGTGTGGTAAGAAGGCACGCGTGGTGGCCTGGAAGAGGTACCACGGTCAGTCGCGTCTGTGTGGCGACAAGAACCGAGCTCCACCATCCGTCGAGTCCCAGCTACCACGCGTCTCCAAGCCTCTGTCATCTCATCCAGTGTGACAGAGACTCCGACACGCAGCCTACTCAAAATGCCGTGGCCATCTTGGTGCAAGTCCTCGGCGTGGTCCACCCGCCACGCTGAACAACTCATAAACACAACGACATACAAGAAGGAATAAATGAAATAACGTCTGGTAAGACTTACGATCGCGTGCATGGCTACTCCCGCCGACTGGTACAAGTCCGCCACGCCGGAGCGCACGTGTGGGTCGGTGGCTCCTCCACAAGTAGGAGACGTGTACGCTGTCGCGGCACGCATCGTGCCAGGTATCGCTGGTAGGAGGAGTATTCAGACGGCGTGTCCTCACCGACGACATCCTCTAGTGCGATCCCATCGAGCGAGCCACGGCGCCATCCTCGAGCCAAGATCGCCATGGTCTTCGAGGTCCATGGGTGGAGAACTCAAGAGAAATCCACATTATTACAAATATAACATAAGTATTTAACAAACTTGTTAGGGGAGTAACTCACGAGTGCACTCTCTCGCACACGATCCTCAAGGAACCGGACCACCGTCAAGTCCAAACTCCTCATGACTCATTGCGGCGCTGTAGTCCTCCACGAAGACATCAAGATGAGCTTCTTCCTAGTAAGCCGAAGTCCGGTCCTCAGAGCATAGTGCGAGATCCCCCGCCATCGCCTCTCCACTACACGACGCCACAGATGGGTCCCGGATCACCGCTCGCTCAGAGGTGGTTAAACGCCTCCGTGAAGGAGTGGTACGCCGAACGCACTGCGATTCCGCCTTCGTGGGCTGTAGTACAAAAAAGTCTGTAAGCATATGTGATTGCAAAAACCAAATAAATATTCGAATGACGCACGCCGCCTAGTCCAAAGGGAGCCCATCGTCGGACGATCGATCGCATCACCGCCATACATGTCGGCGGTGTAGTGTCGAGGCTCAACAAAGGGTCGACCCACAGGGAAACGCTCGAACGACCAAAGTTGAAGAAGAAGAGGCATCCCTGCGAGATTGGCGGTCTTGCTTTTCTTCATGCACGCGCCGCAAAGGCGCGGTACATGGCAAGAAGGACCGCCAACCCCAGATATTCGTGGTACGGCGCCCGTGTCGGCATCGCAATAGCCCGCATGGGCTACCCATCACAAGATCGACATCGCCGCCGTGAGTCGACGTGAACATGACCCACCCGAACAACCAAAGTAGATAGGCCTCAAGGTGCCGTGTAAGTCGGTAGGCCATGGGCATCGCCGCCATCCGCTGCACCGCGATAATCAAAATAGTTTAGTATCGTGTTAATGTCACATGAATGTAGAATAATATATTTATGTACTCATCGCTAACCTCGAACTGAGCCAACCACCTCCTCGATGGGCCATGCCTCTTGCCGATCCGAATTTCTGGATCAACGGGCACCACTCCGGCGAACCTCTCCTCCAAGTCCGCCACCCACCCAGCAGGAGTCACCGAGGGTCCGATCGGTGCCCCGGCGATCGGCAACCTAGTAAGCATGGCGACGTCCTGCAGGGTCACTGTCACCTCGCCAAAGGAAAGGTGGAAAGTGCGCGTCTCTGGCCTCCAACGGTCGACCAAATACGCCAGTAGGGAACGATCGAATGGAAAACGCCGCGACCGATCTGGACCGTCCTCACCCTCGGCCTGATCGTCGGGCACACCTGCGTTCTCAGCTGACCCCTCAACCATGCGAACGAGAGGAAGCAACCCAGCACGTGCCAACCTATGGATGCAAACAAAAATTTGCATTATTTAAATATACATCATCGAACATCAAATTATGTGAACAAAAAACATGTAAAGTATTTTTGTATAAGTAAACATGTAAAGTATTTTTCCATGTAAGTGCAACTCACCTGGTGTGAAAGCGTGGGTCAACACACCATGCCTTCTTAGGCACTCGGATCCGCATCAGAGGCACCTTATCATTGCCTTCTGTCGTGTGGACGAACGCACGGTGCCTCCGGTCCACGGAAGAGTCCATAAGTGACCCGGGCTGCTCCATCCCTGCAAGTAAATAATGAAATATTTATTATACTAGACATGTAATAAACACGACATATATATAAATAAAAGGAAAGAAGCGTACAACATAAATAATGTTCCTTGAAAACATATGACAAACACTGTATATATATATCGAAATACATAAGCGTCCAACTTCAATAATATTACATAACATCCCACAATCATGAATAAGATTACATAAATAAGATTACATAATTCGATACATAACCGACAATACCCATTACTTCGACACATATCACATAGCATAACCATGACGAGTTGATGGATTGCACCAATCACACATGCTGCCGGCATTGATTTGCCTTGTGGCCATACTCACCGCACTCAGAATATCTCCTAACATAGCCACCCACTTCGGATTCATCCATGTCGTTGCGAATGCGCCTACTCGTGGACGACAGACCGCCTTGGCACACCTCCGTAAGGTCGGATCCGAGATGATGCGCTCATCTCTCGTTAATCACGGTGAAATCACCATGTGTACGGAAACCACTAACTCCCCGGACTGTATGGACAACATAATCCTTCAAGTAGAAAGGGGAGACGTATTGCGACGTATTCATCCCAATCTGCCCACAAGCAGCTATCACATGTGAACAAGGGATGTGAAGAAGTTTTGGCTTGTTGTAGGTGCATTTGCACCATCCACTGGCCCCTTGGCCTAGATTTACCTCATGTGTAATAACAGCTGTGTTGGTTCCCAATCCACCTTTGCACCGAAGAGTCACTTCAAATCGATACTCAGTAATTCCGAAGCTACGCACTACATGTTACTGAGCTTTCATACTTCGTTCCTCCATGTAGGACATCATCCGGCAACAATACGGTGTTTGCATTATCGTGGCATGAAGAACAGCCTCCGCATGCCTTTTCTGAAAATAGGCAACTATGCCGTGCAACATGCCTTCCAGGATGGCCACTAGTGGTAGCGGACGGAGCCCTCTTATGACCCAATTGTAAACCTCGGCTATATTCGTTGTCATGACACCAAACCTGATCAACACATATCGGTTAGTCTACCAAGCCAATTTGTTAAACCATCGTAAATATCATAATTTACTGTACTAACCTGGCGCCACTGGTGTCATAGAGCAAGTGCCCACTTCTCCGAGGCTCCGCCTATCCAAAGGCGAAACACTTTATGTTCATTGACGTTCGTCTCCTCGTATTTGGAGGATCGAGCTCTCGAGTGGTGCTAGCCTTTTGGGTGGGCAATCATTGGCGCAGTGGTTGCTTCTTCATCTCTTTCACATGTGCACTAGTGTCGCTGCCAACTCGATGAAAAGCACGTTGAACTTACGTGCTCGATTTCGCTTGCACAACCTCTTAAAGAGGTTCATCAATTTCTTACTCTGAATCGCTCAAGAAATTTGCTCCCAAATGCCTCATGCACCACCGCTCGCAAGTCACGCCATGGGAATGGCTCATCGTGGTCCTCTGTAGAGTCTTAATTGCGAAAGAATACCTTTGTGGTGATCATGAATGATGCACACGCTGGGCGATTACCAACTACCCGAAATTCAAATGTCTAAAAACCACACCACTATCCGGTTCTCACCCTCAACAAAAGCAAAGGCTAATGGAAGTATGTGGTTGTTCGTGATCAACCGCAATGGCCGTTAGAATCGCTCCTTGTATTTTCCAAATGTAAATGTACCATCAACACAAAGCAATGGACGGCAAGACTGAATGACGCAATGCAAGGACCCAATGAAAAACGCACGACTAAAGCGTGCAGATCCGCTTCCAACCTCTACACTTTCGTCGGAAAGCGGTGTGTGTGCCAGGGTTTGTTTGCTTCAAGACATCAAGCACACGAGGTAGGTTGCAATATGAAGCCTCGTATGTACCAAACCTCTTCTCCAATGCTTTTTGCTTCGCACGCCAGGCCATCGAGTAACTTATCTGGTACTTAAATGTTCTTAAGATTGCTTTCTGAATATACGAACACTCAATATCCCATTTCTCAATGATTTCATTAAACATTACGCTAGCAATTACATCTGCATTCAGGTTGCGGTGTTTCACCAGAATATTTTCTAATCTGCATGTGTGCTCCTCTACTCGTGATGCAATCCAAAACGTCTCGCATTTTGGCTTGTATGCATGAACTCGAAATTCACATCCATCTGTTCTGCACTTCACTGTGTACCTATCTGGCCTGGACAAGATAACCCGGAACTCTCTCTGCTGCGATAATGCCCAAAGCCTCACTGCCAATTTCAATTCGGAATTGTTCGGAAATATTTGATTCAGCCGAATGGAATTGGTACCATACTCCCAACGCGACTCATGGCCCCATGAAATTCTCATACCAGAATTATTTTGCTTGTTCCATTAGTCAGGGATGGGTACATTCGCTTCCCCAATACTATCATGCATTTTAGCATCATCACCATCATCCTCCTCTTCCTCATCTTCGACGATGCCATCATCACATTCCAACATTTCAGCTTCATCTTCTGCCGCCATACGGTCAACTAACTCCAAATGATCAACAAGTTGCTCGATCTCCTCCCCTTCATCAGCTCGGCCTTCGGCATTTGTTGTATCCCTATTATCATCCCCCGCTGCTACCTCAATCGGCACCACTTCTTGAACTTGTTCAGCTCTAGCCGATGTGATCGCTTCTCGCTCATATCACTAATATTCACCTCTTCTCTAGGGCAAGCCGCACACAAAGATCACACACCAAGACGAGATCCCTTGCACCACCTTAACCATTTTCGCCACGTGTATGTCCGATCTACTTTCTTCAACTCCCAAATAGCCGGGTCACCATTGCTTCGCGTGAATAAAACTTGGATGGTAACAGAGTAAACACTTGGATCCAAAGAAAAATATTGGATCAACCAAAGTTTCATATCACGAATGCTAACACTCTCGGGGATAGAGTGCTCAACCATGGTCACCGAAAAGTTGCTTAAATCAACACCATTCTGCGTACTTTTTATTTCACCATCGTCATAATATACCCTAAATTTAACTGGATCTGACATTATTGCGACGATATAGACAAAATAAATTTTTAGATGACCACCAAAATGTAATATGAATAATTTAAAACCCGATTAAATTAAATCTAATATCAACCCTAATATTTTCATACAACATTAACCTACAATATTTTTCTACGCAACTAAAAATGTAATATGAATAATTTAAATTGAACAACGCTAATTAACTATCGCACTACAAATACTACAATATTATAGTTCATATCTAATATCGCGAGTCTACAAAAGAAAACCCGATTAAATTATATCTAATATCAACCATAATATTTTCATACAACATTAACCTACAATATTTTACTACGCAACTAAAAATAATAATATCAACAATTTAACTTTAACAACGCTAATTAACTATCGCACTACAAATACTACAATATTAGAGTTCATATCTATTATCGTGAGTCTACAAAAGAAGAACCGATTAAATTAAATCTAATATCAACCCTAATATTTTCATACAACATTAACCTACAATATTTTTCTACGCAACTAAAAAAGGTAATATCAACAATTTTACTTTAACAACGCTAATTAACTATCGCACTACAAATACTACAATATTAAAGTTCATATCTAATATCGCGAGTCTACAAAAGAAGAACCGATTAAACTAAATCTAATATCAACCCTAATATTTTCATACAACATTAACCTACAATATTTTTCTACGCAACTAAACAAAACACAAAATTTCGATTTTACCTTGTAGTTTCTCTTCTTCCTCTTTTTTCTCTCGGCCCTCTCACTCCCGAGCTCCTGGGCGCCTCCCCCTCGCGAGCTCCCGGCGCCTACCTCCCTCCCTCCCCCCCCTCTCTCTCTCGCCGGCGACTCACTCCGGCCCTCGGCTCTCTCTTTTCCCTCGGCTTTTCCCCCTCGCGCCCGACGCTGCCTTTTCTTGCCGATTCTGTCGCCACACGGTTTGGCGAAGACTTTATGTCGCCACACCACTCGGCGAAGATTCCAGGCGTCGCCCCACCGTTCGGCGACGACTTTATGTCGCCACACCGTTCGGCGACATTTCTCCAAACGCTGCCACGCGTCCTTTGTCGCCCAACCGCTAGCCGATTACCACTTTGTCGCCCAACCGTCCGGCGAATACGCATTTATCGCTGTACCATCTGGCGATTATACAGTTGTCGCCATGCGGTTCGGCGAGTGAATATTATTTTTGGAAAAAAAAATTGTGCGTATTAATATCGTAATTTGATTTATAAAATACATTATTTATTCTAGATCTTCTATAAGCATCCGTACGTCAGTATAATACTACGCCGGCCCTGGCGGCTAGCATAGGCACTACTAGTATCTTATAGCACTAGTAGCCTGCAGCCATTCTATGCTAAGAAACATTTGTTACACTGCCACCAAACTTCTAAATACGATCTACACTAGAAGAAAAAAATTGATGCTGAACTGATAATCCGAAATAAAATGGAAAAAGAGACATAATTACAACTATTCACTGAAATTTGTCCTTCTGTTACCGTGCCACCAAACTTCTAAACACGATCTACACTATAAAAAAAATCGACGCTGAACTGAAAATCCAAAATAAAATGGAAAAGGAGATGAAATCATAACTCTTCAATGAAATTTGTCCTTGTCCTCTAGCGCATATTATTTTTTAGCTGAATTTCTCAGGATGGTTAACCATCTCATGATCTATTTGTCCAAATTTTGTCGAAAATTTTCATTAACGTTTTAAGCTGGGATGCATGAGAGCACCGGAAAAGCAAGTGAGATACACTGGAACGCGGTGCTTTCTATAAAAATAAAATTATTTTCTATAAAATTCCCGTATTCCAGTCGGGCTTTTAAATGTCGAACCATCCAAGGCCGTCGTGCTGGGACAAGCGCAAGTGTTTCGGGATCCGACGAGCCGAGATGGCATCGGTTCGGCTGAGTCTCGCGCCCCGGCGCCCGTGATTCGACGAACGTAGCTAATTCGCATCGTTTGGTTGACTGCTTCATTTGGACTCGTATACGCGTACATTGCATATACGAAGGCCGTCGTCGGCGTGTGATATATACCGGGGAGCAATCACAGTCCAGAGATAAAGATCTTCTACAGGCATAAGTTTTCAGCTAATGCGTTATGTTCATTTCAACTATACGTACACTAATTCTTCGTTTCTACAGTGGAACAGGGACGGGGATAACGACGATGTTCATTTCAAGGACGACTCCACTCCACTTGCACGATCTTTTGAGTACCCTATTCCTACTGGCTGCTGCAAACACAACCAGCAATAATAAATGACAAAACGCTGAAGCCTGATACATGATGATCTAGCATACCAGATACATCCTCTGGGCTCAAGACAAACTTAAACGGATTGTAATATTGAAATCACCAGAAGTTCTATCCCCACTGCGATCCAGTACCAACTAAGATTAGCGAACTAAACAAAGCAGGATCATTTGATGAGATCAACCAACATCCAGTCTTCTCCTAAGTGGCGCCCACCCTCTCGAACGGTTGAAGACCTCCACTGCCATCCGCCGAAGTTGATCAGCTCCTTGGTGAAAGACACTGCGGTCCTCATGTTTCTGCAAAATCGACCAAATGCGACGACCCACATAATTAGTCTAGGGTAACGACGGTAACACCATCATTACTCTGATATAATTACACGAATCTCGGCATAACAACTAACCAAAACATTGAGCGCACCCGACGTTTTATCAGTTAATACACCGTATTCAGAGTGTTGCAACAAAATAATAATTAGAGACTAAATGGATACTTATTACATTCTATTGCTACGCAGGGCTACAAGTTCAATACACTAATTATACATAGAATCCAAGTACAACAAAAAATACAATACCAAAAGTATTAACTATCTCAAAGGCTGACGAGTCAAGGTACAATCTACCCATCCTTCTACCCCTCCTGGTAGTTAACCTCCTCGTAGACATACTCCTACGAGTGACCCTCACCCTCTGCCTTGTAGGCGAGTTCATTTGGATCCGTGTCCCAACCAGACGCTTGACCACCAGAGTTATTCTCTAGCAAAAGGGGATTTAGCAAGAGTGAGTACAGAAGTACTTAACAAGCATTAATAGCAAATGCAGTAAATGAATTTCCTCTCATATCCATCAATGTCCATCTTCCCTCAAACTCAAATTTTTATTGAAATTAGGTTTTGGGTTTTCTTTAAGGGCTGTGTATATTAATTATGAAAATAGCTAGCACTCGTATATGAGACAGACTTAGCTTCCGTAGCCTCTAATCCAGGAGACATGTATGAATTCATGATTTGACCCTGCATAGGTTTGTACCATTTTACCCATAGTGACTCCATCTCGTGAGGCCCCCATAATGTTTATCACTATTCCAGAATTAGATCTCCAACCTTGCTAACTTGAGCCGGAGACACCTATCCCAAGCTATCCCGTTTGACTCGCAGTTAGCAGTTGTATCATGGTACTGCAGCAGCACTAATACTCAACTCAAGGCTTCACATATAGAGCCTGAAAGAATCAACCGCAGCTGATTTTTGGTGTCCTTCACTGGGACTCCCGCGTACCCAGCTTCACACTCCTAATTATCTACTCATACCCAATGTGGAGATCACAATACCTTCATAGGAAAACCTATTCTGACCGATTTCACATACTATGGTTGGTATTGAAAATATGACCCATTGCCTGAGTGTAATTGTTTATCCTTATATCATAGCCCAACCCTACCAACTACATTCCTTCTCATCGACGCCCTCTACCCACCATACATATAAATACACCACTGGTTCCATTCGTTGGATGAGCCAATTCAACGTACCCATAATCATACCATTTTACCAGTTCAACTCCATGCCATTTTTCCAACTCCAAACGATTTAGATTTTCATCTTAAATAATACTTTTCCCATGCATTAATTATATCACATATATCTAAAAACATTTATAAATAATTTAATAAATATGATCAAAAGAAGCTTGCTTGGATTTTGAAAAAAGAAATCGTCCTCGCTCAGTTGTTGATGAAGATCACCAATCGGATTTGAATTAATTTTTGAAATTATAAAATACCACATCTTAGGTCGTTATTAGATTTTTGAATGTTTTAGGCGTCCAAACCTTTATTAAAATTTATTATTTGATTTATATATAATACCTCTTTTGAAATTTTTAGATATTTTTATTTTAATGTATTTTATTTAGAGGCTTGGCAGCTTTGTTCATTTAATTTATTGTATTTTAATTGTATGTACACATTGTGAATGATGCATTAATGTAGGTAAAATATGTCTTTCATTTTAGAGAATTTTCTTCTTTTTACCCTCTTTTCTTCTCTCCCCCTTTCTTCCTTTCTTCTTTTTTTTCCTTTTTTCTTTTTTTTTCTCCTTCCACCTGATCGGTCCTTATCCCTTCACTCCCCTTTCTTCCATTGCCCCATCTAGCTCTCTCCTCCCCCTCTCTTGGTCAGTGGCGGATCCAGGATTTTAGGAATGAGTGTTCGAAGTTATAAAAATATTGTTTAATGTAAAATATAAGATTTACAATAGCAAAAAAAATACAAAGTACAAGTTGTTGTTAATAGAGACAACACCTAAAATAATTTAGAGATTTGTGAATTAGGGATTTCAAATCTATATACTTCCTCTCTATTTTTGAATGCTCTACATGCTACATTTAAGAAACTATGATTCACCATTACAAATTAACACAACGGTTGATAGAGTTGTGAATTGGGAATTTCAGATTTTGGAATCAAGAATTAAATTCACTTGTGTAGTTGTTCATGCTGAATGCTCAGTTGTTGCCTATTGTTTTAGCACCGCTTCCTGCCCCGCCGTTCGCCGTCGGTGTCGCACCTTCCATCCCCGACTCGATGCACGCACGGCATAGGGCTACTATGCAACTCGTAGCGCACCGCTCCTTGCCCTACTGGACACCGTTGCCTTGACCCGCTAGCCGTTGTCGGTGTCGCACTCTCCATCCCTGAGTCGGTGCTCGCTGCGACCACAAGGGCTATGGATGCCCTACCACGTATCGCTCCTTGCGCCACTACCTACCCTGCTGTCTTCGCCTATTCACCGGTGCTAGTAGATGTTCGATGCTCGTCTGCTGCCCTTCTTTCTATCGGCTTACACCTACGCCATAGTTCTCGTCCGTTATTGTTGGGCTGCCACCTTCACCATCGTCACAAAGAGAGTGAGAGAGCACGGGGGGTATCAGGAATGGAGGGATAGTTGATGTTGTGCTCGAGGAATGGAGGAAGACAGATCTTAGCGAATAGGCCGTGTAGTGAAGATTGGGAGAGAGAATGGGTGGGACAGGTTGAAATGGACTCGAAGGTTGAAATACGTATTTTTAAGCTCATTTAATAGTATATACATCTAATATACTTGCTATATACTAAATCTTTTTTCAAAAAAATTGGGTGTACATATGTACACCTGTCCTTATACTAGGTACGCCCATGCTCTTGATTCTCTAGCTGGTGCCCCTCGTTCCTATCCTGGTTGCCCCAACCACTGCATCGGCCAGCCGCTGTCGGGCGCCCGGGCCGTCGGGCCTCTACCTGCTCCTAAGCCTAGGCCTCCGCGCTTGGCTCCCTACACCTGTACGCGCACTGGGGCCCTGCTGGGTCCCCTCGCGCCTGCTTGTGCCCCAAGCCACCGGGCCTCTTTGTTACCTCGCGTGCCCTGTGCCTGGCTGGTCAGATGCCGCTAGCCTCCCGCGCCACCCCGACCCAACCTCCCGGGGCTGCCAACTCGCTCAGTCCACCTCGGGTCGTCTCCCTGCAGTCCCGAGCTGCCTCCTCGCCAATCCGCTGCTCCTGCCACCCTGGTCCCACTGCCTACCGACCTTGCAGGCCTTGACCGGCTCGATCTACTTGCCCGAGGGCTTGGCCGACCCCCAACCATGGCCGCCGGTCTCTTCCCTCTACTCCCCTGTTTCCCACCCTATTTTCCTCCTAGTGTCATGAGTCGGATTAAATTTGTTTTTGCTAATTTTTTTATTCCAAGTGATTCCACTGGTTGGTGATAATTTTAAGGTTGTCCTACTAGGGTTTTGGAGGCACCACGACAATACCCATGACTTTCCGTGCGCTAGGGAGCACGAGCAAGATTGTTGGGCACGCACGGTGCAACCCCCGCTATGGTCATCCATCTGAAACCTAGGGTAATCCCCACTGAATCAACTATCTATCATACTCCTTAACTTTGAGCTCTCTATGCTATTTGTATGGACTGAGAATGGGTGGATTACCTGAGATATGGGAAAGAAGGAGGTGGTGATGGATCTGATTGTGATGTAAAAATGGTGGAGGTAATGTTGATGTGCTGATGGAGAGGTAGCCGAGGTCTTGGTCCCCCTACTTCCTGACTTCGGCTTGGTGCTTCCTTCTTGGTTGTGCTTGTCTTCCTGGTGGTGCTTCTCTAGTGGCTTGTGTGGGTGGGGAGGTGGAGTGCTTGACCTCCTGGTTCTTGGCCTCCTCCCTAACTCCTTGCTCCCTAGCTTAGTGGTGGTGGCCTTGCTCCTCTTGGCTTCCTCTTCCGGGTCTCCTTCTTCTGGCTGAGCTCCTGGCTTCCTCCTCCTGGTCTTGCTCCCGGTTGGCCTTTGGCTTGGGTGTGTTGTGAGGAATGGGGAATGGCTGGTGGCTTGGTTCGGGAGGCTTCTCCCTTTTATTGGGCTCGATCTTATCCCTTGTTGTGGTTGATATTTTGGGGCATTATTCTTATGTGACTTTGGTTCCCGCAAATTTTTACCAGGTTTGTATATTTTTGCCAAATGATGATACCCTAAATTAGCGAGAGGTGCCGATTTGGCCCGGACGGATCAAGTATCACAGTGAGCGATACCTTCTTGTAAAAAGGGTCTGACTGCAGTTAATCTCACTTTTAAATTCTTATTGTTGTGTTGTATTTATATGCTTGACGACTAACGATTTCAGATATTCTTCAAAGGTTATTGGAATTTTTGTAATAGATTATTTGTAAACTTCTGCTTGTATTCCAATTGTTGTAATCAATAATTTGTATGAGATTCCAATGTACAATTTGTATTTACATGCATTGTATCAATGGATTAATAAAATGTTGCTTACTGATGCTACAGACTTTACTTGTTCGTATGATTAATTAACTTATGCGTGTGTTCGATGTAGCTAAACTATTGGGTTGTTTCAATTGTGATTTCCCATTTATTCACTATTATTAAATTTTTAATTATCCAAGTACTAGATTTGATTTATGAATGGGCGAAGATTCAGTGTATGCCATGTATTTCAATTTATTTGATGAGGTTTATTTTTGAATAACTACCATCGCTAATTATTGAAATCTAGATCTTCTCACCCTAATTCTTTATTTGCACATAATTTAGATGGGCGAGTCCTTTCAATTCAAGCCAATATAACACATTCTCTTTCTTCGTATTATCTTTCTCCTGTAGGATTTTGCTGGTATAGGAAGGCTAAGAGACGAGTGAGTTGGCTTTGGTAGAGATGTCCTTAAGGGCATGTATAATAAGGTCACGTCAGCTGGCTCTTAGCCTGTACACATCAGTTTTGGTCTATGTGGAGGAGTGAGAAAAGAGGAGAGAGAAGAGAGCTGGCTCTTATTTAGTAGCCAGCTTTGCACGAAAGCATAGGTAGATCATTTATGTACAAGAGAGAAAAGATAGTTATTGCACAATATCTAGAGACAATCTAAAAAGATAGTTATTGTATAAACTGGCTTTTAACTTACTATTAACTAGTAGTTGGCTTTGCTATTGTAGTTGCTCTAATGGACCGACACACAAATCCCGTGGTCCAATGTTTGGCTATTCACTCCCAGAAAACAAGATAGCTTTCCCTCCAATGGGCTTTGTAGTGTTTCGTTTTGCTTTGGGTATGGATTTCGTACCCATTTCCTACATATAATCTTCCGATCATACTAGTTGCATACTGAGTTGTCCCCCCAAAAAATGTTATTAGTAGTAACTTCCACTCAGAACATTTCAGAATTGGCACATGTGAAGAAGAGCAACTGCGTATCATTGGGGCTCCATTTTTTGTGGCCAACTGAGTAGCTGATCAGTTTTACCGCACATATTTCTTTTTCTGGTTGCAGGTGTGGCCACATGCACTGCGCTACAACAATAAACAGACGTTGATCACTGACCATACCATCAATTAGAAAATCGTTCGTGCGATGGTTAAACCACCACTGGATATGGAAACCGACCTTCCAGCATAGTGATCGTCACAGGACAGCAACACAATAAATAAAGTTATCCTTTCCACTGCACCGATAAATCTGTGGTAGTAGGGATGTTAAAGAAATACTCCACTCCAGTCAGAACAGTAATCGAGACTCGAAATTACAAAAACTGTAAACCGGACTCTCGCTGAGGCAAATGATTCAGTAGATGCAGAAGGAGCAGTTTTCTGAACACACCTTCTGGATATACAAATCGATGTCGGTTACAAATGGGGGGTTCTGCTCTGCAAAACTGTTTCTCCATTAAAGCTCCAAATGTCGGTCTTGAGCTAGGTACGAAGCTCGCCTGTTTAGCTATGAAGCTCTCCAGCTCGAGTGTTTTTTTAAGCTACGTAAGAAGCTTGCAAAGTTTCAATGTCACAACAGCACTGCATCAATCTATTTCCCTACAAATTTTGTTGAATTACAAATCTAGTGTTTTACCAAAATTTAGTAAACATGAATCTCATAATTCAAATCAGGAGTGAAAAGACAGTTGTGTACGCATAACCATTCAATGGATGCTAGTACCTCACAGGGAAGCTGTAGAACCCAGCATCTTAAAAAAAATAATGTGGAGTATCTGTGAATCAAGTTAGGACTTAAAGTGTTAACAGATTTGCTTGACAATACTATGGATTCTATTACTGCGTGATAGACAAATTGCAATGGTTCTAACTTATCAAAATTTCGCTATTTTTTCTCCTTTTGAAAGGATCCTGATTTTTGAAAGGATCCTGATTTTTTCATTGGATTTTCTTTTGGGAAATGATTAGCAATATAAGACTGAATTCTACTAATCAGATTAACTCTATGATGCAAGACAGAAATGGTTTACTTATTGTCTTATGCTAAAATGGTAGTACACCAAATGGCTGACGGAAGGTTTCAGATTTCTTGGTTCTGACCTTGTTCACAATGTACAAACTGTTGTAAATATTGGTAATTCTTTTCCTTTCCTTTTTTCCCCTTAAAAACCGAAAACAAAAATAAAGAAATTCCCAAATCATCCTCTGAACACAACACAAAGTACACCAGTGAGACAGGATGAAATATTAAATAAATTTGCATATTTTTGGCAGCAGAAACTTTGCACAAACCGTTGGCCGATCGGATTTTTTCTATTTCTTCTTTTAAATAGATTTAATGAAACCTCTTTGCAATTAGTACATACTGATAGTGATGATAATTTTCTTAGCCTTTTTTTTTCCGGCGAGGAGCTTAGCCAAACTTTTTCTCTTTTGTACAAACTGATTATTCAACATTTTCATTATGTGAGACTAATGAATGGGTGGTTTCTAGAGTAAAAGCATTTACCTGGTATACCAGATATGGTAGCGACAAGAAACGTGTAAACCTGCAGTTTCTTAGTTTACAACCAAACCTCGTCATGGTTCCACACTTCCACTAAAAAGAAGACGAGAAGCCAAAAAAGGGTTAAATACAGTCAACAAGCTTATGTAAGGCATAGAAAAAAGCTGCACATCGTTTCATATAATAGTTACCAGAGTCCCAGATCCTTGAGAAGGGAGAGCGTGTGACATTTGGATGACATCTACTAACAATACATCACTTCCACAACAGGGATAATCTTGCTGCCCAGCTCAGCAATGGAGAGAAAATAAAGAAACCAAGCCATAGAAGAAAAGTAAAGCATGAATCAAGTACATGCCATCTTCAAGAAAAATGTCAAGTTAGCAATCATGACGACAACACAAAGTTCAAAAAGCTGCCTCTCTGGGCCAAAAATATGAAATTTTACTTGCAGAGATGTTTTATGGAAGCATAATTCATTCCTGATGCCCTTCTTGCCTGTGCAACTACCTGCAAATAGCCCGGAATTCACACCTCTCTTCGAACCGACCTACATGCTCATGCACAAGGAACAATGTGAGAACCCTAAAATTCAAATCAAACTAATGAAATCATTAATCAGCTAATCATATAGATAATGAACAATTAAACCTGATTACCATATTCATGCATAAGAACTAGAATGACCAATGTGCCCTTTTGCTAGCAGTAAGAGAGGGAGGGTAAAAAGGGTAAATAGAGCAAGTATAAAGATAAGGTTGATCACAGTAGATGCACTCCCCCTGCCTTCACTAAAACCGAAGCAGCAGCAGCCATTCGACTCCCCTTGCTCATTTCCAACCAAGAGACAGCCAAGCAGCAGCCAGGCACACCACATCCATTCCCCATCGCCATACTCACCAGAGAGCACAACCAGCATGCCCATTTCCACACCCCAAACCGAAGCCAAGAAGCCAAAGCACAGCTAGCATTCCACTTCCAGAGCCAAACCAAGAGCAAGAACCGAAGGCAAGACCAAGAGCCAGGAGAAGGAGCCGAGCAACAACAGCAGGAGTCAGGAGCGAGGAGGAGAAGGCCAGAAGAAGCACAGCCAAACCGAGTCAAGGAGTAGGAACCGACCGAGCAGAAGCCTAGGAGATCGGCTACCCCATCAGCACTTCCACCCCAACCCCAGCATCATCATCCACACAAAATCGAGCTGGCCATCAGGTGCACAAAAGTAGAAAATGCTAGAAAGTAGTATACAAAATGGGTAGATCAAGTAGATTAGAGAATAGATCGGGTAGAGTAGTGAGTAGATCGGGGAAAACCGTGTGGTCTCAGTAGAGTATGAACCCTAGGGGCCCGCAAGGAGCGTCCTGGCCATCACCGTGCCCTCACCAAAGCACAAGTGTTGCTAGTGTCGTCATCCCCGCCTCCCAAACCTAGAGCACACCCTCTTTAGCATCATAGACTGAGCTTACCTCAAAGAACCAGCAAACCAGTAGAGCAAAACCCAAATCAAGCTAGCAAAAAGCAATAGAGAACCCAGGGTTCGGCCGAAAATAGGGTTAGGATGGCAGGGGAGAGACCGGCGCCTAGCTCGAGAGAAATCAGTTGCAGGAGAGGAGTCGGTCTAGAGGAAGAAGCCCGGGGAGGGAGCAAGGATGGAGAGAGAGGCCGACAGGGAGATAGTCGGCCAAGTGAAGAGATGCGAGAGAGAGAGAGCCAGAGGGAGAGCAACCGAGAGTGTTTGGTTCAAAGAGAAAAAGAGAGAGGAGAGAAAAAGAAAAGAAGAAAAGAAAAGAAGAAAAGAAAAGAGAGAAGGAAAGAAGAGAAAAGAAAAGAAAGGGGGGAAACTGAGAAAATGGGTTTATCATCGCAACCTGTGATTAGTTTAAGTAATTAGCTAGTGGTATATATAAAAATCGAAAAGATGGTAAATAACTGCATTAATTAAGTGAGCAGTTAAATATAACCTTAAAAATGCATGAACAGCTAAAAATAAAAACCAACACCCTTCATATAAATAAAATTGCAACAATTGGAATGGTTGGACACCATAACTCATGCTCAAATTAAATTGCCGTAGATTAATATGCTATGATTTTCAGGACACAAGTTGAACCCACCAGACAACCAGAACCAATATTCGAGCGAGGCCGTACCTTTAGAGTATATAACAAGCAAGCTTTCCTTTGATCATGATTTTATTAAATGTCTTTCAAATGCTTTTCTATACTTACCAATATCAACACTGAACTTACTTTTCAATGAAAACATTAAATTGGATGCGGTTGGGAAGAATGGGTTGAAAACTGGATTGATGGGTTGAGAAATGAATTGATAATTGGATTTGGTAGTAGATTGGTTCATGTAGTTAATAGGAGGGTTGGCGTATGTTTAATATGGTTGGTAGAGGGCGCCGATGAAAAGGATTGTCATGCTGGTGGTGTCCTCTACATAGGCTATAATATAAGATCAAAACAACTAACACTTGGACAATGAGCTATAAATCAGTATCAACCATGATGTGTGAAATTGGTCAGAAAAGGTTGTCCTATGTAGATATTAGAATCTCCACATTGGGTAAGAAATCTAGGGCGCACCTCTGGGATATGCCGACAGGCCCGGAGGGTAGGACCAACTAGTGGCGGTATATTTGAAGCCATATGTAGAGTTACTGCCAGCGGGTAGCCGGAGTACAACTGTATCTTCGAGTTGTGGGGCAGCCTGGGATAGGTGTCCCCAACTCGAGTGCAGGGTTGGAGATCGAATACTGGATTAGTGTTAAATATTCTGGAGCATCAAATGATGGTGTCACTATGGGTAAAGTAGTACAAACCTGCACAAGGTAAATTATGAATTCATGCCAGTCTCTTAGATTGGAGACTACAGAAGATAAGTCTGTCTTATATACAGTGTTAGTAGCTGTTTTCTAAAACTTAAATAAACAACCCTTAAAGCAAACTAAAACTTAATTTTGGTAAAACTGGATTTTGAGGGAAGGTGATCATTAGATAGATTTGAATTGGATTGAGAGAGAAATCATCTATTGCATTTTGCTATTATTGCTTGCTGAGTATTTCTGTACTCACTCTTGCTTAAATCCCCCCTTGCTTAGAAAGTGAGTCCTATGGACACTCCTCCGAGGCCTGGAGTAAGGATTGTTCGCAGGATCAGGACTTACAGGAGGAGGATTACTAGTACTACTATCAGAAGGAGTAGAGGGTCTAGTAGGCCATACCCCCGCTATGGCAGGTCATCAGGGTAATAGGTGGTTGTAATATATTTTTGCTGTATTCGGAACCCATGTAAGATTAAGGTAATGAACATGTAGTCCTGCGTGGCTCAATGGAATGTAATAAAGAGTTCCATTTTCAGTCTCTAATTATTGTTCTGCTGCAATACTCTAAATACGGTATAGTAACTGATAAAGTATTGGGTTGCCCGATATTTTGTTAGCTACTATGCCGAGATTCGCGTAATTAACTCTGGTGTAATTGCAGTGTGACTGTAGTTACCTGAGGCTAATTATGCGGGTCACCACAAACAACACAATTAATCGACAAAGAAGCTCAAAAGTGAAAGAATAATATGCTAAGATCAAATTTTTCTGAGTCTCAAACATAGCTTCTTAATCTACAAATAAATTATTTAGGTCCCATGCCTGCCTTTGAATTGGTCAATCAAGTCCCATATTTCCGAAATTCTTCATCTATCACTGTAAAAGTAGTCTCCTAGTGGATTCATTTCTGCTTTTGCTGGATTGTGTTTCCATTTTTTTTTTTACCTAGATGCAACTAGGAGCAACTCTATATGTGTTTCCATTACCGTGTTTTTGCATTGAGAATCAATTTGACCAAATCGTGTACAGGGCTTACGTGGTTATGTGACCAAAATAAAAGCACAGCAACTCAAATGAACAATTTTAGAAAGCACAGGGATTCACAATTTCAGCTAAAGAAATCAAGAGCGCAAAGACCCAAATGGGCAATTTCAAAAATATATAGTTAAGGAGCTGTGCTGTGATTCTGCCTATAAATTTCTATACAATCCAAACTTTGATGGTAGCCAAATTAACAAGTTGCGATTCCACATGACCCAATAGTGGCAGCAAAAATCAAAACATATTTACACGGAGAAACCAGGGAAGCATGAAAGCGATCAATAAGCACGCTAACAAGAAATTACAACAGGGCTGCTGTCTCCAACAAGTACTTTCCCTCTCCATCGTAGTTCGGGTGTTTGCCACTCTTCGCCCATGCCATTCTTCCATAAATTTTTTCACTTCCAACCCAGTAATGTTTTTGGCATCTGAACCACAAATTTCACAGCACCTGCGTAGTAATTGAAGCTTTCAAATTCTTAGCTACTTGATACAAGTTCCAGAGATCACACAATAAATTGGCATGAGATTGTGAAAGCATGAATAAACAAAAGTAACCTGCTATTTGCTAACTAGAAAATATATCGTGACAATTAGACTAAACACAATTGGTAGATTTCATAACAATGTCCAAATGTCCAATGTCAAAGGGAAAGCCACCCACATGTGGAGAGTGACATAAAGGCTTAGCCTTAAAAAAAAATCTTGGAGATTACGTAATGCTTACTCATAGACACGGGTCACCAACACAAAAAGCTGAAAAGCACAAACCCAGTATCCAGAAGGTACGCATTTAGTTCTTTGCTTCATCTATGGCAATAACCCTTTCCGCAAAACAAAGGAGGTATACAAAGTTTGTTCTATCGAGGCATTCGACATTAAAGGTAACTGTAACCAGAGTCGTTTCAAATGTCAAAGTGATAGACACTCGAGGGAATCTAAGACATGTCAATATTACGGTATGGTAGCATAAAGATCACTGCATTGTTCAATTTATAGTCGCAGTGGCTAAATGCAAGCATTGTTCTTCTGGCCCCAAGGTATCTGGAGCTTTTCCCCATTGCCGACATTGCAACGACCCTAGAACCATTCAGGAAAAGTATTAATCCTGACTACCGCAAGATCATTACCATTTACCAAATGACAACTACCAGGAGCTGCATGGCCCGTACCAGTACGGTACTCACAACGGAATTACAACAAGCACCTACCGCGCACCCCGACACTAAATCATACCATATGAAAAAAAAAGCGAGCAGCACGAGACAGTACAGGATAGAGCGAGATGTGTATACCTATTGCCCTTGATGCTAAACCACGCCTCGGCGCAGTGGCGGTGCGCGGCGCCGAGCTCGTCCTTGCAGCCGCAGCCGAGCCGGATCAGCTCCGACCCGGGCGCCGCCGCTGACCCGTCTCCCCCCTCTGGGCTGAGGTGGCAGATCCGGCACGCCAAGCCGGGGCCCGCCGACGCCGCGGGCGGCGCCTCCTCGACGTCGATGACAACAGCCTCGCCCCTCCCCTTCTCCGCAGTCGAGCCGGCGGCGATCGGCGGCGAGGCGGCGGCCGCGTCTCGCTGCATGCCTAGGGGGTCAGGCCACACGGCGCCGGTCGGTCACGGCTATTTCAATTCGGGGGATCCGGCTTCTACTGGCGGGAGTAGCGGCGGAAGGGGACGGACGGGAAGCGGGCTATAAGTGGCGGCCGCGCGTGCGGGATGGGTTGGGCTGGCTTCGCTCGCTACGGACGCGGGAAGCTACGAAGCGGAAGACGGGTGGGGCCGTGAGAAGTTTGGAGCACACAGGCCGGCCGAGACGACGTGCCGGGGTCACTCTGCGTGGATTTAATTTGTCCAGGTGTTGGCGCGGAGGCCGTATACGATGCGGTAATCTCACGTCTATCTGCCGGCTCCAAGCTGTTTCGCCGCTTGTCTAGATCATATCATGTAGTTATGGTTCTATCGGTCCATTTGTGATTTGTAACGGTTTTATACCGTGTCGATCTAAACTCGACCTATTTACACTATTGAGGCGAGAGGAAAAGAGTTGAAGACGCACGAAGCTGAGACAGTTGATACAAATATTTGGGAAAAAATGACTTTATTTTATTCACTTTTGAACAGGTACAGAGTTACTGTTTCGTTAAAAAACTTACACCTAGTGTAGGGTACTTCAATGTGGAGCAGCTGGTACGCACACTCAGTTTCAGTGAGCATGTGCTCTCCAATCCCCATTTTCCACCTTTTAGCATATCCGTTGTCTTCCCTTTTTTTGCATGTGTGGATCGCAAAAGGGACCAACCGTAGGGCGAATCACGAATCACAACATGATGTAATATTGCGGCAAAGCGCCCCACCACGTGTTGTGCCTGCTTCGGGCCCATCGGATCTATTTCGTGTCGTGATGTGCCGTTTATCGTGCCTGACCATGAGGACCGGTACGACCCTGTCATTCGTGCCGTGCCTGCGCAAGATACACTTGGGTTTTGTTGGCTTATCGCTTGCCCATTGATCCATTGTCTCACACTTAGTGACCAGCAAATTTTGAGAGACTAAACAAATCTAACTACCACTAAAAGCTTACTCGAGAAGAAACAGCTTCAATAATGCCTGATAGCGTCCGAGCTACACTAAAAATCCACTGCTCATTGTCGATGAGCTCGAACAGTCACCCACTTGCCCTATCTGTGAGGTGGCTCCGCCCCTGCTCGCGTTGGAGCGACAAGGTGTATATGATCCTTCAACACAATGCGTCACTGACTCACCTATCTTAAGATTAGGAACCTATTTTTGTATCGGGATAGCGGCTCCCTTCGAGATAGCTTCTGATTGTACAGATTCTAGATTATGGGAGAAGTTGATTCTGATTATAGAAGAATCGGGTTAGATCGGCTACGTGTGGAGGTGAAGAAACAAACCGATAAGAATTAGCTGACATCCAGATTCTGAATCTCTACTACTTCTAATTTGGAGTTGGTGGTGGTCCGATCTTTACCCTCAACCCACGTCTATAAAACAACCACCGCGGAAAAAACGGACCGAAAAAAAAAATAATGCTTCTTTTTCACTTCGCCCGACCACCTCTTCCTCCTCATGCCACCCGCGACAAAGAGATTTGACGGAGATAGGCGCCGCCTCTGTGGCCTTGCTCGCCGCTGCTCTACGCCGCATGCCTCCTTGATTTCTCGTGCTATGCGCTGGCTCCTCGAGGTTACCGCCGCGACGGAGGAGGAGAAGGCAGGGACGCGGAGGAGGAGGACCAGTAGCAGCCCGACTTTTTGGACCGGACTTCTCGACATCTAGGACTCGTCCCCGCGCTCCGCGATGCGGCCGCCTCCTTACTGCGAGGGCTCCGCCCCCGCACCCCCCCAGGCGTCCCCGGGCTAAGTAACAAGCCAGTTGGCCTCGCTTCGCTCCGGCCCAAACCTCCGGCGACGGGCCTCCACTTCGCTCCGCCAACTTGGCCAGCCTTGATTAGAATTTGGATCACAACATAACAAGACGGAAAAAATAGTTCGCCCGTGATAAACTCCTAAAGATGCTGACCTCGTATGTGAAGACGCATATGTAGAACCCAGTCTCGATAATTGAGACTATCAAAGATGATCGGACAGCGAGGAACAGAGACAGTGCTTGAGGAAGAGCCTGAAAACGACGATATTTTTTTAAGAGAAGAGTCAGGAAGTCAAAGTCTGGAGCCGAGAGCCAATTAAATACAACTCTCGATCAGAATCAAATCTGATCGGGCTTCGGCTACTCAGCAGCCCGATACACACGGGGACTCCGGTGGCTGGCCGGGAGGATGCGAGCTCCGGCAGCGAGCTGCGCACGAACGAGAGGCAGCAGACGGCCTAAGAAAGGCTGTCGGCTGAGGGAGGATGCGGCGCTTACTGGAGCCGAGGTGGACAGCGACGCAGGTTCGGGCGATCGACGCGGAAGACAGAGACTGGCGAGGAGGCGCGTCAGTCCGGGGCGATCGGTGCAGATCCAGTGCGGAGGCACGCGGAAGGAAAGCAGTCAGCTGAGGAGTGGCACGGAGGACCGGATCCGGGCGACCGACGACAAACACGCGAGATCTGGCGACGAGAAGATGAGGTCCAGGAGATCTGGTGGAGCAGGTCGGAATGCCGTGCGTGGAGGACGGCCGCCGGTTGCTACCGCTATTGCGCTGTCCCTAGGACAACAGAGGGGCAACCAGAGGCGACAAGAAGAGGCGTCGAAAAAGGCGCAAGTGCAACGCCAGTAAAAACCCTAACTCTAAAAACTTGGCTCTGATACCATGTTATGAATAGCATTTATATTCATCATGAGGCCAATGAACCAGTACATATACATGTATATGAGGGTACAAAAAGAAAGCCGATATAAAGCAATATATATACAAGACTAGCAATCTCTATATAGAGCAACTAGCAATATCTATATAAGACAACAAAGATGTTGTCTAACAATTACATCGACTAAAAGTGAGGCATTTGCTTGTTTCTTTGTTTTCCATGTATTCTTATTGGATAACCATGTAGCTATCTGGCTGAAAAGGCACAAGCGGACCAGCATATTACTCTTGTTGCTGTGTTTAACTTCAGTTTTAGCTATACTGTTAGTAGAAAGGCATTGTTTCACAGAAGTTAAAATGGAATATGCCTGTCCTAATTCGTACTTTTGCAATTTCATATTTCTCTCCCAGAAAAGAAAATCCCCAGATTTTGTCGCTTAATTGCTCTCTTAATGATGAAGTTGGAGAAGTGCCTTGTTCATTATTGTTGATCTTTTCCTACTTTTTTCTTCAACACAGGCATTCCATAAAGTGATACGCAGTTGGGCTTCAAAGAAGTTCACGACCGGACGGTAACTTCCCCCTGCTATTTACTTTCCTGTGTGTTGTTGCAGATTTTTTTGTTGCGATCTTTTGTGCATATTGCTATTGAATGGTAATATTACATTTGGAAGTGAATGGACTGTGCTAATGTATATCCTTTAGTATTACATTTGCATATTGCTAATGTGATCTTAGGCTAGATGCTTCCTTCATATGCCTATCAAAGTAAACCACCATTTAATTTTCTAGGTTTTTACTACTATTTAGAAATTATTGAGGGAAAATGTATGGCATAATCTATAGGAAAACCTATCTTATTATGACAGGTTCTGAGCTTTGTCAGGTATTCATATGGCATGTATTTATGGGTGTATTATACAGGACATGAGATTCAAATTTCTCCGGAAGAATATACGATAGTCGACTTTTCATTTTATTTACAGAATAATAAATAAATAGTCAGGGTGAAAGACCATGTGGAGGTTTACCCGTGATGGTGGTGAGTTATTGATATCATTTAAGCATGTGGTGCTTGAGTTTGAGGTTTATTTGAAGTCTCTTTCAAATTTTGAAGCAATGGGAGAAAGTCCCAGGAATTACGGTGCTACCAGCCATGGGGCAGTAGTACCGATTTTCAGACCGGTGTGATTTTTCCAGAAGGCTGATTTTTGAGATTTCTTGGAGGGCAGTAACACCGGCCCTTATTAGCGAGAATGAGCTAAAATTTATGATTTTAGGAATATAATTGCATATTCTTTTGGACATTACTTTGTGATGGGTATTTCTTGTCTTTAATGGTCGCAGGACGACGGTGCTAGGTCATGGTGAGGCGAAAGACGATCGGGACTAGGCGAGGTGCGTCGGAGGTCCAGATGGTCGAGGATCGTCAAAAGATGATCAGAGAAGGAGTCGTTGCAAACCTAGAAGACAATGAATGGTTGAAATGCTAGCTAGGAGCTACTCGGATCAAAGAGGGCCGTTGGATCGCAGTCTAAGTGATAGAGTAGCAGGTCTAGTTAGTATGCTTTAAAAAGCGTGCAAAAATCTGGAAGTGTTGTTGGGTTTCGGGTTAGCCCATGTATGGTTGTGTGAGTGAGTCAATCCTAACCCTTGAAATGATCCTTAGGGTTGAAGGAACTCATCTAAGGGTGGAGGATGGCTCAAGAGTAGTATAAATAGAGGGGTAGGGGTAGCTCTCTCCCCTCTTTAAAGGTTTTAGAGGTTTGTGTGCCCTTTTGAGTTTTGCTCACTTTGTTGGGTGGCTTTGTAAACATCCCTTCCAGAAATAAAAGCTTAATTTCCTCAAGTCTGAATTTATTTTACGCATTTACATCATACTTTAAATTCAGTCTTTAAATTTCGTAATTTATATTGTTGCAATTTAATGTTCGCACATTTGGATTTGCCTCACCTCCTTCTAAATGCTTGTGGATTTTGTGTCGAGGATGTATGATTGATGGATAAGTCTTTTTCAGACCATATCCTAATTATATAGGCAAATCTTATGTTCTTTCTTACAAGAAACCAATCTTTTGCTCTTTAGAGGATCATTCTTGAAAGATCGGAGTTTCGATGTTCTTGACTTGTGTTCTTGCTTACTTTGACGTGTGGGAGGCTATCTAAGATCATCTTGATCATCAAAACCCCACGAGTAAGTTCAAGATCAAGTTTTTGAGTTTTTGCTCTCACTCGGTGCATTCTTCTTTTGATTTGAAAAAGATCAGAACTTTGACGTTAATCTCTTGGATTGAAGGTTAGAATAAGTTCCTGACCTCCATACGAAGGTGCACACCAAGTTTCATGAGTTTTGGACCAGCCGATCAAAAGTTGCATCATTTTTGCTTTTGAGTTCGTGCTGAGTTCTTTGCTGATTTTTGAGGAGTGGTGCTACCGACCCCTGTGTGGTGCTATTGGCTTTTGATGCTACCAGACCCCCTGTGATAGCACCGGCCATACAGGGTAATTTGCTTACTCTCATTTGCTCTTTTTGACTGTTTTGTCTGAGAGCTTGTTTGAATCATTTTGAGTAGGAGGAAATTTTATTTGGGATCATTCACCCCCTCTGATCGCTATTTTGGTCCTTCACAGGGCAATCCTTTTCATTTTTAAGGCTTATCTTACTCATTGAGAAGGTAACTGAGGACAAAAATGATAAAACATCAAAAGGGCAAGTGCTCTATGGAAACTTTACTGATAATTAATTACAACTTACTGTGAATAATTATATGTAGCCCTCGTCTGTCATCTCCCTCTCCCTCATCCTTCATCTCTCTCACACATCTGCTGCCTCCCTCCTCCGTCACCGTTGAGCCAATCGCAGCTCCATGCGCTTCTTCCACTGCCCTCTCCCCCGCTCCTGTGGTCAGCGGCGAGCTCACCACCTCGCCACTCCACCGGCTCCCTCTTCTCCGCTGGTCACCTTGCCAATCTAATATTCTCTTTACCCTCGCCTTGTCGTCCCACCACCACCCTACCCCTAGCCGGGGGGGGGGGGGTGTGAACCCATCGATGATGGCAGCGGCTCCCCTCCTTCCGGTCCGTGGTGGCGAGAGAGAAGAGAGAGCTAGAGAGATATTTAGTTTTTCTCTGGTAATATACGTAGGGCACCAAATAATCTAGTATATCAAACGAAAAGGTGCTAAGCTGGCTGCCTACGTGGTGCATATAATATCTATCAAGCCTAAAGTTTAGAATAAATTGCAAAGAGCCTAGGAAGGAGGTTAATTAAATCACCATGCGCCGGTTTAAAAGGCAAGAAAAATAAAACAGGACTTCATGTCATGTAAAGTAGAATACTACAAGAATCAAAGCACAGGCTTTTGTATTCCAATAATCAAAACACAGGAATTTTTCAAAAGTGGACTTTAGATGCTCCACTAAAAATAAATCAAAATTGAAGAGAAATGTTCTTAAATAGAATGCGAAGAGATAGGGAGAGAGTGTGCACTGCAAATTTCAAATGAATAAAATATATGCGGTTAATTCTCATGTTTCATTTCTTCCAAAATTTCTAGAGAACTTTACGATCCCAAAAGGTTTCTATAACGTAGTCCCACAATCCAAACACCTCATAGGGATTTTTTTTCTTTCGAATGCAATCCTCCCATTTTTCTTTCAAAAATTTATCTGTTTCAAACACTCCCTAATTGGTTTTGCGTATAAAAACCAAATGAGGGCCTATGGAATTAAGTGGCACAAAAGGATGTGTTTGAATACCTTTTTCCCGCTCGAAAGAAAAGGCATAAGTGATGTCAAATCAATTAAGGGCCTGTTTGAGTCAAAAGATTATTAAGGAATGTTTGGATCAAAGGATTATTAAGGAACTGAAGAGTTTTGATTTCTGTTGTGGAATTTTTTATTTCATACACGTGTAGACACTTTTCTAATTGAACTCTTGAAAGTTTCATAAACAAACTCATAAGAGTTTCTTCAAGAAACTCACTGGAGTTTCCTAACGAGAACTAAGAGTACTAACAAATTACTTTAGATCTATACTTGATTTAAAGAAAAGTACGTGGTTTACGAGAAAAGCCACATCTTCTCCTTACTATGTAAGCAGGGCTATAGTGGCATTTTATACACACAATAGAAAACATCGATAAAGAAGAGAGAGTTATGAATCTATATGTTGTATCTTTATCTTAATCCGGTGTTTATATGATATCGATCAACAATGATCATGATACAAAACAATTTCTGCAAAAAGTTTTCTCTAACCTGCTTTTTTTCAGCCGTTCGGGTTCCATTGTTTGTGATGGGCATTAGCCCACTGTTTGGAACAAATTGTTTCCATGTGAAACTTATGTAAAATTTTCATGTGGAATTCCGACATTTCAAAGAAAATAAAATCAAAGCCGTAATTTTCGATCGGACGGTTCACGCACAAAGGTACAATACAATAATCTCCCTTCCGGTCCCACCCAATCCACTTCTCCCAGCTATTTCGCATTTCCACTCCATTCCCAACCCCGCAGCTCTCTTCTCGCCGCCTCCAAATCCCCGACCGCCGGCGGCGGCCATGCTCCTCCACCACCGCCTCCTCCTCCCTCGCCTTCTCTTTCCCCCCTCCACCACCCAACTCCTCATCCGCCTCTCCCGCTTCCCACCCAGCTGCCCGCTCTCGCCTTGCTACTCTGCGCTCTCCCACCTCGCCGCCCCCCAAACCGTAGACCAATCCAACGCCGAGGAGCCCCACAGTGAGTTGCAGGTCCAGCTCCCGCTCGACCGTCTCTTCGTGCCACCCGGGGCGAGCGTGGCCGCTGGGGACGAGGATGCCGTGACCGCGCGGGTCCTCAAGGGCTCCAACATCGTGCTGGGCCCGTACGCGCGCGGCAACGCGCAGGTGGTGGCCGCGGATTTCGTGAAGAGCAGCGTGCGACCCGATGACTGCCCCAGGGACGGGCTCCCGGAGTTCGCTCTCGTTGGCCGCTCCAACGTCGGCAAGTCGTCGCTGCTCAACTCCCTCGTCCGCCGCAAGCGTCTCGCACTCACCTCCAAGAAGCCTGGTAAGTTATGCTTTTGGGATTGTTGCCTTATTGGATAGTAGTACTATAAATATAGTGCTATTGGGGTTTAGGGTTTAGTGGCTAAGATATGACCTTTCTTTCCTACTTGCTAGGAGGCGATTATCTAGTTGATACGCTGGGTTTGCGAGTACTTTTAGAGCTCGTAAAAGTCGGCTATTCTGTGATTTGAGTGCACAATTGTGTTAATAGGAGGTATTTCTAGGTGGTCCTCGCTTTGGGTTTTGTGCAAACCTCATGCGTTTTCCGTCCTACATTTGGCTGTTCAATACCATTCATAGATGGAAATAGTGATGGTTCTTTCTCCTAGATGATTTATTTTTTGTTTACTATGGTCATGTATACTGTGATATAGTTATCTAGAAATATTCGCTTCTTGTAATGTTGGGCTTTTGGAAGGTCGGGTTTGCAAGGTGCTTTGGTGGCCACAGCCCACAGGTTTAACTTCTAAGAGCTATCATCCCATCCAAGTGAGAATCTGAGAATGTCTGGCTAAAGATAATAGTAATAGGCTAGCAGAAATTCCATGAAATTGTGTTGTCTAGTTCCAGCATCATTTTCCCCCAACTTTTAAAAGCTTTCATCCCATGCGAGAACCTAAGATTGTCTGGTTAAGGATAATAATAAACTAGCTGAAATTACATGAAATTGTGCTGTCTAGCATCAATATTTTTTTCTAGACAATATCTTTGTAAATTCATAACATAGGCCTTTTCCAGCTGTTCGTTCAGGTGCCTTTCTTTTTTACGCTTTGCAGATATACTACAGGAGCACGTTAATAAACATAATAGCAGTACTAGGAAGCCAATTCTCTATCTTGATTCCATTAGTTTCCATAATTGTTTTTTTATTTCAGGAAAGACCCAATGTATCAACCATTTCAAAGTAAACGACAGCTGGTACCTTGTTGACTTGCCTGGTTATGGGTACACTACTACTCTTAGCCCATTTCCTAGTTTTTTTCTTAACCATGTAGATGAGCATATCCAAATTGTTCTATTGTTGAACTTCACTCCTGTTTAGTTGCCATGAAACTTAACCATTTTTCTTCCTACGCTTGTTTATCATTTTTGTTGTTACATGGGAATTGATGCAGTGGCATTACATGTTTTCTTCACATGATACTGTTCCATGACTTCAGAATAAATATTGTTGGAATGGATAGGCCAGCTTAACTGAACTCTGAAATAATGAAGCTACTTTTTTTTAAGTATCAGCCAGTTAACTGCCCTACTGGATACCCTTTTTTAGAACAAAGGCCAAGGTCCAGTTTATTCGGAGCCTATTAAGAAAGAGTTCCGTACTGGATAAGTTTTATAGAGCATAGATAGTATTAGCAGGAAGCCAGGAAGGAGATATGATTTAATTAAATAAAGGTTATTCTTTTAGTAGAAGAAGAAACAGGGTTACTTTAACCTAGAGTATGAGTTTCGAGAAATTGTGTTGCAAGATAATTTTAGGAACCAAATGGTTGCCAATTGCTTTGTAATCTAGTTGATATTTGTGAATTTAGAAGAATGTTTCACACTATTGAATGCAACATGTGCGGGCCACATTATCTTTATTAACTTGATTTAGATCTTGACATGTGAAAAATACAATGTGATGTTGAATCTCCTTAAACCTTCTTTATGCAAGTTAACAGAAATATCTGTTTAATCATTCATAAAACAATGGGACATGGACTCATGAGAGTAGAAAATATACGCTGCATGGGTTGGAGTCTATATTTTTGGTGAAATATTCTCCATCTTCTGGTTTTAACTAGAGCTTGTACCAAACAGATATGCTGTTGCACCACAGGAAGCTCGTACAAATTGGGATGAATTTACTAGAAATTACTTCCTCAGCAGGGAGAATTTGGTGTCAGTTTTTCTTCTTATAGATGCAAGTATTCCTGTTAAGAAGATTGACCTTGACTATGCTAGTTGGCTTGGTCAAAACAAGGTAAGACATACTTCTCAAACAACTAAGACTTCATGTATCAAGTGAATATACCTTCATTCCTTCTTCCATATCAGTGTTAGGGGTGATATTTGAAGTTGTTAGGAGAAACTCTAGTTGATCTTGGCAACAGGATAGAAGATTGATGGAAGTCTAAAAGCAGGATGAAATTTGTCAATATGTTCGGTTGAATGCTTAAGCAAACATGATTCTAGCAACAGTCTGAACAAAGACAGTCCTCTTAACATTTTTTTCGAGGGAAAACATTCAGGGAGACCCCTATTGTGTAGATTTCTTAGCTGTACACACCCTAATGTGTATCAATGATGTTAGTCCATCTTGTTAGAAACAATTCACATTAAATTAATTAATTAATTCACCAACCACATTGAAAATTGTGTTCCTGTCCACTTGAATATTTTTTTTGGTCCTGAATTTCTGATGAAACAAATCACACGGCAATCGGCAAAGTGCCACTGTCGACTTTTGTAATCGGCAATGAATTTATGGGGTAGGCGCCGATCTCAAACTCAAGGTCACACAAGACAAGGGGTTTATCTGAGTTCAGCTCTCATGAGGAGATAATACCCTAATCTGTGTCTTTGGGATTATATGGATCTCTTGATCCGGGGTTGCTCAAAGCACAATATGCTCGGGCGATATGAGGTGTTCTATGCTCTATGGCTTGATTGCTCTATGCTTGGATGATCGGATCCTTACATGCTGCCCGCCTCTCCCTTATATAGCGGGGTGGGGTGGCTTACAGAGTCTCGACGGTTAAGAGATTCCGATCGGTTACAAGATTCTAGTCGGTTACAGGATAGAGTTTACATCTTTATCTACCCTATTAACGACTCGGATTACAACCGTATCTATCATATCTAAATATAAGTTCAACTTCCTTTAGGATATGTCCCTGCGCACGGCAAATGGGCTCGACGCGGGAGTATCTTCCGGCCTCCTCTTGGGCTTGTCATGAGGGTACCTGTGTTCTTATATTTCACAAGAGCCCCGAGTCCTTTGCGATCGAGTTGCCGCCTTCTGGTTGCGGCCAACCGAAGTCATGCTTCACGCCGAGTGCTTCAGCTTCTTGATGCACTTCCGACTAGTTTTCCTTTACACCGAGTGCCTGTTGTAGGCAAAGAGATAGTGAAGGACTCAATAGAGCTCCACGCGTTAAACTTTCCGAGTGGTTCCTAGCCCCATTATTGGAATTTCGCATCGGCTCATCTTGGGACATATCAGATCCCAAACGATATGCGAAGTCAAAACGCTTTTCCGCCGAGGCAAAATTGACGCCACTCCCTTTAAATTCATTCGTCGCCGGTTGTTGATGTCGTCGTTGAAGCGTTAGCTCACACATCGCATCCAAATTTAGTAGCCCCAAATCATGTATATGCAGATCTTAGGCAATGTAAAACAATTCACTTGATGTGATGTCCGATGGTGTATATATAATTTTAGAGTTTTTACTCTTTTCCTTATTGATTTTGAATTCATCCGAGTGGTTTGACTCTTTTGTTTAAGCACTCTGTCCGACTAGTCTAGCCCGAGCGTTGGGAGTCTGGCCATGGCTCTTTTCCGTGCACGTGTTTTGGGTGACTAAAGTTCGCCGCTCATGGGGTCGAGCTTCACAATTTGGAGTTATCGCACTCGGATTCACTCGCAATCGTTAAGCAAAAGAAGAAAATACAACTCAAAAAGATGCGCATGCGCACGCTTATTAGTGTAGCCCCGACTTAATCGCTTAGTTGTGGGTCAACTAAGTAGCAAGTCGAAAGTCAACAATTTTATTTATAATGACATAATTGAGTAAAAGCGACTTAGCCGCTTTATGCTTCATATGTTGTCGACGATCATGCCATCTTTGCTCGTGGCGCAGCGTAGGCTTGTAGATGAGTCAGAGCGGCGCCGGCGCATGGCGTGGCTCGTGGCCGCCGAAGGTGGCACTCTGGCGCAGCGAGGCTCGTGGCCGCTTGAAGGTGGCGCCGGGCGCAGCGTGGCTCGTGGTCGTCCGAAGTGGCGCCGGCGCAGCATGGCGTGGCTCATGGTCGTCTGCCGAAAGTGGCGCTTCGGCGCGCGGCGTGGCTCATGGTCGTCCGAAGTGGCGCCGGCGCAGCGAGGCTCGTGGCCGCGCCGAAAGTGGTGCTCGGCGAGGCGTAGGCTCGTGGCCGTCGCCGAAGGTGGCGCCGGCGCGGCGTGGCTCATGGCGCGCGCCGAAGCCGCGGGAGCGCAAGCGCGTTTCACCCACGGCTTCTCGATTTCGCTAAATTGCGGCCGCCGTCACCACGGCCTTGATCGGGCCACGATTGGGGCCGCCGCTATCCGATGCAATCATCGGGTCCGCTTTGTCGAAGCGTCTTGGAGACGACGACGCTCGCCTTGGCGCGCGGAAACGGCTTGATCTCCCAACTCGATTGCGGGAGGTCCTCGCGACATTGCGGTGCGAGATCGGCGATCGCGACTGCACTTCCTTACCCTTACGAAGACGATCTTCCCGCAGACTTCTGCTCTTCTTGTTGGCGTTGGAGATCGGTCTTCGCTTCTATCGCGAAGATGCCACGAAGATCGCAGCAATTCCTCGCGACGCCGATCGGTTTGCCGGCCAAGTCAAAGTGACATACCGAGATGGGTTGGCTCGATCTTTACGGATCGGATCGGTTTTGGACCGAACAGACAAGCTCTCCGCGCAAGATCTGCGGCGAAGTCCGTGTTTCGGCGGAAGTCTGGCCGAGACGAAGGTGGCGACGAATCCACCGATTGTCGCCATCGAGTGCGTAGGAAAAGATTATAGCGCTTCCCTACTCGGCGCGCTAACCGCCGACTTTTGTAGTCGGCAATGAATTTATGGGGTAGGCGCCGATCTCAAACTCAAGGTCACACAAGACAAGGGGTTTATACTGAGTTCGAGCTCGCGGAGATAATACCCTAATCCTGTGTCTGGGATTATATGGATCTCTTGGATCCGGGGTTGCTCAAAGCACAATATGCTCTGGGCGATATGAGGTGTTCTATGCTCTATGGCTTGATTGCTCTATGCTTGGATGATCGGATCCTTCTGTCGTTGCCCGCCCTCTCCCTTATATAGCGGGGGTGGGGTGACTTACAGAGTCCTGATCGGTTAAGAGATTCCGATCGATTACAAGATTCTAGTCGGTTACAGGATAGAGTTTACATCTTTATCTACCCTATTAACGACTCGGATTACAACCGTATCTATCATATCTAAATATAAGTTCAACTTCCTTTAGGATATGTCCCCTTGCACTGGCAATGGGCCCGACGCGGGAGTATCTTCCGGCCTCCTCTTGGACTTGTCATGAGGGTACCCGGGTTCTTATATTCCACAGCCACCTGTTTCATGAAATTGGATATATGCCACTCCAGTTTCTTGTTCCTTTAATATATGCCACTTTCTCTAACTTTCTCCTATTTCCCATTCTTTCCTTCTCTATTCCAATTTTTCCTCAACTGAATTTCCCACTTTGTCCTTGCCTTGATTTTATCGATGCAAACCAACTCAACACGGGACCATATCATGTTGATACAGAGGTGACCATTTGCCCAGCAGCAAGGACTTCTTGCACCAAATATAGGCCACGGCGAGGAGCTTGGCAGCGGGGTGACGGAGATAACGGCCAGCCAGCTCGGCGGTGTGTGGCAGTGACCATGGCAAAGAGGTCAGCTGGTTTTGTGGTCTCAAATGACTTTATCTGTTTGATTCAATCCAACCAAAGAAAAAGAAAGAGCAAGGGCATTTCAGGAAATTCAGTTGAGGAAAAAATTGGAAAAGAGGAGAAAAGATGGTAAATTGGGGAAAACTAAAGAAAATGGCATATATCAAAGGAACAAAAAACTGAAGTGGCATATACCCAATTTCATTCAGAGAGGTGAGTGGCGGCACTTTGCCCATTGCTGTGTTTTGAAGTGGCATATATCCAATTTTGCCAATTACAACAGTGTATTAGACTTTATCACTTTAAGCAGTCAATAATCTATCTTTTTCTTTTGAAGTCTTGAGTCAAAGGGCATGTATCATGTCAAACTTTGCAGAAAACATAATTAGAAATTCAGTCAATAATCTATCTTTTTCTTATGAAGTCTTGAGTCGCAAAGGGTATGTATCATGTCATACTTTGTACTTTGTAGTAAGCATAACTACAAATTCGTCAATGACTTAACAAGTCACGCAAATATTTACCTCCACGATTCTCCAAAAAAATATACCTTCACTATCATGAACTGGACTACCGGAGGTAATGTTAGGCATTTTAAATCTTCTGCATTTAAAACAGTAAGCTTCTTCAAATTGTCTAAAATACACTCAGAACCCGCAAGTTTTGTTTGACATACTCGATAGAAGCCCATTCTTGAAAGACTGAAAGACTAAGTCCAGAAATCACTTGTGAGAATATTTTTCATGAATAACCTTTTACAAATTTTGACGTATTGGTAGAAGTTTTACCGCAACTTTATTACAGATTTCTGAAAGAACAAACGAATCACATGTGTTCTAGGAAAATATAGGAGTACTATCTTCATGCTTCTTTGGATTGGGCACTTTGTTTGAGCCTTTTATCTTGCACTCATTTTTTTTAGCAAATACATCAATGGTTTTAATTTTGGGTTAAACTACTACAACTTCAAGTACACTTTCATAGTGCTTTTCGTGGGACAATTCATGCGAGCGTTTTGTTTTATTTCTTTGCCCTCCATGTGCAATTTTCAGCAGCATCATAGCATCATTGGTGACCACAGATTGGAGTTTACTTTCCTAAACCTTGCTTTTTCTTTTACCCTATGCGCTATAGGCGATGACAATTTTGTTAAATCAATTATCTCTGGGTTTGATCCGTCATCTGAAAACACCATGAATAATAAAAGAGCACATGCATCAAGCTTTCTTAGAAGGCCACAGATAAACCAGCACATCAGTTAAAGTCTTCTGTGGACACAATAAACACAGGACTTGGATAGACCAGTCTTCTTTGGACACAACAAATATAGGAGCGTGAAAACCACATCAAGATGAGGCAGCTCAAACCTGGAGATAATTGATTCGACAAAATTGTCATCTTCAGAAGATGTAATATACCTCACTGTAGCACACATGGTGAAACACGAAGTTAACTCCAAGTATGTTACTGAAAATGCTTAGAGGGCAAAGGAGTAAAACAAAACGCTTGCATGAAATGAAATATTTGGAGTTGTAACAGTTTAACCCAAATATCAAAACCATTGCTAAAAAGGAGTGACAAGAAAAAAAAAATGGCTCGATAGAGTACTCCAAAAGAACAAGAGTGTTTCTGAAATCAACATTTTATATTTTGTAAAAGGATATCTATGACAAATGTTCTCACAATTGACTTTTAGGACTGGGCCCAATCTTTGAATAAAAGGTTTCCATCAAGAAGGTCAAGTGCTATGAGTTTACTTTAGTTAGTTTGAAGCTTTCTCTTTTAAATGAAGAAGACCAAGTGCCAAACATGACCTCCAACTCATGATAGTGAAGATAAATATCTGTAGGCCCCCAATGAATTTCTGATTATGATATGTATCTATGAAATGTTTTAGTTATTTAGGAAATGAACATGCAATGGGCTCTCTGTTGCTGCATTCTGCCATTGGGCTTATGATGTAGCCTTCTATTTGGATTTTGGATATTGTTCAAATATCTGTCTCAAAACCCAACCGAGTCTGCAGAGTGCATCCTGACTCTGGATTCCCTACCTCATTTCTGGGAGTTCATAACTTGGCAATACAAAGTAGAGGTTCTGGTAAAAGACAAGTCCGACAAACATGGTAGTACCTGACCAAGAAGTCTGTAAAACTATTAGCTTCATGCTTCTTCCTTTTTTTCTGTCGCGGAGCTAGTTCTCTCTTCATTCCTTGTCTAATACTGCAGTGTCCCCAGTCCCCACTTACCCACCCACCCTTTGCAACAAGGCCTGAACTCTCAGCAATCAATAGTGCCCTTTAAGCTCGTCTGTCCTTTTATTGCTGCCCCCCACCCACCATTATTTTGCCTTTCGAGTTTCAACCACCCTCTTTCCTGTTTTGCTGCAATTCAGTGCAAAATACTCCTCTTTAGACAAGGACCTATGTTGGCATGAGCCTGGTCCCGAGGACATCCTCATTAACATAGGCCTTATTTCAGACATACAGTAATGGAGTGGCCTTATGTTCATGTAATAACAGGCAAGATCCAAAGATTGCATTATTGTCTCGCGTATTTATTTCTCCTGATGCATCGATACCTAAATCTGATTGAAGATGTCCGACTGTGTTTATAGATGTGTTCTGTAACTTGCAATGTGCATACCATTACTACTGCATCAAACATGCATTATTGTTACTTTAAACATGTGAGAAAATTGATACTAGTTAGTTGAGCAATAAATCTTGTTATTGTTTAATTTTAATGTTCTTATGTTCCATTTGCTCAGGTCCCCATGACACTTGTGTTCACAAAATGTGACAAGCGCAAGAAGAAGAAAAATGGTGGCAGGAGACCGGAAGAAAATATAGAAGACTTCCAGAACTTGATTCGTGGATATTTCGAGGCAGCGCCTCCTTGGATCATGACGAGCAGCGTGACCAACCAAGGCCGAGACCAGATACTTCTGCACGTGTCTCAGCTTAGAAACTATTGGCTCAAGCATTAAGATGGAATAACAATAATAGGACTGAAGCAACAGCAACTGCATGCAAGCGGCAAGCCCTGTTGTGCATTGATGCATCGGCACCTTTGCAATCAGGTTTTCACCAACTAGTTTGCCTTTTGAGCTGTTGATTGTCCACAATCGCCCTTGTAAATGATTACTCATTCAACAGACTGGGAATACAGACAAGCTGCTAAAATCAACTACTCTGGTTTTTCTATTTGTATAACCGTACAATCCCAACGTTTTCTCTTTGTTATTTTCTGATTATAAGTTTGTGCATTCTGTAGATTAAAGAACCCCGGTGTCAGCTAATCATCATTGGGAATCTCACTTTTTTTTGTTTATTTTGTGCTCCCTTGGACCCTGATCATACAAATGGCAGGAGATACAGGCACTTGACCTGTTTAAGGAATGGTTTCTGTGACGTGCAGAATGCATTGAAAATGCCTCATTATTGGGATCCATTCTGCAGTGATTTCTTTTATCCCAGACTCAATTAAGAAAGATACGAGTCCGTCTGGAGACAGAACACTGGTTAGATAATTGCAGGCTAGCTTCAATGTAACTTGTGCTTATCCTGAGGATCTCATGCTCAGGCGTGCTTTGTTTGTTAGGCCCATCTCTTCTCATAGGCTTCGGGAATCGGGAGTCCATCTGTCCTCAGTTTTGTATTGCTAAACACCTGTTTGTTTTGTCTTTATAAGGTCAAATCTTTAAAAGCCGTGCGCCGTCTACGCGATAGATACTTATAATCCAAAAGAACAGCTCAGCTGGGCTCCCACAGCTGGAGGACGCATTTGCCACTAAACAATGCACTGACAGCATACTTATTCCCAACGAAGAAAACATCATTTAACAGACTGTAGCCTATACACGTTTCTTTGGATTTGTTCAGCGCTTCAATTACGTAACGCTATGTTGATTTCTACGGAAAAAGTTATACTATGTGTATATGTACTGGTGGCATTGTAGTAGTGGCGTACAGAATGCAGACCTACCATAGTCAACACTGGCACACAAGGTCGCCCAATTGTACAGTAAAACTGGGAGCAGTTGCAGCCTTGCACAGAGCAGTTGCATGCACAGAAAGAATGTTTGCCAAATCGCCAACCAATCTACTTCGTTCTCTCTTTTTTCGTCCGGAAACTGCACTACGCGGAAAGCATGTGTGGCTTGCACTGTGTCCAGCGCCGGTTTATACAAGTACTGGTTGGTGAGGTTTATTAGCCAGCTATCGGTCACATTAGCATTCCATGTGCACGCTGCTCATGAGCCACACTCCTTGGGCGACACAGGTTCAGTTTAAAATAGTTTCTGATTGTGTAGATTTTGGATTCTCTATGAATTAGATGTGTGACAATTTCTGATTCTCTAAGAATACAGATTCAGGATTCTCTAAGAAGTTTCTCCTATGATCAAAAACAAATTTGTACATAAAATCAGAAACTATCATCCACCTGATTCTTAGAGAATTCAGAATCTACACAATCAGAAGCTATACCAAACTGAGTCACGGGCAACACAAGCCGACGTTAACACACGCCAATCTTCTCGTAAGGCGCAAGAACCGACTCGGGCTATTTTCCGAATATGGTTTCTATGCGGTCTATATGGAAATTGCAACTTAAGTAATAATACTATTCGATCGCAGCAATAACAGTCTAGATTATCATCGACTAGTGTCATTATCATTATATTGTTTTCTTAGCGGTGCTACAAGGATGTGGTCTACCGGTTTTTGATCCATATAGTAAATAGGTAACCGCTAAAATTGCCGTTCTCAACGGTTCTTTCCCCGTTCCCACGCTACATTATAAGACACCTGTCCCCGTCACGTCACGTAGCAGAGGCGGAGCGAGGCGAGCACCCACGACACTGGCCCCGGTTCGGCGGTTTTGTTTTTACCTCGCGGCACGGGCGGTTAAAAGCCGCGGGCGAGGCCGCATTAGCCCGGCACGAATGCGATAGAGCAACTCCCGCGCGCGCTCCATCCACGCGCACGCACAGACCTAGACGCGAAATCGCGAGCACGACGAACACAACTCCCCGCACGGCCATGGACGGCTCCGGCACCGGCCGCAAGAAGCTGAAGCACCGGCTAGCGGCAATCCTCTCGGCCTTCTCCAGGCGAGCTGGGGGCAGGAAGCGCCGCGACGAGGAGGCGCCGCCGCCGCCGCCGCTGGCATTCCCCTCCTACTCCCGCCTTGGGGGCGGCAAGAAGGCCGGTGGGGGCCAGCACGACCGCAGGCTCTCCGTCGACTCGGCCCTGCGCCCCGCACCGCTGGTCCACATAACCATCGACTGCGCCGGCCGCCGCTCCGTCGACGCGGCCGACCCGTTCCTCCTCGCGCCGCTCGACGCGGACGCCAAGGTGGAGAAGCGGCTCAAGGAGACCGGGCTGCCGTACGAGACTGGCGAGTGGGAGGGTCGCAAGTGCCCGCCCTCCTCGCCGTTCGCAGAGGCGCCTCTGCCGCCAGTGGCGAGGTGGAAGGAGCGGCCTAGCAGCCGCAGGGTCTCGACCCAGTCGTGGCGCAGGTTCGTGAGCAGCTCGTCCTCCGAAGACGAGTACGACGAGGACCCGCGAAACCTCTTCTCCTCGAGAAGCTTCTCCTCAGACTCGTCGGACTTCTACAACTGCCCGCGCAAGAACACCAAGGCGCGCGCCTCGGTGTCCGGCCCATGCCGCGCTCCGCCGGCCGCTGCGCGGCGAGGCGCGTCGCAGAGCTGTCGTTACAGCTTCGACCTGCCTCGAGGCTCGACAGCGTCCGCCACGACGGATGGCGGGTTCGCGGTGGTGAAGCGGTCGGCCGACCCGTATGAGGACTTCCGCAAGTCCATGGAGGAGATGATCGCCGAGTGGCCGGCGGGCGGTGACGGCGACGGCGAGCACAGCGCGGAGCGGCTGCTGGAGACGTACCTGGTGCTCAACTCGCCGCGGCATTACTCGGCGATCCTCGCGGCGTTCGCGGACGTGCGGGAGACGCTCTTCCCCTGAATTCGACGGCCGATCGGCCGGCATCGGTGTGATGTTGATAGGATTAACCTTTTCAAACGAGATTAATGGCACAAGAATTGAGCATGTGCTTTGTTGTGTGCGTACGTGCATTGTATCTGTCGTTCACTAATGAAGCTCGACTTGCTAACTTCTGCTTAATTCCAACTCTGTAGTCTCTGTATGTGATGGTACTCTTCCTTAGCTTCTTGGTGTTAACTTCTTAGCTTCACGAGATCATACTTTTGAATCAGCAATGCCAAAAACTTCTCTTTTTCTTTCCCTTTCTTTTTTGTTTTTGCGACGACAAAAACTTTTCTTTCATCTCTGCTTGATGCTCTTCCATAAAAAGAAGATAATTTCCTAACAAAACGATTGACACTCATGGTCGGATTTGTGATTTGTTTCAAGATTATACTCCATGTATCCTTTCTTCAACTCTTCCATAAACAAAACCCTTCCCCACAAATTGATTCACGATCCTAGGTACATGTGTGTTCGTTTGGATTCTGGATTGATTCACAATCATAATCTGTTTGTTTTTGCTGTTGATTCAGGATTCTGACTCTAAAAGCTGAATAAAAAACAATCAACCTAATATTAGGAATCGATTCTTATAATCCAGCCCACTAATATACACTAGAATTCACAATCCATTTCATATGTGATTCTATAGATTCTAAGGAATACAAATATAAAAATGTCACTGAAAGTTACAAACAATTACCCGCCAAATGCTATTCTAGAATCCAAAATCCACAGTAAAAACAAATGTCCTAATTATCTTTGACGAACTTAGAACATATTATCTGCTTCATTCTGACTCTGTTTCTATACAATGACCAAAAAAAACAGGGGGGGAAGGAGTAGCCGGCAAACAAAGAAGTAACAAATCCGCAACGTCCTCTCCTTTCCATGTAAACGCAACTGTGTGTCGCAGGCATTACCGCATATATAATAGACCGTGGAAGTCTTCCCCGTATGCGTGCTGGGAATATTAGTTCGTGAATCTGATAAGACTATAGGGGACTTGCGAGTTAGGAGCATCCATGTGCACGCTGGTTGGCGTGGTTGGTGACCGCGCTTGATAGAGACAGACAGATAGATAGTACATCGTCCACGATGTGAACTGTAAACCGCTCCGATCTAGGGCCGTGTCGCCGTCGGCCGGCCGGCGATTGCGTCGATCGATGGAACCGTCGCGCGCGCGGACGTACGCGCGTGAGCCCCTCGCTGCAGGCACGGGCAGTCAGGCGGACGGCGAACTGTAGATTGGATTCCATGCTCTTGCATGCAGCTACTAGCTTAGCTCCATCGACCTTTCTGCGCAACGTGACCGCACTGCGCCGCGAGGCCCCGTCCGCGCGCCCGATGCAGACCGACGTGATGCCCTCGTCAGAGCCCAGAATGTTGCCAATTCGTCGCGTCTTGTCGCGCGTGCTGATCAGCGCCCTGTTCCTCGCGCCGGCCCGGCCGGCCTGCGTCGTAGGCTCGTGATCTTTATGCAGGGTGGTGTACAGTTGTAAATACATATAACTGGTGGTCAAGCAGTAAAGCTTCTGTGGCGTCGATCGACTACAGCTTGGTGACTCCCCGACCGCAGCGTACGACGTAACTGCGATCAGATCGATCGGAGCGGTGCGGCAGTTTTGGATTGTGTTCGTGGAAAAGGTCGGGGCTGAAAGTACATGTCGAAGCATGCCATGGTGGCATGGTCCATGCATGGCTTTTCCCGTACCGACGTGATGTTTTGGTCCCGGGCTCGGGATATCACGAACGCACGATGTGGTCGCGTCTTGTCGATGATGATCGGATCAACTGAGAGAGAGCCTCCAAAGGTGCAAGATCACATGTCCGAAAATAAACCCGTCAGCTCCTGCGTGCGAAGTTCTATCTCCGTTATCTGAAAGAAAGAAAGAAAGAAAGAAAAAAGCTCCAGGGTGCGAACAAACTAATTTACTCTTGTCATATTTCAAAAAGAAGAAGACAACGACGACGACACTAATTTACTCTGCTGCTGTTATTCTTATGAGATTCATATGCTTGTCTCCAAAGGCATATGAGTGTCCTGTTGAGCTTTCATGATATTCGTATACAGGAATTACACTGATTTTCTGCAAAATTATCTCTTGTCAAATAGACTGTAAGAATTAGGAATTGCACATCACAGCTTACACACCTAGCAATAGGTCTTGTTTAGAACGTCTGAATTTTTCGATTACTGCGATATTTGAAGTGAAATTTCTGTGTTATAAACTCGTATGTACTAACTAATGGGGTTTTGTCATTATCTTAAAAAAAACTAATGGGGGTTTTGTTCATCACTTTTAGCTTAATAATCTGGGTATACACTATCAAGGCATCTACCGTGTGAAATGGTAGCCTCACTCGCGTCTAACTAGGACTAGTAAGGTGCACATGCGTTGCAATAGATTTTATACGAATAATGTCACAAGTGCTAAAATATGGCAATATTGAGGCAAATTATATTGACACACAATGGTATATTACTGTAATTTGGAAACATGTAAGGCTGCTTCCTACCGTTGTTTCTCAACCTAACTTTATCATTCATCACTCTAACGCTACCAAATAGAGAAAAAAACATATCCACACTTACTACTCAATCTAGTTTATTTGCATCACGCGCACCATAGGTAGTTGACAGTTAGACATTTATCAGTTTACAGAAAGGTATTCCATTGATAATTTTGCTCAAATTTATGCAAATGTAACTAAATATAGTCAGAAACTCATACCACAACGACACAAGCCATTTTCCATCAAAAGGAAACACTGCATTTCATTTATAGAAGAACGAATTCACAAAGTTATAGCCTTGAATCCCCTCACTCACCAACTTCACAATAAGTAACAAAGAGAAGAGAAAACTAAACAGATCATCAACAGCCCAATGCAAAGGATCAAGAAATACTCAAAAGCATCATGTATCCGAATACAGGGTTCATTATAATACTCAAACATAAAAACCTAAGATTCTTGATAATGAAACAAAATTATATAGCAAGCATGCATATTTATTTCATATCTCTAAAACCTAGATGCGTCAATCAATTGTCCAGATAACAATTCTATCGTCACAAACATCTAAATATGGTTGCAGCCCGGGAATGGAACAATAGAGGTAATAGATCAAAATTCCACAGTTCACATGTGAAAAAGAAGGAACAAAACTTACTTGAAATCATGGATCACAACGGCCCTTTGAATAAGAAAAGGTGGACATTTATGCAACCACATTGAAATGAATTTTGAAAGGTTTTAAATCGTGATTTTCGTGGCAAGATCCCAAAAAAGCTACAACAGTTATCGCGAAAGCTATCCTTCATTGCGTTTTCAGTGTTAATCTTTTTAAAAAATAAATATGTATATAATATAAGTCACCTCCAAACAAATAATAAAAATATGGTACTTTATAAGATACTAATATTTTTATAATAAGAATATGATTCAAGTTCGGAATCAACAACATACTAATACATATTCAAAAGATCATAAATGATAACTATATCATAGTGTTCTTATCAATAAGTACTTAATCACTGATAAATATAAATGTTGGATTATTGAAATGGGTGAGATAGGATCATTTACTAGGTTTTCTCATAGTTCAAGCTTATAAGAGATGTATTTGTGCCTTTTAATAATGTTGGATTTCAAAATAGAAGCAATGTTTTGGCCCATAGGTACTTATGTAGGATAGCAGAGCTATCGCTAGCTACAACCTACATCAAATAGTGGAGCTATTGCTAGCTATAGCGTTTGTAGCCAATATAGTGGAACATTAGTCCGTAGCCAATATAGTGTAGCTATAGCTAGCTATTTAGAATACTAGAATTTTGTTTCAGGACACACAAACAAAGAAACAATATAAAAAACCATTCATAACACAAGGATTAAGATTCACCGAGAACCTCAGGTACAATAGCAAGTATGCAATCATCCTTAAGAACCTGTGGAGGAGGCGGTGACAAACTTGCAATATGCAGCACACCTTCTCCCTCGCACATGTTGCTTCAACCACACTCAGTGAACCCAAGGGCAACACTGTAGTCTAACAACCTCCAACATGGTAGTCACTGTTGTCGCCTTTTCCTTCAACATCGCTCTTGCCCATGGCATTGACCTTGTCTAATCGACACAGCTATGCCCAAGGTAAAAAGAGCTTCGAGTTATAATGAAATAATATATCAGTTATGAAACTCCCATATTTATGCTCAAGGTAAATATTATATAGTACTGTAATCTCATCTCTAATTATATACTTCCAATAAATCTTGTAAGGCAGCTCTATTTATGTCAGATTTAACCAGGACAACATAGATTCCAAATAATAATCCCGAAAATACTTCATTTGTATGAATTTCTAGAAGTAACAAGTTCTAGCAAGCCAAACACATCCATTTACCTCAACCTAGCTTGATGTGCCATCATTTAGGCATTGAGCAGGCCACCATGTCCTCTTTTCCCTCTAATCTTGCGACTCACCAGACAACCAATTTTGTTGGATAATCAAATATCTCGAAAAATCATATCAGTCCATATAAAACATCAGAACGCATCCGGCAAAACCATTGAAAACATAAATATAATTATATAAACTACAAAGCATACAAGCGCTAACTATAAAGCACATTTGAACAATGAAAAACGTAAACAGGGTGCCTGCATTTGTTCCCTTTTGGGACAATAAAAGTAAAAAATAATCAATAAACCTGTACTAAACCTCTTCCACTTATGCGGTTTAATGAGTTGCTACTTCTAAAGTACATTCATTATGAATTAATAAATATTAACAAAAAGGTTAGCATGCAGTAAACCGCATACTCACCTTCTCAAAACAGAAAATTGGAATTACAACCCACAAGTTGAAATACGATGAATTATTATAACCCGCCAGAAATCTTGAACCCGTGCTGCCATAAATTCTTGCTGCAGTGAAGGAATGAAACGACGAAGAAAATAGAGAAATACCAATAATCATGTACAAAAAAGAAGGAACAAGCTTAACTGAAATGGTGGATCACAGCAAAGAAGGTGAGTCAGAAAAATGTGCACTTTGTAGAACCACATTGAAATAAGTAATTTGTTCTACTGCACAAAGGACAAACAGTAAAATAGATAAGCATAAGAAAAACCACGCATGGCTCAGGGATTCAGACTCACCGAGGAACGATATCTCAAAGAATAGGTGAGGGCTGGGCGACAATGGCAACGTTGTCCACTGAAGACCACCTCCTTCATCTTCCCCCTTACATCGCTGGTGCAACAACACTCACTGGCCCCAACAGCGTCACTGTAGTCTAGCGATCTTCAATGTGCCAGCCATTGTCTCCGCCTTTCCTTCATCATCGCACTCAAGCTTAGCAACAACCTTGCCTGTTATCACGACTAGGGATGAAAACAGAAACTTTCTGACTGCTCCGAAGGAAAACGAAAACGGAAGCTTTTTTTCGGAAATAGAAACGGATTTTTTTTTAAAACGGAAACGGGAGAGTCAGTTCCGACGAAAATAGAAAGAAAATTTCATATAGTATTATTCGGAAATTCTGAACGGATTGAAGGCCCAACCCGTAAGGCTGTAACCCACCCATGCCCAAGCCTTGCGCTGCTTGCGCACTGAGTGGAAACAAACCCTAGGCTCTCAGGCTATGTCTTAGACTCACGCGAGACTCTCGTCCAGGCTTCCCGACTCTCGAGTCGGCGGTGCCGCCCCCACTGAAAGTTCAAGCTCCATTAATTTGGTTTTGGTGTTAATGACAAATCTAATATTGAGACTAACTCTTTTAATAATCATAATATTGATTAGTCTCAATTGTTAATTAATGACAAATCTAATATTGAGACTAACTCTTTTGATAATCATAATATTGATTAGTCTCAATTGTTAATTAATGATAAATCTTTTTATGAGACTAACTCTTTGTTGAGTTCAACTCTTATTAGTCTCTTTTGGATGAAAAAGGTGAAAATATCAAAGGTATGCATTCGAGTTCATATTATCATATCTTGTTGCATTCCTTAGATATAATTTTCATGGTCATATTGATAAATCTAAATATGAGACTAACTCTTTTATTGAGAGACTAACTCTTTTATTGAGTATATCTTTGATTAGTCTCATCTCATTGAAAAATGGAAAACCTAAGGTATGCACTCATCATTTTACGATATCTTAATGCATATTTTGGATTCAAGTTAAAGGATAAACTCTACCATTATTTAGACCTCAAGATGTGCATAATGTTTTCAATTCCATATATACATGAATGCACACATTAGGGGGAGTTCATACTACCTTGATGTCTCAATGGTATTGATCTAATTCATCTTTCTATATTAAGGATCATTACTTTGAAACAATCCTTTGAGTATATTTAACTTGTGTAGTTGTAGTATACTCATGGCAATATAGGATAAACTCCAAAGCAATCTCAAAAAGTGAATATGTGCATATTGATTCAAGTTCAATTATTTGTATGTACATATTTAATGGAGTTTATTCTATTGTTGATGGTATTAAGAGTATCGATCCCTTTCCACCACTGCAACATAATTTGGATCATTACTTAGTAACCATCAAAATGAGTATATGAAACTTGTGTAGTTAATATATACTCATGACAATTTAAATTGTGTTCGATTGCCATTCAATCAACAAAGAACTAATCATGTGTTGATTGTTCACTTTGTTGATCCTAGGGCAATCGAAAGTTCTTGAGTATATGAAGCATTGGTTGTATTAGTATACTCAAGACACAATTAATCTTTCAATCAATTATCTTTGGGTTTTGGTCAATCATCAAATGAAAAGATCAAAAGATCTTTGGAGCATCCATTATGTATTAATGGAGTGCATTGATGATTTAGATAACCATGTGTTTTGGACTAACACTTTCAATGAGTTTGAAATAGGTTAAGTCCAAGGTTGAGATGGATAAACGGGATAAGAACGTCATCGTGTGTTGATGAGCATCAAAAGAGGATCCCAAAGCTAAGACAAGGGGAGTCCATCATGTGTCGATGAACAAGACGAGATCCTGACTTGGAGAGAGAATGATGGTAATCATAAAAGCTCCAAGTGGATGTGCTAGAGGCAAAGGTATAACTAGCATAGGGCTAAGGATGTGTTCCTAATATTTTACCGGTCTCGGTGTTTGGTTAGGAGATTGGGTTGCTAGTATAGGTTGCCATACTATTAAGAGGGGTCGAGTCTTATTGCTTGAGTCTCATCATGTGTTGATAGCTCAATACTGCTTCACTAGCTCACACTCGCTTGATTTGGTCTTTGCATGGAGCTAATATTTGCGAATGTATTTTGCAATTAGTAGAGCTCATGCACTTGGTTTCTTAGCATGTGACTAGAGTTTGCAAACATGTTTTGCAAATTGCTAGAGATCACGCGTTGATCATCACGTGATTAATCAAGAAGTATTGTTTGTTCCTTATGGTGTTTATTTGTTTGGATTTGTTATTTGCAAATGCATTTTAAAAATAAGCTGAAGTTTATGCAATTCTTGTGGAGAATGTGATTAGCATTTGCAAATGTGTTTTGCAAAGTGTCGTGATCATGCGTTGATCATCATATGGCTCAAGAATTGATCTTGTTGGTTTTTGGTTGATTTTTAAAAAGAAGATTTTTGTGTGAAATCTTTCTTTTGATCTGTGACCGTCACTACCGCCGTGGTGAGGCCGGTACTACCGAAGTTCGGTAGTACTGCTCATGTGAGCGGTAGTTATTTTTCAGAGAATGTATTTATTTGAAAATTCCTCAGGCCGACACTACCACTGTGTTAAACCGGTACTACGGCAGGTTCGGTAGTACCGCGGTATTTGTGCGGTAGTTATTTTATAGAAGTGTATTTTTCTCTGAATTTGAATTCCGACACTACCGTGGTTCAAAGGTCGGTACTACCACGGTCCGTTAGTACCGCTATTTAGTTGCCGGTACATATTCTCCAGAAAATATGATCATTGGAGCCTTTGTTTTTGCTGGTACAAAAACTAAGTTTTGGCAATATGGAACTATATGTGTTTGCTACTATGTTACGATATAGAACTATATGTGTTTGCTACTATGTTACGATGTGGAACTATATGTGTTTGCTATTATGTTATGATGTGGAACTATCTATGTTTGCTATTATACTATGATGTGTTGGCTGGTTTTGAGGTAAACAATGTTTACATGTCCTTGTTCATACCATGCTCAATGTTGACTAATGTTATTAAGATGTTGTTCTATGTAACTACAATACTATTCAAAGTTGGTATGTTTGAAACTTTGGATAGATCATGTACTATATTCTTGTGGAATTTTCAACTTTCGTTTTTGTATCCGCTCCGTTCCGTTACACATATGTTTTCGTCACTATCCGTCTTCTTATCCGTTTATGGGGTTTCCGATTTCGTTTCTGTTACAGGTAAAAAAATATGGAAACGAAAATGGAACGATCATTTACCGACCGTTTCTGTTCCTTTTTCATCCCTAATCACGACTGCACCCAATGTAGAAGGTGATTCCTATAGAGTTTATGTAATACTGTAATCTTACATCAAGTAGGGACAAGTAGGAAGCAATTGGTTTGGTGAGATAACTACAAATTTTCAGCTCAAACTTTGCATTTTAAAATTAACCTCAACCTAGCTCGAGTATGAAGGGTTGTAGACAAAACCAAGAATCAAGAGTACCTTATACAAATGACAGGCATAACTGCACAAGGCTATAGGCATCTTCCTAAAAAATGATGTCCTGGAAGTAGATCCAAATGTTTGCAGCATAAGATCAAATTCGATATCGGTGTCGCTCACCTCGCAACAGGCTGCTCCACGATGGCCTTGTCCTCGCCATACACATTGTCCACCCTACCATTGGCCGTCGCAATGTCCTTCTCGGTCTACACATCAGTCTCCATGGCCACCACCTCCAACCTCTTGGGCGCCGTTGCTAGCACCGTCACAGTCATGGCCCTCCTTCGTACCTCCCTGCAGCTCATGCAATATCAATCAAGAAATTGTGCGAAAAAATCTCATTGAACAAATGAGCACACAATCGGGGCAACTAAAATTTTCTGAAGTAGATTTTGTCCCAAAAAGTCAGCACAAATTATTTTGGGGACATTATAACAGAGAAAATTGAAGAGAAAGCAAGTACTAAATTAGAATGAATATGAAAGATTGAAAACTCAACAACCATAGAACATTACAAGAAAATCAAATTTAAAAATTGACCTTTAGTCGAGGATCCACAGAGCCGGCGATGTGGAGCCCAGGAGCATGGGCTAGTGCGGCTGGATCCAGAGGATGGCGTCGACGGGACGAGAAGCTGACGGTGGACGACAGTGGCTACCCCAAAGATAGGATGTGAACAAGTGCAATTGGATCCAAAGGGGTGGCATCTCAAGTGGCGTCAGTGGGCAGGCTGTGGATGATGCTGGCGCTGGTGTGACGATAGAGGACGAGGATGTGGGAGGGGCAGCGCTGGCGATGGAGGAGGAGAGGGAGAGGGCTGTGTCAATAGTGGAGGAGGAAGGGAGGGGCAGTGTCGATAAGAGATGTGGCGACGGTAGTGGATGAGGATGGGGGATGGGAGCGTCGAAGGTGGAGGAGGAGAAGAAGGGGGAGGTGGCGGTAGAGGAGGAGAGGGAGGGGCTACGACTGACGATGGAGGAGGAAATAAGGGGCGGTGCTGGCGAGAGGTGCATGAGAGAGAGAGAGAGAGGGGGGGGGAGGTGAGTTGGAGTGGTAACGGGGAGGTTGAGGGTGGATACGGGGCGATGGCACTTTTTGAGGAGAAATGTTGTAACCGTCTAGAAGAAGGAGTGAAATGTAAGTAAAAAAGATGACAACAAATAAACTCTACTTTTATATTAATAGAGGTTACAATGTGCATGACTACAGCCTACAGTCGTGGAACCAGCTAAACCTGGTCTATAACTCCGTACTAGTACAAGTTGCCTTGGAAATGGTGCGTGTGTGGATGCATGTCTCGTCTAGCGCCAACTAGAACGCCCAACAAAGATTCCGCCGCGCGCAGGCGAGCAGCTGCCCGCTGGCCGGCCCGGCGAAATTTCTTTTCGTCCGTGCAATTGAAGGAACCACGGACGAAGCTCACCTGTCCTGAATATCCTATTGACAAATCCAGTTCGACACATGCACGGTGATCCCATTTCATATTTGCGTGGCGTCTCTTATCCCGATGTAGCGATCGAAAAACACACAAGGATAGTAGCTAAACTAGAGAATCTAGGATTAGGTGATGGAGGAAGTTAGATGTCCTAATTGATCTATTATTATTGTAGCTCAGCTAAGCTAGCTACGCGTGTTAAATTATCGTGGCTGTAAAGTAGTTTCAGTTTTGTCTCTTCGTGTTTATGTGTACGTGTGTTTTCGATCGTGAGCATGAGTTGTATACTTGTATCGTATGCGCGTACGTAGCGACAGCCATTTAACGAACCACCGCCCAGAAGCCTTCTCCCCTGCAGCTGCTGTAGATGTTGCTTTTTAATTTTAACTAGTGCTCCGTAGTCCGTAGCTAGTTAAGCAGCACAACCAGCTCACGCTGATTAGCCATTGGTACTAAATTAATGTACTTACAGTACCATTGTACGCCCAAGAAAGCATGGTAAGTAGGTTGTGCTGTACTGTAAGAAAGTTATTCTAAACATGCATGGTAACAGTGCTGTAGTCAGAGTTAAGCTAACCAGCAGTAACAGTAGTTTCACATGGAGCTTGGTGTGATTTTGCAATTTGCACACTGATTCTTTTTTTCTTTTGATAATTTTTTTACTAATTAAGACCAAAAATTTGCGTCAATTCAAAGCCATGCGTACAAAGAGCTACATAGGAAGGGATTGGCCTACTCGAGTTGTCATTGGACTAAGCTGATAGACAACAGCTGAACTGTACAACCCTTTTCACTTTGCGTGAAGTGGAACACACAGAATTCTGAAGTCCATGATGTACTTTTGAAAGAAACAACTGCAGGATCTTATGTGCGATTACTTTGGCTTGACTGTATCGATTAAAGAGGCTTTAGAAGGATTAAAAGTACGAGAGGGAACGAGATAAGGTTTTCTGAAAGTCCCAAGGAACGACTTGTGATCTCTGAAGTTTGGAATCTCAAGATGTATTGTTCCATCTTTGGGTGAAAGAAAAGGATGGTTCATGTAATTTCTCCCAAGTGAATGGACGTCATTTTAAATGTTAAACATTTTACGTTAATTTCTAATTTGACTGAGTAAACAACTCAACTAATATAGCAATTCTGCTTTTATTACACCAAATATAGTCTACAGAGTTTTAGTTTCTAAGTCATAACATCTTAATTGGATATATGCCACTGCGGAGGGGCAAAATCGTCCGAATGGGCTGAGTCCTGCGCTCGGTTTGACCGGACGGGACACGTGTCGCGGGCGGTGGCATATTTCGAATAAGCACGGTTTCGTAATGGCATCGTTCGAATAAGCAAAGGAACGATGACAAATCTCGAATAACCGGTTCCTACGGTGACATATATCCAATTAACCCTTGATTTATCCACCAGACGCTAGGTATTAGTATAGGGCCTCGCCTCTAGCCCTGTACTACTACGAGCGTAAAGAATGGATGAATGAATGATCGTACGAACCAGCTCTGTACCATGCATCGGTTAATCAAACGGCTTCATCTAGAACGGCTGCCTTCCAAAGTTTCAATCGATCGTATATTAATATGTTTGTATTTTTTGTACCGTATACATCAATGCATCCAAATAATTTCGAAGTTCGTACGACTTCGTCTCTTTCAATCGTATGCCACGCTCAGTGTGTACTCTGTACGACACATCAAGCCATCAGCCAGCCATGCTCATTGCAGATCTGGGATCAGAAGGTGGTTATTGTGACAAGCAATAACACGATTACGACCAGCTTTGTGTTGTTTTTTTCCCTCAAAGATCGGCGGCAGGAGGTCTGATTTTCATTTAAGAGGAAGAAAAATCAAAAAAGACTTACAATAAATCGTGTTAGCTTCATGGCATATGAAAACAACTAACACAAACATCTAGAAAACGCATGCATGACCTTATGGCAAATAAAACTTTATGGTTCCGGTTACAACAGGTTGGTGTTGTTGTGCTGTGAAATATAGTTGTTTTAGGGGATTTTTGCCACTTCTGCTGATATGGCTCTACCAAAGAAAGGATATAAATGATATATTGAGAAACAAAATTTAAAAGGCAACCGAAATGCCTACGTAATACTAACACCTGTATGATTGGCATCGATAGGGTTCTGCGCGTGTGACCGGTCCATCGTCTATCGGGTCTACTGCATTATTCAAACTCTCTCCGTCTAAGTTTATAAGGCTTATTTTTTAAATGATCTTATCCATAAATATAAAACATACATATAGATATAATGAGGTATTTCTTTCTATACCTCTATTTATTCTCTCTCAACCATATACATTTATTCATTACCACTCACACAAAATATATCTCTAATCTTACAAGATAATTAAGTAGGGGCATCTAAGTCATTTTTTATCATACATTTCTCAATTTCAACGCAACCTTAATCCTTGTGCAAAGTCAAAATACGTCTTATATTTTCAGACGGAGGGAGTAGTATGAAGTACAGGTAGATTTATCATTTATTATACTTGCATCAAATTTTACATTTTCTAAAAAAGAAACAAAAAGGAGAAAAAAAGCTTAATTCTTAGTAGGCCTATGGGCTTCCTAACACTATTACTCACAATTTCCAGCCCATATATAGCAAGTCGGAAAGCCCAATGAGATGCCTCTCGGCCCAATTCTTCACAGACGCTACTGCTTTATGGTTGGGCGGGAGGCGAGGAGCTCATCACCAGCCAGCCATCGCCCCAAATGGGGGGAATTACAGCCGTCTCCCGAAGCGTAGAATTGAAGGCTTCGAATCGTAATGGCGCCTGAATCCGATCGAGGCTTCGCGCGATCAGAGGCTCCGGAAGCCCAGCGCACGCAGGTGCGGAGCCGCCGGCGATCGCAATCGGCATTCGAGAGGCTAGGGTTCCGAAAATGCTCCGATCCTATCGAGGAGGTGAGCCTCCGAATCTTGTAATTTTCTATTGCTATATATCGTAATGAATGATTCGGTGTCGAATTCGGTTGGAATTTTGAGTACTGATGCACTTTGGTTGCTGTGATCGTGAGAAAAAAAAATTCAAGTAGTTCGGGGCGGTTGGATCGGGCGGGATTAGTGCGGGGACTTTCCTGTTCCTGTAATCCATTCGCGTGAAAAGTTCGAGTAATTTTCGGCATTTATGGTGGGTTACCTTCCAGAAGGTGGAATTTGGTGCATGCACGATCGATGTGTTGATGGGAATTAGATTCAAAGCATGCTCCTATCGTTTTGGAGGAAGTTGTGGTTCTGTGATTCGTGAAGGATGTGTCATACTAGAATAGTAGAATAGATATTATTGGACGAAACCGCTGATTTCTAGATGTACAGAATAACAGAATTAACGGAACCCCTTCAACATGCTGGCCTTCTGACATTCATGCTCATTGCCGGTTCCTCTACTGGTTAAAAAACAGTTGTACGTGCTAATGCTATGATTTTGCCGTGCTGAACTTACTCATTTGTGGGACAAAACATAGACAAATTGTTTATTACATATGTCGGTGTGATATGTGACATTGCACATTTACTACTCTTTTAGCTCCTTTTTGTTAATAATTGAAATGGAGTCTGGCACCACATGCATATATTTTCTTTTTCATGCTTGATTTACTGGCCCTTGAATTGAGTAGTAAATGTTTGATAATAAGATAAAACATGTTGAGAATAGGTGGTCTTGTGGAAATGTCTTGCAGCCATTTGTTATGCAGTAGATGACTGTAAGGGCATGTACAATGGTATGATATTAGCTGTCTATATGCTTTGTCACGTAAGATTTTTGCTGACATGGGGGAGAGAGACGGAGGAGACAGAGTATAGCTATCTCTTCGTGAAAAGGTGACCATATAGACAGCATAAATCACCATTGTATGAGTTATTGTCTATAATAAATATTTTTTCCATGTCATAATTAAAACATTGTAGGATCTCATAGAGATAATCTTAAGATATCTTCTATTGTAGAAATTGTCTTTAGTTTTGCTTTTAGATAACATAGGGGAGTATATGACAACAATCGTCTCTATTATTGTACATGCTCCAAGGGTGTTAAGATATAAGTTATTCCATTTATGCATTGTCCATGAAAAGCTGCTCTGCTGTCTGGTGGGAGTGGGACTATTGAAATCTTGCATAGAATTTATGGTAGCTATTGTTAGGGTCACTGATTTATACACATAATTTATGTCATCTGCTTCCAAACTTAATACTATCAACTTGGGAATTAACATTAGCTTCTCATGTTAAAACTGACTGTCAAGTGAGATTGCTGGCTTAATGCAATGACTTGCATCTTTGATAAGCGTGCACTCAAAATTATGAAATTAATGTACCTCTGATGCGCAAGCACAACTTGATGTTTTTCAGATTTGACGCTCTCCTCCAATCTGGTCCATGATAGCTTTTGCCTTTACGGTACTTATATATGTTGTAGAATTATATTCCATGAAACACGCACAACAATGCCAGAATAGCTAACTTTTCTCTTTTCTTTCCACAAATTGCACTTGTTCTTGATTGATATTTAATTATTTATAAATGCTCTACACTCGCATAAACCATGAACAATCATTTCTACTCGTTATCCTCTAAGGGAATACTGTACCTAGTACCTACCTAATAAAGATCATTATATTATTACCCATATTTGGTTACTCAAAGGGTTTTTGGACTGCTCATGTGCTATTTCCTACTCGTGATACACTTACTGAGTCTGTTTGTCTGTAAGCTGACTATTGTCAATCAAGTATAAATATTTTGCATATACCTTTTTTAAGTAAATTTACTTCACTTTTCTAACATGCGGATGATTACGATGAAGCATGCAAAAGTCTTCGAGTTTGAGCATGGTTTGGAATAAGAACATTGGATTTTGAGCAATTTTTTATTGATACCATAGTTGTCAGAAGTTCATTTTGAGCTAAAATGAGTATACTTTGGTATTTGAAAAATTAGCCAAATTCCTTGCGCATCTAGATACTACAATGCATATGTTTATATCTAAACATAGACTTGCACTTGTTATATAAATCTACCGCTTCATATCTATCTGATTGATCTGCACCATTATAATTTGGGCCCACCAAAATCGATATGCAGATCTTTCTCTTTTTCCTCTATTTAATGTTGTAATTTCTAGTCCTTGAGAGTAAGTGTGGTGGCTTCTTTTGCCTCTGTTTTCATAATACAATAGATAGATGCAAACTACATGTCATATACCCTTTTGCAAAAAGGACAAAAAAAAAGGTAAACAGTATGGAATATGGTTCTTCACTTCTCTTAACATATTGTTTCATTGACGGCCAAAAATGGAGATGCCTAAATTATGATGCTCACGCATGAGCTTACGCATGGACAACAATCTTGCAATTATAAATACGGTTTGATTAAGAAACAAGGAACTTGAGTAGCCTCCATACTTGTTCCAAGAGATAGACTAGCGCAACGCTATGTAAGAATTATGTTCTCAGGATCCAGGTTACCTGTTTTTAACTTAGGCGTCACGAGCAAGTTTACTTGCACTACCACTAAGATATTATTTATTCAGAGGTTCTTTGCGATTTATGTTCGTATTCTGTATGTACAGAAGTTTTGCACTCAGGAGGTGGTTTTACCCTAATTGAACAAAGTACCCTGTCTCAAAACCTAGTTTCAGACAATTTTGTGTTCTTTTATTATTAGTATTTGCACCCCTGGTTCAAATTGAGAACTTTGGTTATGAGTTATATTTGTTTTTTTTTCTTATCTTTTGGTTTGGTCATGAGTTATGACTCAAGATCGAAGGTTTAGAGGTTTTAGTAACTTTAATTGGGTTTCTTTCTTAGCCTACCCCAATCTGTTTGGGACAAAAGGATTTGTTGTTGTTGTTGGTGGTGGTTTGGTCATCAGCTATCACCTTACTGGGCTCCCAAGCAAGTCGCCAATGTATTCAGATTGAGCATTTTACTGCTATAGTTCTTGAAAAAAATGTTATGTGAGTCATGATTGTCGGTATGAACTTTTTTTGGCTATAGCATAACAACATATAGGCTGGTGATCATGTATATCAGAATAAGGCTGAAATCAATAGATGATGTCACAGTTTAGCCATTTCCTCATGTCTTAAGAAATGATATTAGATTATGAATCTACCCTTTATTAACTCTCCTAGTAATTCCTCTCACTCTGTTCTCAACCACAATACATGGGCATGATTGGAAGATACATAAATATTTTTCCTTGAAAACATAAAACCCCAATTATTTTGTGTGTCTGTGTGCATCTTAAACATAGATTTTGGTGTGCATCATAAATCCGGGACAGTTTTGTTACCAAATTATGCAAGTGATACTTAAGCTGCCAATCATACATATGACAGCCTACATATGGCAATCAAAGAAAAGCGATATGTACTAATGATACATATATAGAAGGAACATGGTTTGTTGTTGACTATAATTCTGTAATTTCTGTGAGTTTTTTAGAATACACAGGCAAAGCTTGCCCAATTCTATATGAAGATATATCCCCCTGAAACACATTTTTTTGAGAAAATTTTAGTAAAATTCAGCTCTACCTGTTATATTTGGATATGACCTATTCTCCCTTTGTAAACGCAGACTTTTCTCTATCTTTTTGTTGAACTGGTATTACCTCCTGGAGGCTGATAACTTTAGGTTTTCACTTCCAAATAGCAGAAGCCCTGCCCATAACTTCTTTCGTGACACCCTTATTCAACAACCTTCAATTTAGGCTACGAAGTTGCCAACTCATTTCATGATAGATCGCTTAAGGTTCTTTGGGATAGGACCATGTTGGCATGTTGCAGTATACAAAGATTCTCTGCAAGCTTGAGGTAAGCTTATTGATGCCCATGCATAAAATCAATGTAGCACATGCCCACATAAGCACATGCATGCGTTTATGCTTAGATGTGAACCCAAACACCCATGCACACACTCAGTGCGTTAAAGCAGCAGCCAGGTGCCTTACTGGAAAGCCAAACAACAAGCTTTTCTCCATTTCGTAATCTTCGTGCTTTATCAATTCTCAGTAATATTGTTCTTTTTTTTTTTCAAACGGACGGCAGGAGCTTTGCCCATTCATTTCAAAGAGGAATATAGTTTCAAAGTTACAACACCAGTCCCGAAAAAAATTCCTCACCCAAGAGAATGAACGCCAAATTCATTGGGTAGTAATGTGCAGTTATTTTCCATCAAGAATAGTTGCTTACATGATCCACCAATTTGCTACTTGGATCTGCAAGTTGTTTTCTAGTGTCTACTTTGATTATCCTGAAGAAGTTTCAGGACAAGTGGAGGATATGATGCAATTTAAATTCCCATGCCTGATAAATTTATTCCAGGAAGAAACGCGAAGACTGTTTTCATGGCTTCATGATTTTCTGTTTTTCTGTGATAAATTTTTTGTTGTAGGCACTATTTTTGCTATTTGTTTCATTGCCTGATCTTGTTGTTTATTAGGTTTACTGATATTAGAAAAAGTTATTCAATCTCAGTTCTGCCTTTTGGTAATTCATTAATCAAGCAATATTGCTTTCACTGTGGTATGTTTCGAATAAGGAAATTCTGTTAATTGGTAACGTTAATCAAGTAATAAATGATTAAATGCTGCAGCAGCCAGGTGGAAGTTACTAGCTAAGTTAAGCTCAACGTCCTGATGCATTGTTTTGTCCGGTGCAATTTTTACTGTTTTTTTTTCATTGATGATTTGCTAATTTCCGTCCTAGAGTTGATGACTTTTTTATTACCTTTTTTTTCATATGTTTCTATATTCGTTGTTTAGTTATGCTTTATAATAACTTCTGATTTGTACGTTTTGACGAGTCATGCGAGCATTTGCAAATTAGTTCATAGACAACGTGCAATACTGTACTTACAGTGTCATTTCCTTTATTCTCTAGTTGGACATCATCCACACATTATTGGCTGGGGAAGATTCCTACACTCATCAATATAATTGCAATGCGATTTTTGAGATTGTCATTGGAAAGATTTTGGTGGAGTAGAATGACTTATTTTTTCAATGAAGCAAATATTTCTAGATCGATGCGTGGGGTTATTTATAGGAAAATGTCTATTTTTAAACCGTTTAATTTAGAATCTCAAACTAATGAAACCATTCACTTTACCTCCTCAAGGCTATTCCACCTTGGTTTTGAATGATGTGGCGCATATGTGGCGGTTTTACACGTAAGCTGGTTTTTGACAACCCAGTCGACAAATTGAAAAAAAAATAAGGGCTCATTTTGCGCTCTTTACCCCCCGTAAGACCATTCCACCCTGGTTTGGTTTTTGACTTATAGATGGCAACCCAGTCAGCAAAATTGAAAAAAATAAAATAAGGGTCCCACCTATATGCTGTTTACCTCCTTGAGTTATGATATAGATAGAATCTCAATCTAAGTATAAAATGACTCTATCTATTGGTGAGCGAATTCTAATCTATCTCTAATCGGTTTGGCTATATATTGGGCAACTCTTGTAAAGAGAGATCAATTTAATCTAATAAAGAGAGAACTTTGCCCTCTATTTTATGTGCTCTATACTTTGTTCTTGTGATTTCGTTGGCGTACTGTTGATTGATCGTGGGTGAACGACTACGTTTTACAACGCGTTATAAGCACGATACTCTACTGAGGCCAATTGTGATCATCCGCTTGTGACAATCTACACTGCGTCGAATTCATTCGGCAACATGCGATTAAATCTACGACAAGCACTACATAAGTTTGAGCTATGTATCGCGTCTACGCAAATCTTTAATCTTGCAGATTATTGTACCCTAAATTGCTGATTAAGTGCTTAATCTAATCACCAATTAAGGGTCGCATATACTTATTGTTCATAGAAAAAATAGTGGAGATTTTCCCCATCAGATGCGCCTGTAGCGCAATAGTTTGGCCGCCTGAGCTAGCCACCACGTCGTCGACCGTGCGCGGACTCGGTCGCCACTGCGTGCCCGCTTCACATTCAGTCGCTTATCGCTCTCGTTGGCCCTCGGCTCCCTCGGCGACGCCCTGCCGGTCGCTTATCGCTCTCGTTGGCCCTGCTGGCCTTGCGCCAGAGCCACGCCGCGCACCGTGTGTCGTTGACGCACCCTTGTGCTTCCACGCCTGAAAGCGCGCACCGTCGGGGCCTCACCGAGTGCCATGCTCGCCGTTCGTGCACCAGAAGAGCCGCGCCCGCCGAGCCGTTGTCGCACCGTGCCTGTCGGCTGTGTGCTAGACGCTCCGCGCCCGATAGCCGAGTGATAGTCGCGCCGCGCCCGACGATCCTGCGCCCGTTGGCTCTTGCGTAAAGGAGGAGGCAATGCATAGTGGACACGGTTAAAAAAGGCTGTAAACCCTGAATAACTATTTTTTGGTATGGATGCACTGATTATCGGTCGTGCAACTATCATATCCCAAAGCATATGGTAGACCTTTACATCAAATCCACTGGAAAATCAATAAGACCTGGCGAAACAATATTGAGCCATACTAAATTGTTCAACCTATTGTTGACACGGGCGCTGAGAAGTGTGACGATATAGTTATTGAAATTATTAAGTTCGAGGAGTCCTAGGAGGACACCTACGACCTATATGGAGACCTGAATTAGTCTCCTAAGTATTCTTTCACTTTGATAGTCGATGCCACATATTCCTTATAAGTCTCCTTATCAGTTTAGCCCTAGTTCTTGAATGAACATTTGGTCTACGCTCTTGTTGAGCGATTATAATTCAAAATAGAATAAATTGATATTTCCTAGATATTTGATTTATTGTGCTATGTTTGTTCTAAATTTTACAATATATTCCTGATGCAACAATTGTCTTATTGTTAAATCATACTTCTCATATAGAACAAAGTATAATTCGATGGCAGAGGAGGAAATCTGTCTAGAAGACAGCTGTACCACACTAAGTGAATTGGAAATATTATGACTATCGCCAGAATCGATGCTCTCATAGTTGGCACTGGAAGAATGACATATTATACTCTAAGTTCAGTCGTACTCACTTAAGTTTTAATGACATTGGTCTAAATCGTTTCCATACGAAGATAGAGAATGAGGATGGTACAGAATGATTACTCATGACTAAGTTTAATAGGTGTAATAAATGTGTGGTTAAAAAACTTTCTTCTCGTCTGGGTTATACTGTGCACATATAAAACTTAAGTTTGTGTTGCGATGGAAATCCAGAAATATTTAAGATCTGGCAGATCGACTGGGTTATCCTGAGTTGAATATTATGAGGAGAATAATTATAATTCTGCTGGCCATAGTATAAAGACTTTCCTAGACCTGATGTTTTCTTATGCTTTGGTTATGGTAAAGGAAAGCTCATACTTAGATTTTCTTACCTAAAGGTTAGGGAAGAATCACTGAATTTCTTGGAGAAAATTCAACGTGATATCTGTGGACCCATCCAGCACTTGTTGGGCCTTTTAAGAGATTTTATAGTACTAATATATGCTTCTACTAGATGGTCCTATGTATGTCTCTTATCTACTAGTAACCATACTTTTGCTAAATTAATTACCCAAATTATTAAGAGCCTCCTTTCCAGAAGAAAGGATCAAGTTTATTCGAATGGACAATGCTAGCGAGTTTACCTCAAAGCATTTAATGATTATTGTATGGCTTTGGGAATTAATGTATAGTATTTCATACCTTATGTTCACACTCAAAATAGCATTCCAGAGTCATTAATTAAAGGAATAAAAATTTATTGCTTAGCCACTCTTACAGTATAGAAGGCTACCCACCAGTTGTTGGGGTCACGCAGTACTGCACGCTGCGGTATTAATTCAACTCAGACCAACTGCACATCATGAAATTTCCCCGTTGCAGATAGTGCGTGGAAAAGAATCAAGTATTTTTCATATGTGAAAATCTGGCTGTGTTGTATACATACCAATCTCTCCACCACAGCGTACCACCATGGGACCTCTCCAGATGTTGAGGATCTATGTAGGTTATTAATCTCCGTCAAGTATTTAACACCTAGAGCCTATGACAGGGGATTTGTGGACGGCTCGGTACACTGATTGTACTAAAGATATTTTTCGGCATTAGAGAGAGATAAGTACCACATTAAAGAATGCCGAGTCTTTAGATCCACGCACTAAAGAGACCGAACTTGAAGTTCGAAGGATAATAAATCTACAACAAATAAGCTAATAATTTGCCAAATGCCTTCACTGATCATAAGGGAGTGAAAATATCTCATATACCTGCAGTATATGCACCTGAAAGAGTGGAAATACCCCAGAAGGATATTGAACCCACTCTTGACCTTCATGATAAAAAGAGGGGGAGGCCTCCAGATGCATGGGACTCAATTCTGCGGAGACGTCCACAGCAGAGAACCGAACAAATAAGAACACTACCCATGATAGTGGAAGAAGCTTAACCTGATGTTGAGAAAATCCATGAAGTGAGCCATCGTAGAGATGGTAACATCCCTAAAGTGATCCATCTTTAAGATGATAACCCCAACGTATATTTGCACGCACAATCCAACGCTGGGAAGTCGGAACACCTAGACTCTATCGTTATGAGAAATCACGAGGAGCTGGAAGAAATTAATGAAATGGTATCCTTAAAATGATACAGGAGAATTGTATAAAGAAATGACTATAATTGTCGACATATATTTCGCCTCTAAAATTACTAAAAAGCTGAATCCAGAACTAAAGTCCATGGCAGAGTGCCATAAGTGCTCAGATATGATCAAATGAAAAAAAAGCAATTGAGGCAACGCTCGCTTAATAAGAGGAAAGTTCTTCGTCCCATTAACCGAACACCTCCTAAAAGTATTCCATGTAGGATCAAATGTGTTTTTCATCCTGAAGAGAAATGAAATAACCAGGTGGTGAGATATAAAGCAAGGCTTGTAGTACAAGAGTTCACGCAGAAACCTATCATCGATTACGATGAAACATATTCTCCTGTAATGAGTGGAATAACGTTCCGATATTTAATATAGATGGCAGCAAGCTTAAACTTATTGACGAATACTTATAACAGGCCGTACCCCAACGGCCCAAAGCGACGAGCCGGCGGCCTCAAGCACAGCTCAAGCCCAACAGGCCGCTCCTAGCCCATTACCGACCAAAGCACCGACAAAGCCACGCGAGACATCCCTTCCCGACCGATCGAGGGAAGCGTCTCCGACCAAGCGGGGCTCCCGACCCCCGCAGCGGGACGAGACCCATCGGCTCCGACCAAGCAGAGCTCCCGACCCCCGCAGCAGGTCGGGATCCCCTGACTTCGATCGTGCTAAGACAACCCCGCCAAGGGCGCGTGTCAAAACTTCTACCACCAACGACCACGTACCTACGAACGGGGTCAATCGAGCGACTATACAAGGCGGTGGCTCCTTCCCAAGAAGGTTTAATGGTCGACCAAGTCATGCTCCGATCCCATCGGTAGGTCACATACAAGATCGAAGACGCACCCTCTCCCGAGGCAACACGCGCCCGGTAGCAAAGAACGTCAACACTCGAAAGGTTCGCGGAGGGCGGTACGCCATTTCGGGAAAATACCTAACCGCTCGACCGCTAAGCTACCGACCAGCCGCAGGCGGGGCGGGCGATGATCGATCGTGAGCGAAGGACCAAGCTCTAGTATAGGTCATCTCGTCCTCCCCAATTCTCGATGTAACTTTGCCCCTTCCTTTCGTATAAAGGGCGGGAACCCCGTAGGCAAAGGCGAAAGAGAGAGAGCGCTATCAAACCCATCTCGCTAAGCCATTGGCATTCTCGCTTGTAAAACTTTGTGCGATCATACGTACCAAGAGTAATACAACACTACCACACGACGGAGTAGGGACCTTGGCCCGAACAAGATACATCTTAGATTTCGAGTCTAACCATTCGAGGAGTGGAACGCGCGACCCCTTAGACTTACAAATTTACTTGCCGGTGCTCGAAACACCGACAGTTGGCGCGCCAGGTAGGGGCCTTCACGCATCTTCATCACCATCTCCGGATTCCGCTCGCCTCCCTGATGGCATCTTTCATCCGCGACGGCATGACCGCGCCGGAGAGCCAGATCCGCTTCGGCTCCCTCAACTTTGCCATCACCACGGCGGGAGGGCTTACGCTCATCCCCGCCGCCACCGGAGGCCGGCGCCCGAAGCCAGGCGCCATCTCCAGCGACTTCGCCAAGCTCCGGCTTGGAGCACCCCTGCGAGTCCCAAAGCCGGAGCCTGGAGAGCGCTCCGCCGCGTCTGGCGAAAGCTCCCGTGGGCCCGGGCAGGTGATCGTGTCACCTCCTGCGGGCTCACAACTTGTGGCGATGGTGGCTACATGCGGCCTCTATCCACGAGCTGGAAGACTCTTCCACCACGACTCGGCTCGACACGGAGTACCACGCGCCGGCGGCACTCTCGCGAGTGCAACATGGCGAACCGCGGCCGGTTAATCATAACCCCGCGATTACGGGGCCCCATCCGGCGACCGAGGCGCGGGAGGAGGAACACCAGCGCTGGCGTCTTGAACAGCGCTCAAGCTCGCCGCGCCGAACTCAGTGACAGGCGAAGAGGCGGATAAGCGCGGTGAGCTCGACCGACTCGAGCTAACACGGGCGGGATGAGCCCGAGACCGGCAGTGCCGGCGACGCGCGGGCGCGCGAGCAGTATACCACAAGCGGGCGGAAGAATCAAGCGGCCTCGGTTCTTCCCCATGCAAGCGAGCGTGGCTGCGGTGCGATCTTGCCGAGGCCTCCGGGCCGGTGACCGGAGGCCAAAGCCACGTGCAGAACCTCCGGGTGGTGGAGCGTGCGGCCGTGCAACACATGCGAGCCTCCGGCTCCTACCGCTCCGGCGCCACCTCTGGTCACCGGGCCCGTCTGCGCCGCTTGGCCGGTGGGTCCGCCAAGACAGCGCCACACCACGAACCACCCCAGGCCTCACGCGCGCGTGACGCTAACGCCTCGGCGGCGCCACGGCGTTCGTGCCACCTCGGCGCGGAGAAAGCGGCGGAGGAGGCCGTCCACTCACATCTTTGTGGGCGGCGGGCGCCACCGCCGCGACCAAGCCCGATGGTCCGGACCACGGGCTTTACGCCGAGGATCCGCGAGCGATTTCCTGCGGGTTAGGGCACCGACCAACATCGCCAAGTACAGGGGCCACGAACCCGGGGTTTGGCTCAAGACTACCGGCTCGCATGCGGGCGGGAGCAACGGATGACCTCTTCATCATCCAATACCTCCCCATCTACCTCGCAGACTCGGCCGAGCTTGGCTCAGTACCGCCGCGAGAACCATCGAGGCTGGGTGACTGAAGAATCTCTTCGTCGGCAACTTCGTGGCACCTACAAGCGCCACAGTAACTCCTGGGACTGAAGGGCTGCAAGCAGCGAGCCTGGAAACTCTCGGGACTACATCCGCGGTTTTCCGCCAATGCAACGAGCTCCCGACATCTCCGATGCCGATGTCGTGGGAGCATTCATATCGGCACCTCTGCAAGGCCTTGGTGCACAAGGTGGTGCCTCAAGCCCGGAACCACCAGGAGCTCCTTGACATCGCCACCAACCACGCCTCGGCGAGGAGGTGTGGGGGCTATCTTCGAAGGAGGAAGGCTCGGCAAGAGCCCGACGTCCGAAGTCGGATCCCCTCAGACCGCTCAGGCAAGCGAAGCGGCATGGGAAGCAGATCCGCGAATCTCAAGTGGTCGCCACGATCGATCGCCACCTTAGCGGCGAGTGCGGACCGGCCGTCGCGCTGACCACTTTGAAAAATTGATGGACGGCCGTGCGAACCACGGGTTCCCTGTCAAACACAAATATCGGGACTGTGAAGTCCTAAGACGCTTCCTCTCCAGCGCCCCCGCAGCGCCGCAGGGCAAAGGAAAGAAGCCGGCCACGGCCCCACGGGCCGCGGAGAAAAAGGCGGACGACGAGTTCCCCAAACTCGACGGCTGCCTCATGATCTTTGGCGGGCCAGCGTGTTACGCCGACAAGCGTCGGCTTAAACTCGCCTACCGCGAGGTCCACACCGTCGCACCATGCGTCCCCCAATATCTCCGGTGGTCGGAGTTTCCGATCACCTTTGATCGGACCGATCACCCCGATCACGTCCCCCAGCCGGGAAGGTACCCGCTGGTAGTCGACCCCATCGTGGGGAAGAAGCGCCTCACCAAGGTGCTCATGGATGGTGGCAGCGGTCTCAACATCCTCTACGTGGAGACGCTCGACGCCATGGGGATTCCTCGCTCGAGTCTCCGACCGAGCAAGGCTCCTTTCCACGGCGTCATCCCCGGCCAGCAGGCCCATCCGCTCAGGCAGGTCGACCTGCCCGTCACCTTTGGGGAACCAGGAAATTTCCGCACCGAAACCCTCACTTTCGAGGTTGTGGATTTCCCCGGCTCCTATCACGCTATCCTGGGGAGACCATGCTACGCCAAGTTCATGGCGGTCCCCAGCTATGCTTACCTCAAGCTGAAGATGCCCGGACCTCGGGGAGCCATAACCGTGGCATCGTCTTTTCAGCTCGCTTACAACTGCGAGCGCAGCAGTTGCGAGCTTGCCTCGGCAGTCATCGCATCCACCGAGCTTGTCAATCTCAGGAGGGAAGCCTCCGAGTCCGCCCCCGAATCCAGCAAGTCGGGGGCAGGATCCTTCAAGTCCGCCGAGGACACAAAGAAGGTCGCGGTCGATCCCTGCGATCCGACCAAGACCGTGCGGGTCGGAGCCACGCTCCCCGCCAAATAGGAAAGCGTGCTCGTCGACTTTCTCCGCGCCAACAAAGACGTCTTCGCATAGAGGTCCTCCGACATGCCAAGAATCCCAAGGGAAGTCGCCGAGCACTCCTTGAGCATCCGACCAGGCTCAAAGCCGGTCGCCCAACACTTGCGCCGCTTCGACGAGGAGAGGCGCAAGATCATAGGGGGGAGATCGCCAAGCTTCTGGCTGCGGGGTTTGTAAAAGAGGTGCGCCACCCCGAGTGGCTAGCCAACCCCGTACTAGTAAAAAAGAAAAATGGGCAATGGAGAATGTGTGTTGACTATACGAGTCTCAACAAAGCGTGTCCCAAAGACCCGTTCCCCTTGCCCCGCATCGACCAAGTTATTGACTCCACCGCTGGGTGTGAGTCTCTTTCCTTTCTGGATGCCTACTCAGGCTACCACCAGATAGCACTAAAGGAGTCCGACCAGCTCGCGACTTCCTTCATCACGCCATTCGGCTCGTTCTGCTACGTTACAATGCCGTTCGGCCTAAAGAACGCGGGCGCTACATACCAGCGATGTATGCAAGCGTGCTTCAACGACGGATCGGCCGCAACGTTGAGGCGTCGTCGGCGACATAGTCGTGAAGACCAGAATGCGCTCGACCTTATGCGGATCTGGAAGAGACTTTCGCGAATCTTCGACGATTCCAGTATAAAGCTCAACCCAGAAATGAGTCTTGGGGTTCCCAAAGGAAGCTGCTTGGCTTCATCATCTCCGGCGAGTATCGAGGCCAATCGGGAGAAAATCTCAAGCAATCGCAAGGATGGGCCCGGTTCCTAACCTCGGAGGAGTCCAGAGGCTAACGGGTGCCTAGCGACCTTGAGCCGTTCGTGTCTCGCCTTGGCGGCGTGGAATGCCGCTCACTGAGTTGCTCAAGAAATCCGACCGCTTTAGCTGGACCTAGGAGGCTCGAAGGCCCTCACTCGCCTAAAGGCCTTCCTATCCTCACCTCCGGTCTGGTCGCCCGGCACGAGCGAACCACTACTCCTCTACATCCGCCCCCGCCCAAGTCGTCAACGCGCCCTTGTGGTGGAACGAGCGGAGGAAGGTGTGAACTCAAGGTGCAACGGCGGTCTACTTCATCAACGAGGTGCTTTCGAGTCCAAAACTCGATACCGCAGTGCGAAGCTGCTCTCACGCGGTACTCATCGCCAAGAGAAAGCTCGTCCATTACGCCCGACCAAAGACGCCATCACCGTGGTGACCGCGTCCCCACTCGGCGAGATCGTCCACAACCGCGGCGCCTCGGGAAGGATAGCCAAGTGGGCGCTCGAGCTCGGCCACGGCATAACATCGTCCCTCGGACGGCGATCAAGTCGCGAGCCCGCCGACCGTCGCCGAGTGGACCGAAAGCCCAGCGCCACCGGCAATAGAAGATCCGTCATCGGACAATGTACTTTGACGGGTCCTACACCAAGAACGCGCGGCGCGGAGTAAATCCTTATTTCCCACTCGGGAACGAGCTGTCGCCATCGGGTTGCTCTTGACGCGACCAACAACATCGCCGAATCTGAAGCTCGTCAACGGTCTCGGATCGCTGCCGACCTCGGTGCTCACCGACTCTCGCCCACGGGACTCCAAGCTTGTTGTCGACCAGTCATGAAGGCCGCAGAGCCGGGACGCCCGCATGGCGCGTCTTGTCAAGAAGTGCGCGAGCTCAAGAACGGTTTAAGGGTTTGAGCTCCACCATAGCTCTGAGCGCTACAATGGTGAAGCCGATCACCTAGCCAATCTTGCCTCGGCAGAGGGCGATCCTGCACAGGATCTTCGTCTGCGACCTCCTGCGGCCTTCCGTCTAGCCCAGGCTCGATGGCGAGCAGCCTCGACACGCCAAAGCCACGGTCACCCGGCCGCCGCCGCGGCCGGGCGTGACTCGGCCGGTCAAACCACGGTGTGTTAATGGCGAATCCGATCGAGAGAAGCCCTTCACCGACCGTTTGTGAGCGGGTCGCTCCTCCGACCAGCCGAGGCCGGCGCCTCGCTCGGCGGGCAAAAACCTTCGTCTTGGTCGGCCCAGACCTTTACAAAAGGAGTCCCTCCGGGGTCCTGCAGAAATGCGTTCCGGCCGACCAAGGGAAGCAGCTACTACCGCTCGATATCCATGGCGGGGTCTGCGGTCACCATGCTGCGCCCCGATCCCTCGTAGGAAAGGCCTTTCGGCAAGGTTTTTATTGGCCGACCGCCGTGTCCGACGCCGAAGCGATCGTGCGCACTGCGAAGGGTGCGATTCTTTGCCGCGAGACACATCGCGGCTCAAGCCTTACAGACGATCCCCATTACCTGGCCATTTGCAGTTTGGGGACTCGATCTGGTCGGGCCCTTCAAGAAAGCGCCCGGGGGCTTTACTCATCTTCTAGTCGCGGTGGATAAATTCACCAAGTGGATAGAGGCCAAGCGATCGTGGCGCCACGTCGGCTGGCGCGCCATCTTCTTCCGCGACATCGTTTTTGGTTCGAGTTCCAAACTCCATCATCGCGACAACGAACGCAGTTCACGGGAAGGAGTTCCTCAAGTTCTGCGGCGACTTCAACATCCGTGTCGATTGGGCGGCCGTGGGCCATCCACGAACCAGCGGCCGGTCGAGCGTGCCAGCGGCATGATCCTTCAAGGACTCAAGCCACGAATCTTGATCGGCTCAAGCACTTCCGGTCGGTGGGTGGCGAGCTACCCTCCGTCCTCTGAGTCTGCGGACCACACCCACCCGGCGGCCGGGTTTACACCGTTCTTCATGGTGTTCGGCGCTGAAGCCGTCTTGCCAACAGACCTAGAGTATGGCGCCCCAAGACTACAAGCCTTCGATGAGGCTCGGGGGCTCGCCTCGCAACAAGACGCCATCGACCAGCTCGACGAGGCGCATGACGTGGCCATCCTGCGATCGGCCAGATATCAACAAGCTCTGCGGCGCTACCACAGCCGCCAGGTTCGAGGGCGATCCTTCAGCACTGGCGACCTAGTCCTGCGTCGGGTCCAAACCAGCAAGGACAAGCACAAGTCGTCGCCGCAGGAAGGCCCTTCACCGTCATAGAGGTTCCCCGACCTGGCACCTTTCGACTCAAGGACGCCGACGGTCGCATCCTTCCGAACGCTTGGAACATAGAAAAGTTAAGGCGATTCTATCCCTAATCTCTTTTCTTCTTTCCTGGCTTGGTCTTTACCTTTACCCTTCCGAGCACCTGGTCGCCCTGCGACGCTCGGGGCTGCCCTATGGCGCCCGTTCGGTGCCGCTTTGGTCAGCGTTATGCGGTCGGTGACCCGACCGACCACAAGGTCCATCGGCGGTAACCCTCTCGACCCAAGCGTTACGACCTCGCCCGGCTATGGTTGCTAAGTAGCGCCGCGGAAGAAGGAAGTGCCGAGTGGAGTGACCTTTTAGTCAGTCGGGAACACTCCTTCCCCGCGCAAACTCGGCTAGCTCAGCGTTTATGCGGGTCGGTGACCCGACCGACCACAAGGTCCATCCCGGGCGGTAACCCTCTCGACCCAAGCGTTACGGCCTACGCCCCAGCGGCTATGGTTACTAAGTAGCGCCAGCGGAAGAAGGAAGTGCCCGAGTGGAGCGGCCTTTTAGTCGGCCGGAACACTCCTCCCGCGCCAACTCGGCTAACTCGCGCTCGTGCGGTCGGTGACCGACCGATCGCGAGGTCCATCCCGAGCGGTAACCCTCTCGACCCAAGCGTTACGGCCTACGCCCCAGCGGCTACGGTTGCTAAGTAGCGCTTTGTGGAAGAAGGAAGTGCCCGAGTGGAGCGATCCTCTGTCGGTCGGGAACACTCCTCTCCCTCACAAGTGCGCATAATCACTGCTGAGTAACCAAGATTCCTATCCTCTTAACCCCTCCCGAAGCAACCCGACCTACGCATAAGTGACCCCTGCGGTCCTTAGGGCTATGGGTGTCGGCGTTCACCAAAAACACAAAAGGGGCAAGAGGCATAGCGAAACTTGTTAAACTTAAGATTGTTTATAAACTTGCGATCATTACAATCAATGAAAGGATAAAATCTAACTACTTTTATTCTTCCTCGAGGCGACTGCGGCGAGATGTGGTGGCGATCTCCGGCGTGCGGCTCAACCAAGAACTCGAACCTATCGACCTGCGTCGTCGGTCCGGTTCGGCGACGCCTGGCTGCTCACCTGCTGCGAGGTCGATGCCATCATAGTGCGAGATGGTATTGACCAGCGCAGAGGAAGCTCCAAGCGGCGCCAACCGTCACCACCTCTCGTGCGTTACGCTTTCGGGCGGTAGCGAAGCGGCGCTCGGGCTGCATCGCCCCGGGACGCGGCGCGGACCTCGGACCAGCCTCGCTAAGTGCGGCTCGGCGCCAATCGAGGCCGACCGTCTCGGCGACCTTGATGCCGCCGCGCCTGCGTCGGGCGCGATCGCCAAGTCGCGAGCATCTGCGCCGCCTTCTGCGCCTCCACGGCGATGCTCGATTCCTCTGTGCCTCTGCAGTTTTGGCGTTTCGGATAAGCTCGCTCTGTGGGTCGCACCGCCAGAGTTAATTGAAGAATCAAGACACTTACCGCGGCGAGTTGGTCGATTGCGACTTCTTCCTTAAAGCGCCTCGTAGAAGTCCTCGTGAAGCTAAGTCCTTCAGGCGGTCCCCGCTCGGGCGAACTTCGGTCGGCGTCCTTAGAGCTGGTCGCTCGATCCGCGAGACGGGTCGCTGCGCTGCGCGGTCCCCTCGCGTGGTGACAGCGGCATCGCCAGCCTCGTTGGCCTCCGCCGGAGGACTCGAGCTCCGCCACCTCGCCTTGAAGATTTGGCCCCAGCGTTCATCGAAGAGGGCCTTCGTGGCCTCCTCCACCCTTGGCGAATCTCGCCGCCTCCGACCGCTTGTGCCAGAGCCTCTTGGGCGGCGTAGCTCAAGCGGCCGATGCCTCCTCCTCGGTGGCCGCCCGGCCGGCTATCCGAGGCTGTTGCAAGAGCTCGGCTCGCCTTCCGGCGGGCCGTAGATCTTCGCAAAAGCGAGCTATCCATTAGTGTCACCGCGGGTGGTCGAATTTTACAAAGCCGGGCTTTTCCATCAACTTACCAAGCAGATCGGCCGGACTCCCGGCCACCCGTCAGCGCCTTCTTTGGAAGATTCGAAGCGTAGTCGGACCCTTCCGGATCGGCTCTATCTCGCCGGCGTCAGGCGCCTTCTTTGAAGGCGACCCACTCGCCCTCCTCTATTCCGCCGCCGACTCAACCCAAGGGCCACTCCGGCGGCAAGCCTCGATCGTCTGCTCGGGCGGCGCCCCTTGCGAGCACCATCGGCGCGATGGCGGGCTGGTCGCCGGGATCCCGTGGCGACTGCGCTGCGGGGCCTCGGCCAGCGCCTCCCACAGGGCAAGGGTCGCGCCCGAGCACTGCGCCGTCTCAGCCCGCGCGATCGCCGATCGAGTTGTCGCATCCTCCTCCGCGAGGATGATCACACCGGCCGGCGGCAACAGTGCCGGAGGCGGCGGGAGCCCCTCGCCGACCTCGGCCTCTGGGCGAGGCCCCATCCTCCATGACGGCGCGGCCTCGACCGCTAACGCCGCGCCGAGCCGGCTCAACAGCGTCCTGGAACCACCGCGATGCGCGCCGTCGCGCGCGACTTCCCCGGCGCCATCCCCTGCGGAGCCGACGCAGGACGCGCCACGGTCACACCCGTATAGGCGCTGCACGTCACAAAACACTTAGTGGCCGTTCGGGCGACTTGCTGCTAAATGTTCGAACAAAACAAAAAGAAAGGGTACTTACTGAGCCGAACGAGTACGCGGCACGCGCGCTCTTCGTCGGCCCCCTCCGAGGCGCGATCATCGGCCGCTTCCCGGCCGCCTCCACGAAAGCGCAGCGGCGACGGCGACCGTGGTCACCCGCCCGAGGCCCCCACCGCCGAGCTTGTGGTGTCACTTTCCGGCAGTCCACGCTGGACCGCCGCCGATCCGCTGGTCGGAGAATCCGCGATGCGCCTCAGGGTGCTCCGCTGCTCTGAAGGAGGTTGCCCCGCAGCGGTGGCCTCGATATATCCTCACTCGCGCGCGCCTGCTTGGCGCTCCTTCTCCTTCTCCTTCCTCCTTTCCTCCTTCCGCTTCTTGCGGAGGAATCGAGTGTCTGGCCTCGCTCGGCCGCCGCCTTTGCCTCCTTCTCTCGGGAGCGGCGCCGGAGATCGCCCAAGAGCCCCTAGGAAATGTGAGGCGCGGTCGAACAAATACCAAAGGCAAAAAAAGGAGGAAAGAAGCGAAGAAAATTCCATTAACCTACAGTTCGAAGTGCCTTGCGAGAACGGTTCGGAGGCCACCGGCGGCCTCCATGGCGCTTCCACCTGTAACGGCGGCCACCGGGCTTCAATCTCGATTGAGGCCAGCTCGGCCCGCCATCCTCATGCGGTCGGACGCCTCGTACCAAAATAGGGGCGAGCACATGCATCGAGGTTGCACGCGCATCCCCATGAAGGCACGCACGATGGCCGTGCCCGGTGAGCCTTGCCTCCTAAGGGCCCCGATTTGCTCCCTGTCGGGGCCACCTTCTTCTTTCCTTCTTCTCGGCGCTTGATTCACTCCTCCCCGCCACGAGGGGTTTGCGGTGAAGGGCGAGGCGCGCTCTCGGCGTTCGGCGTAGAACCACTCGGGCGCCACCCCTGTTGGACGGACGGCGGCTGACCTCGACATACTCCGCGCCCGGCGGACCGAGTGGAAGGCCAGGCGCCGATGGGTCTTGCCGCGTCCACAGGCTTGTCCTTCGAGCCTTGCTTGGAAGAAATGCCTCCACGGCGCCTTGATCGCGGCTCGATCCCGAAAGCCTCGCATAGCGTGATGAAGATGGCGATGTGGAGGACCCGTTGGGATTGAGGTGGTGCACCTCGCCTTGTAGTAGAAGAGCATCCACGGGCGAATGGATGCGGCAAGCCAAAGCCGCGCTCAAAAACGAGGCGGGCACCACGACCTCATCGTCCTCGGCGAGGATTGAGCGGCCCCGTCGGCACCCTCCATCCGGAGAGATCATGCGCGGGAGAAGCCCTTCTTCACGGTGCCGGCGCTTGGCGGCTGGCTGGCGAGCACTCCGGCCACGACATTCTTGCGAGGAGAAGACGGGAAGGCGGGAAGAAGAGAAGGCTAAGTTTTTCTTTCCTTGGCTCTTTGTTGTTCTTAGGAACAGGAGGCGAGGGAGGCAAAAAAGCGTGGTTGCCAGAAACGTTCCAGAGGCGTATTTATAGAAGACGAGCAGGCACCAACCGAACCGGCACCCCCTCGAGCGAAACGTCGCGTTCGCCCTCGTCTGTCAAGCCCGCCTGGTAACTCCCCGTTCCCAATTCCACCCAGCATTTAATCTTGACAGGACAAGTCGTAAAGACGCCGCCCCCGGGCAGTGCGTCCTGTAACCTCTCGGTCTCCACCTTGAGGCCAGGACGGTTGCTCTGGGGCGCGTGCGAGAGGCCCGCTGGGCCGCTGCGGCCCCGAAACGGCAAAAGCTCTGTGGCTTGCGCCAGGGGCCCAGCTAAAAGCTGTGGGTTCAAAAGGCCAACCCCACCAGATGGGCATAAGGCCGCCCCAGCGAAACTCGAGTTAGGGGCAAGTATGAGGTGAGCCCCGCGGTGGGCCCTCGGTTAGGTCGGCTGACGACCTAATCACCTCTACCCGCGTCCGAGACTATACTTCTCACTCTCCCGAGAGCTCATCGATGGCGACGACCCGGTGTGCCACAGTGTCGGCGTTTTGGGAGCAGCAAGCAAGTAAATTGTAAGTCTAGGGGTCGCGTTCCACTCACTGAATGGTTAGACTCGTGAGTCCAAGATGTATCTTGGTTGGTGAAGGTCCCTACTCCGGTTCGTGTGTGGTGGTGTTGTATTACTCTTGAGTGCAGATAGTGCACAAAGTTTTACAAGCGAGAATGCCAATGGCTTAGCAAGAGGGTTTGATAGCGCTCTCTCCTTTCTTGTTCTTGCTCGTTGCCCCTCAGATCGTTCACCCGCCTCCTTTTATCTGAAGGAAGGCGAGGTTACATCGAGTTAGGAGGAAAGCGAGGCGACCTCGCTAGGAGCTCGGTCCTTCGTCACGTGGATGAGTCGCCACCCGTCTTGCCCATCTTTGGGTTGGTAGCCTTGGTGGTCGGGAGGTTAGGTATTTCCGGGAAGTAGCGTACTTGCCCTCTGTGATCCTTGCGAATCTTGGCGTCGAGGTGCGTGGCGTTGGTCTTTGCCTCGGGAGGGAGCGTGCGCTCGTCTTTATCGTGGTGGTTGATGGGAAATTTGGAAGCTTTGTCTTCTCTGATCACGGATCTTCTTGGGAAGGAGCCACCGCCCTTGTATAGTCGCTCACGATTGACCTTATTCGAGTGCGTGGCGGTAGGCGGTGAGGACGACACGCGGCACTCGGCGTTTGTCACCTTGGTTTGGTTGGAGTCGGAGATCCGCCCGCCAAGATGGGGTCGGGGCGCTATCTGTCGGATTCGCTTCCCCGGCGGTCGGGAGCGGATGCCTTCTTGTGATCTCATGAGCGATTCGGTCGGCGGGGGCGGCGCGGCTGTTGGGGTATCCTTTTTATTAGTATTCGTCACCTGGGTCGGCGGACGACCTAGGGTCCATACGGGATTGAGTAAATAAAGGTTTTTTATGGGTCGCCCCACAGCAGGGCCAGGACACCCTACTCTGGGACCGTCCGCTCGGAAGGGTCCCCTTGGCGGGACCTCCCGGGACCCACTCGAACTACCCGTTATAAGCTCCACGAGCACGACGTTCAAACCAACGCGGGTAAACGCGCGTCGCTCACCCCCTCCAGGTCCCACACCTGCGGACAGGGTATACGTGTGGGATAGACGGCGGCCACTCCTCTCGCGGCTACCTTCGCGAGACGAGGACTCGGGAAGGATGCCCCCGTCCGGCCACGACGTAAAGCGAGCCCCGTCCGGCTACGGCGTAAAGCGAGCCCGCGTCTAGCTACGGCGTTAAGCGAGCACTCGGACACCGAACCTCGCGCAGAGGCATCGCGGTGCGTCCCTGCCGACCAAGGCGCGGTCTAGCTACGACGTTAAGCGAGCACTCGGACACCGAACCTCGCGCGAGAGGCATCACGGTCGTCCACTGCCGATCAAGGCACGGTCTAGCTACGACGTTAAGCGAGCACTCGGACACCGAACCTCGCGCGAGAGGCATCGCGGTCGTCCTGCCGACCAAAAGGCGCGGTCTAGCTACGACGTTAAGCGAGCGCTCGGACACCGAACCTCACGAAGAGGCATCGCGGTCGTCCTGCCGACCAAGGCGCGGTCTAGCTACGGCGTTAAGCGAGCACTCGGACACCGAACCTCACGCAGAGGCATCGCGGTCGTCCCTACCGACCAAGGCGCGGTCTAGCTACGGCGTTAAGCGGCGCTCGGACACGAACCTCCGAAGAGGCATCGCGGTCGTCCCCTGCCGACCAAGGCGCGGTCTAGCTACTGACGTTAAGCGAGCACTCGGACACCGAACCTCACGAAGAGGCATCGCGGTCGTCCCTGCCGACCAAGGCGCGGTCTAGCTCTGACGTTAAGCGGCGCTCGGACACGAACCTCGCGAAGAGGCATCGCGGTCGTCCTGCCGACCAAGGCGCGGTCTAGCTCGACGTTAAGCGAGCCCTCGGGCACCGAACCTCACGCAGAGGCATCGCGGTCGTCCCTGCCGACCAAGGCACGGTCTAGCTACGACATTAAACGAGCACTCGGACACCCGAACCTCGCGTAGAGGCATCGTGGTCGTCCCTGCCGACCAAGGCGCGGTCTAGCTCTGACGTTAAGCGGGCACTCGGACACCGAACCTCACGAAGAGGCATCGCGGTCGTTCCTGCCGACCAAGGCGCGGTCGGTCGTCCTGCCGACTAAGGCGCGGTCTAGCTACGACGTTAAGCGGCGCTCGGACACCGAACCTCGCGCGAGAGGCATCGCGGTGGTCCCTGCCGACCAAAACGCGGTCTAGCTACTGACGTTAAGCGAGCACTCGGGCACCGAACCTCGCGCAGAGGCATCACGGTAGTCCACGCCGACCAAGGCGCGGTCTAGCTACGACGTTAAGCGAGCACTCGGGCACCGAACCTCCGCGAGTCATCGCGATCGTCCTGCCGACCAAGGCGCGGTCGGTCGTCCTGCCGACTAAGGCGCGGTCTAGCTACGATGTTAAACGAGCACTCGGGCACCCAAACCTCACGCAGAGGCATCGCGGTCGTCCCTGCCGACCAAGGCACGGTCTAGCTACGACGTTAAACGAGCACTCGGGCACCCGAACCTCACGCAGAGGCATCGCGGTCGTCCCTGACCAAGGCGCGGTCTAGCTACGACGTTAAACAAGCACTCGGACACGAACCTCACGAAGAGGCATCGCGGTCGTCCCTGCCGACCAAGGCACGGTCGGTCGTCCCTGCCGACCAAGGCGCGGTCTAGCTACGACGTTAAGCGAGCACTCGAACACCGAACCTCGCGCGAAGCATCGCGGTCGTCCCTGCCGACCAAGGCGCGGTCTAGCTACGACGTTAAGCGGCGCTCGGACACGAACCTCACGAAGAGGCATCGCGGTCGTCCTGCCGACCAAGGCGCGGTCCGGCTACGACGTTAAGCGAGCACTCGGACACGAACTGGCGCAGAGGCATCGCGGTCGTCCACTGTCGACCAAGGCGCGGTCTAGCTACGACGTTAAGCGCGCTCGGACACCGAACCTCACGAAGAGGCATCGCGGTCGTCCCTGCCGACCAAGGCGCGGTCTAGCTACTGACGTTAAGCGAGCACTCGGACACGAACCTCGCGCAGAGGCATCGCGGTCGCGTCCTGCCGACTAAGGCACGAATCTAGCTCTGACGTTAAGCGGCGCTCGGACACCCAAACCTCAAAGGCATCGCGGTCGTCCTGTGACCAAGGCACAAAGCAAACTCATTACAAAGACATTCACGAACAAAAATAAGATTTTATTATAGACCAACAGGCTCAAACTTTACGACTTTACATACGATACTCAGCGGACACAAGAATAGCTACGCTCTGCTGCGGCGAGACCTTCTCGCGCCAAAGCCTTTCAACATCCGTGCGGCATCGGCGGCACCGGCGGCATCTTTGGTAGGCATCGGTGGCACCGGCGCACGTTGGAAGGCCCTTGCACGGTCGGCGGGGCAGGCTGCGCGGTGCGGAATCGTCGTCGATCGCTGCTTGCCGTTCAGCGACATCGACATAGCCGCATCAACTACAGTCAGCGCCCTCACGCCATCGCCTCCAGAAGGGCCCCCCTTACTACCCCAAGCCTCGGGACGACCCGGCGTAGCGTCGGCGGCAGCGTGACATCACGGGCTCTGACCTCTTCCTCCCGGAGTTCGGCCATCGCCCGATCATACTCAGCCCAAAGCTCAGCCAAAGGGTTTTCTTCTTCTGCCACGACATCATCGCCAAAACCGAAAACTAGAGGGTGCCCCGAAGCCATCCCAAAGAGCAAAAGAAAGGTTTATCGTTTAAAGGTTTATCACTCAAGCAGGCCGTGGTATCATTTTATACCCGAACGGAGGGAGATTAAATGTCTCCAGAGTAAATGCCGGCGTCGAAAAACAAGCGCCCTTCACGAACCGAAGCGATCCGGAAGGCAGCGGGCGGTAGCGTAAAGCGTCGTGCATGCGCACGCGCAACGAGGTGATTCAAAGCCCCGTGGTTGAATACCGAGGCGATTTCGGCAACCGTCGGATCCGTTAGTACACTGGCGAAATCGTTTGACCTAATCGGTCAGACCAGCTGCTCGAGCCCGATCACTATTCTCTTCAAGCTCAACCCCAATTGAATCTGCCGAAATCACTCAAGGGTTCGGGCTCTTGACGAATACTTATAACAGGCCGTACCCAACGGCCCAAAGCGGCGAGCCGGCGGCCTCAAGCACGCTCAAGCCCAACAGCGCTCCTAGCCCATTACCGGCCGAAGCACCGACAAAGCCACGCGAGACATCCCTTCCCGACCGTCGAGGAAGCGTCTCGACAAGCGGGGCTCCGGCCCCCTTGACGGGGCGAGACCCATCGGCTCCGACCAAGCGAGCTCCGACCCGCAGCGGTCGGGATCCCCGACCGATCGTGCCAAGACAACCCGACCAAGGGCGCGTGTCAAAACTTCTACCGACCAACGACCACGTACCCCTACGAGCGGGGTCAATCGAGCGACTATACAAAGGCGGTGGCTCCTTCCCAAGAAGGTTTAATGGTGACGAAGTCATGCTCTCGATCCATCACCGGTCACATCTGATGCGAAGACGCACCCTCTCCCGAGGCAACACGCGCCCGGTAGCGACAGCGTCAACACTCGAAAGGTTCGCAGAGGCGGTACGCTATTTCGGAAAATACCTAACCGCTCGACCCGCTAAGCTACCGACCAGCCGCAGGCGGGGCGGGCGATGATCGATCAGTGAGCGAAGGACCGAAGCTCCTAGTATAGGTCATCTCGTCCTCCCCAATTCTCGATGTAACATGCCCTTCCTTTCGTATAAAGGAGGCGAGGAACCCCGTGAGGCAAAGGCGAAAAGAGAGAGCGCTATCAAACCCATCTCGCTAAGCCATTGGCATTCTCGCTTGTAAAACTTTGTGCGATCATCTGTACCAAGAGTAATACAACACCACCACACGGCCCGAGTAGGGACCTTGGCCCGAACGGTATACATCTTAGATTTCCGAGTCTAACCATTCAGGGAGTGGAACGCGCGACCCCTTAGACTTACAAATTTACTTGCCGGTGCTCGAAACGCCGACACTTATCAATGCAGTTGATGGATGTAGTGACATCATATTTATATGGGTCACCGGATACAAATATTTATATAAGAGTCCCTGAAGGAGTCAAAATTCCGGATCCTAATAATCGCAACATGTATAGCGTCAAACTGAATAGATCGCTATACGGATTAAAACAATCGGGGAGAATGTGGTACAACCGACTTAGTGAGTTCCTCTATAAGAAGGAATATTGTCCCTGTGTGTTCATAAAGAAATCCAGAATGGATTCTGTATGATCTCAGTATATGTCGATGATTTGAATATCATCAGAATCACAGAGGAGATAAAGGAATAAAGTGCTTACCTCACGACAGAGTTTAAGATGAAAGATTTGGGTAAAACCAAATATTGCTTAAGCCTGCAGCTAGAGCATTTCCCAGAAGGAAGTTTTGTACACCAGTCTACCTATACCAAGAAGGTATTTGAAAAAATTAATATGGATAAATCTTATCATTTGAAAACCCATATGGTAGTAAGATCCCTTAAGTGGATAAAGACCCTTTCAGACCAAGGATAGAAAATGAGGAAGTCTTAGGACCTGAAGTCCCATACTTATGTATCTTGCGAATTGCACAAGACCTGATATTGCATTCGCTGTAAATTTGCTAGCAATACAGTGTAGTTCCAACTAGAAGACATGGGCTAGTGTCAAGACTTTACTTAGATACCTCTAAGGTACTCAAAATCTTGGATTTTTTTTAAAGAACCTAGACTTAACTATGGTGGGATATACGAATGCTGGCTATCTGTCTGATCCCCACAGTGCTAAATCTCATACTGGTTTTGTGTTTTTCCGAGGTGATTTAGCCTTTTCTTGGTGGTATTTTAAGCAGACCATGGTAGTTATTTCTACCAACCATTCAGAGATTATATCTTTATATAAAGCCTCACGTGAATGTGTTTGGCTAAGATATGTGATTAATCATATCTAGAAGTCATGTTGTCTTAATACCGTCGATACCCTCACGATTATCTATGAAGATAATACTGCTTGTGTTGCACAAATGCAAATAGATTATGTGAAAAGCAATATCACGAAGCAAATTGCTCCTAAACTTTACTATCCTCACAAACTCCAGAAGAACGGTGAGGTAAAGATTTTGCAAACTAAGTCATATGAAAATATAGCAGATTTGTTCACTAAGTCCTTACCAAAACCTATTTTTCAAAGATGTGTTAATGGCATTGGAATGAGACGACTTAGAGTTTTGCAGAGTTCAGGGGGAGTAAATCCCTGAACATGACCCTTTTTGCATGATCCTAAAGATCATATTTTATATTCTGAAGATTATAAATTGTGCTCTTTTTTCTTTAGTGAGTTTTCCTAAAGTTTTTCACATGAAGGTTTTTAATGAGACAACTAGTGCAACACAGAGTGCGAGTGCAATGTACTCTTTTCTCCATCTTTTTTTCTATTGGATTTTTTGGAGTAGTTTTTAACGAGACATGTGCATTATACGGTATTCACCCAAGAAGGAGTGTTATGACATAAATAGAATCACAATCCAAGTATGGAAGGATTTTATCTATTCGTGGACGAATCCAAATCTATCTCCAACCGGTTTGGCTATATATTGGGCACCCCTTGTAAAGAGAGATCAATCTAATCTAATAAAGAGAGAATTTTGCCCCCTACTTTGTATGCTTTATATTTTGTTCTTGTGATTTTATTGGTGTGCTGTTGATTGATCGTGGGTGAACAACGTTTTACAGGAGAGACCGTTCCATCCAAGTTCTCAAGTGATGTGGCACATATGCGGCGGTTTTCACACGTCAGCTGGTTTTTTACTTATAGATGGCAACACAGTCAGCAAATTGAAAAAAATAAGGGCCCAACTGTATGCTTCCATGATTCCCCATCGTCTTCTCATTTTCCTCTTCTCTCCCTCTCCAACAACCATTGCTGCCTTTCTCCCTCACTTTATCTGCAGATCCCGACTAGGCTTGCTGCTCCCCGACACCTCTTGTGCATGCTCGTCATCCTCTCAGGTGCGACACTCCCGCTCAATCGAGTAGGATTTGGAAGAAGCATGAGGGAGATGGCGGATTTGCATGTAAAGGCGAGCTCAACCGAGTCAGGAAAAATGGTGGCGGCGGCGGTGAGGAACGCGGGGGTGGTCAAGGACGGCGTGTCCCTCATCCAAGCCACGCCCGTGGACGGCGATGGTAAGAGCTTGCTGTCGGAGTAGGTGTTAATTGGTCGCGGCAAAGTTCACCACCGGCTCGTGATGGTTCATGGAGGCCATTGTTGAGACTTAAGCTTCAGGCTGCCAGCCTCGACCCCCTTCACAGCCGCTCCTTCATCTCTTCCGCTTCGCCGCGTGCGCGTCAAAGCCGCCTGATCTCGCCGTTGTCGCCTCGATCCATGCTGGCTCATCGGCCTCGCCGTTGAACCGCGTGGGGAGGAGAGAGAGAGAGAGAGGAGGAAAGAGAGGAAAAGATGGGGAAGAAGATACGTTGGCTTACAGTGTATATTTTTGTTATATTTTGTTGATTAGTAAAGAGATTAAGCTAAGTGGCCTCTACGTGCCGTCCAAGTCAGCAAAAATTGAACACGTAAGTGCCACGGCAGCCTAAACCACACTGGTTTAGTACTAGAGGGTAAATTGAATTGGTTCGTTGGTCCGACGTTTCAAATCGGATGGTTTTACTAGTTTCAAATCGGATGGTTTTAGACTTTATGGCTGAAAATCGAACCAAGACTAAAATTTAGGGTTCAAAAATTGACTTTTTCCTTATTTTTAATGGAAATTATTGACTTCTTTGGAAAGCTAAATCTAAATTGCATAATTTTGAGTTTGAGGAGCATGTGTCAATGGGCAAGCATATGTATTTTCATGGAAGTTCACGATAGGAGAAATAATACAAAATAAGTGAGATTTTGGAACATGAGAGTCTTATGTGTAGCTGGGTTTGAAATTTCGTTTTCGGTTCATATCTCGGACGTGGGCAAAATCTGAAATTTCGGCAAAATTTCGGATGAAATCCGGTCAAAATTCAAAAGGCAAATTTGAAATATGGAATTTTCAAAATTTCGGCTGAAATTGCTAAAATCTCGGTAAAATTCAATCGAGTGAAAAATGATCGAAACGATGTTAAATTTTTTTAATTTTTTTGTTGATGGTCCTAACACATCACTAATGTTCTCATAAAAATTTCAGATTATGATCAAGCCGAGGAATTTTTAAAAATTCTAACAGTGCTACTGTCCTGATAAAAGGCTTACCAACAAATTTCAACCGAATGAAAAGTACTACAAACCACTTCAAAAAAAAATTGTGGATGGTCCTAACACATCAATAATGTTACCATAAAATTTCCAGATGATGATTAAGCCTAAGGAATTTTCAAAAAATCGGACAATGCTACTGAAGACTGACCGGCAAATTTCAACCGAGTGAAAAATAGTTCAAACCACGTTAGAAAATTTTGATGCATCACTAATATTCCCATAAAATTTCCAGATAATGATCAAGCTTGAAATTTTTTCAAAAATTGTGACACTGTTACTGTCCTAATAAAAGCCTTACGGTACTACATATATTGCTTCTATAGATTTGATCGAGCAACCAAAATAAGTTTAAATTTTTTAAAACTTTTAGAGAAGGGTGCTGAGGCAATTCTTAAGCTCTCCTAAAAATTTTGGATCATGATCACACTCGAGAGAATTTATAAAATTCTGACACGATTACTGTCTAAGTGATGTTCATTCTATTTTTGAATTTTTAAATATGACAAATGAAGTTCAATTCGTTTGAAAAAATTTCTGTATGATCCTAGACTGCTAAATATGGTATCATAATTTTTTCAGAGCATAATCAAGCTTGTAAAATTTTATAGAAATCTGATAGTGTTTGTTCTACTTTTAGAAAACGTCTCAAAAATTATATTTTTCAACAAATTTTCATGGAAAATGATATTCTTAAGGGTTATTGATCCAAATCCGGTCAAATCCAGTCCTCAAAAATCAAAATACCCGAGATTTCGATGAAATATGCCAAAATTTTTGTAGCAATTTATTTATTTATTCAATTTTTTTATCTAGTCAGGATTTTGAATGTTGTCCCGAGACGAAATATGAAATCTCATACGAAATTTTCGAAATTTGGCCTGAATTTTGAACTATGACGTGTAGTTTAATGCATTAGGTGAAGTCCTTGTGCACTTCAAAAGTTCAGTTCTATTGTTTAATTAATCTTGCTATTCTATCCTATAGCTGCTAGTATATATTTGCAGTCAAACACAAGGTTAGTATGATAGTATCTGATAGAGTTTACTTCTAAATTAAGATTTCACTTTTGGCTGAAAAAGTCAACATCGACGAAAAAAGGCTGGAGAGTTTCTCATGTGCTCTCGTTTTAGATTATTTTAATTTAAATAGGCTGCTGCTTCACGGGATAGATTCTCTAGCTTTTAAAAGGGTGTAATTGTATATTTCAAGCTACATGAGCATGCATCTTTGCCTTTTGTGTAATCATTTATCAAAACCCAACAACGAAAAGGAGTGAAAGGAAATTCCTTCTGCATTGTTGGTGGTTCAGGCTCCTTTTACTAAACTTGGTTCGGATGCCCAAAACTTCCACTTTTCTTAATGGTCCATATCCACATTGTCGATGATTGGGACCTAGAGTCCTCTATTGAACTTACGGTGAAATAAAATGTGAGATCATGATCACATAGGGACTTTATTGCCATAAAAAGAGTGTTACAGGAATGAGATTGTAAACAAATTCTGTCTTTTGAGGCACGTAGCCATCTTATTTATTCCCACATAAGGGGTGGCAGTTGATTCTTCTTCAGGTGTCTATTATCTTCACGCATGAGTCTTCGTTTAGTCTTGAACAGTCTCGCTTTTGGTTTGCCAGATAGCAAATAACCGTTCTCATATTAATCACGTCGAAAACTATGTCTTCCGACTAGTTTACCTAGTCGGGGTTTACAAGACTGTATGGTTGGTCGTCACTGCATAGGACTAGTCATCTTTTGATTTTAGCAGGTTGTCATTAGCTTTCGATCAATCTGTCACTAAAGGTGTAAGGTTTTCTTTGAATTATAGTTGTAGATATAACCATTATGTTAAGTGGATCTTAAATATGTGTTTTCTCTTTTAGAGAGACATTGATCCTAAAATATTAACCATACAAAAGGGCTACAATGGACTACAGTAGAAAAGTGCAAAGAGACGGCAGCTTATAGGCTATAATTTTGCATATGATGGTCTTCTCTGGGAAGAACATATGTATAAATACATATTCCCCTAGCCACCAAGCAATATCTGTTTATGAAACCAAAAATTCAAAATTTTCAATGTATCTGCTGCTGTTCCGTTAAAACTTTCTGATCTGTAGTATTCTGGCTACAAGTAATGATGCTCCAACTGGGCGATAATATATCACCGAAAACTGTGTTACTGTGAAATTGATTTGTATTGTAAACCTTAACAAACAAACAAAAAAACTCGTTTCTCATTGATTAATTTGCACCCCTTTTTGCAGCAGTCCAAGTAACCCATTACTTCTATTTGACTTTAACCGTGGAATACTTGCCAATATGCCCTCGTTTGATCAAACACTACCAATAGAAACATTCCTGGGCAGGGTTTATGTTACCGAACTGAGCTCAGAAATTGTCCCCTCCGATGATATCGATTTTCGTTAAAAATCGGTAGAAAACGAACAAATTTGAAGCCAAACTTTTTGAACTCGGCGGTCAAACAACGGCGAAACAAATTGAAAACCGATTGGTTTTGGTGATTTTTGACCGGTTTACGTCAAAAATCGGCACACTCATCAGAAATTGAGAAAAAATTAAGGAAAATTGGGAAAAATTGCAAAAAAATCCTGAAAAATTTGTAAAATCTAGGTGAAGGCCCATAAAATCAGGAAAAACGTTAGAAATGTATAAAAAAATATGAAAAAAAATTCCGGCATGACCTTTTCTACATTTTGAGACAATGTCAAGTTGTAAAGTGCACATTTTGTAATAATAGTACAACTATGAAAAATTTTTGGTATGACCTTTGCTATATTTTAGACCATCTCAAGTTGTAAAGTAGGCATTTAGCAATAATATCTCAACAAATAACCTTTCATTTCAACAAATATTCTTGGGTCCACGACATCCATATACTGATTGAATGTAGCTGGAGCGCCATGGAAAAAGCAATCGTATTCCTGTCGCATGATGTTGTACTATAGTAGCACCTCGCTCAACGTAGGCACCCTGTCTTGATCAGCGAAGCACAGGAAGGCGTACAACGGTTCCACGAAGTTAACAACCGATCAAAAGTTGTCCCACCAATCCAAGCTCGAGAGGCAGGAGTACATGGACCTCTCCTCCATGGTATCAACAAAGCGATATGATAGAAATTATTCCAAAGCCATCCATTGCAAGAACTTGTCCTTACGACAACGGAAACTCTGCAAAAACATGTAGTTCGTTTCGAACCGAGTAGCATTTCACTTGACCAACTTCCCCCAATATACTTCTTTATCATAGCGCGAAGCTTCGAATAGTTGTAAAGCGATCGAGAGATTTTTCTTGCATTCTTAATCACAGAGATATGGTCAAGGAACTATCTAATCTGATTTAGCATCAAATTAATTGTGTGGACCACACAAGTGTAAGTTAAAGCTCCATTGGTTTTGGTGATTGGTTTAATATTAATATTTAATCATTGTTTAATGACAAATCTAATCATTATGAGACTAACATGTTCTATTGAGCCTTATTCTTATTAGTCTCATATTTGGATGGAAAATGGAAAACCTAAGGTATGCACTCGTATTCATTCTATTATCTAAATGCATACTTTGAATTCAAGTTAAAGTATGAACTCTTCCATTGCTTTTGTCCAAATATGTGCATTATGTTCCTAATTCATATATACATGAATGCACACATCTAGGGGGAGTTGATAATTTAACTTGATATTTCAATTGTATTGATCCATGTCCTCTTGTCATATAATATAAAGGATTAAGACCTTGAAACAATCTTTTGAGTATATATAACTTGTGTAGTTGTAGTATACTCATACAAATATAGAATAAACTCATATGCAATCTAAGATTGATTATGTACATATTGACTCCATGTTCAATTATCTATATGCACATATCAAATGAAGTGTATTCTATAGTTGATGGTCTCAAAAGTATTGATCCCTTCCATCACTCAAACTTATTTGGATCATTACTAACCATCATATTGAGTATATGAAACTTCTGTAGTTATACATACTCATGTCAATTTAAATGAGTTTAAATTGAGTTCGATTGTCTTTCAATCAATCAAAGAACATTTCATCATGTGTTGATGGTGTCTTTTTGTTGATTAAAGACAAGCGAAAAGTTCTTGAGTATAATGAAGCATTAGTTGCATCAAAGTACTCAAGACACAAATTTATCATTCAAATTTATGTGGGTTGTGCTCAATCGATCTTAGAGGCACCCATTATGTGTTAATGGAGTGTAATGATGATTGAGACAACCGTGTTTGTTGGACTAACATCTTCCATGAGTTGTGAAGTAGATTGAGTCCAAAATAATGAAGAATCGGGAACGAGAAGTCATCATGTGTTGATGAGTGTCGGGGTTTCGAGTCACCGGCAAGTAAATTTGTAAGTTTAAGGGGCCGCGCGCTCCCTCTCCTTGAATGGTTAGACCTAAAGGCCCAGAATATATACTGGTTCGGGCTGAATGTCCCTACTCCGGTTCGTGTGGTGTTTATCGTATTGCTTTAGGTGCAGAAGACTGCACAGTGTTTACAAGCGGGAGCTGGGGGTTCGAACAAGAGAACGTAAAACAACCTATTCGTTGAGGGATCTGGAGAAGAGGACGAGAGAGACCTTTTGTTCATCCCCCTCTCTCCAAAAGACCCTGCTTCCCTTTATATAGTCGAAGGGGGCAGGTTACATGAAAAGTCGGGAGAGGGAAGGATGAAGACATCTATGCTAAGAGTTCTGACCCTCGGTCTTGATGGTTGGCCGACCTCCCCTTCTGCCCATACCGGGTTGGTGGGATCATCGAGTAGATCAGTTAGCTGCTTCATTGGGAAACAGCGCTTTTGCCTTTCTGCGGGCTCGTGGTCTTGGCGTCATATTGCGTCTTTAGTGCTGCCTCGGGAGAAAGCGTATCTCTATATTGTGCGTGACTGGACGATGAGACTGGAGTCTTGACTTTAGCAACCTTTGTGCTGTCTTGGGAAGGAGCCACTTGCCCCCGCACGGTCACTTCGAGCGGTCATGTCCGTAGACCACGTGGCCGATGACCGACGGAGGCTTGACACTTGGCCCTTGACGGAGATTGCCTCAGTTTTGTTGGAGCTGGTGGGGAGTCCGACCTGTGGCGGGGGTCGGACGCCCCGTTAGGTCGGGGACGACCTTGGAGCAGCTCGTTAGGTCGGGATCGAGTGTCCTTTGTGGACCCGCGAGGCCTTTGGTCGGAGCCGGGCATGGGACGACCCGTTCGTTACTCCGGGCCGCTGGGGTACCCATTGTATGAGTACTCGTCAATGAGCTTCAAGAGGTGATCCCGAAGTGAAGAGAAGGGCTAGAGAAGGTTTATCATGTATTGACGAACAAGATGAAAAGATGTGATCCTGGAGAGATGATTGGAAATCATAAAAGCTCCAAGTGGATCGCTAGAGGCAAAGGTATAACTAGCTAGGGCTAAGGATGTGTTTCTAGTCTTTTACCAGTCTCGGTGTTTGGATGGGAGACCGAGTTGCTAGTTAGGTTGCCGTACTATTAAGAGGGGTTGAGTCTTTTAGCTTGAGCTTCATCATGTGTTGATGAACTCAATCCAGTTCACTCTAGCTCACTCTCTTGGTTGGATTGTGCATGAGCAAAGTATTTGCATGTGTTGCAAATAGAGAGCTCATGTTTGCATCTTAATTAAATCACATTTGATTTGGTTATTGCTTGGAACTAAGTTTTGCATGTGTTGCAAAAGGAGAGAGCTCAAGCAAATTTGGTTTAAAGTGTTTGCATGGTGCTAGAGATTTGCATGTGTTGCAAATAGATAGCTCATGCACTTGAGTTTGATTGGTTGTTTGCATGGTGCTAAAGATTTGTATGTGTTGCAAATATAGAGCTCATGCTTTGGTGTTTTAGTTTGTGATTGGATCATGTGTTGATCATCACAAGACTAAGCTTGGATTGTGCTTTGAGTTTGCAAAATGTTGAATGGATTTGTTATTTGCAAATGTGCTTTGCAAATTAGCTCGAGGTTATGGGTTTCAATCCTAGAGCATATGTTGGTATTTGCAAATGTGTTTTGCAAAGTGTCGGGATCATGTGTTGATCCTTACATGACTAAGAGGATCATGTGTTGATCCTTACATGGCTAAGATGATTTATCTTATAGGTTCGTGGTTTATTTGCGAATGTGTTTTGCAAATAAGTTAGAGTTGTTAATTTGCAAATGAACTAGAAGTTATGGGGTTTCGATCCTAGAGCATGTGAATAGGGTTTGCAAATTGACTTGATCATGTGTTGATCATCACATGTCTAAGAGGATTGATCTCATAAGCTCTTTATTTATTTGCAAATGTGTTTTGCAAATAAGTTGTGCTTAATGCGATTCTTTGGAGTATGTGATTAACATGTGCAAATATGTTTTGTATAGTATTGTGATCATGTGTTGATCCTCACATAGCTCAAAGAATAAATCTTTAATGGTCTGGAGAAAAGTTTTTGGTGAAAAACTTGCTTTTCCTTGTGTGCTCAGTGAGGCCGGCACTACCGACCATGTAGGTGTGGTACTGCCGTGTGGGCGGCAGTACCGGCCCGTATGGCCGATAGTTATATTCCAGAGAAAGGTTTCTGGGCTATGCCTGGTCGGCACTACCGCTCCTTGGGAGCGGTACTACCGCTTGGCTGGCACTACCGGTTCTAGTTGGGCGGTAGTGCCGGGCCACTGTAGCCAACGGCTAGTTCCAGAGGGAATTCGACCGTTGAGGTCGAGGCCGGCACTATCGGCCCTAGTTGGGCGGTAGTGCTGGGCTTGCTGAGTTTTTGCCCATTTTGCCCCTCAACGGCTAGATTTCATGTGGGGGCTATAAAAGAAGCCTTGGGATTGGCATTTGGGAGTGCTGTTGTTGAGAGACACTTTGGAGAAGTTGGTTGCATGTGTTGCACTCTCCAATTTGGTTTTTGAGCTAAGAGTGAGCCCTAGTTGCATGTGTTGCAATTAGGAAGTGGATTGAGAGCCTCTTGTGCATGTGTTGCACTCGAGGAGGATCCTAGTGCATGTGTTGCACTTAAGAGGTCACCGAAAGTGCATGTGTTGCACTAGATGAAGTTCAAGTGGAAGGCTTGGCTTGTTACTCTTGGTGTTTGCCGACACCTAGACGGCGTAGCGACGTCGTGCGCGGGAGCTCTCAACGGAGGTTGTGAGAAGCCCTGGCAAAGTTTGTGAAGGAGCTCGCCTACCCGGAAGGGAAAAAAGCTATCACTAGTGGATTCGAGGTAGGTGCTCAATTCGTGGAGCCGGTCCAATGTGTTTAGACTAACATCAACGTGGACTAGGTGAGACCGGCAAGTCTCCGAACACCACGGTAAAAAGTATCGTGTCTCTTGTGATTGCATTGTATTCGTTATTTATATTCAAGCAATTTACATTCATAGAATTAAATTGATTGATTGTTTGCCTTTAGGATTGCAATTTATTGTTAGAGACATAATTAGTTAGTGCACATAGTGAGCCTAGAGAAACTAGGCCTTGATTATCAAAACCTTAGTTTATCGCTTCCGCATTAATAATTGTTAAGGTTTTGCCATTAGGAATATTAGGGGTAAATTGCTTTGTAGAAATAAGTGGAGAGAATTTTTAAAAGCCGCTTATTCACCCTCCTCTAGTCGGCATCCTCGACCTTACAACAAGGCTGCTACATGATGCTGGGGTGCTCCCGTGTGATGAGCCTGTATGCCTTTTTGTAGTTGGCACCATTGTTCATGACAACTTGCAGAACATTCCTCGGACCCACCTCGTCGATCACAGAGGCAATTTCCTACGTTAACAAACAAAATGAAAACCTCTATTACATGATGGGTACATCAAATAGATTTCAGAAGAGGAGCAATGAAAGCAAGTACCTTACGCAAATATGAGGCATCCTGAGTTAGGCCTGTCGCATCGACAAACTTGTGAAAAAATATGATGCCATTGCAGCATATCATGAAATTGATGGTGCTCATGTGTGTCAGTCCAGTCTAAGAATCGTATATGATTGTTACGCCATACGTAAGACAATCCTGCTTGAACTTTGCCATCTTCTCCCGTATGTCTATTTTGTTGGCGTCTAAATATTTCCCATCTATATCTCGCCCACTCGAAGAAGGGACACCCTTGCCTGCAAATAAAACATACGATGAAAATATGTGCTATTAATCGGCGTACAACTGGACAAAAATTTGAAAGCTACTTACCCTATTTTTTAGTTTCCCTTATGGCGCTAACAAAATAGGAATTGTCTACTTTCCTCCCTGCGATACTAGTCTTGTGGAAAAATTTGGTCCAAGCGGAGCCAATCTCCTGCTTCACATTCCTCCCTATCTATGTCCATTGCCTAGTGTCAATTCTTGTTTACACAGGGCCACGGGCCATACTAAGATTGTAATCCCCCACGACCGGTCTTTCCCGTTGCGAGGAACTCCGGAATATCCTCGACAACACACCACCGTCCCCTCCTCTAGGCCCCCTAGAGGTGCCACTACTACCATCGTGCTCATACCTGCCACCTACCCTACTGATAAATTCTGCCTCCGTCCTGGAGACAGCCATGGTATGTTGGAGTTGCTCCTCCTGATCAGTATCACCCATGTACTCTAAATATGCACTTCTTCTCAGCAGGGAATCTCCAGCTATTGCTTCCTTTGAGCCTCTCGTCCCTCTTTCCCTTCTTATCTTTCGTCATGTCTAGGTCACGCTGAAAGTACTCGCGAACTTCCAAAGAAACTTGACTGCAATGGATGACATTTGTACCGTACCCTGCTAAGTGATGCTTCAGTCGGGTTGCACCACCTCCTTTCTTCTTTTTGTGAAGTACTTGTATTGAAATCCTGTTCTCATCTTGTTGCCGTGCTCTCACACCATATCGACATGGTCTGTCATCTGTTAATACAAAATAACAAGAAGCATGCACGCAGAAATGAGAAGAGTGAGTGGTCAAAAACCAAGCTGACTTGTAACCAGAACATTATAAAGGTACTTGACCAGGAATGAAACAATGGACACATAAATAATCATATGAAAGTTTGTCACCAATAATATCACTTCAAGATTTCGTTGATATTCTAAATGACCAAATTGATAGAATTCTAAAAAGCACAGTGCTATCATATAACAAAGAATTTACTGACGTACTTAACTATCATTATACTAGGACTAGCACCAAATTACAAATACAGAAATGTTCTATGGTAAATTATCAAAAGAACATGCGTGGCTGCTAGTGTTGGTGGCATGCTGTGGTAATAGTAGGACTAGGACAAACAAGGAACAATGTAAAATTCCATTAACCCAAAAAGTGAACGTTCAGTTAAAAAGACATTATCCAAATTGCATGCATGGTGTGTAATTTTGTTTTTTTAAATAATAGAAGGGCAACAAACCCTCCCGATTTCTATTATCAGAAATTAGTAAAGTCCACTACAGAAAAGCAAAAGCGAAAAACAAACCAGAAACATAGCTCTCTGCTGCACTCTGTCTTATAAAGTCAGTCAGCTAGAGCAAGGTTCATGCACAAACAAACGCACGGTCCAAAAGTAGAAAGTAAATGAACTAAACCTATTACAGTGTCATTTATAAACACAAAATAGGGATCACTTTGTTCTAATACTTCTGGACCAATACAAAAACTCTTTCATTTCCTCTCCAACTTTTTCTATTTTAGATAGCAATCGTAGCAACCGTTTGGCTTTATCCCGTGTGCGTCTTGAGCACCTCAGTAACCACTTGTTCCAGCAATTTGCCTCCCCAAAGCATAGCTTCTCTGTCTTCCTTCTTTATCTGCAAAACAGTCCAAATGTTGAGCCAATGTGCTATGTCAAAGATTAGTTTTGTGGGATCAACCGGCATGATATTTCTGAAGCACGCTACATTACGCGCTTTCCAAATAGTCCACATCAATGCTGAAATTTTTAGCAACAATAACTTCTTGGATTCATGCCTGAATTGAATCAACCAATTTCCAAATAGGTGTTCAACATTAGAAGGTGAACATCTTAAGCCAAAAGCACATCTCACCACATTCCAAATGAATCTTGCCGATGGACATGAGATAAGCAAATGGTTAATTGTCTCATTAGCACCATAAAACTGACATTTCTTATCCCCTTTCCAACTCCTTCGAAAGAGTCTATCTTTTGTTAAAATGCTTTTCCTAAGCATTAATCAAATAAAAACTCTTAACTTTGAGAGGAATCTTAATCTTCCAAAGGAATTTATGAGAAAAATTTACATTCTTGGTTTTCATAAATAAGTAAAAAGATTTCACAGAAAACAAACTATTATAAGTCGGATTCCAAGCAATCTTATCATCTTCCTCACTTGGTGTGTAATTTTGTTACCTAGGAAATGGGAAGGAAAAATGCCTGGCCTTCACAGAAGCCAGAACTATAAAAACCACTGGCAACATAGGATCCTTCTACGTTAACCACAGTATTGAAGCGATGTATATTATAAATCTCATGCTTCCATAGTTCCATGTACACATGTCTGTACATATCTAGATACCTTTAACGAAGAACACAAACAACTGTAGTGTATAGACTTTAGAATCCATAACAATACCAGCATCCCAGACAATCATAAAATTCTAATATACAGAGTGAGAATGTCAGAGCTAGCTTTATGTTACAATGCTTCTATGAGTTTGATATCCTGAAGCACAAGCTAAAATATCAATAAGTGCTAAGCTAGTGTATATACAAATTGCAAATTCCAACGCTGTAATTGGCAAAGCTTGCAGATGCGAAATACAACAGATCACAGATCAGGATAGGAGATCCTAAAACAATTGGAGAGCTGCACATATTCCCTACCAAGACAAAAGCAAAAACCATTCACGGAGCAGAAAATCGCCAGTATTAACCGAATATCACTCGGATTGAACATAAAACCGATCAGCAAATAGCGAAAATCGATGCCGGCGTCACCTACCATGCGCCTTTCAATTTTCGATAAGGGGAATTGATTATCGAGTGTTACCGAGCGATTTTCAAGCTTCTGGGGGCGAGAAGTTGGTCGGCGACAGGCGGATCTAGTCGGCGGTAGGGGCGAGTTGCTTTTCGGACAACAAGATGGTCAGGAGGAAATGATTGTTGTCAGAACGGTGGAGAAGACAGTTAAAACGTGGATAACTCTTGGTGGGCCGGACCGGGCCATTTGGACCTAAAGTGGCTGTGGGCTGGTATGCACCGTTTTTTTCTTTCTTTTTTTCCTTTTGCGTTATGTATATTCGGTTTTGTTCAAAAAGTTTCATAAATTTGGGTTTTCAACAAATTTTCATGGCAGATGTAAAAAAACTATTAATACTAATTTTATGGAACTTTTGGATAATTTTTTCTAAATTTTCTGAATTTGAATTTGAATTGATCGGTTTACCGACCGGTTCTATTTCTCGAGTCAGACCGGTACGATCGAAAATCACGAATATCGGTCGATTTTCGTCGATATTGTGAACCCTGGTTAGTACCAACTCATACACAAAAACCCAACCTCAATGCAGTACCCTTTTTTCAGACATCATAATGGTTAATCGGGAGCACATACATGTATGGCACAAATACACATGTGCATACACGCGATTAAACATGAGAAGAACTTCTGTCTTTCTATAAAAGAAAAACCACACATACTATGAGCAAGGGTGACTTGCCTTATATAAGTTCCTTCCAACCATTAGCAACCATCGTTGCTTTAGGATCTGTTTCGTTTTCTCTTAATGAAAATTTAGAAGCACCACTTGCTAAGTATACATTTGGTACAATTGTGCACACCCGATGTTAATATGATAAAAGAACTTAAAGGTCCAATTTAATCCCATAAAATCTTAAACTCGTAATTAATGAATATTTGTACATTTACCGGCAAAGGGAAATACAAAAATCTACACCTAGTTTATTCAAACGCGCACTTGTGCACTTCAAAAATTTCCCCCAAAACTCATGGATGTAGGGCATGTTGACATATATGCACTTGCAAAGACTTGTTGCGCAAAGATGATCATATGTGCACTATGCAAAACAGATAAGTTTTTAGACATATGTTAGCAATATAAGCCGGTCTCGTTTGTCTTTTTTGTACAATGCACACATGGTCATTTTGTGCATAATTTTTTGCAAGTTCACATGCGCCAACATCTCCCACGCCCTGAATTTTTGGGGATTTTTTTTAGTCATACTTAAGTGCAAACTAAAATAGGTGCAGGTGCACTGAGCAAGAAAATATTACTATTTATAAAAACAAGAATAGCGCATGAGGAACTCTAGATATCTTTTGATTAAGAAAAAGGATGACACCTAAATTCGAGCTGAAGAGAACTCGAATCTGGGTGGTAGCGCGGCGGTGTCCATGAACACCTCGCACCAACTGAGCACTTATCTCCTATATATTTTACTTTATAGTATGCGTTAATAACTCGTAGCATCGCACGCCACTCCAGCCACAATAGATACGCGACAGTTTGGTCCGATCATGGGTCGGCATTGAATTTTCAGGCAACGCATTGGAATCACCAAGTAACATGCACGCAACCACCGTTCTGTGCCTCATTTCTTTGGAGGGAAGGATGGTCCATGGTTGTGTCAGATTGACAAGGCCATCGCACTAGAAATTGAAAACTAAAACGGAATTTTCAACGTTCCCGAGGTAAAAAGACATTTTTTTAGAAAAGAAACGAAAAATATCGGTACGAAAACAGATTGGGTTTTTTTTTCGAAAACAAAAGAGCCAGTCCCGATGGAAACAGAAACTAAAATTCCGTATAAATGGAACCGAAAAGTCTATGTTTTCTAATTTAAATAATACCAGAAATATATATTGCTTTATAGAAAATATCAAATAGAGTTCAAAAATTCTAAAAATATCCTCAAAAATATTTATAACATTTTGAACTTAGGAAAATTATTTTCAGCAAGATTTTGGTTTTGTTTTTATCAAATAAATTATTTATTTAAATCTTAAAATGGCAAAAATTATTAATGAAATGCTAAAAATTCATAAAATCCGAATTAAATGCTCAATTAAAGAATTTACAAATTTTTAGGGTGTTACAACTAGGAACATACTTGGATAGAATTTTCTACTTTCGTTTCCGTATCTGCTCCGTTCCGTTCCGCATCCATTTCTATCACTATCTGTTTCCGGGGTTTCCGATTTCGTTTCAGTTACTGGTAAAAAATGTGGAAACATAAACGGAACAGCCATTTACTGACCGTTTTCATTCCATTTTCATCCGTACATCACACTAGTGGATTCCAAACTCTTTGGGGCCCTTAGGAAATAAATGTAGGGTCCCTTTGGTTTAAAGGGCAAAGGGTGGATAGGATGGTCTTATCTATCTTTTTATATCTATCCTATCATTTAGTTAGATGGCTGGGTGGATAAGAGCAGCCAAGAAAAGGGAATATTCCTTATAGATGTTGGATGAGGCCATCTAATGAAATTGGTCGGATGAGGCCATCCAACTCTCATCCTACCAATCAAATATGAACTCTCATCCCATTCACCACTTAACTCTCATTCCTCCAACCAAACAAAAAATTGGATCATCCCATCTGTCTCTCATCCCTCCAACCAAATATGAACTCGAATGGTTTCATCTATACCAGGGTGAATGGTCATATCCTATCCATCCTTTGGCCTTAAACCAAATAGACCTGTAATGTGCTCTGGTCCTTACCACTACTTGCACCACGAGTCTTAGGGCTTGTGTTGGGGGGCTTAAAGCCAGCTTCAGCTTCTGAAAAGTCAGTAAACCCCCCAAACAGTTCAACTTTTAAGCGGCTTTTGATATAAGCTAAAAGCCATATATAACTAACAAAAGCTAAAAGCTGAAAGTTGGGCTGAACTTGCTTTTGCAACTTATTACTGAGAAAAATTAACTATTTATTAAACGGTCTCTTATAAAAGCTACAGCCGTTTTTCAGCTCAGAAAGCCAAAAAAACAGCTTTTCAGAAAATCTACAACTCATATTGACCTCTCATTGGAGGGATGTACTTCTCCATGCCATGTTCCGGAGTACTAACCGCGAGAATGCTGGTTCTGAGACTCAGATCCATGCCATGCAATCGAATTAGATAGATGCCGACCGATCGGATATGTTCGAATCAAATTGAGATAGTCGTCAGATTCGGGATCGGTTTCGGATAGTTGGTTTTGGATTCGACATCGGATTTGTGAGATCACTATCCGTTGGATCAAAATATTCTGATTGTATTCTCATATAATTTCGAATAACTCTATTCGGATTCGAATATTTACAACCCATATTATAGCAGCTTTAATTGGCTCAAATAAATATCCCAAGCAAATAATGTAATATTGTTATTTTTATGTAGTAAATAGTTTTAAGCACTGAAAATTCTTTTTAACATAGAAAAATACTAGAACAGCCTAAAAAATTCTAGAAAATTTCAGAGAATTGAAATAGGGGATTTTGAACTTACTAAATTATTTCCAATATAATAATATGTATATATTTTAGATAATTTCTAAAATCTAGAAAGGCTTTTTAGAAAATAGAAAACAGAGTTAATAAATTTGAGAAAAATTCACAGAAATTCCCTAAGGAATTTTGAATTTAATAAAATTATTTCCAACTAAAATTTGGCTTTTATTTTTACATATAAATTATTTTTAATTTTCTGAAAATAGGAAAAACCTTTTTAAAATCCAAAAAATCGTAGAAAATACCAAAAAATCAGAAATAATTATTAGAAAATTAAATTATTCTCTAGAAATTCACAAAAGACAATAATATTTTAAGATTTTTATTATTATTATTTTTAAAGATAAAATTCTACGATGTTACACTTCGCCATCAGAGCTTGATATGCAAGAATATGCTTCCACTTGCCTACATGAATACCTAGTATTCTTTTGCAAAACATAAAGGAATATTTGATACTTTTGCAACTTTGTTGGACTACATGATAAAATAACTTGTTAAATTACGATAATCTTGTTGCATATTGAACTCATATGATTGATTAATCATTGTTATATGTATGCTATATGCAATATCTGTTTTCGCGTGATATCCGACAAACAATATTCAGTACCATATAGATTCCGCTCCGTATTCGTTTCGAATTCATGACCAGTATTATCTGCACCATATTCGTATATGGTACTATCCGTATCTGACTTCGAATCCGACAAAAAATATGATTTAAGATACGGAAAGAGTGATATCTGACCGAATCCGAGCCGGTTGCACCCCTAACTATTACCGAAAGGGTACGTTGGAGCTGTTCATTCACCGAAATAAAGGCAATAGCATTCTGGAGTGCTGTGACTGTAAGAATCCAGAAAAGCGATGGTTCAAGAGATTGCAATGTACGGTAGTGGGGGTGGCTAAAGAGGAATCCAGGAGGAAGTATATTGGGAGAGTGGCAGGCACGAGCTAAATATCCTCATCATTGGAAGGTGGATCCTTGTAACATGTGCTGAGTGTGCAGCATCAGTGATTTGGGCACCAGGGCAGGCTGCTGCTCTTGTTTAGGGCACAAAAGGCCACAATTTGCTTGCACCCACTGAGGAAGCTAGTTGTTGGATTTCCCATTTTCTAGTGCCCCACAACAGGTGGGTGTTTGGTTTCCCAGGGAGAAAACCAGGTTCTGTGAGAGCTGTGATGTATGTTTAGCATGCTTCTCTTCGTAATGCTAGCAACATAGAACAAATCTATGTGGTCTGCCTATCAGTAAGAGGATAATTTAGGAAGTTAGGTGGATAATGAGCCCGTTTTTGTTGCTACTTGCTACATTGCTGCACACCATCAAACCACATAAGTGCTGCCCCCATAAGAACTGCTGCAGCATTTGTTTTAGTCCTGCTGCACACCTGGCTCATTTGTTGGTTCTCTTCTGCCTTTCTAGCTGTGATCAACCTGTATGGCTCTGCACATCTGGTATTACCCGCGGTCCATATTGCTTCCACTTCAATTACAGAGCTGGGTACGCTGCATAAAGGTACGTAGGTGAGGTGCAAAGAAAGTTAGCAGAAGGCCAAGGCGGTAAGAAGTTGAGAACACCATTTTTATTTTTTGGAATGCTGAACTTGCTTGAAATAGTCATGCATGCATCATTGCATTTAGATTATTCTTGCTCTTGGCAAATTTAGGTTCATTTCAGTAGAACTTGGGGTCAATTTAAGTGAAATGCCCGTTCTGGACATGCTTATTTGTTTGTTTGGAGTTGACCTTTCAAATTGTTAGGCCCTACCATGTAGAGATTGGCGACGGCACTATATTTGTGTAGGGATCTTCTGAATGCAAAAAAAAGAAATTAGGTACAATACTTGGTCAGCTGGTCTATAGAGGTCATTTGTCAGGTGCAGTGCCACGTTGATGGGTTCAACATGAAGCTTACTACTACATTATGGTTCTTTAAGAATAGCACTCACATTTCATAATGTAGTAGTAAGATGAAGTTACATTTTTAACTTTAGGTGCCTGAGAATTATTCCTTTTGAACTGCATTTGCTCATTGCAGGGGCGTTAGATAGGGGAGAATAAATCATGGCTTGCGAGGTCTGTTTCAGTTTGCTTTAGCTAATATATACACTTCTGACTTCTCCTTTTTATAAATCTTGCTTTAGCCAACTTAACTTTTACAATTAAGTCACAACTCTGTACTTAATTCCTCTTGTCATGAAAAAAAAGTGTTTTCTCATGATGATCTATCTACACATTGAGCATTACGCGTCATGTACAATTTAGTGATTAAACTATGTTCACTAATAAATTACTAATAGGCTCTCATGTCCTATACTCCTATGCATGTTCTCTTTTATTCAGACCTTGCCACACGTCCGGCAAGTGTCTAAGTAACACCTAATGGTACTCACTTTTTATATAATTTTTGAATGGGCGTACTTGATCTCACTCAAATCAAGAGACTGGTTACATGGGTACGTATATAGCGCAAAAGAACTAACTAATTAAGCTAGGGCATGCATTCAAAGCTGGGCATAGAACTATAGAAGATAGCCACCCTTAGAATTTGCTCTCTACTTCGTTTCTTTTTTCCCTCACCTCTTCTATACTTAAACAGCAAAGTCGAGTCGCACTAGATTACTTCAGGCACCAACCTCCTCAAAACACACGATTCTTATATATCATCATTCACATCTGCACCAACTCTTCTTGAGATACAGCATATCTCTTCTTTCATCTTTTTTCTGTCGTGCATGCATCCATGTACAACAAAGTTGATATTGAAGCCAACAACATTAGAGAGATCGAGGAAACACCATGAGAAGCCTACCTACATGCATGGACCGTTGGAGTGAAAGTGAGGGCAAGGTAGCCCATGATCCATTCTTCCAAACCTATTTCAGCCAAAACTGCCGCCAACCTGTTGAAGCTTTCTGCAAAGAGAAGAGTGCTGATGCTGTCGCTGCTCGCTCTGAGCGATGTATCTGGGTTCCTGGGCCAATTATCGTGGGTGCAGGACCATCAGGGCTCGCCGTCGCCGCATGCCTCAAGGAGAAGGAGATCGACAGCCTTATTCTCGAGCGCTCCAACTGCATAGCTTCCCTTTGGCAGCTCAAGACTTATGATCGTCTCAGCCTTCATCTTCCACGGCAGTTCTGTGAGCTTCCCCTCATGTCTTTCCCTGTGGACTACCCTATTTATCCCTCAAAGCAGCAATTTGTAGCCTACCTGGAGAACTATGCTGTAAGGTTCGGCATCTGCCCCACGTACAACCGCACGGTGGTGTTTGCAGAGTATGATGAGCAGCTTCTACTATGGCGGGTGAGGACACAAGCTACCGGCAGAATGGGGGAGGAGGTGGAGTATGTGTCTCGGTGGTTGGTTGTGGCGTCTGGCGAGAACGCGGAGGTTGTGCAGCCGGAGATTGATGGCCTAGGAGAGTTCAAGGGAACGGTTATGCACACCAGTGCATATAAGAGCGGCGGCGCATTCGCTGGGAAGCGAGTACTTGTTGTTGGGTGTGGCAATTCCGGCATGGAGGTGTGCCTAGATCTCTGCAACCACAATGCACAGCCCCATATTGTAGTACGAGACGCTGTACGTGACTTCCTCCTAATACTCAATTACTTTTTCTTTTTGTCAATGTTATTAAGTTATTATACTGTAAATTATGTTCTATAACTTTTATTTGTTTCCTACTCTTAGGCCTATATAAAGTGATAGGCGTAAACTGTAATGATAGGAGATGCCCCCCTGATTACTATTTTTAGGTTATAGTTGTTGAGGTGCCGGTTTAGCCTATGGCGGATGTCAGCGGCTTGAGCGTTATTATCTCTAGCTCATGAAGTTAAGGATGGCCTAATGCCTGAAATCATTATTGTGCACCAAAGCCAAGATTTTTCAAGGCCAATTTGGTTCTTGCACCTGCAGTACTTGGCATTAATTTATGCGAAGCTCAGGGTTACCAACAAGCTGTTTCTTGAGGAAAGGGGGAGATTCTTGAAACGGAAGGCTTCTCTGGTGTTCGTCCATTGAGTTCGTTCTTTCTCGGGATTCATTTCCACGCGTGTGTACTTGCAGCTTTTCTGACCATCTCTGCGTCCTTCATGTCCATGTTCTTTTGGTTCTTTGATTAGTTTTCTATTAATAGTTTTCTTGCCCCAAGGATAGTGCAAATAGCTTTTTTCGTCTACACTTCATGTAAAAACTATGATTTGCACACATTGGCCATGGGTCCCCATCACCACCACGAGAGCATAGCATAAGTCTGTCACTTAAAAAGAAACATTAACAAAATGGCTTGAGAACCTACCTTTCATGACTAGGTGCATTCCTTTCTCACATCTCTTTCAGCTTTGAAAGAGCTTGGTGAGATTAAAAAAATGCAAGCTGGGGTTTGCATACTATACTATATATGTTGGAGATAGGGAATAAGTTTGGTCCAGGGAGTGTGTTTCAGATGGGTCATGTTGCTCCTTGTAGCATGCAGAAAGCAGACTTCAGAAAAGAGAATTTTGTTCTGATTAATTTTATGATTCAATCATTAGTCCAAATGTTGCATTGCCTTTTGTGAGAGTTTGCTAAGATTTTGTTCATCATTGGCAGGTACACATCTTGCCCAGGGAGATGCTGGGTCAGTCCACCTTTGGTCTGTCAATGTGGCTGCTCAAGTGGCTCCCAGTCCACGTGGTGGACCGGATTCTGCTGCTCATAGCACGGACCATGCTTGGGGATACTGCTCGGCTTGGGCTAAAGCGGCCTACCATCGGTCCTCTTGAGCTCAAATCACTCTCAGGGAAGACCCCAGTTCTTGACGTGGGCACATTTGCAAAGATTAAGTCTGGCGATATCAAGGTTTGTTTCACATCACTGAAGCACGAAGCAACGTGGAAGTGATTGTTCGAGGGAAGGCATCGATCAATCTCTCCCTTGTTTTAGTAATGGGTTGTAATTATTCCCAATGATTAAACTGTGCAGGTTCGACCTGCCATAAAACAGACATCAGGACGACATGTAGAGTTTGTGGACACACGGTCCGAGGAGTTTGATGCAATTGTGCTTGCCACTGGCTACAAGAGCAACGTTCCCTTCTGGTTAAAGGTACGTTTACTGTTTTGCATTGGCATGTCTGTAGTATATTATGGAGTATGTCATTTTAGAGTGGCACTATTTCCCCCCTGAGAATCAAGAAGCAAATCTGACCATGTAATGAAAGCACTGAAAGAATAACTCTCCAAATGAATTTATATCACATCTCATCTCTAAGATAGACTGTAGGTAGCTGTCATATCTCGATTTATATACTAGCTGGAAGTAAGTTGGTAAACTCCTGTGCGTCTGCGTCCTGATCTCCAAATCCTGTTTTGCTTTGAAATGGCCAGGACCGGGAGTTGTTTTCCGAAAAAAACGGCTTGCCAAGAAAAGCATTTCCAAATGGGTGGAAGGGTGAGAAGGGGCTCTACTCGGTTGGATTCACCCGACGCGGCCTGATGGGAACCTCGGTCGATGCGAGGAGGATTGCTCACGACATCGAGCAGCAGTGGAAGGCCAAAGGGAAGCATCCGGACGTGTTGTTCTAGCACCCGTCACTGTTGTTTGCCGCAGTGGCGGGAGGCGTTCCATCCGTCTCAAGCTTGTGAATACTAGTAGGTTTGGCGAGAATGATGCGATATTTGCCGATTTCAACGGTGCGCTTGAAGTGACAAAACAAAAGGGTGTAATGCATGTGCTGCATGCTGTGTTGCTTGCCGTTTTAGTGCTTGTATAGGGTATTGTATTCTCAACTTTTTTTTTCTTTTTGTTATTTGCTTTTGATGACTAACCATCCATCATCCTATAGGCAGCTCTGTATCCTCCTCGGAGGGGTAATATTGAAGTGCCCATCCCATGTTCGACAATCGGGCTCTGTTTGGCCTCCCCTGATCAATGAATCTAGCTTGGTTTTTCCTTTCTCTTGTGTGTACTATATTAGCTCTCTTATGCATAGTTTCATCAAACCTGCCTAGCAGCTGAAAGTTTCAGAAGTTAGTATTCACATCAAGATTCCGTCGAATAGTCAGGTTTAAGTGTTCCGGCCGGTGGCTAGCTTATGTTATACACTTCCACAATTGCTTTGCTGCGTCAAGTTTCCTTTCGGCATGGAACTTTTGGGTGTAGTGCTGGGGAGGTCCCTACTACGTCCGACGGCTCTAGACCTGAATAAAGGACAAGATCGGCTTACCTACTGGGAATCCGTGTTTCTTTTGGTAGCCATGCACGAAAGTTTTGGTTGCTGGGCTGGGCAGCAAATTTTGCGTACCATCGGCGAAATGACAGTTCGAAGGGAACGGACTTGGTACAGAACCGGAGGCCCTACAAAAGTCACTTGGCGGACGAGGTAATTCTTGGTACTGCAAAGACAGCAGGAATATTCCAGGGATTTCCTTTCACTGTAGACAAGACACATGAGACTCTAGTGCCTATTCTTGACTAAGTCCTGTAACCTTTTGCTTTTGTTCTTGCTCACCCTGATACCTACGGTTTGTTTTGTGAAGATCGAGCTCAAGGTATCACTCTGCGTCACAAAACAGATCCTGCCTTAACCTGTGCTGCGAACAAATTAGGCTCCGTGTGATGTTGCGCAGTCGCTTTTGAAAAAACACATATATATTTTTCCTAGTTTTGAATATTACAGTTAGTTGAGGGTATCCTTTTAGGAGCCATAACAGCAAAAATCTTACTAGAGTTAGTAAGGATTCCTACATAGATTTCACGACTAACCACACTAGTACAGCACCTCAACCGCAAACTAGCTAGCCCTTAAACACACATGGAACATATCTTCCTTCTGTTACTGTTTGCATCAAAATTTGGCAAGTCTAGTCAAAATCGGCAATAAAATCAAACATGCGGAAACTAACGGACAGATTGGAAAGATTTGAAGATATTTGGCAACAGCAAGATCTTAAAGAAAAACTGTCCGAGATAAGGCCGATACGGATCAGGTTTTGAAACGTGTTGTAAAAGGATACGATCGGCCGATGGATATAAAAGAAGGGTTGAAACAAGCTGTAGAATACAATCAACACATCAATCTACATTACTTTTTCCTGTCGACTAGGAGTAGCTCTTGTAATTTAGTCTTTGTAATTCGATCTTGATCGATAAAGTTGCGCGTCGCCGATTGTTGATCTTCTTCAAATTACGCTCCAGGTTTGACTTTATTCTGATTTTGTTGCGCGTCACCTTCTTGAGAATCGATCTACCTTCATCCTCTGATTAGCCTTAATCGGCTAGTTAGATTTACCCTGTTACTTTGATCTTAATCGGCTTCAAGCTGATTAAGTCTAAGCCGATTGATCGTTACGATCGACTTTGAGTGAATTTTATATTTTTACCTTGTCGATTACAGGTCAAATCGAGTTGTCAGAAACACTACTTCAAGTTTTTGACGCAATAGTTACATAATTTTACTCCTCGGTTGATTTCTATAAGGCACGGTTTGACTTGGTGCGATCTTGAAAATTGAAATTTGATTATTAAATTTTTTTATAATACTTCGTCCATAGCTACAAAGTCATAATCATATGAAATTGCTTTCAAATATGAATATAATGGTATCAGCTTTGTATCATTTAATCTATATATTATTTGATTAACTAGCAAGGTGGCCCGCGCATTTGCGCGTGCATCATCCTTAAAGTATATTTAGATAACTTGGCAATACATATGTGATTTTGCCTTTTGAAAATAGATTGTTGCATAACTCCATTTATCATATTTTAATATTATATATTGTAGGAGATAATATACTCACTCCGTTTCCTAATACTTGTTACATGTAACCGAAACTTTCTTCTCCAAGTACTTGCATAATAAAACAGTAAACATAGTATAATATAATATTTTTCATTTCTATCAACATCTCTTAATTTCATTATTACAATGCTTGTCTCTATCTTTCGGTACTTCTTTTAATACACGTCATATTGTTTATACCGGTATAGCCGACTGAACTTATGTCGATGTATCACTGTCTTAATCTCTCTATTCCATAGAGGTCCACCAAATAAAGAGTTAGGATGCTTTCTTTCTATTTTTGGGAATTTTTACCATATTTTATATTTTCTTAGCGACGGTAAAAAACCTATGATCCACTTATATACAAATTAAATTCCCTACATTCTTTTAATTTTCCTCGAATTATCATATTTTTGGAATTTTAATTCTAAATAAAACAAAAATCCATATTTTTCACATAGTATGGAATAGAAAAAACAATCCCGAACTTCCTTTTATTTTTATTCTTATGTTATTTTTTTATTTATTTTATAATTTCATTTTTATATTATAATTTGTATATAAATCTAACTGCTAATTTTCATCTAATTTTTATGTACAAATTTAGTTTAGAGTTCATATGAAAATAAAAAAATAGCTAATTTTCCTTTTTTTTCTGAATTTATGTTAATTTTTATTATAAATTTTTTATTTTGCATACATTTTTAGGTTAGAATTGGTATACAAATCTAATTTATAATTTTTATTTCGAATTTCAGCTATGTACAGGTTTAAATTTGGAGTTCGTATGTAAGATAATTGGTTGATTTCTTTTTTATTTATTTTTTAATACTTTTTATTTTTTATTGTACTCGGTATGGACTCTTCTTCTAATCTAAGCAGTTATTTTTATTTTTATTTAATTTTGAATATTAGTTTTAGGTTAGCATTCATATGCAAACCCAACTACTGATTTTTTTTCTTTTTTTTTAATTTTAGCTATGTACAGGATTTAGTTTGGAGTTCATATGAAAATCAAATGGCTAGTTTCTTTTTACGTTTTATTCCGAATTTTCATTATTTTTTATTGTATTTGGTATGGACTTTTTATTTTAATATAAGCCATTATAACTCGTGTATGCTAGATAGACAATTAAATGTTTTTATTTAAATGATAACATTAGTGCCTACTATAGTTCAACTTAGTTATAGTCCACCAGATTAAAATCAATACGGCCACCCTTGGCCCTCATTTATATGAACATTTTGCCCACCCATTCCATCCGAGCTGCACAACTTAACCCCACTGACCACGTTGGAACACCTTTGACCAATGCCACGTAGTCCACAACACAAAATAGTCAAGTCAATGGGATGGGGACGCCCAGGGAGGGGGGTATAACAAAAAAAACTATGCACTTGTAGGGGCATGTGCCACAAAAAGTACCTATGGGTGAATCAAACTACGTCTAACTTATGAGAGTAGTATTTATTTTTTTTCTTAGTAACTCTAAAACATTTGTATAATTTTTTTAATGTTTTCCATATTTATTAATGATGGAATCTCTAGCCCACTAAGTTAAGAAAATAGCTCCAATATCATCGGTTCGATCACAACACTTAAATCCTAATTTTAGGGAATGTTTTTTATTTTATTACGTGGGAATTTATAGGCAGGAAGTTAAGGAAATAGCTCCAATCTCAGTGGTTCAATCATGACACTTAAATTGGAAGTAATTTTGTATGGCTTGCAGTACAAAATCGTATGACAAATCACGTAACACCTGTTAAAAATAATAGTTGGAAGTTAGAGGAAAAGATTAAAAAGAAAAAGGATTTAAACATAAAAATCTAGAAGCTATAGCATGTTCGTCTCATTCACAAGTAGAACAGCTTGAAGGTTTCATGCATGCACGGTAGGAGGACTGCGTGTCACGCCTGAGGAGATTGGCCAGTAATTTTTCATTAGCATTTTTTTTTCATGTCCGTTAGATAAGATTGGATGCTTTCTTTTAAATAATATCATCCAATATAGCTACTATAGTTTAAGTTTGTTATGGTTCACCAAATTTTTTAAATAATAACATCCAGTGGTTACTATAGTTCAAGTTTGTTATGGTCCACCAGATTAAGAGCCAGATATTTTCTATTTAAAAAAAACGATGGCGGTTGTAATTAGGGTCCACCGGATTAAAGACTTGATGTTTTGCTTTTTTGTGAGAATTTCTAGCCTATTTCTCTTTTTTCTTAGCGTCTCTCGTGAGCTTTTAATATATAATAGATTGGTCAAGTTTACAAATTTAGAGTCTTGAAATGCATGATACCTTATAAAAATACATGAGAATGACACCAGCCAACAAACATCTCATTGTGTATAAAATATTTTTACAATGAAAAGTATACCATATTTATATAATCCATAAACTGGACTACATAAATGCATAAACGGGTGTAAAATTGAATGGTTTATTTTCTCTTCTAAATCTGCACCCACTACTACACAAATATACATCACAATCGGTTCTTTTTTATCATCACAATCGGTTCTGGTAGTGACACAAAATCATGAGACAGAGATGAGGCGGTGCTATTACAGTCGGTTCTTGCCCGATAGAGATGAGAGTGTTATCTCTAATGGTTCTTTATAAGAAGCGATAGGGATGGCACTCTCATCCCTATCGGTTCTTTAGAAGAACCGATAGGGATGAGAGTGCCATCCCTATCGCTTTTTCTAAAGAACCGATACAGATGAGGTGGTCATCTCTATCGCTTTTTACAAAGAATCGATAGAGATGATGCACTCATCTCTGTCGCTTCTTCTAAAAAACCGATAGAGATGAGGAGCTCATCTCCATCACGTTTTCTAAAGAACCGATAAAGATGAGGGGGTGTGCTATTTTCCAATTCACCCTCCTAATTCAGCACATATTTTACACAGTATGCATATATCACATTCAAACAACATAGATTACACACATTATGCACATGTCACATTCACAGAACACAAAAACTTTACATTATATTTTCACATCATTAAGCTCCAAATCTACCATATATTATATTCTATTGTTTACCTTTCTAATTAAGCATTTTCAGTTGTGACTGGTCATTTAAGGAGATGGTTGCAATGTGCTTGGTCAAAGATCAAACTAAGAGGCCAACAGTTGAGAAGTTGCTAAAGCATTCATTTTTCAAAAATACAAAACCTCCAGAATTGACACTTAAGTGTATCTTAACTGATTTACCTCCTCTATGGGAGCGTGTAAAGACACTCCAGAGTTGCTAAAGCATTCATTTTTCTGTCTTGATGATCAAGGTCAAAGCTGACAATGTAAAATTCAAAGGTAAGAAAGGTAAGTAATGTTATACCAAGATGGAACAACATGATAAGTTAGTGTTAATTATTAACAGGTTTTCAATCATTATTTTAACATAATACTGCACACTTCACTATTTCAGCACAAATGGGAGCTATACCTTCAGACTTCCTACTACTACAATGTTGATTTCCAAAGTTGTACCGCAGGCCCACAGCTATAAAGCAACCAATAATCGTAGTTGTCTCTGAAAGTTTGGAACCATATATCGATTCATATTCCTCTTTTTTCACAAAAAGAACATAAAACAATTACACAAGAATACATTGGACATACCTATTTAATAATAGCTCAATATCTGAATTGGCAAATGTAGCACTGGATTGAAGAAAATTGGAAACCTTAATATCAGTAGCAGTATAGCAGAAAACTGAAAACTCATTATTTCAATAATAACATTAAACCCGAACTTGTAGAGTGCACCACCAAGTCTTCATGAGTGATGACCAAAATATACATGCAAATATTCTAGAAGTCTACCAGAACAAACATAAGAACACCTGCACAACAAACCAAGAAAATGGTGAATATATCATGATTTAAATCGATGAAGGAAGACAAAGAAACTCAGAAATGTCATTAACTGTAGATCGCATTAGTATTCACAACTTAAGAAAAGACAAGTGGTGCGGAGAACTAATTGTAATTAGTGCTTTAGGACAACTATTTTCATTATTCCTTAGAAGCAAAATGGACAATTGACTGAGAAATTCATTTGAATGCCCGTATCTGATATAGCAGGATGATATTTGGAAGTTGTTATTAAAAGCTCAAATTCTTGGGAACAAACTGATGAAGCTGAGAGTCAAATTCTTTGGAATATCAAGAACTGATTACAATACAAGTTAATTTACAGGCTTCTACATAGACCACAACCATACACAGTTTGATTATGGAACAATTGAAACACTGAAAAATTGAAAACCTTATATCAGTAGCAAAACACTGAAAACTCATTGTTTTTCAAAATTATGCCACGATGATCTTTGGATCCATTACACCCGAACTTGCCAAGAACACGTAGTCTTCATGAGTGACGACCAAAATGAACACAGTATCTAGATCCTACCAGAACAACAATAGAACATCTACACATCACATATTTCGTCCAGGAAGGAAGAAAAAAACTTTAAAATGCCATGAACTGTGTATTACACTTCTGCAAATTATGAGAACACAAGTGGGATAGAGAACAAATCATAAGTAATACTTTAGAACAAAGAAATATGAGAACCCTTCCTACCATTATATTTACCAACAGAGAAAGCTTGCATTAGAGCCATACCGAGAAATCTATATCACCAAAGTCACCAACTGCAGCATAAATAGCATGAGGTCAGTTTGAACTGAATTAGATAGTACTAAAACCAACACATACTGCAATCAAGACTTACTTCCAAGGTCTTCATCATCCTCATCTTGCCATTTATCCCAGTCAACCTTCAAGAAGATAGGTAGAGAGGAAACAATTATGCATAATAAGAAACCTTCTTACTAGGAGGCGGCGTGGAGAGGAGGCAGCGACACTTGAGGGTGGTGGGAGGCGACGCTTGAGGGCGGTGTGCCGGGATGAGGTCGCCGGTGGAGGGAGAAGCCGCCGGAGGGGGGAGCTGGTCGTGGAGGCCGAGGACACCAGGGTGGAGGGACGCGTCGGTGGGGGGAGGAGGCGCTGGAGGGGGGGAGCTGGTCACGGAGGCCGAGGACGCCGGGGTGGAGGACGCGCTGGTTGGAGAAGGAGCCGCCGGAAGGGGGAGCTGGTCGCGGAGGCCGAGGATGCAAGCTAGGGTTTGAGAGGGCGAGCTACAAGTGAAATGGCGCAGGATGAAAAACTGAAGCGCGCAACGCATTAAAGTTGTCCGAGCTCAGGCTTCTTGTATCGGTTCACAAAGAAAACCGATTCTGATGAAATACTATCTATATCGGTTTGTATAAAGAACCGATACTAATAACAACGCACTATCTATATCGGTTTTCATAAAGAACCGATGCTTATAACCGAGACAACTATCTGTATCAGTTTTTATAAAGAACCGATACTAATAAGTTATTTGTATCGGTTTTCAGGAAAAAAAAACCGATACTAATAATTGTTGCACTGCACAAGTCGATTTATAGAGCATCACTATCGATTTTTCACAAAACCAACACAAATATTTACCATTATCAATATCGGTTTTTGAATAAAACCGACACAGATGTATCTCATTGCACAAAGCTAATAATAGAACATCACTATCGATTTTTCATAAAAACCGACACAAATTCTGTAATTAACACAATCGGTTTTTTAGCAAAATCGACACAAATTCTGTAATTAACACAATCAGTTCACTATCGAGTTTGAACTCACTTCACTATCGTTTTTTCACTAAAAACCGACACAAAAGTATATGAAGGTACTATCATTGTTTCGTTGCTAGTTTCAATTTGCTTTCATTATAGCTTGTGTAATCCTTGTTTCCAGTTTATATTTTAGAGTATGCTTATTTGTGAGAGTTTGATTCTGAAAAAATTTTATATAAAATAGATATTACATAATATCAACAGTCACAATCGGTTCTTAGCTAGAACCGATTGTGATAACACCCCCTCATCACAATCGGTTCTTACTCAGAACCAACACAGATGAGGGTGCCCCTCATCACAATCAGTTTTTTTGCTAGAACCGATTGTGATAACACCCCCTCATCACAATCGGTTCTTGCTCAGAACCGACACAAATGAGGTGCCCATCATCACAATCGATTCTGAGAAAGAACCGATACAGATGAGGGTGTGTCATCACAATCGGTTCTATCTAAGAACCGATTGTGATGATGGGCCTCATCTGTGTCGGTTCTTAGCTAGAACCGATTGTGATGATACCTCTCATCACAATCGGTTCTAACTCAGAATCGATTGTGATGACTCTGGTTCCAAAAATTACAAATTACATACATATATCACAATCGGTTTTTTCCTTAAAAGTTAGAAACCGACACAAATGAAGCGATAGTATTGTACCATTTTGTAGTAGTGACCCTTTCCTTCCTTTTACCACAACAATTAACTTGACACTTTGCCCACATTTGATGAGTGGCTAACCACGCGTTAAGCAAGAAGCATTTGGGAGCAACAGTGGTTTATGCTTAATAATAAATAAATTATAGATGAGATCTAGGTTGGAATGAAGATAAACAGTTTATATCGTCAGAAGGAGGAGTGCAGACTGAAGAAATGAATTTTAATAATGCCAAGTACAGGTCAGGCACTCAGGCACATGCATCTGATGCATGGATGACTTCCCTCCAAGCACGTAGAGCTAGCTGGCTGCTGGATTTGACTCACACTTTTGTGTTATGACAAGATGAAATTATAACGACACTTATGATCTGTAAATATCAGTCATGTTCGAAAGACACCGGTCACTCTCCTCTCTCGAATGTCTATCCGACCTATCCCTCTCAGAGCGGACTCCAACTGTAGCTGAAGCAAACCATCTCGGCTGTGGGACATTATTCTCGCTGTAGCATGTACGTCCATGCTCCCGGCGGGCTCCCGGCCAAAGAGAAGAGAACGAACAAGAGAGTGCAAGCATTGCAGCATCTCAAGTAGCGAGCAACAATGGACGTTGCAATCAATTTGCAGTAGCTTAACTGGGCGAATCTCTGATGTTACAAAGCCATCATGAGGCCTGGTCCGTCATATAGCAAGCGATCGGGTTAATGAAACGTACGTACGTTGCACATAAGTTTCGCCTGAGAAAACATAGCCCTTCTCAGTAACCGCACAAGAGCATAATATCTCGAGCCGGCGGATGATTAGGCCGACGGCAACTCACCCTGGCCTGTTCTTCCACAGTGGCCGAACTCGATCGACGGTACATAGCTTCCAATCCAACAGGACGGCGCCACTGCAGCAGATGGAGCAGATCTGTTCTCAGATGGATGGCAGCGCACGCATGGCCGTCGCCGTCTACGCCGGTTGGATTAAACAAGGCAAGAAAAGGCTCGCGCCGAGACCCGTATGGCCTGGAGCCCTGGACCGAAAAGGAGTGGACGGGAGCGGGCCACGCCGCGGCAGGCACATGCCGAGCAAATTGCAAAAGCCTGCGCCGAACGGAGCGAAAGTCGAAACCCACGGGCCACGGCGCGCGGGCACATGCGCGCCGTGCGTGCATGCATATGCAGCTGGGATGGGTGCAGGCAAGGTTCAATATCACTGCAAAATTTCGCCCAAGATTTCAGATTTTGGCCTGCAATGAGATTGAAATTAACTCCCGGCTGAATAAAATTTTTGAAAAAAAACAAATTGTTACAGTGATTTCGGAAAATTCGAAAATTTTGACCGGATTTCAATTTTTTGTAATTCAAAATAATTTAACTTTATCATAATTTTACGAAAAAATAATTGTTATTTTGAAAAAATAATTTAACTTCATTTGTTATTTTGAAAAAACAAAAACTGAAGGAGCATAAATAAGACAGTAACTTTGTCATAATTTTATAAATTCGCTCGAGTGTGACCATGATCCAAAAATTTTAGAAAAGCTTAATAGTTGCCTCAACACTCTTCTATAGAAGTTTCAAAAATTCTAAACCTGTTTTATTTGCTCAATAAAATATATAGAAGCAATATATGTACTCAGCCATTTTATCAGGAATTTAGGACAGTAGCACTATTATAATTTTTAAAAATTCCTCAAGTTTGATTATCATCTGAAAATTTTATATGAATACTAGTGATGCTTCAGGACCATCCACAAAAAGTTTCAAAATTTTATAACCTGTTTTGAACTATTTTTCATTCGGTTGAATTTTACCGAGATTTCGCCAATTTCTCAGTCCAAAAAATTCCGGATTTGAATTTTACTTTTTGAATTTCGTCTGAAATTTTATAATTCTCACCGGAATTTTTGATTTCGGTCCCTCTGAAATATAGTCTGAAAACGAAATTTAAAACCTTAGGTGCAGGTTCATGCCGCACCTACGGTTGGCGCTAGTCGATCTTATCGCCACCTTCCAGCTCCTCCTCCATTGGCCTCCTCCTCCAGTCCTCCCTTTTGGCTCGCTCGTGCGCGCATGCGCGCATGCGTTTCTGCGGCATTACCGTTCGCATGGCATGCATCTCCCAGGTCCTCGGAAGGCAAAAGCGTGCATCTTTGGGTCCTATATTCCTTTCGCTCGGCAGAACTGTTGGTTGTGTCCTCTTGGGCATTCATGCATGCAATTTGATTCTTTAGCTTTAATTATTGGTACATTCGGTAGAACTAGCAGTGTGGTTTCCTCTGCATGCGTAGCTACTTAAGGCAACGGTGAACGGTTCACACAAGAAATAATAAGATTGGGGGGAAATTATAGCACCGGCCGGGTACCTTATCTATCTATAGCATCACTCCTAGCATAAAGACACATTTTATATATTAAAGGAGATAAGAAAATTTAATTACTTTGAAATCTATATATATGCTGTTGACTTAGTTTTTACCAAAAAAAAATATTTCTACCAGACACACGGTCGTAAAGTTGGGCACGTGATTCGAGGGTCTCTTCTGAAAGACAATGCCCCTTGAGCGGGGTTCGCAAAACCGCTCGGTTTTCGAGCGTACCGCTGCGGCTCGAGATCAAAAATCGCTCGGTAAATCGCTTTAATTAAAAAAATTTGCAAAATTTGAAAAAAAAGTATGCATTAAAAACCGTTCGAAAACCTTTTTGTAGGAACATTTCAATTGGTCGGCTGGCTTTTCGCGAAAATCGCGGTTTTTTTGTTGAAAACCGAATGGTTTTCGATTTTTTTTTAAAAAAAAAATCAATTTTTTTCATTTTTCATCCCTTCGATTTTGACGGTTTTTAGCGGTTTTTCTAACGGTTTTCACGGTTTCGATTTTGTGAACCTGCCCCCGAGTGATTTCCAGTGGAGGATCCGGTGCTATTTGCCGTTTGGTTAGGGTATAGACAAAGGAGATTCTTGTAGTCATGTCAAGTACTCAAGTGTAGGCCGCGCTAGCGATTTGGTTACCTATTGGCTATTGCCTGCGACTTTTGTAGCTAAAAGGCGAGTGTTATCATAAATGATCAAAAGGCACGATAAGTCAATGTTAACTAAAAAAGTTGTCTGTGTTAATCTAGGCCTACCTAGCCTTTTGCAACTGGGCCCAATCACGTCTTTGGAGTGGTGCCCTTGTATGATTGCGATTTACTACTCTCTGTTCACAAATAATTAGTATCTTTTTGATATAGTTATGATCTTTAAAACACAATTTTGATCACTAATTTTTATTATAATATATTTATAAAATCTAATAAAATTATAATTTTGTAGAAGTACTTATTGAGACAATTCTACACATGTGATTTTCATGTATCCAATTTAAATATTTAAAAAGAAATTAACAGTTAAAATTTTAAAAAAGTTGACTACAACTATACCTAAAACGATAATTGTTTGTGACCTAAGGGAATACTCCCTCCGTTGATAAATATAAAGTGTATTTTGACTTGGCACAATGATTAAGGTTGTGGTGAAATTGAGGAATACATGAGAGGAAACGACTTACATATCCCTTTTAATTGTCTTGGAAGTTGAGATATAATACTTTGTGTAGGTGGTAACGAATAAATGCATATGGTTGAGAGAGAATAAATAAGGGTATATGTGGAAAGGTTCATTAAATCTATATGCACATCTTATATTTTTCAACAATACCATTTAAACTATAGAACTTATATTTATCAACGAGGGAGTAGTAAACAGTACTCCTAGCTAATCAGAAAGTGCTCTTTGAACAGCGTAGCTAGTCCATGCCCGGCAGCCCCTCGGGTTCCACGGAACGCTAACCTTTCTCCTACTTCCTGGGGGCACACCCAGTGGTCGTGCGGCCAGTGATGGTATCTACTAAGCTAGTATTACATGCCTCCACCAGGTGGTCGTAGTGTTTGACGCCTCGGTGCCTTTGTCCCCAGTCGAGGAAGTAATGATTCTAGAAATTAATCGTTAACCTAGTGTCATGAATTTCGTTTTTTTTAAATCTAATTCTCTCGTACAAGTATTTGTAACATTGATCCTCTCTCTCTCACTACAAAAGACGCGGCAGGTGACACGTACCCCCTGTCGCGCCTAGGGAGCACAAAAGTTCTCTACCCTGCCCAGTGAATGAGGAAGCTTGCCGACACTGTGGCAGGTCGTGCAAGCACAGAAGTAACATGGGCCACCGCGGTAGAAGAGCTTTCGTGCTACCCGGCTACGGCAATGGATCTCGTCTGTGAACATTGTCACGGCAGCCAGTAAGCTTCCGTGCTCTCTAGGTGTGACAGAGGATACTTATCGTTTGTTACACCTTTCGTAGTGAGGGATTGAGTTAAATTTGCAAATACATACACAAAAAAGCTAGATGTGAAAAAAAAATATCTCAAAGACCAGATAAACAATGATTTTTGAATCTAGAGATTCCTCCAGATTCATGGGAATGGTACGGTCTGATTAGCAAGTTTATGGTGGCGCATAAGCTTGCGTCATGCTTAAAATCGAAACCAATTCGATCAACAAATTTAACCCATCGAAGAAGTGGTATTGTACCCTTATACCCCTAGTACCGCCCTCGAGGGAGACTATAATTGACATCGGTGATTATGTTGTGTACTGATTATGTTGCTGAATCCTAACAAACACCTAGAAGATTAGGCAAGCTAACTTAGCACATTTCGAGAGCACAAATATTCCTTCTTCTTTTGCTCACATAATTTTTTTGAGTTATCTTTCCCGTAGTTTCAACTGAAAAGCACAGGTACAAACTGATTGTCAATATTTTAACCATTATGTTTTGGTAAATAAACACTAGAAAAAAAGGGGAAACTATCAAACCACTAATCTTACTTTAATACCTAACATGTAAGCAAAAGTACCAATTAAAGTCTTAAAAAGTTAAGAAATGATGGAAACAGGGAAATGGTAATGCTCAGAAAAACCAGCTTGTCCGATACTAAAACTCACCGCTAGTAATCATTGAGTAATAATGTTCTTGTGGAAATGTAATACCCTCAAAATTCACATATTTTTTGGTTTAATTAATATTTAGAATTTCATTCTAATTTCGCTGATTTTTATGGATTTTATAAAACCTTTTTGCCATTTTCGGTTTTACAAAAAGATTTTTTGTAGGAAATTTAAAATCTGAACATTTTCAGAAATAATTTTGTTGGGTTTCAAATATTCTAAAGTATTTTTGAGAATTTTTGGACTCATTTTGCTATTTTCATCCGAGCTTATTTCTTTCTTAGCATTAAATAGCTCGAAAAAAAGACCCTCGCTTGACAGTGGGACCTTCTTCTAGCTGCAGTCAAAGTCCAAAACGTCTAGAGAGAGCTCGTTCTCTCTTGCCTCCGATAAAACCGATTTTTGAGTTTTTAAATCCCGTGATTTTCGCACCGAAACGCCTCAAATAATTATACAATCAAATTCTCCGCCGAAGAAACCCGCATCCCCTGTTTCTCAATTTTTTAGGGGTGCTGGCCTGCCGAGGTATACCGGCCCCCTCTAGTTCCGCCCCCGCTAGGCCTCAGGTTATGGTCCAAGTTCTGGCTTTCGCTACTGCACAGAATATAACGATAGTTCGGAAAAAGATGGTTGTATACAAGGTTTTAAATTTCGGTTTCGGAATGAATTTCGTCTCAGGCCGGATAACGAGATTTCGGCGAAATTTTGAAATTTCAGAATTATTTCGGATGAAATTTGAATTTTAAAATTCAAATCCGGTCCAATCCGGAAAATAAAAACCGAAATTCGGCGAAAAAACCCGAAATTTCGGGCGAAATTTCCGAAATTTCGGGTTTTTTGCACTGGCTGAAAAGTAGTCTAAACCTTATCGAAAAATTTTGAAAGTTTTTTTGGAGGTTCCTGACACAATTCTGATGTTCTCATCAAAATTTCAGCTGATTAACACATCTGAAGAATTTTTAAAAATTCGGAGAGTGGTACTGTCCTGATAAAACACTGACCGACAAGTTTGATCGGAATGGAAAATGGTACAAATCAAGTTATAAACTATTGAAATTTTTTTTGCATGGTTATGATCCATAACTAATATTATAATAAAAATTTAAGCTGATTATCACATGTGAGGAATTTTTAAAAATTCGAAGAGTGGCACTGTCCAGACAGAACACTGATCGACAAGTTTGATCCGAATGGAAAATGGTACAAATGATGTTAGAAACTGTTGAAATTTTTTGTGCATGGTTATGATGTATCTATAATGCTCTCATATAATTTTCAGATGATGATCAAACTGTATAAATTTTTAAAAATTCGAACAGTACTACTGCCCTGTTAAAAGGCTTACCGGCAAACTTGAACAAAATTAAAAATTATGTAAACCATAAAATTTTTTGAAACTTTTACAGAAAGGTGATAAGGAAGTTATTAATATCCCATAAAAATGTTGATTCATGATCACACTCCAGTGAATTTATAAAATTCTTACAAGGCACAGTACCATTTATGTTCTTTTCTTTTTGATTTTTGAAATATAATATAACAAACGAAGTTCAATGCTGCATAGATTTGATTGACAAAACAAACAAAGTTTAAATTTTTTAAAAAATTTATATAATGGTACTGAGTCAATTATTAATCTCTAAAAAAAATTAGATCATAATCACACTCAAGAAAATTTATAAAATTCTGACAATATAACTGTCCCAATTATGTTCATTCTGTTTTTGATTTTTTAAAGATAAAAAATGAAGTTAAATTATTTTAAAAAAATTTATGTATGATCCTAAACTACTAAGGATAGTACCATAAAATTTTCAGATTTTTATCAAGCTTGTACAATTTTATAAAAATCGGACAGTGTTTCTGCCAAAATTTTAAAATATTTAACAAATTAGGTTTTTCAACAAATTTTCATAGGAGATGACTTTCCTAAGGGTTATTGGACCAAATCCTGTCAAATCCGCCCCTAAAACTTTCAAAACCGGCCAAAAAAACACGAAATTTCGGCCAACTTTGGCGAAATTTCGCCGAAAAAACCAAAATTTCGGATTTACTGTAGCAATTTCAAATTTTTTTAAAAAAAATTTCCCGGACGGTACTTGAGATTTCGGGGTGGTCCGAAATCCAAAATTTCGTCGAAATTTGGAACCTTGTTGTATATTGATCGGTCCAAGTGATCATGCATGCATATCAGCATATGCATATGCATGACTATTAAAATTGATAATTGTCCAACACTAGACTTCCTGTAATCATGTTATAGATGCATGGTATCGCGTACGTACGGCGTGGAGTCTGGATTTTGGAGTCACTGAGTCAGCCCAATACGGGCCGGATCTAGAGAACCACACAATCCTGCTCTCGGGCTTGAGTGGAGAGACATTGTAGCTTACGCCCACACAACTTGCGAGATGCGGATGGGCCGCGCGCTCGGGCTCCGCTTTGCCCTTTCGGTCGATCGAGACTCTAGCCGAAAGTGGATTTTTTTTTTTTATTTAATATTTCTTTTTATTCTTTTTTTTCAAAAATAGAAGGCCGGGTGAAAAAATCATGTTTTTGGACGCCTGTCACCTCAGCACTGGGCGATCGCCCCAGCACCGGGCGACAGGCCCCGAACCCAACGGCTCTTAACGACCGTTCTGGCCGGCCAACCGCAGCTGTCACCGAGTGCTAGGGCGACAGGGGACAAATAAAAGGCCTGCTTGCTCGGCTGAGGCAAGCAGCCGAGACAGAAGAAGAGAAAGAAGAAAAGGAAGAAGAAGAGAAAGAAGAAGAAGAGGGGGAAAAAGTCGATTCGTCGTTTCTACGAAGGTATATTTATAAAATTTTTTATGATTGTTTAGTTATGTAGAAGTTAAATGAGCGTTTAGAATTTTTCGGATAGTGTTGTTTAGAAATTTAATATGGCAGTTCATATTTAGAACTTTAGTGTAGTATTTAGTTTTTAGAAATTTCAGGATTGTATAATATTTAGTACGCTACAAATTTAATGTAGTATTAAAAATCTATTATATTGTTTAGAAAATTTAGGATTGTGTAGAGTTTAGAATTTCTCGGATAGTGTTGTTTAGAAATTTAATGTCGCGGTTCATGTTTAGAACTTTAGTGTAGTATTTAGTTTTTAGAAATTTCAGGATTGTATAGTATTTAGTACGCTACAAATTTAGTAGTATTAGAAATCTATTATATTGTTTAGAGAATTTAGGATTGTGTAGCGTTTAGAATTTCTCGGATAGTGTTGTTTAGAAATTTAATGTCGCAGTTCATGTTTAGAACTTTAGTGCAGTATTTAGTTTTTAGAAATTTCAGGATTGTATAGTATTTAGTACGCTACAAATTTAATGTAGTATTAGAAATCTATTATATTGTTTAGAAAATTTAGGATTGTGTAGCGTTTAGAATTTCTAGGATAGTGTTGTTTAGAAATTTAATGTCGCAGTTCATGTTTAGAACTTTAGTTAGTATTTAGTTTTTAGAAATTTCATAATTGTATAGTATTTAGTAAGTTACAAATTTATTGTAGTATTCAGTAAATACAAAGTGAATACAGTGAAAATAGTAGGTAATATTTACAAATTTAATTTGGTAGAGTTAATGTAATGTGGCACAAATATAATGGTAGGCAAGTCGAATTACTTATTTATAGTCGTATTTTGTAGTAAGATCAATGTACGTTTTGTATATTGTATTTTAGAGTAATATTTTTCCGTCGGACGTTGCAGCATGTCGGAGAAATTGTATTTCCAAATATTTTATGGAGATGGGGAGATAGCACAGGGGGCGGATGGGGTGGATTTATCATCATTTTCAAGAGTCTTACGGGGCATATGCAGACCGAGCGATAGGACATACAGGGGTTTGTTGGAGTGGATGTCTCAAATGTTCAGTTTGGATGCCCAGACTGTTCGATTGCGGGTCAGAGCAGTAGTGAGCCGTGCGCAAGACTGTTTTTACGAAGAGTTGATTCCCATTAACTCGACGTCAACATGGAGGAGTTATGTTGGTTTTTTTAGTAGAGCGGGTTTGCCGCTCATGTTGTTGGTGATGCTACCGGTAGCTCCATCGGTGTCGCAAGTTCGTGATGTCGGGTAGACATTACGGGGAGGATGTCAAATGTAGAAGGATGCGAAGAGGAAGGCGACGAGGAGCCCGGAGGCGAGGAGCACGAGGCAAGCGGTGGCGAAGGGATCGAGGCGGAGGAGAGGCGGTGAAGGCGCGGGGTGACCGACGAGGGGAGGAGGTGGAGGACATAGTTGACCTGATGGAAGAGGAGGACCGTGCGGATGAGGAAGTCCCTGATGGTGAGCACTCCGACGAGGAGGACAACGCTCCTGAGGTGCCTATCCCTGGTGCGTGGACCAATTACAGTTTTGAAGACCTAACAACAAATGAAGGGAACACTGATGCATGGGAGTATCGTGAGAATGAGGTGACGGAGGGGGCCATATATAAAGACAAGGAGGCTGTGATGGATGCGGTGAAGTACTGGGCAATGTCTCTCCGACGGCAATTTAGGGTAGTGAAGTCCAGCAAGAAGGAGTACGACGTGAAGTGCGTAATTGATTCGTGCCCATGGCGGGTGCATGCATACAAGGGGAAGTGGAAGGACTACTGGAAATGCTCTATAGTGATGGAACATAATTGCGAGCTGGAAGAAGCGGAGCAGGGACACCGCAATCTGTCGTCCACTTGGGTGAGAAATGTGTTTTATGGTCAGATCGTGGACAATCCGCACCTATAGCCTCGATCTATTATCACAGCCGTGGAGGAGAGCTTTCGGTACAAGATTAGCTACGGAAAGGCATGGAGAGCGAAAAGGACAGCTCTAGAAATACGGTTTGAGACGTACGAGGCTTCCTACGAGAATATTCCCCACCTGCTGAGGGCAATAGCACGTAGGAACCCCGGTACATCCGTCGACCTTGCGGAGTTTCCTGCGGGTGGTGTGTGCGCGGGTAAGTGGGTCTTGCAGCGTGCATTCTTCGCCCTGGGCGCATGCATAAATACGTTCCGGCACTGTCGCCCGGTCATTTGCATGGACGGCACATTCCTTATGGGGAAGTATAAGGGCCAGATTCTAACTTCAATCGCGGTGGACGCCAACAACCAGGTTCTACCGGTTGCATTGGCCTTCGTGGAGGGGGAAAACACGGAGAGCTGGTACTGGTTCCTTGAAAGAGTGAAGCTGGCAGTTGTTCTGAACAGGCCTGATGTTTGTGTCATCCATGACCGATATGCAGGGTTGCTAAGGGCGATCGTGGATATGCAACAAGGGTCCGCCGTCGTGGGAGCGACAAAGTGGCGGACACGAAGAGCGGTGGTGCATGAGGCACATGGGTGCCAATTTTTCCGTCGATTCTCAGAACAAGGAGCTTATGAACATGTTCAAGTGGCGTGTAAAGAACCAACGGAGGAAGTTCGACGCGCTTTGGAGGGCGTTGGATGAACTAACGAAGAAGCGATTAATGAATCCAAGAGATACCATTGGTTCATCAAGGAACCCGATGGTGTACCATGAGCAAGGAGAGGACCCCACGCTTTGTGTGCGCTCGACGAGACGCCCCAAACATTCGACGTAGGCCGAGGACCAGCATAAAGAGTTTCACCGACTGGATACGGCACGAGCCTTTGGAGAAATGTTCCCTTCTGCATGACGAGGACGGCTCGCGTTACGGAATCATGACAACGAACCTGGCGGAGATTTACAACTGGGTAATGAAAGGCACCAGATGCCTTCCACTGGTGGCTATAGTTGAAGGTGTCTTACTAGGGACACAGAGATATTTCATTGAGCGATACAAGAGCTCCGCAGCATGTATGTCGGACAATCGACTGTCGTACTCAACGGTTATATCTACGTACATGTCTAAGAAAACAAGAAAGGCGCAGACACATCGGGTGACACCGAAGAGTGGCGTGGAACGGAGATACCACGTGCACTGTGGTGATTGAGGTCGCAGGGGTGCCCACCGGGAGAGGACTTCCCATCTGTGCATATTTCGAGCAGCTGATTGCGAGTGCTCCTGCCATAAATCACGCCTGCTGCACTTGCCGTGCTCGCACATCATTGCCGCAGCCGCCGAGACGCATCAATCATGTCATCCGTTCATCTCCCCCTACTACTACAAGCAAAGTGTTCTCAACACGTGGCATCACGAGGTGTACGGATACTGAGTTGATGGATCGTTCACAACAGCCCCCCTCCGGACCATCGATGGGTACCGGACATTCGAATGTTGAAGCTGAAAGTCGGGCGTCAAAGGACACAGCGCATTCGGAACGATATGGATGAGTCTGAGGCGTGTCGCAACCGCGGATAATATAATGTTCGATCTTCTTCGCATCTTGTAAGATTTGATCATGTACCAGTGAACTGTTGTGCCAATAATGTAATTTTCGCACTTCCAGTAAGTTGTTACTCGCGTCATGTATTTTTCGATGTACCAGTTAGTTTTTATTCGCATCATGTATTTTTCGATGTACCAGTTAGTTGTTATTCGCATCATGTTTTTTCGATGTACCAGTTAGTTGTTATTCGCATCATATTTTTTTCGATGTACCAGTTAGTTGTTATTCGCATCATATATTTTTCGATGTACCAGTTAGTTATTTTTTGCATCATGTATTTTTCGATGTACCAGTTAATTGTTTTTCGCATCATGTATTTTTCAATGTACCAGTTAATTGCTACGAGGATAATGTAATTTTCGGCGTTGTGTGCCTCATCCAACATATCTTCATCTTTTGTATTATTTGTTGAGTATGGTACAATTCGTTATTTCGCATTTCATTTTGTGTGCACATTTAATTACTGACAAATTTGTTATATTTGCTTTGTAACAGGCGACGATGGCGCGACCTTACCCTGAGCTGCTCGATGCGAGCCACCGGTCTAGGTACTCTGCAGAGCAGAACCGAGAGCTAGGGACACTCCGACCTCGGATGCCCAACGACCTGCTTCGCATTGACACACGCTGGGTTCCACGGTAAGTTGCCAACGCTTGCACTCTTTTACGTACATGTATTTACCTGTGAATGCAATTCTAACGACGCAATGCACTACATGCAGGTTGTTAGCGGCTGGCTTACTTCCTCTCTGTAGAATGGTGGAGCAGGTGACTGCCCCGTTAGAGGGTAGGGAGGTCCCGCGGTTCGGGTACGACTGGTCCCTGCTGGCCGCACTCGTGGACCGGTGGAGACCGGAGACGCACACGTTCCACCTTTCGTGCGGAGAGATGGCTCCAACGCTGTAGGATGTGTCGTACCTCCTAGGCCTCCCCTGTGCCGGTCCGGCAGTTGTGCCGCACGACGCCCCCGTCACGTGGCACGCGGAGTTGTCCGCGCGATTCGCCGTGGTGCAGCGGCAGCCCCCTACCGGCCCCTCAGGCAGGGTGAGCGGCACGGACCGACGAAGGCGTGGCTGCTATAGTTCACGGCGAGTACCTCTTTCTTTGCGAATTAACACAGAAGCGCTAAGTTGCTGATAATGTTTGTTGCGAACGCTGCAGGCACAGCTTCTCCACCCGCAGGCAGAGGAGGAGGACGTGGCCCGCCATCTCGAGGCATACCTCCTGTTGTTGTTCGGTTAGGTGATGTTCCCGTCCTCCCACGTGAACACAGTAGACCGGCACCTGATCGAGTACGCCCAGCACATCGCCGACACCCCGGAGGAGGAGGTAACACACTAAGTTCAAATCTCGTATCAGCGGAGCACGTCTAACTTCCGCATTATAAACAGATGATGCAGTGGTCGTGGGCCTCAGCTGTGCTTGCGGCGACATACAGAGGTCTGTGCGACGCCGTCTCTCGGGCGGAGCAGGACACAACGATGTCGGGTTGCGTCCTACTCCTTCAGTTGTGGTCCTGGGAGCGCTTCTCCGTCGGCAGGCCTGTTGTTGACACCGCACCGTACCCCAGGACCTTTACGGAGACGACCCGGTGGACTGACCCACCATGGGCCACTACTGGGTCCGACGACAGGTATGCTCCCTCGTATCTTTTCCCCCACTAACGCACTTGTATAACCTCCGCCATTTCTTATTTCCTCGCAGCGAACATACGCGCACCGACAGGTGAGGAGGTCCTGCCTCGAGTTCGTTCGGGAGTTCGACCGCCTCCACGACGAGGACGTGCGGTGGACGCCATACACCGCGTACGACGTTCACGCCCGAGCACCTTACGGGGTCTCCGTGCTTTGCACGCGAGATGAGGCCTTCTGGCTCACCCGTAAGGTCCTCGTCTTTGACCTGTGTGTCGAGGAGTACTCCAGCGCCGAGTCTTTGCGGCGATTCGGCTGTTCGATCCTTTCCCTTGCCGCCTCGTCACGTTGTCGCGCGTGGCGCTCACAGGTACTTGCCCTGATCTTACTACTCCGCATCTTTGCAAAATGAATGTGGTGTGTACTTCCTGTTTTTGCATTGCAGGATGACCCGGATGGGTGCTGCAGTGGGCACTCAGTTCGCGCACCGTATGCAGCCATGGGCAGTGAAGTGGGACACCACACTCGACGAGAGGGTCACCGAGACCCGACCGTACGACCCTGACATGTATGATGAGTACATGGAGTGGTTCGCCCCACGCACTCGCCTCAGGGTGGGGTACACACCAGCATCGTATGTCGGACGACAGGCATTGGTGACGGACATGTACCCTTCACAGATGTCCCAGAGGGACAACTCCTCGGTAAGTGTCGCAATCGAAGCTACAAAGTCACGTCTTTTTCGTGTAAATTACGTAATAACAATCTGACGTTACATGCAGGCACATCTCGTTGGGGAGGTTGAGGCGGAGGCTATCTCCATGTTGACGCGCCTTCGGGCGGGCATACAGGTGACCACCGCCGAGGCCGAGGCAGCTTGGGATCGGGTCCTCGATAGGATGAGGCGGTTGGGTCGTTTGGCCACCTGCCGGGGGCGCGGAGACGTCGGTGGAAGCAGCACACCACGTCCTCGTGGCCCAGCACCTCGCCCTACCCCGCCAGTGTCTCGTTACGCTCCCACGCAGCTGCAGTGCGGACAGTGGGCTGAGGAGGCTCCTTCCTCGTCTAACCCTACCCCGTCGGTTCCTCGTTACGATCCCACGCAGCAGCAGTGGGGACAGCGGGCTGCGAAGGCTCCCTCGTCGTCTCGCGCCCCAGCAGGACCCCAGGGTGGTTTCGTCGACCCTGCGGACGTCGAGTTCGACCTGGAGGAGTACCTTTCGACCGACTACCTCGCCCCCTCTCAGCTCTCAGGAGTGCCGCCACAGGACACGCCCTCGTCGCCGCCACACTACTCTACGCTTGCGCCGCAAGGCCGGCCTAGGAGGGACGTCCGTCCGTCGTCGCCACTCACCTACCCCACGGGCCAGATCAGGAAGCGTGGGCGTGATTAACTAGTTGTACAGACGTATTTTTGTAATGTCTTTACGTTCAGCAGCATATTGTATAACTGTTCGAGTTAGTAACATGAGAGCCTTATCACTTTAAATTGTGCAAATCCATATATTCATTGCCTGCCTATGCCACACGACGTGACAACACACCAACATCTTGGTGCACCTATCGTCTCTAGTTGGGGCGATCGCCCTAATATGGGGCGATCGCTCCATACCGTGGCGATATCGGCCCTTTATAACATTCGTTCTCACGAGCGGTCTCGCAAAGACGGCAACGAGAGAGGAAGAAAGAATAGAGGAGGGAGGAAAAAAATTCAGGATCAATCGAAAATGCCGAGGCGTGCAAGTGCAAAGGGAAAGGGGAAAGCAAAGGAAGAAGCAAGTGCATGCCCGCGCAATTTAGCGTACCAAGATCTCTTCCTACCTCGTGGAGGTGTAGCACCCATGTGTATGTGCGGAGATCCTTGTAAGCTTGTCCGCTCTTGGGAAATTCCAACTTGGAAGAGGAGGAATTGGAAGTGCCTCAATTACGCCTTCGATCCGCCGGAGAAGAGCCTGAAGGATCGCCGCATGGTAACAATCGTACGGCTTACGTAATATTTGTGAATGAAACTTTGCTAATTTACGTTTTATGCAGTCACCTCCGCCACTGTGTGAATTTGAGCAGTGGTTTGATACGGAGATCAACCTCGATGACCAACGGCTTCTTGATCAAGCCAACCGGCAGGACGAGTTCACGCGGCAGCTTCAAGAGCAGCGCGATACCGCACGCGAGGAGGCACGTAGGAAGGAAGCGGAGGAGAAGGAGGCCGACAGAGAGAGGAAACGAGAGAGAGCGCGGCGTGCGAGAGATGCCCCACCGAAGGCATGGGCGAATGGGAAGTGGCCTCGAAGCACTCAGTAGACGTCTAGAGTTAACATTTCAAATTCCTTGCTCGTGGTACTCCTTCCTGTTTTAAGCCGTAATAAAGAGTGTGGCTTACCTTATTTTCCGCAGTAACCTACGGTTAGACCTTCGTTATGATATTTCACATGCTGCCGAAAAGGCTTAAGCATTTCATCGTTGTCTCGACGTTCCATTGTTGCCTCGACCATAATACTTTGGGTTATTGCACTAGCAGGATTAATATGCAAAAAAAGGTGTAAATAAAATATTTTCCCGCCATATGGTACTGCATATATCGAAAAGCAAACCTAGGTCATTCTCCCTACAAATTACATTTCAACATGATATTTCGCGGGCTGCAGAAAAGCCTTCAACGTTTAATTGTTGCCTCGACCATAATACTTTGGGTTATTGCACTGTCAGAATTAATATGCAAAGAAAGGTGTAAATAAAATATTTTCCCACCATAGGGTACTGCATATATCAAAGAGCAACTCCAGCCTGTTCTCCCAACAAATTACATTTACAAATGATATTTCACGGGTTACCGTAAAAGCTTAAATATGTCATGCAAATGAGGCTACTTACAATCATTTGGTTTATCCAACTGAGTTTATTCGTAATTTTTTCCCCTAAAATGGACACCTAACACCCTACGAACAAGACATATTTATTTCAGGATTTTTCGAGGCATGGTTTGTATAATTTGTTCATAATGCACTAAAAAGTGTTTACGTAAAATTGATTTACCTTGTTCTAGTTGGACCTTACTAGTAATGCGATTGCCCCTAGTCTCCTGTTGGTCCGGAACAGACGATTTTGGCCAATACATAAAAAATAATACAGTATATCAATACTAAGAGGTACCACGTACTTAAAGATCAGTGTTTGTAACTTATGACCATTTTCGTTACAAATTATTTATAATCAATACTAATAGGTATCAATTCTTTAAAGATTTAAAATGTTAAAGTACATCAGTACTATGAGCATTTTCGTTATTTATGTCCTATTGATTATTCTCGGGAAATTAATTACGAATTAAAAATTTTCTGTCCAATTGATTATTCTCGGAAAATTAATTAAGACCGGAGCGTAGTTTAGCAATTTTCAAAACCGAACGCCTAGTTTTGAAAAAAGATTAAAGAAAAAAATTCCTCCTACCTCTTTTTTTCTTCTTGCTTTTTTTCTTTTTTTTTCGTCTCGTTGGCTGGTCAGTATGCCCCTGTCGCCCCTTTTTTGGACGATCGCCCCTGTCTCGGGCGACAGGGAGACTCACCACCATCTGCCGTCACAGCACCGTTATAGCACCGTGACCCAGGGCACCTACCGCCCGTGTATGGGACGATCGCCCCATACACGTGTTATTGGCGTCTACTTCTGCAATTTTTCACCCCGGACGCCTACTTTTGAAAATAAAACATTAAAAAGAAATATTAAATAAAAAAAAATTCGCCGAAAGTGTGCTTGCGGCACAGACGCTGCCGCTTCGCGCGTTGTCGGCGAGGTGGCCACAGGCCAAGTGTCCCAACTCCCATGGATTCCACTTCCACGTATCGTCCTGTGATCAATTGGTTAAGAGTACACTACCCAGTACCCACCACGGAGGCAAGGAGGCGCCTCCGCATAGGTCCAGCGCACATCTGCAGCAGGAGCGCCAAACTCTCGTCTCCAAGCCATGTGACAGGAGGGCGTACGGCGTCGATCTCCCGGTGCCAAAATTTAACCCCAAGCCTGGCCGGTTCTACCTCACAACTCAGCGAAAGATACACGGTCACACCAAACACGTGCAATGCAATCGTGGCAAGTGGAGCTTGCTGTGGCATGGCATGTATATGTACCTGCTGGGAGGCTTGTAATAAAACATGGGCATAGAGCACGCACATGCCTCTGACGATCAAGCTGCATGCGAAACAATGGCTGCTGATACGTGGGCTCAGCCCCGTTGCCCCACGACCACGATGTGTGCCTGCGCTTCGACCGCGCGATTTAGGCCCAGATTCGACCATAAAATCGAGGGCTCCATGTGCGCTGTGCGCACCAGATTCCAGAACGTGTCTCCGAAAGGGAAACGCACATAGTGCACTTTTGTCCTTTTCCTCTAAGCGAATCATGCTCTAGTGCCATGTGTAATCTCCGTGAAGGTCACAGGTATGATCGCAAAGATTTTTTCCTACTAAATTAGTCTCGCTGTTCTTGCTCCTGCAAGATTTGCTTATTTAAATATCCTATTCGTGAGAATATTCTCACCGTGTCCGAAATTATTCCTACAACACGATGACGATGGAAGTGAGCACTGACTCTGAGCAGTGCTGACGAGGACATCCTCACAAGTCACGAACCACACGACTCGTGAGCCGTGCTCCCGCGCCCCGTACGCACTTTGCTGGGCTGATCGGTAGATGTCAGATGAGCCGTCGCCGTAGAGCTAGCGTGGTTGTCAGCGCGCGCAATCCGGTTCCGTTTTTTTTTTTGACTGGCTTTTCTCCCTTTCCGGCATGGTGAGTTCCGTCGCAAAGCGCGCGCGGTGGGGGATCGGACACCAAAAAACTCCACGTCGAAAAAATCAACAACTCGGTGCGCGCGGCTAGAATCATAGCTTCCAGCGCCGGTCGAGGACACCACCGGGGAGACGATTGGTCGATCGGGTGATCGCAGCACGGTGCGATGAGAAGCGGCCGATGCCGCCCGCGCACTTGCTTGGCTCCGCTCCAAGCGGAAAAGGGCAGCAACCACCGTGCGAGAGGGACAAACGACGGGACGGGACGGGACGCCACGCGACGTGGCCGGGCGGGGAGGGCGCAACATGTCAACGCCACGACACCAACCCCCGGTTTCTTTCCACTGGGTATAGTTATCAATGTACCGCCCAAGATTTTAAATTTGGGTTTCGAAATAAATTTTTTCCTTTACCGGATCGCGAAATTTCGACAAATTTCAAAATTTCGAAAATATTTTAGACAAAATTTGAATTTTAAATTTGAAAATTCAAATCCGGTCCATTCCGGAAATAAAAATCCGAAATTCGGTGAAATTCCCGAAATTTCGGGTTTTTTTGCACTAGCTGAAAAGTGATCTAAACGTTATCGAACAATTTTGAATTTTTTTTGGAGGTTCCTCACACATTGCTGATGTTCTCAAAAAAAATTCAGCTGATTATCACATCTGAGGAAATTTTAAAAATTCAGAGAGTGGTACTATCCTGATAAAACACTGACCGACAAGTTTGATCCGAATGGAAAATGGTACAATCAAGTTATAAACTGTTGAAATTTTTTTTGCATGGTTATGATCCATAACTAATGTTCTCACAAAAATTTCAACTGATTATCACATGTGAGGAATTTTTAAAAATTCGGAGAGTGGCACTGTTCTGATAGAACACTGACCGACAAGTTTGATCCGAATGAAAAATGGTACAAATGAACTTAGAAACTGTTGAAATTTTTTGTGCATGGTTATGATGTATCTATAATGCTCTCATAACAGATGATGATCAAACTGTATGAATTTTTAAAAATTCGAACAGTACTACTGCCCTGTTAAAAGGCTTACCGGCAAACTTGAAAAAAATGAAAAATTATGTAAATCATAAATTTTTTTGAAAAATTTACAGAATTGTGATAAGGAAGTTATTAATATCCCATAAAAATTGTGATTCATGATCACACTCCAGTGAATTTATAAAATTCTTACAAGGCACAATACCATTTATGTTCTTTTCTTTTTTATTTTTGAAATATAATATAACAAACGAAATTCAATGCTTACATAGATTTGATTGACCAAACAAGCAAATTTAATTTTTTTTGAAAAATTTATATAATGGTACTGAGTCAATTATTAATCTCTCACAAAAAATTTAGATCATAATCATACTCAAGAAAATTTATAAAATTCTGACAATATAACTGTCCCAATTATGTTCATTCTGTGTTTGATTTTTTAAAGATAACAAATGAAGTTAAATTATTTTGAAATTTTTTATGTATGATCCTAAACTACTAAATATAGTACCAAAAAATTTTCATCTTATTATCAAAATTTTACAATTTCATAAAAGTCTGAGAGTGTTTTTGCCAAAATTTAAAAATGTTTAAAAAATTCGTTTTTTTCAACAAATTTTCATAGGAGATGACTTTCCTAAGGGGTATTGGACCAAATATGGCCCTAAAAGATTCATGACCGGCAAAAAAATACGAAATTTCGCAAAAAACCAAAATTTTGGGGTACTGTAGCAATTTTAAATTTTTTTTTAAAAAAAATTCGGCCGGTACTTTAGATTTCAGGGTGGTCCGAAATCCGAAATTTCGCCGAAATTTGTAACCCTGGTACTGTCCAACCCATAAACCGATACAAAATAGTTTTATATTATATACCAATCTCCATATCGGTTAATACCGACTATAACGGTTTTGATATCAGTCAATACTAGTTATATCGATGGAATTGATTATACAGTTGTTTACATCAAGATTTGCCAGGTATGGTCAAAATTGGTAGATTTGATTCAACATGATGTAGCGATATTTAACTCAAAAGGTTAAAGATATTTGATAACTGCAAAGATTTCTGAGGAGAGACCGTCTGGATTGAGGTTGATACGGATCGCTTTCTGCAATGTGTTGTAATAGGATTTGATCGACTGATAGGTATAAAAGATAGATGTGGGCAGACGAAGAAACAATACAATCAAATCAACCAACCTGCATTATATTTTTTATCTACTTTTCCGTCGACTAGGAGTAGTTTTGTATTCTAGATTCTCCTGTAACTCAATTTGATCAATAAAGTTGCGCATCGCCGATTATTAATCATCTTTTGTTACACCAGTTGAGTTTGATTTTCTCTGATTTTGCTGCGCATCACCTTTTTTAGAGTCGATCTGCCTTTATTCTTCTGATTAGCCCTCATCACCTAATTAGATTTACCATTACCTTCAATTTGATCGGCTTTTAGCTGGTTGGATCTAAGCCGATTGCTCCTTGGGATCGGCTTTGCACGTATTTTATATTTTTCTTTCCGATTGCAGGATCAAATCGGTTGGCACGCCACAAACCAACTTGAACCCGGTGTTCGTCTGGTGTATTGTGGCTAATAAACCCTACATCAAGTTTTTGGCGCCAACAATAGTCTATTGAACTATATATTATATTTGATAGTACTGCTATATATTTAGAACAATATTATAAGTGAAATTTGATGTATATATTATTAAACATGTGTATAGTTATAAATATATATTATTATATTAAATTCGAAATAGTACATCCGTATGAATCGATACCGAAATATAACATTCTAAGAATCAAACTAATATAACATCCGGTATAATATTGACAATTGTAATTGGGCCACCTTTCCCCTGCACCCTGCTGCCTGTAAGGCCCCAGTTGCTTTACTGACAGCGCCGTTACGCTTGGATGAAGGTAGTTGGCTCGGGACTCTTTGGCCTTTGGGTGCTTTGGCAGAAAATGGTACTGGTGGAGAGGAATGCCGGCGCCTCAATCTTGTCATGTCAGCGAGTTCGTGGAAAGATCCTTCATAAAATTTAAAATCACGTTTAGATTCTTAATGTTAGTGTTATGCCCTTGAGGCAATCATTTAGATGATTGTAACATGACTATGTTTATGAATAATAATATGATTATTGGTCCAATGAATATATATCATTGTATTGATTAACAAGTACGTGACTTGCTTATGAAGCTCTTTACTTATTGATGTAATTCGATAAATATCTCTGATCGGATATCATCGTATAGGACAATAATGAATAGATCAGCACATGTAGTGATCGATGATCATGCTTCATAGATCATGGGATATGGAGATATCATCTATACATTGTGGACGCATGTTGAAGAACATGGGTTAGATAGACCCGCAATGGGACACTGCGAGAATGTTTCATTCTTATGTGTCATCAGTGTATCTCATACCTAGTAGATGTATGATCCTTAGACCTGAGATTGTCATATTCCCTACATGTGTAATAGTTTTCCTTGGGGCTATCAAACACTACTTCCTAACCGGATAGTTATAAAGGTAGCTTTCATGTTTACTATGAAACGTGCAGAGGGAAGTGAGCAGTCAAGATGGAATTTGCCACTCCAATGAAACGGAGATACATGATAAGGCGACTCGTGTGATATGATTAAGGAAGTGCATGGCCATGCCGTGATTGAGGAGTCAATTACAACTTATTAATATATTACGGATACGAGAGATGGATTGAATCATCAAAGGATGACATGCTTCTCACCTTGAGTTCAATCTTCATATACTTGGCAAAGGAATTATTACATGAGTACTTTTGATAGGTTCTGTCCGATTTGATCATAGTATGTTTGGGAGTTGGCATACTTTGCAAGGAGCCGCTACCAACTATTGGATTGAAAAGGAGTTTTCCGAATCATGTCCAAACGTACGTGAACCTATAGGGTCACACACTTAATGGGTTGGGACGCATTAATTTGGATTGGATCCGTAATTAATGGACCTCGTGGGCTTAGCACGCTGATGGGCCCTGATTTAGGGTTTCATCTCGTGGCTATATAAGGAGGGGAGGAGGGTGGACGCAGGGTGTGCTTTCCCACGGTTTAGAAGTGATTCACCCGAAACCCTAGCCTCCTCCTCTCGCTGCCCCTGCCGAGCGAACAAGTGCTTGCACACCGACGCACGGCGTTCCATCCCTGGACGTGTGGACTACTGCGGTGACGCTACTGCGATTGCGGCGTGGGAGGACGATCCACTCCATCGACACAACGACTGCGGCGAGAACGATCCACTACATCGACGCGCGAAGGATTCCGCAACTACGCGTCTAGTGGTAATCTAATATGTGATCCCTTTCTTGCGAGTAGCTTTCTGGTTATACGGTAGATTTTTTTTGTGTTAGTGTAGCATACCGCGTTCCTCTTCACTTAGATCGTTTTAAACTGAAAGGATCTAAAAATGAAATTACGTTTAGGTCCCTCTGCGGTTTATGTTCAGGTTCTCTCGGTGGTTTTTAGCATAATAAATTCGAGAAAAAACAAAATTGCTTTTATGTCTCGGTTTCTCGGTTTTTATCATATTAGACCCAAAGAAAAACATAATTATGTTTAGGTTCCTCCGCGGTTTTCTCAAAAAACAAAAACCAAAGATTCACCGACTGTAACAGTCCATAGATTCGACGACGGGTCCTGGTGACTCATTTTTAAAAAAAAAACAAGAAAACCGAAATTACGCAAAAAAACGAAAATAAGTTTGTTCTTCCAAAAACATAGATTCGCCAACGGGTCATAGCGACTCATATTTAAAAAAAAACAGGAAAACCAGAATTATGCAAAAAAAAAAGGCCTATTTTTTTTGGAAAAACTCAAGAAAACCGAAATTACGCAATATTTTTCTAAAAATATCTATTGGACCAGATTCCGTGCGATGCAGCGTCGCGCGACTGAATTTTACAAATTTCACACGATGCAGCATAGCGCTTGACCCTGACTAGTAGTTCACATCTTAGCTGCCGAATCCGTCATGATCATTTAGTGGCATAATCTTTGTTCGACGCAAAGAGCAACGTGTTGGTCTTGTAATAGTTAAAGGCAGGGGCGGATCTAAGGGTGCTAGGCACCTTAATATTTTTGAGAAATGCTATTAGATCATCATTTGAATAGACTAAATTTATTGATAAAATTGGTTCCGATTTCGATAGCTTGAGATTTTTAAGACCTTAGAACTATTTGTATTATTCTTTTTAGCAAATTTTAAATATAGATATTGGATTTATGATGTTACAAAATCATTGTATAAGACTATAGAATTATACGTGTAAAATGTGCACTCATAAATTTTTTTCCAGTTTTGCCGGTGGTTAAAGGGGAGGCTTTCCAGAGAAAAAGAAAACGATAAATGGGATGTCTTTACTATAGACTGGTAACCGTTCTTGTTTGCTCAGGGGCATGCCAAGTCTAGGATACAGCAACAAAAGCGGAATTTTTTCTTGTCATAGCTCTGTAAATTTCTTTTAAAAACAAATTAACACTCATCGCAATTTTTTTGAAAAAGTAGCCCCCAGACTCACCAAAACCGCGTCTGGGAGGCGTGGCTCACCCAGTGCAGCGGACTGGGGGCATTGGAAACTTGGAATGTCCCCAGTCTGACACGTGGCACAAAAAAAAGCATGTAGCGGACTGGAAGCGCTATATGCTACAGTTCGCTACATGCTACAGTTGTTTTTTTCCATGTGAGAGGGTAGTTATGAAAAAAAACATACATTTTAATTTTATTAGGTTTTATAAATGCATTATAATAGAAAAAATTGCATAACGGTTAGTTCTGAAAAATAATTCTACGAGTAGTTCTGAAAAAATCGTACGACGACTAGTTCTGAAAACCACAGGCCCTACCTCAAATATTTTGAGGACCCAAAATACGTATAAAACCTATAATTTTTTTACAGAACTAACTTATAAAACCTAATAATATTTTGAGGACCCAAAATACCTACGGGTCCTTGTAGCATTATTTTTCTCATAACTAATCGTCGTGCAATTTTTTTATTATAATGCATTTATAAAACCTAATAAAATTATAATGTATTTTTTCATGACTAGTCTCCTCATATATATTGTGTTATATTATGCTCCTCCGTAGAATATGGTCCTCAAAATATTTGTGGTACGACGTGCGATTTTTCCAGAACTAAACGTTATGCAATTTTTTTATATTATAACACACTTATAAAAGCTAATAAAATAAAAATATTTTTTTTTCATAACTAGCATCCTCAAATATATTATGTTATACTATGCCCCTCCGTAGAATATAGGTCCTTAAAATATTTGTGGTATGATGTGCAATTTTTTCAGAATTAACCATCGCGTAAGTAATTTTTTCTATTGTAACGCATTTATAAAACCTAATAAAATTAAAATGTATTTTTTTTCATAACTACCCTCTCACAGCAAAATATGCAAAATTACTACAGCATGCAGCCTTCCAGTCCGCTGCATATTTTTCTGTTTTTTTTCATTTTTTTTGTGGTGCCATGTGTCGAACTGGAGGCATTGCAGCGCTGCACTGAGTGAGCCATGCCTAAGACGCGATTTTCACCCGCAGCTGCGGAGGCTATTTTTTCAAAAAAAAAGGAATAATAATAAAGCTATAATAGTAAAAAATTCACATAAGAAAAGGAAATACTGGACAAATGGTCGTGCCACCGTGTAATAATAACGAGCTTGTCCACTTTTGGCCCATTCCGCCATGTTTTTTGATCTGATGTTTAACGGCCAGCGTTACAGACTGCTCCCACCGCCTTCGCACCTTTCACCTCCGTTGAAAGCTAAGTTTCCGCGGTGGTAACAGTTATACTCCACGGTGCTACTACACGTTACAAGTACGGACTGTGACTTCTCTTGTAAACGCCTGATGTATATGCGTAACTCATGTGATATAACAAATAACAAAAAAATCTAAAAAAAAGTCTATAATGATCAAATTAAAATGCCAAGAAATTCGCTTTTCCTCTTCACTATTTCTTTCATATATATATTATTCCTTTTTATGTACCGATTACTCGTCCGAGCCATACAAAATTGAAAATATCTTAAACCGAATTCATAATTTCATCTAGAAAAATTGGAATATATTATATTCAACTAGAAAAATTGATTTGTGAATTAGAGAAATGAAAAGAAAGGTTTTTTGAAAACAAAAAAAGTTTGAAACAAAGAAAAGAAAATTCAATAAATTGTATAATCATATTTAAGGATACCCTGTTGTTAAACCTATCAAGATAAAAATATTGAGCTTGGGCTTTCCCATCTAGTGATCTCATCGATCTAGATAGAATTCATGTGCAGTTTGTAAAGAAACTGTAGCTTAATCAGTTATCGATCTTAAATACTATTCAACAAAAGCAACGGTTCGAACCGTTGTTTTTCTGGAATATACTACGTATGATCTGATCATCTGAACCATCCATCTGTTTTTTTTTATCGAACATCCATGTATAACTTTCTAAAGTTACCGTCCTCACGCGACTAGGTTGGATCGCTCCTGTCCCGTCCAATAATAACAACGTCAGATTGCACGCTCAAAAGCGAAAGGCGAGAGAGCGCTTTTGAAGGGAGATGCCATGACGCGGCCGGGAGACAGCACAACACTTTATACCTGTGACGCCACACGTGGCCCGTATGCGACAAGCACCGAATCCTCGCAAAATCCGTCACTACCGGTGCCACATCACGAGGCAAATCAGGTCGCTCCATTTGTCGCCGCCGAGAGCCGAACCACCGAACCCAAGCGGGCCAAGCGGCCACGCCCTCGCATCGCACCTGGCCGCTCCCGAAGCCGTTCCACGGCCCGATCGAGGCCGATAAGGTCGGCACGCGCGCACCAAAGCGAGGTAGATTAGATACCCCTCCCTATATAGGCTTTACCGCCCCGAACGAAAATATCTGCGCACATGTAGGATTCAACAGTTTCACACACCCGCCGACGAACAAACCCACACCGTGCAGCGGCTTTCTTATCCGGTTCTGCGAGCTACGGCCGGGAGGAACTATCTGTTCTACTTTCGGCTTCAATTAATCATGGGTAGCGAGTGCAGGGGCCACCAGTTCCAGGCCGGCGACTGCGGCGGCCAGGGCGCCATAGCGCCGTTCGTGGCGAAGACGTTCCACATGGTCAACGACCCCGCCACCGACGCCGTCGTGCGCTGGGGCAGCGCCTGCAACACGTTCCTCATCCTCGACCCCGCCGCCTTCTCCAACTTCCTCCTCCCCTCCTACTTCAAGCACGGCAACTTCGCCAGCTTCGTCCGGCAGCTCAACACCTACGTACGCACGCATTCCTCAGCTCCAGTCGATCAGTAGCTAGCTCTCCAGTCTGGTTGTTTTTATAATTGTTGACTTCCTACCGTGTTCTCAGGGTTTTCGCAAGGTTGACCCGGACAGGTGGGAGTTCGCGCACGAGTCGTTCCTGCGGGGGCAGGCGCAGCTGCTGCCGCTGATCGTACGCAAGAAGAAGAAGGCTGGAGCGGCGGGCAGGGAGCTGTGCGAGGAGGGGGCGGAGGTTCGGGGCACGATCCAGACGGTGCAGAAGCTGCGGGACGAGCAGAGGGGCATGGAGCAGGAGCTGCAGGCCATGGACCGCAGGCTCAGTGAGGCCGAGAACCGGCCGGGCCAGATGATGGCGTTCCTTACCAAGCTCGCCGACGAACCGGCCGTGGTGCTGCGCGCCATGCTCGCGAAGAAGGAGGAGCTGGCAGCGGTCGGCAATGGTTCCTCCACCCCGGGCAAGAGACGGAGGATCGGGGCCGAGGCCAAGGCAAGCGAGGAAGTTGCGGAGCTGGCGCAGAGAAGGGCCGTGCCGTTCCCGTTCTCTGTTCTTGGCCAAGTGTTCTACTAGTGGACTACAAGTCTACAATAGTGCAAAGGTGTACAAGTATGCTATTTTCGGTGTATATATAACCGTATAACTTTGCTTAGGGCGTAATTGCGACGTGAACGGTGAACATACTGCTAAGTTACGTTAATTAGCGTGGTTATGCTGCAGGTCGAAGAGTTTGCTTTTGGTTAATCGTTGGCTTCGGCGTGTTATGTGTGTGTATATATATATATATCAGGTGGCTAATGTTTCGGTTCGTGATTTCATGACTGCACATGGGAAATGAAATGGCCTGTTTCTACGAGTAGGATGAATCCGTTGTTAAGATGAATCAGGGGGCAAAAATCTCGAAAGGTCGCATACGGACATACGGTTGATTTGAGCAACGCAAAAATGCAATGCAAAGTTGATTGGGAGCACGGTCTGATGTCGCTTGCCTTACCCTCTTCTTGACCAGGTAACAGATCTGACATTCTGACACAGGTTGATGGAATGCGATGTTGCAACTTGCAAGAGACGTATGTTGGCAAATCAAATATCATGAAAGGAACCGTCAGAACGACTTTTCCACGGAACCCAGACAACAACCTGTCGAGTCCTAACTCCTAAGAGCTCCTGTTGGTTAGTCTCCTCTTAGTACAAAGAAACCAGACTAGAAACATTGCGGTGAATTGTCAGCAATTCAAAGTTACTCTTACCTAGTTTCATGTGGCTAATCAACCCGACTTTCAGAAAACAGGTCAGATCCGACGTCTCGGTTTTCACCGCCACTAACTATGTCACTCAGACACTCATGGCTCATACTGCTGCTCCGTTGTTATTTCGGGTGCCATGCATTTCCGACATGCCTCGTATATTGAAACATCCGTCCGTCGAAGACGTGGACGAGAAACGGATCGCAGATATTTTTTTAAAAAGAAATACCTCCGACTATTACCGCAGTTGTCGTTTTATATATTGACACCTGTTGTATTTTAGTGAAAGCTTTGCTTATTTAATCATAAGATTCATATACATCTGGTCATAATTTCTTCGCACATTCTAAACTATTATTTTTTATATCGTTGTAACTAGTATATCATATTCTACTAGTATTTTATAATTATCACATGTTATGTTGGAGTTCATAATTTTATGTCTTTCTTAGTAATCTATGTAATATGTTTAATTATGTAGGTTTTTTAAATTCATTTGTGTAGCCTCACGTGTTATCCATGCAAAGACCTATTAAGGCCCAACCTTTCTGTACGTTATGATGGCCAAAATTTCGTTTACTCGAAGGATCTTTCTCTTGTGAAGGATATTTATGGTGGTTGTGAGAGGTTTGCATGTGGAGATGTGATATTCAAACGTGTCCATTAGGTTGTATCTTTTGAAAAGTTTAAAGACCATGTCCACTCTATTGCTATTATGCCACAGCCATTTGTTTTTATGTTTTTGAATAGTAGGCGACGCGTGTGAGTACTTGTTACGAGTACTTTTGTTATTGTGAAATGTGTTAATACTATATGTTGTTAGTTGAGATCAGTTGTTAATTTTCGCACACATTTTGTTAAATGTTTCTTATTAATTTACATGTGTTTTATTAACTGTCTGTTGTTAATTATATTGTGTTGATTCCTAGGGCTAAACATAAAATGGAAAAGAATTATGTCAAAAAAATGCTGCATGTCATAGAAGATTATTACCTAAATAACCATTATGGTATTCACTATCACAGACGTCTGTGATGTTGAAATATCATAAACGATTGGTATATTCTAACTGTCTGTAATGACAAGTAGATAGTTATGTCTATTTAACTTCCCTCTTGGTCTATTCAGATACTCATGCTTAGCGTCTCTCCATCCAAATCTAGGGTTTTCTCTCCGCACTATTACCGTCATCTCTATGTTATTGTCACCGTAATCACCGTGCCGTCACCCTCAGCACCGCATTGTCATCGTCCCTTTTCTCTCCGCACTGCTCCGTCGTCCTCGACACCGTGCCATCACTGTCCCGTCCTCTTTGCACCGCACTGTCGCCCTACTCCACCACCTCTCAGGTATTGCCATCAGCCTATAATTTCTTTGCTTTAGTTAAGAGTAAAGATATGGTAGGAGTACAATACTAGCAGTTAAAATTTGGTGATTGTGAGACCAAGAACTAAAAGTAGTCTAGTGGTTGTGAAGTTTAAGTCATTTATTTTACTTGAATGTGTGTTATGTGTATATATCTCAACTATAAATTATGTATGTGTCTTATATCTATTTGAATATGTGTTATGCATATTTATCTCAACTGTGAATTGTGTATCTTATATCTATTTGAATGTATGTGGTGTATATTTATCTCAACTGTGAATTAAGTATCTTATATCTGTTTGAATGTACGTTGTGTGTATTTATCTCAACTGTGAATTGTGTATCTTATATCAGTTTGAATGTGTGTTGTTTGTATTTATTTCAATTGTGAATTGTGTATCTATACAGAGAGCATGACTAGCATGATTTCTAAGGCTAGCTATAAAACTGAAATTACGTATAAAAAATACATATCACAGACAGTTCGTAACTAAGAACATTATGTTATTTATGTTTATCGTAGAGGGTTCGTATTTGGAACCATAAGCTATTTATTATTATCACATACGGTTTCTTATGTATTAACCGTCCGTGATGTGTAACTATCATATACGGTTCCTAAATCGTCCGTGATGACCACTGGTCATGGTGACTCTTTTTTCGTAGATGGGTTCCAAAACCATCTGTGCTGAATGTTTCGTCTATGATGACCATTGGTCATGGTGACTCTTTTTTCGCAGACGGGTTCCAAAACCATCTGTGCTAACTATTTTTAACTGTCTATGATTTTCTTTTGTGTGGTAGTGCATGATCTCCAGAACAAGCTTTGACAACTAATTTTTATTATAACATATTTATAAAATCCAATAAAATTATAATATTATGAAGTACTTTTCGATACAAATCTACACATATGATATTCATGTATTCAATTTATAATATTTAAAAAGATATTGACAGTCAAAGTTTTAAAAGTTTGATTTCACATATATCAAAACTCTAAAATAACAACTATTTGTGACACAAGGGAGTATTGCTTAGTCGGATCTTGAACTCAACATCTGATCTCACGTCATATTGAGGTACATGCACCGATCAGTTTACCAAAAAGCTTGAACTAATGAGAAAATATAGACAATATACTCCAACACCATCCTCATCCTTTCTTAGCAGATATTTTCAGGAACCAGATTAGGATTGTTTCATTCTCTCTTAAAAAGAAGAAGAAAATATTACGATTCTTTCAACGTAGCCTGGACATCTTCAGATGTCTACACTACCTACCGGGGGTCATCTCAAGTTCAACACGCTACCGGGGGTCATCTCAAAACGAAAGCGACTACACTGGGCCAAACTCAAAGCTAGCCTTATCTGACATATAGTGATGCTCCTCAGCCCATCAGAAACATGGCCGGCCTATAGAAGGCAAATATTACAAAAGAGAAGCCCAATACAATTTTTCTGTTGACACCTCAAATTCCCCTCTGCTGACCCGGTACCTTTTTCGTGAACATCTGAGAGATAGGTTATGCACTACTCATGCCTCATTCGGTTGTAAAATTTCTCAAAATTAAGTAGGTTCAAAATTCAATTTCTGGCTGCGAGTGGCCAAGTTTATAAATCAGCGCGTCGGGGCAATATCTACACATCAATTGAATCAATTAACCTCCTTTTTCTTGACCAACGGAATACACCCTGTTTCAGCAATTGCAAAGACCATAGCGTTTAAAGTTTGCAACAAAAGAAAAAAAAAGGGACTAATTGTGCTATTGGATTCGATGAATAAGATCAGGACCAAACACCCGATGAAGGGCAAAAGCTTCGTTCAGTTGGGTCGATCTGCTACTCCCCAAATTTGCATAATTCTCGGCTCCACGCGGTGATCATTGCACGTCCTGCCGCTACTGTAACAAGTAGTAGTACCATTTGCCCATCTGTAGAGTGCTCGATCTTCTCTGGAAGTTGCAGAGATCTTGATCTCCATTTTTGCCCATTGCAAGAAAGCTGCATGCAACCACAAAAATGTACTAGGACGACGACCTGTTTGGCGCAACGGCCAAACATAGTGCTCCTACTATGAGTACTGTCCTTATTGGTGCCCATGGCTACAATTCAGGGATCATGTCATGGAGGACAGGAGGAGCGGTTGCTACCATGTCTGCAGTTCGCACACGCGTATGCCCAGATTAATTACTCTCCTAACAATGTGATCCATGGATGGGTTAACCGGTTAAGGAACTTCGCTATCGAATAGTCCGGGGTTTCCGAACAGATCTAAATTGGAGAAGAGAGAGAGACACAGGTATATGGGGAGCGACGACAGAATTCTTTATTGATTTTGAATGCTTGTACATAGGGGGACCCCCCTCCTTATATAGTAGTCGTCTAGGGTTTCGGCTAAGGAACCATCGTGGGCTTTCCATTGGGCCACGTGGTTTCCCAACACTCCCCCTTAGGCCCTTTGCCGCGAGATGCATATGCCTCATTAAAACTCCAGAAAAACCCAGTGGGAAAAATACTTGGAGAAAGAGTACATAGCATACGCTTATGTGTTGCACGAATTGCCTCATTAAAACCTTATACAAGAAAACTTCATGAAAAACTTGCTGAGGAAAAAGAGTACAATTCACCCAAACTTCAATTGCTAATCTTCGAGATTCGTGTTAGGTATTCAAACTTCATGTTCAAGATTCATGTGGGAGTATGTGAAATATCTCCCCCTGAAATCTGCACTTCTCTAAGTCTCATCATTCCAATCCCTTTAACGCACCTTTCAAAGGTAGATACTGGAAGTGATTTAGTGAACAAATCTGCAAGATTTTCACATGACTTAGTATGCAATATCTTGATCTCGTTCATCTTATGCAATTCATGAGCATAGAAGAAGTTGGGGTTGATATGCTTCGTGAGATTGCTCTTTACATAACTCATTTGTGCTTGGGCAACACAAGCTGCATTATCTTCATAGATTATCGTGGGAGTTTGCTCAATGTTCAAGCCACATGACTTCTGGATGTGGTGAACCATTCTTCGGAGCCATGCATATTCACGAGATGCTTCATACAAAGCGATGATTTCCGAGTGGTTTGTCGACGTCGAGACAAGAGTCTGTTTAGACGACTTCCAAGAAATTGCTGTTCCTCCAGATAGGAAAACATAGCCAGTTTGGGACTTGCCAGTATGCGGGTACTAATAAGTACCCAGCATCGGCGTAGCCAACCAAATTCAATTCATTGTTTCCTCTGAAAAACAAACCAAGATCTTTGCTTCCTTAGAGGTAACGGAAGATATCCTTGATCCCTTTCCAATGCCTTTTGGTGGGTTCTGCACTTTACCGGGCTAGCAAATTTACGGCGAACGCAATGTCAGGCCTAGTGCTATTCGCAAGGTACATGGCGCCCAAGCGCACTCGGATATGTGAATTCTGCTCCCGGGACTTCCTCCCCTCTTCTCTAGATCTGTATGGGTCTAGAGTGCGCTTGGAGTGACCTTGACCATTGGAGTCTTTGCAGGATATGCCTTTTCAAAGCCAAACCTTTCCAACACTTTCTGGGTGTAGGTTGATTGATGTACCAAGATTCCTCCTTGGACATGCTCAAGCTGCAAATCTAAACAAAACTTGGTTTTACCCAAATCCTTCATTTCAAACTCGGACTTCAACTATGAGCATGCTTCTTCAATTTCTTCATCCGTCCCAATGATGTTCAAGTCATCCACATAGACGGAGATTATCTGAGAATCCATTCGGGATCATTGTATAAACACACATAGAAAATCCTCATTGTTTGTGTAGCCTTTCTTGCAGAGAAAGTCACTCAGCGATTGTACCACATTCTTCGATTGCTTGACCCATACTGGTGATTTCTCAATTTCACATTGTACGAGTTTCTATTTGCTCCGTCTTGGTTGGGATAGGAATTCCTTAGGTACTTTCATGTATATCTCGAATCCAAGTTTCCATACTAAATATCTTTGTGACAACATCCATTAGCTTCATTCTCAACTTCAAGTTGGCGCCATTGAGATCAAATATCTAAAGGTAATTCCTCCCATGACCGGAGAATAGGTTTCTTCATAATCAACTCCGGGACGTTGAGTGAAACCTTGAGCTACAAGCCTTGCCTTGTACCTTACAACTTCGTTGTTTTCATTCCTCTTCCGAACAAAGACCCATTTGTGACCTACGGGGTTTATATGGTGAGGTGTGCGGCATACGGACCCAAACACCTCTCTCTTGTTCAGAGAGACTAACTCTGCAGTGATTGCCTTTTTCCATTCTTCCCAATCTAGCCTTTTCTTGCATTCTGCGAGAGATGCAGGCTCGGGATCATGATCAATGATCGAGGCAATCTTCTTCGCGAAGTATGCATCAACGTTGGCTGTTGCTCTATTCAGGGATTCTCCTGTTATTACAAAGTGACGAATACTCATAAAACAGGGGTGCACCAACGGCCCAATTGCAACAAGCAAAGCCCAGAGCGGCAAGCGGCGGCCTCGAATCGGCCCGGCCTAAGCAGGCCGCCCCGGCCGCTACCCAAATGCCTCTGAGACCATTCAGGAGACCATTCCCGACCGGTCCCGACCGACTCAGCGAGGTTCCCGACGCCGCGGGACGGGATCCCCGACTCCGACTTCGGCGAGGTTCCCGACCCCGCGGCGGGGCAGGATCCCCGGCCCGACCGAACCATGATAATCCCGCCGAGGGCGCGTCGCGCGCCGGAGTCCGTGTCAACCTAAGGCCACGTGCCCCTGACGGTCATTCAAGTGGATCGGCGAGGCGGTGGTCCCTTCCCAAAACGGTTTGATAGGCTGCTGAAGCCACGTCTCTGTCCCATCACCACCACCCACGGTGCAAGGACACGCTCTCCCGAGGCAACTCCAACGTCACACGCGACTACGTCGGCACCCACATGGATCACGAGAGAGCAGCTCGCCACTTCGGAGGATTACCTAACCGCTCGACCGGCTAGACCACCGACCCGGCATAGGCTCGCGAGCGGCGACCGGTCGGCGAACAAGCGACCGATCGGCGGAGCGATTGGCGACGGCGGGGCAAGGCCCAAGCCCTAGAAGTAGCTCGCTGGCACTTCGCCAATTCTCGATGTAAACTGCGCCTTCTTGAATAAAAGGAGGCGGGAACCTCCTAACAGAGGCGGCGAGTAAGAGCTACAAGAGAGCTTTTCCTCTTCTTCCTCTTCTTCTTTTTCTCCTTACGAGAGCTAAGTTTAGATCATTCTAGTGTTGAGGCTCCACCTCTCGCTTGTAAAAAAACTCGGTGCGATCATCCGCACCCGATGAATACAACACCAACGCACGGCTGGGTAGGGACCTTGGCCCGAACAAGTATACATCTTGGACTCGGTCTAACCATTCGAGGAGCGGAACGCGCAGCCCTTAGACTTACAAATTTACTTGCGCTCAAACGCCGGCGGTTGGCAGCGCGCTGTAGGGGCTTGCGTCTTCAAGAAAGACATCTCCGGATTCCCATTCGTCTCCTTGATGGCATTCTTCTCCAACGCGGCATGATCGTGTTCGGGAGCGAGATCCGCCGGCTCCCTCGGCTTCACCGTCACCTCGGAGGAAACTCACGCTCATCCCCGCGCGCCGAGGGCGGCGCTATGGGAGCACCGACACCATCTCCGTGACCGTCCCACTCGGCTTGAGCGCCCCGCTGGCCCCAAAGGAACACGAGGCGCTTATACCTCCTTTGGCGAAAGCCCTCCGAACTGCGCGGGAGATCCGTCACCTCACTTTGCGCCACGACTTGTAGCTATGGTGGCTACATGCCAACCCTCAGTCCACGAGTTCTTGGAAGACTCTTCCACCACGGCTCCAGCTCCGACACGGAGTATCCCGCCATGGCGGCACTCTCGCGAGTGCTGGCGTGGCGGGCACTGTGATCTGGCCGTAGCCACCGCGCTACTGACGGTCCCCGTCCGCGACCGAGGCACTGGAGGGGAATACCAGTGTGGCCTTGCTGAGCGCTTCCAGCTCGCCCGTGGCCGAGCTCCAACGCGGCGGAGGTGGAGGAGGCGAAGGTCGAAGCTCGGCCGGCTCGAGGCCAACTGGGCGGGGCGAGCCCGAGCCCCGCCAGCAGTCTTTGGCGGCAGCGCGCGGGCGCGCGCCAAGAGCACCACAAGTTGGGGGCGAATCCGCGCCCCCGGTTTTCCCTCACGCAAGCCAAAGCGTGGCTGCGGCGCAATCTTGCTCGAGGCCTTCCGAGCCCGCAAACCGGAGGCGAGCTACCTACGAGAACCTTCGGGGTGGTGGAGCGTAGCGGCCGTCACGGCCTATCTGAGCCTCGGCTCCTACCACACGGCGCTACCGCCGCCCGGGCCCGTCTGCGCCATGGAGCCGGCCGGTGCGGCCAAGACCGCACCCCACCATGAACCACCCGGGCCTCACGCACCCGGTGCGCGGCGCCTCGGTAATGCCTCGACATCCGCGCCACCCTCGGCGCGAAGAAGATGGCGGAGGGCGCCGCCACTCACGTGTTGCGGATGGTGGCGCCACTACGCGGCCCGAGCCACGATGGTCCGGACCACGGGCTTTTGCCAAGGATCCGCCGGTGATTTCCCGCCCGATTCGGCGCCTACCAACATTGCCAAGTACGGGGCCACCAACCCGTGTGTCGGCTCAAGATTACCGGCTCGCGTCTTGCGGGTGGGGAAGCGACGGATGATCTCTTCATCATCAATACCTCCCCATCTACCTCGCGGACTCGGCTCGAGCACGGCTCAGTACCGCCTCAAAAGCGTCGAGAATCGGGTGACTTGAAGAATCTCTTCGTCGGTAACTTCCGTGGCACTTATAAGCGCCACGGTAACTCCTGGGACTCGAAAGGCTGCAGCGGCGGCAGGGGAGACTCTCGGGACTACATCGGAGGTTTTCCGCCGGTAACGAGCTCCCGACATCTCGACGCCGATGTCGTGGGAGCCTTCATCTGACACCTTCGCAAGGCCTTGGTGCACAAGGTGGTGCCTCAAGCCGGGACCACCAAGGAGCTCCTCGACATCGCCACCAACCACGCCTCGAGGCCGTGAGGGCTATTTTCGAAGGAGGAAAGGCCCAGCAGAGCCGGCGTCAAGCCGGTCTCCTTCCGGCCGCCGACAAGCGGCGGCGCACGAAGCAGTCCGTGAGACCAAGTGGTCGCCACGGTCGACCGCCCTCGCCAGCGGCGTAGCGCCGGCCGTCGCGCCGACCACGCCGAAATTGATGGGCGGCCCATGCCCGAACCATGGGTTCTCCGTCAAGCACAAGTACCGGGGGCTGCGGTCTGGCGCTATCTTTCTAGCGTCCCCACCACGCCGCTGAAGCAAAGGAAAGAAGCCGCCGCGCCCCGCGAACGGCGGAGAAGAAGGCGACGGCGAGTTCCCGAGCCCGGCGGCCGCCTCATGATCTTCGGAGGACCGGCTTGCTACGCCGCAAGCGTCGGCTCAAGCTCGCATCGCGAGGTCCACTGCCGTCGCCGGCGTCCCCAATATCTTGGTGGTCGGAGTTCCGATCACCTTTGATCGGACCGATCACCCGATCGCGTCCACACCGGGAGGTACCGGTGGTGGTCGACCCGTCGTCGAACGGCGCCTCACGAAGTGTCTTGATGGGCGAAGCGTGCCTTAACATCCTCTACGTTGAGGCGTTCGGCGCTATGGGGTCCGCGCTCAAGCCTCCGGCCAAGCAAGGCACCTTTCCATGGCGTCATCCGGGCGACAAGCCCATCCGCTCGGGCGGTCGACTGCCGTCACCTTCGAGGCCGGAAACTTCGCACCGAGACCCTCACCTTCGAGGTCGTGGATTTCCGGCGCCTACCACGCCATCTGGGGAGGCCATGCTCGCCAAGTTCATGGCGATCCCGCCTCGCCTACCTCAAGCGAAGATGCGGACCGCATGGAGTCATTACCGCGGCATCGTCTTTCCGGCTGCCTTCAAGCTGCGGCGCGGCGGCATGCGAGCTCGCCTCGGCGATCGTTGCCTCGGAACTCAACAAGCTCGGGAGGAAGCCGCGAGTCCGCCCCTAAATCCGACAAATCGGCGGGATCCTTCAAATCCGCCGAGGACACGAAGGAGGTCACGGTCGATCCACGTGATCCGACCAAGACCGTCTTGGTCGAGCCACGCCCCGCCAAATAGGAAGCGCCGTCGACTTCCTCCGCACTAACAAAGATGTCTTCGCATGGAGGTCCTCCGACATGCGGGCATTCAAAGGAGGTCGCCGAGCACTCCTTGAGCGTCAGGCGGGCTCAAAGCCGGTCGCCCAGCGCCGCGCCTTCGACGAGGAAAGCGCAGGTTATAGGAGGAGATCACCAAACTCTTGGCGGCGGGGTTTGTAAAGAGGTGCGCCACCACGAGTGGCTAGCCAACCTCAGTACTTGTAAAAAGAAGAGCGGGCAATGGAGAATGTGTGTTGACTATACGAGTCTCAACAAAGCATGTCCCAGGACCCATTCCCTTACCTCGCATCGACCAAGTCATCGACTCCACGGCTGGTGCGAGTCTCTTTCCTTTCGGATGCCTACTCGGGCTACCACAGTTGCGCTAAAGGAGTCCGACCATTTCGCGACTTCCTTCATCACTCCGTTCGGCTCGTTACGCTATGTCACAATGCCCTTCGGCTGAAGACGCGGGCGCTACATACCGGCGATGTATGCAAAGCGTGCTTCAATGACCGGATCGGCGCATAGCGTTGAGGCGTATGTCGGCGATATTGTCGTAAAGACCGGGAAGGTCGGCGACCTTATCGCCGACCTAGAAGAGACTTTCGCGAACCGACGGTTTCGCATAAAGCTCAACCGGAGAAGTGCGTCTTCGGGTCCCCAAAGGAAAGCTCTTAGGCTTCATCGTCTACGGCGAGGCATCGAGGCCAATCGGAGAAGATCTCGCGATCGCAGGATGGGCCCGGTCGGCAACCTCAAAGGGTCAGAGGTGGCCGGTGCTGGCGGCTTTGAGCCGTTCGTGTCTCGCCTCGGCGACGCGAATGCCGCTCTACAGTCGCTCAAGAAATCCGATCGCTTGGTTGGACACACAGGCTCGGGAGGCCCTCACCCGCTTGAAGGCCTTCTGTCCTCGCCTCGATCTGGTCGCCCGGCACCGGTGAACCTGCTCCTCTACATCGCTGCCACTACCCAAGTCGTCGGCCACGGCCCTCGTGGTGGAGCGAGCGGAAGAAGGCCGTGAGCTCAGGTACAACGGCGGTCTACTTCATCGATGAGGTACTTTCCGAGTCCAAGACTCGGTACCACAGTGCGAAGTTACTCACGCGGTGCTCATCGCAAAGAGGAAACTTCGTTCACTACTTCGATCGGCCACGCCATCACTTTGTGGTGACCACGTCCCCACTAGGCGAGATCATCCACAATCGCGATGCCTCGGGAAGGATAGCCAAATAGGCGCTCGAGCTTAGCGGCCATGGCATAATATCGCCCTCGGACGGCGATCAAATCGCGAGCTCGGCGACCGCCGCCGAGTGGGCCGAAGCCCGAGCACCACGGTGGTGAAGACCAGTCTTGGACAATGTACTTGACGGGTCTTACACCAAGAATGGCGCTGGCGCGGGGTAAATCATCATCTCCCGCCGAAGCGAGCTTCATCGCCATTAGGTTGCTCTTCGACGCGACCAACAACATTGCCGTCACGAGGCTCGCCAGCGGTCTCGGATCATTGCCGACCTCGGTGCCGCCGGCTCGTCCACGGGGACTCCAAGCTTGTCGTCGACCAAGTCATGAAGGCTGCGGGCCAGAGGCGCCGCATGGCCGCGTACTATCGAGAAATCGCGGCGGCTCGAGGAGCGGTTCAAGGTTTCGAGCTTCACCATAGCTACCGACGCTACAATGGCGAGGCCGATCACCGCCAATCTTGCCTCCGGCAGAGCCCACATCCGCCGGGATCTTCGTCTCCGACCTCCTGCGGCCATTGTCGGTGGACTCGGCGGTGGCGACCACCCGACCAATCCAAAGACGGTCGCCCGGCCGAGCGCGCGTCGGCGTAGACTTGGCCGGATCGCCAGCGGTGTGCTAGCACTTGAGTCCATTGGAGGAGGCCCTACATCGACCGTTTGTGGACGGGTCACTTCCCCGACCGGCCGAGGGCCGGCGCCTCGCCCGTGGCAAAATCCTTCGTCTGATCGCCCAGACCTCTACAAAGGAGTCCTCCGGTCCTCCAAAATGTATCTTGACCGACCAAGGAAAACACCGCTTTGGGCGACATACACAGTGAGTCTGCGGTCACCACGCAGACACCCGATCTCTTGTGGGAAAGGCCTTTCGACAAGGTTTCTCTTGGCCAACATTTGTGTCGACGCCGAGCATATCGTGCGCACTGCGAAGGATGCGATTCTTTGCTCGGCAGACGCATCTGCGCAACCCAAGCTTTCTGAGCGATCCCCATCCGTGGCCTTTTGCCGTCGGGGACTCGATTTGGTCGAACCTTCGAGAAAGCGCCGGGGCTTCACCCACCTGCTCGTCGCGGTAGATAAGTTCACCAAGTGGATAGAGGCCAAGCGGTCGTGGCGTCCACGTCGGTACAAGCGGCCATCTTCTTCCGCGACATCGTTTTTAGGTTTGGAGTCCCAAACTCCATCATCACCGAAACAACGAACACGGTTCACGGGAAGGAATTTCGAGTTACGTGGCGACTTCAACATCCGTGTCGATTGGGCGTGATAGCCCATCCGCGGACTAACGGCGGTCGGCGCACTAACGGCATGATCCTTCAAGGACTCAAGCCGCGGATCTTGATCGGCTCAAGCATTTCGCGGTATTGGGTAGCCGAGCGCCTCCGATCCTCTGAGTCTGCGGACCACGCCGACCCGGCGACCGGGTTCACACCCTTCTTTATGGTGTTGGCTGAAGCCATTTTGCCCATCGACACGGAATACGGCTCCCGAGATTGCAAGCCTTGATGAGGCTCGGGGCTCGCCGCAACAAGGCGCCATCGACCCATTTCGACGAGGCGCGCGGCGTGGCCGTCTGCGATCGGCGGATATCAACAAGCCTGCGCCGCTACCACGGCCGCCAAGTTCGAGGGGCGATCCTTGTGTTGGCGACTTGGTTCTGCGTCGGGTCCGGACAACCAAAGATAAGCACAAGTCGGCGCCCCACAGGGGTCCTTTCACCGTCGTGGAAGTTCTCCGACCTGGCACCTTTCGACTCAAGGACGCCGATGGTCGCATCCTCCCTAATGCCTGGAACATTGAAAAGTTAAGGCGATTCTATCCCTAAGCTCTTTTCTTTTTTCCTGGAATAAGTCTTTACCTTTCTCCCAACCGAGCACCTGGTCGCCACGTGACGACTCGGGGCTGCCCGTCGGCGCCCGTTCGAGCCGCTCGGATGGTGTGCATGCGGTCGGTGACCCACCGACCACGAGGTCTATCTCGGCGGTAACCCTCTCGACCGAGTGCTACGGCCACGCCCACCCGGCTATGGTTGCCCAAATAGCACTCGCGGAAGAAGGAAGCACCTGAGTGGGATGACCTTCGTCGATTGGGAACAATATTCCCCACACGAACTCGGCTAACTCACGTACTCATGTGGGTGGTGACCCGACTAGTCACGAGTCTATCGAGCGGTAACCCTCTCGACACGAGCGCTACGGCCCTCGCCCCGGCTATGGTTGCTAAGTAGCACTGCGGAAGAAGGAAGTGCCCGAGTGGAAAACCCTTGGCGATCGGGAACACTCCGAACCCCATGAGTGCGCGTAACTCACCGCATAAACAAGACTCCTATCCTCTTGGCCCTCTCAAATTGACCCGACCTACGCATAAGCGACCCGTGGTCCTTGAGGCTATGGTCGGTCAAACCCAAACGCAAAGGAGAGCAAAGAGGCAAACCGGAGCTTACAATTACTTACGATCGTTTACACAACAGTCTTTGCAAGAAAAGAAAAAAAAAAGGGGGGCTAACTTCTTTCTTCCTCTTCTTCCTGGTGGCCGACCGGCACGGAGGAGGAGGACACAGCATCTTGAAGGCGACCTCGGCGGGGCGTGGTGGCGATCTCGAGCATGCGGCTCGACACAGGCTCGAACACCATCGACCTCGTCGTCGGTCCGGTTCGGCGATGCCGCTTACTCACCATCGCGAGGTCGATACCGTCATAGTGCGAGCGGTGTTGACCAGTCGCGGGCGAAGCTCGATCTTCGCGCCCGCAATCCTGGCCGCCTCCACAAGCCCGGCACTCGGGCGGCGCGAGGGGCAAGTGCGCTCGGGCTGCCCTGTGCCCAAGACTTGGGCGCGAACCTCTGGCCGCCCTCCGAAGGGCTTCGATTCGGCGCCCATCTCGGCCCTACCATCCTCGGAGACCCTCGGCGCGCGAGCCTCGTTCACGGCGCGATCGCCACGTCGCGGTCTCCGCGCCGCATTCCGAGCCTCCATGGCGGACTTCGAGTTTTTCGCACCTCTGCGAGTTTTGGCGTCTCGGATGAGTCTCCTCACGGGTTACCCCAACCAAAGAAATCAATGGAGGAGTTGAGATACTTACGATCGCGAGTCGATCAGCCGCCGACTTCCCTCCGAGACTCTCGTGGGACGTCCTCAAGAAGCCGGACTCCTTCCGAGCAGTCTCTGCTCGGGCCGAGCTTGTTCGGCGTCCTCCGGGCCCGATCCCGCTCCGACCGCAGATGGGTCGCTTCGCTTGTGCCACCCCGCCGGTGGCGGCGGCGTCTTTGGCCTCGGTGACCTCGCCGAGGAGGATTCAAGCTCCACCACCCTTGCCCTCAAGGCCTCGGCCCCAAGGCGCTCGTCGTAAAGGGCCTTTGAGGCCTCCTCCGACCTAGGCGGAGTTTTTCGCCTCCGTCCGCCCAATGTTCAAAGCCTCTTGGGCAAGACGAAACTCAAGCCACAATGACCACTTTCTTCCACTGCGGCGCCCACGAGCATCCGAGCGACGAAGGAGCCGGCTGGCGCTTCGGGCAGGCCCGCAAATCTTTGCACAACACAGACATTTCGTCAACCGCGAAGCATATCGAGAGTTACAAAGCACGACTCCTTCGCTCGACTTACCAAACTTACGGGTTGAATCCCCGACCATCACCTCCGGCGCCTGGAAGACTCTAAGGCTAGGTCGGACCCTTATGGATCGCCCTATCTCCTCCTCCATAGCCGTGGCGCCTGCCAAGGGCGCCCACTCGCTCCTCGGCCGGGTCCATGGATCCGGCCACCGGGCCACATCCGGCAGCAGACCTTCGCCGCTCGCTCGGAGGAGCGGCGCGCCACCGCAGCGCCATGGCGGGCGATGAAGTCGGCCCCTCGGGAGCCCAGGGCGGGGTCGAACGCCTCGGCATCGGCGCCGCCCGGCCGGCGCTGCCGCCCGGCCGCTACCGCCGACCCCTCGGCGAAGCACTATCTCGGCCCGGCACCGCCCGTGGAGTCGGCGGTCGCTCCACCTCTTCCGCCAGCGCCCCTTCGGTAGCGCAATGGCGGTGGCGTCGCCCCCCTCCTGCAGGAAGACCCTCGCGTCGGCCGGCGGCGTCGGCGGGGGGCGTGGAGCTCTTCGCCGCCTCGATCTCTCCGTCCTCAAAGTGCGCGTCCGCGATCGCGTGCTCCATAAGCGCCGACGTCGGTACCACCGAGCCGCCGTGACCGCCACTTGAGAAGTGGCTGCGGCCGCCCCACCGTCACGCCCGTGTAGGCGGCGCCGACGCCACGATATTTAAAAGTCGCCCGAGCGGCTTTGCTACAAAAATGTTCAGCAGAGAAGGAAGAAATACTTATCGAAGCGGGCGGTCGCGCTGCACGCGCTCTCTTCGTCGGCCCCCCACCAAGGGGCAGGTCGGCTGGCCGCTTCCCGGCTACCACCGGTCGGTAGCGTCGACAAGCTGCGGCCCTGATGTCATCTTCGCTGAGGGACCCGGCGCGGGCTGCTGTCGGGCCAACTCTCGAGCCACCACTCACCGGAGGGTCGGAAGGAATCTTGTAGTCGGGAAGCTCCCCACTATCGATGAAGTCGCCCCACGCGGTGGACTCCGACACGTCCTCGCGCGTGCGTGCCTTGCCCGCGCTCCTTTCGCTTCTTCTTCCTCTCTCTCCTCATACGCCTTTGCGGAATCGGCCTCGCGGTCTTCGCCGAGAGGCCGCCTCGCTTCTTTCTCCCGGGAGCGGTGCCGGAGGACATGCTGCGAGCCCCTAGAGGATACAAAACGACCGATCGGGTCCGACGCTAAGAGCGAAGAAGAAAGAAGCGAGAAGAAAAATCCACAAACTCACGGTTTGGGAATGAGCCGACGAGAAAGGCCGGGTGGCGCCGGGCCACCGTGGCGCTTCCTCCGATAATCGCCGCCACCGGGCCTCCACCTCGGGACGCGACCAACTCGGCCACCTCCATCCTTGCCCTGGTCGGATGGCCCTCATCTTTGGAACATGGGGTGCGGCCCGGCGCGGCTGACGCGCATCCTCATGAAGGCGTGCGACAACATCCCCGGTCGGCCCGTTTCCTCAGAGCCCCGATCTCCTCCACGATCGGGGCCACCTTGTTCTTTCCCTCTTCTCGGCGCCCGGGTCCATTGCTCCGCTGCGACGAGGAGCTCGCCGAAAAGCACTGGGCGCTGTTTTCAACGTTCGGACATAGATCCATTCGGGCGCCATCCCTTGTTAGAGGGCGGCTTGATGTCCAGTACTCGGAGCTCCGGCCGTTTGGTGGAGGCGGGCCGCCCATGGGCGCCGTCACGTCGACTACTGTCTTTCCAAAGCCTCGCTTTGGAAGAAGTGCGCCCTGCGCCCAATGCGGCTCAATCCCTAAGAAGGCCTCGCCGGGGTAATGAAAATGGCGATGTGAAGGACCCGTTAGGGTTGAGGTGGTGCACCTCCACCTTGTAATGGAAAAAAGCCCACGGGCGAAAGGGTGGAGCGGCAGGCGAAGCCGCGCTCAAAAAGCGGCGGGACCACAACCTCGTCGCTCTGCGGCGCGGGATAACGGCCCGGTCGGCACTCTCCACCAGAGGTGCCTGCGGCACGGAGAAGCCCTTCTTCACTAGGCCGGCGCGCGACTCTCTGTCGCGGAGCACTCCGCCCACGACATCTTGGCGGAAGCGGCGGAAGGTGAGAAGAAGAGGGGTGAGGTTTCCTTCTACGGCTCTGGCGTTTTTCTTGCTTTAGGGACGGGAGGCGAAGAAGGCGGAAAGTGGCTACCCGAGGCACCCCAACAACGTACTTATAGGAGGCGCGGGACGCCGACCGAGCGGACGCCTCCTCGAGCGATCGTCGCGTCCGCCTCGTCATCACGCCGCTGGTAACTCCGATTTCCAATTCCACTCGCATTTAATCGCCGCGTCGGGTTGCGAGTCATAAAGACGCCGCCCGAACAGCGTGTCCGTTACCTCTTGGTCTCGCCTTTTGGCGGGGCGGTTGTTCCGGCGCGACGAGAGGCCCGATGGGCCGCTGCAGTCCCAAGATGGCAAAAAGCTTTGTGGCTTGCGCCAGGGCCCAAAATGGCTGTGAGTTCAAAAGGCCTAACCACCGGATGGGCGTAAGGCGCCCCAAGAAACTTGAGCGAGGGCACGAGGTGAGCCCCACGGTGGGTCCCGATTGGGTCGGAGCGACCAGATCACCTCTACTCGCGTCGAGACCATACTTCACACTCTCACAGGAGCTCATCGATGGCGCGGCCGGTGTGCTCTGGGTGGTGACGACCCGTGGTCCATCTGAGATTGAGTAAAGAAAGGTTTCTTATGGGTCGCCCACAGCAGGGGCAGGACACCCTACTCACGGGACCGTCGCTCGGAAGGGTCCCCTTGGCGGGACCTCCCGGGACCCACTCGGACTACCCGTTACTAGCTCCAAGAGCACGGCGTTCAAACCAGCGCAGTAAACGCGTCGCTCACCCTCCAGTCCCACACTGCGGATGGGGTAAACTTGTGGGATAGACGGCGGCTACTCCTCTCGCGCTTCCCTCGCGGACGGGGACTCGGGATGGATACCCGCGTCCGGCTACGGCGTTAAGCGAGCACTCGGACGCCGGAACCTCGCGGAGGCATCCGTGCGTCCTTGCCGACCAAGGCACTCGGACGCCGGAACCTCGCGGAGGCATCCGGCCGTCCTTGCCGACTAAGGCGGCGTCTAGCTACGACGTTAAGCGAGCACTCGGACACGGAACCTCGCGAAGGCATCCGATCGTCCTTGCCGACCAAGGCACTCGGACATCGGAACCTCGCGGAGGCATCCGTGCGCCCTGCCGACTAAAGCGGCGTCTAGCTACGACGTTAAACGAGCACTCGGACACCGGAACCTCGCGGAGGCATCCGGTCGTCCTTGCCGACCAAGGCACTCGGACGCCGGAACCTCGCGAGGCATCCGTCGTCCTTGCCGACTAAAGCGGCGTCTAGCTATGGCGTTAAGCGAGCACTCGGACACCGGAACCTCGCGGAGGCATCCGGTCGTCCTTGCCGACCAAGGCACTCGGACATCGGAACCTCGCGGAGGCATCCGGTCGTCCTTGCCGACTAAGGCAGCGTCTAGCTACGACGTTAAACGAGCACTCGGACACCGGAACCTCGCGGAGGCATCCGGTCGTCCTTGCCGACCAAGGCACTCGGACATCGGAACCTCGCGGAGGCATCCGGTCGTCCTTGCCGACTAAGGCAGCGTCTAGCTACGACGTTAAACGAGCACTCGGACACCGGAACCTCGCGGAGGCATCCGGTCGTCCTTGCCGACCAAGGCACTCGGACGCCGGAACCTCGCGGAGGCATCCGGTCGTCCTTGCCGACTAAGGCGGCGTCTAGCTACGACGTTAAGCGAGCACTCGGACACGGAACCTCGCGGAGGCATCCGGCCGTCCTTGCCGACCAAGGCACTCGGACACCGGAACCTCGCGGAGGCATCCGGTGCGTCCTTGCCGACTAAGGCGGCGTCTAGCTACGACGTTAAGCGAGCACTCGGACACGGAACCTCGCCGGGCATCCGGTCGTCCTTGCCGACTAAGGCGGCGTCTAGCTTCTGACGTTAAGCGAGCACTCGGACACCGGAACCTCGCGGAGGCATCCGGCCGCCTTGCCGACTAAGCAGCGTCTAGCTACGACGTTAAGCGAGCACTCGGACACCGGAACCTCGCGGGGCATCCGGCCGCCCTGCCGACCAAGGCACTCGGACACCGGAACCTCGCGGAGGCATCCGGTCGTCCTTGCCGACTAAGGCGGCGTCTAGCTCTGACGTTAAGCGAGCACTCGGACACGGAACCTCGCGGGGCATCGGTCGTCCTTGCCGACCAAGGCACTCGGACACCGGAACCTCGCGGGGCATCCGGCCGTCCTTGCCGACCAAGGCACTCGGACATCGGAACCTCGCGGAGGCATCCGGTCGTCCTTGCCGACCTAAGGCACTCGGACACCGGAACCTCGCGGAGGCATCCGGTCGTCCTTGCCGACCAAGGCACTTTCGGGCACTAAAACTTCCGAAGGCATCCGCTCATCCTTGCCGACCAAGGCACCGACTAGCTACTGGCTACCAAACGAGCGCAAAGGAAGATTTCTTGAGGAACAAACCGCGAGTTCGCACGTCCGACCACTCGAAACCGATCGCCCGAACTTTCTAGCGCCGAGTGATCAAGCGGAACAAGCAAAGCTAACTCCTTCATGAAGTCATTCATAGAGAGAAAAAAAAGGATTTCATTAAAAGCGGCGAGGCTCAAAACTTTACACCACTTTACATGAGGCACACGCAAGACTCTCTATCGCACCGGACTCCTAAAACTCCCTACGACAACGCCGACGGTAGGCCCTTGCACGGCCGACGGCGGACTTGGGGTCGGTGGACTGAGGTCGTTGGAGATGACTTCTTTGGTAGGCCCTTGCCCGGTCGTCAAAGTGAAGCCGGTTACGCCGGAATGGCATGCCGCCTTTGCTCAGCGACATCGGCGTGGCGCGCTCTATCGTCGGCGCCCTCGCGCCATTGCCTCTAGGAGGCCCCCTTGCCACTCCAAGCCTCGGGATCGCTCGAAGTAAGCGCGTCAGCGGCAAAGAACGTCGCGAGCTACTTCTTCTCTCTTTGGGAGTTCGGCTATCGCTTTGATCATACTCAACCCAAAGCTCGTTCAAAGGGTCTTCCTCTTCCACCACGATGTCATCACCAAATCGAAGACTAAAGGGTGTCTTGAACACATTTCAAGAAGGAAAGGATTCTCGTCTAAGAGTCGCCGCTCGAGCAACCCGTGGCGCCCTTATATACCCATTGAAGGAAGATCAAGCGACTCAGAATAAATGCGCGTAGAGAAAGCAAGCGCCACCACCGGAACCCGGCGGTCAAGAAGGCGAACGAGCAAAAACACACCTAGCCGTGCGCGTAGCGCGCGCACAAAGCAATTAAGAGGCTCCCGCGTTCGCATACCTCAGAACGTAATCCGGGCGGGCGTCGGATGCGTTGGGGCACGCCGGCAAAAATCGGTAGGCCCGTTGGCCCACCTAGTTGAGCGGATCGATCAAGCTCAACCCCAAGCGAAGTCTGCGAACTCGATTGGAGGTTCTGGGGAACTCTTGCGAATACTCATAAAGCGAGGTGCACCAACGGCCCAATTGCAACAAGCAAAGCCCAGAGCAGCAAGCAGGCGGCCTCGAATACGGCCCCAGCCTAAACAGGCCGTCCCCGGCCTGCTACCCAAATGCCTACGAGACCATTCAGGGAGACCATTCCCGACCGGTCCCGACTCCGACTCAGCAGGGTTCCCGACCCCCGCAGCGGGACGGGATCCCCCGACTCCGACTCAGCAGGGTTCCCGACCCCCGCAGCAGGACGGGATCCCCCGGCTCCGACCGAACCATGATAATCCCCGCCGAGGGCCGCGTGCCGCGCATCGGAGTCCCGTGTCAACCTAAGGCCACGTGCCCCACGAACGGTCATTAAGTGGTGGCGAGGCGGTGGTCCTTCCCAAGACGTTTGATAGCTGCTGAAGCCACGTCTCTGTCCCATCACCACCACCCACAAAGTGCAAGGACACGCTCTCCCGAGGCAACTCCAACGTCACACGCGACTACGTCGGCACCCACATGGATCACGAGAGCGGCTCGCCACTTCGGAGGATTACCTAACCGCTCGACCGGCTAGACCACCGACCCAAAGATAGGCTCGGCAGCGGCGACCGGTCGGGCGAACAAGCGACCGGTCGGCGGAACGATTGGCCGACGGCGGGCAAGATCAAGCCCTAGAAGTAGCTCGCTGGCACCGCCAATTCTCGATGTAACCTGCCTTCGTCTTGAATAAAAGGAGGCGGGAACCTCCTAACAGGCGAGTAAGAGCTACAAGAGAGCTTTTTCCTCTTCTTCCTCTTCTTCTTTTTCTCCTTCGAGAGCTAAGTTTAGATCATTCTAGTGTTGAGGCTCCACCTCTCGCTTGTAAAAAACTCGGTGCGATCATCCGCACTTTTGATGAATACAACACCAGCGCCTGGCCGAGTAGGGACCTTGGCCCGAACGGTATACATCTTGGACTCCAGGGTCTAACCATTCAGGGAGCGGGAACGCGCAGCCCCTTAGACTTACAAATTTACTTGCCGGCGCTCGAAACGCCGACAGTTGGCGCGCCAGGTAGGGGGCTTCGCGCGTCTTCAGCAGCATCTCCGGATTCCCATTCGTCTCCTTGATGGCATTCTTCTCCAACGACGGCATGACTGTGTTCGGGAGCCAGATCCGCTTCGGCTCCCTCAGCTTCACCGTCACCTCGGAGGGAGAGCTCACGCTCATCCCCGCTGCCGCCGGAGGGCAGGCGCTTGCGGGGAGCCTGGACACCATCTCCGGCAGCTTCGTCCCACTCCGGCTTGGAGCGCCCCCGCGGGCCCCAAAGCCGGAACCTGAGGAGCGCTATACCTCCTTTGGCGAAAGCCCCTCCGGGCCTGCGCAGGAGATCCCGTCACCTCCCGCCTGCTCACGACTTGTAGCTATGGCTGGCTACATGCCAACCTCCGTCCACGAGTTGCTGGAAGACTCTTCCAGCCACGGCTCCAGCTCCGACACGGAGTATCCCGCCCGCAGGCGGCACTCGCGAGTGCAACGTGGCGAGCCTGGTGATCCGCCGTAGCCACCGCGGCTACGACGGTCCCCGTCCGCGACCGAGGCACAGGAGGGGGAATACCGCCGCGAAGGCCGCCTTGAACGCCTTCGAGCTCGCTGGCTGAGCTCAACGCAACGCTGAGAGTGGAGGAGCGAAAAGGTCGAGCTCGGCCGGCTCGAGCCAACCTGGGCGGGGCGAGCCCGAGCCAGCGAGTCTTTGCCGGGCGGCGCGACGGCGCGCGCGCCAAAGCACCACAAGTTGGGGCGAATCCGCGCCCCGCTTTTCCCTCACGCAAGCTAAAGCGTGGCTGCGGCGCAATGCCGCTCGAGGCCTTCCGAGCCCGCAAACCCGGAGGCCGAGCTACCTACCGGAACCGGGGGGTGGTGGAGCGTGCCGTCAAAGACATCTGAGCCTCCGGCTCCTACCACACCGGCGCTACTTCCGCCACGGGCCCGTCTGCCATGCATGGAGCCGTTTGGTGCGGCCAAGACCGCACCCCACCATGAACCACCCCAGCCTCACGCACCCGGCGCGCGGCCTCGGTAATGCCTCGACATCCGCGCCACCCTCGGCGCGAAGAAAGATGGCGGAGGACGCCGCCACTCACGTGTTGCGGATGGTGGCGCCACTACCGCGGCCCGAGCCACGATGGTCCGGACCACGGGCTTTTTGCCAAGGGATCCGCCGGCGGATTTCCCGCCGATTCCGGCGCCTACCAACATTGCCAAGTACAGGGCCACCAACCCGTGTGTCGGCTCAAGATTACCGGCTCGCGTCTTGCGGCCGGGGAGCGACGGATGATCTCTTCATCATCCAAGTACCTCCCCATCTACCTCGCGGACTCGGCTCGAGCTGGCTCGAGTACCGCCTCAAAAGCTGCGGGAGGCGGGCCGACTTGAAGAATCTCTTCGTCGGTAACTTCGTGGCACTTATAAGCGCCGTAACTCCTGGGACACGAAGGCTGCAAGCGGAGGCCGGGAGACTCTCCGGGACTACATCGGGAGGTTTTCCGCCGGTCAACGAGCTCCCGACATCTCCGACGCCGATGTCGTGGGAGCCTTCATCTACGGCACCTTCGCAAGGCCTTGGTGCACAAGGTGGTGCCTCAAGCCTGGGACCACCAAGGAGCTCCTCGACATCGCCACCAACCACGCCTCCGCGCGAGGCCGAGGGGCTATTTTCGAAGGAGGAAAGGCCCAGCAGAGCCCGGCGTCAAACGGGTCTCCTTCCGACCGCTTCGACAAGCGGAGGCGGCACAGAAGCGATCCGCGAGACCCAGTGGTCGCCACGGCCGACCGCCTCGCCAGCGCCAGCGCGCCGACCGTCGCGCCCGACCACTTCGAAATTGATGGACGGCCCATGCCCGAACCATGGGTTCTCCGTCAAGCACAAGCACCGGACTGCGAGGTCCGAGGCGCTATCTTTCTAGCGTCCCCACCACGCCGCGAAGCAAAGGAAAGAAGCCCGCCGCGCCCGCTGAACGGCGGAGAAGAAGGCGACGACGAGTTCCCGAGCCCGACGGTGCGCCTCATGATCTTCGAGGATCGGCTTGCTACGCCGACAAGCGTCGCTCAAGCTCGCTATCTGCGAGAGTCCACACCGTCGCACGGGCGTCCCCAATATCTTCGGTGGTCGGAGTTCCGATCACCTTTGATCGGACCGATCACCCGATCGCGTCCACGGTAGGGAGGTACCGTGGTGGTCACCCCGTCGTCGGGCAAGCGCCTCACGAAGGTCTTTGATGGGGACGGGGCGGCCTTAACATCCTCTACGTTGAGGCGTTCGACGCTATGGGGTCCCGCTCAAGCCTCCCGGCCAAGCAAGGCACCTTTCCATGGCGTCATCCCGGGCCAGCAAGCCCATCCGCTCGGGCCGGTCGACCTGCCCGTCACCTTCGGGGAGCCGGGAAACTTCCGCACCGAGACCCTCACCTTCGAGGTCGTGGATTTCCCCGGCGCCTACCACGCCATCCTGGGGAGGCCATGCTACGCCAAGTTCATGGCGATCCCTGCCACGCCTACCTCAAAGTCAAGATGCCGGACCGCATGGAGTCATTACTGCGGCATCGTCTTTCCGGCTGCCTTCAAGCTATGAGCGGCGGTGCGCGAGCTCGCCTCAGCGATCGTTGCCTCTGCGGAACTCAACAAGCTCGGGAGGGAAGCCGCGAGTCCGCCCCTAAATCCAAGAAATCGGGCGGGATCCTTCAAACCGCCGAGGACACGAAGGAGGTCACGGTCGATCCCTGTGATCCGACCAAGACCGTGCGGGTCGGAGCCACGCCCCGCCAAATAGGAAAGCGCGCTCGTCGACTTCCTCCGCACTAACAAAGATGTCTTCGCATGGAGGTCCTCCGACATGCCGGGCATTCCAAAGGAGGTCGCCGAGCACTCCTTGAGCGTCCGACCAGGCTCAAAGCCGGTCGTAGCAACGCCGCGCCGCTCGACGAGGAAAAGCGCAGGTTATAGGAGGAGATCACCAAACTCTTGGCGGCGGGGTTTGTAAAGAGGTGCGCCACCACGAGTGGCTAGCCAACCTCAGACTTGTAAAAAGAAGAACGGGCAATGGAGAATGTGTGTTGACTATACGAGTCTCAACAAAGCATGTCCCAAGGACCCATTCCCCTTACCTCGCATCGACCAAGTCATCGACTCCACCGCTGGGTGCGAGTCTCTTTCCTTTCTGGATGCCTACTCGGGCTACCACCAGATTGCGCTAAAGGAGTCCGACCAGCTCGCGACTTCCTTCATCACTCCGTTCGGCTCGTTCTGCTATGTCACAATGCCCTTCGGCCTGAAGAACGCGGGCGCTACATACCAGCGATGTATGCAAACGTGCTTCAATGACCAGATCGGCCGCAACGTTGAGGCGTATGTCGACGATATTGTCGTAAAGACCAGGAAGGCTGACGACCTTATCGCCGACCTAGAAGAGACTTTCGCGAACCTTCGACGGTTTCGCATAAAGCTCAACCCAGAAGCGTCTTGGGGTCCCCAAAGGAAAGCTCTTAGGCTTCATCGTCTCTGAGCGAGGCATCGAGGCCAATCAGGAGAAGATCTCGGCGATCGCAAGGATGGGCCCGGTCAGCAACCTCAAAGGGGTCCAGAGGCTGACCGGGTGCCTGGCGGCTTTGAGCCGTTTCGTGTCTCGCCTCGGCGAACGCGGAATGCCGCTCTGAGTCGCTCAAGAAATCCGATCGCTTGCTTGGACACACGAAGCTCGGAGGCCTCACCCGCTTGAAGGCCTTCTGTCCTCGCCTCCGATCTGGTCGCCCGGCACCGGGTGAACCGTACTCCTCTACATCGTTGCCACTACCCAAGTCGTCCAAGACGGCCCTCGTGGTGGAGCGGCGGAAGAAAGCCGTGAGCTCAAGGTACAACGGCGGTCTACTTCATCGATGAGGTACTTTCCGAGTCCAAGACTCGGTACCACAGTGCGAAGTTACTCACGCGGTGCTCATCGCCAAGAGAAACTCGTTCACTACTTCGATCAAGACGCCATCACGTGGTGACCACGTCCCCACTAGGCGAGATCATCCACAATCGCGATGCCTCGGGAAGGATAGCCAAATAGGCGCTCGAGCTTAGCGGCCATGGCATAATATCGTCCCTCGGACGGCGATCAAGTCGCGAGCTCTCGCCGACTTCGTCGCCGAGTGGACAAGCCGAGCACCACGGTGGTGAAGACCCGTCTTGGACAATGTACTTCGACGGGTCTTACACCAAGAATGGCGCGGCGCGGAGTAAATCATCATCTCCCGCTCGAACGAGCTCAATCGCCATTAGGTTGCTCTTCGACGCGACCAACAACATTGCCGAGCACGAGGCTCGTCAGCGGTCTCGGATCGCTGCCGACCTCGGTGCCCGCCGGCTCGTCCGCACGGGACTCCAAGCTTGTCGTCGACCAAGTCATGAAGGCTGCGGCCCCGAGGCGCCGCATGGCCGCGTACTATCGAGAAGTACGCGGCTCGAGGAGCGTTCAAGGGTTTGAGCTTCACCATAGCTACCGGCGCTACAATGGCGAGGCCGATCACCGCCAATCTTGCCTCCAGCAGAGAGCCCATCGCGGGATCTTCGTCTCGACCTCCTGCGCCCTTGTCCGGTGGACTCGGCGGTGGCGCCACCGACCAATCGGCCGGTCGCCCGGCCGACGCCACGATCGGCGTAGACTTGGCCGGATCGCCGCGGTGTGCTAGCACTTGAGTCCGACGGAGGAGGCCCTACATCGACCGTTTGTGGACGGGTCACTTCCCCGACCGAGCCGAGGCGGCGCCTCGCCCGGCGGCAAAATCCTTCGTCTGATCGCCCGGACCTCTACAAAGGAGTCCCTCGAGGTCCTCCAAAATGTATCTTGACCGACCAAGGAAAGCATTGCTGGACGACATACGGTGAGTCTGCGGTCACCACGCAACACCCGATCTCTTGTGGGAAAGGCCTTTCGACAAGGTTTCTCTTGGCCAACCGCGTGTCGACGCCGAGCATATCGTGCGCACTGCGAAGGATGCGATTCTTTGCTCGTGACGCATCTGCCACCAAGCTTCTGAGCGATCCCCATCCGTGGCCTTTTGCCGTCTGGGACTCGATTTGGTCGAACCTTCAGAAAGCGCCCGGGCTTCACCCACTGCTCGTCGCGGTAGATAAGTTCACCAAGTGGATAGAGGCCAAGCCGGTCGTGGCGTCCACGTCGGTACAAGCGGCCATCTTCTTCCGCGACATCGTTTTAGGTTTGAGTCCCAAACTCCATCATCACCGACAACGGAACACGGTTCACGGGAAGGAATTTCGAGTTCGTGGCGACTTCAACATCCGTGTCGATTGGGCGTGATGAGCCCATCCGCGGACTAACGGCGGTCGGCGCACTAACGGCATGATCCTTCAAGGACTCAAGCGCGGATCTTCGATCGGCTCAAGCATTTCGCGGTATTTGGTGGCCGAGCCGCCCTCGTCCTCTGGAGTGCGGACCACGCCGACCGGCGGCCGGTTCACACCCTTCTTTATGGTGTTGTGGCGAAGCCATTTTGCCCGACGACCGAATCGGCTCCCGAGATTGCAAGCCTTGATGAGGCTCGGGGCTCGCCGCAACAAGGCGCCATCGACCCGGCTCGGCGAGGCGCGGCGTGGCGAATCTGCGGTCGGCGGATATCAACAAGCCTGCGCCGCTACCACGGCCGCCAAGTTCGAGGATCGATCCTTGGTATTTGGCGACTTGGTTCTGCGTCGGGTCCGGACAACCAAAGATAAGCACAAGTGGCGCCCCACAGGAGGTCCTTTCACCGTCGTGGAAGTTCTCCGACTGGCACCTTCGACTCAAGGGCGCCGATGGTCGCATCCTCCCTAATGCCCGAACATTGAAAAGTTAAGGCGATTCTATCCTAAGCTCTTTCTTTTTCTGGAATAAGTCTTTACCTTTCTCCCAACCGAGCACACGTCGCCACGTGGCGACTCGGGGCTGCCCGTGGCGCCCGTTGTGCCGCTCGGATGGTGTGCGTGCGGTCGGTGACCCGGCCGACCACGAGGTCTATCGGCGGTAACCCTCTCGACCGAGTGCTACGGCCTACGCCCACCGGCTATGGTTGCCCGATAGCACTCGCGGAAGAAGGAAGCACTGAGTGGGATGACCTTACGGTCGATTGGGAACAATATTCCCCACACGAACTCGGCTAACTCACGTACTCATGTGGGTCGGTGACCCGACTAGTCCTGAGAGTCTATCGGCGGTAACCCTCTCGACACGAGCGCCACGACCTCGCCCCCGGCTATGGTTGCTAAGTAGCACTTTGCGGAAGAAGGAAGTGCGAGTGGAAAAACCCTTGGCCGATCGGGAACACTCCGAACCCCATGAGTGCGCGTAACTACCGCATAAACAAGACTCCTATCCTCTTGGCCCTCTCAAATTGACCCGACCTACGCATAAGCGACCCGTGGTCCTTGAGGCTATGGTCGGTCAAACCAAACGCAAAGGAGAGCAAAGAGGCAAGCCGAGCTTACAATTACTTACGATCGTTTACAACAGCATCTTTGCAAGAAAAGAAAAAAAAAGGGGGCTAACTTCTTTCTTCCTCTTCTTCACGGTGGCGGCCGAGCGGAGGAGGAGGACTGGCATCTTGAAGGCGACCTCGGGCGGGGCGTGGTGGCGATCTCCGAGCATGCGGCTCGACACGAGCTCGAACACGCCGACCTCGTCGTCGGTCGGTTCCGGCGATGCCGCTACTCACCTGCTGCGAGGTCGAGCACCGTCATAGTGCGAGGCGGTGTTGACCGGTCTTGACGAAGCTCCGATCTTTGCGCCCGCAATCACTGCCGCCTCCACAAGCCCGGCTTTTCGGGCGGTAGCGAGGCAAGTGCGCTCGGCCTGCCTTGTGCCCAAGACTTGGCGCGAACCTCTGGCCGCCCTCAGAAGGCTTCGATTCGGCGCCCATCTCGGCCTACCATCCTCGGAGACCCTCGCGCGCGAGCCTCGTTCTGGCGCGATCGCCACGTCGCGGTCTCGCCGCCGCATTCCGAGCCTCCATGGCGGCGCTCGGGTTTTCTCGCACCTCTGCGAGTTTTCGGCGTCTCGGATGAGTCTCTCACGGGTTACCCCAACCAAAGAAATCAATGGAGGAGTTGAGATACTTACGATCGCGAGTCGATCAGTGCCGACTTCCCTCCGAGACTCTCGAGGCGTCCTCAAGGAAGCCAGCTCCTTCCGAACAGTCTCCTGCTCGGACCGAGCTTGTTCGGCGTCCTCCCGGGCCTGATCCCGCTCCGACCGCAGATGGGTCGCTTCTGCTTGTGCCACCCCTCGGTGGTGGCGGCGTCTTTGGCCTCGGTGACCTCCGCCAGGAGGATTCAAGCTCCACCACCCTTGCCTCAAGGCCTCGGCCCCAGGCGCTCGTCGTAAAGGGCCTTTGAGGCCTCCTCCACCCTAAGCGGAGTTTTTCGCCTCCGTCGCCCAATGTTCAAAGCCTCTTGGGCAAGACGAAACTCAAGCCACAGTGACCACTTTCTTCCATCGGCGTCACTCACGAGCATCCGGCGACGAAGGAGCCCGACCGGGCGCCGGGCGGGCCCGCAAATCTTCGCAACAACACGGACATTTCGTCAATCTGGCGAAGCATATCGAGAGTTACAAGCACGACTCCTTCGCTCGACTTACCAAACTTACGGGTTGAATCCCAGACCATCACCTCCAGCGCCTGGAAGACTCTAAGGCTAGGGTCGAGACCTTATGGATCAGCCCTATCTCCTCCTCGCAACCGTGGCGCCTGTAAGGGCGACCCACTCGCTCCTCGCCGGGTCCATGGATCCCGGCCTGGGCCACATCCGGCAGCAGACCTTCGCCGCTCGCCGGAGGAGCGCGCCCACCAGAGCGCCATGGCGTGGGCGATGAAGTCGGCCTCGGGAGCCCTTTGGGCAGGCGGTCAACGCCTCGCATCGGCGCCGCCCGGCCGGGCGCGCCGGCCGCTACCGCCGACCCCTCGGCGTGACACTATCTCGGACGGCACCGCCGGTGGGTCAGCGATCGCTCCACCTCTTCGCGGCGCCTTCGATCGACGCAATGGCGTGGCGTCGCCGTCCCCCTCCTGCAGGAAGACCCTCGTCGGCGCGGCGTCGGCGGGGCGGCGGAGCTCTTCGCCGCCTCGATCTCTCCGTCCTCAAAGGAGTGCGCGTCCGCGATCGCGTGCTCCATAGGCGCCGACCGATCGGTACCACCGAGTCGCCGTGACCGCCACTTGAGAAGTGGCTGCGGACGCCGCCACCGCCACGCCGTGTAGGCGCTGCGACGCCACGATATTTAAAAGTCGCCGAGCGGCTTTGCTACAAAAATGTTCCAGCAGAAGGGAAGAAATACTTATCGAAGCGGAGCGGTCGCGCTGCACGCGCTCTCTTCGTCGGCCCCCACCAAGGGGCGGTGGTGGCCGCTTCCCCCGGCTACCACCGGTCGCGTAGCGTCGACAAGCTGCGACCTGATGTCGCCCTTCGCCGAGGACCGCGCCGCGGGCTGCTGTCGGGCCAACTCTCGAGCCACCACTCACCGGAGGGTCGGGAAGAATGCGTTGTAGTCGGGAAGCTCCCCACTATCGCAGAAGTCGTCCCCACCGCGGTGGACTCAAATCGTCCTCGTTCGCGCGTGCCTTGCCTTGCGCGCTTCCTTCTTCTTCCTCCTCTCCTCCTTCGCCTTTTGCGGGAATCGGCCTCGGCGGTCTTCGCCGAGAGCGCCCTCGCTTCTTTCTCCCGGAGCGGTGCCCGGAGGACATGCCTGCGAGCCCCTAGAGGATACAAAAGCAGCCGACAGTCGACGCTAAGAGCGAAGAAGAAAGAAGCGAAGAAAAATCCCACAAACTCACCAGATTTGGGGAATGAGCCGACGAGAAAGGCCCCGGGTGGCCGCCCGGGGCCACCGTGGCGCTTCCTCCGATAACTGCCGCCACCCGGGCCTCCACCTCGGACGCGACCAACTCGGCCACCTCCATCCTTGCCCGGTCGGATGGCCCTCATCTTGGAACATGGGGTGCGGCCCGGCGCGAGGGGTCGCACGCGCATCCTCATGAAGCGTGCACGACAACATCCCGGTCGACCCGTTTCCTCGAGCCCGATCTCCTCCACGATCGGGGCCACCTTGTTCTTTTCCCTCTTCTCGGCGCCCTGTGTCCATTGCTCCATCTGCGTGGAGCTCGCGTAAAAGCCTGGTATTTGTTTTCAACGTCCGGACATAGATCCATTCGAGCGCCATCCCTTGTTAGAGGACGGCGGCTTGATGTCCAGTACTCGAGCTCCGCCCGTTCGGTGGAGGGCCAGCCGCCCATGGCGCCGTCACGTCGACGGCCTGTCTTTCCAAAGCCTCGCCGGAAGAAGTGCGCGCCACGGCGCCAATGCGGCTCAATCCTAAGAAGGCCTCGCACAGGGTAATGAAAATGGCGATGTGAAGGACCCCGTTAGGGTTGAGGTGGTGCACCTCCACCTTGTAATGGAAAAGAAGCCCCTGGACGAAAGGGTGGAGCGGCAGGCCGAAGCCGCGCTCAAAAAACGAGGCGGGGACCACAACCTCGTCGCTCTGCGGCGCCGGGATAACGGCCCCGGTCGGCACTCTCCAGCCAGAGGTGCCCTGCGCCGGGAGGAAGCCCTTCTTCACTAGGCCGAGCGCGACTCTCTGTCGGAGCACTCCGCCCACGACATCTTGGCGGGAAGCGATTGGAAGGTGAGAAGAAGAGGGTGAGGTTTCCTTCTCGCTCTCTGGCGTTTTTCTTGCTTTAGGGACGGAGACGAAGAAGGCGAAAGCGTGGCTACCCGAGGCACCCCAACAACGTGCTTTATAGGAGGCGGGCGACGCCGACCGAACGCCTCCTCGAACGATCGTCGCGTCGCCCTCGCCTGCATCACGCCGGCACTGGTAACTCCCGATTTCCAATTCCACTCCGCATTTAATCTGTCGCGTCGGTTGCGAGTCATAAAGACGCCGCCCGACAGCGTGTCCGTTACCTCTTGGTCTCCGCTTTTGGCGGGACGGTTGTTCCGGCGCGACGAGGCCCATTGGGCCTGCGGTCCCAAGATGGCAAAAAGCTTTGTGGCTTGCGCCAGGGCCCACCGCAAAGTCAGGTTCAAAAGGCCTAACCCACCGGATGGGCGTGGGCCGCCCAAATAAACTTGAGCGAGGGCAAGCACGAGGTGAGCCCCACGGTGGGTCCCCGATTGGGTCGTGACGACCCGGCCACCTCTACTCGCCCGAGACCATACTTCACACTCTCCGGGAGCTCATCGATGGCGGCGGCCACCGTGCTCTGGGTGGTGACGACCAGTGGTCCATCTGGATTGAGTAAAGAAAGGTTTCTTATGGGTCGCCCCACGCCAGGCAGGACACCCTACTGGGACCGTCCGCTCGGAAGGGTCCCCTTGGCGGGACCTCCCAGACCCACTCGGACTACCCGTTACTAGCTCCAAGAGCACGGCGTTCAAACCAACGCAGTAAACGCGTCGCTCACCCCTCCGGTCCCACACCGCGGATGGGGTAAACTTGTGGGATAGGCGGCGGCTACTCCTCGCAGCTTCCCTCACGGACGGGGACTCGGGATGGATACCCCGCGTCCAGCTACGACGTTAAACGAGCACTCGGACGCCGGAACCTCGCGGAGGCATCCGGTCGTCCTTGCCGACCAAGGCACTCGGACATCGGAACCTCGCGGAGGCATCCGGTCGTCCTTGCCGACTAAGGCAGCGTCTAGCTACGACGTTAAACGAGCACTCGGACACCGGAACCTCGCGAAGGCATCGGTCGTCCTTGCCGGCCAAGGCACTCGGACATCGGAACCTCGCGGAGGCATCCTGGTCGTCCTTGCCGACTAAGGCGGCGTCTAGCTACGACGTTAAGCGAGCACTCGGACACGGAACCTCGCGGAGGCATCCGGTCGTCCTGCCGACCAAGGCACTCGGACATCGGAACCTCGCGAGGCATCCGGTCGTCCTTGCCGACTAAGCGGCGTCTAGCTATGGCGTTAAGCGAGCACTCGGACACGGAACCTCGCGGAGGCATCCGGCCGCCCTGCCGACCAAGGCACTCGGACATCGGAACCTCGCGGAGGCATCCGTGCGTCCTTGCCGACTAAGCGGCGTCTAGCTACGACGTTAAGCGAGCACTCGGACACCGGAACCTCGCGGAGGCATCCGGTCGTCCTTGCCGACCAAGGCACTCGGACATCGGAACCTCGCGGAGGCATCCGGTCGTCCTTGCCGACTAAGGCAGCGTCTAGCTACGACGTTAAACGAGCACTCGGACACCGGAACCTCGCGGAGGCATCCGGTCGTCCTTGCCGACCAAGGCACTCGGACATCGGAACCTCGCGGAGGCATCGGCCGTCCTGCCGACTAAGGCGGCGTCTAGCTACGACGTTAAGCGAGCACTTTCGGACACCGGAACCTCGCGGAGGCATCCGGCGTCCTTGCCGACCAAGGCACTCGGACACCGGAACCTCGCGGAGGCATCCGGTCGTCCTTGCCGACTAAGGCAGCGTCTAGCTACGACGTTAAACGAGCACTCGGACACCGGAACCTCGCCGGGGCATCCGGTCGTCCTTGCCGACTAAGGCAGCGTCTAGCTACGACGTTAAACGAGCACTCGGACACCGGAACCTCGCGGAGGCATCCGGTCGTCCTTGCCGACTAAGGCAGCGTCTAGCTACGACGTTAAACGAGCACTCGGACACGGAACCTCGCGGGGCATCCGGCCGTCCCTGCCGACCAAGGCACTCGGACACCGGAACCTCGCGGAGGCATCCGGTCGTCCTTGCCGACTAAGGCGGCGTCTAGCACGACGTTAAGCGAGCACTCGGACACGGAACCTCGCCGGGCATCCGGTCGTCCTTGCCGACCAAGGCACTCGGACACCGGAACCTCGCGGGGCATCCGGTCGTCCTTGCCGACCAAGGCACTCGGACATCGGAACCTCGCGGAGGCATCCGGTCGTCCTTGCCGACCAAGGCACTCGGACACCGGAACCTCGCGGAGGCATCCGGTCGTCCTTGCCGACCAAGGCACTCGGGCACTAAAACTTCAGAAGGCATCCGCTCATCCTTGCCGACCAAGGCACCGACTAGCTACGGCGCCGAAACGAGCGCAAAGGAAGATTTCTTGAGGAACAAACCGCGAGTTCGCACGTCCGACCACTCGGAAACCGATCGCCGAACTTTCTAGCGCCGAGCTGATCAAAGCAGAACAAGCAAAGCTAACTCCTTCATGAAGTCATTCATAGAGAGAAAAAAAGGATTTCATTAAAAGCGTGGGCTCAAAACTTTACACCACTTTACATGAGGCACACGCAAGACTCTCTATCTGCACCTGGACTCCTAAAACTCCCTACGACAACGCCGACGGTAGGCCCTTGCACGGCCGACGGGCGCACTTTGGGGTCGGTGGACTGAGTCGTTGGAGATGACTTCTTTGGTAGGCCCTTGCCCCGTCGTCAAAGTGAAGCCACAGCCGCGGAATGGCATGCCGCTGCTGCCGTTCAGCGACATCGACGCGGCCGCGCCTACTGCAATCGGCGCCCTCGCGCCATTGCCTCTAGGAGGGCCCCCCTTGCCACTCCAAGCCTCGGGACTGCCTGAAGTAGCGCGTCAACGGCAGCAACGTCGCGAGCTACTTCTTCTCTCTTTGGGAGTTCGGCTATCGCCTGATCATACTCAACCCAAAGCTCGTTCAAAGGGTCTTCCTCTTCCACCACGATGTCATCACCGAAACTGAAGACTAAAGGGTGTCTTGAACACATTTCAAGAAGGAAAGGATTCTCGTCTAAGAGTCTGCCGCTCGAGCAACCCGTGGCGCCCTTATATACCCATTCGAAGGAAGATCAAACGACTCAGGAATAAATGCCGGCGCAGGAAAACGAAGCGCCCACCACCGGAACCCGAAGCGGTCAAGAAGACGAACGAGCAAAAACACACCTAGCCGTGCGCGCGCAACGAAGCAATTAAGAGGCTCCCGGCGGTTCGCATACCTCGAGGCGTAATCCGGGCGGGCGTCGGATGCGTTGAGGCACGCCCGGCAAAAATCGGTAGGCCCGTTGGCCCACCTAGTTGAGCGGATCCATCAAGCTCAACCCCAGCGAGTCCGCCGAACTCGATTGGAGGTTCGAAACTCTTGGCGAATACTCATAAAACAGGTGCACCAGCGGCCCAATTGCAACAAGCAAAGCCCAGAGCAGCAAGCGGCGGCCTCGAATACGGCCCGGCCTAAGCAGCCGCCCCGGCACGCTACCCAAATGCCTACGAGACCATTCAGGAGACCATTCCGACCGGTCCCGACTCCGACTTCAGCGAGGTTCCGACCCCGCGGCGGGGACGGATCCCCGACTCCGACTTCGGCGAGGTTCCCGACCCCGCAGCAGACGGATCCCCGCTCCGACCGAACCATGATAATCCCGCCGAGGGCGCGTGCGCGCATCGGAGTCCGTGTCAACCTAAGGCCACGTGCCCCACGAACGGTCATTCGGAAGTCGAGCGGCGGCGGTGGTCCTTCCCAAACGGTTTGATAGCTGCTGAAGCCCGTCTCTGTCCCATCACCACCACCCACGGTGCAAGGACACGCTCTCCCGAGGCAACTCCAACGTCACACGCGACTACGTCGGCACCCACATGGATCACGAGAGCGGCTCGCCACTTCCGGAGGATTACCTAACCGCTCGACCGGCTAGACCACCGACCCAAAGATAGGCTCGAAGAGCGGCGACCATCAGCGAACAAGCGACCGATCGGCGAACGATTGGCGACGGCGGGCAAGACCGAAGCCCTAGAAGTAGCTCGCTGGCACTTCGCCAATTCTCGATGTAACACGCCCTTCAGATCTTGAATAAAAGGAGGGAACCTCCTAACAGGCGGCGAGTAAGAGCTACAAGAGAGCTTTTTCCTCTTCTTCCTCTTCTTCTTTTTCTCCTTCCGAGAGCTAAGTTTAGATCATTCTAGTGTTGAGGCTCCACCTCTCGCTTGTAAAAAACTTCGGTGCGATCATCCGCTTTTGATGAATACAACACCAACGCACTGGCTGGGTAGGGACCTTGGCCCGAACCAAGTATACATCTTGGACTGTGGTCTAACCATTCAGGAGCGGAACGCAGCGCGGCCCCTTAGACTTACAAATTTACTTGCCGGCGCTCGAAACGCCGACACAAAGTTTATGGCCATTTCTTCATGGGGTGCTTCATGCACTTCTACTTGCTCTTCGCTGCTATTCCCTATCGCAGGGGCAAGTTCCTTTAGCTTTTCATCGCCTATGTGTGCGCACACATTATTTTCGGCAGCTTCCTACAGTGGAAGATTTAAGTCTGGAATTGCCTTTACCGTTGTCTTCTTTCCAGTGTCAGGTCTCAACTGGCTCCCTTTCTTTCCTTGGGGTATTTTCGTGATTGGTTGTGGTAAGTCCTCTAGCCCAGTTTTCTCCAGACGTCTCCGGGTACTTTGGGTTTGAGGAGCCAGATTTTCTGTTCTTTTTCTTTGAGGCCTCTGAACAGGATGAGGGATACCTTCTATTTTCTTTGGTATTTTCACCCTCTCTGGTGCATTTCTTGCGGGTACATGCGACTTAACCACGCCCTTCAGATCACAAAAATAATCAGACAGTTTATTTGCTAAATTCTGCAGATCAATTATCTTCTGGACTTCTTGATTTGCTTCATTAGTGCGGGGGTTATGTGCGGGGATCCCAGTGGAATGCCATATGATTTCCCGGCATTTTTCATCCAAAGGTTGATTTCCTCCCCCTAATGACGGGAAACGGTCCTCGTCAAATATGCAATCAGCGAATCGGGCTGTATGCAAATCTCCAGTCATGGGTTCCAGATACCTGATTATGGATGCACTCTCATAACCAACGTATATCTCAGACTTGCGGAGAGGGCCCATTGCAGTCCGCTGAGGAGGTGGTATAGGTACATATACCATACACCCAAATTTTCTGAGATGGGAGATCTTCGGGATGATCCCGTGCACAAGCTGCATAGGAGAATGGATGTTGTAGGCCGACGGTCTGAACTTGATAAGAGCTGCTGCGCGCAGGACTACGTGACCCCAACAAGTGTTGGGCAAGTTACAACTATGCAAAAGTGGTCTGGCAATGAACTTAATCCTCTTTATTAGTGCTTCAGCTAGTCCATTCTGCGTATGGACGTGCGGTACGGAGTGCTCAACTGCTATCCCTGTTGCAGTGCAATAATCATCAAATGCCTTTGAAGTAAATTCTCCGGTGTTGTCCATTCTAATGGACTTCACGCGATGATCAGGGAAAGCATTCTTAATTCTTATGACCTGCGAGATCAGCTTTGAAAAAACATGGTTTCTTGTTGACAATAAGCATACATGTGACCATTTCGAGGAAGCATCGATGAGCACCATAAAGTATCAAAACGGCCCTGACAAGGGCTGAATCGGGCCGCAAATATCCCCCTAGATGCGTTCCAGGAATGCAGGGATTTCACTTTGCAAATTCATGACAGAGGGTCTAGTTATTAATTTCCCGGTGGCACATGCAGGGCACACAAAATCTTCATGATTCGGGAAATTTTTAACATTAATGCCATGACCTTGTGAGTTGTTCACTATATTTCTCATCATTCTAAGACCAGGATGGCCTAATCTACCATGCCATAAAGAAAATAATTCAGAGCTTCTAAAAACAGTCTTCAAGGAAGTATACACTTCGGGTGCATAAATATTCGTGTAGTACAACCCAGATTCATATGAGGGACATTTTTCTAATACCATTTTTCCACATACCGCGTGCTTCACAATGCACAAGTATTCTTTGCCATTTTCTTCATTGGTTTCTACGTGAAAATCATTGGCGTGGATGTCTTTGAAGCTTAAGAGAGTGCGTGTTGATTCAGGGTACAAAAGGGCTTCTTTGATTACCAAAGTTGTACCCATAGGCAATATAATAGTGGCTCTTCCTGAGCCTATTACATATGAGTCGCTTCCTGCGATCGTAGTAATCTTTCCAGCGTTCTTCGTGATCGACTGGAAGTATTTAGACTCTCTTAAGATGGTATTTGTTGTGCCACTATCAACAATGCATATCTCTTCCATTTGGGCGCTACACGATTTCTAGATAAAAGAAATATAATTCTAATCAGATAGAGGCAAAATAATCCAAATATTGCTTGCAAATTTGAAGAATAAAAGAATAAATTGCATATTTATTCATGAGAGAAGTATGCTCTTCTAGAGCTTACAATTCATTATTCAAAAGAAAAATGCTAACAACCATAATCTAAAAAAAATGCATTAAACAAAATCTGTAAAATATACATTAATTTCTGCTTCTATGTCATCGACATAAGTTTTCTCTTCATTTGCCATAATATTGGCTGCAGCGTCGATGTCCAGGCTATTCTGTGAGGATGAGACAAGTGAGGTATCTTTATCCATGGCATCATCATCACCGATGTTGGCGAAGTGCGCCTCTGCGGGGGCGTTTTCTTTTGCCTTCCTCTTAGCCTGATATGCGTTGATCACTTCCTTGGATTCCCGACATATCTTCGACCAGTGTCCCCAAGTGCCATACTTGAAGCACGTTTGGTTCTGCTGTCCATACGGCTTGGCGTGTGCCTTTTCTTTATCATCCTTTTTCACTAGGGCTTTGGACTTTCCTTTGACCTGAGTCCTCTCTTTTCCACCCTGCTTGCCCTTCTTTCTATTAATAGGCTTTCTCACCTTGTAGCTATTGGCATTGACTTATGTGCCAGTGCCCCGTCCAGGTGGCTGCGAGACATAGTTCTTGCGTAGAACACCGTCTTGCGATTCCGCAACTTGCATTACATCAATCAGTTCGCTATACTTCTTGTATACGTCCTGACGATAGCTGCGTGCACTCTGGATAGCATTTGGGTGGAAGGTGGAGAGAATTTTCTCAATCTTCTCCTCATCAGTGATCTTCTTGCCACATAGGAGAGATTGGTACAAATTCGTGCAAGCGAATTGTACTGCCATCGCTTTTAAAGTCTGCAAACCTCAGACGTACCCAATCTTGCTGTGCTTGGGGCAAGATGGTGTACTTGAGTTTTTCGAACCGCTTCTGAAGTGCAGTCCAAAGCTCATGTGCACTCTCCTCAGCCATATATTCATTCTTCAGAGTGGCTGAGAGGTGGTGCCTGAGGAAGTGCAAGGCTTGATCGTTCTGCTCAGCGGTAGGTTTTGCGTCCTGCGAGGACCCTAGACCAATCGCGGCGCGGAGCTTCTTGCCCCCAAGAATGATCTTCACGTCCGATGCCCAAGTGAGATAGTTCTGACCGTGCGGGGCCAGTTCTTCAAACTCACGATTCACGATACCGGACATCTTCATGATTTCAAAATTCCGACATTAGATTACTGCATGTAATCTAATAGAAAATGGTTGCAAAAGGCATAAAATACAGAAAATATATAGCCATGCATTGCAGTATATAAAATAAAGCAATGAATTCAAAGTTCATAAAGAATATTCATAAAAAAAGAAATAAAGCGAGAGAAAAAAACAGAGCCAGAAAATTTTCTGAAATGTTCTAGCAATTTTTCAAAAATTTCCTGCTATTTTTCCTTTTTTCTTTTCTTTTCTTCTTTTCTTTTTATTTCCGTTTTCTTTTCTTTTTCTTTTCCGGCCGAACGGCCTCATGGACCTTGCCCTTTCCCGGCCCAAACGCACGCACGCGGCTAGGGTTCCCCTAGCCGCCGCCATTTTTTTTTTCTGCGCTCCTTTTATTTCATTCACTTGCCGCATGAAGCTTCGCCGCCACCAGACACCTCCACCCGCGCCGCCTCGCCTTTCTTTTGCTCCCGTGCGTGGGCGAGGAGCCGGCGGGCGTGACTTCTTGCGTCACCGGCGCGGGTGCAGGGCCGTCGGTCGAGGCAAGCGGTGCGGCGCTGGCCGGGACCGACGACGCGGCGCGGTCGGCGATCGGCCGAAAAGCGCGGCGGCGGCGGCTTTGGGCCGGCGGCGAGTTTGGGCGGGCGCGGCACGAGGCGACGGATGGCTGCGGCCGGGGCAGGTGGTTGTCTTTGTCGGGAGGCGAGCCGGGCGGCGCGCGACGCGAAGCGCGGCGGAGGCGCGCCGCGGCGGCGACGGTCCATGCGCTGCGGGCGCGAGGGTCGATGCGTCGGCGCGTGGGCCGAGGCATCGCTTCGGGCTTGCAAGCCAAAACAACGGCGATTTTTTTCTTGCATGAACAGTAAAATTGACTTGTGTTGTAGCTTCGTGCCACGAGACGAAAACAGTACGAGATGCAAAAGATAGATGCATGTATAAGATCAACAAGCGTTTAGATTCAATCGCTAATTCTCACCTTTTCTCACCTTTCAATCTGAACTACGGTAGAGCTTCGTGCTGATAACGTGTTAAGGAACCTCGCTATTGAATAGTCCGGGGTTCCCGAACAGATCTAAATTGGAGAAGAGAGAGGGACACATGTATATGGGGAGCGACGACAGAATTCTTTATTGATTTTTGAATGCTTGTACATAGGGGGACCCTCTCCTTATATAGTAGTCGTTTAGGATTTCGACTAAGGAACCATCGTGAGCTTTCCATTGGACCACGTGGTTTTCAACATAACCATGCATCAATGGCTGGAAAAAAGGTGCTTTCCGTGGCGAGTTAAGGATAACTTCGTACGTAACGTCTTACCACCCAACGCCCAACCGCTCAGAAATCTTTAAGGAGAGCCGTGCTTTCCTCCCGCCAATTAACTGCGCGTACCATCGTTCTTAGCTCTAATCGTGTACGTTTTGCCGGGAATGCAAGGAGGGCCGGATGGCCATATGGTAACGGTACTACTCCAAGCAATGGTGCCATGCTAGCGTGTCTAATCAAAAAATGGTATGAATCTATTTAATTTTGAGAAATTTTACAATGCATTGTACTTATAGTATATGATGGACAGTAGAAATCAGATCTAGCTATCGTTTTATTGAGAGTATTACTACCACTCTACTAACGGAGGAAGTATATATAAATATTAGCTAATATGATTCATTAGATTAAAAATGAGAAGTGTCTATTGAATATAGGGTAACGTAGAAGAGCTCTTAATTTAACCCGATGGTGACCAGGAAGTGCATATATCGAGTATGTGTTGCTTCCTTACTTGCATTGCTGCAGTGATGTATCTGGTGATATTATTTATGATCGGCGTCGAGCATTCAGATGTCATCACGGTGCAGGCTGGAGCTCCAGAAGTCAGAGCTGACTGCTGAGTGTCTGAAGATTTGTCGGTCTTGTTACTTCGCCTTTTCAAACGAACAGTGCAAACAGCAGCTTCTGGAAATAATAAATACTCTGCTCTCCAGTAGTACAGCAATGGCGTTAACAGTCTGGGATTAATGGGGGTCACCTAAACCTTTTTGTGTTTGGGGGAAAATCCTTCCATCTGTCATCACCACCCGTTACCTCCTCCAATACTACTGGATCAAATCTCTTCACTAGTTCACTTCACGGTTGGTGCAGCTCGGCTGCTGCTTTCAATGGAGCAGTACTGTGTATGGCAGCAAAGAAGAAGCACTTGCAAAGTTGCAATTAGCCGAGCAGCTTGGCCATCTAGGCATGCAGACGCATGGCATAAGGGCGCGAGAAAAATAGCTCACGAGAGCTGAGTAGCTGAGAGAGTAGAGGGAGAACTCTCGATCTATTCCAGGCCTGGTGGCAGCGCACCAGGAGAAGTGGGAGACAGTAGTGAAGATAGGGATGGCAAAGTAATTGACCCTGATTAATGACAGTCCAACAGTATTACTAATTACTAACATTCTGGTCATGCAATTGTCAATATCCTACGGTAGTACAGTTCTAACTTTTTAATTCAAGCTTAGATCAATATCGGTGGTTTTCCTAGAGTAATGGTTGATGAATTATTCAGGGGCGAGATATGTACCGCAAAGCTTTTCAAAACTATCCATAAAAGAGTAGTATATGAAAACAAAATCAGAGAGAAAACAACAATGTAGTTAAGGGCTTGTTTGGTTCGTGCTAAACTTTGTTTTAAGTCTCAAACAAGTTGGCCAAGTTTGAGTTTTCGTGACAAGCGTCTGGTTCTGAGCCACAGTTATTGCATGTCACCTTTTTTAATCTCTTACCCCACCTGTCATAAGCGTTTGCTAGCCAAATTTTGTCATGTGTAGAGACCATTTTGACCAATGTACAAACTATGGTTTGCCGCACTTGTGGAAAAAAATATGGTAAAATTTTAAAAGCAACCAAACATATACTAAAATTCATAAACCTAGCACTGATCTAGGAGTACAAAAAGGTTTTGTCATAGGTTAACATTTCCTTGTCAGTAACCATGAATCGATTCATGATCCGGCGGCGGAAAGGTGATGGACGCACGTAAGGCCAGGGAGTTCAAGTTCTTGCTTGTCTCCAACCAACTCCCAACCAAAAGTGAGACGAGCTGGCCCCAAGTTTCCTCACTGCATTAGTGTCCTTTCAGACTGGTCTCAGCATCTCTAATGGTAACACTTTAGCTGTTTCTTAGCTATATCATATCAGTAAATCCTACAAGATAAAGAGAGGAGGTGAGGAAAGAGAATATGTTGTCTCTTATGCAAGCGACAAACTGATAACGCAAACCAATGCAAAAAAGTGATAGAGTGTGAGAGAAAAAATATAATGAAGATGAATGATTTTAAAGATAAACTATTGAAGATGTTATCTCTGCATGAATTAGAATGCTTAAAGATAATCTTAATAGACAGACTATTGTACATGCTCTTGCGCCCAAAGTCGTAACCGCGATGCCTCGTATCATGGTATCATCAACACGTTGCACCCCCTGAGACGAGTACTCCAGTTCACTTGATCTTGTTGAGCAGCAGTCTAGAGCTATTTTTTTTTTCGAAGATGCTTAGATAGAAGCTAGCTAGATTTACAAAAAATATGTGCAATAGAGCTAGAAAAGCCAAAGTTTTCCAGACCATTATGGTGTTTGATATGGCCCATAGTTCGGTTGTTTCCTAAGTACTCCCTTGTTTGGCTATGATTATTCATGATCTCCAAAGCACCTATTTCAATACATTTTATCTATTAAGTGATTGTGGTATATCATTTAATAGAGATATGTATAATCATTTGTTATTAAGTATTTTTTAGATTTAGTGCTTCCCCTTCTATGCGCATGATAGACTGTCGACAAATATAATGAAACCGAGGGAGTATATTCTTTCTTTGGAAGATGCTTCTATTCATCACTATTTAAAAGTTGTATAAACATTAAAGTATGAATAGAGGGTGAACAGTGATTACTTATCACTTTAAGATTTATATAACTTGTATTAGAAGAGGATACATAGAAGCACAGCTACTCTTTTATACGTGATCAAGATAAAAAGAAAAAAAAAACGATACTCCATCCTTCCTTACTCCCTATACACAATACCAGTACTAGTAACTGCAAGCGAATTAGTGAGCTGACCGGAACCGTTGATCACACGATCCAATGCTAGAGGGGAGAAGGGCAGTTGCTTCGCTGTAATCGTAATAGTGCAGGGGTGGACCGAGCAGAGGATCAGGGGGCTAAGGCACCTTCTTTCTCCGACCACACTATGGGTACCTCCTTCCTACCGTGAAGCGTTACTACGTTGTCGTCATAAAAGTTAGCTAGAAGATTGAAATTTGAAGGTCAGTTTAGCACCCTCTAGATTTATATTCTGGGTCCGCCGTTATAACAGTGTGCAGCGGATCCATGCTCCCCGTTACGCGTTACTAACAGGTGGCATGCAGAAGTAGAGCACTCACCAGCAGCCGGTGTGAAGTAAGCCGGCGTGCGATCTCTCACCGAACAACCGTCAGCCGGAGAAGACGTGAGCCGCGCAACCTGCAGCCGGCCGGGACGGTGGCTTCGGCATATGGGACGGCGACAGGCATTCAATAGCGCGAGGCAGGGGCGGTTGAGTCAGTGGCCGCATTACAGCTTCTGTAGCACCGGTCGTTGTTTTAGGTGTGCGTTCTCGCTGATCTTGGTGTCTCTGTACAACTCTAGCTACGTATTAGTACTACCATCAGTTGGAGTATTACTACACTATTAGTATTACCTGTACGGTTGTACTGTCAGTATTAGACTCAGTGGATAGTATTGTTGCCTGTCTCAGCGTAGTTAATTCATATCGATTTGTGCCAATTAATTCCCCCAACTCCCTAGCAACTTTCTGACGTGGTTCTATAAATATCGATCTGTGCTAGGTGCAGGGCCATCGTCTGCATCGTTCCAAGCGCAGGATCAACTTTGTCTCGTCACTGCAGTCATCGGCTTTCTCATTGGCGTCTCAATGGATAGGATCCTCGCCGGCCTCCTTGGCTTCCTCCTGTTGGTCAGTTCCTCATTATCATGCAGCTCGTTTTGTAATTTTTTTTTCATTATTTCCTACGCGCTGCATGTAGATGCTTGGGGAATGCTCTGTTCTATTGCTATTTGGATGCGTTTAAAGCCACAAGGGAATCTATCTGCTGCATATGCCAATTGGCCGATCCAGCTTACAGCAAATATATATGCATATTAAAATGAAATAGTGGGAAAAGGAGTACATTAGTGAGCCAAATACGAAGAGGGTATTAAGCCGACATATATATTGTGTTCAACCTGCAAGCTACTCTGATTTTACTAGATTCGTAGGGAACGAGGGAGAATACAGTAGTAAATGCATAGATCATGAGAGGATTGTTTCTTTCATCAAAGAAATATATAGCTAGATTTCAAATACGTACAAACTCTTGTAATTTGCATGCAGATTGCATCAGTAGGAAGCCATGCAGCTCGGGCTCCGGAGCAATACTGGAAGACTGCTCTTCCCAACACTCACATGCCAAGCTCCCTCTCTCAACTCCTAAACACTCCAGGTATCATCTCTCAAGAAAACAGCTTCGGTACAGTTGCATATAAACTAGTAACAGCTGATCAACACATCAAACCTTCTCCTTGTTCACAACCGGAGGCACGTCTGTGAACGTCGGCTGGGGCGGTGTCCATGTCGACGCGGGGCAAGACAAGCCCGGGGGCACGACGGTTAACGTTGGCAAGGGTGGAGTCGGCGTCAACGTCAACCCTGGCAGCGGCAAGCCCGGCGGGACTACGGTCGGCGTCGGGAAGGGCGGCGTTGGTGTCAACGTTAACCCTGGCAGCGGCAAGCCCGGCGGTACCACCGTCGGCGTTGGGAAGGGTGGTGTTGGCGTCAACGTCAACCCTGGCAGCGGCAAGCCCGGCGGCACCACGGTCGGCGTTGGAAAGGGTGGCGTCGGCGTCAATGTGAATCCTGGCCACGGCAAGCCCGGTGGCACCTCGGTTGGCGTTGGCACGGGTGGCGTCGGCGTCAACGTCAATCCTGGCTACGGCAAGCCCGGCGGTACCACGGTCGGCGTTGGCAAGGGAGGGGTTGGCGTCAACGTAAGACCCCGCGGGAAGCCTGTCAACGTCAATGTCTCACCTTTTATTTACAACTACGCCGCATCAGAGACGCAGTTACACGACGACCCCGGCGTCTCGCTATTCTTCCTGGAGAAGGACCTCCACGCTGGGAAGAAGCTGACCGTCCATTTCACGGCCACCACGGCCGGAGCAAAGTTCCTCCCGCGAACCGAGGCGGACGCCATCCCGTTCTCCTCCGAGAAGGTCCCTGAGATCCTTAGCCGCTTCTCCGTGAAGCCAGACTCCGTCGAGGCGGCAGAGATGACGCAGACGCTGCACGACTGCGAGGAGCCGGCGGCGAAGGGCGAGAAGAAGGCGTGCGCCACGTCGCTTGAGTCCATGGTCGACTTCGCCACGTCCGGCCTCGGGACCAGCCACGTCAGGGCCATGTCGACCGTCGTCGGGAAGGAGGGTTCGCCGAAGCAGGAGTACACCATGACAGGCGTGAAGCGTACGGCCGGCGCCGACCAGCTCGTGGCCTGCCACGCGGAGCAGTACCCGTACGCCGTGTTCGCGTGCCACCTGACGCAGGCGACAAGGGCGTACACGGTGTCGATGGTCGGCAAGGACGGCACGGCAGTGGAGGCCGTCGTGGTGTGCCACGCCGACACGGCCGGGTGGAACCCGAAGCACGTCGCGTTCCAGGTGCTCAAGGTGAAGCCCGGCACGGTGCCGGTCTGCCATTTCTTGCCGCAGGACCACGTTGTCTGGACCCGCAGCGGTTGAAGACAGGACGTGCGCCGTTCGTTCGCGCCGCTATTCACGTTCTTAATGCCTCATGATCAGTTCATTATGTTCTATAGCCTCTACGCAGATACTACTGTATGGTATCTTACATCTTTGCATACAGTTTAGTGCTTGTTATTTGTATTTGGATGGTGTTGCCAGTATCGCCCGCCCGCTAGCTTCTACCGAGTGGGCTATTTGCTGTGTAGTTTAGCCCGTGGATGCAATAAACAGACTGGTATTTGTGTACATCTCTTTATCATAACTGTTACCTGCATCAGAAAACTTCTCTTAATATTCAAAGCTTCGATTATCAGACTAGCTCAACTTAACCAGACGGAGAATGGAGCTTCAAATATGCCAGCCGGCCAGGGCGCCAATTCACACTTGTACTGAAATAGATCTCACCAAGGAACCCAACAATCAAGAGTTCTAGATGCCCACCCGCGTATTCAAGATTTCAAGGTTGTGAGAGCCCATTCCAGGGCCACAACAAGGTAAGCAACAATGAGAAGAAATAGAAACTAGATTGAACGGTGAAGAACAAAGGACAAACAGGTACAGACCAGAGATAATTCGAGTGCACCAGGCCTGCGACAACTTAACGCAGTGCACCTCCTACCATTGGTTACAAGCAGACGGTTGAACGGGCATTTAGCTGATCAGGAGGTGAATGATACTCCAGGTGAAATAGTTACTGGAATATATCAATGAATAATCACAGGTCAGGATAGTGAGGGTCTGTTTGTTTTTACTGTGAATTCTTCAAAAGCTAATTCTAGATTGTGGCTACAGAGAAGCTGATTTTGGATCCTGAGATGGTATTTAGTGGGTAATTACTTGAAACTTTCAATGTTATTTTCATATTTGTATTCCTTAAAATCCACAGAAGCACATATGAAGTAGATTATGGATTTTAGTGTATATAGGTGGGTTGAATTATGAGAATCAATTATTAGAATCGGGTTGTTTGTTTTTTATTCAGCTTTTGGGGCTAAAATCTAGATTCGACAGTAAAAACAAACAGACCCAATCTTCCAGACTGACAAGTGAATACAGAATAATTAGTACATCATCAGAAGCTCAACAAATTGAACAGAGTAATCTAATATTAAAAGCACATACGAATCAAATACAGCTAACACTGCTCCCACCTGGCTTCAAATGAAATGTTTTAATTCTGTTTCGTTAAATCAAACTGCCACTCTTCATCTTCGTCCCAAATCTTCATCAACCCGATAGATTACTGAAAGAGCGAAGGTGTTGAATCGAAATGCTCTGCCTTTACTTTCCCTTTTAATTGTTCTGTCCAGGAATAAATGGTTGTTTATGTGTATGTATATACTTCTACATTTTCGGCATCATTGGTCTATACTGAATGCTTCAGTTTCCTACCCCGCAAATATTTACATACTTTCTTGTCCAGTTTGGCTATCACAATTATGAGTCTATGACCAAGTCTCAATGTTAAATCGACCAGCCCTTTCCAGTGTCCTGAGCCATCTTGAAGCTGCCTCTTTTGAAACACCACCCCCTTGGCGGATAACTTCTTCTAGTGCAGCCATAACATCAGCAGGCATTTTGGTAGAAGACCTGGCAGTGTATATTGCAGCCCCAGAGCATAATATATTAATATGTTCCACACTCTTGCACTCTGCTCCTTTATCTTGTGTTGTACAGAGGCCTTTTGAGGATGATCCCTAGAAAAAAGCAACAAAGAAACCGCCACCTTTTTTTTCAGGGACAACACTGCCTGGTCCTGGGCATGATTTAACCAAAAGTCCTTGTATAGAAAATCATCGTCTGAGAGCCTAGCCTTGTTCGGTTGGCTCGGTGCGCTAGGGCGCACACAGCCCGCGTGGGCGCTCATGGAGTCGAGTGCGTGCGTGTGTTTGGGTATGCGTTTGTAGATCGGCTGTTGTTTTTCTTCTCTAATGGAATCCATCTTATGAAGTGTTGAGTATATCGCAATGGAATTCACGAGTAGAGATCAACCACTATCTCAACACGCTTTTTGCGGATAATAAATAAAATTTAGTTTCTTTTTCCCCCAACATTTGTGTCCACTGCCTTTGTCCTGTGTATCTCCGGCTTATTTTATTTTCTCACAATAGTGCCAATGGATCGGGCTAAATCGGCATGGCATGAAAGTGGAACGATATGTCAATGGGCTATGGCTGAGCTCGCCGGAGACGAGTCAGGCCGGCACAATATGACACGGTTGGTTGGTTGGCCCGTGACAGCATTACACGATCTAGACTCATGGTCCATCTTGCCCGTGCCGGCAAGGCAGGATGCCCAGGTCTATAATCGTGGTCGATGTCTGTTCCTCCCTCCTTAGTGTTCATGCATCAAATCTGTGCATGTTTTATCTGTGGTTTTGTCCATGAGTCGCTCATTCTAGCTGAGTGATCACCCATCACACGTACGTGCAACGTGAAGAAGCAAGATCAGCGGCTGGCCAAGGACACCAGCATCGTGGTGACCACGTTCCACGTACGAGGGCGTGCGCAACCACCCCTGCGAGAAGCTCATGGAGGCGCTCAGCCCCATCCTCAAGCAGTGCCGCCGATTCCTCTCCCAGCTGTAATAATCAAGCTCCGATCCATCTTAATAATCCACAGGTTTCCATAACTTGGTCAGGCCACAAAAATACCATGTATACTGTACAAGTAGGTATATATACCAGCGAACTTCAAGGGGGAAGAAAAGGACAGGAATGTGCCTACGGCCTACCTCCCCAATCCAGCGCCAGTGCGCACGGCATAACTAATCATATATGCAAGACTTTAAACTAATCATATCTGCGCACTCCCCGTGCGTCGGAATCGTGTCTACTAAGCTTACAAATAAAGAAATTTTACTGTGCATTATACTAACTAGTCAGGCTAACTTTTTAGATAAAGTCACTTGGATCTGCTAATTTGGATTGTACTTGATAGCCGTTATAATCTTGGTCTGTTAGATGGACGTTAAATATTTTTCTTTTCTCTATTAATATGAAATTTTTCTCACCGTTCATAATTAGTATAGTTAATATATTATATTAGGAAATTTAATAATTTTATAATTTACCATTGCAATTCACATACAAATTAAAATTTTAAGCATCCTTTAATTTATTCCTATTTTGGTGGGGTTTTTTCAATTTAGGCTGGAATTCGTATAAAAATCCATATTCTATTTTTATTTATTATTACTCATAATTTTATTTTTAGGATTACTCTCAAATTACAATGGAAATAAAATTGCTAATTTTTTATTTTGAATTTTAGCTAATTTGGCTTGTCCTTGATATAGATTCGCTGCGTCAAAAAAAGTATAGGACATATTTTTTTAATGATCTTGTGCATAAATATATATTGTATTTCATATTCCAAAACAAAATTAGTGTAGCCTCCTCTATACACCACTAATAAATATCTAACTTTACTTTATATCCTTTACATACATGCATTGAATATAGCATAGCCAGTATGTATAATAACTAGGGATTGTGCAATATCACTAGATGATCTTTTGCATTTTGCAATATCATTTTAGTTTATGTACCGAGAGAAAATACACCCTATAAACTTGGACAGGGTCAGTAATTATTATTCCGACTTTGCATATTTATTATCGTACCTGGGGTGAATTTTTTAAGTTTTAGGTTGGAATTTATATGAAATTTATATTTTCATTTATTAGTATTTTGAATTAATTTTTAGTGTTTACTTTAGAGTTTGTATGAAAATCAAATTATTTATATTATTTTATTTTTATTCTGAATTTTACTTAATTGGCCTTGTACTTGAGATAGACTCATTGTTTTAATTTGCTAATTTTTTAATTATTATTCTAAATTTTAATTATTTATCTTGTTCTTAGTGCCAAGAGAACCCTATGAAGTTGAACGGATTGAGTAATTATTATTCAGAGTTTGCATATTTTTTCGTACGTAGGGTGGATTTTTTGAGTTTTAGGTTGGAATTCATATGAAAATTTATATTTTTATTTATTACTATTTTGAATTTATTTTTAGGGTTTACTTATTTTGAATTTATTTTTAGGGTTTACTTTGGAATTTGTACGAAAACCTAATTGATAATTTTATTTTATTTTTATTCTGAATTTTACTTAAATTGTCTTGTACTTGAGATAGACTCATTATTTTAATTTGCTAATTTTGTTTAATTATTATTCTATTTTTTTTATATTTATGTATTTATTTTGGAAATCGCATGGAAGTTAGATTGCTAATTTTTCTTCATTTTTTATTTTGAATTTTAGTTTACTTAATTTGGCTTGTATTTGAGATAGACTCATCGTTTTAATTTGTTAATTTTATTTAATTATTATTCTGAATTTTAATTATTTATGGATTTACTTTGAAAATATTATGGAAGTTAGATTGCTAATTTCTTTAATTTTTTATTCCGAATTTTCTTAATTTATATTGTACTTAATATGTGCTCTTTCTTTTAATCTAAACGTTATAACTTGGGCCCAACAAATAGATGGTCAAATCTTTCTGGTTAACGTGGGAGCTTCCTCAGAGTGCCTAATTAGTATAGGTATATTTTCAATTTATTTTTAGGGTTTACTTTGGAATTTGTACGAAAATCTAATCGATAATTTTATTTTACTTTTATTCTGGATTTTACTTAATTTGGCTTGTACTTGAGATTGACTCATTATTTTAATTTGCTAACAATTTTTTGATATTTATGTATTTACTTTGAAAATCGCATGGAAGTTAGATTGCTAATTTTTCTTTATTTTTTATTTTGAATTTTAGTTTACTTAATTTGGTTTGTACTTGAGACAAACTCATCGTTTTAATTTGCTAATTTTATTTAATTATTATTTCATATTTTAATTATTTATGGATTTACTTTGAAAATAGTATGGAAGCCAGATTGCTAATCTCTTTATTTTTTTTATTCCGAATTTTCTTAATTTATATTGTATTTAATATGGACTCTTTCTTTTAATCTAAACCGTTATAATTTGAGCCCAACAAATAGATGATCAGATCTTTCTAGTTAACGTGGAAGCTTCCTGAGAGTGGCTAATTAGTATAGGTATAGATAGATAGCATACGATGGTAATAGAAATTAGATCTAACTATTGATTTGTTAAGGATGTTTTTACTACTCCACTGTCGAAGAAAATATAAATAAATACTAGCTAATCTGATCTATTGAATTAAGAAAATAATCGATCTATATTAAATTTAGAGTACCGTAAAAGGGTTTTACTAATATGCACATGAAAACGTAACTACAAGCTGAATTCACTGTTCTTTCCAATCTCATGGGATGTTCGTTTCTGAAAAATACCACCTTTATTTTGTACTGAAAAAGAGTTTCTTCAACTTGTGCAGTTTTTTAGGTATGTACGGTGATATAAATAACAGCTGTTTGTAATATATCTCTATATCATCTATAAACAACATTAAAAATAATTCATACAATAGATTGTATATATAGTTGTTTGTAATAGTCTCTCATCCAATTAACAGACTGTCTACACAAAATAGAAAGCTTTCTATAAGATCGTCTGTTAAATAATAGACAATAGATTTTTCTCTCCTCTATATCACCTAAAATCCTATATAGTATAGTCTTACAGACAGCTGATATGTATCATTATGCATGCCCTAAGGGTTCAGGGTTTAGGATTCAACTGACGCAGTTACGCCGTTTCGAACACAGTTTCAACTGAAGAATTTTTTTTCCTTTAATATTTTTTAATCTTTTTTTCAAAACTAGGCGTCAAGGCAAAAAAATTACAAAATTGGGCGTCGGTCGCCCGTATATGGGGCGATCCCATATACGGGCGATCGCCCCACATACGGGCGATTAGTACTACTTTAAACGCGCGATTTTTCCTCTGTCTACGATTAATTTCTAAAAAAAATCATAGCTTTTTCATATGATGTCGGATGGAGATAAACTTTATATGAAAATTGTAGCTCTCGACGGGATCTACAACTTTTGTATACAAAAGTTTTCAATTTGAGTCCATTTAGATAGCAAAAAATGGGATAGAATGTTCAGATCTAAAAATGGATCTATTTTTAGATCTGACCATTCTATCCCTTTTTGGCTATCTAAATGGACTCAAATTGAAAAAATTTGTATACAAAAGTTGTAGATCCCATCGAGAGATACAATTTTCATATAAAGTTTATCTTCATCCGACATCATATGAAAAAGTTATGATTTTTTTTAGAAATTAACAGCAGACAGAGTAAAAATCGCGCGTTTAAAGCAGTATTAATCGCCCGTATGTGGGGCGATCGCCCGTATGTGGGGCGATCGCCCCATATACGGGTGACCGGCGCCCAATTTTGTAATTTTTTTTGCCCCGACGCCTAGTTTTGAAAAAAAGATTAAAAAAAATATTAAAGAAAAAAAATTCTTCAACTGAAAAGGACTCATGGGCCCATCTTTCTTCCAAAAAAGCTAGAAACAGGCAACGCGTGCCCGTCTGAAAGAATAACAGCCCACAATGGGCTAACAATCGGCCCAATCTAGCCCATACATGAGACCACGAAGGACGTAAGAAAAGCCCACCCGCACAATACCATTCCATCCTCCGCACCCGTCTCGCCCTAGCCTCCTCCTGGCGAGCAGCGGCCAGGCAGCCACCACGCAGCGACGCGCCGACGGCCGGGTAATCTCCCCCATCACTTTTATATCGCTCAGTTCGTCTTTTTTTTTTCCTGCGATCTCGATGTTCCTCTCGATGATTCCGACTCCATCGTAGCCTTGGCGAAAATATTAGCTAGCTACTATGGTTTTAGGAACGAAGCAGATTCCGAGGTTTTTCACCAATGGGAAAGCCAATTACTCGGCTGTCTTTGGAGAATCGATTCCGCTTTTCGGCGAGAGCGGTGGCCGTAAGTCGAAGCTTCGCTACGGATGTTGTACGCCGGGAACGGCAAAATCTGTCCAGCTGCGATTGACGCAATCTACATCTGGTGTTAATTGTGAATTTCCGGGTATGTCAACGTGGCTATGGGCGCAGTTTCTCTAGAAAGAAAGAAAGAAAAAAAAAATCCAATTCTTCATTCACTGAGCGGATCATGTTAACATGAACAATTAGTTGTTTCCTTGACCAAACTGAATCAGAGATTATTTAGTTGTATTGTAGTTTTTGGGGCATGTTGCAGCCCATCGTCTACTAAAGGGAGTACAATATGGCAGCATGGGTTACTAGGTGTAAGACGAATGCGCAATGAAATAATTTTTGAATTTTGCTGCCTATGCATTGTTTTTATATGAAGCTTATAGTGCACATGAAGTTGTGTTGTGATACGATTATTTCGATGTTTTTTTTATAGGATCAGGGTACTTAAGCTTGCCTTTATTTTTTTTATGGGAATAGTTGGGGAGATCCCTACTGAAAAAGCTTGCTTCTAGTTAAGCATTAACTAATATAATTTTTTCCATTTCTCTTTTCACATTGCAGGGAGGTGAAAAAACATCAAGGGAAACCTGGTCCTAGAAAATGAACAAGGGCAAGATTTTCAAGTTGGCAAAAGGATTTAGAGGAAGGGCAAAAAATTGCATAAGGATAGCAAGGGAGAGGGTTGAAAAAGCCTTGCAATATTCCTACAGGGATAGGCGTAACAAGAAGAGGGACATGCGATCCCTTTGGATTGAGCGCATCAATGCTGGTACACGATTGCATGGGGTATGTATCAGTTGCACTCAAGCTGTCAAAAGGAAAGGAATTTTGGTATTGGATAGGAATATCTAATCACCATAAATCTTTTGCATGCTCATTTTAAAACAAACAGTTCAAGATAAGATAACACTACCAGCCTTGCATTCTGCTTTTTAAGTAGCTCTTTTCTTGCATCTGACTACCAGGTGAACTATGGCAATTTCATGCATGGATTGATGAAGGAGAACATCCAACTCAACAGGAAGGTGCTCTCAGAGCTGTCAATGCATGAACCATACAGCTTCAAGGCACTTGTTGATGTATCTCACAATGCATTTCCTGGGAACAGGCCGCTTGTCAAAAAGGAGGGTCTAGCAGCTATCCTATAAAACTATTTTTCCAATAAGTCACCGCACTCATGATAGTCTCCCCTTCATGGCAACTGAAGTTACTACAAATCTACTACTATTTCCTTTCATCTTGTATCCTTAGGATGAGTCTGGGTGACTCATCTAATTTATGCCCTGCATGTATTTAGGTAATTTCCTGTAGTATTCTCTATAGCAGGAAACATCTTACTGCATTATTGTTCTTTTGGCCCTTTCTGTTGGTCTTATGGAGAGAGTTCTCTGTGTACTGTTGACAATTTCAGCAATATTGATTATGAATTCTGTAGCAAGATACACATAGATTGATGGCCCTTGTCGTTTCTTTATAATGGTGATCATGTGGCCTGTCAAACTTCGCAAGCTTGGTTTCTTCTGACGTCTTCGTAGATTTTTGCAAGTAGTTTGCAGGAATTAGACAGTTAACCAAGCACCCCTGCTTCTAAATGAACACTTCTGCAGTTCTTTTATTTAGAGAAAAAAGGAATATTGCGTGGACCTTTCAGTTTTGTCGCAGAGGTATAATGCATGATAGTCCAGAATGACCGTGAAGTTCCCACTTGAAGGCTTATGAAACCACATCTTATTGACTCAGATGTGGTGCTCCAAATCTCAACTTCTCCTTGGCATGTACTTCATATGCAGGATGTATGATCAACCCCAGAATGAAAGAAACAAACTTTCTTTTTTGATTTGTTCTTTTCGATTTTTACCTTTCCTAATGTATTAGAGGAACTGTGTTTTCCTGATAGCCATCTTCATTCTGACAAAGGGTATATATGTGCATATCAGATACATGTTGTGTAGAACTTCAAATTCTGCCAAAGTAAAGTTCGTACTCAAAAGGCATATAGCAACAGAGACGCACCTCTAGAACATAATTATTCTTTTACATGTTATATATGGGCTTAGCATTGCATTGATTAGCTATCAGGGCTAGCTAATGTGTTTGTTGCCAGGCTGCTTCAACTGTAATATGCATTTAGGCATGTCCTTAAGGAATGTGCTCTGGATTCTAGCTAATGCATGATAATTCTTAGTTCCTTAAGGAGACAAGCTACAATTTATGATGCAAAATGCTGTCGTGTGTACAGAAATTATAGGCTAAACTTTTCGGTGTTTGCCACTTGGCTTAGAGCTCTCCTTTTCCTTTCCGAACGGAATAAGAAGAAAGTAAAGACAGAAATTCTGATTCCAGGAATTTACTTCTGCACACAGATTTTGTTTGATTCCCCTTTCAAATCTCCATAACGAAATGGACATCAAATCTGCACATCGCTTTTGTCTCCATGCAAAGTGTGAACAGTGTATGTTGATTAGAGCACCAAAGCCATGCAGCTGGTGCGCTTTGAGTTGCTAGTTTCTCTTGGCTGGAATGCACTATATATCTATCAATTGATGAGAGAATAAAGCAGCCGTGCATGATTGCATTATCAGCAGTGTATTTCTGAAGACTATTAATCCACAACTTTTCATCCTCTTTACGGGTTGTAGAAAGGGACCATAGTGAACAGAAAATTGTGTGAACTTGTGAGGGATGTTCTCTGCTTGCTTTGTTCGTGTGATCTTCTACCCATTCACCCTCATCAGATATGTCATTTTCTCTTCTTGCTTTTCGATTAAAATATATTAATGGACACAGCCATCAAGCATATATATATTGTCGTTTATAGAATCAGAATTGTTCCCTTGACACTTGTCTCAGGAATGCCGCATGTGGAATCCGTTCTCTACTAGATGTGATGTTTTTGAAAGCTCTGTAATTCATAATCTAACACGGTACTGTTTGATTTTACTTAAAAATGTTCATTTGTTGTACTTTTTTTTGGACAATTCTACTGCTTAGGTAGCAACAAATTCTACTTTCTAATTTAAAACGGCACCGTGTTGAAGCTGCAGTTTCAATAACTTGGAACCAGGAGGGATCTGTCATGTGGCCGTATGGTAAGAGGTGCCATTATGCCCTCGTCCGCTCGAATTTGAATTGTAGGATCAGAAATCACGGTGTTCTGCACATCTAAAATTCTTTTTTTCTTTTCACGAGGTGCTCATCTAAAATTCTAGTGCTTAGGTAACAAATTTGGCTAAAATGACTAAATGACATGTTACTGATATTCTCTAGAAGTAATCATGGAGATGATTATATCGCTTTTACATTTATGAACTATTGAACAATACATTATTTTGTCTTTTGAACGAACTATTATTTATATTGATTAACAAGTATGCGACTTGTTCGTGAAACATTTTATTCATGTTATGATATCATTCTAAATATACCTGATCTTATATCATTACATGCGATACTTGTGATTTATAGATCATCGCATGTATTGATTGATTGTCATGTTTGACGAATCATTGATACGAGATATCAAATCAAATAATGTGGACATGCGTTGGAGAACATAATATTGGATTGACCCACCTTGAGACACTACGAGAATTATTATATTCTTAACTATCATTAATTGGTTTCATACATAATGTATGTGAGATCCTTAGACTTGAAATCATCGTGGCTTCCTACACATGTAGTAGTTTACTTAATGGTTACTAAACACTACTATGTAACCGGGTAGTCATAAAGGTATCTTTCATGTTTACTATGAAACATGCAGAGCGATTAAGATGTCATTTGCTCCTCATATATGACGGGAGTGATATCTCTATGCCCCTCGATATGGTTGGATTTGGAAAGTACATGGCCATGCTGAATGTGGTTGAAGGGTTAGCTACAGCTAAGTAATTCACTACAAGATCGAGTGAATGACCGAGTTGGCAAAGGATGACACATCTTGCCTTAAGTTCGATCTGGTATCGTTAGGCAAAGAGATCAGCACATAAGTATTTTATAGGTTCATTCAATATGATCTTTATATGTATTCGAGCATCACTATGTCCTGCTAGGGACCGCTATCAACTTGTGATCAGAAAGGGATTCTTGTTCGCGGATGAATACATATGAATCTATAGGGTCACACACTTAATGGTAGAGGTGCTACTAGGTTGCTGTTGTGTTGATCTGATCAAGGACGATCGACGACGTACATGAGGAATGCGAGAAGCTTATGTAGAAGACGATCAACGGCCAAGGACGTTGGACGATCGACTATTTCCACTACGTCAATGTACATGACGTTGGACTTGGCTACTCTACCTCTTCTTCCACTACACCACATATAATTGTAATGATATATAATCTTTTACTCATATGTGTTGAAGTATAAGTGATTTGTCTATCTTTCTTTATCAACTTAAGTTTTTGAGTAAACTGGTTGATGTTGGTACGACCTTCTATTATGCGTGAGAGGAAAATTTTATTTTGCATTGACCCGTATCCCAACATGACATCAGTTGGACTTGCTGTGAACTTGTTTCACATCAATGTATCCTTCATGGCAGAGACAATAATAGGTGAACGACGCAAAATCCACCGGGAGAAGTCTTCACAGAACATTCACAAAGAGTCTAGTAAATGAGGACATCTAGCCTGTCATGCATCGAGAAGTTTCTCATCGAAGCTTTTTTGTGAAGAAAAGTTGTAAAAAATGTTCCACTATTCCATTGAGATCCCAGTGGATGAATTTTGCTCCATAGCTCGTAGCCATGTCTTTTTGAGGGGTCAATCACTTTTGGATATATAGCCTAAAATTCTAGCGAAGGAAAGGAATATTAGCCATGATTTCCGTCAAGACAGGGTATACGTTTTTGCAATTTGCAGTCACCTAAATGCTAAAGCTGAAATGGCTTCTGTTTCTACTCAGAAAGCTTCACCATTGGACTATTTCAATGAAGACACCCCCAAAGTACCATCATGCATGAAAGCAAGCTACATCAAGCTTTTTTTTTTTGAATTCAAGCACATTGAAGTGATCTCTTGGAGCAGAGGAGTTGCTCGTCATCGAATCTTAAGATTGGTGGCCATCTTTGGAAAAAATACTGGTCATGCTCATCACTGCACGTCGATTCAAGAGATTTGGGTAAGAGAGTTTGACCTTTTGCTCCTGATGATGCTGCAAGTTGCAACCTAATAGTTGGTGCCCTGGCTGCATCACCTTCCCTCTAGAAGCACAGTTCAAACGCTTAGCATGATAGTCATATGTTTCATATTTTGTGGCCTTGCTTGTAAGGTTGCTTTTCTCAGTACAGTTTCTCTGTTCCATTCAGTTATTTTCTTTCCCTTCTGACAAGCTCTGATACTTACCGCCAAGTCCCTTTATTTTCTTCATCAAGTGGATACCTGTTATAATTTACTCGTTAACTCTTCCATAAATCACATCCAGAATGATTTTGCTTGGCCCTTAGCGAGAGGCATTTCAAATCCACCATAAGGTTTCTTCCTGTGTTGCACATTGTCATGGTCCTCTCTCTCCTGCCTTACATTATCCTTTGCTATCTCCATCACCAGGGAAACTATTATATTGACATTCTGAGGTTAGTCTAGTGTTAGGTGGGTTGATGGCTATCTCCGAAAGAATCAGAGCACTCCTTTAGACATTCGCTGTGGCATTTCATTTTCTCACTCTACTTCAGGGTGGTTGATCTCCCGTAAGTTGTTCGATTACGATCGCGTCGCGCGTGCAGTACTGCAGGTAGGACAGGCAGTTTAGCCTTGCACTTGGTCTGGGAGACGTAGATGCAACATGTTTGCAAGCCATAATTTGTCAAATTTCATCAGGTTGGACGATCCAACAAGTCATATAACCTTCTGTCTGTTTCTTCAGAGTTGGTAGTTCCTGTAAAGGAAAAGGGGCAGTTGGCTTCTTCATGCCATTAATTAATTAATGTCCCTTAAGCCAAAGAAAAATCGTCAGATCATAGGGAGAGTGACATGCAAAATTCACCAAAAGAAACCACCGAGAATATATTGAAACTTTTAAAGTTCACCCTTTTCTTAAAGAAACAGTAGAGGTTATGTTTGTATACAACATTAACATTGTTAGATTGGGTGTAAAGGAAATTCTTTTTGGGAAAAATTGCTTCTTCATGTGCAAGTAAGCTAGCTGCCTTCTAAAGCAATTATACTCTTTGGACAACCGGTATTACTTTTTTGTCACCCGCTCTTTTTTTGCCTTTTGTTCTTGACCGTTTGTTCAAATGGAAAGAAGTGTTCATATCTCGTTGCATGCAAGTTTGCCGTGCTCCGCAGCATGCTATTTTTGTAGGAAGAATTATGTGCAGCAATAGCCTCCGATGACTCAAGAGTACTTCTCGATCGAATGCATGACGGATCTCATGACGACCTGATAGGATCCATGCATAGCATTTCAAATTGGTTTTAAATACTACTGTATATTATTTAACTTTATTATTCATAGTCTTCCTACTTTGCATTGCAAAATCCGACAGGGAACATGCATAACAACCTAGTCAATTACAAATTTTCCTTTATTCATCATTTTCCTTTTGCTTTGTTGATCGTCTGATGGCCAACTTCATCTTTCTTTTTTTCCTTTGAAAACATCCATGTTGCTGCTCTGTCTCAGCTGGAATGGACTAAATATAGATCTAATGACGAAACATATGCAGAAGACTTGTACAAGTTATTGCACCACTGAACTTAAGAATACGCCATATCATCCAATTATACTCATTCCTCTGTTAAAGTATATAATTTTGCTTGATTTATGGTTATAAACTATGCTTTGTTAACATGTTGGGTTGACTTTGCGATTTACTTGACCAAGTTTATTGCTCAACTGCCCAGTTTTCAAGTACTTAATCGTGGTTCACGGAACATGATGTATGTTCATTTCATTTTAGAATGCATTATGCATATAAGACCTCGCAAAAAATGCATATAAGCTAGTCGTTCTTGTTTTTCATTGGAAAATAGCTCTATCTGCACGGCTAGGAATCTCTCTCTGTCCCTACTATTTAGCTTAAAATTGAACTCTCTATCTGCACGGCTGGTCATACAAGCTAGGAATCTCTCTCTGTCCCTACTATTTAGCTTAAAATTGAACTACTCTGAGCTGAGCCTGACATAGTACAGAGATCATCTGCCTGGTAGTAGTGCAGTTCTAGCCTTGAGCTGACACTTAGCTTAGAAGATACTGCTACTCCTATTATACTGCAAGTCAAAACGCGCTCCTCTCTTTCCTGTTTCGGTGTAGTGCTCAAATGAAATCACTAGCTAGAGCCTCTAGTCAACTAGCTTCAGATCAATCACTCTTCACGCCCCTATAATGCTGTCGCCACTAACACCAATATATACCCCGACTTTTAGAGCACATGTAAACATATCTAACTGATGTGCTACGAGCCAATGTCACTTTGCGTGCAAAAGCTCGTGTGAAACGCCACTCTCTGCGCAGTTTAGTCACGTAAATTCCTAGTTTACCATGGACACCAAAGGCGCATATTCATGTAACAGGTGTAGTTGATAGTTACATGCACATGGGCCTTTGGTGACAGGTGTAGTTGCGGTCGCATATGCATGTAATTAACATGTGTAATCCTACTTGAGTCAATCTAGTAAATGCCATTAGTTTTCTAGCTCTCTTACAATTTATTCTAAATATAGTCTTTTTTTTAATAAATTTATAAAATTAGCCACCTCTTCGACCGTAAAAGGTGCAGATGACACAGATAACCTATCGCGCTACTGGTCCACGGCAAGATTCCTACCGAGTAGCACTGATCAGTAGAAAATGTGCCATTAAGTATTTATTTTAATTAATTAATCACTACAAAGGTAGCACTATTCTGCAGTTTGCTCCTTCCGAGCTCCTGCTTGCGGTACCTCCTAGCATGATACCGGAGCTTGGCGGTTAACACGTATCACTTGTCGTCGTTTTCGTAGTTGAGGAGAGGATTATTTTTGCAATTATGTTCTGAATGAGTTCATATTTTTTTAAAAAAAAATTATGAGGGGTAGAAAATCGCTGGCTTAGTTGAGAGCCACAAACGAAAGCATTCGTGCTGAGCTCTCGCGTGCGCATTGCCTCCAACTCTTGGCGATCACACAAGGTGCGTCGAGTCAGTGAGAGTCAGATCAATTCGTATGGTCGGTTGGTCCCCGATACGTGCGAACACCATGTACGCAACGCAAGCGAAAGTTAACTTCTTTTTTATGATCATAGTCTGTACCTTAATTCATGGCAAAACAAAATTGTATTTCAATTTGTTAGTAGCAGGTATCAGGTGTGCACGTACAGTAGCATGACAATCCAAGGATTCAGTAAGTACTCTCCTTGACAGAGCTGCATCCGGGATTGACAAACTTAGTCTACTGAGTACTGACTGTTTAACCCGACAAACACATATGCCCGTGAGGAGATTCCAAGTACAGATCATCCCCTCGTTGGATTTCTTGGCGTTTGCGTACGTAGCAAGTGGGTATAGGTCAATTGATCCTTCCCTTTATATATGGTCGATTAATTCGCCGATTTGGAGTTGCCATGCGTTGGATTGCATTGTTCTGTTCTTGCATATATACGTTATCCTGGAACACATGCCATTTGGTACGTACATTTCTGTCAACCTCGAGTTTGGTCTGTGTAAGGCTAGTTTAATTTCTAGCCCGTTTTAACTGCCAGCTGTACGTGTTTTGCTTCTTCGGAATTTTATGGTTCTTGCCTTTCGGTTAAGGCTGTCGTTTACATTTGGGATTTTCTTGTTTGGAGCAGGTTTTAAGGTTTGGATTACGTTGCGATTCTTTTTATCTTTTCCTCTCGGAATCGGTTCGGATTTTGCATGCCCAGGCCGGGTCGACCTATCCTTTTGATTTCTCTACATTTAAAGCTAAGTAGCTGGCCATGGAACTCATGAATATGGGAACGAATCAACGGTTTAGAGCAAGTACAATAGTAAAGCCAACTAGTGACTAATAGTAAGCTAAAAGCCAATTTGTACGATAACTGTCTCTAAATATTATCTCTAGATGTTGTGTAATAATTATCTTTTCTCTCTTGTACATAAATGTTTACCTATGTTCCCGTGCAAAGCTGGCTACTAAAGGCATGTATAATAAGGTCACGTCAGCTGGCTCTTAATCTTTACACATCAGTTTTGGTCTATGTGGAGGAGTGAGAAAAGAGGAGAGAGAAGAGAGCTGGCTCTTATTTAGAGCAAGCACAATAGCAAAGTCAACTACTGGCTAATAGTAAATTAAAATCCAGTTTGTATAATAACTGTCTCTAAAGGTTATCTCTAGATATTGTGCAATAACTATCTTTTCTCTCTTATACATAAATGATCTACCTATGCTCCCGTGCAAAGCTGGCTACTAAATAAGAGCCAGCTCTCTTCTCTCTTCTCTTTTCTCACTCCTCCACATAGACCAAATCTGATGTGTACATGCTAAGAGCCAGCTGACGTGGCCTTATTGTACATGCCCTTAGTAGCCAGCTTTGCACGGGAGAATAAGTAGATCATTTATGTACAAGAGAGAAAAGATAGTTATTGCACAATATTTAGAGACAACTTTTAGAGACAGTTATTGTACAAACTGATTTTTAGCTTACTATTAGCCGGTAGTTGGCTTTGCTTTTGTACTTGCTCTTAGCATGACATTGCCAGCTGGATTGAACGAGCAATTAGTTAAAACTGATCGCTCCAAGGATTTGGACCGATCTAATGTTAGCCAATGTTTGAGTGCACATTTAACTGATCGATCAAGTGGTATTTGTTGGCGAATAGCCAAATAGCTTCTTATATTTGAGTGTTTAATTTTTTTTCCCAAACACTAATTACTGTATTAGTTGAGGTCTTGAAGAGAGCGATTGCATATAATATAAACTTTTTTAAGAAACAAAGGAAAATTGTTTGGTCATATTTCCCTTTTACTCTCTCTAATCATAAATACATGTCGGTGTAGGATACGTGTAGTCTAGCTTTTGAAACTTCTACCATCCATATCTTTTTAAATGTTGTTTAGATTGGATACATAAAAATCATATGTATATATTTGTTTCTAAAGTGTCTATAATATTATAATTTTATTGGAATGTTATAACTATATAGTAGAAATTAGTGATTGAAATTGTGTTTTGGGGATCGTGTCAATGTCTAAAATGATATGTATTTATGGCCGGAGAGAGTAATTTAATTTGGACTAGCTTTGTGCAGTGAAAAGGAGAGTATTTCTCAACAGAACGTGAAAGCAACTTCACCCTATACATACACAATTGCACATGCATCATTTTATACAACTAGCTAGCTAGTGTCAATGCTCATACATGTAGCCGATGCTCAATGCGCTACGACTAGTATATTTCTCACGTACGCATCATGCAAAACAATTTGGAAATTAACACGTACGTAATTCTCCGGCTACAGCTCGGGATATATATATATATATATATATATATATATATATATATATATATACACACTAGTCATGTGCCCATGCGTTGCAACGAAAACTCAATTTGCGAAAAAAAAATTATTTGCAGATAACACTAACTTTAGTTATGTTTTAGTAGTAGGAAAAGTTTATTTCTCCGAAGAGATTTGATTATCAGGTTAAATCCTCTTCCATCTCAACCGTTCATGTTAGATCCAACGACTCAAGTACTCTGAAGGAGAACGGACGATCGCCACCAACTCTTAATTAGAATTAGTAGAGAGATATCAATCCTTACCATTGAAGGAGGAGAAAGTTATTGCCTTCCTCTTGCAGAAAATCTTCTTGCACGCAGTCTTTCTCTTCTCTTCTCTTCTCTTCTTGCGTGTGTCTCCACTATCGACCGGCCTGTCCTCCTGGAGATGAGAGTGGGTGCCCTCTAATAGGGAGTAGATGAAAGAAGAAGGCAGCGTACGCAGGCGGATGGAAGCCAGGTCTCCCCGACATCTTCGTGATTGGCACGTGATTTGGGTTGCGTGATTCTTTCCTCTTAATCTATGCATTTCCAGATATGATGAGATAGAATTCCCGTATTATAGGATATGGTGAGTATATCCTTCTATCCATACAAGACATGATGAGAAAATCATTCCATTTGTAAGATATATGAATAATATCCTTCCATAGTTAGAACATGTGAATAGAGATATACTAAAATAATATTTCTATTCGAAAAAGATATGATAAAATCCTTCCATCTAAGATATGATTAAATCATCTTCTATCTCAACTGTTCATATCAGATCCAATGAATCAGATACTCTAGAAGAGAACGGACCACTGCCACTAACTCCTAATTAGAAATAGTAGAGATATATATACACATCTGCATACACACGTGCAGGCCGTTCTCTCCCCTGCACCACTCAAGAACTAATTAATCGAAAGAAACACGCAGACTCGCATGGACGTCATCGTGGAGTTTAAGCGGCCTTGTCCACGAGTCGATATTAAGCTAAACGGAGCATAGTAGTATTACATACTTACGAACTTAGCAAAGTAAATTTCCTGTAAAGCTGCACCCACCAGTTGACTTTATGTATGGAATTAGGATGAAATTCTATTTTTCTTATTTGGTTACCGTAAAAACTGTAACATGGGAGTGTAGTTTTCAACTAATTCCAAAACCCGTTTGGTTGGCAAAGAATCTTTTTGCTTGGAAAATTGTCGATCCGACGTCCAGAACCTTTACCGCTAGGTCGGCACCCGCACCGGTGCCGTGCGCACCTCCTATCCCTGTCACAGTGATAAAAATAGATCGGATGATGTTGGAAGAAGAAGTTGTGGCGAGGTTGGCGACAAAGAACAGGACTCGGCGAAGAGTAGCTTGGCATCGAGGAAGTAATGGGAGCTTATCACTAGAGAGCCAGCCAACAGAGTCTCGCCATAGAGGAGCTAGAGGAATGGAGACGAGCAAGGGAGAGGATCAGAGGAACAACGTGTTCAGTCTCTGATGGGAGACGACAAATAGGTAGAGGCGGAGCCAATAGAGATGGATTACAATCGATTCAGATGGGTAGAACGGTGGATGCCTGATTGGTCACCCCTCATTTTAGCTGTCCACAAATCCAAAATGAATTGAAGCCCTATTCCAATTCCTTGGTGATTCAAATACTTGAAATCGATGAAGGCCACTTCCAATCCCCCAATACCCTGCTCGAATCTATGAACCAAACGGGCCAAGGGAAATTAGTAGCTTCCTTTAAAGACCAAGGTATTGTTTGTTTTGAAGCTAACTTTGCAACATCTAAGCTTAGACATACTATAGATTTTTAGATAGGTTTTTGGTTCCTTGCTACATCTATAGTTTGCCACATTTTCTTAACCTCATGTCTCACACATCGTAAACTCAGTTTTTCTTTGCCAAACATCAAAATTTGTTGCTATAAAAAGCATGACTGGCTACGCTCGGCTAAAATTAATTATGTCAAAGACGACTTAAAACCAAACGGACTCTGATTTCCATATTCTTACCTCACCCACACCTCTCTGAGATCCTAGCGCCACCTCAACCATTACATCCTAAAACATGCACCTTGTTTCTTGCCTTGCGAGGCAAGCTCCCCAACGATCTTTGCGACAAATGCTGCATAAACAATCGAGACACGAGCCCAAATATTTTCCCCTTGTTCATGCGACGTATGTGTGCACACACACGCATGGTCGCCTCGCTAAGTAGGTAAAGTAACACGTCAAATGAACTATTGTTTCTTTCATGAAAAAAATAAAATAAGTAAAATAATAGCACTCCCAGTCCGGCCCCTTAGCTGCCAATGAAAGAGCGACATGTATATGTACTGAATTAACAAAGCATTAGTAGCTTGCATGTTTTCCAGCATGTAATATTAACGCTCTCTACATCTAAATCAGTACGTCGCCGAATGGCCGAACACTACCCACCCTACGCTTCCAGCGTTAGGAAAACCACAGCACGAGTTGACTCGGCTACAACGACACAACTGTAGTTAATGACACTGCCCAAACTACATCCCTACACACGCGACGCGCGTACTGCCTTCCACGCTTGCTCTGCCCAATATCAATTATTTTTGTCAAAACAATGCATTGTAGAGTGTAATTAAGGTCCTGTTTGTTTTAGCTTTAGGTTCTCTAAAAACTGATTCTGGATTATGGTTGTAGAGAAGCTGATTCTCCAAAAGTTGGAATCCAAAAACACATATGAAGTGGATTGTGGATTCTAGTGTATATGGGTGGGTTGAATTGTGAGAATCTGATTCTAGAATCGGGCTGTTTGTTTTTTATTTTGCTTTTGGGGGCAGAATCTAGAATCAAAAGCTGAAACAAATGGCCGCCTGACTCATCGGTGACAAACAATAGACAAATTGACTATCGTACATAATTTTCGTCGTTTTAGCTTTATTATAAAAACTAGACAAATTTTTGGCTTGGCCATGACATGTGTTAGAAACAATATAAAATAATTGAAGACAAGATTTAACATAAAAAAAACCTTTATGAAAAAAATCATAAAAAACAATCCACTATAATGATTCAATGTTTACATGTAAACGGAGTTAGCTTATATGGGCAAAAGAGTCCTAATTATAGATGATTTGGACTAACAACCTATTTAGATAAAATAAAAAGATATGGTAAGTTGAGATATTGAGTTACCTCCAATAATATGAAACATAAGAATTTCATAGAAAACATTTTGATTCTTAGGAAAATCGATAAAATTTCTCACGTTTCAAATGAGTCAGAGTGCAGTCAAATGCCCACGGAAGCTTAAAGCTTAAAAAAGACATATGGAAGCGTACGCGTGTATATAAGATTGCAATGAGATGAAACAGAGAAGTGAGAAAAGGCCCGTGTCATTTTCTCCAGCACACGACTCGCCTCTACCTTTAGCCCACTAATTTATGCGAGCCTAATCGCCAATAGTTAAGGTAGGAGTACCCGCACTCGTTAATTATTAGAGGCTGTATAATGATACGTTGCCTGAATTTTTGTCAATCTCGGTCACTTTTTGAGCTATAGAATTTAGAACCGATGTCTACTCCTCTCCTCTACAAATACAAAACATAAATAAAAAATTCTAATATAGATGAAAATAAAATAAAACTATGTGAGCCCCTCAAAATGCAAAAAAAAAAAAAATCTAAACTTGACAAAAATAAAATAAAACTAGGTGAACCTTACAAATAAAATAAAAATATAACTAAAAATTGTACTACAATTACATATTATTTAACACTATAATTTTAGACGACGGAGAAGTAAAAAAATTTGGGTCAACCGAGAATTAGCCAGTCCATAACTATATTATTGTTGCGCTTTTGGGTCGACCTGTCCGGCTGTCCCTACTCCCTCGTATATTGCTCTCCCATTGCTTCCTCCTTCCAAGGCTCGACTCCCGCTCGGACTCGGACGCATCGCGGAGGGGCACCTTTTTCCCAAGAGATTCCAAGCAATCCATACATCGACTTCGCGAGTGCGTGCGAGCATTGGACTATTTCGCGAGCTGCGCTGGAGAGAGACTGTGGTTAGTGGTGGTCGGTTCAGCGATGAGGGGCGGCGCCTCCGCGGGCCATCAGCGATGGGGCTCGGCGGGGACGACGCCGCGGTCGCTGAGCACGGGCTCCTCCCCGCGCGGGTCCGACCGGAGCTCCGAGGACGGGGAGGAGCTGGTCGAGGTCACGCTCGATTTGCAGGACGACGACACCATAGTGCTGCGGAGCGTCGAGCCGGCTGCGGCGGGCGCTGCGGCTGTGGCCTCGTCGGCGTCGGCGTCAGGGGCGCCGAGGCTTCCGACGAGGGGGGAGCTCACGAGCGGCGGCGCGTCGTCGTCGTCGTCGCGATCGCGGTCGCCGTCGATCCGGCGGAGCTCGTCGCACAGGCTGCTGCAGTTCTCGCAGGAACTCAAAGCGGAGGCCATGGCCCGCGCGCGGCAGTTCTCGCAGGACCTGACCAAGAGGTTCGGCCGCAGCCACAGCCGGGCGGAGGGGCGGCAGCAGCAGCAGCCCTCTTCCGGCATCGAGTCCGCCCTCGCCGCCCGCGCCGCGCGCCGGCAGCGCGCGCAGCTCGACCGCTCGAGCGCCGGCGCTCACAAGGCGCTCCGCGGCCTCCGCTTCATCAGCAGCAACAAGGCCAACAACGCCTGGATGGAGGTCCAGGCCAACTTCGACCGCCTCGCCCGCGACAGCTACCTCTCCCGCTCCGACTTCGCGGAATGCATAGGTACCAACCAACCACCGCACTGCCTCCAGTCTCCATTTTTTTTTTCGAATTGTTCTTCTCTGTTCAAACATTGGCGAGACGCGCTTACGTGCAGGGATGACGGAATCGAAGGAGTTCGCCCTCGAGCTGTTCGACACATTGAGCCGGCGGCGGCGGATGAAGGTGGACACGATCAACAAGGAGGAGCTGCGCGAGATCTGGCAGCAGATCACCGACAACAGCTTCGATTCCCGCCTCCAAATCTTCTTCGACATGTAATTACCTAGCCAACCCACCGATATACTGCTCCTAGTTACTTTGCAATTCGTCATTACTGTTTGAACAGTGGCGTCAATTCTATTACTACAAGTTATTGATTTGTTCACTTCGTGATCATTGTTTGAACAGAAATTTTGTCACAATATTTCGCTTGCTTGTGATCAGGGTGGATAAGAACGCGGACGGCCGGATTGCGGAGGCGGAGGTGAAAGAGGTGAGCAACACTCCATGCCCATGGCTGTGCTTGGTGTTGGTGGTCCTCCAGTAGTACGAGCCCTTCCTTTCCTTTTCCCCTTTCTTTTTAGATTTGCTATTTGGGGATATAAAAATCGGATCCTTTAAGCGTTGTTTTGACGGCGAGAATTTTATATTTGGCCGATTGAGCTGTCCATTTCCTCGCCCCGGCTATATCAATATTTCTTTTCTCAAATATGCACCCCCATGTCGCAAGCTTCACCGGATAGGTCCGATTGGAGTACTAGTCCTTAATTCTGTGCTTAAAGTGAAGTACAATTCTTAATTAACCAGTAACAATCCGACAAGCGAGGGGGTTTTGGAGGAGAAGCGTACATGGTAGGGGAACTGGGGAAGTAAGGAACAAGGGTACGGGAAGGAGAAATACTGGTGGCATCTAATCGGAGTCGGTGAGCGAAACCGGCGGGGAAAGCATCACGGCTTCACCAACTCCTACCTGCCAGTTTAGGGACACTCGTTTTCTTTAGCCCTTCAGGAAAAGGGCAGCTTTCTAGAACGTGTGGGGGCGTTTCGGTAAAATCTTGTGGCGTAGAGAGGTCTCCAAGGAAGTAGGTGAGGGGCATTTCCGTCACGCCCGCTAATGCTTTTTCTGATTCGCTCGAACCATGCGTTGAAAGGTGAGGTAGGTACAGTAGCTTTTGGATTGGAGCTTGTAGATGATGATGCCTTTCACTACTGATGTCACTGTATAATGAAAATGTTACTTTCTTGAGGTTTGGAAAATGTTAGATCATGTTGAGTTAATCCATGTTTCACTTTCTATTGCTCCCAGATTATCATGTTGAGCGCATCTGCTAATAAGCTGTCGAGGCTTAAGGAGCAAGCGGAAGAGTACGCCGCCTTGATCATGGAGGAGCTTGACCCCGAAGGACTTGGATACATTGAGGTAAGCTCGTTGCTTTAATTTAGTGTGAAACATCTGTTAATTGATGAAGAATTTTACGCAATGAAAATTAGTAAGGAAAGAAACACTACTGTAGCTGGACAAAACTGCTTCTCGTTTAGCGTGTGGAGATGAGTGCAATGTTCCCCTTGGCACTAGTCAGGTAGCAGACAATCACCTAGTGTCTAAACGTCGTCTAGGCGGGATAAATCGGTGATCTAGATGGCCGGCACAGTGGATGAGTGCATTTTTGACAATGTGCTCATGTTGTATCATGGTCGCCAATGCGCTTAGTCGTTACTTATAGTACCGCTACTTGTGTAAGTAAACCTTCGTTGCTTGCTTTAACCAAGAAGACCCGTTACGTTTTAGTAGTTGACCGGGGTTGTCTGTTTTGGCAAGGTAGTGGAGTAGTACCTGTAAAAGTATAAAATATACAGCCGTATCAAACTATCAGTATCAACATTTTTATTTTTCTGTCACATTGCTTGGTGAGAGATGCACCTCAACCGGCCAAACGGCCTACCTCTGTATCATGATACGATGATTGCAACAAAAAATTGCCCGCCACAACATGAGGGCCCAACTACTTACAACGAAATACAGCAGTCACAACAACAAAATGAAACTGGTCATCCCATAGAAACTTCTTGCCCATCATCATTTATATCGAAGTTGCGGAGCAGCTGTGGACCAGCTCGTATCCATTTCTGTTTTGCCTCATTCCCCTGCCAGGTTCAATGCCATCCTTGCCTGCCGCCCACATCTCATTGCCCCATCACTTCCAATGGCAGAAACGTTCCATCACGGTTCCATGATTCCGGAGTCATGCATTGTTCAGGTGCAAGGTTAGGCAAGCGGATATAAGCAGGGTAGCAACCACGATTGACCCATGTACTCCCTCCATCTCGTATTATAAGGCTCTATTCTTGAAAAGCATCATTCACAGTATAAGCTCAATACGGAAATTAAATGTGTAGTTATTACAATATTTTTACCATATACCTCTCCTTTACTATTGATAAAGCGGATGAGTAGTTATAGTATGCCATTTGATAAGAGTATGCTTGGTCCAATGACATTAAATTTCTCTTAGATTTAGTGTCTCTTTGTATGTGTGGTATGGTGGGTTCTGGACCTATATTACGAGATGGAGGGAGTAGCACAGTAGCAAGAATGTAAACCGTATAGTTACCTTTTTTTTTTGTTTCTTTTAAGTTGACATGGTACGGGGGTGTTTAGCTGGGCCGTGCTGGCAGTGACTTTTATGTTGCCATGTTATGTGTCGTGTTAGGCCATATTTGCTGTGGATTGGAGACCATCCTCAGACAAGTGCTTGTACACCAGGTGATTCAAGTCCAAGCTCACTTTCTAGAAGTAATTTCCGTGCACATTCCACAAGGTTTTAGCTTGGATAGCGTCCTCATATGAGCCATGTGCGCCACCAGCTGCAATTAAAACTAGTCAGGGGGCCACACTTCAGTTTGGTGGGACTTTATGTTTTGGGTGCAACTGTCCATTAGATTGATGTGTAACGTTAACCCGCCTTGTATTTTTTCCTAACTGCATAAGTAAGCATCTATCATCAAGAAAGTATTTGAACTTAATTAATTTTACATGATTAAGTAAGATGACTCTTATTTTTGAAATGAAGCGAGATAGAACTTCACTATACCTTTGTGTAACAAATCTGTCACGTTGGAATTGATTACAGAACACACGAGATGTGACAAAATTGTTCCTTAAGTTCTGTCATTGAGTGAACAGCCATTTAATACTTGTTTGAATCAAGGTTTGAAAAATCGACAAAAATCGCGATTTTCAACCGTGTCGGTCCGGCTTGAGATTTGGAACCGGTCGGTAAACCGGTTCAATTCAAATTCAAATTCAAAAAATTCGGGAAATTTGGAAAAATTTATCTAAAAGTTCCCTAAAATTAGTATTAATAGCTTTTTAACATCTGGCATGAAAATGTTTTGAAAAACCGAATTTGGGAGACGTTTTTGAGCAACACTGAATATATATAATAAAAAGAAAAGAAAAAACGAAGCAAAACAGTCAGCAATACCTGATTTAATTGAGCTGTCAAATCATGTTGTAAATTTTTGAAACTTTTTGTGTGAGGTACTGAACCAATGCTAATGATGCTGTAAAATTTTCAAATGATGATCAGACCTGTGGATTTTTGTAAATTTCTGACAGTGTAACTATCTTTGTATATACTTTTTTGTTTTTTATTTTCTAGGGGCACTAAATGAAGTCTAATATTTCTGAAAATTTTACGACATAATTCTTGGGCACTGTTTATGATACCATTAAAATTTCAAAGCATGATCAAGTTTGTAAGTTTTTATAAAAATTTGATAGTGTCTCTGTTCCTTTTCATTAATTGTTGTTTTTGATTTTCCGAAATCACAAGATGAATTAATTTTTTTTTGAAATTTCTACGATGTGTTTTATAGATTAATTGGGATTTATTCAGATTTCTGCATTTTTTCCAATTTTATTTGAGTGTGCCGATTTTCAATGTAAACCGGTCGAAAATCGGACAAAACCGGTCGAAAATAGGTCAGATCGGTTGGTTTTCTTTTTTTTCCGCCGCTTTTTGACCGCTGAATTCAAAAAGTTTGACTTTGCAATTCGTTCGGTTTCTACCGATTTTCGATGGGGTGGTGATTTTCCAACTTGGTTTGGTAATGTAAACCCTGGTTTGAATAAAGTGGTCAATTAAGCTTGAGAAAGGGTTTAATACTACATTAGTTTATATGCATATTTAATAGGGCTATTTCAGGAACAGTACAACTCTGTTACTTGGAATGGTTACATCATTCCTTAATCTTGATCAAATTGGGGGTCCTGAACTTCTGATCTCTGGGTACAGTATCCCCATTAGTAGTACATGCGCAGTATCCTCCATTAGTAGTACCTGCGGAGTGAGTGGGTTCATGAGCCTCTGTAGTACAAGTGTGATATTCCTGCTCGAGGGACCAGTTTTCCTTTTTGTTAAAAAAAAGACTATCATTTGTTCATAGGCTATTATTTTTATCAACTAAATGTGCTCACTGTTACTGAATCAATGAATGTAATTCATGAGTTCTGAAAACTACACTGTTTCTTGTTGGCATTGCAGCTGTGGCAATTGGAGACACTTTTATTGCAGAAGGACACCTACATGAACTACAGTCAGGCTTTAAGTTACACAAGCCAAGCACTGAGCCAGAACCTGGCAGGGCTAATAAAGAAGAGCCCAATTCGCAAAATAATCACCACTCTGAGCTACTACTTAGAGGACAATTGGAAACGTTTATGGGTGCTTGCATTGTGGATTGGGATAATGGCAGGACTGTTCACCTGGAAGTTCATGCAGTATCGCAACCGGTATGTCTTTAATGTGATGGGCTACTGCGTCACAACCGCAAAAGGCGCTGCTGAAACCTTGAAGCTGAATATGGCGATTATCCTCCTGCCAGTGTGCCGTAACACTATTACTTGGTTGCGGAGTACAAGGGCTGCACGGGCATTACCATTTGATGACAACATCAACTTCCACAAGGTTAGTCTTTAGCATGTCATTGCCCTCTCTCCTCCACTTAAATATAGACTTTCGTAATCCAGTAATCTTAGTACTTAAATTAATGAATTTAGGCCCTGAAAAATGTGACTGCACACTTGCATCATCTGTGCATGTAGAGGTAGGCTGTCAGATTTGATTTGCATGTGAGGTTGATTTGCCACGTCTCCAGCAGCATAAAGGGAACTCAGGTGTTAACATATTTTAATTGTTGTATGTACCGCATTCAGAACATCTGTCTAAAAGCATATCTTGCATTATACTAAAGTATTAGGGTTTTTAAGGTTCATATGGGAATAGTGGATTAGAAAGTTGACCAAATACTTCAAGTTTAGACGTGGGAATGGGAGTGACGCAGTGCATGGAATATTGTTGCCACTTGCCAATTTGGCCAACTCAAAACCAATAACAAGAACTTGTGTTTTTGTTGTAACGGCAGACTATTGCAGCAGCAATTGTGGTTGGTATAATCCTCCATGCAGGGAACCACCTTGTATGCGATTTTCCACGGCTTATACGTTCATCAGATGAGAAGTATGCTCCTTTGGGAAAGTATTTTGGGGAAACAAAGCCGACATATCTTACATTGGTCAAAGGAGTGGAGGGTATCACTGGGGTAGTCATGGTTGTGTGCATGATAATTGCTTTTACTTTAGCAACCCGGTGGTTCCGCCGTAGCCTGGTGAAGCTTCCAAGGCCATTCGACAAACTGACTGGCTTCAATGCTTTTTGGTACTCCCATCATTTGTTCATCATTGTGTACCTGGCGCTCATTGTTCATGGCGAGTGGCTGTACCTCATTCATGTCTGGTACAGAAAAACGGTGAGATATTGATGTATTTGTTTTCATTCTTTGTTCCTGAAACGAGTTGGATTCATAAGATTCTTATATATTTTTTCCCTTTGTAGACATGGATGTATCTTGCAGTGCCTGTTTGCTTGTATGTAGGGGAGAGGATTCTAAGATTCTTCAGGTCTGGCAGTTATTCTGTCCGGCTCTTGAAGGTCAATCCAAAGACATTAATAACTTGAGCATAGATTCTTTGTGCCTTGTTCTAATTCGGTACCCTTTCTTTACAGGTGGCCATATATCCTGGTAATGTGTTGACGTTGCAAATGTCCAAACCTCCCACATTCCGTTACAAGAGCGGACAATATATGTTTGTTCAATGTCCAGCAGTGTCGTCCTTTGAATGGTACATTGGTACTTGTGGCTCTCAAGTGTAATCAAATTTTGTATGGTGGATCAGCTTTTAGGATAAATAACACTGAATATCTTGTACACTTTATATCTTCAACATGTGGACTCAGTGCAACCCATTGAACTTTGAACACATCTTTGTCTCTTGCAGGCACCCCTTCTCAATTACTTCAGCACCTGGGGATGACTATCTCAGCATTCATGTTCGACAACTTGGTGACTGGACAAGAGAGCTCAAGAGAGTATTTGCCGCAGCTTGCGAGCCCCCGGTTGGTGGTAAAAGCGGCCTTCTTAGAGCAGATGAGACAACTAAGAAAACGTATGAACACCCCCTGTGTTTAGCAGTTAACTTTGTGCTTTGTGGACACTTTATAATTAATAATATTGTCTTTTGGCAATGCAGCTTACCCAAGCTTCTGATCGATGGACCTTATGGTTCTCCTGCTCAGGATTACAGCAAGTATGATGTTTTACTACTTGTTGGATTAGGAATCGGTGCAACACCCTTTATCAGCATATTGAAAGATCTGCTCAACAACATCATCAAAATGGAGGAAGAGGAGGTATGTCATACAATCCTGTATCTTCAGTCATCATGTTCGCAGTCGTGTAAGTGAAATAGTATTATCATTCTTATCTTCTTTGTATAGTTTAGTTTGCACTCACAAGTCTATATTTTTCTCTGTATTTGCAGGATGCTTCTACTGATCTTTATCCAGCAGTCGGTCGGAATAAGCCACATGTTGATCTGGACACACTTATGAGGATTACCTCGGGATCAAAGAGGGTCTTAAAGACCACAAATGCGTACTTTTATTGGGTGACACGCGAGCAAGGCTCTTTTGATTGGTTCAAAGGAGTCATGAATGAGATTGCTGAGTTGGATCAAAGGGTGAGTATATCAAGTAATTGCTAATTCTGTTTGCAGTGCAATTTTTTATCTTCAGAATTTCGCAATACGTTCCTTTGTGAAGTTGTACTTACAGTTATCTTTGATCCATGCTAGAATATCATTGAGATGCACAATTACCTCACAAGCGTTTATGAGGAAGGGGATGCTCGGTCAGCACTCATCACTATGCTCCAAGCTCTGAACCATGCAAAGAATGGTGTTGACATTGTCTCTGGAACTAGAGTAAGTACTGATAAGACTACTAACAGCTTCAGTTAGGCTGTAAAGTAAGTTTTTACCTCACTATTTATTAGTATGGAGGGTTTAAAAAATGCACATTTACCTTGTCCAATATGCAGCTAATACTTCCATTTGACTATTAGTGCACTCATTTTGCAGGTTCGGACACATTTTGCAAGACCAAATTGGAAAAAGGTCCTATCTAAAATTGCCTCCAAGCATCCATCTGCCAAGATAGGTTAGTCTACATATTACAAGTTTCACTAAACTTTATTTTAATTTCTTTTAGTCATTGACATTCTTGTTAACAAGAACTTCTCTCGACCCTTTTCAAAGGTTATCGCTGTATGCCTGTATATCTATTCTAGACCTATTATATGCACAAACTAGTAAATAAAAATGCAAAACTTTCAATGAGATATCTCTATGAAAAGTAGGAGAGGAGAAAATTTGAAATTCCACGCCATTCACTCTTTCAGCTTTGGCACATAGATGAGCAAAACTGCAAAGAAGACCCCAGCTTGGGTTGAGTTAGTATTTCAAATTCTATCTAGTTAATTAAAGATGATAATAATTTTTGTTGCACACAGGTGTATTCTACTGTGGAGCTCCAGTCCTGGCACAAGAACTTAGCAAGCTTTGCCACGAATTCAATGGGAAATGCACCACAAAATTCGAGTTCCACAAGGAGCATTTCTGAAATCAAGTAAATACTTGACGGAAAACAAGGATATATTATGTTATGTGTACAGCATTTTTGTCTATTCTTCTTTATAAAGGACAGGAGAGAGCCGGTGGAGAAGCAATGAAGCTACCGCCCTACACTTCTTGTTGGACAGTACTCCCAATGAAACAAGAGCACCAACAAGAGGGATTTTGGGGAATCATGTAGAATACATGTGACGTCCATCATGGCTGATGCAGCATGGACCCCCCAGTGGACCTGCCACTGCGAGGAGATTCCTCCCAGAAGGTTTGGAATGTACAGAGCCCACCTGAAGACATGAGCTTCTCCTGAGTTTAGTTGGGATTATAAGTGAGATGATACATATAGGATATAGGAAGGGAATTACGAGCCACAAAGCTAATTAGCTGTATATTTTTCATGCAGCTGAGTGTTTGACTAAGGCCAAAAGCACGTTTCATGTTTGTATCTACATACAGAAAACGAGAAAAAAAATGAAAGAGAGAAGGTATTCTCGATTTGAGTGTTTGTAATTTGTAATTATACAGTACAGTGGTAGTGATTGGTTACAACAGGCTGGGCTCACCAACCACATTCAGGTATGTTCCATTGTTGTGACTCGTGAGTTGGTGATCGAGAAAGAAAAAAAATAAGATGTAATTTTTGCCCCCTTAACAATTTTACATACACACGTGCTGTATTTATAGTTGGAAAAATTTTGCTTGTGACACTAAAAAGTGCGCAATCTCGGTTTTACCACTAGTCTTTTCATCGTTTTATTTTAGTCACTACTGTTTTCACTTCATCCTCTTTTTGCCATTTCTATTAGTTGACCGTCACTTGGAATTAGAGATGACAATTGTTCATGATTACCCGTGTGCTCGCGGGTAAATACCCTAATAGAGACGGGTATGGGACTATTTTTTTGCCCACGGATATAGAAATGGGAGCAATTATTTGCCCATCGGGTAAACGGGTACGGGTATGGGTGAGCTCTACCCGTACCTGTATTGCCTGTTTACCCGTCAACCAGACTGACAGGTGGGCGCCCGGTTGCTCCAAAATCCCCAAATCCCTAGCCGTTACTCCAAAATCCCCAATCGCCGCTGCTCCAAAATCCCCGGTCACCGTTGCCTACCAGCCCGACGCCTCGTTCGCCCTGCGCCCCTGTGGCCCTACCCCTTGCCGTCGCCTACCAACCCGATCCCGGCGGCCTGCGCCCTTCTTGTCGCCGTGCCTTGCCTTTGCTCGCGGCCCGCCCCGATTGCCTGCGCCCTTGCGGTCGTGGCCCTTGTCGCGATGAGACAATGGGATGGCGGAGAAGGGAGAGGGCTCCTTCGTACCGCCTCTTGCCGTTGGATCTCCCGGACCATCGTCACCAGGTCACTGGAGAGGGGAGAGGGCTCCCTCATGCAGCCTCCCCAAGGCGTTCACGGTGCTCTAGGCCTGCGAGGTCGCCGGCATCGACATCCCGCGCTTCTACTACCACAACCACCTCTCCATCGCCAGGAACTACTGCATGTGCCTCGTCGAGGCCTGCCCTCCCAGGTTCTAGCTCCTAGACTCTCTCAGCATCTTTAGGGTTTTCAGGTAGATTTGCATGCAATCTGTATTGGTTGTAGAAAATAGAATCTGAATTTCATTAGTGATTGTTGGAGTATTGAATGATCAATCTTGCTGACGAACCATCCGCTGGACTGCCCAATCTACGATCAGGGTGGGGAGTGTGATCTCGAGGATCAATCTGTGGTGTTTGAGGTTGATCGTGGTGGGTAAATGGGCATGCCCGCGGTCATCGGGTACCCGCGGGTAACGGGCGAGGTTCTTTGCCCGTTGCCTTTCGCGGGCATGCCCGTGGGCAAGAAATTGGTTGGCGGGTACGGGTATGGGCGAGCACTATCTGTGCCTGTCGCGCCCGATTGCCATCTCTAGTCGAAATTGTTCTTTCTGTTTTTTATTTTTAAAGATAACAAATGAAGTTCAATTCTTTTGGAAAATTTTCTATATGATCCTAGACTACTAAAAGTGGTACCATAAATTTTTCAGAGCATGATCAAGCTTGTACATTCTTATAAAAATTTGGAGCTGGAATCAAATGACTTCATTTTTATAAAAAATGTATAAGCTTGATCACACTCTAAAAAATTTATGGTACTATCTTAGCAGTCTAGGATCATACAGAAAAATTTCTAAAAAAATTGAACTTCATTTGTTATCTTTAAAAAAAATCAAAAATAAAATGAACAATTCCGACTAACGGTCGACACATAGTCAACTATTGGTCAACTGACGGAAATGATAAAAGAGGAAAAAGAGCCTAGACTAGTACTAAAAAAGAAACGAAAAAAAAGTAATGACAGATGTGAAATTACACACTTTTTAAGTGGCGCGAGGAAAATTTTCTTCATAGTTTGCATCGGCCAATGGCAAACCCTCGGTTGATGAATTACTGTTCTTCTTACAAAATAAATGTGAAAAATTCAACGCTTTGGATCAAGTAGAGAAGACAACTGTTTAGGCAGGTTTAGGCCTTCTCTCAAGAGAATAACTGCTCTACTGTTGTGTTTTTGTATTTGATCAGAATGAGATGGCTAAAGTTACAAGCGTACAGTGCCTTGCGATCTCTCTTTCTGGCGTCTGATGTCTTCTTTAAATAGCGTTAAAGGGGTGGCACTTACTGTATATAAAAAGACGCCTCATTAGAAAAGCTAACTGCACTTGAAGAGAGGTTCTTGTTAGTGAGATGTTGTTCTAGCATGGATATCATAACATTATTATCAGATTGTTTGTACCAAGATTTAGCAGGTATGGTTAAAATCGACAGATTTGAGTCAATATGATATAGCCGATGTTTAACTTGAAAAGATTTAGGGATATTTGGTAAATATGTAAGGAAAAACCTACCAGATTGAAGCTGATACGGATTGTGTTCTGCAAACATGTTATAATAGGATTTGATCGGCCGATGGGTATAAAAAATGAATGTGAGCAGGCGAAAGAATGACAACAATCAAATCAATCAGCCTTTATTATATTTTCATCTACTTTTCCGTCGACTATGAATAGTTTTGTAATCTAAATTCTCTTGTAACTCAATTTGATCAATAAAGTTGCGCATCGCCGATTGTTGATCATCTTTTGTTACGCCAATCAGATTTGATTTTCTCTGATCTTATTGCGCATCGTCTTTTTTAAAGTCGATCTACCTTCATCATCTGATTAGCCTTAATCGGCTAATTAGACTTATCGTTACCTTCGATCTAATCGGCTTGCAATTGGTTAAATCTAAACTGATTGCCTCACGAAATCGGCTTTGAGTGAATTTTATATTTTCCTTACAGATTGCAGGGTCAAATCGGTTGGCACGCTCTGAACCAGGTGTTCGTCTAGTGTGTTGTGGCCAGGAACTCTACTTCAAGTTTTTGGCGTCAACACACTCTTGGCACGCCCATTGGGACATACAATGTCTTCATCAGGGAAGTCGATTCCACCATCCGATCTCAATACTGAAGCCATAATCGTCTCTACGCTGGACGATCTAACGCTAGAGCAGCGTAAGGAAATTGAAGATAAAAAAGCCGCTCTTGAAGAGATGATGCTAATTTGTTACTAGAAAACTCGAAGTGGCGTTACTCAAAAAACTGCGTTGCCGACGGTTAACGCCCTTGGTAATGCAGGCGTTACAGATAGCCTGGTAAATCAATATCTGCCCACTCAAGTCGAACTATCGGCTATGATTAATCAATCTGTACACTATGCTCTGATAAACCAATCATCGGCTCTCGTTACAACACTTAAACCGATGATTGCGAATAGTGTGAAAACCATCGCTCAGGAGTTGGCCTCATCTGCGAGTCTGCTTGACCCGGTGCAGGCTTTGCCAAGTTATCCTGTTTTTTCAATAGCATAAAATACGCAGAGTACGGTAGCCCGATCCTAAACCATCGGCTATAACCTTACCCCCAACCATGATGCCGACTCAACCTACCATCATACTGCCATGAGATCCTCGGCCAAGCGGGGTAACACATTATTAGGCATATAACGATGCAACTAAGTTAGACGTATCGGCTAATTTACCGCCATCGACTCCGTTTTACGCTTTTTCACAATCAATTCCACAGCCGATTGAATCTAATAGGTACCCACCATACCATGAGCTTGTCCCGCCTAGGAATCCGGTTCCACATAGGGTAACAACCTATTCAGAACCCTTTATCCCATTACCGGAGCCGCCGATTAGGAGGAGGAATGGATACGACCAATACACTCACCACCCGTCGGCTTAGTCTAATCAGCAGCCCGAGTTTGCACTCGGGGGGTAGAACGCCAATTATGACCAACATTATCAAGGGCCTACCGTCCTGTTGACCAATAGTATTAATTGGGCTGATTAGATTTCTGTCGTATTGAGGGATCAATTCGGCATACAGCCAAAAGGGAAAGTCATCGGTTATAGAAAGTTGTATCCCAATTACATAGATTGTATGCCGTATCTGCACAATTTCAAAGTCCCGGATTTCTCTAAGTTCTCCGGAGATGATTCAATTACGACATTAGAACACGTCAGACGCTTTATCGCTCAATGTGGCGAAGCAGCTCAGTCCGACAGGCTAAAAATCATATTGTTCCTGTTATCGTTATCGGGAGCTGCTTTTACTTGATTTACTAGTTTTCCTCCAAACTCGGTTCATTTATGGAACGATTTGGAAAACCGATTCCATGAGTACTTTTTCTCTGGCAGTCTGGAACTCAGAATTTCTGATCTGAGCTCTGTCCGCCAAAAATTTGGAGAATCGGTAACTGGTTACATTAAAAGATTTAGGGAAGTTAGGAATCAATGCTTTAGTGTCACGTTACTTGACAATCAATTAGCCGATTTGGCTTTTTAAGGGCTAATTCCACCACTCAGGGAAAAGTTTGGCAGACAAGAGTTCACTGATTTAAGCCACCTACTTCATCGTGTATTGGCTCAAGAAAACCGGTTTTCGGATAATAGGGGGTTCAGGGATAGATTCAAAGCAAATGGCGATAATAAAGAAAAGGACAAAGCTAAAGTTAATATGGTCAACTATTATCCCAACGAATCCTTTGAAGATAATGAGGCGGAGGTGAACATAGCTGAATGGGTTAAAGGGTCTAAAAGATCTTAGTCTGTTCCTGGCTTAAGCCGACTAAGTATAAGTCAGAGGTAAAATATGCGTTTGATGTGTCCTAGTGCGACCGTATTTTTGATTTACTTTTGCAAGAAAAAATAATACGGCGGCCTGAAGGGCACGTTATACCATCGGCTGATGAGATCAAGAAACGAAGGTATTGCAAGTGGCATCATTCTTTTTCTCACAATACTAATGATTGCAATATTTTTCATCAGCAGATCCAATCGGCTATTGAGGACGATCAGCTAAAATTTGCGGATGAGCCTAACATGCAAGTTGACATCGATCTGTTCCCTATAAACATGGTACAATGTTCGAGCAAGGGAAAAGAGCCGATGCACAGCGAAGAACCAAAAAGGGATTGACGAGTCGATATTCAACCAACCTCGTGTGGTAATTAGACACTGAAAATCACGATAGGTTCATTACAAATAGAAGTCGATCATGAGGGCAATAAATCAAGGACCGTCAAGCCTAAGGGGGATCCAGAAATTGGCAAATGGTATAAGACAGAGAGATCGCCGCCGAAGAAGCTAATCTATCGGCCAAAGCCTACCTTCTCGCAGTTACTGGAAAAATATGAAAAAGTAAGTAGCCGACCACGATATCCTCTGCGTCGGTCAGACAACCTGTATTGGCCTAAGAACCTAAAGAGGGCCCATCAGAGGTGTCCCTTTTGGCAGTTTTGCTGGGAAAGGGGAGTAGCACTGCCATCGCCATACACATGCCCAATGGAACACTATCCCTAGGACGATTGGCCTAGACGATCGGCTAAAGATAGGTTATCTGGGCTGATATGGGATCGTCCCAACAAAAGTTATAGGAAGCTGATTTAGGAGAGAATTTCTCTGTCGAATCAGGTTAAGATCCAGACGGGGTTAGGTTCTGCAGTTTAGGAAGATCTGGCTGGCAAAATACGTAAGCCAATCGAACCGAAACCAAAGTGGTGCCCACCAGGCCTAAGTTGATCACAGCGGAGAAGGCTACAGAGGCTAAGGACCCAGGAAATGAGGGAGGCCGAAGAATAGAAGCATAGGGACCAAGCGTTCAACGAGCTTCGACCGATTAAAGCTGTAAGAAAAGAATGGAGGGGAAGGATCAAATTGAGGAGGAAACTGATTCGACCAATGATTTGAGTTCGCCGATGATCCGGGATGATACCCCTCCAATAGACGTAAATATGGTATTCACGCTGCCGACTAAATTCAAGATCAAAACTGAATCGGTCAAGGAAACTTTGGCTCAACTATGTTTAGGTGCTCAAGATGCAGTCTTCGAGAAGCCTCGCAATGCGCATCAGCATCTAAAGCTGTTGTATCTAAAGGGATACATAAACGGCAAACCAATCTCAAGGATGCTGGTGGATGGAGGAGCTACTGTCAATCTAATGCCATATAGCACCTGTAAGAAGTTGGGTAAGTCCGATGAAGACTTGATCAAAACTAACATGGTTCTGAATGATTTCACAGGTGACCCCACCAAGGCTAAAGGCGTCATAGTCACGGAGTTGACTGTCGGCAATAAAACTTTGCCGACTGCTTTCTTCGTTATTGATGCCAAAGGCAACTACAACGTGTTACTTGGACGGGACTGGATACATACGAACTGTTGCATCCCTTGGACTATGCATCAAATGCTCTCCCAATGGAATGTAGACGAAGTCGAGGTCATCCTAGCTGATACATCGGCCTATATTGCTATGGCAAGTTTGGATGCGAATTGGCCGCACAAGGAAGCCGAATGCATATCTGGGAAAGCACTAGATGATTGTGATTTTATTTGTATCGGTAAAACAGGACTTATGCCGATCAGTGTCAAGCCAGTCACATTTGATCGAGCAAATGATGTTTTACGCCGATGGGGTCAAGGAAAGCAGTGAAAGCTTTACAAGACAAAATGCAGAGCTATCAGCAAGAGACGGATAGCTACAAGGCCATCGAAGATTTTTGAGAAATTGAGAAATTAGGCTAAGGATTCACATCAACCGATCTACTTGACGAAGTCGACATCAGTGACGATGATAGGAAAAGACCTACTTTTGTTAGTGCAAAATTAGATGCAGCAAACAAGGAAAAGTTGGTCAGGATTATTAAGGATTATAAGGATTGTTTTGCCTCGGAATATCACGAGATGCCTGGTTTAAACCAACAACTTGTCGAACATCGGTTACCTACAAAACCAGGGTATCGGCCGTTTAAACAATATCCTAGATGATTTAATCTGGCCTTGTATAATATTATAAAGGAAGAGATAGAAAGATTGTTGGAAGCCAAATTTATCAGGCCTTGCTGATATGCCGAATTGGTCTCCAATAGTGTTCCCGTTATGAAGAAAAATGGGAAGCTCAGGGTGTGTGTTGATTTCAGATATTTAAATAAAGTCACTCTAAAAGATGAGTATCCGATGCCAATAGCCGATGTGCTTATCGACGCTGCGTCTGGAAACAAAATTACTAGTTTTTTAGATGGTAATGCCAGATACAATCAGATATTTATAACAGAAGCCGATATACCTAAGGCAACCTTCACGTGCCCTGGCGCGATAAGGTTATTTGAATGGACTGTTATGACGTTCGGCTTGAAAAACGCTGACGCAACTTATCAGCGGGCCATGAATATGATTTTTCATGATTTAATCGGAAGTATAGTCGAAATATACATTGATGATGTGGTGGTGAAATCAAAAGATGACTTACAACATTTGGCCGATTTGGAGAAAGTTTTTCAGAATACAAAAGCGCACGGCCTGAAAATGAATCCTTTCAAGTGTGCATTCGGTGTGTCGGCTGGGCAATTTTCGGGCATTATGGTCCATGAAAGGGGAATCGAAGTTAACCAAGAACGGGTCAAGGCCATAGCCAAAGCAAAACCGCCGACATGCAAAAATGAACTGCAGAAGTTGGTCGGTAAAATTAATTACCTCCAATGATTTATTTCAAATCTTTCTGGTCGGATTCGAGCGCTCACCCCCTTGCTGAAACTGAAAGACAATCAAGAATTTGTTTGGGGAGCCGGTCAGCAAAAGGCTTTTGACGATATTAGGAGTACTTGACTAATCCTCCAGTCCTGGCCGCGCCGCATAAGGATGTTCCTTTCAAATTATACATATCGGCCGAAGAGGAAACTATCGGAGCTGTATTGGCGCAGGAAGTCAATGGCAAAGAAAGGGTAATCTTTTACTTAAGTCGACGCCTGTTAGATGCTGAAATTAGGTATCCCTTCGTGGAAAGACTATGCTTATCTTTATATTTCACCTGCACAAAATTATGACATTATATTTTAGTGTCGGCTTGTAAGGTGGTTTGCAAAACCGATGTTATCAAATATATTCTGTCAGCCCCAATTTTGCGAGGTCGACTTGGCAAATGGGCTTATGCCTTGATAGAGTTTGACCTATCTTATGAATCGGCTGAAGCGGTTAAAGGATGGTAATAGCTGATTTTATAACAGAGCATGACACCTATGCCGACCTGGTTTTTGTTGCCCCATGGAAGATGTATTTTGATGGGTCAGTATGTTGAGAAGGTGACGGTATTGGTATAGTGCTCATCTCACCTAAGGGTCACAATTTTGAGTTTGCATTTCGGCTAAATAGCCGATACTCTAATAATCAGGCAGAATATGAGGCATTGCTCAAAGGTCTACAACTGTTGAAAACCATCGAAGCAGATGTTGTTGAAGTTCATGGTGATTCCTTATTAGTCATGCAGCAGATTAAGGGGGAATACCAATGTCATGATGAAGTGCTGCTCAAATATCTAGAACAATGCCTGAACGCAATCGGCTCGTTTACTTCATTTTCTATCGGCCATATTCCCTGAGAAATGAACGATAGGGCCAATATGTTAGCTCAACAGGCATTAGGGTATAAGGACTTCAGTCGATGCCAAATACCAGAACTGGTTGATAAGGCAGTAATGTGTGTTAATATCATTGATTGGAGAACACGGATAAGAGAATACCTGATTGATCCATCTAAGCCAATAGAACGTAAAGTTAGGCAGCAGGCATTAAAGTATGTTGTCTTAGACGAGGTTCTGTACTATCAGACATTAGAAGGTTTGCTGCTAAGATGCCTTGGAGCCGATGAAGCCAAGGTGGCAATGAGTGAAGTGCATGAAGGTATCTGCGGATCCCATCAATCATCTCATAAGATGAAGTGGATGCTTAGACGAACAGGGTATTTTTGGCCGACAATGTTGGAGGACTGCTTTCGATATTACAAAGGATGCCAGACTTGTAAAAAATTTGGCAACGTGCAGCTCGCACCAGCATCAGCTTTGCATTTGATTATCAAACCATGGTCGTTCAGAGGATGGGGAATAGATGTAATCGGCCAAATATTTCCTGCTTCAAGCAAAGGCTATAAGTTCATTTTGGCCGCGACCGATCGTTTCTCTAAGTGGGTTGAGGCTATACCCCTCAAAAAGGTCACAAGTGTCGAAGCTATCAGGTTTGTTAATGAGCACATTATCCATCAGTTTGAAATACCACAGATGATCATGACCGATCAAGGTATTGTGTTTATGTCTAATGAATTTCAGAATTATGCAAAGGGCCTGGGAATCAAGCTACTAAATTCGTCACCTTGTTATGCTCAGGCTAATGGACAAGCCGAGTCATCCAATAAAACTTTAATCAAGCTGATTAAAAGGAAAATCGATGAAAAACTAAGAAATTGACATTCGACGCTATCAGAGTCACTATGAGCATATCGGCTGGCATACCATGGGTCGACAAAGCTTTCACCCTATCAACTGGTTTATGGTCAAGAAGCCGTTTTGCCAGTAGAAATTAATATCGACTCTACACGAGTGGCTTTACAAAACGGTCTGTCGATCCAAAATTACAATGATTTGATGATTGATAACTTAGATGACTTGACATAATTACGTTTGTCTGCACTAGATCGGCTTAAAAAGAATAAGATGAGAGTTGTAAGGGCATATAATAAAAAGGTAGTACCTAAGTCCTTTAATGAAGCCGATTTAGTTTGGAGAATCATACTATCTGTTGGTTCTAGGGATAATCGATTTGGAAAATGATCACTTACATGGGAAGGGTCGTATAAAATAAATCGGCTTGTTGATGGAAGCTCCTACAAACTCGAGACATTAGAAGGAGTTGTTTTGCCTAAAGCGATTAATGGAAAGTACTTGAAGAATTACTATCCTAGCGTCTGGATTGGGGCTTAGTCGACTAAGAGGAAATATCGTTCTGAAAAGCCAAGTTAACTCGCTGCTGTTAATTGGCTAAAAGGAGGTAAATTACATAGACAAGACAAGCACAAAATCGGTTAAACAGTCGATCATAAAATTAAAATTGTTACAAATATATTGTTCCAAAAATCCGAACATCCAAGAAGTTTTCATCATAACAAGATTAACATTGAAGGCTAGAACCATAAAGTCTTGCACCCAAAGCCGACAAGGCGCCTGCAGCCTTGGCAATGATGTCCTGCACCTCGTCGACTATGAGTTGGTCTTCCTTGGTGTTTCCAGGCACGGGAGTTACCTTAGCCGATTGTTTCTTCACACTGACTACGGCCATAGCAATGCCAAGTTTCTGTTCCTTGATGGCCGATGAAGTCTTCTCTATGATTTGTTGGCCTTTTAAGATTTGTTTTTTCATCTTGGCCAGCTCTTCCATTAGAAATTTCTTGGTCGACTCAAACTTTGTGATGGCCTCTTTGTTGGTCTTGAGCAATTGAACATTAGTGTCGAAACTTCGCTTCTTCATCCTAGCATCGGCCACCAACTCATCCAAAAGCTTTTGGTCGGCCTCTTATGTTTCACGTTGGGCGATTCTCGCCTGGGCAGCCTCCACTAATGCCTTCTTCCCATCCAAATGGCAGACATTAGCAGTGTCTCCATCACCTTCGGGGGTAAGTCAGCTTCAACGGCTGCCATGGCATCACGAATCGGCTGGTTGTTGGCAAGAATCTCCGATTGAGGCTTCATCACCAAGTAAAAGAGCTTGTCAAGACGCTCTTGCATTCCAGGAGTCGAAGTCACTACAACCGACCCTTCTTTGAAAACTTCAAGAATTTTTCTGATCTCCGCTTCATGATCATCTGTAGCCATTATATCTGGATTGTCTAGATCAGCCAAAGAGAAACCCAGTAAGTCAGTTGGGTCAGAGGATTCTGAGACCGTAGCGACTGTAGGGGCCGGTGGCGTCGGTTGAGAAGAGGGTGGTGGAGGCCTGACGAAGATTGCAGGGAGATCGGCTAAGATAGCAACCACTTGTACTGATGCAATAGGCTAAAAAGGAAACAAGAAGTGAGCTAAGCCGAGGAGCTGACATACTAATGGGACTCCCAAAAATTCAACCTCCCTCTACGGTAGCCTATGCACGTGGCGAGCTTTCACCGCTTTGCTCTTGAGGCTTAGGACCTCTTTTAGCCGGTGCTTTGGTCGATTTGGCCTTCTTCTCTGAAAAATGATCAGCCAATGATAAGTCTCAAAAGAGATATGAGAAGGAGACATGTGATCAAGCTATGCTTACTGGGTTGTTGCTTGTTCTCTATATCCGACAGCGACGGGCTTTGGATGCCCAGAGTGCTAGAAGTATATCCTGTAAGACCAGTCGATTGACGCAGCCTTTTTCCTTGATCACTGCTTGATTGACCGGAGATCGGCTTCTTCCCGGCAGCCTTGGTCTACAAAGTAAGGATAAAAGCCGATTAGATAAAATTGCTTACAACGAAGATTATGATGTAAAAGGGATCTGTTTAGTCGATACCTCGCAGGTAATATCTACTTGGTTCGTGTTAGTATATCCGGACGATTTGGAATTAGATTCATCACTCGAATTAGTGCTAGAAGGTGCCGTCGGCTCAGGTAAATTTGTAAAAAAGATATTGATAATGGCTGATGATGTCTGTTCCAAGAAAAGTGCCTCTGCAATAGAAGACCACCATGAGGAGAAGCGGCTTGACCGGCGGGTATTCAAAAAGTAGTGCGGCAGATCTTTGACCTGGAAATCATCGGCTATTTCTAAAACAATGTTAGCCACTGCAACGTTTCGAACTCTGGCTCTATGCTAAAGCCGATCAAGGAGTTGAAGACAAGGGATAACTTGGCCAAAACCCAACTGCCGAGCATGGGTTGAAGGGTGATAAAACTCGTACGATGGCTGAAACATACGATTTCTAGTATTGAAGCTAACGTGCAAAATGATAGGAGAAATGAATGTCTTGTAAAAGTCCAAGGTTTATTGAGGCATCGAGGAACTGTCGGCTTCCAAATGTAAAAATGAAGGCCACGAAAAATCGGCTATGCCACTATATCTGAAGAAGTCTTGTTGACCAAAGTCATCACTGCTCAATTGAAGGAAGAATGACAAATACTTTTTCGAGCCGATTGGTGTAATCTTTGTCTCATTCCCAGAGCACATGAGATATCTCTCACCATATGGTAGGCTAGCTCTGAATTGGGGGATGGCATTTTCTGCAGTGTCCTCACGAGGAAACGTTGTATCTTCTGACTCTAGTTCGAAAGATCGGCTGAACAAGCAATAAAGTGAGATCTGGATAAACCAAAGAGGGTCGCCCACATTGCCAATGATAAAATTAGTAAAACCTGTAAACAGCCGAGTCCTTATTGTATACATCATCTAATAAACTGCTCCTAGCAATATTTTGCCCAAGGCAAGCCGACGCCCTTCCACCAAGGGCTCTGCTATCAGCTGATACACTTGCGTCGGCCCAAGGGAAGCCCCCACAAAACAGGAATCTATCCAACCACAAGTTCAAAAAAGCAACATGCTCTTCATCTGATACCAGCCCGCTCATTTTGTTATTATTGCCGATGCACTTGCTCCATCCTTCGCCTTTGGACTGGATCAGCTTATACCTCAGCTTGCCGCTATAAGCCGATATTTGTTCACCATTCGGTCTAAGGCAGCACAACCGGGCCATATCTAGAAGGGTTAGGCCAAAAAGACCGGTACGAAACATGAGTGCATTGAAGGTGTCCGACCAAAAATAGCAGGCCGTGGCCACTAAAGGCTTATTGGCTTCCGGATCGGCTAAAGAGAGGGGGAGACACTCGGCTATACTCATCCTTTCCCATTCACCCTTTTCTCTGAACTGCTACGCAGATATACCAAGACCTCCACTCTTTAAGTACTGTCGGCCAGGCTCTAAAATTTTTGTTCCAACCTTCTATGTTGTATCCGGCACCAGAAAGTGGAAGACGAGGAATTTCTTCGTTGATAATCGTATTGGCTTCTAAGTTTCCTACTGGTCCTAGGTAAAATTGGTTATTGCCATTGGGAATTGGGATGAATACCTGAGAAGGATCCATTCAGGCGATCTTGGCAAGAAGCCGATTGAAAGCAGAAGATGATGAGCACTGGAAGGCTTGATGACTGAAGAGAAGAAGCCGATTGCAGATAACTCGAGGGCTTGAGCGTGTGAAAATGACAATGTGGGGGCCGCATATTTGTAGCACGACGAAAATCTGAAAAGATGGGAAAAGGATCTCAAACGGTGTAAGCATTAAAACGCACAATGTGCGCATCGAGATTTTTACAACGCCATTGAGGCAACAGTTACTACTGAGAACTTCCTGATAAGCCGATATTGTGCAAAACCGATGATTGAGATTTTTGGAAAATAACAAGTTATCTCCCAAAAATGGGGGGGCATATGTTTGCATCAAGATTTGGCAGGTATGGTTAAAATTGACAGTTTTGAGTCAACATGATATAGCCGACGCTTAACTTGGAAAGATTTAGGGATATTTGGTAAATATGTAAGGGAAAATCTACCGAATTGAGGCCGATACGGATCGTGTTCTATAAACGTGTTGTAATAGGACTCGATCGGCCGATGGGTATAAAAGATGAACGTGGACAGGCGAAAGAACGACAATAATCAAATCAATCAGCCTTTATTATATTTTCATCTACTTTTCCGTCGACTAGGAATAATTTTGTAATCTAAATTCTCTTGTAACTCGATTTGATTAATAAAGTTGCGCATCATCGATTGTTGATCATCTTTTGTTACGCCAATCAGGTTCGATTTTCTCTGATCTTGTTGCGCATCGCCTTTTTTAGAGTCGATCTACCTTCATCCTCTGATTAGCCTTAATCGGCTAATTAGACTTATCGTTATCTTCGATCTAATCGACTTGCAGCTGGTTAAATCTGAGCTGATTGCCTCACGAAATCGGTTTTGAGTGAATTTTATATTTTCCTTACCGATTGCAGGGTCAAATCGGTTGGCACGCTCTAAACCAAGTGTTTGTCTGGTGTGCTGTGGCTATGAACCCTACTTCAAGTTTTTGACGTCAACACAGATATAGAGAAAAAAGACATGTTGTTACGTGAGTGGTACAAGGGTGCATGTTTCCCTCATCAACCATATGTAATCAATTACGGTAGACTTTATGGCACTGATCTTACCAGAGTAACATCCGCAAAACTAAGCGTGGCGCTTGCTAGGGCTGTGGTGGGCACGGTTGCGGGGAAGTTTTAAAAATAATAATTTTAAAAAATAAAATTACAAAAAATGGTTGGGAAAACAGTTATAGATATATCTATAGCAACAAAACTTCTGTCGTTAAATGAATTTGTGACAAATCATCTCTCGCTAAATGAATTGACGATAGATATATATTATGTGATTATTTTTTAACGTATTTTTTCTGCCATTTTATTTAAAATATGTATTATTTTTTTTAAAAAAAATCCGCCGCTGCTGGCGTGCCGCGTGGGCGGGTGTGGGTTCGGCCGGTCGGCGTGGGTGTTCGGTGGGGCGTCGCGCTTTTCAGCCCATACTAGGGCAAAATAGTCAGATTTCTGGAGTAACTTCCAAGATGGCATTGTTAAGCAGGTTTGGAAAGCAGTGGCGCGTTTAGCCGATTACTTCTCAACAGGATTACAGATAAACGATCCCTCGGAAGGTTCGCCGCTCCTTCGTGCATTTATTTATCCTTTTGTGCAGCAATGCCTCACGATTAACCAGCGTCATTGCCTACGTCGGTCATCTGTGAATTGTCTGCAGAGAATTTTTCGATGTTATGGGACCCACACGGCCAGAATAGGAGCGCAGTGAGCTATTGTGGCACCTCAGACTAGTAAAAGATGAAGAAATAGTGAAGCTCGATCATCTGATCGAGTCCAAGGACTTAATTTCCTCTCGTACCATTCAGTAACGATCTTGCACGTCGCAGTCTGGCCGGAAACCTATCTTATCTTCTTCGGCAAGAAGCTCGCGCCATACATACCCGTTCCCTGCCAGTGTGCTATTACGATACAAGAGCCACGGCAAACTACACCAAGCATTTTTCGCTGCTCTGAGCTTCACGGCCAATCAGGCGATCATCATCTCTCACGTACGACTCAAACATACCATTACCGATGAAGAAGACCATAGTTCTGTGCCCAGGCCTCGGAGTAGGCCACCTGGTGCCCATGGTGGAGCTGGCCAAGGTGTTCCTCCAGCACGGCCTTGCCGTCACCGTTGCCCTCGTCGAGCCACCCGTCAAGTCAACCAGCTTCGCCGCCGATATCGCCAGCGCCTCGGCCTCCAACCCTTCCATCACCTTCCACGTGCTGCAGCCGCCCGCGCTGGTCGACCATTCCGATAGCTCACACGCTGGCCACGGGATGTTAGCCTATCTCAGCCTCATGAACGCGCCGCTCCGGGACTTCCTCGGCTCGCTTCCCACGGTACACGCGCTCGTACTTGACATGTTCTGCGCCGACGCCCTGGACGTCGCCGCCGAGTTCAACGTACCCGCCTACTTCTTCATTGCCTCCGGCGCCGGGGACCTCGCCATCTTCCTCAACCTACCCAGCGTGATGGCCAACATGGACAAAAGATTTGAGGAGCTCGGAGACTCGATTCTCCATCTCCCCGGCGTTCCCCCGTTCAAAGCTACGGAGCTCCCGATTGAAGTGCGCAATAGAACTGAGGCCTCCGGGACCTTTCTCTCCCGTATCAAGAGGATGCTAGAGTCCAACGGCATGCTTGTCAATACCTTCGAGTCGTTGGAGGCACGGGCGGTGCGCGCTCTTAGGGACGGGCTCTGCGTCCCTGGCCGTGCCATGCCGCCGGTGTATTGCATCGGTCCGTTGGTCACGGAAGGGGGAGACAAGAAGCACGAGTGCCTCGAGTGGCTAGACGCGCAGCCGGATCACAGCGTCGTGTTCCTCTCCTTCGGGAGCATGGGGACGTTCTCCAAGAAGCAGCTTGACGAGATCGCCATCGGCCTGGAGAAGTCGGAGCAGAGGTTCCTGTGGGTCGTGCGGAGCCCACGCAGTGACGACCATAAGTTTGGCGACCCACTTCCGGAGCCAGACCTCGACGCGATCTTGCAGGATGGGTTCTTGGAGAGGACCAAGGACAGAGGGCTCGTGGTCAAGTCTTGGGCGCCGCAGGTGGAGGTGCTGCGCCACAGGGCGACCGGCGCGTTCGTGACGCACTGTGGATGGAACTCCACGCTTGAGGGGATCACAGCGGGTCTGCCACTATTGTGCTGGCCGTTATTCGCGGAGCAAAAGCTTAACAAGTTGTTCATCGTCCAGGAGATGAAGCTTGGGGTGGAGATGAAGGGTTATGACGAAGAGGTAGTAAACGCCGAGGAAGTGGAGGCGAAGGTTAGGTGGGTGATGGAGGCGGAGGCCGGACGGGTGCTTGGGGAAAGGTCCGCGGCGGAGAGGGGTAGAGCGGCCGAGGCGCTCAAGGAAGGAGGCTCGTCTCATGCTGCTTTTGTCGAATTCCTGAAAGATTTGGAGGCCGTTACTCTATCATGAAATACTAGTCTTTCATGTTGAAGCATAATCAAATAACAGATGTGTTATAACTTGCACGAAAAGACTAGGAGCCTATTTGGTACAGCTCTAGATCCCAGCTTCACCTTAAATCTATAACTTATAGGTTAAAATAAAGTGAATTAAGTTTATATTTTTGATCTAAAATTTGAAAAGATGATCCATCTAAACACCCTTAATATACTCACAGATCTAGCTTCACGGATCTGGTGAAGCTAGCAATACCCAGCTCCACCAGATCCACGAATCTAATGGATCTGGAGCCCTACCCCACACCCTAACGCACCCGTGTTCGTTGGAAACCTGTCGAACGAACGAAAAATATCCCCATTCCTCTCCTTATACGAGTGAACGTCTCAGATCTCATGAAAGTATAAAAATCTCTATTGTAAGTCTAAAATCTTAATTTGAAAGAGCGAAGTTTCGAGTGAGAAGTTTCTAATTTTATGTTGAAAAGTTGAACTTTCGTTTGGTTGAAAGTTCGAGTGCGGGTGCATGCTCGATCCCGTTTTCAAGAGCAAAAAGACGTGTTAGGGTTAAAAGCACGGTAAAATAACTGAAGACAAAAAATTAACGTGAAAAAACCCTTACGAAAAAAAATCACAGGAAACAATCCACGGTAATGTTTCTGAGGATTACAAGTACAAGCCAAAAGAGTCATAGTTATAAAAAACTTGAACTAACAAACATCCCCTTAACTCAAAATCTATAATAAAGTTGTTTCCAGAAAACCTCGAGGGTAATTAAGCACAGAATACAAGTGCGTTAAAAGTTCAAAGGACTGCTGAACAAGGAAGATTGGAACATTCAATCCAAACATTTATAGTGCGAAAAACCACAAAAGGTATAAAAAACTGGAACAGTCTTATATAAATGCTTCTCATGAAGTAAAATTGAGCAAACCATCATTAGTTTGAGAGAAAGACTGAAATAGTCAATCCAAACACACAGCTGTCAACAAAGCAGATGAAGAAACCTGGGTCTTCAATGATTCATAACCCCAGTAAAGTCCGAGTTCGTGCAACTGACCTTCTGGTCAAACACTCTACCATCAAACGACATAAACCAAGACATCACCTATGGTGCAGGGTAGATAGCAAAGAACACATAACATAGATTTTTACATGCTTCACCTGAAATATAAAATTCGGCAAACTGCCTTCTGAAAATCCATAATATGATTGAAACTGCTAAAAAATGTCAATATGAAGAAAACTTTTGTGCCATCAATAGAGTATAAATTGCAGTAGACCTCTCATATCGAGCAAAGACAACAAAACCACTTTGTAGTATCCACGCAGAAACAAACTCCTTCTTACACTTTAAACCTTCATTTCAAACTGCAATTGGAGCAAAATCTTCACTAGAAAAACTCCGAAGAGTATAATGCTACCATCAGCGTGTCATCAAATACCAAATTAATGTTGCCAAAATCTCTATAATGGTCAACGTATACAAACGGTGAATAAAACACTAAATTCACTTGTCTCCTCAACTGATATTTTTTTCTTTTCTACAAAGTTGACGATGAAATTTTAAAGAAATCGACGATGAAGTGTCAAATAAATTGCCAAGAATCCGCCAATAATAAATAATCGATGAAACGTCGAAGAAAATACTCAATAATTAATCTGGTATAAATACGGACAATAATAGACCCAACCTCCTCTAAAGAAACCCCTCTCCTTGCTCTTTCAACAGAACATCGAACCCAGAACTTGGATGGATCAATCTGCATGTTGCATACGACTAGTAAATTCACGAGCTACTGCTTCATGCCGTGTAAGTGCTTCGCGACGAACGCCGGCTGTGTGACGATGATCGTGGAAAAAAGAATAAGATGCGGTACATCGAGAGTCTAAGAATATTTCAAACAAATTTTTAAGATCACTACTACAGAACAGACAATCCTTATCGGCATATCACTGCCGGTTAGGACCGAGCCGGCAGTGATAACATATCTCTGCCGGTTCGAAAGTTAAGTTGAGGGGGGAGAACTTATCACTGCCGGTTCATGCAACCAACCGCAAGAAAAGCATAACATATCACTGCGGTTTGAGAAAAACCAGCAGAGATATATCACGCTGGTCATTCTTAAACCGGCGGTGGTATTACCTTTTCACTTGCCGGTTTGAGAATAGAACCGGCAGTGATATTATTTTCCCGCGCAATATGATTTTTCCGCGCATTTCGAGCTTATCACTGCCGGTTCTACGCAGAACCGGCAGTGATAAGTCGTTTATATAACTGAGACCCCTGCTTCCCGACCGATCGAGCAAAGACAGAGAGGCGCTCTGTCTTTGCTCGATTTGTAGATTGCGACGATCTGCTGCCGAAAAATTTGTTAAAATTTGTATTGTACTTCTTTTCGAGGTTAGTAATTTGATCTCTATTTTTGTAAATAATAAAAAATTACCACGTGGATATTTACATAATGAAAAAAGGTTCATGTATTTTCAAATGTTGAAATAATAAAAACTTGTTAGATGGATATTTACCTAATCAAAAAATGTTGATGTATTTTAATGTACTCAAAGTATATACTAAGTACTTACAATTTTTTCCCAATTTTTAAATAATAAGGAATTGCAAGATGGATATTGACGCAATGAAAAAAGATTGATATATTTTGATATAGTCTAAATATATCCTAACTATTTACAATTATTTTTATTTTTTGCAATACTAAAAAATTGCTACATGGATATTTGCAGAACGGAAAAGGTTGATGTATTTTAATATAGTCAAAATTGCTACATAGGTTTTTAAATCTAATCGTTTACAATTATTTGTTATTTGCAATTATATGCGTATGTAATGTTTGATTTAATTAATTGTAGATGGACCGAAGGTGGATGTATGACACGGACCGTTATGGGCGAGTTTTATAATGGTGTCGATTATTTTCTAAGCGTGGCTGCGGCGCACAAGTCGAAGAATCGGCGGACTACATGTTACGTCTATCGTTGATTGCAAAAATCGAAGTTGTTTTCTACCATAGAGTCGATACGCACACTTGCTTGAAGAGGTTTCAAGGTGGCTATACTGTTGGACCAAGCACGGTGAAGATGAGATTGTACATGAAGGGCAACACATTATTAAAGATGCGAGACAACGATATGACGGCGATTGAAGATACGTTTGTCGGCTGACCACGGCGACGATCTGGATCAAATGTTACGTGATGGGAGGAGACTTCACGAGTGAAAGAGAGTTTCAAAAGTTCCAACATATGGTACAGACTCCACGACACCATTGTACCCAGGCTGCAAGGAGGAGCACAAAAAATTACAGGCCGTGCTTACACTACTGCAGTTGAAGGCAAGCAATGGTTGGTCCGATAAGAGCTTCACTGAGCTGTTATGTCTCTTGAGGAATTTGCTTCTAGAGGGTAATGTGTTGCCTACAAGTACGTACCAGGCCAAGCAGGTTGTCTGCCCGTTGGGATTGGAAGTACAAAGGATACACGCATGTCAAACGATTGCATGTTGTATCGCAATGAGTTTGCGGACTTGGATGGTGTCTTGTTTGCAAAGCAAAGCGGTATAAGAACAACGATGATGACATCGATAATGAAGATGTCGGGGTGAAGCGTAAGAAGATGAGATCCCCCCGTAAAGTGGTGTGGTATTTTCCTATAATTCCCCGTCTGAATCGATTGTTTGCGAACAAAAGGCATGCCCAATTGCTACGATGGCACGCCGAAGAGCGTAAAAACGATGGAATGCTCAGACACCCTGCTGACTCTGTGCAATGGAGGAACATCGACAGAAAATATAAGAAGCACTTTGCATATGATGTGAGGAATATAAGGTTCGGGTTGAGTACGGATGGGATGAATCCTTTCGGTAACATGAGCAGTCGTCATAGCACTTGGCCGGTAACTCTATGTATCTACAACTTTCCTCCTTGGCTTTGTATGAAGCGGAAGTACATTATGATGCCACTACTGATCCAAGGGCTCAGGCAATCTGGCAACGATATCGATGTGTACCTCAAACCATTGGTTGAAGATCTTCTAATCTTGTGGAACGATGGAGTACGGGTATGAGATGAGTATAAAAGAGAGAACTTTATCCTACGCGCATTATTGTTCGTAACCATCAATGATTACATCGCCCTTGGTAACTTGTCGGGCCGCACGACAAAAGGCTTCAATGGATCGCCCGATGCTTAGATGGTACAGCTAGTCGGTGGTTGAAGAAGCGTCGAAAAATGTCTTACATGCGGCATCGTAGGTTCCTCGCAAGGATCACCCATACCGCAATAGTAAGAAAGCTTTTGACGGGACAAAGGAGACCGCTTTAGCTCAGAAGAATCACTTGGGAGAGAGATATTTACACTGTAAAGGATCTTAAAATTATCCACGGAAAGGAGCAGCAAAGTACATCTATCCCGAGTTCCGTGATAAGGCTCCTTTGTGGAAAAAGAGATCAGTATTTTGGGTCCTACCTTACTGGCAGCACTTGGAAGTTCGACACGCAATCGACGTCATGCACATAGAGAAGAACGTGTGTGACAGCTTGCTTGGTATCTTATTGGATATACCTGTCAAAACAAAAGATACTCTCCAAGCACGGATGGACCTTGAAGATATGAAACTCAGGAAGGAGCTGCATCACAGAGACATGGATACAGGGAAAAAGTACATTCCCGCAGCCTGCTACACTCTGAGCAAGAAAGAAAAAATTAGCCTGTGCGAATGCTTGCACGGAGTGAAAGTTCCGTCCGGATACTCTGCCAACATAAATAGACTAGTCTCAATGAAAGACTTAAAATTAACTGGCATGAAGTCTCACGATTGCCACATGATGATGACGCAGATGCTTCCAATTGCAATTAGGGTGTTACGCGGAGAAAGTCCGAGACCCAATTATAAAGTTGTGTTCATTCTTCAACGCGATTTCACGAAGGTCATCGATCCATTGAAACTAGATAAGCTACAGAAGACGTGGTCCACACTCTGCGGGCTCGAGATGTGTTTCCCTCCATCTTTTTTTGATATCATGGTCCATCTCATTGTTCACATCGTGAAAGAGATACGGATTCTCGGTCCCGTGTTTCTACATCAGATGTATCCTTTTGAGAGGTTTATGGGGGTTATAAAGAAATATGTTCGTAACCGACATCGGCCGGAAGGTTGCATTGCAGATGGTTGGGGAACCGAGGAGGTCGTTGAGTTCTGCGTCGATTACATGGATCTCAAACCGATTGGTGTGCCTACATCACGGCATGAGGGCAGGCTACAGGGAAAAGGGACACTGGGCGAGAAATCACTCCGTACAAACAATCTAGTTTCATTCACACAAGCACATTTCGCAGTTTTGGGACAATCAGTTGTGGTGGCCCCGTATGTCAACATGCACAAGAGCATGCTATCCAGAACAAACCCAACGAAGTAAGAGGGTTGGATCGCGAGAGAGCATAGACATAACTTCGGTGATTGGTTGCGTAGGCACATGATGCATACGGAGACAGAGTGCGCTCAGTTGAAAGTGTTGGCTCAGGGACCGTCCACTACAATTCGGACATTCCAAGGATACGATATAAATGGTTTTACTTTTTATACAAGAGCACAAGATAAAAAGAGCACCAACCAAAAATTAGGGGAAATATTTAAATCAAATATTAAAACTATGGAAACAGTGAGCAATCTGGATTTTTATAATTTTACAACTTTGTCAAAACTTAGGGGAAATATTTAAATCAAATATTACATCTCCTGAAGTATTCCTCCAAAAATTTCCAGAAAATTTGGACAAAAGTTGATAGGATTTCAAAACAGTGAGCAATTTGGATTTTTTTTATTTTGAAATATTAAAACTATGAAAACAGTGAGCAATCTGGTTTTTTATAATTCTACAACTTTGTCAAAACTTAGGTGAAATATTTAAATCAAATATTACATGTCTTGAAGTGTTCCTCCAAAAATTTTCAGAAAATTTGGATAAAAATTGATAGGATTTCAAAAATCCCAAAGCAATCATCTTTTGAAAACTTTGACATAAGTGACCGGACCTTTTCACTGCCGGTTGTCTCATTAAGCCGGCAGTGAAGTGGTTTATTACTGCCGGTTTATAGTATTAACCCGGTAGTGATAATCAAGTATTACTGCCGATTTTTGTTTTGAACCGGCAGTGATAAATACTTTCACTGCCGGGTGTAGATACAACCGGCAGTGATAATGTATTATTACTGCCGGGTTGAGCTTGAACCGGCAGTGATAAATACTTTCATTGCCGGGTTGAGCTTGAACCGGCAGTGATAATTCAACTATCACTGCCGGTTCTCTTTATTATCACTGTGGTGACCCGGCAGTGATACTCTAACCCTATAAATTCGAACGCCGCGCCACTCAGCCCCTTATTTCCACTTCAACCTCACGCCGCCACTTCGTCGCCTCGCATCGCCCCGGCCGTCGCCCCGCGTCGCCCCGGCCGTCGCCTCGACCTCACCGCCCCGCCGTCGCCTCGACCTCATCACCCCGGCTGTCGCCCCGCCGTTCTTTGCTTCGGTAATGACCGGCCGTCGCCCCGCCGTTCTTTGCTTCGCATCGCCTCCACCGTTCTTTGCTTTGTCTTTTATGTGCATATGCCATGACGCCAAAAGTTTTGCTATGTACTCTTTGAATGCAACATCTCAGTTTTCTAAAATGAACTAGGTAGAAGCTTGCTAAAAGGGTGAACATAAATCTTGTTAATCACTGGTGGTTGTTAGAATACTGGTGTATGTGTATGGTTAATTACCTGGATGTACTGGGGAATGAAAATGTAGTGTTGACTGTGAGGGATGGTGCTGTGATGTTGGTGAGGACGATGCAGAGGTGGTGCTTGTCTCCCCTTTGCTCCTCTATCTCCGGTCTTGTGATGTTTGATGTGTATGTAATGTGCATATGTTTATTCTTTGTATGTTTGATTTGTGCCGTGAGACATAATGTGCATATCTACTGATTCGAAAATATGTGCTAACACATCGACAAAGTATATATGTATGTGTACATGTTCTTTAAAGATGTGTATGTGTCTTTGAATTGATAAGTTTGGCAATTGTTATGTATTTGTCGTTGAATTGACAGCATGATATGTCTGTACATTATTATTGAGTACTCCCTCTTTCAATAAACATGTCAGGAATGGCCTCCGACGAAGGACAAGTGCCGGAGGGAGTTGAGCCCTCAAATATGGACGAAGGAGGAAGGGGTAGCCCGAACAATAGCCCAACGTCCTACCTGAACTTGCAAGATCCTGTCATGGACCAGCCTGACGTTACTAAGCGTGGCGAGGTAAAGTTTTAGTACACTGTGGTTCCCAAAACATTGTAGGTCCTCACGACTAATAATTTGGAAGATCAAATTGTAGGCTCAGACGTCTGATCAACGAAGGCAGCGCGCAAGTCGTGGTCCGAACAAGATGCCTAAGGGAATTTTTAACATAGTGGAGCTCTCGGCAGTCGGGGAACTTGCTATACCAGAGTCATCATTGGGGTCGTACAGGACAGCCTGCGGGGTTATTGCTAGGGATGATGTGCCCATCAGCTATAGATCATGGATTGGTCGCGGAGGTGACCCATAGGTGGTACCCAATGACCTGAAAAACTCATTATGGGACAAGCTTAAACAAGTTTTCCAATTCCCCCAAGGGACCGAGCTGGTTGCAAAGAAACGAGCACTCTGCATCATGTGCACTGCGTGGAAGAATTGGAAGACAACACTAAACAAGAATTATGTGAAAAAGAATGAAACGCCGAATTTTGACACGTACCCAAAGCTAAGGGAGTTCTGGGATGAATTTGTGGCGTACAAGAGGTCTGAAGAAGCTCACATAGTAAGTCAAAGGAACAAAGCAAACACGGATAAGAATATTCACCCTCACAAACTAGGAACAGGAGGGTACGTGAAGAAAATACCAGCATGGGATCGGTCCGAAGAAGAAATAGCCGCAAGGGTATAATTCTCGCAAGCCGCCTTAAGCGAACGATCGAATCTTGGTTGCTTGGGAGGGTGCTTCTATCTCCGATGATGGCGGCTTAAGCTTCGAGGCGATAGAGAGCAGGAAGTCTTTGCGCGAGAATCACGGATGCTCACATGCGTCTTCCCAAGGATCTTCGCGCCACGAAGGGAGAATGACAAGCTAACCATAGCCCAGGTAACAAGGAGCATCTAGGTCTCACGGAGGAGTTGGTTTAGTCACGTGGAAAGAAGCCTTCCCGCAGACGCATGGTTGTACAAGCGTTCAAAGAGATCAGCGAAGATCAACTGGGCGTCGGATAAAAGATCTTTGTCGCGAGAGCGCTAGAGGAACAAAGAGCGGAACTAGATAAGGCTATGGAGCAAGTCGCATGAAAGCTCTCACTCACGACCGCCACTGGTGAAAGCCACGAGCTCATCGATCCCGGTGCTCGTAAGAGCATTGCAAGGCCCACGAGGATTCGAAGAGCATGGACTGCATTTTCCTGTGGATGACATCAAAGAACCGATACCGTGCAAGCTACATTTGGCCGCACATGGCATTACCATAAAGGTGGCTGAGGGCAGGGCTTGGCCATTCCAGGAGTCACAGGTTTTGCACTGTCGCCCGATACCGCAGGGATTCGCCAGGGTCGAAGTGGACAGTGTCATCCGCCAATACCGAAAAATGGAGGTAGAGATCCCTGGCGAGGATGGAAGCAAAAAGCTAGGAGAAAACGTGCATGGCTTCCTCGCATGGCTCAAGAGCTTGATTAAGTTTGGCTCGGACGATGAGGGCGACGACGATGATGATCAGCCGCACTCTCCACACAGAGACCTCCCGCCCTTCTCGTCGCCAACCAGAAAAAGTCCAACTCCTCCGCCGGCACCAACCAGAAAAAGCCCGACTCCTCCGTCAAAATCTGTAAAGAATCGAACAACAGGAACATCTCGGCAGTCGGCATCGTTCTCGAAGAAATCTCAACCATCTGTGAACCCAGGACATTCACAGAAGAAATTATCAGCTGACATGACTGAGGAAGAACGGAAAAAGCATGTAAGCGCCTGCGTAACAACTCACTTTAAAAAGGTGCCATCAAGTAAGAAGACTAAAGTTGATGCTGACGCGCAAAAGTTTTTCTTGAGTATGGCAAAAGTGCAAAAGACGGGGCAGGCTTCTGAACCTTGCAAAATGTCGGACTACGAGCGCATATCCAGAAAGCAATACTTGCAGGCGGAGTCGATGGCCGCCCCATCGGGGCGAGAGGAGGCGGATGACATGCCGGCCGAAGATTAGGGTGCAGAAGCGGAGGATCGAAAAAAGTATGATACCATGTGAGAAGGATTGACTCAACGTAATAGATATAGACCATCTCCTATCATAATAGCTCAACCGATTTATAGAAATAGAATAGAAGGATAAAGAGGACGGCCATGAAAGAGATTTACTAAAGATAGTCTAACACTGGCCGATGCAGTCGCCGCCTATCCCTCCATCAGAGTGCGCCAAAAAGCAGTATTCCCACCCTGTCATGCGCATCCTGGACGAGCTCCGCCTCGCGAATCCTGTGCTCTGGGAGTTCCTGCGCTCACTCCCTGCCGTCGCTGCTGAGCTCCCCGTCTCCGCGTACATCTTCTACCCGTCTGCGGCCGGCGACCTCGCGGTCTACCTCCAGGTTCCTGACTGCTGCCGCCCGGCCGCATCCTCGTTTAAGGATATGGGCAAGGCGGCGCCGGACTTCTCTGGCGTGCCGCCGGTTCGAGCGCTGGATATGCCAGACACCATGCAAGACCGGGAGGGCGACGTGTGCAGGACCCGTCTGCAGCAGCTCGCGCGGATGCCGGAAGCGAGAGGCATTCTAGTGAACAGCTTCTACTGGTTGGAGGCGAGGGCCCTGAAAGCGCTCCGCGATGGCCTCTGCGTGCCCGGCAGCAGTTCCACGCCACAAATCTACTGCATCAGGCCACTGGTCGACGACGGCGAGACCAGGGAAAGCGGCGAGAGACACGCGTGCCTCGAGTGGCTGGACATGCAGCCGAAGCAGAGCGTGGTGTTCCTCTGCTTCGGGAGCAGGGGGCGCCTTTTCGGCGGCGCAACTGAGAGCGATGGCTCGCGGGTTAGAGAACTCCGGGCACAGGTTTCTGTGGGCCGTGCGGAGCCCACGCGAGGAGCAGAGCAAGTTTCCCGAGCCGGACTTGGAGGTGTTGCTTACGGATGGGTTCTTGGAGAGAACCAGAGACAGGGGCTTGGTTCTAAAGAACTGGGCGCCGCAAGCAGAGGTGGTGCGGCACGAGGCGGTGGGAGCTTTCGTGACACACTGCGGGGGGAACTCCGCGCTGGAGGCGATCATGTCCGGCGTGCCGATGATCTGCTGGCCGCTGTACGCGGAGCAGAGGCTGAACAAGGTGCATATGGTGGAGGAGGAGATAAAGGTTGGGGTGGTGGTGGAGGGCTACGACGAGGAGCTGGTGAAGGCTGAGGAGGTAGTGTAAGCACAAATGCAGAAATTATAAGATCATTTAGAATATTTTGATTCAACTGAATAAGCAATTTTTATATATGCAAAAAAACAAATCATCCTTTTATATGTGCAACAGCACAAACCTACCTTGAGACGTGTTAGCAACACCTTGCATATCTAGTTTTTTCTCTCATCTCTTCCTTCTGCTAATATAGTTCTTTTGATGATTAAATAACTGAAATTTCTTTTATATGTGTACTATGTTTTTATGTACTTGTTCTTTTTCCCTATCTTTTTGATGCACAGGAGGTTTCCTCTTTTTATAGCCAACGAGAGGCCAACGAGAGGTTACACCTTTCATCGAATCTATCAAGTCACCGTTAAATTGAATTGTGGCGACAGAATCATGGTGATCACAAGTCTTACAGTGACAAAATCCATTACATGTATCACAATCGACATAATTCAAACTAACTTTAATGGGAAACTTTTATTGTTATCCATCACTACCATAATTGTATACGCGATAATATTGATAACCAGCAAAACAATACTTTTATTGAATTCATAAGTTCATAAAAAAAACACGAGCAACTCAAAGTCATGTATATATATACTCATCATGCTAACAGGGATTTATCTATAATGCCCATCCTCTCAATATGGCTACTAAAAATCTTGGGCTGCAGTCCCTTAGTTAGCGGATCTGCTATCATCAGATCTGTACCAATATGCTCGATTGATACCTTTCGTTTGTGCACTTCTTCTTTTACCGTTAAGTACTTCAAATCCATATGTTTTGCTCCTTTCGAGTACTTGTCATTTTTGGAGAAGAAGACTGCAGCGGAATTATCACAGAAAATCCTTAAGGGCTTTTCAATATTATCAACAATATGAAGGCCAGACAAAAAATTTCGCAGCCATAGTGATTGAATAGTGGCCTCAAAGCATGCCACAAATTCAGCCTCCATAGTAGAAGTAGCAATGACAGGTTGCTTTCCATTCTTCCATGAAATTTCTCCTCCAGCCAAAAGGAACAAATAGCCGAATGTAGACTTTCTTGAGTCTACACATCCGGCATAATCTGAATCTGAGTAGCCAATCACCTCAAGATGGCTTGATCTCTTGTATGTGAGCATATGATCCTTGGTGCCTTGTAAATACCGAAGAACCTTCTTCGCAGCTTTCCAATGATCCATTTCAGGATTACTTTGATACCGACCAATCATTCCAACACCAAAGCTGATATCTGATCGAGTGCATGTCGAAGCATACATTAAGCTCCCAACAACTGATGCGTATGGAATAGATTCCATCTCCTTCCATTCCAAATCATTTTTTGAACATTGCATTTCACTAAATTTGTCCCCTTTCTGAATTGGAACAATTCCCGCAGAGCAATTTTTCATTCTAAATCTCTCCAATATTTTGTTAATGTAACATTTCTAAGATAGTCCCAATAATCTATAATTGCTATCACGGAATATTTCTATTCCAATCACATAGCATGCCTCACCCATATCCTTCACTTCAAAATTATTGGAGAGAAATTTCTTTACATCATGCAACAAAGATTTATCATTAGTAGCAAACAGAATGTTGTTAACATATAGGACTAAAATAATAAAATTGCTCCCACTGACCTTCATGTAGATACACCGATCAACGATATTCTCTACAAAACCATACTTCAAAATAGTATCATTGAACTTTATATACCATTGTCGGGAAGCTTGTTTCAGTCCATATATTGACTTCTTTAATTTACACACCAAATTTTCTTTTTCTGGAACCATGAATCCTTCAGGTTGGTTCATATACACTTCTTCATCCAAATCACCATTCAGAAAAGCGGTTTTCACATCCATCTGGTGAAGCTCCAAATCATAATGTGCCACCAGAGCCAAAATAATTCTCAAAGAGTCCTTTAAAACTGGAGAGAAGGTCTCCTTGTTGTCAATACCTTCTTTTTGAGTGTAACCCTTGACGACAAGTCTAGCCTTATATCTTTCAATGTTGCCTTTTGAGTCGCGTTTGGTCTTAAAGACCCATTTGCACCCGACTTGTTTTGAACTTTGCGGCAACTCAACTAGTTCCCAGACTTTATTGTCATCCATTGATCTCAACTCTTCTTTCATGGCATCAAACCATTTTTCAGAATTATCACATTCTATGGCTTGCTTAAATAAGACTGGGTCATTTTCGATACTCAAGTCATATTCATGTTCAAGTGAATAAACCACAGAATCATCTGCAATAGCTGGTCTTTTATTCCGTGCAGACCTTCGTAATATCCTTTCATGTGGAATTTCCTTTTCAGTTGTGACTTGCACATTAGTAGCTGGTTCAATAGTTGTATTTTCTGCAGTGTTGTGTAACGGTGATACAACAATGCTAGAAGTAGGGTTGGACTGAATTTCTTTGATATCCAAATTTCGTGGATCACCACTCCCACTGATTTCACCATTCTCAATGAACCGAGCATTTCCAGACTCAACATTCTTGTACTATGGTTAGGACAGTAAAATCTGTACCCTTTTGATTTTTCAGGATAGCCGATGAAGTAACCGCTAATGGTCTTTTCATCGAGCTTCTTTTTATGTGGATTGTATATTCTTACTTCTATTGGGCAGCCCCAAACATGCAGGTGCCTCAAACTAGGTTTCCTTCCCGTCCACAGTTCATAAGGAGTCTTAGGAACTGACTTACTAGGAACCCTATTCAGTAAGTTCACAACAGTCCTTAATGCGTGCATCCACAAAGATAAGGGCACATCACTGTAACTTAACATGTTCCTAACCATTTTCATGAGAGTACGATTCCGCCTTTCAGCCACCCCATTTTGTTGAGGTGTTCCGGGCATTGTATACTGTGCACAAATGCCTCGGCTTTCAAGAAACTTTGCAAATGGACCTGGACATTGCCCACTTTCATCAAACTTTCCAAAATATTCACCACCTCTATCCGACCTCACCACCTTGGCTTTCCTATCGAGCTGCCTTTCCACTTCATTAACGAACACCTCTAGGATGCTCGCAGTTTGAGACTTTTCATACAGCAAGTATAGGTAACAATAACGTGAGAAGTCATCAATAAAGGTGATAAAATATTTTTCACCGCCCCAGGAAGAAACATCAAATGGACCACAAATATCAATGTGTATTAACTGTAACAGTTCACTACTTATTGTAGCTGGGTGCTTTGATATGTGTGAGGTTTGCTTGCCCTTGATGCAATCCACACACATATTTCAGTCAACAAAATCCAACTGAGGTAAAATTTCACTTTTCACTAACCTCAAAACTCTTTCTTAGGATATGTGACCCAATCTTTTATGCCACAAGAAAACAGAACGCTCATTATGTGCTGTTACCAATAATATTTTCAACTTGAAAGAGGGATTCAGAAAAATCAGCATTAAGATTGAAGCGGTATAAACCATCAATTAAAGTACCAGAACCATAATAGTACTTATTCTTATATAATGAAAATATACCGTCTCCAACCATAAACTTAAAACTTGTTATATCCAACTTTCCCATAGATACTAAATTTCTAGTACATTCGGGAACAAAAAGACACTCTTTCAGATCTAAATGTAGACCGGTATCAAGGATTATTCTATAAGTCCTGATTCCTTCAATTCGTGTCTTCATTTCGTTCCCCATGTACAAAAACTTTTCAGATCCGCTTATGGGTTGGATTGAAAGGTATCCCTATGTAACATGTGAAACATGAGTAGTAGCACCAGAATCTAACTACCAGGTATGGCTAGGAACTTCAACAAGATTTGATTCAAAGCATACAGAAACATAATGTATACATTTTTGTTCGAACCATTTGTTTCTCTTGGGGCAATCCTTCTTAAAATGATCGACCTTCTTGCAGAAGTGGCATCTCAGCTTTTTATGGATTTGGCCATCACTAACTTGATGTGGAGCCTTGTCCTTACCCTTCTTCTCTGGCTTTTCCTTGCTGCTACTTGCACCTCTGTGCATTGTGAGATGAACAGAGTGATCCCTTATTTTCTTTAATCTCCCTTCTTCTTAAACCAATTGGGCTTTTGCATTCTTGAAGGTTCTATTTTTCTTTTATGGTGTTATAATGCACCTGGAACGAGCTAAATTCAGGAGGTAGGGAGTTCATGATGAATTGGATCAGAAATGATTCACTTACGTCCATTCCCATGGATGTTAACTTTGCGGTAATATTTGCCATGCTAATCACATGATCATGCACGGGAATAGACCAATCAAATTTCTTGGTCGTTAGTTCACTCATAAGACTTCCAACCACAGACTTGTCTGTAATGTCTGATTGAGAATATTCTTTTAGCTTCGTCATGAAATCCTTTGCATTATCAGTTTTAGGCAATGATGGCTTGACGTTTTCAGCAATCGTTAAGCGCACGCATCAAGTTCAAGCTTAACCTGTTAGACCGTTCCCAGGGTTCATAAAGGGAACGATCCTCATCAGTACTTTCATCTGTAACGGCTGCAGGCTTTTCATTAAGAACTAATGCTATATCTAAGTCCATAACACTCAGCTGAAACCGGATCTGTTCAGACCAGTCAACATAGTTCAAGCCATTAAACTTGACAAGCCCAAAACCCTGACTCATTAAATTAATGGATGCTGCAAAATTTAATATGTTCACAGATTAATATTTTGAGTAAACAAAATAGATTCATGCAATAAATAACTTTAAGTGTGCATCTAAAAACATCTTCGGATGAAATTTAGATACACGGTTGGAATCAATAATGATGCTAAAACAAACACCTTTAATAGATAATCAACTATACTCAAGCCAATGTGCATGCTATCTTTGGATAAACTAACAAATTGACGAAGCATATTGATTAACCTCTTTCATATCACCAATTGTAAGCAATGGTCCACCTTTGGACGACCTCCTAGTGTTACAATTCGTGAACTCAATTGTCCATTATATTTTCCAATTAATAGCATCAAATAGAATATGAACAATTGAAATGCTCAACTAAATATCTATGATACTTTTTAAGCAAGGCCACTTTGGTGACAAACATGCTTTCAATAATATAAATATTTAATTGGTATATCACTTTTAATTATGCTCATAAGAATAAACTGTGATCTTATGAACAAAAGAAAAAATCCGTCTTTAAACATTACAGACAGATGCAAACATATTTCTTGCGAATTATCCAAATAACAATACTGGTGAAGAAATAACATTTTACTGTTCTAAATAACATTAATATGATGAATCACGCAATTGCATAAGGAAAAACTATAAACAAATGCAATTTCACTTATGCGCTTACACCATACAACAAAAGCACAATTATAATGGTGAATCAAAAGGCTAAAACCATGCTTTGATACCAAATGTAAGCAGAAATGCAGAAACTATAAGATCATTTAGAACATTTTGATTCAACCGAATAAGCAACTTTATATGTGCAAAAGCACAAATCATACTTTTATATGTGCAACAGCACAAACCTACCTTGAGACGTGTTAGCAACACCTTGCATATCTAGTTTTTTCTCTCCTCTCTTCCTTCTGCTAATATAGTTCTTTTGATGATTAAAGAACTGAGATTTCTTTTATATGTGTACTATACTTTTATGTGCTTGTTCTTTTTCCCTATGTTTTTGATGCACAGGAGGCTTCCTCCTTTTATAGCCAACGAGAGGCCAACGAGAGGTTCCTCTGTAATGAGAGTTACAGAGGAACGTCAGTTTTCTGGAAACTTCTCACACTTAATACGTCAGTTTCCTTCATTTAATATCCATTAATGAATGAAACCGAAGCTTTAATACCTATTCAATGGCTGAAACTCATGCATGCATCAATATGTTCATCTTTGCTGACCTTTAATTTTCAACACATATGGCTGAAGCACCATGCAAAGCACTATGGCTAGAATCTATTATTAGCACACAAATTATTTGTTACATTTTTGAAGAAAGAGGAGAGGGAATTACACCCATAGATTCTAAATACTTTTAATCTAGCAACCATCACACTTAGACCTTTTAATTATAAGAACCTTTCTATATTTTACATGGGCCATATTATGTTAAAATAATTTAACAGGTGCCAAGGTGAGGCTGGTAATGGAGTTCATGGAAGGGAGGAAGCTTAGAGAGAGGATGGCCATGGCGAAGGAGATGGCTGCTGACGCCATCAAGGAAGGTGGGTCGTCTGACGTGGCAGCTGGCGCGTTCTTGAGGGATTTGGAAAAGATCATCTTGGAGAAAGGCCAACGTAGGTGATCATACGATCAGTAATGTGATAGGACTCCATGGAGACAGAACGAGGATACAATTCACTTAGGGTGTGTTTGGTTGGTGGGATGAGATTGTATGGGATGAAATGGTTCTTTAACATTTGATTTTATTATTTTAGGTGAATGGAATGATTTAGCATCTATAAGAAATATTCTTCAAATTTGTATCCCACCATCCAAGATGGGATAGTTCCATTCTAGCAATCAAATACATTGATGATTTTTTTCTTGAACCATCTCATATATGTTTCACTTAGTACAAGCAACCAAACACACCCTTATTCAGTTAGATGTCAATGCAGGATGCACTGTGCTGTATGGGAAATTTTAGTTCGTCTGCTGCCTTTGTTCCTAGCTCTGTATCATCCATCTACTAAAGATGGTGGAGTTCGCGCCCCCAAGTTCGTTTGAGCCGTGAGTGAGTCGGCTCGGATCGCGGCTCGAGCCGAGCCGGGAAAAAAAATTATTGTCGGGTCCTTTTTCGGAAAAAAGAAATTACGATTAGATCCTTTTTTAAAAGAATATATATTACGTTTAGGTCCTTTATACGTTTTTAAGCATTGCGTTCGGGTCCTTTACTGAAAATCAAAATTACGATTAGGTCCTTTTCGCGAAAAAAATACGTTCAGGTCCTTTTTTTTGAAATTTTTTTTATACATTTCATTTAGGTCCTTTTTGTGTTTTTCTAGTATTACATTTAAGTCCTTTTGGGGAAAACACAAAATTATGTTTAGGTCCTTTTCACGTGTTTCCTGGATTTGCTCGTGTAGGGAGCGGCAGTTTTCTCAATTTGCTCGCGTGAGGAGTGGCGCCCGCGGCGTGGCATGCCGCATATAATTATCTAGTTTTTTATTATAGTGGGCCATCGTATCGTCTTCCTTGTAATCGTAACAAAAAAAAGGTGAGCCATATCATATCTCTTGCCTCTGAAAGCACGCTTCATAAGGCAACATGTCATTTGGCTAGTTTTTGAGCGATTTGGGTAAGACCAACTTGAACAAAGGAGTACAAAAGTGATCGAGACATGCCATGGATACCCCGGGGATCTTTGTATACCGTAGTAACAAAACTCAACGGGATAATAATGATTCGTCCAATCCGATTTGATCAAACGACCTAGGGGCCTGTTTGGGGCTGCGGCTGGGCTGAAAAGTTGCTTTTGATTTGCTGGGTTGTAAAGCAGCTGTGGCTGGCAGCTGTGGCTTTTCTTGTTATGCCGTTTGGCAAACTAGCTGCTGCAGCTGTAGCTTTTGGGGGCAACCGAGCGGGAAGGCAGTAACCTAGCTAAGCACAGCGGCGGATGAGTGGAGAGGTGACGTGGAGGTGACGTGGATGAGTGGAGAGCTGAAACACACCTAGCGAAGCACAGTGGCGGATGAGTGGACGTGGCGAGGCAGGGTGACGGAGGTCGGGAGACGATCAAGCGAAGCCACAACTGAAAAGGTCCTCCTCGGTAATTGCGATTTTTGGGGTGCCTGCTGTGGCTTAGCTTCCCGGTGCGCTGCGACCATGCTTTTTGGGGAGCTTTTGGCCCAAAATCGAAGCATGACCCTAAGCGAGGGCCTAGGTATCTCGCGGAAGCCTTTGTTGTCGAGCACGATGAGCCCATCACTGTCATCCTCCCCTAGCGCACGGCGAGTCGATGTCCTACACCATGCACGTGGGCCAATGGTCGTCTTCCTCTATGCGCGTGGGACGGCGGTATCCCGTCGCTATCCATAAGCCTGAGGACTATCGGTCGTTGATGTTCTCCTCCGCAAGCAGAGATGTCAGTCACAGGTTCACAAAACCGGCGAAAACCGCTTGAAAACCACTGTTTTCGAGCGGGTTTTTGAGCGTACCACTGCGATTCGATATCCAAAATCGCTCGGTAAACCGTTTTAATTTAAAAAAATAAATAAAAATTATGCGTTGAAAACCGCTCGAAAACCGTTTTTTAAGAACATTCAATCAACTGTTAGTTTTTAGTGAAAAACCGAGCTGTTTCTCGCGAAAAACCGAACGGTTTCGATTTTATAATTTTTTTAAATTTTTTTATTTCTTAGCCCTGCGTGACGAATACTCATACCATGGGTACCCCCAGTGGTCCAGAGTGACGAACGGGCTACCCCAAACCCGTCTCTCGCCAAAGGCCCCCGCTGGGCCACGAAGGACACCCGTCCCCGGCCAAACCAACCAGGGGCGCCCGACACGTGCCACAGGTCCCCACACGCTCCGACCAAGCTAAGGCGATCTCCGCCAAGGGCCGAGTGCCAGGCCGCCGCGGGCCATTGGCCACCTGCCCAGGGTTCACAAAACCGACGAAAATCGCTCGAAAACCGCGGTTTTCGAGCGTACCGCTGAGGTTCGAAATCAAAAACCGTTCGGTAAACCGGTCAATTCAAAAAAAAATTTAAAAAAATTTAAAATTTTGAAAAAATTTATGCGCTCGGTTTTTCGCCAAAAACCACGGTTTTCGTCAAAAACCACGGTTTTCGTCAAAAACCGCTCACAAAAACCGTTTTGCGATGAACATCTAGTTGGCAGCGGTTTTTCGCGAAAAACTGCGATTTTTCTATTTTTTTTTGATTTTTTCAGAAAAAATTGATCTATTAACCCTTCGGTTTTTTACGGTTTTTGGGCGGTTTTCCGAGCGGTTTTTGCGGTTTTCGTACCGCGAATTTCGACGCGAATTTCGAATTTCGGTTTTGTGAACCCTACACCTGCACCACGGACACGACAGCTCGGAATGACCGCGCGAGGGCAGGTGGCTCCTTCCCAAGGTAGCGAGGAGGTTGCCAAAGTCAAAGCTCTGGTCTCATCGTTCAGTCATGCGCAGTGTGAGGATGCGCTCCCTCCCGAGGCAGCACCGGAGCCGGGCATTAAGGCGTCAGCATCTGACAGACGTGCAAAAGAGTAGGTGCGCCATTTCCCGATGAAACGGAAAACTGCGATGAGTTCACCGACCCGGCGTGGGGTGAGTGGACGCCGATCAAATCGCCAAAACCGAGGACCAGGACTCCTAGCATAGGACACCTCATCCTTTCATCTCCCAACTTCCCGTGTAATCTGCCCCCTCCGCCTGTATAAAGGGAGACGGGTAAGCTGTTCTTGGGGACAACTTCGAGTCCTTAGCTCTCGCTTGTAACAAAGGTGCGATCATACGCACCAAGCAATCTGATATCACCACCCGAATCGAGTAGGGACATTCGGCCCGAACCAGTATACATCTTGGGCTTCCTGAGTCTAACAATTCAAGGAGAGGGAACGCGCGACCCCTTGACTAAAAAAAATTCACTTGCCGGAGCTCGAAACACCGACAGTTGGCGCGCCAAGTAGGGTTTCGCGCGTCCTCGTCGTCATCTTCGGATTCCCATTCGCCTCCTTGATGGCTTCCTTCATCCGCGACGGCGTGTCTGCATCAAGGAGACGGATCCGCTTCGGCTCCCTCAACTTTGTCGCCGCTTCGGCGGGAAAGCCCGTGCTCATCCCCGCCACCTCTCGAGACCAGGCATCTGCTAGGAGCCTGGACTCCATCTCTGGCGACCTTGGCAACCTTTGGCTCGAGGCCCCCGTACGAACCTCGAGGCCGTCGCCCACCAAGCGCTGCACCGTCCCTGGCAGCGGAGCCCGTGAACTCGAGCGGGCAACAACCTCGCCCCCCGTAGGCTCACAGCTCGTGGCGATGACCGGCTACGCGCCGGCCTCCGTCCACGACTTACTGGAGGAGTCCTCCAGCCACGACTCCAGCTCAGGCACAGAGCGCATTACGGACGGACCGCACTCCCGCGAATGCAACATGGCGGGCGTGGTCGACCCGACCGCAACCCCTGCAAGTACGGGAACTCTCGTCCGACGCACCGAAGCACAGGGAGCGGAATATCAGCACGAGCGCGCTGAACGCATCCAAGCTCACCGCGTCGAGCTCCAACAACAGCGCGCTAAGCTGGAGGCTCGAAGGGCCGAGCTTGACAAACTCCGGGCCGACCTGGAGCAGAGTTAGCCCGAGCCCCCACTCGTACCGGGCGCCGAGCGCGCACGCGCACGTCAGGTACACCACCGCTAGTCGAAGAATCCGACGGCCTCCTGTTCTTCCCCCACGCAAGCCAGAACGTTGCCGCAGCTGCGATGCTGCTCCGTGGCATCCCCGAGCCGAACGACCCGAACGCCAAGGCGACGTGCGTAATCCCACGAGATCGGTGGAACGTCTTTGCCGTCAAAGACATGCGAACTCGGCCCCACCACTCGGGCGCCTCCTCCAGCCGCCCGAGCCGCGCCGTCACTCGGAACCGACGGGGTCCGGCAAAGACAGCGGCACAGTACGAGCAGCCCCTGGCCTCACGCACCCCGGTGCGCCAGCGCCTCGGTAACAACCACTACGTTCGCGCCACCCTCAAGGCGCAGAAAAAAGCGATGGACGAAGTGGCCCAATCATGGGTCGTAGACAGCGGTCATCGCAACGACCGTAGCCCGAGCCCCGATGGCCCAGGAGGGCTTTCTGTCGGGGGATCCGCTACGCGGACTTCCCTGCCAGGTTCCGGGCACCGGTCAACATCGCCAAGTACACAGGGGCGACAAACCCCAGTGTCTGGCTAGAAGACTACCAGCTCGCATGCCGAACGAGTGGAGCTACTGATGACCTCTTATCATCCAGTACCTCCCCATCTACCTTGCAGACTCAGCTCGAGCCTGGCTCGAGTACTTGCCCGCGAAGACCATCTGGAACTGGGCCGACTTGAAGAACCTCTTTGTCGGAAACTTCCCGCACGATAAGCGCCAAAATTCACTCGATCTCGAAGAGCAGCAAGCGGCGGGGAAACTCTCCGGGACTACATCCGGCGTTTCTCCCGACAGTGCAATGAGCTCCCCGACATTTCTGACGCCGACGTTGTCGGGGCATTCATCTACGGTACCACCTGCAAAGCCTTGGTGCACAAGCTAGGCTGTGTTAAACCCAAGACCGCCAAGGAGCTCCTGGACATCGCAACCAACCACGCCTCTGGCGAAGAGGCTGTGGGAGCCATCTTTGAGAAAGGAAAGGCCGAGCGAGAGCCCGACGCTCAAATCGGCGGCTCCTCCGATCGCCTCGATAGTTTAAAGCGCAAGGGAAACAAGGCGCGAAGGCCACTTGGTCGCTGGTGCCGGCCCGCCCCGCCTAGCGGCGAGACGCGACAGCGCCCACCGCCGAGAAGGCGATGGAGAGCCCATGTCCGAACCACGGGTATCCGTCAAGCACAAATACTGGGATCTGCGAAGTCTGAGCGCTTCCTCCGGCACCTTACACGCCGCGAACAAGGGAAGAAGCAGGACTCGGCACCACATGCCGAGGAAAAGAGGGCGGACGCCGAGGTCCCAGAACCCGACGGCTGCCTAATGATCTTCGGCGGACTGGCGTACTACGCCAACAAGCGGCAGATAAAGCTCGCCTTCCGCGAGGTCCACACAGCGACTCCCGCCATTCCCAAGTACCTCCGGTGGTCGGAATCCCCGATCACCTTCGATCGTGCCGACCACCCCGACTACATTCCGCGGCCAGGGAGATATCCGCTGGTTGTCGACTCCATCGTGGGAACAAAGCGCCTGACCAAGACGCTCAAGGACGGCGGTAGCGGTCTCAACATCTTGTATGTCGAGACACTTGATGCCATGGGGGTCCCCCGCTCGAGTCTCCGACCAAGCAAGGCGCCCTTCCACGGCGTCATCCCGGGCCAACAGGCTCACCCGCTCGGGCAGATCGACCTGCCCATCACTTTTGGAGGGTCGGACAACTTCCGCACCGAAACCCTCACTTTTGGAGGGCCGGCTCCTACCATGCCATCCTGGGGAGGCCGTGTTACGCCAAGTTCGTGGCGGTCCCCAGCTACACCTACCTCAAACTGAAAATGCCTGGGCCGCGGGGAGTAATCACTGTGGCCTCATCCTTTCAGCTTGCCTACAGTTGTGAGCGAAGCAGTTGCGAACTGGCATCGACGGTTATCGCGTCAGCCGAACTCACGAACTTCCGGAGGGAAACCTCCGAATCCACCCCCAACTCCGGTAATTCGGGGCCAGGTTCCTTCAGGTCCGCCGAAGACATGAAGAAGGTCACGGTCGACCCTGAAGATCCGGCCAAAACCGTGCGGGTTAGAGCTGCGCTCGTCGACTTCCTCCGCGCCAACCGAGACATCTTCGCATGGAGGCCCTCCGACATGCCAGGAATCCCAAGGGAGGTCGCCGAGCACTCCTTGAACATCCGACCAGGCTCAGAGCCGGTCGCCCAACGCCTGCGCCGCTTCGACGAGGAGAAGCGCAGGATTATAAGGGAGGAGATCGCCAAACTTTTGGCCGCAGGGTTTGTGAAAGAAGTACGCCACCCCGAGTGGCTGGCCAACCCTGTCCTTGTAAAAAAGAAAACTGGGCAATGGAGAATGTGTGTCGACTACACGAGCCTGAACAAAGCATGTCCCAAGGACCCGTTCCCTTTGCCCCGCATTGACCAAGTCATCGACCCCATCGCAGGGTGCGAATCCCTGTCCTTTTTGGACACCTACTCGGGCTATCACCAGATAGCGGTGAAGGAGTCCGACCAGCTCGCGACTTCTTTCATCATTCCGTTCGGCTCGTTCTGATACGTAACGATGCTATTTGGTCTAAAAAACGCGGGCGCTACATACCAGCGATGTATGCAAATGTGCTTTAGTGACCAGATAGGCCGTAACTTCGAAGCATACATCGACGACATCGTCGTCAAGACTAAGAAGGCCGATAACCTCATCGCCGACCTAGAGGAAACCTTTTTGAACCTCCGACGGTTTCGTATAAAGCTCAACCCCGAGAAATGTATTTTCGGGGTCCCCAAGGGAAAGCTACTCGGTTTCATCGTCTCTGAGCGTGGCATCGAAGCCAATCATGAGAAGATATCGTACGTTCCCCGCACGGCGATCAAGTCGCAGGCCTTGGCCAACTTCGTTGCCGAGTGGACCGAAGCCCAGACGCCACCGGTGCTCGAAGACCCCGAGTACTGGACAATATACTTCGATGGGTCCTATACCAAGAGCGGCGCGGGTGCAGGAGTTGTCATTGTTTCCCCGCTCGGGAACAAGCTTCAGTACACCATCCGACTGCTCTTCGATGCAACTAACAACGTCGCTGAGTATGAGGCCCTCGTCAATGGTCTCCGGATCGCTGCCGACCTCGGCGCACGCCGACTCTATGTGCATGGGGACTCCAAGCTTGTTGCCGACCAAGTTATGAAAGCCGCGGAGCCCCGAGACGCCTGTATGGCCGCATACTGTCGGGAAGTGCGCAAGCTCGAAGAAAGGTTCAAGGGTTTCGAACTTCACCATAGCTACAAACACTACAACGGTGAGGCCGATTACCTAGCCAATCTCGCCTCCAGTAGAGGACCGGTCCCACCTGGGATCTTTGTTTTCGATCTTCATAAACCTTCCGTCTGACCGACTCGGAACCGAAGCGGAGACCGACTGTTGGGACGCGACGCCCGGGCCGAGCGGTCGGACGTGGAACTGTCCGGGTCGAGCCGCGACGTGCTGATGACCGATTACGACTGGAGAAAGCCCTTCATCGACTGGTTGATCGACGGATCGCTCCCCGCCGACTCAACCGAGGCCCGGCGCCTAGCTCGGCGGGCGAAATCTTTCGTCCTGGTCGGAGAAGACCTCTACAAGAGGAGTCCCTCTGGAGTCCTCCAGAAATGCGTTCTGGCCGACCAAGGGAGGCAGCTGCTGCTCGATATCCATGGCGGTGTCTATGGTCACCATGCCGCACCACGGTCTCTCGTAGGAAAAGCCTTCCGACAAGGCTTCTACTGGCCGACCACCGTGGCCGACGCCGAGCGAATCGTTCGCACTTGCGAAGGATGCCAATTCTTTGCCCGGCAGACGCATCTTCCGGCGCAAGCCTTACAGACGATCCCCATCACATGGCCATTCGCGGTCTGGGGACTCGATCTGGTCGGGCCCTTCAAAAAGGCGCCCGGGGGCTTTACCACCTCCTTGTTGCGGTGGACAAGTTCACCAAGTGGATAGAGGCCAGGCTAGTCGCCAGCATTACATCGGCGCAAGCGGCCAAATTCTTCCACGACACCGTTTTTCGGTTCGGAGTCCCGAACTCCATCATCACCGATAACGAGACGCAGTTCATGGGGAAGGAATTCCTCGATTTCTGCGACGACTTCAACATCCGCGTCGATTGGGCAGCTGTGGCCCATCCGCGGACCAACGACCAGGTCGAGCGGGCAAATGGCATGATCCTCCATGGGCTCAAGCCACGAATCTTCAGTCGACTGAAGAAATTCGCGGGACGATGGGTGGCCGAGTTACCCTCCGTCCTCTGGAGCCTACGGACCACACTGACCCGCACGACCGGGTTTACGGCCTTCTTCATGGAGTTCGGTGCCGAAGCTGTCTTGCCGACCGATTTGAAGTACGGCACCCCGAGACTACACGCCTTTAACGAGTCACGGGGGCTCGACTCACAACAAGACGCCATCGACCAGGTCGACGAGGCGCGTGACGTGGCCATTCTACGATCGGCCAAGTACCAGCAAGCACTGCGACGCTACCACGGTCGTCAGATCCGTGGTCGGTCTTTCAACGTGGGCGACCTGGTTCTGCGCCGGATTCAGTCCAACAAAGATAGGCACAAGCTCTCCCCCCGTGGGAAGGCCCCTTCACCGTGGTGGAAGTCCTCCGACCCGATACCTTTCGACTAAAGGATACAGATGGTAACGTCATCTCCAACGTGTGGAACATAGAAAAGTTAAGGTGATTCTATCCCTAAAGCTCTTTCTTATCCCTCGCACCTTTTTGCCCTTCCTCCGAGTTCAAGCCCGGTCCCCACTCACCACTCGGGGCTACCGGTTGACACACTCAAGACACTCACACGGGTCGCTGACCTGACCGCCATGGGTTCCCCTAAGCGGTAACCTCTCGACCCAGCGCCACGGCCTCGCCCGCGCACGGTTGCTAAGTAGCGCCGTGGAAGAAGGAAGTGCCACACGGAACGACCCATGGTTGGTCGGAAACACTCCTTTCAGCGAGCACGGGTGAACGTTCCTAGCCAAGTTCTGTTCACTCACGCGGTTGGTGACCGACCGCCATTGGGTTCCCCTGGCGGTAACCTCTCGACCCAAGCGCTACGGCCTACGCCCCGCCGGCTACGGTTGCTAAGTAGCGCTTCGTGGGAGAAGGAAGTGCCCACACGGAACGACCCGTGGTTGGTCGAAAACACTCCTTTCCCGCGCAAGTGCGGATGGGCGTTTCGTAGCCAAGTTCTTGCTCTCTTTGCGCTTCCCTCGCAAATGTTAACACACCGACCTACGCTTGAACAACCCCTGCGTTTTCTAAAGCTATGGTCGTCGGGTGTTCATCACAGCAGGAAAGTGCAAAGGACAAGTCGAAACTTGCGAAACTTTAATTCAATGCATACTAAGGTTTTTACATTGCAAAAGGCAAAACATCTAACTTTTTTCCTACTCTCGGTGGAGGACGATCCGCGGCGATATCCTGTCGGCGATCACCCGGGCGTGTGGCTCGACTTGGAACTCGAAACAGTCGATCTCCTCATCGGTCCAGTTCCCGGCGATCCCACTGCTCACGGTGGCGAGGCTGATACCGTCGTAGTGGGAGATGGTGCAGACGAGCACCGAAGAGGCTCCGAGAGCGACGCCTTCGCTCACCGAGCTCGTGACATGCTCGGGCACGCGGGCTAGCTCGGTGGCAAGCGAACTCGGACCCGGCATGGTCCCAAGCACTCGGTCGCAGACGTCCCTGCCGACCCCTCGAATGGTCGCCAGCTCGACGGCCAGCTCGGACCGATCCCCCTTCGCCAACTGCAGTGCCGTCAAAGTCACGTCCCGCGCCGTGGCCGCCGCGTCACAGGCCTCCACCGTCAGTCTCCGCGCCTCGACGGCGTCGCCGAAGTTCTTCTGCAGCTCTGCGGACCGAAACAACGTCAAAGGAGCGCGCCCCGCAAGCCGCGATCGCGAAATCGATTGAGGAGTCGGGTCACTTACCAGCCGCGGAGTTCGTCAGAACACGGAGCTCCTCCTCGGCCCTGGTTCGGGCCCGCTCTTGCGCCTCTTGGGCACGTGCGACATCCCTCTGAAGATCCTCGACGAGGGTTGCCGATTCCTCACCAAGTCTCCTCGCCAAAGCCGGGCCTCGAAGCGGCCCCGCCGCAGACGCATTTGTACAACGCCCCTCCGAGCGTGTCGCGCCACCTTGAGACGGGTCGCCCGATCACTGGGTCTCCTCCATGGCGACCGCAGGCTCTTGGCGCTATTGACTTCGCTAGGAGGGACTCGAGCTCGGACACCTCGCCTCAAGGACTTATTAGTCCGACGCCTCGAACAAGACTCGCGCGATCGACCTACCAGTGTGCCTTCTCCGTCTCTGCCTACCCGCAAGCCAAGGCCCCCCGAGCATCGCGCAGCTCGGAACGCAGCCGGACGCACTCCTCGGCAGCCGCCCTCCGGCCGTCCAAGCAACGGAGGAGCTCGAACTTGTCCCCCGAACGGGCCTGCAAGTGCTGTGAAACACGAACACCCTATTAGCCCTCTGTAAACTCGTCGAAAGCTGCAAGGACGGGGTTTTGTTTGGCTTACCGCGCCGATCGGGCGGATTCCCCCAGTGATCGCATCCATCACCTTGTTGAAAGACTCGAGGGCAAGAGCCGCACCTTCGTGATCCGGCTCACCTCGGCCTCGGCGTGCCGAGCGCCCTCCTGGAGGGCCTCCCACTCCCGCGTTCGCCGGTCGTCCAGCGCAAGGGACGGCTCGCCGACGGATCGTCTCCCGACTGCACTAACGCGCGGCGCCGCGGACTTCTAGGACCGCTTCGGCGCTTGTGCTTGCGGGATCACGTAGCGCCCCCCGGCCCGGGACGATCGCCCGACGCTTGGGCCACTCCACGGCTGGCTCTCGGCGGCGCAGCTGGATCCCCAGAACCCGGATCACGCAGCCGGCGGCTTCTCGGCGTGGCGGCGGGAGCTCCTCCTCACCTCCTCGGCCTCCAGCGAGGCCCCGACTCGCCAAGGGTCACCGAACCTTCTCGCGATTCGGCCACCACCGGTGCCGCGACCGTTGTCGGCCCCGCCGAGCTCCGACACCGCCGCGGTGCCTCACCGCCGATTCTACCGACGCACCGCTCGCAAGTAGCCCCGGCTCGAACCACGACTTTCAACCCCGCCGGTTGGGGACGGGCGCCGCCCGTAGGGCCACCGCCGAACGCGCGCCATTGCCACGCCACCCGCGTAAGCCCCGCACACAAAGCAGTCAATTAGAAACCGCCGGACGATTCTATCGCAATGCAGCTCTAGGACGAGGAGGACACTTATAGCGCCGAGTGGGTGCGCGCAACCGCGCTTTTCTTTGCCACTCCCTCACGGAGGGGAGCGCCTCCGCTTCACGAGGATGCCTCCACCGAGGCACGATGGCGGCGGTGCTCACACGGCACCTCGTCCGGCCGCCACGGCCGACGGCCGAACTCGAGCCCGCAAAGATGGGTCGCCACCGCCGTTGTCGGCTGCCACACAGAGGTCGACCCAGACTGACCAATTCGACGGCGATCGTGTCGGAGACCTCGCCGAGCGCGGCCTTCGCCTCGCGCTCTTCCTTTTTCTTCCTCCCTCTCTCCTCCTTTCGCCTCTTACGGGCGGATTCGCACAGACGGATTCGCATGGCCACGCCTCAACTCCTCCCGGCAGTATGCTCGAGACCATCCTGCAAGCCCTCGAAAACGCAGAAACACTAGTCGCACCAAGTACTAAGTGCCGAGGGGGAAGAGGAAAAAGGAAGAGATCCGCTCGGGTTACCATGTCCGGGATTATGCACGAGAATGGCTCGGGATGGCCACTCGCCGCCACTGGCGGCACTCCCGCCCGTAACGGTGGACACCGGCCTCGACCGACGCGAGAGCTTCGACTCGCCATCCTCATAGGATCGGACGCCTCATATCAAACATGGGCGCGCTTCTATCCATGAGGGGTTAGACGTGCATCTTCATAAACACGCCGCACGACGACGCCACCGATCGATCCCGCTCCCTCCGACCTTGATCCGCCGATGATCGTGGCTACTTTGTTCTTCTTTTCGGTCGGCGCCCAAGTCCACTGGGTCCCGCCGAAACCAGCCGGTGAAGGCCGGGGCGCTGCCTCCCGGGTTCTGGACGTAGAGCCACTCGGAGTGCCACCCCCGGTTTGAAGACGGCAGCTTCACATCGATGTAGTCCGATCCACGGCCGCCGCGCAGCTGGAGGGCCACGCCGCCTATGGGCGCCGAGGTGTCCGTCGGCTTGTCCTTCCTCGGCCGTGCGTGAAAGAAGTGCCTCCAGAGCACCCAATGGGGGTCGATCCCCAGGAACGCCTCGCACAGCATGATGAAGACCGCTATGTGAAGCACGTCGTTGGGGTTGAGGTGGTGCACCTCCGCCTTGTAGTAGTGCAGCAGCCCGCGGACGAATGGATGTAGAGGGAGTCCGAACCCGCGCTCATAGAACGAGGAAGGCACGACGATTTCACCATCCCCCGGCGAAGGGACGGCGACCCCCGTCGGCACCCTCCACTTCGAGACGTCTCGCGGAAGGAGGAACCCCTTCCTCTCCAAACCAAGCGCGCAGCTGGGTTGAGCGGAGCACTCTGGCCACGACATCTCCGAAAAAAGAACAGCGAAGAGGTGAGAAAGGAGGAAGGTGGGGAGATCTCTTTCCTCTCTTTTTTGTCTAAGGCGAAGGCAGGAAGGCGGGGAAAGCAAAGGCAAGCGCCTGCCCAGTGTCCCCACGCCGAATTTATAGGAGCCGAACAGGCGCTAGCCGAACCAGCACCAGCCAAACAGACACTGCCTCGGATGAGGCGTCACACATCCCATCCCTCCGGCTGCTGCGCTGAGCCAACGGTAAGGCAACGCTTTCCAGTTCCTCCTCTACGCATTTAAACTTGGCAGGACAGCAGGAGGCGAAAGGACACCATATCGAGCGTTGTGCCCCACGACCTCTCGGGTTCCGCCTTCGGGCTGGGTCGGCTGCACCGTAACAGGTATGAAAGGCCCGCTGGGCCGCAACGGCCCCGAAAGTGGCAAAAGAGCTTGATAGCTCGCGCCCGAGGCCAGTCTAAAGCTGCGGGTTCCAAAGGCCTGATCCACCAAGTGGGCTCAGAGCCGCCCCAGCAGAAAATTGAGTAAGGGGCGAGGACAAGGCGAGCCCCCAGTGGGCCTCTAGTTGGGTCAGCTGACGACCCAATCGTCTTAACTCGTGTCCGAGATCATACTTCACGCTCTCCCACGGAACCCATCGATGGGTAACACCACCGTGCTCGGGTCTACGGACGCCCGAGTCCGATACGGATCGAGTAAAGAAAGGTTTCATGGGTCGCTTCTGGCCGGGCCGGACACGCACGCCGGATCGCTCGCCGTAAAGGTCCCCTTGGGAGGATCTCCGTGTCCCACTCGGATCACCCGCTATTAGCTCCACGAGCACGCGCTCAAACTAACGCGGATAAACGCGTGTCCGCTCACCCCCTCCAGGTCCCACACCTGCGGATGGGGCGACACGTGGGAATGCATAATGGCCACTCCTCTTGCAGATACCCTCACCGGATGAGGACTCGGGAAGGACGCCCTTCATCGAGCTACGACATAAAACTAGCACTCGGACACCAGAACCTCCCGAAGGCATCCAAGGCCCGCGCGACTAAGGCCACGTCGTGCTACGACATAAAACTAGCACTCGACACCGTAACCTCCCGAAGGCATCCGGCGTCAGATCGACCAAGACCACGCCGAGCCACGACATAAAACTAGTACTCTGACACCGTAACCTCCCTAAAAGCATCAAGGCCCGCGCCGACTAAGGCCGCGTCGAGCCACGACATAAAACTAACACTTGACACCGTAACCTCCCGAAGGCATCCGGCGTCCGCACGACCAAGGCCATGTCAAGTTACGACGCAAAACTAGCACTCGGGTTTTTCCGACTAAAGCCAAACCTCGATCAGATCCGATTTAACCCGCTCGGCTACTCGACGAATACTCATACCATGGGTACCCCAGCCGTCCAGAGTGACGAATGGGCTGCCCTAGCCCGCTCTCGCCAAAGGCCCACTGGGCCACGGCGACACCGCCCTCGCCAAACCAAACCAGGCACCGACACGCGCCACAGTCCCCACACGCCCGACTAAGCTAAGGAGATCTCCGCCAAGGGCCGAGTACTAGGCCGCCGCGGGCCATTGGCCACTTACCCCACGAACACGACAGCTCGGAATGACCGCGCGAGGGCAGGTGGCTCCTTCCCAAGGTAGCGAGGAGGTTGCCAAAGTCAAAGCTCCGGTCTCATCGCTCACCATGCGTGACAGAGGATGCGCTCCTCCCGAGGCAAAGACCGGCCGAGCATTACAAGCGCCAAGATCCGGCAGACGTGCAAAAGAGTAGGTGCGCCATTGTCGGATGAAACGAAAAACTGCGATGAGTTCACCGACCCGGTGTGGGGTGAGTGGACGCCGATCAAATCGCCAAGACCGAGGACCAGGACTCCTAGCATAGGACACCTCATCCTTTCCTCTCCCAACTTCCCGTAATCCGCCCCTCCGCTTTGATAAAGGGAGACGGGTAAGCCGTTTTGGGGACAACTTCAGTCCTTAGCTCGCTGTAACATGCATACATCCGCACTGTATAATACAAGATCACCACCCGAATCGAGTAGGGACATTCGCCCAAACCAAGATATCGCCTTTGGCTTTCTGAGTCTAACCATTCAAGGAGAGGGAACGCGCGACCCCTTGACTAAAAAAAATTCACTTGCCGGAGCTTGAAACACCGACACTTCGGTTTCTGACGGTTTTTGAGCGGTTTCCGAATTTTGAATGATTTTTCGAAATTCGGTTTTGTGAACCTCGCTACCATCATCCTAAAGGTTCTATCAAATCCTTCATATCTCACTCATGAAACTCAAGCATGTCAAAGCTACATGTTTAAGAAGGTTTTTAACTTGTAAGTTATAGAACTCACAAGTTGAAACAAATAAAAAATTCAAGTTTTATGCAAGCTTCAAACCAAAAGTACCATGTGGGTTTTCGGTTTCAATGCCTCAAGTTTCATGGAAGTGTGTGGCCTCGTGTCGGCTACTTAGTGTTGGGCGTGACCTTGGTGAACGCCTCGTAATTGGCTTTGGCGTAGCACGCCCCAAATCTCATGACGATCTCGGTTCGCTAGTGTGGAACGACATCGTCAGGGACAACAGCCTGCCCGATGCACGAAAGGCCCGTTAGGTAACTAACGTCCTCCAGCGTCGGCGTCATCTCCCTGCAAAGGAGATGAAAGGTGTGCGTCTTCGATCGCCAGTAGTCGAGAAGAGCCGTGAGTCTTCATGTCGTGAGGAACCTTTGGGAGGCACCGCGCTGTTAGTGTCATCTGGCGTGTGGCCTCCACAATCCTTGATATCCACCGCAGGCCGATCCTCCATGGCCTCATGGGGTGGGTAAGCGTATGGATGAAACATCGAAGCACTTGGCCCTCCGTCGGAGCCTATGTGGCCAAACGACTACAATGCGACACATCTATGACAAGGTCGATTAGCTTGTACTCCCGTGCGGGAGCTGCACCGTCACTCACCATACCTGTCATGAAAATATCAAACAGGTTAGCAAATAACATATACATATAAACATCATACAAACCTAATTGATGAAATATGCCTACATATGACGTTAACCTACTTAGGGATGGCAACGGAAAATCCCCGCGGGGAGCGCCCTCCGATCCCCGATAAGCGAAATTTCCCCGCCCCTGTCCCTGTCCCTGTTCCCGTACACGGGGCTTAATTCTCCCCCGTCTTCGATCCCCAACGGGTTTGCGGGGCCCCGACGGGGACTAATCCCCGAAAATACTATATAAAAGATCACATGCTACATGAATGAATCACTAGAGTAATGGTGCATGTGTGGTTGAAGTGTGAGTGCATCACTAGAGTAATTCATATTTAGCATATTTATTAATAATAACCTCACATATATATTTTTTCTTTTCAGAATGATCATTTACTTCCACCTATTAGTGATAACACGGGGGACGGGACGGGAACGTGAACGTCCTCGTCCCTCGCGATCCTCGACGGGGCAATATTTCCCCGATATGCCCCCCACGGAGAGATTTCGCCCGTCCCCCCTAATAGGAATTCCCGTGGGAAACGGGATCGGACTCCATTGCCATCCCTAAACCTACTCTACACTTTAATACACAATTGCTTTAACTGCTCGTAATTTTAATTCTCAACATACCCGATCAACCCTAAACCGCGATTACAAAAATTTATATCTACACGAATATTACTAACTCGCATTTACCTACAAAAATTTTACTATTCTAAACATAGCTCTAGCAGTAATATTAATCTTCAAATATTTACAAATAAATATTACTACTCATATCTAAAAAATAATATAAACATACATAAATAAATATTTCTAATCTAAACATACATAAATTAAATTTTCTAATCTACCCATATCTACAAAAATATTTCTACTCTACCAATATCTACACGCTTATTACTACTCTACAAATATAATTAAACATACGTAAATAAATATTTCTAATATAAACATACATAAATAAAATTTTCTAATCTACCCATACCTACACGCTTATTACTACTCTACAAATCTAATTAAACATACGTAAATAAAAATTTCTAATCTAAAATATATAAATAAAATTTTCTAATCTACTCGTATCTACAAAAATATTTCTACTCTACCAATATCTATATGCTTATTACTACTTTATAAATCTAATTACTTGGTTTTCTAACCTAGGTTTCGAAAAGCATAAAAAAAGATATTAACAAACAACCTTCAAATATCGTGCAGAACTTCTTCTTCCTCCTCCTCCTCCTCCTCCTCCTCTCTCTCTCTTCTCTCCTCTCCTCTCCTCTCCTTATCTTTTCTTCTTTTCTCTTCTCTCGGCCGCTCGCTTGGCGAAATGGCAACTGGATATGGTTTTCTGTCGCCTTAAGTCTTGTTTTCTGTCGCCAATAGAAATGGCGACAGAGAAACCGAACTGTCTATCACCATTTCAGTCGACGACATAAATTATATTAGCCAATTTAAATGTCTACTACTGACGTGGATCCTAACTGACGACTTTTTGACTACGACTGACTTACTATCGTCATTCTAAATGGCGACAGAATTAAAATTGCTATTTATTAAGGTGACTGAACTTTGTCGCCATTCAGAACGGCGATAGATGTGTACATCTGTCATTTTTCTTTTCAGCTTATTTCTTTTCATGTATTATTTAAAAAAAATTCATGGAACGAGCCAGGGCCCTCGGAAGCCTTCGGGCCCAGAACTTTGGGACCTGCGGAGCAGCCTTCGACTCCCCTCTCTCTCTCTCTTGTGCTAGCATTGCGGCTAAAGAGAAGATGAAGTTATAGAATGTATATTGATTGATCCAGAAGCCTTTTGCCCGCATGACTAAAAGGCATTTAGGTACCTTTCCCCTTTATACAATATGACAATAGACACATGTACATAGGTTTTTATTCCCTCGGGTTCATAGAGACCTCTTACGATCGTAGGGGCTGGGGCTTCCCTACAACACCAATAAAGAACAGTACAAAGAACTGAGATGTACTCTCTTAAGTCTCCATGTAGATGACCTGACCACCGCTTTTTGTAGAAGATACAGTTCATCTAGTTCGACCTTTTATCTTTCTCGTCAGCGTTTTTCCACTGTCTCACAAGATGCAGCAACGCTGTTTTCGACCCCCCGCCATCGCTCAGCGCCTCCTCCTTCGCCCGCCGCATGGCTGCCCGCGTCCGCTCCCGAAGCTCCCTCCCTCCATCAGAGTCCATCAGCCACCTCACCTTCCCTGCCACCTCCTCGGCTCTCACCATTTCTGTATCGTACCCTTCCATGGCCACCGCTAGCCGCATCTCCTCGACCAAGAACACCTTGTTCATGCGCTGCTCCGCGTACAGAGGCCACGCCAGCATCGGCACGCCCGCCATGACCGCCTCCAGCACCGAGTTCCACCCGCAGTGCGTCACGAAGCCGCCCACCGCACCGTGGGCCAGAACTTCCCGCTGCGGCGCCCACGACATGACCACCAGCCCCCTGCCCTTGGTCCGGTGCAGGAAGCCTTTCGGGAAGAGCGCGTCGAGGTCTGGCTCGGCCGGCTGCTCTTCGCCCGGGGCGCTCCGCACGACCCACAGGAACCGTTGCCCACTCATCTCCAACCCGCTCGCCACCTGCTTGGTCTGCTCCGTGCTGAACCAGCCCAAGCTGCCGAAACAGAGGAACAACACGCTGGCCTTCGGCTGGGCATCGAGCCACGCGAGGCACTCGTGGCGATTTGTGCCAACCTCCTCGGGCTTTATCAGTGGGCCTATGCAGTTCAGCGGTGGTGTTCGACGCCCGGGGAGCGTGCAGAGGCCGGCGACGATGGCATCCGTGGCGCGCGGCTCCAGGGAGCGGCAGCTGTTTACAATAACGCCCTGGGAGTTGCACAACTGCTCGGATAAGTACAGGAAGAGCCTATTGCTCAAGCTATCGCGGTCGAGGACAGCCGCGGCGAGGTGGTCTGCCGGTATCGGGGGGAGGCCGGGCGCGCGCACAAGGTCACCACCGAGGTCTTGGAAGCTCAGAGTGGTCTGCCCATGGAGCACGGGCTGGTAAAGCAACAAGGCGACGCTGGCGATGCAAGTTGTGAGGAAGAAATACGTCGGAATGCCGAGCTCGGAGCCGACGTCGAGGGCGCTGCAGCAGAAGAAGTCGATGACGAGGACGGCCGGGGAGGCGGACCGGAGGAAGTCATGGAGGTCGGGGTTGGAGGCGCGCGCGAGCTCGAAGGCCAGGGCGACGTGATCACCGGCGGGCACGTCGGAGGGGAGCTTGACGTGCGGGAGGCTGTGGAAGGACAGCTCGGGATTTGCGGCGGCCTCAACGTCTGCGTGGAAAGAACCGGTGTGATCATCAGCCTGCCCGCCGAGGACGATGGCGACCTGGAGGCCGTGCGCCACGAGTAGCTTGCCGAGCTCCACTGCGGGGACCACGTGGCTGGCCATCATCTCCGGCGCGTAGATGGCCACCAGCTTCTTTGGCTTGCCGTCCTCGCTCTTGTCTGGGGTTCTCATCTTGGGACAAGTGCAGTGGGGCAGTGGGAAGCAACTGCCTGGCTGCCAACTTCTGAGCGAGAAGGCGATGGAAAAGCTGGCGTTGGCTCCGACTTCAGCGCTCTGAGCGCCGTGCTGCTTCCACGCCGAGTGACGATATTAGTACTTGCGGTCTGCTTCCGTTGGAACCACAAGTCCTACCGAACCATCCATTGACGTTGCGGTTTTCATTTTAACAGGTACCAGAGTATGTACATAAGATCATGCCACCGATTCTTGACTATACACATCAGCCTTTGATCTACGTAAAGAGTGAGAAAAGAGGAGAGAGAAGAGAGTTGGTTCTTATTTAGTAGCGGGTTTTGCGGGAGTATAGGTAGATCATTTACGCATGCTAGAGAAAAGATATTTATCAGACAACATCTGAGACAACTTTTAAATAATTATTATACAAGTTAGTTTTTAAATTTTACTATTACCGTAGTTAGCTTTGCTATCAGATTTGCTCTTAACGATCAGTTCGTATCGATGGGGAATCTTTGCGCAACGTCCGGAGCGTGACGCTGAGGTGGACCGTCTTTCGTTTTGTTCCGCGTGTTCCACGCCCAAGCCCACATGAGCGCATGATTGGTACACCAGGGATCCTGCTAGCCTAATTTTACTCAAGTGTGGCGCCCGTTTTAGCCATTACAAAACGGCGCTTTGTCACATTTCTGGCACAAAAACGCGGCAAAATTTGGCCACTATATTGCCCTCTTTTTATCGATTCCTAGTGATTTCTTATAAAATTCTACCTACTGTGAAATACCAATTTTATTCCTCTAAAAAAATACACCATCTCCCATCCAAAGTCTTACAACCACATAGACAAGTAATACGTTACGTAGCACTGTTTACCAAATATGCAATAACCATTACAAAATTGAAACCAATAATCACAACTCGCTGAAAAAACTGGAAGTACCGTCCCCCAAAGCCGACAGTACCGCCCCAGTACTATCGCCAACTTAGGACCGGTAGTACCGCCATGCGTGAACCTCTATGCACGCTCTGGAAAATAACTGCCACCAGCTAGAGACCGGTAGTACGCTTCCTTGACACGGCTCGTAGAAAACGCTTCATCAGAATATAATGACGGATACTCATACGAGGGTACCAGCCGCCCAGATGACAAGCAAGCACGCCAAACCCAGCTACGACCCAACGAGCCGCCTTGGGCCCAGCCCGACCAAGGACCTGCGGGGCCAAAAGGACGCCGCCGACCAAATCAAGGCAAGCGATCCCGACCAAGTGGGACGCCGACCGCCATAGGTCGGGCTCCCGAGCCCGACCAAGTCGCTGGCAACCTTCGCCGAGGGCCACGTGCCCCACTGACAGACTGCTCAAGCGACGTGCAGGCAGTGACCCTTCCCGAGGCGCATGAGGGTCGCCAAGTCAAAACTCCGATCCCATCGCCCAACCACACGGCACGGCCCTCCCGAGGCGGCGCCAGGCCACGCCCGCAACGCGGCGCCGTCAGTTCCCAGAGGGGTGCGCCGCTTCCAAGGAAATGGCGAGCCGCTCGCCTACCAAACCCGGTGTGGGTAAAGACGGACAACGACTCATCACCAAGACAAGAGACTAGGGCTCCTAGCGTAGGGTCCCATCGTCCTTCCTTCTCCCAATCCCCAATATAACCTGCCCTTCCGATCAGATAAAGGAGGCGTGGTCTCTCCTCTTAAAAGGGAAGGGGAGGAGGTCTTGGCGATGACAACGAAAAACACTCTTGTGCTCAAGCTTTCACCCTCACTTGTAATCGTAGAAAATTGCTTGCACCAAAAAGCAATACAACACCGCCACACGAATCGAGTAGGGACATTCGCCCAACCAAGATACACCTTGGACTTTTGAGTCTAACCATTCAGGGAGAGGGAACGCGTGGCCCCTTAGACTTACAAATTTACTTACCGGTGCTCGAAACGCCGACACATAACTACCGCTATCATACGGTCGGTAGTACCGCACCCTAGTACTATCACCCTTAACACATGGTAGTACCACTCACAACTCAAATTGCTTCAAATCCAAGCAAACTAATTTCAAACTCAAACCTAAGCACTACCAGATCATACACAGTCAATTACTCATCACAAATATGGGTTGACCACCAAATAGTCTCTCACTGTTGTTTGAGTGGAACAACTATATGGCAAAGAAAAAGTTGATGAGGTTGCCGGTCCGATGGTAGGAATCATTTCAAACATTGGATACATTTTTCAGCAATGCATTTTGTTAGATGCCCATTGCAGAAATGTTATCTGGAAAAAAAAAAACACATGTTGATGGTGCCCTACTAGGTATTTATACAGTGCGCTGTTGTTTCTTCATGAAAGTTGTTATGTTTCAGCCTTTCAGGTGGTTATTGGGGTACACATACCCTCGTTGCTTGTCTGCTTTCTAATATGTCATTGCTGTAGAGTCTACACACTGAGTTCCAATTGTGTATTGTTTTATTTCATAGTTCAAGATCTTGTTTTCGTGCTGTAGATTATTGTACCAATTGCTAATGGGACAGAAGAGATGGAAGCAACTATGATCTTTGACATAGAGATGGAAGCAACTATGATCATTGACATTCTCTGAAGGGCGAAACAAATGTTGTTGTTGCATCCTTGGAAGATACTTCAGACACATCTTTATGACTTGCACATCCTGTTTTTACATCAGGAAAGAAGGCTATATCCTATCCTGCTATGTAGAACAAACTTGCAGACCAAACCGAATGCAAGAACAGAGTTGTCGTTGTTGGCAACCTTATCACTAATCAAGGTCCGGGTACTTCTATGGAATTCTCGCTTGCCATCGTGGAGAAGCTGTTTGGTTGGGAGAGGGCTGTTGATCTGGCCAAAACCATGGTCTTCATGTGAGTTCTGTCGCTACTTATTAGGCAGACTGGAGTATGATAGAACTGTTTGTGAATTAGGTATGATATGTTATTAGCTGATGTGGAATGTACTCTAAATAACCATTTTGACAACAATAACACTGCGCCTTGTACTGGGTGCAAATGCAATAAAAAGTTTTGAGACGAATTTGATGCGAAGATGATGGCCGATTGTTCATGAATTTTGGATATAAGGGTCTGTAAACTGGTTTCTTGAAGCGGCTCGTTTCTTCATCTCAGTTGCATGCAGTTCAAGAATCTAACATCAAAATTAAGTTCTAAAAGTGATGTTGCATCGTTCAACTTGTCTAATCAGTTGTAGTTCCGGCCTTTACTTAGCATCCACTAGAGTATAATCTCTGGCAACCAGATAACCCATTAACCCTCAATGAAAGACTGAAAAATGTTCAAAAAATGAAAATAAAACAAAAAATATAGAGAGAGAATGGTGAGACAATTGAAAAGATGTTGAAAACCAGCGGTAAAAATGTTTAAGATTTGAGAAAGAATGAACAAAAAAAAAGTTCATAATTCGACCGAAAATATGAACTGAGCATATGCTCCAAATTTGGTTATAAAATTAACCGGTAATATGTGCCCAAAAAATATTGAAGCTGAGAGAGATGCTCATTCAATTATTAATGTACCACTATTAACATTTAGATTTATATTTGTACGTCACGTGAAAAAAACATAAATAAAATCCACTCATATGTTCTTTAAATGGCATCAAACAAGTTGTTATTTGACTCAAGGGTATTTTAGACATTTCTTAACACAACATAACCGGATAGTCTTTCTAAAAGCAGGCTGCCAAACACCAAACATATTCAACCCAATCATTCAACCGTATAACCCTTTAACCATACAGCACAGCTAAAAGCCACTTCTCAAAAAAGTTATATTTATACTAAACAGGACCTAATACTTCCCTCAGAGCCACAAGTCCTACCAAACCACTAACAACATGTCTACTAGTCAAACAAACCATTGGACGTTGCTGTTTTCGTTTTAACGATTGGTAACGATCGATTCGTATCGATGGGAAATCTTTTGCGCATCGTCTGGAGCGTGACGCTGAGGTGGATCGTCTTTTGTTTTGTCCCGCATGTTCCACTCCCAAGCCAACATGAGCCCGTTAGCCTAATTTTACCACAGTGTGGCGCCTGTTTTAGTCACACTTGTGACACAAAAACGCGGCAAAATTTGGCCACTATATTGTCCTCTTTGCATCGATTTCTAGTGATTTCTCATAAAATTCTACCTACTGTGAAATACCAATTTTATTCTTCTAAAAACAAAGGGCTGAAAACAGGCGGATATTTCCGCCTAATTCGGATCCGGATCGGATCCGGTTTGACCAGATTCGGGAAGGATTTGACTATTCGGTCAAATCAGGGATGGGATCCGAATAGTTGAATCCGGATTTGGGATTGGATTCAGAATAGTCAATATCAGTTAAATACGGCACGTGATTCGGATATCAAAATTTTTTCAATTTGAATATCGGATTTTTTTTAAATTCGAATATCTGGCCCAACCTATTTATTACATATTTTCCATAATAGTCTATTTATCTTGATAATTAGTTGGTTATATTGATCCTCAAGTAGCGTATTCTTTATATGATGTCTATTGGGTTTGGTTGATATAACTCTGGCTATTATGGTCATATACTCATATAGTTTGATTCAACACATATTATTATGTATATGCGTGCATTATCCATATATTTTTATTCAATTTCGACTCGAATCCATCCCGTGTCTGTATCCTGAATAACCCGGATTCGTAACCGCATCTAGCTAGCCCATATCCGGTTCCGAATCCTAAAAAAATTATAATACAAAAAAGAGCAATATCCGCTAGTATCCGATCTGTTTTCACCCCTACCAGTTTTTTCTTCCTTTGCTTAGGAAAGCAAAATACTAAATATACACAGGTAAAACTGAAATCACACGCCCAGGACAAATAACATGGTCTGCCACACTCCTGTGATCGTGCTAAGCATCTAGCACACAATAGACACGCATAGAGGTGGGCGCATGCGGGCCAGCCGCTCGATGCACGGGTCTATCGTGCTTCGGGTCTAAACCATGCTGGGTCACGACGGCCCATTATGTCCGTCGTGCCGTGCCGGGCTGGCCCGGCTCATCTTCGCAAGCTGTGCACGCCCATTTGCGCTTCGTACCTGCTTGGTGCCATGTCGGTCCAGGCCTGACCCATTTACATTATTGCAACGAGAGAAAATGAGCCGAAGTTGCTTGCAGTAGCGTGCGTACGTGGTGCTATGGCATGCAACGAATGTATAGCCTATCCAGATTGACGAGGAGATTATAGAAGACATCGATCAATGCATGTTACGATCATATATATGATAAAAAAATAAACTATCGATCAATGAATACTACATGGCAGTACATGCACATGCGTATGCATGAGTACATTGCACCATCACATCTATTGTCCCTGCATACTCTCTCTCTCTCTCTCAATTCCATCGATCTCAAGAGTAGAGTAACACATGCAGCTAGCTATTCTCCGTTTGGCCATTTATGCATGCAAGCTTGTTACTGGATGTGAGTGAAAAGAGGAGTGCATGCGTGATTTATTTAATTACATCACTTTCTTTCTTGAGTTGACATGTATGCAATAAGGCAGAGGCATGCACAGCCATCTAGGAACACGAGAGAGAAAGCAGTGCATACATGTAGTGTGTGGCCAACTTTTTGTTTACATGTGCATGCAACGCAACGACCAAAAGAAAGCATGCGAAAGATACATCAATTGTGTATATCAGTATTGCTAGCAATAGACACAAATATTGGGGAAAAAGAAGTAAATTTTATTAAATATTGAACATGTACAGAGTTACTGCCTCATTAAAAATATCATCTGTATGATCCTTTTTCCCTTGAGTCCTTCGAGCCTCATGGTTTCTTTTGCGTTCAAATCAAATACATCATCCATATGATCTTATCTCATTCTTCCCATGATTCCCCCAATCACCAGTTTACCATCCATGTTTTTCCCTATCTCTCTTTTCCCGGTTCCCACACCTCCCATCGTCTCTCTCTTTCCCGCCCCTACCCCCTCCTCTCCTTCTCTCTCCCCGGTTCCAGTCTCCACCCACGCGACGCCCACGCCCACGCCCACCCCACCCCTCGATTCCCATCGGCGCCGATTCCTCTGCGGGCCCGCTGCACCCCTCGCTAACCCCATCGCTCCTCCCTATCCCCGTGAACTCGACTCTCCCGGTGTCCCGCGAACCCCCTCTCTCCTCGCCGGGTGCATGAGGCGACAGAGGCGGCGACGCGACGAGGTCGCTCGCGGCAACATGCGGAGGTGGCGGCCGCGGCGGCGCGAGAGATCGCGGCGCGAGGCGCACTCACACACGAGGCGGCTAGGTGTCCGGCGTGGTTCCCATCGCGCCAAAGACAAGAAGATGGTGCGGTGTCGGCGACACGGCAGCTCCTGTAACACCCCGACCCTCTCCCATCGCCCCACACCCTTGCCGCAGTCGGTCGGCGTGCCCTGCTGCGAGCCCGCGGTAGTGCCCCATGCCCGGGCGTGCCACCGCCGTGCTGGGCCATGCCGCCCACCGTGCATGGATCCTTGGCCTGGCACGGCCCGATAAACAATATCGTTTTGGCCCGGTACGGCCCACTTCGTGCCAGGCTGTGCGGGCGTGCTTCGGGCTGGCCCACAAAGGCACGACCCAAGTGCCCACCTCTACACACGCACACCATCAGGACCGTGCATAAGGTATATTTAATAAATATGGTTTTTAAATACGGTAATTAAAATGCGATACCAAATATATCAAATAAAACTTTCGTTCAGTATCGGTAAATTCCATATTTACCAAACTAACATGAATTGTGTTCTTTAGTTGTTGTTTTGGACGTCGATACGGTTTCTAATACACGCATTTGACCATTACTTTATCTAATTATACGTTATTAAAAATTATTACACGTCTTTAACCGTTACTTTGACAAATCTAGTGATATTATTTCCATGTGAAACCATACTTTATACACATTTGACAATTACTTTATGTAATTATACATGTATTTTGTTAGATGCCCATTGCAGAAATGTTATCTAAAAAAAAAAACACATGTTGATGGTGCCCTACTAGGTATTTATACAGTGCGCTGTTGTTTCTTCATGAAAGTTGTTATGTTTCAGCCTTTCAGGTGGTTATTGGGGTACACATACCCTCGTTGCTTGTCTGCTTTCTAATATGTCATTGCTGTAGAGTCTACACACTGAGTTCCAATTGTGTATTGTTTTATTTCATAGTTCAAGATCTTGTTTTCGTGCTGTAGATTATTGTACCAATTGCTAATGGGACAGAAGAGATGGAAGCAACTATGATCTTTGACATAGAGATGGAAGCAACTATGATCATTGACATTCTCTGAAGGGCGAAAACAAATGTTGTTGTTGCATCCTTGGAAGATACTTCAGACACATCTTTATGACTTGCACATCCTGTTTTTACATCAGGGAAAGAAGGCTATATCCTATCCTGCTATGTAGAACAAACTTGCAGACCAAACCGAATGCAAGAACAGAGTTGTCGTTGTTGGCAACCTTATCACTAATCAAGGTCCGGGTACTTCTATGGAATTCTCGCTTGCCATCGTGGAGAAGCTGTTTGGTTGGGAGAGGGCTGTTGATCTGGCCAAAACCATGGTCTTCATGTGAGTTCTGTCGCTACTTATTAGGCAGACTGGAGTATGATAGAACTGTTTGTGAATTAGGTATGATATGTTATTAGCTGATGTGGAATGTACTCTAAATAATCATTTTTGACAACAATAACACTGCGCCTTGTACTGGGTGCAAATGCAATAAAAAGTTTTGAGACGAATTTGATGCGAAGATGATGGCCGATTGTTCATGAATTTTGGATATAAGGGTCTGTAAACTGGTTTCTTGAAGCGGCTCGTTTCTTCATCTCAGTTGCATGCAGTTCAAGAATCTAACATCAAAATTAAGTTCTAAAAGTGATGTTGCATCGTTCAACTTGTCTAATCAGTTGTAGTTCCGGCCTTTACTTAGCATCCACTAGAGTATAATCTCTGGCAACCAGATAACCCATTAACCCTCAATGAAAGACTGAAAAATGTTCAAAAAATGAAAATAAAACAAAAAAATATAGAGAGAGAATGGTGAGACAATTGAAAAGATGTTGAAAACCAGCGGTAAAAATGTTTAAGATTTGAGAAAGAATGAACAAAAAAAAAGTTCATAATTCGACCGAAAATATGAACTGAGCATATGCTCCAAATTTGGTTATAAAATTAACCGGTAATATGTGCCCAAAAAATATTGAAGCTGAGAGAGATGCTCATTCAATTATTAATGTACCACTATTAACATTTAGATTTATATTTGTACGTCACGTGAAAAAAACATAAATAAAATCCACTCATATGTTCTTTAAATGGCATCAAACAAGTTGTTATTTGACTCAAGGGTATTTTAGACATTTCTTAACACAACATAACCGGATAGTCTTTCTAAAAGCAGGCTGCCAAACACCAAACATATTCAACCCAATCATTCAACCGTATAACTCTTTAACCATACAGCACAGCTAAAAGCCACTTCTCAAAAAAAAGTTATATTTATACTAAACAGGACCTAATACTTCCCTCAGTGCCACAAGTCCTACCAAACCACTAACAACATGTCTACTAGTCAAACAAACCATTGGACGTTGCTGTTTTCGTTTTAACGATTGGTAACGATCGATTCGTATCGATGGGAAATCTTTTGCGCATCGTCTGGAGCGTGACGCTGAGGTGGATCGTCTTTTGTTTTGTCCCGCATGTTCCACTCCCAAGCCAACATGAGCCCGTTAGCCTAATTTTACCAGTGTGGCGCCTGTTTTAGTCACACTTGTGACACAAAAACGCGGCAAAATTTGGCCACTATATTGTCCTCTTTGCATCGATTTCTAGTGATTTCTCATAAAATTCTACCTACTGTGAAATACCAATTTTATTCTTCTAAAAACAGAGGGTGAAAACAGGCGGATATTTCCCCAATTCGGATCCGGATCCGGATCCGGTTTGGACCAGATTCAGGAAGGGATTTGACTATTCGGTCAAATCAGGGATGGGATCCGAATAGTTGAATCCGGATTTGGGATTGGATTCAGAATAGTCAATATCGCTAAATACTAAGACGTGATTCGGATATCAAAATTTTTTCAATTTGAATATCGGATTTTTTTTTAAATTCGAATATCTCGCCCAACCTATTTATTACATATTTTCCATAATAGTCTATTTATCTTGATAATTAGTTGGTTATATTGATCCTCAAGTAGCGTATTCTTTATATGATGTCTATTGGGTTTGGTTGATATAACTCTGGCTATTATGGTCATATACTCATATAGTTTGATTCAACACATATTATTATGTATATGCGTGCATTATCCATATATTTTTATTCAATTTCGACTAATCCATCCCCTGTTCAGATCTCGACAACCGGATTCGTAATCGCATCTAGCTAGCCCATATCCGGTTCCGAATCCTAAAAATTATAATACAAAAAGAGCAATATCCGCTAGTATCCGATCTGCTTTCACCCTACCGCTTTTTTCTTCCTTTGCTTAGGAAAGCAAAATACTAAATATACACAGTAAAATCGAAATCACACGCCCAGACAAATAACATGGTCCGCCACACTCCTGGATCGTGCTAAGCATCTAGCACACGATAGACACGCATAGAGGCGGGCGCCATG